>CM058239.1:91268994-92525476 GCA_030180135.1 Orychophragmus violaceus | reverse complement strand
TTTACAAATTATATATCCATAATTCTCTATTTTCACGAAGAGAGATGAATGAAAGAGAAGATAAAGCTTTATCGAAAACAATTTTGATTTCGAGTAATTAAAAATTATTTAATTCAATAAATAAACTAGAGAAATTAATTTATTTTTTAGAAAAAAGTTAAGTGTGAAAGAAAAATTGGGTTCAGTTTTTGGGTTAGACCCAATAGAATTGGGTGGGTAGATAAAACCGAGGTATAAGATGTAATTATTGGAAAGTGACTTGGGCTTATAGTCATTTACCTTATTTTCAGATTTAAAATAATGTTAAAAGAAATTAAAGTTAGAAGAGGGTCATTTTAGATTTTCCTTTTGGTAATAGGGGTATATGAAACGATGACCCAAATAAAAGTAAAGTAAGAAAGAGAGTGGATGAAAAAGAAAATAAAAATAAAAAATAAAAAATAAAATGATAGATAGTTAGGATAAAGTGGGAAATTGTGTGACTCATATCCGTCGTTAAAGTTATTTTTGGATTCTAACCTGTCCTCGAGGGGTAATTATATACTTTTAAAGCTGGGACATACAAAAAAATATGAGATTGCAATCATATTTCTAAAAATACAAAACTGCAATGAAAAAGATAAAAGATATATCTGATGCAATACACCCTTATATGAACTATCTACAATATATTTAGGGTTATACACTTTCTATAATTTATACCACCAGAATTTTAACATTTTCCATAACTTACTGAAATTATACAAAAAATTTCATGTATGCCTTAAGACGATTAAAATCTCAACTTTGCATATAATTGTTTTTCTTTTATATTTGTTATGGTGTTTACACAACATTTTTTTTTTTGACAAAGGGTTTTCATAAATAAGAAAGCAAATGTTTTACAAACAAACATCAACAATAAAAAAAAAAGAAACAGAAAAGAAAGTAAAAAAGGGAGAAAGGATTCTGACATGAAAGAACCGAACGTCAAGCTCCCCTACGGAGGAGGGTTAAACCAGAAGTTGGCCAAAAGAGGACCAAATTTGAATCCTAATTGTATCATGAATTTGAGAAATAATCTTGAGGGGAGACAGAGTTAAACCACTGTGGAACCTATTATTTCTCTCTTGCCACAATCCATATATGGAAGCTTGCCATGCTTGGAGAAGAGCCAATTTCAGCAGCTTAGAATGCTGAGGAGAAGCCAACCATGTGAGAATCAGCGACCATGACACAGGAGGGGAGGAGATCCGCAATAGAAACAGAACCGCCTTCCAAACCTGTGAAGAGTACACACAATAAAAAAATAAATGATCTCTAGTCTCAGCAACAAAACCACAAAGGATACAAGTAACTTCCATATCAATGTGCCAACGTGATAGCCTGTCTAGAGTAGGGTTGCGGTTTAGGACAAAGAGCCAAGCTGTAGTAGCGTGTCGAGGAGTAATGGCTTTGTGCCAAATGAGCGGAGCCCAAGTCTTATCCAGTTTCCTGCAACGAATTACATTCCACACATATTTCGAAATGAATTAATTTTGGTTCTTACCGTCTACTACCTAAAGCGGATTGTCTGAGCCTAGCGAAGGAGACAACGTAGAGATGTAAACATGAAGAGCAAGCTGTCTCTCAGATCTTGCCGGTGGAATAGACTAAGTAGAGCCATCCCACAAATCACCAAGAGTAGCAAATAATGGAATACCCAAGAGAGAAGGACCATCCAAACCTAAGTACCGATATAAGATTCCAAAGGGAGACCATGGATCCCACCAAAAGAAAGTAGAGTCTCCATTTTTAACTTGAATTTTGAGGAAGAGAAGCACCTTAGATCTCAACTTAAGATCTCTTCGGAAAGCCCAAGAGTAAGCATAGTTTTTTTTCCGTTAAGGGCCCAAAATGGAGAGGAAGATAGGTATTTTTGTTTTATCCAAGCTACCCAAATTGAACATGCTCAGAAGAAGAGCATCCAAATCATCTTTAGTGCACAAATATCTTTTTAATGTGATCCAAAATGGAGAGCCGTGCAAAATTTTAGTCAAACGACTTAATGCATGATCCATTTTTGTCATTAATGTGAATATTTTTTTAATATGAATCATGCATTAAGTCGTTTGACTAAAATTTTGCACGGCTCTCGTAACTGCATCTCGTTTTATAAACAAGTCTTGCATTTCTCTTTTATGATTTATAAACAAATTTTATGCATGTTTTATATTCCAGATTTTATTTATGAAGCTTGATCTATTTCCTAAATGCTTCAGTAAACCATGTCGAAACTTATGAGCTCTTGATATCAGTGGAGACAACTACTTGGTATGTGCACTAGATGCTGAAATTTATCTAGATTCAAAGGATCTCCTTGAGACCATCAAAGAAGGAAATCACACACAAAGCAAAAATAAATCAAAGGCTATGATATTCCTTCGCCATCACCTCCATGTGGATCTCAAGAATGAGTAATTGAGTGTAAAAGATCCATAAATGATGTGGAATGATCTAAAGGAAACGTATGATCATCTGAAAGTTGTGATTTTACCCAAAGCTCGTATGATTGGACTCATCTGAGACTACAAGGCTTTAAGTTTGTAAGTGAGTACAAATCAACCTTGTTTAAGATTACTTAAAAATTGAAGTTAAGTGGAGAGAAAATGATAGATGTAGATAAGTTAGAGAAGACATTCTCTACTTTTCATGCTAATAACATTGTCTTGTAGGCACAATACTGTGAAAAGGATTTAGTGAAGTATTCCCACTTATTTTTTGTCTCCTTGTGGCTGAGAAAATATTGAGTTGTTGCTAAAAAACATGGATTATGCCCAACTAGCTCTGTTCCGTTCTCTGAAGCGAATGTGACATCCTATGATAAGACCAAAGGCCAAGGAAATGGATACATATGTGGTCGTGGTCGTGGACGTGGATACTTTCGAGGACAAGGCCGTGGAGTTCATTTTAAAAACTCATACTCTCACTAGAAGTGGGAAAACAAAGATGGTAACAAGCAAGAGAAATCAATATTTTTGAATGAATGTTACCGCTTTGGAGGAAAAGATCATTGGTCTCGGACATGCCATACACCAAAGCATCTTGTTGAGCTCTATCAACAGTCAATGAAGCAAAAGGGAAAGAAAAAGGAAACTAATTTGGTGTACAAAGATGGAGAAGATGATTTTTCTTTTGGTGATACTACTCACATGAATCTCTCAGGCTTTCTCCTTGATGAAGAGAACAAGTGATTTCATTATAATTATTTAAAAAACCTTGTTGCTTGATTTTTATTCTCATATTTTGGCTTTTAGTTATTTGAATTTTGGTTTTTATTCTACGAATTGATGTTTCTGGTTAAAATTGATTTATTTTATTAAGTTATAATTATTGAGTTAATTATATGAAATATTATTTTATTTTATTTGTCTTTTTGAAGAAAATGAATGGTGGAGATATATGTTTGGTAGACAGTGCAACTAGCCGCACTATTTTTTTTTTAAAAAATTGAATTATTTTACTTGTTTGACAATAAAAGAAGCAAGTCTAAGTACTGTAACATGTAGTGAAAAGATAATAGAAGGCTTTGGAAGAGAAAATATATCATTGCATATGGGAACAAAGTTTGAAATTTCTGATGCATTATACTCCCGTAAGTCTCAAAGAAATTTATTAAGTTTTAAGGATATTAGCAAAAAATGGATACCATATTGAGAATATGAGTGAAGGTAATTTCGAATACCTTCATATCACAAGTAATACCTAAAGCGGTAAAAATATTGTGGAAAAACTACTCGCGTTCTCCATTTGAACCTACTATTATACTACAATTAATACAATTGAAGCAAATGCTATAGTAGACCATAAGCCCACATAAAACATCAAAGTTTGGCCTGGCCGGCTAGGCCATCCTGATACAATAATGATGCGAAACATTATCACTAATTCATGTGGACATTCATTAATGAACTATAAGATTCTTCCTAATGATTTTTATGTGCTGCTTGTTCGCAATGCAAGTTGATTATATGGCCTTCACTAGTAAAGCTAAATTCAGAATCAATACATTTTCTGGAATGCATACAAGGAGATATATGTGGGCCGATT
Organism: Orychophragmus violaceus; assembly: GCA_030180135.1. Classification (NCBI taxonomy): domain Eukaryota; kingdom Viridiplantae; phylum Streptophyta; class Magnoliopsida; order Brassicales; family Brassicaceae; genus Orychophragmus; species Orychophragmus violaceus. The sequence goes on along the minus strand of CM058239.1, from coordinate 92,521,408 downwards.
CACCCATCATATGGAACCTTTAGGTAATTTATGGTTTTAATTGACGCATCTAGTAGATGGTCACATGTATCCTTGTTATCAACTCGAAACTTGGCGTTTTCGAGATTACTTGCTCAAATGAATAGACTACAAGCACATTTTCCAAATTTTCCTTTAAAGGCAAACCACCTTGATACATCTCAAGCAATTAATGACTATTGCATGTCCATTGAGATAAATTTCAACATCCGATAGCACATGTTCACACACAAAATGGTTTAGCAAAATCGCTAATCAAGCGTATTCAGTTGATTGCTAGACCATTATTAATGAAATCAAAACTCCCAATATCTCCTTGAGGACATGCAATATTACATGCAGCAACATTTATTTTCATCAGGCCAAAAAGTAATAAAAAATTATCCCCATCACAACAGGTTCTGGGTCTGGAACCAAATATTTCCCATCTGAAAGTTTTTGTATGTGCTGTATATGTTCTAATTGCTCCACCACATCGATCTATGATGGGTCATCAAAGGAGATTGATAATATATGTTGGATATGATTCTCCATCAATAATTAAATATCTTGAGCCATCTGCGGAGGGTTTATTCAAGGCTCGATTTGCAGACTATCATTTTAATGAGTCTGTTTTTCCAACTCTATGGAGAGAAAATAAACAGCTGGGAAAATATTTAAATTGTAATGAGTTATCAATGTCCTATCTTGATCCTCGGACTAAATAATGTGAATTAGAACTCCAAAAGATAATTCATTTTCAAAGCCAAGCAAATCAGTTGCTAGACGCGTTTACTGACCAAAAAAATGTGATCAAAACACACATACCAGCTATAAATGCTCCAATAAGAATAAATATTTCAGAAGGACAAAATCAAACTGCTAATGAGTCAAAGGCACGTTTGAAGCTCGATAGACCTATTCGTTCCAAAGATAAAAATCTTCGAAAAAGAAAAGGAGCAGAAATTAACAACGGTGAAACCGAGGAAATAATTACGAATGAGTAGACTTCATACATGACAAAGAATGACATTCATGTACGTGATAATGAAGAGATCTCAATCAGTTATGTCATTTCTTGGATAAAATGGAACATAAAGCAAATCGATGTCGATGATATTTTTGCATTCAATGTAGCAGTTGATGTTTTGTATGAGGATTATGAACCAACATCTATTGAAGAGTGTACACAAATAAGTGATTGGCCAAAGTGGAAGGAAGCATAGATGCAAAATTAAAATCTCTCGCTAAAAGACAAGTATTTGGACCAGTAGTCCGTACACCTAAAGGTGTAAAACAAGTGGAACATAAATGGGTCTTCGTACGAAAGAAGAACGAAAATAGTGAAATTGTGAGGTATAAAGCATGTTAAGTCGCACAAGGATTCTCACAAAGACCTGTAATTGAATATGATGAGACATATTCTCTTGTTGTGGATGCAACTACTTTTAGGTTCCTTATTAGTCAGGCGAGAAAAGAAGAACTTGATTTACGTTTAATGGATGTAGTGATATCCTACTTATATAGACCATTGAAAAATAGCATTTATATGAAAGCCCCAACAGAATTTAAAATGCCTGAAACAGCAAATTCTAATTCCCGAGATCAATACTGCATAAAACTAAATCGATCTCTTGATGGATCAAAACAGTCTAGGTGTATGTGGCACAATCGCCTTAGTGAGTACTTGTTAAGAGAAGACTACAAGATAGATTGTGTTAGTCCATGCATCTTTATAAAGATATTTGAGAAAGAATTTGTTATAATTACAGTATATGTTGATGATTTAAATATTATTGAAACTCATGCAAAGGTTTCCTACACAATATAATATTTGAAGAATGATTTTGAGATGAAAGATCTTGGGAAAACAAAATTTTGTTCGGGACTACAAGTTGACATGTAAAGATAGAAATCAAGTACATCAAGAGACATACACAGAAAATGTGGTTAAAAAGTTCTATATGGATAAAATACACAATTTGAGCAGTCTAATGGTTGTAAGATCACTTGATCTGTCAAAGGATCCATTCCACCCTCGGGAAACCAATGAAGAAGTTCTTGGTCCTGAAGTACCACTAAAAAGGGGGCATTGATAGCATTCTACTATAGCACGGTTTTAAGAAGTGCTATCAAAGATATTTTTCTAGTTTTGATAACTGTATAATAGCGTTTTTTAAATGCTAAGAAAAAAATTCAGTAAGCGGAAGACTAAAATTACTTAGTCCGCGCAAAAGTTGCATCAAGCGGGATAATTTTCGTGAAAATATCAGATGCACCAACACTTAGCGCCAACACTTAGGCAAAACCGAAAAGCAGTCACCATTTTCCTCTTTACATTATTTGGAGATAAAAAAATTTCTATTAACAAACAAAAAAATAGAAAAGTTCTCTGGAACCATAAAGTTCTCTTGAACCCTTTTCTCCTCCGATAATTTCTCCACCGTTTCCAAGCTTATCATCTACGGCCTTCCTCTTCCTCGCTTAAAACCTAATGTATTCTTTTGATCTCCTTCTTCTCTTTCTCCTCTGATATGTTCCGTTGCCCCATCGTCATAGTATAAAGATCCGGCTCCACCATTAAAACTGGTCTCGCTTATGCTACCTCTTTGTATCTCTTCGAATCTCACAGTGAGCTTAGATCCTCTCTCATCTATCGTTTTAATTATTCTCGGTCTCTTCTTGTTGATTGTTTCAATTTATTTGCATTAGGGTTCTAATTTGATAAATATTTTGCGACGAGAAATAGACGAAGACATCGATGAGTTCGTTGACCATTGAATAAGTTCTGAAAGAGAAGAAGACTTTAAGTCAAGGAATTTAACATTGGCTTCAGAGCTCTCACCGAAGTGAGATTTATTTCTGTAAAACTCATTCTGTTACCATGAGAAACTGAACGAACCCTAAAGTTTTGTAAAAAGATGTTTAATTGTATGTTCAATTAAGGTTTGTTCAAGTTTTGTCACTGAAAATTTGATTTAAATTTAATTTTGATGTATCTTTGTCTTTTTGTTATAGGCATAACAAATGTTAAGAAAAAATGAGATGGCACATATGTCCCCAATACCAGATTCAAGATCAAAGTATGTTTCTGTCCATTTGTTTCTCTGTTGTAGATTACAATGCTTTCTTAATTTCTGATTTCTTTTGTGTTGTTTGTATACTTCTTTGAGTCTTTCTTCTATATAATGAACGATTAAGCTTAATTTGTTATGATTGGTTTATTACTATTTGGCGTGATTTCACCTTTGCTTTGGAACTCTAGATTTGTAGATTTGTTTGCCATAGTCATGTTTATGTATGTGGGAAGGTGGATTATGTGTTATTTAATTGTTTTGATCTAATCAAACAAGAGAAAATAACATTACTAGTTAAGTGCTTAAATGGTTTTTTGGTAAACCCTAATGTTATATTATTGATCTTTGTGCTGCTTTATTGGCAGATTTAGTAGTGATCTTTTCTTAGTAGCATTAGCATCACACAAGTATGTTTAAAGAATGGCAAAGAGTCTATAGTGCACTTAGGACATCTGTGCACTCTTTCTTCATGTCACAGGATCCTCTTGGTGTCTTATATCCTTGTAATATGCTTGTAGGTCTGAAAAGTACATGCTCTCATGTTTCATTTTTTCATTTTCTGTGCAGCTGGTCTGGAGCATGCTAAAAAGTGTGTAACTCAGATGGTCATTTGGCCATTGTTACGTCCTGGCATATTTAAAGGTTGGCTTTCGCCTGGGAAAGGAGTTATTCTCTTTGGTCCACCAGTAGGTACCCTTGTACTTTTCTGACATCGAAAATGATGTCATTGTCTATGTTTCTTACTTCTGTATCTATTTCATTCCAGTAACTGGTAAAAGATGATTGGTAAACCAAGATTAGTTGAAGCATCAGTTTCATTACCATCCAGGTACACAAGATTCATCATGATCTATCCAACGGGGCTAATGGGTGAATGTGAGTGTACTTTGAAGTTTATAACATGTATTGCTCTGAAGCCAGAATTCGTATTTCGTTTCTTCTTGTTGATTTCGACCAATATTTCTGCAGTGTTGATTATGTACAAAGCGCTTCCACATGTTAAAGAAAGGAATCTTTATGCAAACTTCTTCTCTGTTTTCTCCTTCGGTTACTACGACTTCCTTTGGAGTCCTTTTTCTGCTCCTATAACAAAACCCTTTTGACTGAAGCAGTGGTTTTTAGATTTTGTTTGAGAAAGCATCTATTTTTTCTTAAATTTTCTTGGTCGCATATAATCTTGGTTTTTGTTTTTGATATGTCTTTGGCATTTTTATTCAGGCCGTCATGTTGGTCTATCCGTTCCTCTGGTTGAAGCTTTATCTGCATCTGTTCAAACAAAGAAAGTCCAAGCTTGGAAAAGCAGAGAAGCATCTCAGGGGATCTTGCAAAACTTGCAAAGGTAACGAGACAAGTGCTTCATTGAGACTAAGATACTTGAGTGTGTATGTATCTTCATTTCTAATCAGGAGGCTGGTCAAAGAAGAAACTTTGTTGCTAAAGCTGCAGCTCAAGCATTGGAGGAAGCTAAAGCTGCTTCTTGTTGTTTTGACCGTAGGGGTGGTAAAGTGTGTCTGTAAGCTTCGGTTAACAATCGTTTCCGTCCAATGGTCAGTGTAAGATTTAAAGGTTTAGTGAATGTGTTGTTGGTATAGGAAGCTCAGTCTCTAATGGGTGTTATGATGCTGATGCATGCTTAGTTGGCAGTTGTAGTCCTATTAGATATGATGAGAGTGATATAATTATGTACTATTTTTTGTAATATAAAGTTTAACAAATTTAAGTTTGATAGTGTTTGCTATTGTAAGTTTATAAATTTTAAATATTTTTGCAATTCTAATTGATTTTAAAATAATAATTCATAACCAAAATTTAAATTAATAAAATAATTTAAAACGTATATTTCGTAGCAGGTTAGACAGATATTAAATTAATGTCATCATAGCATATATTATCACATATAAAAACTGCTACAAAAGCTTATATCATGGCAAAATTAACGAGCTGTAATAGATAGTACTATAGGATATAGAGGTGTGTACATATAACGCTATAATAGATTGCACCAAACATAGCAAGTTAAAATTAAAGCTCTTATATTGCAATAATAACATAGTACGAACAAAAATGCTATGGTAGGGCGGGGGTCTATTCTAGCTGCCGCTGTCAGAACGTTTGTGAAAACACTATCTATTAGATACCATAGCTTGTATCGTGTGCTATGAATGTTCATTTTTTGTAGTGTACTATACTTAAGTCAAATAGGAGCATTGATGTACCTTGCTAGTCACACAAGACCATATATATCATTTTTGGTGAATTTGTTAGCAAGATTTAGCTCATGTCCAACACAAAGCATTGGAATGGGATTAAGCAAATACTTCGTTACCTCCAAGGTACAAAAGACTTGGGCTTATTCTTTTCGAACTTATCTAAGGAAGGCTTAATTGGTTTTGCAGATGCAAGATACTTATCTGATCCCCATACTGCTAGATCACAAACATGACCTGTGTTCACTTGCGGAGGTACTTTCATTTCTTGGCGGTCTATGAAGAAAAATCTCACCTCCACTTCTTCTAAAAATGCATAGATTTTAGCAATTCATGAAGCTAGCCGCGAATGTATATGGTTAAGGTTTGTAGTTCATCATATAGAAGAAGATTGTGGTATTTCTACAAGGAAAGAAGCTCCAGCAATTATGTATGAAGACAATGCAGCATGCATCACACAACTCAAAGACGGATGCATTAAAGGTGATAGAACAAAGAACATTCTAGAAAAATTCTTCTTCGCACACGATCTACAGAAGAATGGTGATATACATGTTATATAGATTCGTTCAAGCAATAATCTGGCTGACTTATTTACCAAAGCGATGACTACTTCTACTTTCAAAAATATAGTTCATAATATTGGATGACGCCGTCTTAAGGATCTCAACATATATACTAATGAGGGGGAGTAATTGCGTGTTGCACTTTTTTTCCCTTAACCATGGTTTTTCTTATTGGTTTTCCTGGTACGGTTTTTAATGAGGCAACATCTTAAACGCATTACAAATTATTTCATTATAATGGACATCCAAAGGGGGAATGTTATGAATAATAAGATGGATGCCCATTATAAGGCCATCTCCTAGAAGTATCTAGAATTACTTGTACTCTATGTTTTACTTCGTCACCAATTCCTTGTACTTCTATATAAAGGAGATTTCATTCATTGAAATAGACACACGAACTCTTCAATCTCTTCTCTATTTATAACAACTGTTTTTTTCACCTGATATACCTTTATTAACCATAAAAATGCAATTTTGAGATACCAAAAAAACATTCTTAAATCAGCCAACATATTGTTACATAAGCGATGCAGTTGAAAATGGGCAAAGGGCATGTCTGACATCTTGGCGCTCTACTTTTTTCTTAGGAAACACTTCCTAGTTAGAGGCTTTGATTTTCAAAAAGGATGAGATCTAGTTAATAAAAACGTGTGGTTTTTATGGTTACCAAATACTTTTACTCTGTTTATTACTCTGTTCAGCTAAAATATCTTATCTGATTTAGAGTTTATTCTTTGGGTCTCAGACTGTTCTTACAAGTTTTTTTTTCCAATTCTTGCTCGGTCTCTGTTTGAAGGGCGGTGTGTTCTTGTTGTGTATGTTTCTCTCTTGACCTATGTGTACTAGCATATATCGGGCTTTAACGGTCATGTCTCTCGAAGTGGAGGATGAACCTTTCAATTTTCTAGATCTTCTCTAGTTATGTTGGAGTGAGAAGAGTGTCAGAAACGTGATGGGTAGACTGTTAAACCCAAATCAAAAAAAAATATGGAGGCTATGTTTGTGAAATGCCGAAGAAATGGGGTATATATGACTGCATTAGAGGTGTAGTGTTGACCAGAGGAAGATTTCAGTTAATTTTCAACTACGACCAAGATTTGGATGTCATTCTGGGCAAAGGTGTACAATCATTCAACCAACGGACCCTGGCGATTGAGAAATGGGTGGAAAGGCGCCTCCAAACTACCTTCAGTTCATAGAAGTGTGGATTGAGATACGTCATGTGCCAGTAAACTACTACACAAAGGCATCCATTACTGCACTTGGACAATTTCTGTAGTTTTTGACCCTTTAAAGCCGCACGAATAGAATTATGTGAGAGTGAAAGTTAAGTTCGATGTTTCCAAACCTTTAAGGAGATCTAAAAAAGTCAACTTGCCGTCAGGGGAATCTATTTCGATTTGTATGACTATGAGCAAATCCAGAAAACGATGTTATACTTGTCAACAGATTACCCATGAGCAAAAGCGTTGTCCCTTATTCAAGCAAGGATATTCTGTGAATTTCGCCGATGATGTTGTTGGATCCAAAGTCAGAATACCTCCTGCTAAACCTTTCCTGAAACTATCATACTCTCTTTTTGGTGTGCTAGAGAAGAATCAAGTGGGTATTAATTCTATGACTGGTCGACTGAGAATTGCTTATGAAGTTCTCCAAGGAATGCGTCAGTATTTGGTGGTTGCTAACGGTCCTGAAAGAATAGCGAGTGAGTTTCGAATCAAGAGGTATGGAAGAGTTGGAAAAGATCCTCTTGCTAAAAAACTATGTTAAGGTTGGAACCTTTGCCATCTATTTCTCATGATGTTGATAAAGGAAAAGGAAGAGTTTTTGATTTTGAGCAGAGAGATATGATCTTCAGAAAAGAACTTCGAGAAAAGTCGGGGGAAAAAATGATGTCTTCAACTATTAATGTCGGGTTGACTACGAGCTGCTATCCCTGTCTGGAAACGCTTCATTCTGATTTGGGTACAAGTACTTCCTTGACTGTTGTTTGTTTTAGTCAGGAAGATTCTATGGGTTTTAGGACTGGTTTCACTGAAACCTCCTATTTTAGGACCAAACTGAAAAAACCAAAACATAGGAAATGGCCATACAAAAGCGTAAGGAAGCGTAAAGTCTTGATGGCTGCGCTTGATCCTAAGGAATGGAGTAATGTGGATGAGTTTGAAAGGGGTGTGGTGGAGAAAATAAAGGCTGCGGATGATGCCTCAGAATCATCAAAAATTGCTAAGCGCCCAAACAAAGAGGTGGTCCCAAATGAGGGACCATCCAACGAGTAACGAGTCTTATGAGCTGGAATTTCCAAGTCTTGGGATGGTCTCTGGGTTTGGTGATTCCGCGCCTAAAGGAGATGTGTAAGAAACATTTCCCCAAGGTGTTGTTCCTTATAGAAACTATGCACAGTAGATATATTTTAGTAAACCTGCAAGAATGGTTAGGGTATGAAGGTATATATACGGTGGAGCGTAAAGGCAAAAGTGGAGGTTTGGCCTTGTTGTGGAAAAGCAGTGCAAATTTCGATCTGAAATTTGCGGATAATAACCTTCTTTATTTTGAAATTCAGTTTAGAGCGGTTAATTAAGTTTATCTTGTGTATATGAAAACCCGTGAAAGGATAGAAGATCAGCAGTTTGGGAAAGGATCCAAAGAATTGGACTGAACCAAAAATAAGGATGGTGTATATTTGGAGATTTCAATGATCCCAAACACAATGGGGAGAAAGTAGGTGTTCTTAGAAGAAGTGATGCCTACTTTAAACCGTTTGTTTATATGTTGGAGGTTTATGAATGACATAGCTGCCAAGTGATTGTAGTAACCTCACGTGGGGAGGTATGAGGCATAAGAATGAAGGATTATGTGTGTTCATGGTGTAATTGTCAGGTTACATCCTAGCACATAATCATCTAGGATCTAGGTGATTTGCAGATGAATCATAAACAGATCAGGATCATTACCTTATGATTGCAGCGGATTGATCAAAGGAATATCGAGATCTGCAAGAGCTGATAGAAACCGGATCCTCCTAGGTATCCACACGCTTACTAGCTACGGATCAGGCTGCTAGACCAAGCTCGGAATCCACAGAGAGAGAGAGGACGGCTAGACCTAATAAAATCGCAGGAGAGTCGTCTTACTGGCGCCTGTTCTCTTCCTTATATGGGCCCAAGTGATTAAACTAATGGCCTATTGGGATTTTGGGCCCAAGACCCAAATCAGACAAAATAACTGTATTTTGTCTGGCCCAATTCTCTGTACAAATACAGTAAATGCCTTGCATCTTACCGTATTAATTCCATTTAACTTTCCCGTTAGCTATGGTGTGTGACCCTCTGGGATCATACAATACTGGCAATAAGTACTAAACTTATAGATCAAGAGCGGGCTCTAGCAAGTCATCATGATCACCCAGTATTTATGACTTATGTCTGATCTCGACACTTATCATACTTTCTAGAGATAGTACAGTAGATTTCAGGACATTCCCAACAATCTCCCACTTGTACTGGAATCCTACATTCCCTAATCCTTTTGTCTCAATATCTCGATCTGGCATAAGGCAAGATGCGTGTCATCCTTATATAGCCAGACCATGTTCATCGGACCAGATTTGATACTGACAATGCAAACGACTTGGGCAAGTCCGTTTGGGAGTGGCCACTCTCTTACCAGCTATCAAGTCTCCGATTGGCCTTGAGATATTACCTCCGTTAAACGGCAGGGACAAATCCCATCTTGTTCCATCACTATGAACTACACACTTTATAATACACCCAACCAAGGTCCTTATAGCTCCCAGTTCCGAAACAGCGTTAGACAACGATCAAAGCGCATCACTCCATGTGCAGCCACATGCATGCGAACTCAGGTCTAAGGACTATACTCTATAGTCGTATATGAGAACCTCTTATGACACAGATATTAATATCTTGTAGAGTTCTCATCAGAGGGCCATGTCCGGTCATATGCTCCCCTACATATACCTATGTGTCGACTTTGATGGCGCGCATCTATGACCCCTCGAAACTTGGTCATAACTCTCAACACAATCTAGTCTCAAGTGGTTGTTGGTGTTCCAATTTCAACAACCTTCGACTATGGACACTATGATTTATGTCATTTCGTTAAATATGGGGTTTCAGGATCAAGTCTACTCATGTACTTCGATGGCCCATATATAATGACATGAATCATTTTGGAACGATTATTTATATCACAGTTAAAATAATCCAGAAATCATAAATTTCATAAACATAAAATATTATGTTTACATGAACCTTTCAAAACAACTAAATAAAGCCCTTTACAAACTCCCACTGAAATTAAGAATACATCTTAATTTCACTTATCCTACAGCTACAGTCCGCGACTCGTGCTTAGGCCTAAGGAGTGGCTTCGTTAATAGATTAGCAACGTTCTCATCCGTTGGAACTTGCTGATCTACTTAACACCTCTGTCATTTATCTCACGGAATAGGTTATACCTACCCTCAAGGTGTTTGGACCTCTGATGTGCAGCTAGTCTCATCTATGCTGGGAATCACATCAAGTTCAGTGATGAACTCTTCTTTCCAAACAACCTCTTTCGCCGCTACCCAAGCTGCGAAATGTTTAGCTTAAGTAATGGAGTCAGCAACAGTGCCTTGCACCGCCAGACAGACACAAGATATAACCGGACTGTGACCGGAAATCATCTTTGTCTGTTGGAAACTTGCCTTTCAGACTCTACCGACTTGTAGCACCTCACTTTCTCCGTAAATCAAGAACTTATCCTAAGTATTTTCCAAATACTTGAGGATATTCATTACGTCTATCCAGTGATTCTTTGCTGGATTTGACTGGTCTTTACTTGTCTTGCTTAACATTAAAGCAATATCAAAACAAGTACGTGTCATGGCATACATGATAGATCCAATTGCCGACGCATATGGAATCTCATCCATGCATTCAAGCTCATCAGTTATCGTAGGACACTGTTTCTTGCTTAACGTAATGCCATGTGACATTGGCATAAAACCCTTCTTGGAATGCTGAAAACGTGTAGGACTTTGTCAATATAGGAATCCTGACTTTGTCCTATCAGCTATTTTGGATCTCTATCTTTAGATCCAAAATCCAAGAACATACGTGGCTTTACCCATGTCAATCATAAAAACAACTCCCAAGCCAGTCCTTTACCGACTGCGGCATTGGAACGTTATTTCCGAGAATCAGTATGTCTTCGACATACACTATGAGAAATGCAACATCGCTCCCACTTATCTATTAGTAAACGCACAGTTCCACTTCGTTCCTGTTCAAGTCAAAACCTTGACTACTTCAACAGAACGAAGATTCCAACTCCGATATGTTTGCTTCCATCCATGAATGGATCGATGAAGTTAACTTACACACAGTGTAATTTTTTTGGAGTCCGGGCTCACTTTCGCTTCTGTGAATTTCGCAGGTTCGTCACTTTCAATGATCATCAGATCATGGCAACTAATCACGAGAAATCACTCTCGGATTAGTGACAGATTCATTCAGATCTGCGAACTTCAGGCTCTACAGGTGTAGATTCTACAGAAATCTGTAAATCCATCTGCTGCTCTCCCTCAACAGGTTGAGCAGCCTCCTGTATTTCTCGAATTTCTTCGAGTTATACTTTTACTCCCACTGTTCTTCTTGGAAAGCAACTTTCCTTTTAGAAAATAGAATTCTGAACAACCTAACTTCGTTTTCGGAATGGACGTAAAAAGTAACAAGCCTTGGTTTCCCTAGGACAACCAGCGAAGTAGCACCACTACAAATACTCAGTAAAGACGAATTTGGATCATTTCCAGTCCACATTTATGTGGTGTCTTTCAACTGATATTGGTGGAACTATTTCAGCGTAAACTTAGATATTTCTAGAGCGTTATTCTTAAAGAATATCATGGAAGATTCGTGTGACTCATCTTTAATCATTTCTAATAAGATCTGATTCTTTCTCACAGAAACACCTCCAGGTTTTCAGGAGTAATGAGCTGTGAAACGACTTCACACTCATTCAGATGATCACACCATCAATGACTTAAGTATTCTCACTCGTGATCTAATACAGAGTCTCAATACTACTGTCACTCAGATTCTATACCTCATTCTGGAACTCTTTCGACCATTTCAAAGAATTCCGACTCGTGTCTCATCAAATGAACACAGTCATACTCACTGAAGTAATCAGTAAAGATAATGAAGTACAGGAAATTTTCTCTCGCATTGCTGCTCATCGGGCCACATACATGAGTATGTTCAAGGTCCAATAAGCCTTTGGGCCTTTCTCTAGCTCGGCTAAGATGGGCCCACTGTCTTTTGGTCCAGTAAGCAGATATCCGATCAAATGAGCCCAAAAGTCCATAACTATGGGATTTCTGAATCCGACTTACTCTATGTGACCAAGACATTTACACCAAGAAAAATCAGGTTTAATTCATTAGATTTAAACCAATTCGGTATTTATGTTACATTTAGGCACTCTTTGGTTTAAGATATAAAACCCATTCCTTGAATAGGGTGCTACAATCAATATTTCATTGAGATCAAAAGAACAAAACTTGTCTTTTATCAAAATGAAAAACATTCAAATTCTTACAAGAAAATGAAAGACAACTCTGCTTAAAGCAGGTACATTGTAGCAATTACTTAATACAACCAAGCCTCAAAGGCATCTACAAGTGAAAACCCTACGGCTGAGGCAGCATCCATAGCTCCTTCCAGACACGCAGTTCCACTTGTCCTTCCTTCAACGTTCTACTGTTGCTTAGGCTCTGCATATTATAACAAATATCAGTGCCACAACCAGTATCCAATACCTATAAGGTAGAACTTGAAGTAATAACATGAATACCTGAGGAAGTAGTCTCATACATCAACTTCAAATCCTCATAATCTTCCATGAATTTAATGCAATCTCTCTTCCAATGCCCAAACTCTTTACAGTAGCAGCACTTACCAACGTAAGATGTATCTGACTCGGGCTCAGAAGACACACGCTTGCCATGATTCAAAATCTGGACAACTTTGTCTTCACCCTTGTCAGCACTAGGTTTAGAAAACCTACCCTTCTCCATTACGAGATTATACAGGGTACTCTTCACGTTTGGCTCAACTGTCTTGGGCATATCATGCAGTTCAGTCAGCGTCTTCGTTAAGCCTTTCTTGATATAGTTCCTTCTGAACTTATCATAGCTTGACGGCAGTGACTGCAGAATGATCTCAGTTGCCAATTCTTGGCTAACTGGATAATCCAGTTTCCTCAGGTTATCAATGTAACCCATCATTTTACTGACATGAGGACTCACTGGACGATCATTTGGTAGCTTGCAGCTAGTGAGAGACTTAACTAACTGGTATCTCTCCACTCTTACCTGCTCCTGAAATTTCAATTTCAGGCTGCTGATCATCTCTATTGGCGACTCCATGTTCTCATATTGCTTCAGCAAATCTGAGTCCATGGTAGCCAATATCAGATCACGCACATCTACCGCATCAATATAATGCTTATTCCAAGCATCATATATTGCATGAGAGGCATTGGACCCGATCCTCTCGGGGAGAGCTCTCTCAAGGACATAGTCCTTTCTCTCCTGCCTAAGGACTAGCCTTAGGTTCCGCGACCAAGTCAAGAAATTTGATCCGTTCAGTTTGTCCATCTCAAGGACAGACCGGATCGAGAAAGTGTTTTGATTGTTTGTGCTAGTCATAACTGAAATTTAGAGATAAATAGAGTTTTAGTTATTCAGTTCATAAAAGAGTAATCTTAACAACTTATAAGAAAACTCGCATTGCATTCAAAATTTCTTTGTTTAACCTCATAAGAATGCAATGATTCCGAGACCCATGTTCAGCTAAAACCAAAGTGGGCCACTGGACGTCACCCGGAATTAGCTTTACTTGGTAAGCATACTCACAGCTAGTTATATCCATATAACTCTCGGTTATGGATTGGGCCCAAGGCCCAATTCACCAGATGTCTCAAGGCCCGGGACTCCCGATGGCCCAGTCAAGGAAACCAATCTCTTACAGCCAAATAATCACTAAAGTCTGGGACTCCCAATGAAATTAGTGACTATATACTACTTTACTTACGCAAAAACAGACACCTCACACTGTAAGCCATATCTGTAATTGAATAAGCGTTAAGTAGCTGACAAGATTGGGCAAGACATCCAAGCTTGATATTGTTTTTGAGGATTTTAGGTTTCAATAGATTTCCTCCCAAAAATAGAAGATTACTATTTTGGGAAACTTTCCATTTCAGGTAACTTACTAAATATGGAAACTTTCTATTTAGGGAAACCTACTATTTTTAGAAACTTTCTAAATTCAGAAACTTACTATATTTAGAAATTTCTTAACATGCCAAAATTAGAAACTTCTAATTTAATGTTTTATTAAATTTTTCGGTTGGGTCACAAATTATAGGCCCAATTCCTGGCCCAAGACCACAAAATTCCAATTGGCCCAATAATTTGACATAACCGAGTCGGTTCATTAATTCTGGTCCAAGACCAAATTAACTACTAAATCCAACTGGTTATTTACTAAACCAGACCAGCTCTAAATTATTTGGTCCAACCAAATCAAACTTAGACCAGCCTTCGGTTTAGGTTAAAATTCAATTTTGAATTTAAACCCGATTTAACCAGAAATTAAATAATACCAATTGTATTAAATAATTTCCAGCAAACCGCGATTTGGGTTAACGGCTTAAACCATACAATAATTAAATAATTAATCGATTCAAAATTTTGAAACGATTTTGTCTTAACAAACTTAACAAATGGAATCTTAACAATACGATCGAGACCATCACATAAGACAAAACAAACGATTTTGACATTATCAAATTATACAATCACATGATCGAATCAGTTTTCCAAATCATATGATAATTAATTAACAATCGATTTTATTCACTTAAAGTCAAACAATTGATTATCGCTTTTAACATGCGAAGTCAACAAACGATTTTGTCAATTCCAATTCGATAATGGAATCACTTTTTCACACAAAGTCAACAATGATTCACGTTCACTTTAACAAGCCTTATACGAATCGATTCATGCTCTTATGACAAACCAATCAAATCAAAGCGATTCATGCTCTTATACGAATCGATTAATTAACAAGTTTTTTTTCTTATTTCTAGGTTTTCCAAGTTTCAATCAATTTTACTTATTAAAATTGATTCATCAAACTAATAAACAACCTAGTATGATCCAAAAAGCAAAAACCTAACGACCTGGCTCTGATACCACTGAAGGATTATGTGTGTTCATGGTGTAATTGTCAGGTTACATCCTAGCACATAATCATCTAGGATCTAGGTGATTTGCAGATGAATCATAAACAGATCAGGATCATTACCTTATGATTGCAGCGGATTGATCAAAGGAATATCGAGATCTGCAAGAGCTGCTAGAAACCGGCTCCTCCTAGGTATCCACACGCTTACTAGCTACGGATCAGGCTGCTAGACCAAGCTCAGAATCCACAGAGAGAGAGAGGACGGCTAGACCTAATAAAATCGCAGGAGAGTCGTCTTACTGGCGCATGTTCTCTTCCTTATATGGGCCCAAGTGATTAAACTAATGGCCTATTGGGATTTTGGGCCCAAGACCCAAATCAGACAAAATAACTGTATTTTGTCTGGCCCAATTCTCTGTACAAATACAGTAAATGCCTTGCATCTTACCGTATTAATTCCATTTAACTTTCCCGTTAGCTATGGTGTGTGACCCTTTGGGATCATACAATATTGGCAATAAGTACTAAACTTATAGATCAAGAGCGGGCTCTAGCAAGTCATCATGATCACCCAGTATTTATGACTTATGTCTGATCTCGACACTTATCATACTTTCTAGAGATAGTACAGTAGATTTCAGGACATTCCCAACAAAGAAGTGGATAAATGTATACTTGATTGCTGTTTGGAAACAAAGATTGGGTTGTTCATGTAACATCCCTGACCCACGCTAGGGTCGGAAGAACGGACTATACGACAGGAACAATGGAGAGACGGTCAAGGGAGATATTTTGGAGTGTCCCATGGTCGTTTAGAAGCTAAGTTTGGTAAGAAAAAGGAGCTTGGCTAAGTAAGAGGGACCTGAAGGAGTTTTCAGCTGGAGTGAGCTGAATGCTCGAGCTAGGTCTGCTGGTCAGCTAATAACAATAGCTGACCAAGACGGTTAAGGGCGAAGGGGCGCGGGTGGATCGGTGTCCATTCTCCCACCAAAGGCCCCCCTTCGACCATGGGGCGGTTTTTGGATAGAGGGGGCAGTAGAAGCCTTCTTCCTGGACGATTTTGGAATCATTCTACACAGGAAAAATTCGCAAAAATATAAGAAATAAATCGCAAGGAGGCTTAAGAGAAGGGAGAATTTAGGCCGAATTCTTTGGGAAACAAATCGCCTGCAGATTGAGGATTGGAGTGGGTTGAAAGGGGCTATCAGGATAAAGCATGGATCCCAACACATCTAAAGACCATGGCAAAGTGATCGGTACACGAAAGTTACCCCGGAGGCCTTACTCGGATAGCGACCACGGCTGCGCCGCATGGTCAATGGGCGATTGGGGTTGGTCGGGTTTTTCTTCACCTTTCTATTGGAAGATAAACCTAGATCTCTAGAAAATTGGATGGTAGGGTAATAGGCCTTAAGTCCTTTACACATGATTCGGCTAGAGGCCGAACATGAGCGAGTAAGATCACAGTGGTATGATGTGCGGTTGGGCCGTGGTAAAACTGAAGAGTTCGTGTGGGCGGGATGTGTAAGAACCCGCCGAAAACCCACGAGACTGTAACATGGTCGATAATCCACGCATGGGCTGATGTAGCCGCAGTAAGAGGAGGGACGACCTGCCGACCACGATCGACCCACCACGATCGGTATTACTCGGTAGTACGCGAACGGTGGGCGATAGGTTCTGGATCATGGTGCAGCCCTTGTACCAGATCAGTACACGACCCGCTGGCCGTTCAAAAGTATACTTAGGCTGAACTTAGTGGAATCATAGACCGGATTAGGTTGGGATCATAATTCATATATAATGGTTTATTAGATTTCTGGATTATATAAGTATACATATGGAATATTTATTTACATGTGCAGGACATGAGGTTGACTGTGACCATGATCAGGCCTAGAAGCGCGGTACACAAGACCGAATAGACGAGTGGTGTAATAGACAAAATAGTTAAGACCAAACAATTATTCTAGCCTATTGTGCAATACCTTTGATTGTATCAGTACCTTTGATTGATTAATGAAAAACCAAGTTTATTGCCTTATTGACGTGTTTATTATGCTAGACTTAGGTGAACGAAATGAATGACTTGGTTTAGGACTTAGTAATGGATGATAAGTTAGGAGAACGACCGGAAGTCTTAGGAAACAACCACTCAAGGCTTAGGAGCCGGGATGGGGTGTTTCAGTTTAATTCCTGACATCGAATCAGACTTTTTGGATAAAAGGGGATCAAGTCACATGCCAGTTTTGGTGAAGTTGTGAGCCCCGGTGAATCATATTCTGGCCATTTCAGATTTGAAAATATGTTTATGTTTAAGCCGTTAGTTGAAAGTGGTCTTACTCAAGCCTAAAATAGTTCCGGTCATCACTCTTCTGGTTCATTAGTCGTTGGAATTAGAAATTGTCGTAAATTTTTTAATGGATGGAAAAAGGTCAATAACTGTAACACCCCATACAAAATTCATCAAGCCGAAGACAACCTTGTGGCTGAACAATCAAGCTTTTATCCATACTTCTGACGTATGGATTGGACAAAGGAGCTCCAATGAAGTTTACTGGAATCAAAGGAGCAGAGATTAATGGGAAAAATCTAGAGACAAAAACACAAAAGTCTATTATGCGTCGGTTAAAGCAAGCATATCCAGAAACATAGTTGATATTTTACTGGATGAAAATGGGGTTGCAGTGAAATTTGAAGCAGTGAAAGGTGAAGTAGCAGTTGCTTATTTTAACAACCTTTACAAACCTTCTAATCCAAGCAGCTACTGTGAATTGTTTAGCGATTTCATTCCAAGGGTGAATGGTAGGATGAATGAAAGAGTTAACCATAGAAGTATCGTCTTAAGAAGTTAAAGAAGCTGCCTTCTCCATAAAACCGTCTAGCGCCACTGGTCTTGATGGTATGTCTGGTTTCTTCTTTCAACATTACTGTTGGTGAACAAATGACGAAAGAGGTGCATAACTTCTTTTCTAACGGAATTCTCCTGAATGAATGGGACTACACGCATTTATGCCTTCTATCAAAGACTTGAAATTCGAAGGAAGTGGCTAATCTCAGACAAATTAGCTTGTGTTCGGTCCTTTACAAGATAATATCTAAGGATAGTGTTAAGGCTTCAACTTTTCAGGAATCGATCATGTCAAAAATGAAGTCTGCTTTTGTTGCTGACCAGTTAATCTCTAACAACATCTTAGTAGCCATTGAGTTGTTTCACAGTCTAAGAACTCACATACCCATTTCTAAAAAGTTCATTGCAGTTTAAACAAACATGTACAAGGCTTACGACAAGGTTGAATGGAGTTATATCAGAGCTCTTCTTTTGGCTTTGGGTTTTCAGATGCAGTCTGTGAATTGGATCATGACATGTATCTCCACAGTCCTTTTCAGTCCTGATTAATGATCAGCCTCACGGGCTAATCATTCCTCATAGAGGTATTAGACAGAGTGATCCTCTCTTACCCTTTATATTCGTCTTGTGCACTGAAAGATTGACTCATCTTTTGAAAAAAGCTCAAAACCGTGGAGTCATTAATGGTATTCAATTATCGGATGAGGGAACGGCGGTCAATCACCTGTTGTTTGCAGACGACAACTTGTTTTGTTTGCAGAGCTACTGTCGAAGAAATCACCTCTCTTCAGAATATTTTGGCACTTATGGCCAAGCAACTTAACATACGATAAACCTCAGTAAATCGTCAATAACTTTTGGGAACAATGTGGATCTTCAGATTAAGAGGGATTTTCATGTGTTGGGAATATTATCAGAAGGAGCAGGCGTGTGTGCCTTGGCTTACTTGAGTGTTTTAGTGGCTCCAAGGTGGAAATTATTAATTACATTAATGATAAAATGAAAGGCAAAATGTATGGTTGGAATGTGAGATATCTATCTCAGGGTGTGATAGGTCAAGGTTGATCCCTATTTTCTAACTGAAAGTTTACAGAAATCAATCATAGTACATAGGGTATCGAACAATGAACCTCAGGTTAACAATAGATCATTTGTTTTCAATCTTAAATTAAGCAGGTGAAATTGGTGGATATCAAGTAATTAGCGCAAGAAAACTGAACGGAAATGTAATCAATCAGAGAATATGTCAAACTCAGGGATTTTCTTGGAAAAGTATGCGATGTAAACTGCTAAACAATCAAAATTCATATGAAGCGCAGATTCATAACTCGAACACAAAAATATAACAAGCCAACTTTCGTTGCGAATGTTAACTATGTCTAACAACCTAGAGATAAAAATTTCTTCGCGATTCTAGAGTTCTAAACATGCTTTAAATCCTAGTCCGATTTGTTCACAAATTATCTAAGCCAAATATATTTCCGAATAGATAATTTCTTCATCCTAAGTTCATTCAGACTATTAATTACACTTTCGTGTCGATTATCTAATCTATGATCTAAATTCCTGGTGATCAGTCTAGAATTAGCCTTAAGAACACCTATGATAATGAATTAATAAGATAATGAATCCTAATCAATCAGACAACCTAGCAAAACCTAAAATCCCTTCTAGAATCCCTGAATCCAACTAACAAAACTACTCATACATATCAATCACAACAAAAGACATATTTGAATAGAAAGTAATGAATAGATTAATAAAAATTGGGGTTCAAAATCTTCTCTCAGACGATCAGAGTTTCAGATCAGCCCCTACCTCTCAAAAATCTCCAAATCTCAAAAGTAAGAAAAGTGTACCCTAACAATGGCTGTAAAACCTAATTAAAACACTAAACACGATATGGGTCACAATATAAATAATTAAAACTTATGGGCCATTATGCAATATCTCCCAAGATCATTAATCTCTCGCCGATTTCCACTTTCGCACAAGGTGTTGATCGACACCAAGGTGGTGACGATCGACACCAACCTGAAATATTGATTTAAACTGATCTTCTCGGCTTATCTTCCTCAAAGGCTCCCAAAAGATCTAAAATCTCCATTTATGCTCCAAACGTCCTATCACTTGAAAAGACTCTAAAAAGACTAAAAAAACACCTAATAGACTCTAGATTAGAATTTATATCATGGCTTAAAACTAGTAAAAACCATGATATATCGGGGTGGAGAGGAGATCATGCTAAAATCTGTCGTTATGGCTATGCCCGTGTTTGCAGTGTCATGCTTTAAACTTCCAAAGACCACTTGCACAAAATTAACAAGTGCAAAGTCTGATTTCCATTGGAACTCGGTGGAGTATGCAAGGAAAATGCATTGGGTCAGATGGAAAAAGATGTGCCTTGTAAAAGATCATGAAGGGCTTGGTTTCAGAGATGTCAAGTGCTTCAACCAAGTTCTCTTAGAAAACAGACATAGCGTTTACTCCAGAATCATGAATGTATGTTTGCTCGTCTCTTTAAAGGAAGAGATTATTCAAGCTCAAACTTTTTAGAAGCCGGATTAGGAGATAGGCCTTCATTCGTTAGGATGTATCACTCATGTAGGATCCTTCTTGCAAAATGACTGAAAAAGGAAGTTGGCAATGGTAAGTCCATCAAAGTTTGTATTGATAACTGGATTTGCGAAGATGTTTTGAGAGCTCCTTGGAGGCGCCAATACTATTTTGATGTTATGCTTGTGGTTATTAATCTTTTCGATGAAAGTAAATCAAAGTGGGATCTAATTTAACTTGAGGAACTCTTCTATCCGGGAGATGTGCACGATGTTGAAGAATGAAACTCTAGTGGATCAAGAAGATTATTGGAGTTGGATTCATAATAAAAGTGGAGATTACTCGGTGAAGTCGGGGTATTGGATGGCTTTCAATCCAAACAAGGAAGTGTTGATAAGCAACAATATTACCGTCGACAAATGGGCTAAAAGAACAAATTTGAGATCTCTCAACAGAACCTGAAATTAGAATGTTCTTGTGGAAGATGATGAGTGGAGCCTTAGCAGTGGCAAACAACCTCAACAAGAGTGGAATGAAGGTAGGTGAATCAATCAATCATGTTATCTTCATTTGTGATATTGCGCGACAAATGTGGGCTGTTTGTGAATTTCCTTCGCCTGAGTTTGGCTTTGAGAATGGGTCGCTCTTTGCAAACTTTGTACATGTGTTACTAATTGGTAAATCGAAGATAGGCACAGTGGATGTTCGCAGGCGTTATCCTTGGAGAATTTAGGTTTAGAAGAATCTAAATCTGTTTCTTTTTGAAGGTTTGAGGTTCTAGAGTCCATGGTGAAGATTAAATCCACTGCTGATGATTGTTTTAGACCTCAAACACTGGATATACAGGCAGGAGAGGCTGAACATATCAGAAATGAGATTTTGTCAAGAAAATGGAAACCTCCTCTGATATCGTGGAGTAAATGCAACAATGGGGCAGCATGGTCATCAACAACAAAAACAAAAGGAGTGGCTTGAGTCCTTAGAAACAACTTTGGTGATATCCTTTTACATAGAATAAGATATTTTTGTAATTTGTTGAATTTGGAAGACACTAAATTGATGAGTGTGATTTCGGCTATGGAGATCATGCTAAGTCACAAGATAGGCAAGATGATTTTTGCGACAGAGGATCTTGTTTTTGTGGGAGCGATCAACCGAAGAAAAGCTTGGCCTTCTTTCCGAGCAAGGCTGAGTGAGGTGAGGTCTTTGCTGTATAGTTTTGGTAATTGAAAGATGGTGTTGGAAGTTAAATTGACCAACAGAGGAGATTGTCTCATTGCTCAAAGTGCCAAGAAAGTAGCCTTTCATCAATCTTATGTTGCGGTCTCGCATCCGCTATGGCTAAGTGATATCTTTGATAGTGAGAAAGTTGTATCCTCTTCTAGGTAATTTGGTCTTTTGGAGTAATTTTTTGATGTTGAGATGATGTTCAACTGGTATATAAAGTTGGTTTTTTGGTTATGTAAGAGATCGAATGTATGGATAGCTTCATGTGCTAGGATTATGATGTGGAGGTTAGAAATTCAGGTGTTTGAACCCGATGTGGGTGAATCCTTTGTGACTTGTAGTATGCAATCCTTTCGTTCTCTATATATCAATATTGATAATAGTAAAATAGTCTCACAAATATAAATGTTAATACAATCTTTCATTCATTAGGTATCCAATCCAATAACACAATATATGAAATTGCAGATACAACAAAGAGAGGATCAAGATTCATTGGTGTAATTTAATATTGGTTTGACCACTTATACTCTAACTTGGGTACCTTTTTACCATGGGTGAAGTAAATTCCATCTTCCCTAGCATCCCAAAAGTTTTTCTTACCATAGTGAATGAGGAAACCGCCACCTTCATATGCTCTAAACAATGCATGAAACCTATAATCAGGTCCCTGCCATAAGCCACAATCAACATGTGTTTTTAATACACTTTCATAAAAGCTAAAATCATAGGTTTGTCCATGGCGTAAATAGTGGTCGCCAAAGTCGTCTTCGTCCGATATACAATGGATTTTGAGAACTTTGTTCGGATTGAGAGAGTTATTAAAGTGCACGGAGTCTTTCTCGTAGAAATAGGCGTTACTCAACCCAACGCACAACATAATGATAAGCAAAGAACAAGAAAGGCGATTCATCATTTCAATAGATGATTTTCCCACGTCGTGCACATGATTAAATAAGAAAAACCATATGACCATATTATCTCTGAAAGAAAAAGTTATGGTATCCTTATATGTTATATAAAAACCAAAAGGGAAGCTTTGACTATATTTATTTCCTCTTTCATTATAATACAAACTAAAGATTAAAAAGCTTCCCTTTTGGTTACATTAATCTTTAGTTTGTATTATAATAAAAGAGAAAATAAATATAGTCAAAGCTTCCTTTTTGGTTACATTGTTAAATTTATTAGTTTAATTTCATTAAAATTAGCTTCTTCTTTTTTTTTTATAATCGTGGGAGTTTCAAATGCTTTTTAGGTCCAAAAACTAATCACATAAAGTCTTGCATTTGGGTACGCATTTGGAAATTATTCTAAATTTAAAGTGTGGCTAGGTGGACAGGAGGATTTAAATCTGAGTAGCGAATAGATACTCCTACTCCCTTTACCATTAGGATACGAGCTCCTAGTTATTAAAATTAGCTTTAGTATGTAGGTTATTAATTTAAACTTTATATAAAAGATGTGATGCCAAATGTTGGATGTGGATTTAGCACTTATCCATAAACCCAGTGGAAATCTTGCCACCACATCCAAAACATTTTGGCCCAACAAACGAGCCCGCTAAGGAGTCAAACGGCCCAACAGAAAGTCAGATCTTTTGTAATTTGTGAAGTTTCGTAGCTTTGGCTCTAAGCTACATTCATAAAGCTACGAGCCCGAGCAACATTTAGGAAGCACGTCAATCGACGGACTCCCCCCTCGTCCATCATACTCATTGTTCGGCTTCGACTTTATTATTAATAGAACAGTTTCTGACCTCACTTAAAGGTTATTCTCACCTCGTTAGTTCGGACCCCTTTGATCGTAATCCGAGTTATTTGGACTAGATCAAAATTCCGTAACAACAATTGGCGCCGTCTGTGGGGACGAGAAACTCTTCTACGTTTTAAGACGAAGCCGAAATTATAGGACCGCCCTCAGTCAGTGATAGCTCCAAGAAGACTCCGAACCCACTACCTCCGAGCTCGACTCCTCCAAGTTCGGTTGAAGGAACGAGTTCACCGTTCTTGCCAGTCGACACTTCAGATACCCAAAATCCAAACCCTCACGCTCCCTCTAATACCGCCAAGTCCACAGCCGCGCTAACCCGCATGAAGATGTCGATGGTCAACATCCCTGTCAATCAGACCAGGATAACGGACACACACAAGGACGTCGAACTGAAAAATCAGCCCCCGGACACCCCGATCCCGAATCATCAAGATGTCTCTTCCCACGTAAGGATCTTGATGACACACGCCAACGAGCTGACACGACGCAACAACAACCGTTTTAAGCAGCTCGCAAATGCTAAAAAATATGTGTCAGGAGCAAATCAACAACCTTCGAACAACTGAACATCGGGCATTTCAGGATACAGAAGATCTCACCCCGCAGCTCCAAAGAACCCTAATCAATACATCTCCAACCTCAACCCCCAGATCGGGCGGACGACCACCCATACCTCTCACACCCCTACTAACCGAACCAGGAGAAAACCAAACAACATCTACTGAACTGACATAGCACATTGAAGAACCAAGATATAGCAGCGAGATTGAGCTACTGAGAGCGCAACTGGACCGCAAGACGTGAAAAGTCCACAAGGCGACTGATGAATAAAACTTTGTTTTAAGTTTGACTCTTTCAATTTGAATAAGTCTCCACCTTATTAGGAGCACTAGACGTAGAGTTTGTTTCAGGAAGTAGTTGCTATTTTCTAGCTGTAAACTCTTATAAGAGCATTTCATTTTCTTACGATGAATGCAAGCAAGTATTGCACAATCTTTCTATCTTGAGTTACACAGAAACACATATTCAGAAATAACAAGTGGTATCAGAGCCTAAAGAGCATGTTACCTAAGAAAGATGAGTAAGAAAGAGAGCTTGATCATACCAAAGTTCGATGGGGATTACGAGCACTGGGCCATGCTGATGGAAAATCTGATCAGATCAAAAGAATGGTGGGATCTGATTGAGACAGGAATTCCGAGGGCTGAAGAAACGCGATCCTCACTGAACCTCAACGCAAGGAGATTGCAGATAAGAAGGTCACGGATTTTAAGGTAAAAAACTATCTGTTTGCCTCCATAGAAGGAGACGTCCAAGGATTTATGGGAATCTATGAAACGAAAAATATCAAGGCAACGATCGAGTTCAAAGAACGCAGTTACAGAGGTTGCGCAGAGACTTTGAAGTATTGGAAATGAAGCTGGGAGAAACAATCACAGATTCCTTCTCTACAGTAATGGAAGTCGCCAACAATATGAGAAACTTGGGAGAAGATATGCCAGACTCCAAGGTAGTGGAGAAAATCTTGAGAACTCTAGTAGAGAAGTTTACTTATGTTGTTTGTGCGATCAAAGAGTCAAACGATATCAGTGAGATGACGATATATGGATTGAAAAGTTCTCTGATGGTGCATGAACATAACTTAAGCAGGTATGTAGGTGATGAGCATGCTCTTAAGATGGAAGGACAATGGAAACAGAGTGGTAACAGAGGAAGAGGAAGTTATCACACATAAAGTAGCAGGGGACGTGGACGAGGAACATTCATAGGAAGAGGACGAGGATACGTCAGTAAGGAGAGAATAGAATGTTTCAAGTGCCACAAGATGGGTCACTACAAGTCAGAGTGTCCAGAATGGGAAAAAGAAGCCAACTACGCAGAACATGATGAAGAAATGGTTCTGATGGTGCATGTCAACATGACTGAAGAGGAGAAAGAACACGTTTGGTTCTTGGATTCAGGATGCAGTAATCATATGTGTGGAATCAAGGAATGGTTCAGTGAGTTTGATAACACATTCAAGCAGAATGTGAAACTTGGAGATATTAAAGAATGACAGTGGAAGGAAGAGGCAACCTGCATCTTGAAATCAATGGGATTCAGCAGGTGATTACTTCTGTGTATTTTGTGCCAGGACTCACAAACAACTTGTTCAGTGTGGGTAAGCTACAACAGAAGGGACTAAGAGTCATTATTGAAGATGATATCTGTGAGATATGGCATAAGAAACACAGAAGGTTGGTCATGCATTCTACTATGACAAAAAACAGAATATTTACTGTCTTGGAAACAATGAGGAAAACCAATGAAGAAGAAGAGAAGAGGTGTCTAAAGGTCTCTGAAGATGCAGAAGAATTGTGTCACAGGAGGTACGGTCATCTCAATCACAAGAGTCTGAAAATGCTATCAGAGAAGAAGATGGTGCTAGGACTGCCAGTTGTCAGTTCAAGAGAAATTGTTGCTGTGTGCGAGGTGTGCATGAAGGGAAAGCAAAATCGTCAGAACATTCCCAGGAAAACTGATTGGAAATCAACAAGAGCACTTCAGCTTGTTCACAGTGACATATGTGGGCCGATTTCACCAACTTCAGAAGGAGGTAAAAGGTACATGATAACCTTCATTGATGATTTCAGTCGAAAATGTTGGACTCATTTCTTGACAGAGAAATCAGAAGCTTTCAAGGTGTTTAAAGATTTCAAGGCAGCAGTAGAGAGAGAGCTTGGACTGAACTTGGTGTGTCTAAGGACAAATAGAAGAGGAGAGTATAACTCCAGAGAATTTGAAGAATACTGTAAGGAGAATGAGATAAAGAGACACTCACTGCTGCATATACTCCTCAGCAGAATGGCATAGCTGAGAGGAAGAACAGAAGTGTCATGAACATGACAAGATGTATGCTGCTTGAGAGGTCAGTGCCAAGGAGATTTTGGCCAGAAGCTGCTCAGTATGCTGTTCATATACTGAATAGATGTCCTTCTGCAGCACTAGGAGATGTTACTCCTGAGGAGAAATGGAGTAAGCGCAAGCGATTGGTGGAACATCTCAAGATCTTTGGATGCATTGCCTTTCCTCTAGTACCATACGAGAAGAGAGTAAAACTGGATGAGAAGATTACTAAATGAATAATGTTTGGTATGAGCAAGGAATCAAAATCTTATAGGCTTTACAACCCAGAGATAAAGAAGATTCAAATAAGTAGAGATGTTCATTTTGATGAGAAGAAAGGCAGGGAATGGGATAAGAGTTTGCAGATTAATGAGCTAGCATGGCATGATTCTGAGTCCGAGACAGAACATGAGGAGAATCCAGAAGTGATACCAGAAGCAGTTGAACACAACGCAGAAGGAGAAGGTGAAACTACAGAGGAATCATAGGAAGAAGAAACAACACAACAAGTTGAGTCTCCTCAAACTCAGGAGCGTGAAGGAGCAAAAAGAACCAGACAACAACCGGTCTGGATGAAAGATTACATCGGAGGAAGAGCAAACTTTATCATCTCAGGAGATGAAGATGAAATATTTGCTCTATTTGTTGCTTCAGAAGATCCAACAACCTTTGAAGAAGCAGAGCAACAAGAAGTGTGGAGAAAGGCTATGGAGGCTGAAATTTCTTCAATAGAAGAAAACAACACATGGGAGTTAGTAGACTTATCAGAAGGAGTGAAGGTCATTGGAGTGAAATGGATCTTTAAAACAAAATTCAATGAAAAAGGGGAGGTGGATAAGTTTAAGGCAAGGCTGGTAGCAAAGGGATATCATCAGAGGTTTGGAGTTGATTTTCATGAAATCTTTGCTCCAGTAGCAAGATGGGACACTATCAGACTTATACTTGCAATGGCAGCAGAGAGAAAATGGAGTGTGTTTCAGCTTGATGTCAAGAGTGCTTTCCTCCATGGAGAGCTAAGTGAGGATGTTTATGTTGAGCAACCTAAAGGATTTGAAGTGAGAGATCAACTCAGTAAAGTTTACAAGCTCAACAAAGCACTCTATGGGCTTAAACAAGCTCCTAGAGCCTGGTCTAGCCGAATTGAAGGGTATTTTTCAAGGGAAGGATTCACAAAGTGTTACTGTGAACACACTTTGTTTGTGAAGAAGAAAGAAGGCGACATCCTTATAGTCAGTCTATACGTAGATGACTTGATTTATACAGGAAACTCAAATCTGATGCTAGAAGAGTTTAAAGAATCAATGATGCAAGAGTTCTCAATGACCAATCTTGTAAGGATTAAGTATTTCTTGGGAGTGGAAGTAGTTCAAGATGAAAATGGGATTTTCATAAACGAACAGAAGTATGCAGAAGAAACGTTGGAGAAGTATGGAATGAAAGACTGTAATTCCGTAAAGAATCCACTAGTTCCAGGCTACAAGCTTTCAAGGACAGGTTCAGGAGATGCAGTTGATCCTACAGTATTCAAGCAATTGGTGGGAAGCTTGAGGTACTTAACTGCAACCAGACCTGATCTAATTTACTCAGTAAACTTGGTCAGTAGGTACAATGAGAAACCAAATGAGCAGCACATGTTGGCTGCTAAAAGAAGCTGGTTGGGTTTGTGGACAGTGATTATGCAGGGGATTTAGATGAAAGAAAAAGCACTTCAGGGTATGTCTTTATGCTTAGAGAAGGGGCTGTTTCATGGTCATCTAAGAAGCAACCTATAGTGACTTTATCTACCACAGAAGCTGAATTTTTTTCAGCAGCATATGAGGCCTGTCAAGAAGTTTGGATGAGGAATATACTTGAAGAGATTGGTTCTGCTCAAGGAGAAAGCACAGTCCTTCTGTGCGACAATAGCTCCACGATAAAGCTGTCATGGAACCCGGTCTTGCATGGGAGTATTCAAGTCAGGTTTAATTTTCTAAGGGAGCTAGTGAAGGATGGTGTCATTACAGTGGATTATTGTTCAACTCAGGATCAACTCTCAGACATCATGACAAAAGCTGTGAAGCTTGAAATGTTCGAAAAACAGAGAGGAAGGATGGGAATCTGCAACCGAGAAAGATAAACTGAAAGGGGTTTCAGTTTAGGGGAAGGATTGATGAATAAAAATTTGGTTTAAGTCTGACTCTTTCAATTTGAATAAGTCTCCACCTTATTAGGAGCACTAGACATAGAGTTTGTTTCGGGAAGTAGTTGCTATTTTCTAGCTGTAAGCTCTTATAAGAGCATTTCATTTTCTTATGATGAATGCAAGCAAGTATTGCACAATCTCTCTGTCTTGAGTTACACAGAAACACAGATTCAGAAATAACAGCGACAAGCTCGGGCCCCCCGAGGTTGACCGAGTTCTAAAGGAAACGCAAAATACACCATTCACGAACAAGAAAACGGTAACATCAGTTTGGCACCCGAAAAAGATCAAACTACCCACCTACGATGGAAGCTTGGATCCTCGATAGTACCTAACAGCCTTTAGCATCGCAATGGGACGAGCCTAGTTCTCTCCCGAGGAACACGACTCCGGCTTCTGCCAACTCTTCGTTGAGAATTTAAACGGTGCCACTCAACTGGTTCTCGCGTTTAGAGGCACACTCCATCAACAACTACCACCAGTTAACATCCACCTTCCTCAAACACTACTCCATGTTCATCCAAGAAGGGGCTTCAAGTGCCAACCTCTGAACGATAAGCCAAGGACCAAGGGAATCCCTCAGGTCATACATCGACATATTCAAAGTCACTGTCTCCAAAATCTCGGTGAACGACAACGAGGGACTCCCTGCGCTACGAAACAGACTCTGGTATGAATCACCGTTTCGCAACGAGCTGGAATTAAATAAACGGCAAACTCTTGAAGATGCCCTTCACCGATCGGCCGTCTTCGTCGAGATAGAAGAAGAGAAGGAACTACTTGCCAAGAAATCCGGGTCGACAAAACCTTCAAAAGGGAAAGAATCGACACCAGAATATGTTGAGCCGCGCCAGCTTTACGACCAGGAGCACAAAAATTAAAAAAAAGGAAGGGAAGAAAATGAAGACCTACTATGTCATCGAACACGACCAGTCGAACAACCTGCAGAACCGGACAAGAAAAAAATGCTAATCCAAGCGACAAATAAAAGTCTTTCTGCACATATTACCAAAGGTCGGGACACAACACCAACGACTGCCGCCACTTGCAAAACCTCCTGTTCGGAGAATACTAGAAAGGAGACATGAATATAACAAATTGAAATGTGCAAACAACACCCGCCGAAAACCAAATAATGAGCACCAATCAAAGGACGACGCCAGTCTAGTCCGGTTGTTAGAGGAAAAAGAAGGAAGCAAGGAAACGCACAACATGAAAAACAAAACGATGCCAATGCAAAATCACATAAACGAGATCGAGGCGACGAAAAAGGGAACACCTCCACCAAGGAAGCACATTAACATGATAATTGGAGGACTTCCCGACTACAGCAACTCAACACGTGATAGGTCTCAGAGTTTTACCCTATACTAACTGCAAGTGCACAATATATCAATGTAGTACTTAGGGATCGAATCTACGAGGACTCTAGGCAACGATAGAATTAGAACTAAAGAGATCAAACTAGGAGAAAGCAACTTGTAATGAATAAGTAAAAAGCAAGCAAGAAAGTAAATCAGTAGCAAGTTGTGGTTGTAAGCAATAAACTAAGGGCGCTAAGTCTAGGGCGTTCTCAGGAAATCAGACAAGCAGCTAAATTATTCAGTCAGGATCTAATTAAACTCAGTTCTAGAACTCAAACACAAATATAGAATTAACCAAATGTCGTTGCGAGAATTCTCTAAGTCTAAGTGCAGCAATCCAAATTCCTTTGCAATTACTAACAGATTAAGCCAGCTTTAATTTCAAGTTCGATATGTTCACAATCTAATTAAACCAAATTCCTTTGCTAGTAATTAAATTGCTCAACCTAAATAGTTCAGATTCTAAACCACACTGTCGTGTCGTATTTAGCAACCTAAGATCTAGATTCTAATTGATCGGGTTAGAACTGCCATTAAACACAATTTAGTTTGAAGAACATTCTATTGATGTGAATCCTTAACTGAATTAATTATATCTAGCAAGTCATGAAATCCCTATGAGAAACCCTAAACCTAACTATGAAACTACTCAGACATAGAATATGAATACATAATCAATTAAATAATAGATATCATAAAAGAGATTAGAATAAGAAAGGGCTTCGAAAACTTCTCCAAAACAAAGTGTACTACAGGATCAGATCAGCCCAAAAAGCTCTAAAAACTCTCTGCTCTAAGTTATGATAGCGTATGTAAAACTGAAGTTAAAATCCTAATTAAATAGCTAAAACACGACTTGGGGCTTCTGTATAAATATCTAGAACTTCTGGGCATCTTTGCAATATCAGCATTCTTCATTAAACGGCCGAGAATCTGGCCCATTCGCGCTATTCATCGATCGATGCAGGTGTGCGTCAATCGACACACTACTCTGTTTCGGACAGTGAGTACAACCTCTCGGGTCAAAACTCCAAAGTGCACCAAATAGCTCCAAAATCTTCACTTCTGCTCCAAACATGCTTGTACCTAATAACACCTGTAAAGGACTCTAAAAGAACACCAATAGACTCTAAAACACACTTATATCATGGTCTAAAACTAGTAAAAACCATGATATATCAACTCCCCCACACTTAGCCTTTGCTTGCCCTCAAGCAAAACAGAGAACTAGACATGGTTAAAAGGTTTGAAAACTTTCAGAAACTCTTTTTGTCCTAGAAGCAACAACACTCAGATTCCCCTTAGTAAACCACATGAAAGATTTCACCTGCAGACATCAAGACCAACATATACTTCCCCCACACTTAGCAACTGTCCTAGGTAAACTCCACAATCACATTCAAGCATTCAAATTCTCCCTACTGACTTTTGCAAGTATTTAAGTGCGGTCTCACCTAAGGAGTATCGATCAAAGGGCACATGGAATCTTACCTTGTCAGCTCTAGACCACCATACTATCTTTCTCTAGTCCCTTTCTTCTCTTTTCCCTTTCTTAGCATTCTGATTTTTCCCCATTGGGTATCATTTTTTTTATCAGTGCTCTTCCCGTTAAGGGGTGTACTTTGGACACATTCCATGGATGCACATGAGGTAATAGTTGTAGCTACCACTCCCAGAGACCACTTCGGAGTTACTAACTCATCCTCAGTTTATTATTATTTTTTTTACTTTATAGAAAGGGAGAAGAGAACCAAATAGGACAAGTTTACAGGTTGTGTCAGAACTAACAAAGAAATCCGACTCAAGGTATTCCAAGCCCTTAGGTGAGAAAATTAAGTCAGTATTAAGGTGAAGTCAGTAAAAGGATCCTCTGATACCTGAAGTGATGTGGGTGTTCTTAGTAGGCTGATCCATGTCTGGGTTTTCTAATAGTCATAGATAACCTGCAACTTCATCCCAATGTTTACTTAAGTTCCTGCAAGTGCTGTTAATCTTCTCAAAAAATCATTATTTCTTACTTAAACTATTTTGACTCGATAAAACAAATTTTGAAAAATGGACTGACTCTTAAGAAATAGAAAGATAGGAGTCAGTAGCACCTCCCCCACACTTAAGACACACTGTCCCCAGTAGTGTCAAGCGAAGGATTGGTAAAAAGAAAGAAAAACTTGTAATTGGATTGGTGAGTTCTGTCGGATTTTTACCTCTGTCGCACATGCATCGACCGTTGCACTAGGTGCGTCGATCGTTGTTGTGCGATTTTTCGTTGTGGGTCGATGATAGGTTGTAAGTTTTACCCTATTCTAAACTGCAAGTGAACAGCAATGTCAAAGTAGTATATAGGGTTATCGAATCCACATGGACACTTGGTCTCAATAGATCAGAACAGTAGAGACTAATACTAGAAAGAAAGCAATGTAATTGAATTAAAAGCGGTGCGAGAAAGTAAATCAGTAGCAGAGATTAACGGTTGTGAAAGCAATAAACTAAAAGCGTCAAGCCTAGGGTATTCTCAGGAAATCAGACAAGCAGACAGTTCATTCAGCAAGGATCTAATTAAGCACAGTTATAGAACTCAAAACACAGATATAGAATTAACCAAATTCCTTTGCGATAATTCTCTAAGTCTAAGTGCAGCAAACCAAACTTTCGTTTGCGAGAACTAACATATTAAACTAGCATTAATCCCAAGTTTGATATGTTCACAATTATCCTAAACCAAACTTCCGTTTGTGCAAAGTTTAATTGCCCAATTTAATTAGTTCAGATTCCTAAACCCCACTTCCGTGACGTATTTAGCAACCTAAGATCTAGATTCCAATTGATCAGGTTAGAACTAGCTTTAAGCACAATTAAATTGAAGAACATATATAGTTTGAATCCTTAACTGAATTTGAACAAGTCTAGCAAGTCATGAAATCCTATGTGAGAAACCCTAAACCTAACTAGGAATCTACTCAGACATAGATAATGAAAACATGATCATATGATGAATAAATTGCATAAAAGAATAAGAGTAAAAGGGGTTCGAAATCTTCTCCAAATACAGATGAAGTAATAGGTTCAGATCAGCCCCAAAAGCTCTAAAAATCCTCTGCTCTTAATTATGAAAGTGTATCTAATAAAAACAACTAAAACTTGATTATATAGGTAAAATCTCGGCCAAGGGCTTCTTTGTAAATATCAGGAACTTCTGGATCAAAGTGCAATATCTTGATTCTTCTAAACCGCCGAGTTTTGGCCCATCTCGCTGGTGTGTCGACCGATGCACAAGGTGTGTCGGTCGATGCATGATCAATAAATCGGACAGTGAACTCTATCTCTCGGCCAATCACTCCAAAAATCTCCAAAATGCTCCATTATCTCCAATTCAGCTCCAAACCTGATTATACCTG
This sequence comes from Orychophragmus violaceus, assembly GCA_030180135.1. Taxonomy (NCBI): domain Eukaryota; kingdom Viridiplantae; phylum Streptophyta; class Magnoliopsida; order Brassicales; family Brassicaceae; genus Orychophragmus; species Orychophragmus violaceus. Next base: position 92,488,061 of record CM058239.1, on the reverse strand, counting down.
TAAAAGACTCTAAAAGAACACAAAAGACACTAAAAACACAACTATATCATCGCATAAAACCGGTAAAAACCATGATATATCAACTCCCCCACACTTAGCCTTTGCTTGCCCTCAAGCAAAACAGAGAACTAAAGCATGGTGAAGAGGTTTGAAAACTCTTCAGAAACTCATTTCATCCTAGAAGCTACAATACTCAGATTCCCCTTAGTAAACCACTGAAAGAATCAATCACAGGATATCAAGACCACAATGTACTTCCCCCACTCTTAGCAACTGTCCTAGGTAAACTCCACAATCACATTCAAGCATTCAAATTCTCCCTACTGACTTTTGCAAGTATTTAAGTGCGGTCTCACCTAAGGAGTATCGATCAAAGGGCACATGGAATCTTACCTTGTCAGCTCTAGACCACCATACTATCTTTCTCTAGTCCCTTTCTTCTCTTTTCCCTTTCTTAGCATTCTGATTTTTCCCCATTGGGTATCATTTTTTTTATCAGTGCTCTTCCCGTTAAGGGGTGTACTTTGGACACATTCCATGGATGCACATGAGGTAATAGTTGTAGCTACCACTCCCAGAGACCACTTCGGAGTTACTAACTCATCCTCAGTTTATTATTATTTTTTTTACTTTATAGAAAGGGAGAAGGGAACCAAATAGGACAGGTTTACAGGTTGTGTCAGAACTAACAAAGAAATCCGACTCAAGGTATTCCAAGCCCTTAGGTGAGAAAATTAAGTCAGTATTAAGGTGAAGTCAGTAAAAGGATCCTCTGATACCTGAAGTGATGTGGGTGTTCTTAGTAGGCTGATCCATGTCTGGGTTTTCTAATAGTCATAGATAACCTGCAACTTCATCCCAATGTTTACTTAAGTTCCTGCAAGTGCTGTTAATCTTCTCAAAAAATCATTATTTCTTACTTAAACTATTTTGACTCGATAAAACAAATTTTGAAAAATGGACTGACTCATAAGAAACAGAAAGATAGGAGTCAGTAGCACCTCCCCCACACTTAAGACACACTGTCCCCAGTAGTGTCAAGCGAAGGATTGGTAAAAAGAAAGAAAAACTTGTAATTGGATTGGTGAGTTCTGTCGGATTTTTACCTCTGTCGCACATGCATCGACCGTTGCACTAGGTGCGTCGATCGTTGTTGTGCGATTTTTCGTTGTGGGTCGATGATAGGTTGTAAGTTTTACCCTATTCTAAACTGCAAGTGAACAGCAATGTCAAAGTAGTATATAGGGTTATCGAATCCACATGGACACTTGGTCTCAATAGATCAGAACAGTAGAGACTAATACTAGAAAGAAAGCAATGTAATTGAATTAAAAGCGGTGCGAGAAAGTAAATCAGTAGCAGAGATTAACGGTTGTGAAAGCAATAAACTAAAAGCGTCAAGCCTAGGGTATTCTCAGGAAATCAGACAAGCAGACAGTTCATTCAGCAAGGATCTAATTAAGCACAGTTCTAGAACTCAAAACACAGATATAGAATTAACCAAATTCCTTTGCGATAATTCTCTAAGTCTAAGTGCAGCAAACCAAACTTTCGTTTGCGAGAACTAACAGATTAAACTAGCATTAATCCCAAGTTTGATATGTTCACAATTACCCTAAACCAAACTTCCGTTTGTGCAAAGTTTAATTGCCCAATTTAATTAGTTCAGATTCCTAAACCCCACTTCCGTGACGTATTTAGCAACCTAAGATCTAGATTCCAATTGATCAGGTTAGAACTAGCTTTAAGCACAATTAAATTGAAGAACATATATAGTTTGAATCCTTAACTGAATTTGAACAAGTCTAGCAAGTCATGAAATCCTATGTGAGAAACCCTAAACCTAACTAGGAATCTACTCAGACATAGATAATGAAAACATGATCATATGATGAATAAATTGCATAAAAGAATAAGAGTAAAAGGGGTTCGAAATCTTCTCCAAATACAGATGAAGTAATAGGTTCAGATCAGCCCCAAAAGCTCTAAAAATCCTTTGCTCTTAATTATGAAAGTGTATCTAATAAAAACAACTAAAACTTGATTATATAGGTAAAATCTCGGCCAAGGGCTTCTCTGTAAATATCAGGAACTTCTGGATCAAAGTGCAATATCTTGATTCTTCTAAACCGCCGAGTTTTGGCCCATCTCGCTGGTGTGTCGACCGATGCACAAGGTGTGTCGGTCGATGCATGATCAATAAATCGGACAGTGAACTCTATCTCTCGGCCAATCACTCCAAAAATCTCCAAAATGCTCCATTATCTCCAATTCAGCTCCAAACCTGATTATACCTGTAAAAGACTCTAAAAGAACACAAAAGACACTAAAAACACAACTATATCATCGCATAAAACCGGTAAAAACCATGATATATCAACTCCCCCACACTTAGCCTTTGCTTGCCCTCAAGCAAAACAGAGAACTAAAGCATGGTGAAGAGGTTTGAAAACTCTTCAGAAACTCATTTCATCCTAGAAGCTACAATACTCAGATTCCCCTTAGTAAACCACTGAAAGAATCAATCACAGGATATCAAGACCACAATGTACTTCCCCCACTCTTAGCAACTGTCCTAGGTAAACTCCACAATCACATTCAAGCATTCAAATTCTCCCTACTGACTTCTGCAAGTATTTAAGTGCAGTCTCACCTAAGGAGTATCGATCAAAGGGCACATGGATTCTTACCTTATCAGCTCTAGACCACCATACTATCTTTCTCTAGTCCCTTTCTTCTCTTTCCCTTCTTTAACAACTGATTTTTCCCACATTGGGTATCATTTTATTTTTTTATCAGTGTTCTTCCCGTTATGGGGTGTACTTTGGACACATTCCATGGATCACATGAGAGAAAATAGTGTTAGCTACCATTCCCATGACCACTTCGGAGTTACTAACTCATCCTCAGTTTATTATCTTTTTTTTTTACTTTATAGAAGGGGAGAAGGGAACTAAATAGGATAGGTTAACAGGCTGTGTCAGAACTAACAAGGAAATCCGATACAAAGTATACCAAGCCCTTAGGTGAGAAATCTAAGTCAGTATTAAATTGAAGTCAGTAAAAGGATCCTCTGATACCTGAAGTGATGTGGGTGTTCCCAGTTGGTTGATATGTGATGGGGTTTTCTAATAGTCAGAGATAGATCCTGCAACTTCATCCCAATGGTTACTTAAGTTCCTGCAAGTCTTATAAATCTTCTCAGAAAATCATGGTTTCTTACTTAAACAATTTTGACTCAATAAAACAAATTTTTTTTTGAAAAACGGACTGACTCTTAAGAAAACAGAAAACAAAAGTCAGTAGCACCTCCCCCACACTTAAGACACACTGTCCCCAGTAGTGTCCAGCGAAGGATCGGTAAAAAGAAAGAAAAATTGTTAAAGTTCTGTTGAGTTCTGTCGGGTTTACCTCTGTCGCTAAGCATCGATCGTTGCACTAAGTGCATCGACCGTTACTTGGCGACTTTCGTGTATGGTCGATCGTTGCTCAAGAGCGCAACGATCGATGCAATGCGATTCCGATCGTGTTGTGACGATCGACACAGAAGTGCGTCGATCGACGCACTGCGAATTCATCCGAGACCTGCAAACATAAACTCACCAGAAACAAAAACAAACGTAAAATCCTAACAAAAACACCAAAAATTAAGTAGAAAAACACCAGTACCTAATGGTGGGTTGCCTCCCACCCAGCGCTTGTTTAAGGTCAATAGCTTGACCGGACGGATGGGGATTTTCAGGTACCAGGAGGTCCTGACAGAGACTTTTTCTGTCTCTGTTCAAGTCTCCTCATCCAAGGTGGTGAGTAGGCTGTTGCGGAATGCTCATGTCCAAGAAAAGATGGAGTGAAATGTGCTCCAGGATCTATAACCATAGTATGATCAGGCTGCTCAAAATCTGCGTCCCTTATGGTGAATGTCTGCCCATCTATCAGCGGCTTTCGCAGCTTATCCATCTCATAGTGCAGTGGTTCATCTCCCAGATGGAGGTCTATCAAGCTGTTCCTAACATCAATCAACGCTCCTGCTGTAGCCAAAAAGGGTCTCCCAAGCAACAATGCTTCATCCGGATCACAGTCATATCTCAGCACAAGGAAGTCCGTTGGAACTAAGTAGTTTCCAACTCTCACCGGAATGTCCATAAGGAGTCCTTCAGGAACTCGTATGGACTGATCAGCTAGGACAAGAGAAGTCCTAGTAGGAGTAAAATCCACCATCCCCAGCTTCTCTGCCACAGAGTAAGGCATCAAACTTCCAGCAGCTCCTAAAACACACAGAGAGCGTCTAAAACTATCCTCAAAGATAGAACAATCCAGCACAAAGACTCCAGGATCAGGCAGCTTCTTCGGGACCTTAGTTAGCAGAACATCACTAATATGCTGAGGAACTATTATCACCCAGTCTTTCAGATCATCATCTAGAGGCAACATCTTGGTTAAGTACCTCTGCACACAAGGATGATAAGGTGGATCATCAGAAGTTGGAATTTCTTCCAATTCTTCACCAATCCCTTCTAATTTCTTCAGCTCTTCAATCTCTTGCCTAATTACTTCAGACACTGAGGAGTGTTGTCTAAAAATCTGTTCGTAGATCTCCGGTTGAGTAATCTCAGAGGCTCCATTGAATAGGCGATCAAGCTCCAAGTCAGCATCTATGCCATTATCATCCGACAGTTCTGTCTGTTCACGCCCTGCAACGACCGACACTAAGGGTGTGTCGATCGTTGCCATCCCGACTGGTGTATCGATCGGCACAGATGTTGCATCGATCGACGCACTGCACCAGATTTCACCCGAGAGTTTTTCACAAATATCCGAAAATTCTTGTTCTGTCACCAACTCAGCTGTACTTAGCTCAAATCTTTCACCTAGGTGAGATCCATCATTAATGTACACAGACCAGGCCTTAACATAAGTGTCTGCCACTCCTTTTCCCTTCAGTGAGCTGGACATCTGGTTCACCTGAGTGTCCAACTGCTTCATGTGAGTGCTCAGAGACTCAAATTTCCCATTGAGGTCTTCATAGACAGCGTCCAACTTCTTGTTGCAGTCCACAGAAATCTTGGTCTGACTCTCAATCAGTTGTTCCATCATAGCCTCCATTTTGCTCTCATGGGCAGTAGGTGCAGGAGGAGTCTGATAGGATGTAGATCCATAGGTTCTCTGAGTACCTTGTCCATAGGTCTTCTGAAAACCACCAGTCTGTCCTCCATTGGAGAATCTGTTCCCCTGTTGATTACTAAATCTATTACCTTGGAAACCAGAACCTCCTATGAAATTCACATCTTCTTCCTGAGTTTCCTCCTCAGTCTGAATCACCTCTACATCTTGGGCAAAGTGGACAGCTTTCTTACTTGTCAGGAGATTGTAGACTGTGTCCAATCTGGATCTTATATTAGCTATATCAGAATTCTCTACAGTTCCACCAGATTTCTTCCTCCTTTCATCCATTGTCTTGCAACTGTTGCTGCCAATCAGGTTCTCAATCAACTGCTTAGCTTGTGTAGGAGTCCTGGTGTTGAAATTAGCATTACTGGAATTATCCAGCGCAGTCTGATAAGGGAGATCTATGCCTCTGAAGAAAATACCAATCAGCTGTACTTCTGTGAATCCATGGTGTGGACAGTCACGCTGATACTGCTTAAATCTCATCCAGGCAGTCTTCAAGGGCTCCACAGCTCCTTGGGAAAAAGTGAGTATGTCCTGTCTGGACTGATCTGAGCGCGCATCATCATAAAAGTGACGCAGGAACTCACTCTTTAAGGCTGCCCAAGTAGTATACTGACCAGGTGCCAGTTGTCTCAGCCATGCACTAGCGTCTCCAGCAAGACTGTGCGGAAATAGCTTAAGGAAGAGATAGTCCGGGCACACTCCTTCATACTTCATGCCAGTGACTATGTCCTCAAACTTGTCAATGTGATCCATAGGCTGCTCTGCTTGAAGACCATGAAAAGCAATCTGTCTCATCAGCTGGTAGTAGATGGTCTTTACCTCAAAATCATTCCTCTCAAAAGCAGGAAGCACTAGAGCTGCTCGGTTTGCATGAAACTCATCAGGTCTGTTGTAGTCAGCTAGTGTCCTCTCATGAACCACCATCTCTCTACCTTGGGCCTGTCCTTGACCCTGGTTTTGGTTCAGCTCTTGTTGCTGTTGCTCAGGAGGATCAGGGATGACATTCCCTTCAGCATCAACCCGATGCCCAGCAGCATTGTACGGGTTGTCATCTTGGTCCCTCAGGGTACCTTCAGCATCTGGTATCAAGATCAAACGTTCTCGTACCATTCTCTCTCTCTTTTCTCTTCTGATAGTCCTTTCTAGACGTCCAAGTTCCTCTAGTCCGAGATTAAGCAAGCTCGAGTTCGGATTACTTCGAGTTTTCTGCGTTGGCATAAACTGTCTGTAATCGTCCAGCAACGATCGATGCTATCAGTGCAACGATCGATTCAATCTCAGAATCGCCTAGTGACGATCGACGCAAGGGATGCAACGATCGACGCAAGGCGAAAGTCGTACCTGCGACAGAAAGAAACAGAGAAAAAGTTAGCAAAATATAAAAACAAAACGAAAAAGCAAAAACAAAAAGAAAAATTTCTAGTAAAAACCCTAAGTTCGGTCCTATCGAAGACTCTAAGAATCCCCGGCAACGGCGCCAAAAACTTGATAGGTTGTAAGTTTTACCCTATTCTAAACTGCAAGTGAACAGCAATGTCAAAGTAGTATATAGGGTTATCGAATCCACATGGACACTTGGTCTCAATAGATCAGAACAGTAGAGACTAATACTAGAAAGAAAGCAATGTAATTGAATTAAAAGCGGTGCGAGAAAGTAAATCAGTAGCAGAGATTAACGGTTGTGAAAGCAATAAACTAAAAGCGTCAAGCCTAGGGTATTCTCAGGAAATCAGACAAGTAGACAGTTCATTCAGCAAGGATCTAATTAAGCACAGTTCTAGAACTCAAAACACAGATATAGAATTAACCAAATTCCTTTGCGATAATTCTCTAAGTCTAAGTGCAGCAAACCAAACTTTCGTTTGCGAGAACTAACAGATTAAACTAGCATTAATCCCAAGTTTGATATGTTCACAATTATCCTAAACCAAACTTCCGTTTGCGCAAAGTTTAATTGCCCAATTTAATTAGTTCAGATTCCTAAACCCCACTTCCGTGACGTATTTAGCAACCTAAGATCTAGATTCTAATTGATCAGGTTAGAACTAGCTTTAAGCACAATTAAATTGAAGAACAAATATAGTTTGAATCCTTAACTGAATTTGAACAAGTCTAGCAAGTCATGAAATCCTATGTGAGAAACCCTAAACCTAACTAGGAATCTACTCAGACATAGATAATGAAAACATGATCATATGATGAATAAATTGCATAAAAGAATAAGAGTAAAAGGGGTTCGAAATCTTCTCCAAATACAGATGAAGTAATAGGTTCAGATCAGCCCCAAAAGCTCTAAAAATCCTCTGCTCTTAATTATGAAAGTGTATCTAATAAAAACAACTAAAACTTGATTATATAGGTAAAATCTCGGCCAAGGGCTTCTTTGTAAATATCAGGAACTTCTGGATCAAAGTGCAATATCTTGATTCTTCTAAACCGCCGAGTTTTGGCCCATCTCGCTGGTGTGTCGACCGATGCACAAGGTGTGTCGGTCGATGCATGATCAATAAATCGGACAGTGAACTCTATCTCTCGGCCAATCACTCCAAAAATCTCCAAAATGCTCCATTATCTCCAATTCAGCTCCAAACCTGATTATACCTGTAAAAGACTCTAAAAGAACACAAAAGACACTAAAAACACAACTATATCATGGCATAAAACCGGTAAAAACCATGATATATCAGTCGATCGTTGCTCAGGACCGCAACGATCGCTGCAATGCTGTGTGATGATACACAGTGGTGTGTCGATCGACGCACTGCGATTCGTCCGAGACCTGCAGCCAAAAACTCACCAAAAACAGAAACAAAACGTAAAATCCTACAAAACACTAAAATCAAAATGCAAAAACGAAAACAGTGGGTTGCCTCCCACTCAGCGCTCTTTTAGCGTCAATAGCTTGACGTTTCAGCTGATCTAGGTAGAGGGTGCATCATCCAGAGGCAGAATCTGACCTCCTGGAATCTCGGCCTTAGCCCAATAATGTTTCACCCTGTCTATTCACAGTGAATTCATTACCTTCCTTGCTGGTTAGAACGGCAGCTCCATATGGCCGCACCTCTTTGATCGTGAAAGGACCAGACCATCTTGATTTTAGCTTACCTGGAAATAAATACAAACGAGAGTTATACAAAAGTACCTGATCATTAGGCTCAAACTGTCTAGAGACAATCTTCTTGTCATGATAAGTTTTAGTCCTCTCCTTATACAGCTTTGAGTTCTCATAGGAAAAATGTCTAATCTCATCCAACTCATTAAGCTGCACCAATCTCCTTTCTGCAGCAGAGTTAAGATCAAAGTTCATCTGCTTTACAGCCCATGCTGCTTTGTGCTCAAGTTCCACTGGCAGATGACATGCTTTTCCATACAGCAGATGAAATGGAGTGGTCCCAAGTGGTGTCTTGAATGCAGTCCGGTAAGCCCATAGTGCATCATCTAGCTTTGCTGTCCAATCCTTCCTTGTCTTCCCAACTGTCTTTTCTAGGATCTCCTTAATCTGTCTGTTAGAAACCTCGACCTGCCCACTAGTCTGAGGGTGATAAGGGGTAGCAACCCGGTGATGAACTCCATGCTTCTTTAGTAGCTTCTCGAAGACCTAATTAATAAAGTGAGATCCTCCATCACTAATTACTATCCGAGGTACTCCAAATCTAGGGAACATGATGGTCTTAAACAGCTTAATGACCACTGAAGAATCATTGGTTGGACTAGCTATTGCTTCCACCCACTTAGACACATAGTCCACAGCAACCAAGATGAACTTATTCCCATAGGATGAGGGAAAAGGACCCATGAAATCTATGCCCCAGCAATCGAAAACCTCAACTTCCAGAATGAAATTCTGAGGCATCTCATGCTTCTTACTGATTTTCCCTCTCCTCTGACAGGCATCACACTGAGAAACAAAAGAATGAGCGTCTCTAAACATCGTAGGCCACTAGAAACCTGCTTGCAGAACCTTAGACACAGTCTTGAAAGTAGCAAAATGTCCAGCATAATCTGATCCCTGACAGTGAAATAAGATATCTGAAACCTCTGATTCAGCAATGCACCTCCTGTAAAGACCATCCGAACAGTGCTTGTAGAGATAAGGCTCATCCAAGTAGTATCGTCTAAGCTCCCTGAAGAACCTATTCTTTGCATAACCCTTTAAATCATCTGGTTCAGTCTCTGTAGCAAGGTAATTAGCTATATCTGCATACCAGGGTCGATCGGTGGTTGCGACAGTAGCAACTTTGAATTTATAGCCTCCAATATGGACCGTGAAAGGTTCTGCGCTCGTATCCGCACTGCAACGATCATCACAGAAGTTAGCATCGACCGTTGCGTCCCCGACACATGCATCGATCGACGCAGTGCGATTAATCCGAGAGTTTCGAAGATTTCTGTCCAAATTCGTCTGAGACACTGTCCCGATCATATTGACGTTCTCCTCAGGTAAGAAATCATTAATAGGTACGTCTTCCTCAACCAGCATCCTTGAAAGATGATCAGCAACTCCATTCTCAACTCCCTTCTTATCCCTCACTTCAATGTCAAACTCCTGAAGCAACACGTCCCATCTCATCAATCTTGGCTTAGCATCTTTCTTCTGCATCAGGTACTTCAGGGCTGAATGATCAGTATGCACAATCACCTTGGAGCCAACAAGATATGGGCGAAACTTTTCAAACGCAAAGACAACAACCAACAACTCTTTCTCCGTAGTGGCATAGTTTCTTTGCGCATCATGTAGTGTCCTACTAGCATAATAGATAGCATGAAGCTTTCTATCCTTCTTCTGCCCCAGAACTGCTCCTACAACATAATCACTAGCATCACACATAACCTCAAAAGGTAGATCCCAATCTGGTGGCTGAACTATAGGAGCACTCACTAATGCTTGCTTGATCTGTTCAAATGCAGCTTGACAATCCGCAGTGAACTCAAATTTGACATCCTTACACAGCAAAGCAGTTAGTGGTCGAGCAATCTTACTGAAATCCTTGATGAACCTCCTATAGAACCCAGCATTACCAAGAAAGCTCCTCACAGACTTCAAATAATCAGGCGCCTGAAGGCTGTCATAACTTCAATCTTAGCGCGGTCTACTTCGATCCCTGCTTCAGACACTCTATGTCCAAGAAAAATACCATCTCTGACCATGAAATGACATTTGCTTCTCCTCACATCTAGTTAGCACTTTGCACAAATTATCCAAGCACTCATTATAGGAGGATCCATAAACTGAAAAATCATACATAAATACCTCCATAAAGTCCTCAATCATATCAGTGAAGATGGACATCATGCATCTCTGGAAGGTGGCTGGTGCATTACATAGTCCAAAAGGCATCCTACGGTATGCGAATGTTCCGTAGGGACAAGTAAACGTAGTCTTTCCCTGATCTTCTGGATGTATGGGAATCTGAAAGAAACCAGAGTACCCATCGAGGAAACAATAATAAGGATGATTAGGTAACCTCTCCAGCATCTGATCAATAAAAGGCAAGGGAAAGTGATCCTTTCTGGTTGCAGCATATAGGAATCAGCTCATTCTTCTCGTTCTTTACCACTGTAACTCCACATCCTTAAGACTAGGATTCAGCCTTCTCTGGTGCTCAATAGAAGTCTTTGACTTATCCTCAAGATGTATCCGATGCATACACAGCTCCAGAGAGATACCTGGAATATCATCAAGAGAATAGCCAAGAGCTTTGCGATGCTTGCGCAGCTTGCTTAGCAGTAAAGTGAGCTCTGCGTTGTTCAAACTAGCATTGACAATCATAGGGTATGTCGAATTAGGTCCAAGAAATGCGTACCTTAGCCCGGATGGAAGTTGTTTCAGCTCAATTTTCGGAGCTTTTTCCTCGGCCCAGTCTCTGTCGACCTGCAACGATCGACGCTCGAGATGTGTCGATCGATGCATCGTCGCATCAGATACTTCCACTGCATCACTTCCTCAGCAGAATCCATTAGCTTCGCATAGCATATTGCAGGCTTGTCCTGCAGGTATTCCAGCTCCATTATAGAGCTCAGTAAAGCTCTCTCCAGTGGATCCTCAGTATGAGTTCTGTGAAAGTAGTCGGCAGCCAAATCACTGAGAGTATCCACATAAAATGTATGTCCGTCGATGGTTGGCCTCTTCACCAGCTTGTCCATGTCAAAGCTCATCTTCAGATCTCCTACATTCAGAATTATCTTACCTCTCGGGCAGTCAATCATCGCACCCGCAGTGGCCAAGAAAGTTCTACCCAAAATCAGTGGATCCTTTGGTTCCTCTCCATATTGCAGAACCACAAAGTCAGTAGGAATCACACATTGGCCAATCATTATAGGCACATCTTCCAATAATCCTTCGGGAATTCTGATTGTTCTATCTGCCAAAACCAGTGATATCCTAGTGGGTATAAAATCAGTCATCCCGAGTCTCTTAGCAACTGAGAAAGGCATAAGATTCACACTGGAACCAAGATCACATAGAGATCTTTCGAATCTTTCCCTGTAGATAGCACAATCCAACACAAAGCTTCCTGGATCTTTCAACTTCTCAGGAATTCTGCCATGAATCACTGCACTACACACCTCTGTGATCATCATTACACTCTCCTCATCAGACCACTTTCCGGCAATTAAATCCTTAAGACATCTCTTCATTACATGAGCAGTTTCCATGGAGTCAATCAAAGGCACTTCAAGCTTCACCTTTCTAATAAACTCTTGGCACTTGGCGTACTGCTTATCGTTCTTAGATTTTCTGGGATTCTTAGGATAAGGTACCTTAGGTTTGTAAACCCTCTCAGTCGACTGTTTCGGTTTCTCTGCTTTTGAACTCTCTGCAGTCGCCTTGCATCGATCGTTGCTAGAGTTGCGTCGATCGTTGCTGAGCGACTGTGTTTCAACTCCCGCGTCGATCTCTGGTTCGTCACCCTTGTTCTCGCTTTGTATCGACCGTTGCTGAGGTGCGGCGATCGATGCATTGCGAGGCTCGCGGATCCCATATTCCAATTCTTCAATCTCCACGATTTCTTCGACACTTAAATGCTTTTTCTGGGCAGGAAACAACTTCTTACCACTCCTTAATATCACTGCATTGCACTGATACTTAGGATTAGCATCAGTTCGTCACTGCATTGCACTGATACTTAGGATTAGCATCAGTTCGTCCCGGAAGATATCCATCTTCCCTTTTAACATGTCCAGCAGTTTGTGCAACCCTAGCATCAAGCTCTTTCACATGCGCGCTCAAGGATTGAAACTTCCCATTCAGATCATCATACATATGCTCCAATTTCTTGTCGTAGTTCTCAGCATTCTTATTTTGACTCTTCAGCAGTTGTTCCATCATTGCCTCCATCTTACTCTCATGAGTAGTAGCTACAGGAGGTTCTTGGTAAGAAGATGATCCAAAGGTTCTCTGATTACCTTTTCCAAAAGGTTTCTGAAAACCACTAGTTTGTCCACCATTGAAGAATCTGTTTCCCTGTTGATTACCAAATCTGTTACCATGGAAACCAGATCTTCCTATGTAATTCACATCCTCTTCCTGAGTGTCCTCCTCAGTCTGAATCACCTCAACATCTTGGGCAAAGTGGAAAGATTTCTTACCAGCTAGAAGATTACAAACTGTGTCCTGCTTAGATCTAATATCAGCAATCTCCAAATTCTCTACCTTTCCACCAGACTTCTTCCTCCTCTCATCAGTAATCTTGCAGCTATTGCTGCTCACTAAGTTCTCTATCAGCTGATTTGCCTACTCAGGAGTCCTGGTGTTGAAGTTTCCATTGCTGGAATTATCCAACGCGGTCTGATATGGAAGATCTATGCCTCTAAAGAAGATACCAAGCAGTGTTACCTCAGTGAATCCATGATGTGGGAAGTCACGCTGGTACTTCTTGAATCGCATCCAGGCAGTCTTAAGAGACTCTGTCGGCCCTTGAGTGAAGGTGAGAATGTCCTGTCTAGATTGATCAGAACGAGCGTCATCATAGAAGTGTCGCAGGAACTCACTCTTCAAAGCATCCCATGTAACAAACTTCCCAGGTGGAAGCTGTTTCAGCCATGCAGCCGCATCTCCAGCGTGAGAGTATGGGAAAAGCTTGAGGAACAGATAGTCATAATGCACTCCATCGAACTTCATACATGTGACTATGTCCTCAAACTCATCTATGTGGTCCATTGGCTGCTCATTAGGATAACCATGGAAGGCATTCTACCTCAGCAAAGAATAATATATGGTCTTGATCTCAAAATCATTACGCTCAAAACCAGGAGGCACAAGAGCTGACCGGTTGGCATGAAACTCATCCGGTATGTTGTAGTCAGCTAAAGTCCTCTCATGAACAACCATCCTCTGCTTCTGTCTACCTTGGGCCTGTCCTTGGCCTTGGTTCTGCTCCTGTTGTGGTGGCTCAGGAGGATCAGGGATAACATTCCCTTCAGCATCAATCCGTTGCCCAGTAGCATTGTACGGATTGTTTTGTTGGTCCCTCATGGTACCTTGAGCATCAGGCATTATAATCACACGTTGTACAACCATCCTTGCTCTTCTTTCTCTTCTGTTAGTCCTCTCTAGTCATCCAAGTTCGCCAAGTCCGAGATTGGCGAGATTCAAGTTCTGATTACTTCTGGTTTCACGCGTCTGCATAAACCATCGGTAATCGCAGTGCAACGATCGATGCAAGAGATGCAACGATCGACTCAACTCAGAATCGCCTGGTAACGATCGACACAGAATATGCAATGATCGATGCTAGGCGAATGTCGTACCTGCGACAGAGAGAAAACAGAGAAAAAATCAGTAAACAAAAATAAAAATAAAAATCCTAGTAAAAACCCTAAGTTCGAAGCTATCGAAGACTCTAAGAGTCCCCGGCAACGGCGCCAAAAACTTGATAGGTCTCAGAGTTTTACCCTATACTAACTGCAAGTACACAGTATATCAATGTAGCTCTAAAAACTCTCAGCTCTAAGTTATGATAGCGTATGTAAAACTGAAGTTAAAATCCTAATTAAACAACTAAAACACGACTTGGGGCTTCTGTGTAAATATCTAGAATTTTTGGGCATCTTTACAATATCAGCATTCATCATTAAACCGCCGAGAATCTGGCCCATTCGCGCTATGCATCGATCGATGCAGGTGTGCGTCGATCGACACACTACTCTGTTTTGGACAGTGAGCACAACCTCTCGGGTCAAAACTCCAAAGTGCACCAAATAGCTCCAAAATCTTCACTTCTGCTCCAAACATGCTTGTACCTAATAACACATGAAAAGGACTCTAAAAGAACACCAATAGACTCTAAAAAACACTTATATCATGGTCTAAAACTAGTAAAAACAATGATATATCAACACGCTCCACAGCGGCACCTAGCCAGGAGACAAGCGCCCGGCCAGAAGGGGAAAGAAGTCACGACGACAAGCCATGCAACGGAGGCAAAACCACCTTCACTGCGAAGCGCGAAGGAAAGCTGGGTAGACTGCACAATGATCTGCTCTTCATTAAGCTCCAGATAGGTAAGCATGAAGCGGCTAGAACCTTGGTCGACACCGGAAGTTCGGTCAATCTCATCTTTAGGGAAACCTTGCAAAGAATGAAACTCGAAAAATACATGGTAAAGTGGTAAAAAAGAACCCTCACCAGCTTCTACAGCAAAACGACGACCACAACCGGAGCGATTAAACTACCGGTACACGCTAGACATGTCACCAAAGTTATCACCTTCCTCGTCATTGATCGACCCGCGACTTACAATGCGATTCTAGGACACCTTGGATCCACGGAATGAAAACAGTCACTCCAACTTACCATCAGTGTGTCATATTTACGACCTCAGAAGGAACCTTCACGATCTTGGGAAGTCAGGGGACCTCAGAAGTCAACTCTTCAAACGAGCACGAAACACTGGCGACCCCCAACAACACCCAGAGTCTGAGCGACCGAACGAGATGCTAGCCCTCTGATCTCTCCCGCAAAGCCAAGTCCCGGCTCCAAAAAATTAACCCGACACTGACAGGAGCTGAAACCCAACCCAAACAACACGAAAATCCACACTTAGATCCAATACTGATTCCAAATATAGAAGCTACGAAACACCCTCAAATATTCGTGGAACCCCTTAACGCCGACACCACAATCACCGTCAAAAGTCAACACATGCGGATCTGCAAGGCTTAAAAGTCATAAGCAAACATGCAGACTAACCAGGAGGAAAGTACACCATAGGGCATGGAGAAACACCGAAAAAATTCACAAACAACGATTAACAAACCAAATAATCACACACGAGATTCTAAATCTTATCCACCTAAATTCCACCTATCTAGTCTAAATCAATAACTATGCGTCTCCACATGGGGACCATAACATACCTAAAGAGATATCTAATTATTTAACTAAACTAAAAGCGGTGAAAAGAGCAAAATTTTTAATAGAACCACGAGATAAAAGGATAATCGAAGACTAACATATCACAAACAGAACAACTACACATGCATAACCCAATCACCGAGAGCTAATTAGATAAACAAGTAACTAACAGTCCAAAACTTTACCCAAACCAGAGTAAACCACTAAACCGAAAGTCAACTAAGAAAATAAGCCAACTCGCTAACACAGAGGAAACATATACTTTGAAACAGAGGTGTTGGAATCGCGGAGAGCCAACGAGCCACCAGAGAGCCGGCGAATGACCATAGATCAGATTGATATCAATGAACATGGATAGTATGAGCATGATTTACAAGTAATACATAACTCATAGCATCAAAGTCTTCGAAACCACAGGCCACCGAAGGACGATCTCCCTAAGCTATAAAAAGGACGGAGCACGACCACCGATGGAAGCTGAAAACCTCAAAACCCGACGCAAACAACACCAAAATACACACTCATATACAATATTGATTCCAAAGATAGAAGCTACAAAACACCCTCAAAGATTCGGGGAACCACTTAACACCGACATCAAAATCACCATCAGCCAAATATTAACCTTAAACCGCCGTTTAAGTTAAACGTTGGCAACGAAGATACAAAACCCGACAACAGAGATGACCGGAGAAAACTTAGAGGAGAGGATGAAAGAACTGTACATAAATATGAGAGGACAAGAGGGTTGGTGAGCTATCGAGACGCGCTGACGATGACGCCAAACAAAAACATCGAATCACTATCGACGAAGGCTCTTCAACTATTGACTAAGGCGAACTTGGGAGAAATGGACAAGAAAAAACTAAAGTAACCTTTTTAGTTATGTTTTTGGAGGTGCTATTAGCTATCATCACTAAAATGTCTAAAATTATGACACTCAAAGTCAACGTAATTAGCTAAACTAGTGACCTTTAAACCCCCGCGCACGCGCGGGAGTTCAGTTGTGAAAGTTGAGTTATATTTTAGTTATTCAGCTGTAAATATAATAACTTTTTCATAATATAATGTTGGCTTTAAAATACTTATTAGAGTTCGAAGTTTTTGTGTCATACGTGCTTTAAAACGTTGGGTATGTTTTTTTTTTTGAGATATGGACGGAATTGTTCTCGTGTGACCTTGTCCCCTAACGAATATTTTAAAGTGGAAGGATATTTTTGTACCATTCTTCAGTAGTTTTAGTTTGCGACCAATTTAAAAAAATTGTAATCTCATGTACCATAACTCTTAATTACATTATCTACATGCTTACTTCATGTGGTTTTCTCATTTGCGAAAATAGTCCCATTAAACATAAGGTTTATCTCAATCATTCCCTCAAGCATATGGGTGTTTTGTAAACTATAGTCATGTTCTTATTATATTCGTCTATCTTCCCTTCTAGGGCATGTCTTATTTGATCTAGTACATCATACCATGATTGTTATGGATCGATGCTCATCTCACACCAATAAAAAAGCACCACCAAATCAAGACTCCATAAGTGTAAGGAATAGTCATAGTCCTGTAGATCCACCAACAGCTCCGGACCTTTGAAGTACCTGGTCATAAGATATGAAAGTGAGAGAAGATGAAAAAAACGCTAGACGTATACATAAGCCAGGTATATATTCATAATGTGTTGCAACTTCTAATATCTCAAAGCATACAATCCAAACTATATATTTAACTCATCTAAATCTCTATGAACAGAAATTGCTACTTAACAAATACAACAAAGACAATCCTCCAAAGAGATTAGCAAAAAAAGAAGAAATACCTTGAAGCAACACGAGCATTGTATTCTTTCCCAGAATGGTAGAACTCTGCCAAACCCCAGTCAATTAAACGTAGTTTCAGTTTCTCGTGATCAATTATGACATTATGCGGTTTCACATCTCTCTGCATGATTCCACGTGAATGGCATAAATCCTATGCCTGCGTAATCGTTATAAAAAACAACAAACAGAATTATAAAAACGAATTGATAGCTTTGTAACTAAAGCGCATGGGATTCACAAGTCAATTAACGCCAGAGACTATACCCTCTAAGGATTACTTTGCCAGAGCACAAATCTAAGGATTCAAGAAACATGAGTAATCACCTTTAGAAGTTCATATATATAATATCGAACATCATAGTCTAAGACAGTTGTATAGAGGACTTTGAAATCCTTGTTGTTCATATTTTCTAAAATCAAACTGGGCGTCTTTGACTGCTGATCTCTAACAATATCGAGCAATTTTACAATATTTGTCATGTGGCATAGGTTCTGCAGAAACTTAACCTCTCTCTTGATCTGCGGAAAGGAGGATCAAATTATGTTAAGAGATGAATTGATTCACACTTCCTCCTGAGCATTCTTAATGCCAAAAACCAGAAAGAAGCTGGATTCTAAAAACTTCTTCTTCTTCACAGGCTTCAAAATCTTGATAACGCACTTCTCGTCATTAGTGGCATGGATTCCTTCAAATACCTCATTGTATTTCCCCATTCCCACCTTCCTCACTACCTCATAATCATCATATACACTGCATCATCACTGAATCTACCAGATAGCATCACACATACACCATACACAAACTCAAGATAAACACACATTCTCTGAAGAGTTACCACACCATACAATCTCAACCCATAGTAGGTATTATCCAGAGGGCATATCTTAATACCAGCTTTAGATTCCTCAAAGAATGACATGTGTCAAAAGAAAGAAACGTCTTAGCAGTTGGTGAAAGCAGTATTACCGAGGTCATTATTCCTAAAGCTAAATCTTAAAAATGCAACGCCATATAGCTAGAACTTAAAAATAATTAAATATCCCAGAAAACACTAACACTTCAATGTGAATCATCTCTAATATCCATAAACCTTTTACGCATGTTGTCTTGGCTTGTTTACACATGCATTCAGAGAAAATATTTACTCTCGTAAAATGAATCAAACAAAATTTGAGCATGTAAACAATGTGCGAACATGACCAGATACATCAAGATGTTAGTTGGTGGTTTATTGTGTTACATTGAGTTGTGTTAAGGGAAACATGTCATGGAAGCTCTGAGTCTCTGACAATCTCATAGAATATATTGAGACAAATTCAGAACAAAAACTTACTTGATGGTTGCCCCTCCTTTTCCAATTATTCCTCCAAAAGAACTGCTAGGAACCACAAGACTAATTCTTCTCCTAGGCTCAACATCACTACCCTCTTCAGCATGAAGCTAAACAAACAAATTGAATTGACAAAATTTCTCTCATAAATACATATTATAGTGTTGTTCTTTTGTGCGTTGAGAAACTGCATTTGGCTGCAAAAACAAGATGTTGTTCTTCTAATGATACTTAAGAAGTGCATCCAGATGCAAAAATCAGATATTGCATCCAAAATAGTTGAAAATCTAGATGCATTTGAAAGTTGGGTTGAGACGCACCAAAGTGCGTCACGATTACCAAAAATCTAAAATACTCTTTTTTTTTTTAAATAGCATTTTTCGCTAAAACCGTAAAATAGCAATTTTCCGCCAAAACAAATAAATTATGTTTTTCCACAAAAACCACAAAAACGCATTTTCCGCTAAAACCGCAAAATAGTGATTTTCCGCTAAAACCGCAAAATTGCGATTTTCCTTTCCGAATGCAGCGTATTCCGTTGCTCTTGCCTTTGCAATGACTATAAACAAAAGTCAAGGACGAACATTGGACAAAGTTGGTTTGTATCTTCCAAGACCTGTTTTTACTCATGGCCAGTTGTATGTTGCCATTTCAAGAGATCCCAAGAACCGGTCTAAAGATACTGATCACAGATAAAGAAGGAAAACCATTGAAGAGAACAAAGAATGTTGTTTTCAGCGAAGTGTTAAATAACATTAAGTAGTTCTTTTATATTTGAGTAATATTTTATTCGTCCATACATTTGAAAACAACAATTATGGTTGCTTCTGTTGATTATTTACTAGGTCGTTTCTGCTCTTTTGTTGTTTTGGTGGAAAAACACGATTTTTTTTTGTTTTGGCGAAAACCCGCGATTTTGCAGTTTTATCGGGAAACCACTATTTGCGGTTTTGACGAAAAATGTTATTTTGTGATTTTGGTGAAAAATGATATTTTGCGATTTTGGCGGCAAAACGCTATTTTACGGTTTTGGCGAAAAATGTTATTTGAGATTTTTGGTAGTTGAGACCCACTTTGAGACGCACCAAAGTGCGTCTCAACTCTACTTTCAAATGCATAAAGAATTTCCAATTATTTTGGATGCAATATCTGATTTTTGCATCTGGATGCATTTCTTAAGTACCACTAAAAGAACAACATCTTGTTTTTGCAATGAGATGCAATTTCTCATCGCACAAAAGAACAACTCCATATACATTTGTTAATCGAATTTCTGACATGAAATACAAATTAGTCAAACATGACCCGAAAAAAAGATAACCTCACAGTGCAATTTATCAACGATAAGTTCCAAGCTAGTGACAACTTCTTTAATCGAGCCCGAAATCATACTAATTCTATCAGTCGTCCCAGGGAAAACTCTTGGTTACGTGAGAGCTGGATCTGCGCCCCAAACGTTTCCTAAAATTCAGTGATGATCGAGCCTCCTTTACCAATTACTGAACCAGCTGCTGCGTTGGATGCAAGAAACTGAATGTGTGTTGGCTTCTCAGCAGAGTCTGGAAAGGATGAAAGCCATTAGAAAGTCAAAGAGAACATCCTCATCAGTTAAACTGCATCAACATTGAGCTAGAAGTTGAGTTGAAATTTGAAAGAGAAAAAAAAATTCTATCGATACCAACTGATCAATATTACCAATACAATGAACAAAACGAAGGATAAACAGCGAGAGAGAGAGAGAGAGAGAGAGAGAGAGAGAGAGAGAGAGAGAGAGAGAGAGAGAGAGAGAGAGAGAGAGAGAGAGAGAGAGAGAGAGAGAGAGAGAGAGAGAGAGAGAGAGAGAGAGAGAGAGAGAGAGAGAGAGAGAGAGAGAGATAAAGAGTTAAGACTCGTTCATCGAAATCTGAGATTGAGAGAAAAAATTAAAAAGTTACATGTGCTCGCACAATTCGAATATCCTCCTTTTGTCGCCGTCAAAATCAAGTTTGTGATTTCTGAATCTGAGAAAAGATTTGAAGTCTCGATGTGCGTCTCTCGTCCCTGGTTGGATCTCTCGGCTTCTTCATCTTTGTCGCTGAGCAGTTTGTGAAGTGAAGGAAGATGAAGAGGAAGGAAGATTGGGACAAAACGAACAACTCAGACTTAGACCATTATTCTTTTATATTTACCTCTAAAATAAACAGAGGAACTCTATAATACAAGTTCATTGCTTTCCAATATATTCTTCTATTTTTTCTCTAAAAATGAATATTCTCTTTAAGATTTTATTTTTATTTTAGTATTAGTATATTATTTTTTTATAAAAGCTGCAATTTAGTTCATTTAATTATTTTTAGAAAACTATATAAATTATAATATTATTTAAATTAACCATGTATTATATAAAAATTATATTGCATCTTATAAAAATAGAAAACGTATTATTATTTTTTAACCATTAACATTACTGTATTTTTTTAGGTATGGGTATTTGGATATCGGATTGGGTTAGGATTGTGTATTTTGGATTTCAGATATTTCAGATATGAAAATGATACCGATCGGGTAATATTTTATTTCGGGTCGGATTCAGATCGGTACTTAGTCGGATCAGATATTTAGAAAAGTTTTGAAATTTTTCGTTCGGATTCTATATTTTTATCCAAAAATAACCATATTGATCCGAAAATACCCGATGTACTTGAAAAATCCGAGCAAAGACTTTAGTAAAAAAAAATATTTTTAACAAAAGAAAATATAAACAACATAAAACAAAAAAAAACCACAACATTATATAAAACCAAGACTAAGAATTATGGCAGTAAAAATAAGAATTATGTATGTATAAGTTCGAATATGTTCAGTTACCGTCGAATCTCAGATATTATTCGATGCGATCCGATTACCCGAGATATTTTTGGAAGTAGATCCGTCTGGATATTTCATTGTATCAGAATTTGATCCAAACCCAAGTTTTTCAGATGGGTACCGGTTCAGGTCTTTTGATCCGGATAAAATACCCGACCCTAATTTTTTCACAAATGACCAAAAGATGTTTTCCTTAAACAAAATAAATTTTAATTTTAAATATTTATTTAAATATATAATAGTATTATTTATAATTTGTTAATTTTATATTATAATTCTCTAAAATATTAATATTTATTTGTTTTAGTCATAAATAAAATGATTGAAATTTTGAAGGACTGATTTCTAAATTAAAAAGTTCACATGTATTATAGATAAAAGAATAGAGTTCCTCTATGTATATAGAAGAAAAAATAGAGATCTCTATTTTAAAGGTGAAAATAGATGTGAGTTAGAGTAGATTTTACACAAAAATAGAGTTTAGAGACAAATACAACGATGAGTTGGAGATGCTCTTATTGGGCCCAAGAAGAGTTTGAAGAATTTTTTTAAAGGCCCAATCATTATATCACTACAAGAAAACATCGTTTTTGCGACTTGACCTTTCGACTATACTTGTAGTCGTAACATTTGACCACTATTAGGGGACAATAATGCTACTATTTTGCGACAACGGATAAATGGACGTGTATTAGTCGCTTATGTACGACTAAAAATGATTGTCGGCAAAGTAGTTGTCGATTTATGACATATTAACGACTATTGTCGAGACCGGAACCAATGGTAGCAGGCTAGTCGATGATATGACGACTATTTTAGCGTATGTTGCTCAGAGTCGTAGAACAAATGCGAATTGGTCAGTACATGGGCGACTAATTCGCTACTTCGGGTATAGTAGTAACCAAGTCGTTTATTTGTCGCTATTGATACGGCTAATATTCAACTCACTATTCATGTCGCAGAGTAGCCGGGCATGGGTCGTATCATCTAGTATTTTGGATTTAGTAATAATAATATAAAATAGTTTGTTTATACGGCCTAATACTCTTAACTGATTATCAAAGTTGGTATATATATATATTGTAATCATTATTAAATGAGAATGACCCATGTATACTTTTCTTTCATAATCTCTAATTGTTATGCGTTAAATTTATCATAAGAAACTGATTGTTCATAATTCAAACTGCTTAACGAAATACATTGATTTGTTCTTCAGAAGGGAACATGTTTTGATGAGAAAAGAAAAAAACAGAAGAAAAAAGCGTAGATGCATGTTCTTCTAACTTCTAAGCATGAAGAACACGAATATCTCTACTTCAGTAGTTCTTCCTGCATGCAATCACTTGTGTCTGGCCATCTGAATACACATCACATAAGATCGAAAACAACATTTAGCTTTGACTAATTTTCTGGGAAATTATAATTGAATTCATTATTGCAGATTCATTTCTCACCTTGGAGATGGGTCCCATAGTTTTCATGGCTATCAGATTCAGAGTTGTATTCCTGCAAATGGAAATTAGACAAACTCAGAAAATCTTAAGCATCTACAAATTGAATGTTAAAAACACAAAAAGGATATGTGCAATTCCTTAGGAATATGCTCGATATCGAATGACTTGAATTGGCTAGTAAACTCTTTTGCTTAATTATACAGCTCAGCCATTTTCAGGCTTGTGAGTTGCCATTCACCCCGCCGCTGTTTAATGATAGTTATCAGAAAGTCTAAAGATAAAGATTCAAGAGAGAAAACATGTATTAGCTGTAAAGCAACAGACCTGTTTAACAACAAGCTGAGAGTCTCCATAGGCCCTCATGTGTGTGTAACATTTTTCTAAAGCAGACTCCAAACCACGAATCAAACCTCTATATTCGGAAACGTTGTTTGTTGTATTGCCTAATCCTTCACTGTAGGAGGAGATGACAGTTCCATCTGAATCACACAGAACAGCTCATGAACCAGCTCTTCCAGGGTTTCCTTTTGAAGCTTTATCAAACTCAACGGTACAATATTTCTGAAACGAAAGAAAATGATTCAATAGATAAGAGAAGAATCAAAATCAGATAAGAGAAGAATCAAAATCATAAACGATGAAGGGAGCGAAGGGGTTCTTGCCTTTACCTTATCCATTTCTCTTGTCGTCTCTGTTTTCTCTGCAATAGGAGAGCCAAAATTCCGAGGTTATGATGGTTATGGTATTCGACGGCAGAAAGGGAGAGACTGTCTGAATTTCAGAAATTGTAAATTAAAGTATGTTTGAAGATTATCTATCCATAAGCAGGATGATGAAGAGTCCTTGTAATATGCTTGTTTAGATAAATAACCTGGTTTAGATGCGATAATGTTTCTTGTTTTGGCGGGTCTTATTAGATTAATATTTTTTTACTAGAGAGGTTATTAGATTAATATTACTCCCAATTTATCGGTCCCACAATTTTCCACTATCAAACAAAATGATAATATAGGAATTGAGTGGAATACCTCAAATACTGATATTATAAGTTGGACTAAGAAAAATAATTAAAGCTAAACTAATTTCTTAAAAGACAAGTTCTTGCAAAGCCGAAGCTTGAGTTGTGAAATCGGTTTCTTTCCGCCAGAAACCGAACCGCTATCGCGACTGCCGATTGAGTTGTCTTCTCCCAGCAAGGCCATCGATGAGATAGGAACTGTTATGAAATCAACACCTGAACTAATATTCTGCTCAAGATTAAGTAACCCAAAGGAATCAATCTCAAACAATCATCTCGACGCCGAGTGTTTGACGGCGAAAGACCATTTGGTCGTTTGACCTTGCAAGACTCGTAGGTGCCTTTATTTTGAGGAGAATACTAGTTCAGGTGTTGTTCATGAATGCCTTTTGAGGTCGACATAGAACCGAACAAAAGGAAAACAGAAGAACATGTCATCATATTTAAAGAAGAACATAAGATAAGCGATAGAAGATGAAGCGAGGCTCTGTTAGAAATTAGAAGCGAAGGAGAGGAAAGAAGTTAGGATGGGGAAAAATGATGAAAAGAGGGGCTATATATTTACTCAGGGGAAGAAAGAACGGTTACTCAAACCAATCCTAATTTAAAGCGACACGAACTTCCAGTCACGCTGAGCACATTCATTGGTGGAAGAAGAGCCGTCTTAAATGTCACCAAAAAATTCTTAATATACAAATATGAAGACCAAAAATAAGTCCAAAAATGTTACTCTTATTTATCTACGGCTGTTAATTTTTCTCCTTTTCAAGAAATGCGATAATTATTGCTCGTATATGTATTCATTCTCATTTATTAACATTACAAATAGTAGTCAATTTCTTAATCTTAGTCAAAGAAAGTTATTGAATTGGAGAGGAATCTTAAAAGTTACCGAAAAATTATGAATGAGATTTAGATAGGGACAACAATACTAAATTATGAATGAGATTTAGATAGGGACAACATCACTGTTTCCGGCAGAAAATTTGGGGGTGTCGAAGTAACATCAGGGTATAGTCGGAGAATCGTTGTTAAGCAACAACGATTGCAACAAGGTAACCCCAAATTTATCAAGAGAACATTATTGGAAATTATGGTTTGTCTCGATTTTTATAGATTTCTCTTGAGATTCTAGGATTGTCAATTAACAATTGTGATTCATATGTCTGTTTAAATTAAAAATTCATATTATTAACTCATTGATTCTTATTATCAGTAGAAAATTCAAAATTTTAAGTAGACATTAGGGTTTAGTCAACTTATGAAAAATGGTTTTCTATTTTTGGATGCGGACAAATTCATATTGTTTTTGGTTTAATAATGTACTGATTTTGGATTTATATGTACATATTTTAGCCCAAGTAAAACAAATAAGAGGATGTCAAACCCTATGTTTTTCAAGCCACTTATTCCAGACGATTGTAAAAATAGTGTGGTATGTAATCTTGGTTCTTTCTCTCAATTGGTTTATTTTCAATAGTGATTTTCTTTCTGGCAGTCATAGATTATTCTTTATGTTGCAGTATATCCCGAACAAGTTCTTTGAGAAGTATATACGTGGAAAACCCAATGTTACAGTCGGTAAACTAACATCTAATATTTCTCGACGAGAGTTCCCTATCAAACGAGTTGGCGATAAGCTTACTTCCGGCTGGAGGCGGTTCTTTGAGGAACATAAATTAAAAGAATTTGATCTTTAATTTTTGAGTACCGTGGAGGTACCGATTTCCATATGGTACAATAGTACGGACCTGACTGTTGTGAGAAAGAATATTTAAATTTGCCTCAAATGGACTATTGTGAGAAAGAATATGAAAACCTGCCTCAAATGGAAACTGGACAAGCAAGCACGAGTAAGTAGACTTCTTTTATTTTTAATACAATTTGTTTACTCTTTGTAATGTTTTGATAAATATTTCCCCTTTTTTTAAGGAACCTATGAGAAGTTTGTTACATTAAGAATCACGAGTGACTGTATCAAACAAAGCATAATTGTAAGTTGTTCCTTGGTATTTAGGTTTATGAATATTGCTACATGATCAATTTTCTAATTTTGCAGTATCTTCCTAAGTCATTTATGGAAGCAAACGATTTGGATAAGGTTGCGGGCAAAGCCATGATCAATGATGCGGGAGCGAAATGGTCTATTGAGCTAGCGGTCTAATGTGATAATGACAAGCTTCGTGTACGTCTAAGTGCCGGCTTCAAAGAATTTTTGTTGGCAAACGATATAAAGGCCAACAATGCAATTGTGCTTCAACTTTTCTGGGAAAATGCCAACGCTCCTATCCTCAAACTGTTCACCAAAAATTGCATAATTCTCTAACTCTATAAATCCTATGTTTTAAGTATATTTGTTGCATTGTGTGATTAATTCACTCTTGGTTCTAAAATGTTTGATTTTTGAAACCAGAAATCGAGTGTTAATTGTGTGATTATATTTCATGAATTACATTATATTTAATAATTACATCTATATTTATTGTCTAATGAAATTTAAAACAATAGTATAAAACAATAACCACTGTCTAAATAATAACTATTGTCTAATGAAATTTAAAATTTAGAAAAGAAACAAATACCGCGCTCTCATAGCGCAGGTTAGAGTCTAGTCGAAATTTTAATTTCCAATTGTATTACTATTCATTCTCATTTATTAACATTAAAAATAGTAGCCGATTTATTAATCTTAGTCAAAGAAAGTTATTAAATTGGAGAGGCATCTTAAAGTCACCGAAAATTCTTACTATATATTAATCAATTCTTACTAAAATATGGCAATCAATTATCGTTATTAAATTGAAATATTAAACATGAAAGCATAACTAATACGGTTCGATAAGCATATTAAAACCTAAAGCATAATAAAACGTTAAGGTTTTCAAGTAACAGACACTAAATTATGACTGAGATTTAGATAGGGACAACATCACTGCTTCCGGCAGCATCGGTGTCAGCGGCATCTTGCTGGAACGTGAGATCTTGAACCTCCTGAATTCGCGGATTGAACATGTAGTCAGATAAGCCTTCCACGGTCTCAATCCATGTCTCATCAGGTTCACCTATATAAAACAAGAACTTTAGCGAATTATTCTAAATTATTATAAATAAACAAATGAAATGTTAAAACAGTTACTTCCAGAAAGCTGTAGGAGCTGTTCTGGGACAGAAGAAGGACAGAAAGCTTCATGCTATCTATTATGCTAGTAGGACACTAGATGATGCGCAGAGAAACTATGCAACCACAAAGAAGGAGCTGTTGGCTGTTGTCTTTGCATTCGAGAAATTCCGCCCCTATCTTGTTGGCTCCAAGGTGATTGTTCACACTGATCATTCAGCCCTGAAGTATCTGATGCAGAAGAAGGATGCTAAGCCAAGATTGTTGAGATGGATTATGTTGCTTCATGAGTTTGATATTGAAGTGAGGGACAAGAAGGGAGTTGAGAATGGAGTTGCTGATCATCTTTCAAGGATGCTGGTTGAGGAAGACGTGCCCATAAATGATTATTTGCCTGAGGAAAACGTTGGTACTATTTTTCATATGGATTTGGGCAGAGAATTGCAGAACTGTCGGGACAATCGCACTGTGTCGATCGATGCCACATTGGCAACGGCCGATACAAGTATCGGGGAAGCAACGATCGACACATGCACACGCAACGATCGATGCATACCTGATGCGAACCGAGAATCCTTCAGGATCAGAATTGGGAACTATGACTTCGAAATTGCTGCTGTAGCAACCACTGATCGACCCTGGTATGCATATATAGCTAATTACCTTGCTGCTGAGACTGAACCAGATGATTTAAAGGGTTATGCAAAGAAAAAGTTCTTTAGGGAGCTTAGAAGATACTACTGGGATGAGCCTACAATGTTTAGAGACATTTTGCTACATTCAAGACTGTGTCTAAGGTTCTGCAAGCAAGTTTCTGGTGGCCTACAATGTTTAGAGACACTCATTCTTTCATCTCTCAGTGTGATGCCTGTCAGAGGAGAGGGAAAATCAGCAAAAAGCATGAGATGCCTCAGAATTTCATCCTGGAAGTTGAGGTTTTCGATTGCTGGGGCATAGATTTCATGGGTCCTTTTCCCTCATCCTATGGGAATAAGTTCATCTTGGTTGTTGTAGACTATGTGTCTAAGTGGGTTGAAGCAATAGCTAGTCCAACCAATGATTCTTCGGTGGTCATTAAGCTGTTTAAGATCATCATATTCCCCAGATTTGGAGTGCCTCGTATAGTGATTAGTGATGGAGGATCTCATTTTATCAATAAGGTCTTCGAGAAGCTGCTAAAGAAGCATAGAGTTCATCACCGAGTCGCTACTACTTATCACCCTCAGACTAGTGGACAAGTCGAGGTTTCTAACAGGCAAATCAAGGAGATCCTTGAGAAGACAGTTGGAAAGACAAGGAAAGATTGGGCAGCAAAGTTGGATGATGCATTATGGGCTTACATGACAGCATTCAAGACACCACTTGGGACCACTCCATTCCATCTGCTATATGGAAAAGCATGTAATCTGCCAGTAGAGCTTGAGCACAAAGCAGCATGGGCTGTAAAACAGATGAACTTTGATCTTAAGTCTGCTGCAGAGAGGAGATTAGTGCAGCTTAATGAGTTGGATGAGATTAGACATTTTGCTTATGAGAACTCAAAGATGTACAAGAAGAGGACTAAGGCATATCATGACAAGAAGATTGTCTCCAGACAGTTTGAGCCTAATGATTAGGTACTTTTGTATAACTCTCGTTTTCATTTGTTTCCAGGTAAGCTGAAATCAAGGTGGTCTGGTCCTTTCACAATCAAAGAGGTGCGTCCATATGGAGCTGTCGTTCTAACTGGCAAGGAAGGTAATGAATTCACTGTGAATGGACAGAGGGTGAAACATTATTGGGCTAAGGCCGAGATTCCAGAAGGTCAGATTCTACCTCTGGATGTTGCACCCTCTACCTAAATCAGCTGAAGCGTCAAGCTATTGACGTTAAACAAGCGCTGAGTGAGAGGCAACCCACTGTTTTCGTTTTTGCATTTAAATTTTAGTGTTTTTATAGGATTTTACGTTTTGTTTCTGGTTTTGGTGAGTTTTTGTTTGCAGGTCTCGGACAAATTGCAGTGCGTCGATAGACACACCACTGTGTCGATCGCCACAAAACGCAAGAAATCGCATTGCAGCGATCGTTGCGATCCTGAGCAACGATCGACCTACAACGAAAAATCGCACAGCAACGGTCGATGCACCTAGTGCAACGATCGATGCCTGAGCGACAGAGGTAAAAATCCGACAGAACTCAACCATTCCAAAACAAATTTTTCTTTCTTTTCGCCAATCCTTCGCTTGACACTACCGGGGACAGTGTGTCTTAAGTGTGAGGGAGGTTCTACTAACTTCTTTCTTTTTGTTTTCTTAGAGTCAATTAAATTTTTCAAAATTTGTTTTATTGAGTCAAAATTGTTTAAGTAAGAAATAATGATTTTTTGAGAAGATTAGCAGTACTTGCTGGAACTTAAGTAACCATTGGGATGAAGCTGTAGATTATCTCTGACTATTAGAAAACCCAGACACAGATCAACCTACTGAGAACACCCACATCGCTTCAGGTATCAGAGGATCCTTTTACTGACTTCAAACTTAATACTGACTTAGATTTCTCACATAAGGGCTTGGACTACTTTGAGTCAGATTCCTTTGTTAGTTCTGACACAGCCTGTAAACCTGTCCTATTTGGTTCCCTTCTCCCCTTCCATAAAGTAAAAAAAAAAAGAGTAATAAACTGAGGATGAGTTAGTAACTCCGAAGTGGTCTCTGGGAGTGGTAGCTAAAACTATTACCTCCTGTGCATCCATGGAATGTGTCCAAAGTACACCCCAAAACGGGAAGAACACTGATAAAAAAAATAAAATGATACCCAATGGGGGAAAATCAGTTGTTAAGGAAGGGAAAAGAGAAGAAAGGGACTAGGTGGTCTAGAGCTGGCAAGGTAAGAGTCCATGTGCCTTTGATCGATATTCCTTAGGTGAGACCGCACTTAAATACTTGCAGAAGTCAGTAGGGAGAATTTGAATGCGTGAATGTGATTGTGGAGTTTACTTAGGACAGTTGCTAAGTGTGGGGGAAGTATATGTTGGTCTTGATGTCTGCAGGTTGATTCTTTCATGTGGTTTACTAAGGGGAATTTGAGTGTTGCTGCTTCTAAGATGAAAAGAGTTTCTGAAAAGTTTTCAAACCTCTTCACTACATTCTAGTTCTCTGTTTTGCTTGAGGGCAAGCAAAGGCTAAGTGTGGGGGAGTTGATATATCATGGTTTTTACCGGTTTTATGCCATGTTATAATTGTGTTTTAGTGTTCTTTTGTGTTCTTTTAGAGTCTATTACAGGTATTATCAGGTTTGGAGCAGAATTGGAGATATTGGAGTATTTTGGGGATTTTCGGAGTGTTTGGCCGAGAGATTGAGCTCACTGTGGTGTCGATCGACACACTAGCGAGTTGGGCCGATTCGGCGGTTTAATGAAGATTCAAAATTTTGCACTTCAGCCCAGAAGTTTCCAGTATTTACAAAGAAGCCTCAGCCAAGATTAAGCCTATATAATTAGGATTTTGGTGTTTATTTTACTTACGCTTTCATAATTAAGAGCAGAGAGTTTTTAGAGCTATTGGGGCTGATCTGATCCTGTACTTCACTTTGTTTGGAGAAGATTTCGAACCCCTTTATTTATTTAAGGATTTCATGACTTGCTAGACTTGTTAAAATCAGTTAAGGATTCACATGATTAGAATGTTCTTCGATCTAAATTATGCTTAATGCTAGTTCTAACCTGATCAATTAGAATCTAGATCTTAGGTTGCTAAATACGACACGAGAGTGTGTTTAAAATCTGAACTATTTAGATTGAGAAATTAAATTATTCCCAAAGGAATTTGGTTTAGTTTAATTGTGAACATATCGAACTTGAAATTAATGCTGGTTTAATCTGTTAGTAATTGCAAAGGAATTTGGAATGCTGCACTTAGACTTAGAGAATTTTCGCAAAGAGATTTGGTTATTTCTATATTCGTGATTTGAGTTCTAGAACTGTGCTTAATTAGATCATGATTGATTGATTTGTCTGCTTGTCTGATTTCCTGAAAACACCCAAGACTTAGCGCTTTTAATTAACTGCTTTCACCACCGATAATCTGCTACTTGTTTACTTTCTCGCATTGCTTTTAGTTTACTACAAATTTCTCTCTTCTTAGTATAAATTCATACGGTTCTTTATCTATCGAGACCAGAGTCTCTGTGGATTCGATACCCTATATACTACAATCACTTAACTGTGCACTTGCAGTAGAATAGGATTAAAACTAACACCCTATCACCTAACAATTTTCCTTTTAGGCCGTTGATTAGCAATTGAACTATGATCTTCCTCATCCTCTTCTTCTTGGTCATTGATCCCCCTTTCACCTTGTGTTTCCTTTCCAAGAGTTCCACTCCCACTCGGAACATGGAGAATTGGTTCATCTACCTTGGAGGAACTTGCACCAGCTTGGTCCTTTGAGAGTCAAAAACATGGACATAGCAGATCGATCCAAATATTCTGAGATGTTTCACCGTTGGCTTCTTCCCATGGATCATCTCATAAGGGGACTTCATATTGTTTGGACTTAGTGGCATCCGATTAATGACATAAGCTGCACATCTCATGCCTTCCACCCATAAAGCTTTAGGCAAGTTCTTGTCATGTAGCCAGCTTCTATATGTCTCACTTAGATGCCTGATCTTCCTTTCTGCTACTCCATTTTGTTGAGGTGTATATGGACATGTAAATTCTCTCTTTATACCATGCTTTTGGCAAAAAGAGAGAAACTCCTTCGACATAAACTCCCTTCTATTATCCGTCCTTAGAGTCTTGATCTTCCGACCTAACTCTCCTTCCACAGTGACCTTGAACTCCTGAAACCTTGAAAATACCTCGGATTTTTCCTTCACAAAGTATACCCAGATGTACCGTGAGAAATCATCAACGAACAGCAGCATGTAGAGAAACCCGGAATAGGAGGATGTTCTTGTCGGACCCATCAAATCGCTATGGATCCTCTCCAAAGGAGCACTGCATCGTGAGGTAGAATTGTCAAATGGAAGTCTATGTGATTTTCCATACTGACAACCTTCACAAAGTTTTCCGTCATCTTGAATCTTCAACTTCGGGAGCCCATTAACCAAATCCTTATTCACCATGACCTTGAACTTAGTCATATTTATATGACCAAGCCTAGCATGCCATATGAAGGCATTATCATTGGTGCTCATCTTCTCAACATACGAGTTAGAGGCCGATAGAACATATAGATCTTTAACTCGTGCTCCGGTGTGAACCACGTCCGCCTTTAATTTTTTAATATTCTTCAAGAATTTGACATCTCTTGGGACAAATAAAACGTAGTTACCTGAGTCCACCGCATTTACAACGGAGAGAAGATTCTTCTTTACTCCAGGAACATGGTATACATTCTTGAGAGTAATTGGGCCTCCATCATCTCCTTCAATGACAACTGTCCCTTCCTTATCAACGTGGTGGATTGAATTATCCGCTGTAATGATGGCTTCTTTCCCGTAATGGCGTTGAAGACTAGAAAATAATTTCTCGTCTCCGATAATATGATGGCTACAACCAGAATCTACAATCCAATCACTTCCAATATTTTTAGTTGTAGATGTACCTGAATGCAGCCTCCACCGTGAAACATTTTCCCCATTCTTCATCTTCAGTATGACCTTTTGATTCCGCCATATTTGTTTCCTTCAGCTTGACTCGGCAATCTTTTTTGAAATGCTCAAGTTTCCCACACCGGTAGCACTTGAATCGTTTCTTGTCTTCCATGGAAGATTCTTCTCGTCCATCATTATTCTTTGCACCGCCATCCTTGGGTTTGGCTCTGAAGCTTTGGTGTCTTCTTGCTACAAAGGCATTCCCGGAGTCATCATGGACTTTAACTCCGGCCATTTGCATGGCTAACGATTCTTGCGAAGCTAGCAGATTTTCAAACTCCTCCAAGGAAGGTTGTGTAGCCCATCCTTGAACCGATGTCACAAACGGTGTATACTCGGGAAGTAAACCTCGAATAATGGACCGCTTCAACCCTGCTTCCGAAATATATTCTTCCGGATTAAGAGTATTAATCTCAGAGCAAAGGTTTTTTTACATTGATGAAGAAATCCGAGATTGAAGACTCCCCCTGCATCGCATTTGCTAGCTCATTCTCTAACAGTTGTAGCCTAGCCTCATTCTTCTTGTTGAACAATTGATCCAACGCTTGCCAGATAGAACTAGCGGATGTACACCTTGAGACATGCTCAAATACTCCTGAGGATGTAGACCTCTTCAAAGCAAACTCCGCCTTGGCATTCTTCCGTATCCACTCCTTTATCGCTTCCGCGGTTGCAGCATTTCCCCGTGGTGGTGTTGTGCTGATACCACCGATGACTAATAGGTCCTCACTCACCAAGTATGACTCCATACATGACTTCCATAACCGATAATTAGATTGGTTTAAAATCTCCATTCCCAATCCAACAACACGACCCGTCGATTCCATACTTATAATAAACTAAAGCTCTCTTAAACCCCGATCTTGAAAAGAACCAAATTAGAATGGCTCTGATACCATGTAAAGAAACCTCGATAGTGCTTAGCATTAGCCCAAGACCGTAATATCCGAGAGACCCGAAAGAACCTTTTAAGTATGATGAAATTTATGGAAGAACTCTTAGAGAAATTTGGAGACACTTAGAAAACTTTAGAGAACTTAAGAAGAAGGATACTCTCTTTTTAAACTTGTTTTTATTTCACTTCTTTAACTTCTTGTACATTTACAAATGAGGGGATGAGGAGGTATTTATAGCCTCCATAAGAGTCTTACATAATAGTCTAGATACTTCTACTACAACCTCCTTATGCTAGATATCTAGATTTTTTACAAATATTAATCTATTACAAATATCTAGATTTTTTACTAAATAACATCTAGACTTTTCTACAATAATATCTTGCATAATTATCTCTTAGAATTCTCTAGAACATTTAGAGGAGATGATGATCTCTAATGATGTTTCTAGAGAAATTCTAGAACTTGGGCTTGACTATGGGTTTAGTCCAATTAGAGTAATTGGATTATGAACCCATTATTAAGCTTGATCCAAAATCAAGTTTAATTTCAATAAAATATATACTCGATTAACATCACGTCCCATTGAATCACATGACGTATGTAAACACCACTAAGGTATCAATGGAGAAATGTGAGCTTTTTCAGGTCGGAGAAAATGGCTTAAAAGTTATTTCAAGTCTCTTATTTTTTTATCACACCGTGCAAGAGTATACTCATCCAGCCAGACCGCAGAGCGATGGCTGGTGAGAAAATCTTGAATGCTTCCTTTATCGTTTCAAGCTCCTCTTTCTTATTTTCATCTTATATCTCGGATCTTACTACCTTTTTATTTCCAGCGGCTATTGAGAAGGAGATATGGGTCATTGGAACAGTGATAGCCGAGTATCTACAAGCTTCAAACTCTTTGTTTAACTATTTTCCATGTCTAAGAGCCACCTAGCCTACAATAATAAGTGTACCTCAATTGGAAGGCTCCACAAAGACACACTCTCTAATCACCAGCAACTTACCCCCGTCATTTTAGCTTTCTTTCATGGCTCAGCTCGATGTTGTCGGATGGTGTAAACTGGTGGATGGAATCAATAAGAACAATTTTAGAGGATAAGCTTTGACTCTTTTCTATTTGTATTATCTCGATATAAACGCAAGGTTAAAAGCTACATTATATGTTCTTGGATGGTCTAATTCTCGATGTCCATTTGGTAGTTTACTGTCTCTTTTGTTGACAATCAAGATGCTTATATGGTATCTGTGGATAAGAAATGTTTCAATTTTCTGGGAAAGTTATTGACTGAGGAAGACACTAGAGATGAGTATCTATGGAGAGAGTTCAGGCTATGGCTTCTTCAATTCTAATCGCTGCAACTCTGCCTACTGGGTTTCTCTGGCCCTGTTCATTTCACAGTCGCTGGTGACAACGACAACGATTCGAAACATGTTCGTTTGACAGTCGCTGTTGCAGCTGTTGGCGACAGCGACATTCGCTATGTTGTTCGTTTAGAGTCGTTGAAGACAGCGACTCTCCAAATTAACGATTGGCGACTTAAAATTCGATCGCTGATTTTAAAAGCGATTATATAGCGATTTAAAAAAAAAAAAGCGACAGTCGCAGTGACTCTAAAATGAACAATATAGTGATTGTCGCAGTGACAGCGAGCGACTGCAAAACGAACAGGGACTCTCTGTTCTTCTTGGAAGACTGGAGGATTTTTTGTTTGTTCTTCACTCAACGATGTTCCGACACGACTGTTAACAATAATAAGCAAACCATAAATAATAATTTAGTCTTCTCTGCAGCACGTTGATTCCTACGGATGTTTTGGATTCTGAGTAGTTAAATTTGGATTTTTTCATGAAACTTTTGAGAAAGTAACATGTAACTAGGTTAATAAGCTTTAGCTTTATGCCACAAATAGTCCTATTTTGAAGATGATGACGAATCAATTCTAGTGACTACTCTGTGGCTTTGGTTTAATCCAGTCTATCAAAATGATCAGAATTCCTCGGTATATTGATAAGTTATGAAATCTGAAGGTTTAACGCTATGTGTTTTTCAAAGTAAATAACTATTTGACTCAAATGATCTCTCTGAAAAACTTGTGTTTATTAGATTGACCTTTATGACTTACAAGAACACCTTATTCAATCTAATCTCTCAATGATTTATACGCAATCACTTGAGCTCTCACAAGAAAACTTGTCTCTCTAAAACGCTTGCCCTATACATGGCGCAAGCTATCCTATTTATACAAAATAGGATCGCTAACCTAATTAGCTCAAAACCCTTAAGAAGATAAACCTTATCTTCTTAGGGATAAGCACAAGAATCCTAACTACCTTAACCACTTTAAGATTTAGGAATCTCTTTTATTCTTTATTAGATATCATCTAGATACTCTCCAAGATGCATGTCCAGCTCAGCCATACTCCTTGGATTGTCCACCTTAGCTCCAGCTCTCGATCACATCAATTCGCTAAGTCCTCATCATGCGCTTCACACGTTGCTCATGTGTATCACTTCTTGAGCTACTGCTTGACTGATACATGAAGTGACTCAGCTGCATCTTCAATCTCCCCCTTTTTAGGATTGTGTGTCTCTCAAGTACCTGCAAAGAATCAAGGATACTAGACACGAACCAAACAAGTCGTATTCTGAAACTCTGTATTTTTGATTAGATTTCTCACATCATTAATACTTGTTTCATGAAAATAACCAAGAGTTTAACACATGAGTTTTTGCAATCCGTCACACGAAATGATAAGATCTGAGTACTACAAAAACATAAACAAACTCCCCCATAATATCCGACTTGTTCCTGAGTGAAACCGAGAAAAAGAAACCAAGAAAAAGCAAAAATGAAAACGGTTTTAACTCCCCCATAATCCTCGCTTAATTCATTCTAGCCACTATCCTCTTCTCCCCCTGCTTGAGAGCACACAATGTTAAAAACACAATGTTAGTAGCTAAGAAGATTATTAAAGTGAGAAGACCTTACCTGGCATGGCTCGAAGAAGTCGATGTATCAACTCAGAGAAGGTCTGGAGAGCCTTGGCGGTATCCTCAACTGCCTCTCTTGCTGCTCGTGGACTGTAGCTTCCAACCGGAGCACGAACTGACCCAAGATTAACAATCTCTTGCGTTGTGTGAGTCGAAGATCTCGGAGCTGATGTGCTGGAGCTGGTGCGTCTTGGTGTATGTGTCCTTGGACTAGCACCGACTGCTTTCTTCTTGGCAGACTTGGACTCCTCGATCTTGACAAATGCTTCACCAGAGCGTATGTCCTTCTTGTGGTAGATTGGAGCAATGACTTTCTCTCCTTTAAGCAGTGTGGGTGCATGCTGAGCCCTCATAAGTCCAGTAATGATTCTTGGGAACATCAACCAACGCGAGTCCGATTCCTTAGTGACTCCGAGGGATAGGATCTGCTTGAATATCATTCTTCCAACATCTGTCTTTATTCCTTGAGCAACCTTGTAAATCAGCCTGGCCCTTTGTTCAGAGAGATGATGCTTATGAGTTGATGGAATCCAGTTGTAAGCTGAGAGCACACTCAAAGATGCATAGCATGGTGGAAGTCTTGTGGCAGTGAGCTCTTCCCATTCTGTCTTTCCTTCACTGAGAAACATAGCCACTGTTTCCATACTCTCTGTCTCGGCTTCAATGTCTGCTCTTATTTCTGCTTCAGTCAGTTCTGAAAGTCCCAAGGACTCGTGGATTGCAGTTGGAGATAGTTCATACAGGTATCCTCTAAACCAGACCACTACCTTCTCTATTGATTCTTCCACTTTCACACTTGGTAATGCATCATAGAATTCACCAATGTGTTCCTTGATATACCCCATCAAACCAGTCACAGTTGACACCAAGCTACTATCTTTGATCAGTTTCAGATAACCCTAGTCATCCTCTTTACTCATATCTACCAACCTTTCCAGCAATATACCCCTATTCTTAAAGAGTTTGTACCTTTCTTGATGCAAGGATTTGGAGACTTTGATCTTCTTGGATATCATCGGTGTCCCATAAGACGTTTTGACTTTGGTTTCCTTTTGCTCCGGTACATGCTTCCTCTTCCTTGACTGTAGACGTGTTGCTCTCTTCGACTGTTCATGGACCGAGATTCTAGTAGCTGACTCGTATCCATCAGATTCTGTTTCTTCATCAGAGATTTCGATGGCCTTTTCCTTCTTTTTGTTCTTTGATTCTTCAACTGCAGTCAAATCGCTCTTTTCGACTTCTTTGTGCTCTTCGATTTTGTAGATCTTGAAGGATTGGTCCTCTTCTCTTTCTTTGAAACAATCTTATGAGTCTTCTGAGCATAGCCCGCTATCGACTCAAGCTCTTCGACAGTTGCTCCAGTTTCGATTCCAGCGACTCCAACTTCCGTTGTGGTCCTTTCTTGCTCAGTCGCTCCGGTTTCGATTCTCGTGACTCCAACTTCCGTTGATATCCTTTCTTGCCCAGTTGCTTCACGGATTTCAGTCGTAGCTTTGTTTTCGTTGAAGAGATTCCATTCCTTGTACACGACAATTGCAAGCGGATTGAGCTTCTCTTGAGTTGATTGAGCTCCTTTCTTAGTTGCATGTTCAATTTGGGACCCGATTTAAGCTGGATTGTTCTTCTCGGAGCTCATGGTGACTTGGTTGAATCGCACTCTTGGTCTCTTCTTAGGTTTTTTTTCCGAGATAAACAAGAAGTGAGAAATACCCTTTTGACTTGAACATATGACTCTTTAATCTCTCCTCTTTTGTTTTCTAGCGCCTCTCCGGTTTGATCTCGGACCGTCCTGGTTCATTCGAAATTGAGTTCCTGTACCCACTGGTTTACTGCAACAGACCATATCATTCTTTCACAAGATATAAAGTAGTCTACCACATACCGATTCAACCGCATCCACTGCTAATTCTAGAGTTTAAAATGGGAATCCTCATAGATTATGATGATCACTATTTTCACAAGACGCAACTGGCTTTGAAATAGTGTTTACAAGCTTTTTAGGGTTCTTTTGTCCCTTTTTGACACAGTGCTTGTGCTAGAATGTACTCTCAGCTCTTTTTGATTTATGCATTTGGTCATCCCCATTTCCATGGCTAGCTTTCACACTCCTATTCCTTTATCTTGCCTTGCCATTTTTCAACATTTATCCTGTAGGAGAGAGCAAATCCTTTTTTTTTCTTGTATTACTTGTTGAGCTAGTTTTTGTATCACTTGGCTAGCTCAATCTGATCATTATTGATCTTTTTGCTCTCTCTTTCTACGAAAACCTGTACTGGATTTTGACAAGACAGAATAGCAGGCAGCTCTTTTCCAGTTCATTGTATGACTCCAAACTAAATTTGAGCTAGATGTACATCCTGAGTCACTGCATGTACTAGTACTGTACACTTTCACAAACTGTCACATTTCACAAATACCAAGTGCATTTCTTAAAGTGATAAAACGAGTAAAATCAAGTGGTTTTGTGAAGAAATCATCCAGTTGAGACTCAGTGACAATGTGCTCAATCATTACCTGTTTTTCCTCCACTAACTCTCAAATGAAGTGGTGCCTTATGTCAATGTGTTTGGTTCTGGAGTGTTGTACTGGAATCTTTGAAATACTTATGGCACTTTTGTTGTCACAATAAACCAGTAGCACTCCTGAATCCATTCCAAAATCCGCAGACATTTGTTTCATCCACAAGAGTTGTGCACAACAGCTTCCCATTGAGATGTACTCTGCTTCAGCTGTAGAGAGAGACACTGAGTTCTGCTTCTTGCTCATCCATGAGATAATATTATTCCCCAAAAAGAAACAACCTCCACTTGTGCTTTTCCTGTCATCAACACTCCCAGCCCAATCAGCATCACAATATCCAACTAGACTCTTGTTTGATCCTTTAGAATACCATATTCCTAAGCCGACCGATCCTTTAACATATCTGATGATACGTTTGACAGCTTCTAGATGTGACTGCTTGGGCTTGGCTTGGAACCGTGCACATACTCCAACACTAAATTTCAGATCTGGCCTGCTCGCAGTTAGATACAGAAGGCTCCCTATCATCCCTCTGTAAGTTCTGACGTCCACATCTTTTCCTTCATCATCCTTTGTCATCTTTACCGTAGTGCTCATAGGAGTTTTGGCCTCTTTTCATTGATCCATCTTGAACTTAGTGAGAAGATTCTTTGCATAGGTTGTTTTTGATATGAATATTCCATCTCTTGACTGTGTGATCTGCAGTCCAAGGAAGTATTTTAGCTCACCAACCATGCTCATTTCGAATTCCTTTGTCATGCTTGACACAAACTCGTCGACCAATTTCTGTGATGTGCCACCAAAGATAATATCATCAACATATATTTGCACCATCAAGATCTCCTCGTTTTGTTCCAGAATGAACAAGATCTTGTCCACACTTCCCCAATTGTAGCCTTGATCTAATAGAAAACCGGTCAGCCTTTCATACCATGCTCTAGGTGCTTGTTTAAGGCCATAGAGAGCTTTGTTTAGCTTGTACACATGCTTAGGATTCAATGCATCCTCAAACCCTTTTGGCTGCTCAACATACACCTCCTCTTGAAGGTATCCGTTTAGAAAAGCACTTTTCACATCCATCTGGTAAACCGTGAAGTTCATGATGCAAGCCATTCCCAAGAACAGCCTGATTGACTCAATTCTTGCGACAGGAGCAAACGTTTCTTCAAAATCCACACCTTCGATCTTAGAATATCCTTGTGCTACCAATCTTTCTTTGTTCCTGATCACTACCCCTTCTTCATCAATCTTGTTTTTGAATATCCACTTTGTTCCAACGATGTTTCCTTGTTCTGGTCTTGGAACCAGCTCCCATACATCATTGCGAACGAATTATTCCAGTTCTTGTTGCATGGCAACAATCCAGAACTCATCATCGATTGCCTGCATATGTGTTTTGGTTTCAATAGTGGATACAAAGCATGCAAATCGTACCATTTCTCTGAAGTCAAGTTGGACTCCTCGTGTTTTTCTTTCTTCTTCAGCTTCCCCAATGATATCCTTGACGGAGTGATTGCGGGGAAAATGCAATTATTTGCTTGCTTTTGGAGACTCTTTCACTTGTTCTTTATCCTTCTTGTTCTTCTTGGGTTTGAAATCCATTTGGATTCCTCGAGTTTTCCTTTCTTCTCCTGCTTCTCCAATGATATCTGAGACAGAGTGATTTCTAGGAACTCTTAGCTCTTTCTTGGGTTGAGCTATGTCCTATATTAGATCAGTCTGACTCAGATCGTTAGATCCTCTGGACTCTTCATTGTCAGAGTCGACTTCAGAGTTTACTCCTTCACATTGTGTGAATGAGTAATCATCAAAAACCACATTCACCGATTCCATAATGTGGCTTGTTCTGTTGTTGTACACCCTAAATGATGTACTACTTCCTGAGTAACCCAGAAATATCCCTTCATCGCTTTTGGAGTCAAACTTCCCTAGATTATCTTTATCATTCAAGATATAGCATTTGCACCCAAACACATGGAAATAGCTCAGATTAGGGGTTTTTCCTTTCCACAGTTCAAATGGTGTCTTAGTAGACCCTTTCCTTACGTACACTCTGTTGATGATGTAGCATGCAGTGTTGATTGCTTCAGCCCAAAATCTTGTTGGCACATTGTTTCCATGTAGCATTGCTCTTGCCATCTCTTGGAGTGTTCTGTTCTTCCTTTCCACCACACCATTCTGTTGTGGTGTCCTTGGTGCTGAGAATTGGTGACTTATTCCATGATTCTCACAGAACATTCTCATTGTATCATTTTGGAACTCTCCTCCATGATCACTTCGAATTCGTTTTATACTCCCTTTCTCATTGATCAGTTGAAGTGCCCAGATTCTAAAGCTGCTGGTTGTGTCAGATTTTTCCCTGATGAATCTTACCCATGTGAATCTTGTGTAGTCATCTACTAGCACAAAGACATATCTCTTTCGTGCTAAGCTTTCGACTTGCATTGGTCCCATTAAGTCCATGTGACCTAAATCAAGAGCTGACTTAGACGGGATGTCAGGAACTCTCTTGTGTTGAACTTTGACTTGTTTCCCTTGATTGCATGGTCCGCATATCATCTTGTCATAACCTTTTATATGAGGAATTCCACGAACAATCTCTTTGTTCACAAGGTTAGTCAGGTTCCTGATGTTCATGTGCCCAAGTCTTTGATGCCATACATTTAGCTCATCCTTTGCGTTAAAACACTTCATGGAGTTTCTCCACATGTAACAGTTGTTGCCTGTCCTTACTCCTTGAATGACTGTTTCTTCATGTTCATTGATTCCCTTGCATTCAGTGCGTGTAAATATGACCATCAGTCCTGCATCACATAGCTCGCTAACACTTATGAGATTAGCTTTGAGCCCCTGCACCAAATACACATTCATTAGTTGTGGTACCTCAGTTTCACTGGTTTGTCCTTTACCTAGGATGTTTCCGTGACCTCCATCTCCAAAGGTAATCTTCCCTCCTTTGATTGTTTTGACTTTTTGAAGATTCTTCTGGTCTCCAGTCATATGTCTAGAACATCCGCTATCAAAGTACCATGGGACTGTTTCTTCTTGCTCGTTTGAGACGAAAGCCATATTACACCTGAACCCAAGACCAGCTTTTGTCTTCCTCGGTGCATGCCTTGCTGTTTGATGCAAATCAGATGTCTTGATCCAGATTTGATTCTTGAAGCCATTCCAGTAGTACATTCCATGTCTTCTCAACCAACTTATTTTCTCCTTGAACCTTCTGCAATATGCTTTGATATGTCTTTGTCCCCCACAAAACCAGCATCCATCAGTTCGTTTATAAGACTCGTTGAAGTCTTGATCAGCAAATACTCCTGAGATGAAGTTGATATTCTCGGCTCCCTTCATACCTCTCCCTGTGTATCCGAGACCTCGATATCCTCTTTCAGTTCTTCCTTCACGCAAGATTTTGTCCAGTTTCTTACTTCCTGTAAGCATGTGAATCTTCTTGTGATGTTGTGTCAGCTCTGCTTGTAGTCGTGCTGATGTTTCTTTCTCTTCTTTTAGCTCTTGTTCGAGTCTGTCAGCCTTTACAGCAAGATTCAGTTTGTCCTTCATCAGTGTTACGCTTTCATCACTTAGTCTCTTCACGGTCACGAGTTCAAGATTTAGTGACTCAATGATTGCCTCAAGACGTAACTTCTCCTTAATCAGTTCCATATTTTCCTTTCCTACTGTGATTAAGGTGTCTCTTACCTCTTTTAGATCTATGTCAGGTTCTGATTCAGAGTCTGACTCATCTTCTTCTCCGTCAAAGTCAGTGATACCAACGAAGGCCACAAAGTTGTTGAGATCATCTTCACTTTCAGAACTGTCTTCATCAGTATCTTCTTCAGCCAGTAGAGATTTCTCCTTCCTCCTCTTTTGATCATTCACACACTCTAGTTGAGTATGTCCAAGACCTTGACAGCCAAAGCATTTGATCTCCCTTCTCTTGACTGTTGGACACTCAGTTCGATAGTGTCCAAAGCCTCTGCATTCATGACACTGGATATCAACACATTTAGCAGTCTTGTCTCCTTCGGTTGGTTTCTTGGAGAAATTTGATTTCTTCTGAGATGATCCCTGACCTTGTTCTATCCTTCTCAAAGCGCGATCAAACCTTCTAACTAACAAGCTTATCGGATCGTCTTCATTAGTAACCTGTTTACTTGTTTCACTAACCGCCAGAGCTAAGCTGCGTGGTTTCTTGATGCCCTCCAATTCCAACTCATGGGCTTGCAACATCCCTACAACTTCTCCAAATGTGAGTTCATCAGTGTTCTAAGATACGCTTAGAGCTGACTTGTATGGCATATATTTGGCTGGAAGACACCTCAGAAACTTCTTGACAAGTTTCTTATCTTTGTATATCTTCCCAAGAGTTGCAGCTTCCTGGGACAGCGAGCTTAGCTTGGCACTGAAATCAGCTATAGACTCATGCTCATCCATCTTTAGATTCTCAAACCTTGAAGCCAGAAGATCCTTTCTTGAATTCTGCACCTTTTGAGTTCCTTCAAAGTGGGTTTGTAAGATATCCCATGCATCTTTAGCGGTTTCACATCCTTGAATTCGCTCAAATGTCTTCTTGGAAACGCTACAGTGAATAGCACTTAGAGCCTTGGAATTGCATTTGGATCTCTTTGTCTCTTCTTCTGTCCAAGTCTCTTTTGGTTTACGTATCTCCACGCCTTTTTCATCTTTGATCATGGGCTCCTTCTATGTTTCTGTGACTGCCTTCCATGCCAGAGGATTAATTCCTCTGATCTGCGACCGCATTCTTGACTTCCAGAAACCATAGTTTCCAGCATCAAGGATGATTCTTGTGTTGTTCAAGAGTTCTTGATAGCCTTCCATCTTTCTCCTCAGGATCTCACCCGATTTGATAGCTACGAGTGGTAGCTCTGATACCAATTAAAAGTGTAAGGCTATGTGTTTTTCAAAGTAAATAACTATTTGACTCAAATGATCTCTCTGAAAAACTTGTTTTTATTAGATTGACCTTTGTGACTTACAAGAACACCTTATTCAATCTAATCTCTCAATGATTTATACGCAATCACTTGAGCTCTCACAAGAAAACTTTTCTCTCTAAAATGCTTGCCCTATACACGGCGCAAGCTATCCTATTTATACAAGATAGGATCGCTAACCTAATTAGCTCAAAACCCTCAAGAAGATAAACCTTATCTTCTTAGGGATAAGCACAAGAATCCTAACTACCTTAACTACTTTAAGATTTAGGAATCTCTTTTATTCTTTATTAGATATCATCTAGATACTCTCCAAGATTCATGTCCAGCTCAGCCATACTCCTTGGATTGTCCACCTTAGCTCCAGCTCTCGATCACATCAATTCGCCAAGTCCTCATCATGCGCTTCACACGTTGCT
The DNA here is from genome assembly GCA_030180135.1 of Orychophragmus violaceus. Classification (NCBI taxonomy): domain Eukaryota; kingdom Viridiplantae; phylum Streptophyta; class Magnoliopsida; order Brassicales; family Brassicaceae; genus Orychophragmus; species Orychophragmus violaceus. The sequence goes on along the minus strand of CM058239.1, from coordinate 92,443,513 downwards.
CATGTGTATCACTTCTTGAGCTACTGCTTGACTGATACATGAAGTGACTCAGCTGCATCTTCAAATCAATAGCCCACCAAATTATACAAGAAACAAAGAATGAATTTGGAAATGGAATTTTGTTTCAAGGCTTGAAGATTATCACAAAGCAAGGTAAAAGAGTTGTAGTAAGCTCCTTAGAGCCTTGCGTGATGACCATTTTGTTATTATTGGGATGAACACAAGTTAAATGTAATTGCACCCACTATATCTTTTTCAGGAAGTAATAGCACACTTATATCTTTACAAATTCTCTAGCAATTATGTATCTTTTTACTTGATTTGGATGTGTTCTAACCAATTTAACCTTAGTTAGAATGCCAACTAAAATGACATTGTTCCAAACCAAAAATTGTTAGTTTTAATTGTTAGTTCTAAATGGGACTAGTTAGTTAGATTGAAATTAGATTTTCCATTGCAATATCAAGCTCTTCCCCTACATTAAGATCGTTGGTGATCGTGTTTTGCTCCCCTGCCATTCCGCCGATGCCGGAAGTCCCTTATCTTCTGATCTTTTGCTCTCTTAAAGATTTCATCATGAAAAAACATTTCCGCACATTCATGTTTTTTGGCTCGGCTGCAATTCCGCCGATGCCGTAAGTCCCTTTTCGGCTGATCTTTTGCTACCTTGAAGCTTTTCCCGGCTCTTTTCGGCTGATCTTTTGCTACCTTGAAGCTTTTCCCAGCTGTTGAATCAGCGTCCTCTTCGTGAAAATTAATTTAGTTGCCGATTTTAATTTACATTTCTTGTTTACATTTAGTTCGATGTTTAGCAAAAGATCCTAGTTTAGTAAAAGCTCTCATCATTCTCTCTGTAACTGTATAGGTTTTAAGAGGGCTAACAGGGCAATCGGCAGAACATATTTTCGCCAATTGTCGACGGAAACGATTTCCTAATAACAGCTTTCATAAGAATCTATAATAATAGCTTGATACAATTATCTAATGTACAGGTATCTTGCTCTGTCTAATAGCATAAGATCTAGAATCAAATTCAACTATCCATCAGTTTTAGTTTTTCGCTATATTTATTACTATCCGTCATGACTGTACATAATGGATGTATATTTCATTATTCTTCACTATCCATCTTTTAATGGTATATGAACCGTCGCGATCTATAATCGTCTATAAATATTAGTGATGCCAACCATATTTCCCTAACCAGCCATTCCCAAAGAATCCGTAACATGAATACCGACGATAACCCTAATTTCATCCCATCACCTCCCAGCTTCCTCGATCTTTCTGATGAACTTCGGAGATCGATTTTGGTCAGAACCGCTAGCGAAGTCGTTCGTGAGCACTACGTAATTAAGGCTGTCAGCAAAAGCCTTCAAGATGATTCGGACCACGTGGATACCCTGTCTGAGATTGATCTTATCAGTAATAATCATAGCTTTCTAGGTGTACGTCGCTTGCAATATGCCTATCTACTTGCCAACAATCCATCAGCGGTGTTTCGAAAAGCCATATCGGATTTCATGGACACAGAAGGAGTGGCCGCAGAAGAACGAGCTGACGCGCTTGTCCAGCTTTGTATTGCTACGAAGTTATCCGCCGTTCCATTTGCCCCCACTTGGTTTCTGATTCAACGTTCCCTCATCTGTCTCGCATTTCTATTCGGACCCTTGGGAGGCATGTCAAAGCGTTTCATGGAGTAAGTTATCCCCACTATACCCCCCAATATATCAGAACCATCTGTGACTCTGTCGACAGTGAACGAATTGCAACATGCCCTTGCGCTGTCCATCGTTACTGGATAGATTTGACGAATGAAAATGTGAAAGGTCTAGGCATGTGCGATCTCTGTTTCTGGTCTCTCGAGACTTATGTCTTCTTCGATATGATCCCTAGGACATTTTCTAGATGGGTTGAATTAGCTGATTGGGAATATCAGCCGGCGAACCAAGGTGCTGTGGCCGTCGCTAATATGCAGGTCGTCGGTGTCCCAGACGGTGGCGATGACGGCAGTGTCAATATACATAACGCGGTAGACGTCAGCGCTAACAATCGACAAGCAGCCATTGGTTTTGTCGTTGGAAATAACCCAGACGACATACTTGCGGGTTAAGGTTATTAAACAATTTCCAGTACTGTTGTATATTTCTTTCAATCTAGCAAATTAAGTTGAATGGATTTAACACTACTGTTTTTTTATATTTTGTATCCCCCTTGTTATTATTTATGTTACTCTTCTCTATCCCCCATCTCTGTTTAGTATTTTTTAAATTACCTTCTATCTTACATGTTCATATAAATTTCTTCACGTTCTCCTTTAAAAACAGCTTCCTCTTGCATTTTTTAAGCTTGATTCGATTTGTATATTTCGCCGGTCATAAACAACTACTCTGCCCCTAAAGTAAAGTAAGCTCGCCGGCGATTGTGCAGCTATACTATGGATTGTCAATATTTCTAATCCATATGGATTGCCATTTTGAATATACAAGTGTAGCAGTCATAATCTTGGGTATTTAAATGTGATATCGCTATAATAACCACTATCCTATGTACAATTATCTTGTCCCATTTCCTAAGCATAGGTAGATCCGTTATACATTTCTATCCATAACAAGTTTACATTTACACGGCAATCCTATTCATATGACTCAGGCATTTCTATCCATACTGCCTTGAATTATTCCTTTACAACTAAAAATGTTGCTAAAATACTTTATCTTATCCTGAAAATATCGTGTCATCTCTTTTAAACATCGGTATCTTATCTATACTTATGCTATATGTTAATTTACCTTATAAAATCGGTTGAAAAAATTGTCCATCCAGTTCTTCCAAAGCAATCTCTACCCAATAATGAGTGTGACGTCTACTTCAACTGCTCCTCGTTCTGAAGAACCAGTACCTTGTAGGGCTGTAGGCGTCGCAGCACCAACCATGTGCTGGTGTGGCGAAGAAATCGAAGTAGGTTATGGTACAACTCATTCCAATCTTCATCGCAGGTGGTTCAAATGCCCCGAAGCTATCCGGGTTAGTCTAAAACCGGATTCTATTGTTCTTCATAGATTTACTTTGCTCTTCATTACGATTTTTTAAAAGCTCCTTTTTTGCAAACAACACCCAGAAGAAGGTCATTTAAGCGAGTGGGTGGACGACTCCATTATGAAAGAGGTTGACAGGCTTGCCGAAGATCTCAAGAATATTCGAGAGGACATCAAAGTTCTAGAGAAGTGGTCGAATTCTGTTGGGGACGGACTAGAGATCAAGATAACAAGGAAACCGAAGTTGATCTAGGAAGAAATAATAAGTCTTCTTCTGCCACAAGCCATACACGTACAAGAAGAAACATGCTGCAGATCATCTAGATTGTCTCCATCTCTTTTTGCTCGATCGGTTGGACATTGAGCCATGTGAAGTCCCATTTTCAAGGTTGAATGCTCGTTTATTGCCTAAGTGAGTTCATCGTTATCGTTTCTATATCACGATTATTGTTTTTATTCTTTACATCATTAATTTACGTAGGATCCCTTTGATCTGTTTGGCTCTATATTGATAACCCTCTTCGAATCTTTAGGAATAGCACTTATAGTTTGCACCCGAATGATGCTTCTACTGTTGTCATACCACTTGATTTGTTTCAGTGGATGGACTTATAAATGGAAATGAATCACATGTTGCCCTTGTGCCGTTCATCGTTACTGACTTCGCTTGGAAACATATCTGTAAAAGGTCTACGCATGTTCGATTGATGTTTTTGGGCCATTGAGTCTGTTGTGTCTTACGCTATGATCCCTGTATCTTTTTGAGTATGGGTTAAGTTAGTTGAATGGAAAGTTACGTCGTACAACATTTATAACTGCTAGACTTGTATATTCAAAATGGCTATCCATATGGATTAGATATTGACAATCCATATTAAAGACGCACTGGCGGTTCCTAATTCTCTCCTAGTTTCCATCACATCCATTAATGTGTAGGATGGATGGATATCAACTTACTCCTATTTTACATCTCTATCCACTGTATTAGATCTCTATTCTTTGTATCCCTCTTGTCGTGTCAAAATATCTTTTTCCTCCTCTACCAGTTTATCTCATGCGTATACCTTTAACTGTACCTCATAGTTGTGTATTGTCAAGTCATAGATCTATTTTCGTAGATGTTATATTATTATTAAGGTCCATTATTCTTACTTCTGCTTTAATTTGGCCATATTTATTAAATCTAATTACTGTCAAATCATTGTTAACTCAATCGTTATATTTTATCCTTTTAATTCCCGTCAGCTATATTTTAATACATTATCTCTACATAATCATGCCATACGTAAAGACAAATTTTTAAGTCAAACTGTCAAATCATTGATTCTTGTTCCAAGGAGGCGCATATATTATTACTTTCTCTTTTATTCGAGAACATTTAATAAATCCTATTTACTGTCGATTCCTATTACTGTCGATTCCAAGGAGGCGCAGATATTATTACTTCCGCTTTTAAATTATATATACAAGTTGCTACATCTGATTTTGTATCCATATATTTCACTAGAATGCCTATCCATTATTAATCTGTAAGAACTCTTCGCTATCCTTCTTTACATTTTCAAAGTATTATCCTTTTTCGTTAACCCTTTTTCTATTAGATTGTTGTCAACCCCTTCTCAACCTTAGTTTCTAGTGCAGTTTCCATTATCAATCATATCCATCTTATACCTAAAACTAATTCCCGTTTTTTTTACGACATTGGAACGGTTCCTCTATTCGCTGATATAAATATTTTCAATCGTTCCTGACTATCCGTGCACAAACAATACCTTCCTCTGAAAATGATTAGAACACCCACCCACGTTGCTGAATCCTCTACCCCTAAACGTCAAGTTCTCACCCTTCTAGATCTGCCGCCCAAGCTTAGGAGGGTTATCCTTGTCAAAAATGCCAGTGAACACCTTCGGGAACATTTCATTGTTCGCGTTGTCTGCCGCACCCTTCGAGAAAATGCGGATCACGTCGATACTCTCACTCAGATAAATCTTATCCAGACTGCTCCTTTGGACCCCATGCCCAAATGCGCAATTAGGCTGTTCAACGCCTGTTTGGACGCCAACAACATAACTGTTGTCTTTCTGAAAGCGGTCTCCTACTTTCTGTACACTGATGATGGAAGACCGGACGGTTTTAAAAATATCAAACGATGCGCAATCGCTGGATGCAAACCCGCTGTGTATTGCTATGAAGTTATCAGTCGATCAATTACTCCCGCTTTAGATTCATGATCCGACATCCCTTTCCTTTCTCGTTTTGTTGTACGTTCTTTGAGAAGGCACGTCCGAGAGTTTGAGCGGAACCTCTGGCCTATTGAAATCTTCATGTTTCTTGCAGATGTAGTAAGGGATGAGATTGACGGAACAAGGATTCAGAGATGCCGCTGCTCCCTTTTTCGATATTGGCTAGAATTATCGCACGAAGAAATCAAAGCTTATGGTATGTGCGATGAATGTTTCTGGATTATTGAGACTTTATGCTTCTTCCAAATCATTCCCCAGACATTCCTAGAATGGCCTGAGGTTTACGAAGTTGATTCGGAAAACGTCCCTACCCGGCAATCCAGTAGGAGGGCGGTTTTGGTGGTTGGGGTGGAGGAGAAGGTCAAAACGGTGGCGTTTGGGGTGCTTAGTTTAATATCATAATAATTTGTAATGAATATGCTTTTGTTTTTAATAACGTTGTTTAAATTTACTACAAATCCTCATCTGTATCCAACAATTTTATATATTATCTATCCATCATATTCTATTACCTTGTGTCATTTTTTCATTTCGTTCCACATTTCGTCTTTGTTTCAGACTCTTATGTAGCATTCCTTTCACACTCGGATAGTGTATTATTACTAGCCATTAATCGCACTATATTTTTATCCCAGTTAAACCATATCAACTTACGAATATGATAACATATTATTATATCACACTATATTACTATCCATTGATCTGGATACTCTTACTGTATATACGGCACCCTTTTCGTGGATTCAAACTTCAAATTTCATGATTGTAACCAGGCTCCTAAATTAAAATAATTTCCAAAATCCATCCATCCTTAAGTTTTTTTCTATCCTGGGCATTACTACCCACCTTCGCGTCGGTTGAATTACTTAACTGATATCTCTCTCTTAATTTATTTATATACACATATAGCTCTTAAAACCGCAAAATTTTATTATCAAACTGAAATGTTGCGTTGTTTCGCATCTATAAATACTTGATGTCGACAGAACTTCCTGTCCACACTCTCCATACACATAAGTCAATATGAAAAGGCTAACCCCCTGTGTTGGTGAATCATCCAGACCTAACAGGCCATGTCCCAATCCTCCTAATACGATGGGTTCAATTCTTACCAGGAATTCACGTAATAATATTCGAAATAACGTGTCTCTCGTGGACACGCTTCTTCAGATTAACCTTATTGACCCTCCCTCTTCCGATAACAACCGTGAATGCGTCGTCTTATTTTTCTACGCTTGTTTGGCCGCAAACAACATAACTGTTTTGTTTCTAAAAGCAATCTCAGATTTTATGTACACGGAACAGAGATATGGAGGTCCAGAAGCCTTCCGTCAGATTAAACGGTGCGCAGTTGCTGGATGTAAACCTGCTATCTATTGCTACGAAGTCATCCGTCGATCTATCTATCCTGCCTTGGATTCAGGTGTACAATTCCTTTCCTTACTCGTGCTACTATACGTTCTCTGAGAAGACATGTCAGACAGTTTGAGCGTAGTACCTTCCCTATGCCCTGTATGTCCCTCGATCTCTCGGTTATCAAGGATGCGGTTGACGAAGACAGAATACAGAGATGCAGTTGCTCCATATTTCGTAATTGGCTAGATATCATGCACAAAGATTTTAAAGGTCACTCTATGTGTGATGATTGTTTCTGGGTCATTGAGACGTTGTGCTTCTTCCAAATAATTCCCCAGACATTCCTAGAGTGGTCTGAGATCTTTGAAACTCCAATTAACGGTGGATCGATAGATTACACAGGTAGTTGGCACGAAGCGACAATGCAAAACGGTTCCGGTTTGATCGACGGAGGAGTCTAAAATCTCGTTTTTTATTCTTAATTCATACTACATATTTAATTTTAATTTCGTAGATATGTTTGATTATTAAACTAATGTAAGATCTAACTTTGTATGATGCAAGTAGTTAAGTTTTTATTTTGCTTTCCCCTCACTCTGTTTTTTTTTAGTATCCATCAATTTTTCTTTTGTCAATCTTCTAATAGTATACCTTTGTCCACGTAACAAATTAAATAACCATTTAAAAGCACATACACTATCCAACTCTTAAATCTTTGTGCTATCACGTATCCACCACGTTCATACTATTTTTGAACCTATTTAACTTAACTGACACCTATCTACCTCACCTGTCACTCCTTCTTATCACCCCTTGTCAAATCATTCATCTAACATGCAAAGTTGTCATCTTACCGTCTTAAACAGATTCATTTAACCAAAGAATTATCCTTCCAAACTAGCTACCTTTTTATTTCGTCTTTTTTAACTTCTTTCCTCTTACGCCATTTATTCATCATCGGACTATCCTCAAATTTTTGTGATGACTATCCATGTACTTCTATCCACGCATTCCTTACTCTTCCCTTTTCTAGGCTATTTTCTATCCACTGAAACCCATGTTCTACCAACTAAACATCCAATTTATTTTTTATCGCTTCATCCTATTATAATTAATCATCAAACTCAATTTCGTCTTTCACATTTTCAGTTTCTTTTTACTTTTCCGGTTTATATTATAACTCTACTTTTTCTCCTTAAAAACCACTTGTCTTACCCAACTGTCTCTCCAACCCCGTTTTTTATATCCTTTTCATAAACCCGAGTCCCCATAAACCCCTGCTTAACTGTCTTCTTTTTGAAAGAAAGACACATTTATCTGCACTTGTCAAATCATTTAATACCCAAAATACTTTTTGTCAAATCATTTAGTTGGAGTGTGCACTCTACCTTAGATTAGCTTATTTGTTTTTTCCTTATACACTACGTCGACAACTCCAACTTATGATCCTATTGACTAAACATAAATTTCTATCCACAAATCTTCTATCCACAAATCTTTTAGTTGGATAGTGTATGTGCTTTTAAATGGTTATCTAATATATACAAAATAAACTCATGTTTCACGCTTTCCATTTATACCGTTCGATGCAAATATATGTTTTATATGCAGTCTTCAGAGGGTGGGTTTATTTATAAGTTCAATCCGCCTACTGTTATCTCCCTTACGACAGAGTCAAGAAAAATAATTACTCATTTATAAGTGACACAAATCCTACAAACGCTTTGCTCCCATCCAGCAATCTACTCCACCTACCCTCTGCATTACGAAGGTTAGTTTTGGCTAAAAACGCCAGCGAAAATATCCTTGAACACTACAAGATCAGAGCGGTATGCAAGACACTTCGTGATGACGCTGACCACACGGATACCCTCTTCCAAATTGATCTTATCAAGACTCATCATCATCGGCTAGGTAGCATCAAACTGGAGAATGCATGTTTCCATGCTAACAACCCAATCGCAGTCTTTTTGAAGGCCATTTCGGATTTTATGTATTCAAATGAAAGAGAAGACGCCTTTAAAAGGGTCAAAGAGTGTGACATTCGTGGTACCTGATATATCATGGTTTTTACTAGTTTTAGGCCATGATATAAGTATGTTTTTAGTGTCTTTTGTGTTATTTTAGAGTCTTTTACAGGTATAATCAGGTTGGGAGCTAAATTGGAGATTATGGAGCATTTTGGAGATTTTTGGAGAGATTGGCCGAGAGATAGAGTTCACTGTCCGAAACAGAGAAAGGTGTCGATCGTTGCACTCTAGCAACGATCGTTGCACCAGCGAGATGGGCCAAAAACTCGGCGGTTTAGAAGAGTGAAGAATTTGCACTATGATCCAGAAGTTCCTGATATTTACAAAGAAGCCCTTGGCCGAGATTATGCCTATATATTGGAGTTTTTAGTGTTTTTATGATGGACACTTTATATTTTTTACCAAAAACTGAATAATTAAGAGCAGAGGATTTTTAGAGCTTTTGGGGCTGATCTGAACCTGATTCATCATCTGTATTTGGAGAAGATTTCGAACCCCTTTTACTCTTATTCTTTTATGCAATTTACTTATCATATGATCATGTTTTCATTATCTATGTCTGAGTAGATTCCTAGTTAGACTTAGGGTTTCTCACATAGGATTTCATGACTTGCTAGACTTGTTCAAATTCAGTTAAGGATTCATAACTATATCTGTTCTTCAATTTAATTGTGCTTAAAGCTAGTTCTAACCTGATCAATTAGAATCTAGATCTTAGGTTGCTAAATACGTCACGGAAGTGGGGTTTAGGAATCAGAACTAATTAAATTGGGCAATTAAACTTTGCGCAAACGAAAGTTTGGTTTAGGATAATTGTGAACATATCAAACTTGGACTTATTGCTAGTTTAATCTGTTAGTTCTCGCAAACGGAAGTTTGGTTTGCTGCACTTAGACTTAGAGAATTATCGCAAAGGAATTTGGTTAATTCTATATCTGTGTTTTGAGTTCTAGAACTATGCTTAATTAGATCCTTGCTGAATGAACTGTCTGCTAGTCTGATTTCCTGAGAATACCCTAGGTTTGACGCTTTTAATTACTTGCCTTCACAACCAATAATCTCTGCTACTGATTTACTTTCTTGCACTATTTTCAATACAATCACATTGCTTATTTCTAGTATTCATTCCCTACGGTTTGATTCTCTTGAGACCAAGTGTCCCTGTGGATTCGATAACCCTATATACTACTTTGACATTGCTGTACACTTGCAGTTTAGTATAGGGATTAATTCTTGACCTATCAAGTTTTTGGCGCCGTTGCCGGGGACTCTTTGAGTCTTCGATAGGACCGAACTTAGGGTTTTACTAGAAATTTTTCGTTTTTTTTTTGTTTTTCGTTTTTTATTATTTTTGCTGACTTTTCTCTGTTTCTCTCTGTCGCAAGTACGAATTTCGCCTTGCATCGATCGTTGCACCCTTTGCATCGATCGTCACTGAGCGATTTGAGATTGAATCGATCGTTGCACTGATAGCATCGATCGTTGCTGGACGATTACAGACAGTTTATGCCAACGCAGAACACTCGAAGTAATCCGAACTCGAGCTTAGTTAATCTCAATCTAGAGGAATTTGGACGTCTAGAGAGGACTATCAGAAGAGAAAAGAGAGAGAGAATGGTTCGAGAACGTCTGATCTTGATACCAGATGCTGAAGGTACCCTGAGGGACCAAGATAACAACCCGTACAATGCTGCTGGGCATCGGGTTGATGCTGAAGGAAATGTAATCCCTGACCCCCCTGAACCTGAGCAACAACCGCAAGATCAAGCTCAAGGTAGAGAGATGGTAGTTCATGAGAGGACACTAGCTGATTACAATAGACCTGATGAGTTTCATGCAAACCGAGCAGCTCTAGTGCTTCCTGCCTTCGAGAGGAATGATTTTGAGGTAAAAACTATCTACTACCAACTGATGAGGCAGATTGCTTTTCATGGTCTTCAATCAGAGCAGCCTATGGATCACATTGACAAGTTTGAGGACATAGTCACTGGCATGAAGTATGAAGGAGTATGCCCGGACTATCTGTTCCTTAAGCTATTTCCGCACAGTCTTGCTGGAGACGCTAGTGCATGGCTGAGACAACTGGCACCTGGTCAGTATACTACTTGGACAGCCTTAAAGAGTGAGTTCCTGCGTCACTTCTACGACGCTGCGCGCTCAGATCAGTCCAGACAGGACATACTCACTTTTTCCCAAGGAGCTGTGGAGCCTTTGACAACCGCATGGATGAGATTTAAGCAGTATCAGCGTGATTGTCCACACCATGGATTCACAGAAGTACAGCTGATAGGTATTTTCTTCAGAGGCATAGATCTCCCTTATCAGACTGCTCTGGATAATTCCAGTGATGCTAATTTCAGCACCAGAACTCCTACACAAGCTAAACGGTTGATAGAGAACCTGATTGGCAGCAATAGTTGCAAAACAATGGATGAAAGGAGGAAGAGATCTGGTGGAGCTGTAGAGAATTCTGATATAGCTAATATTAGATCCAGACTGGACACAGTTTTCAATCTCCTGACAAATAAGAAAGCTGTCCACTTTGCCCAAGATGTGGAGGTGATTCAAACTGAGGTGGACACTCAGGAAGAAGAAGTAAATTTCATAGGAGGTTCCGGTTTCCAAGGTAATAGATTTAACAATCAACAGGAGAACAGATTCTCAAATGGAGGACAGAATGGTGGTTTTCAGAAGACCTATGGACAAGGTAATCAGAGAACCTATGGATCTACATCTTATCAGATTCCTCCTGCACCTACAACCCATGAGAGCAAAATGGAAGCTATGATGGAACAACTGATGGAGAGTCAAACCAAGCTTTCTGTAGACAACAACAAGAAGTTGGACGCTGTCTATCAGGACCTCAATGGGAAGTTTGAGACATTGAGCACTCACATGAAGCAGTTGGACACTCAGGTGAATCAGATGTCCAGCTCACTGAAAGGAAAAGGAGTTGCAGACACTCATATTAAGGCCTGGTCTGTAATGATTAATGATGTATCTTATCTAGGGGAGAAATTTGAGCTAAGTACAGCTGAGTTGGTGACTGAGGAAGAATTTTCGGATTTCTGTGAAAAACTCTCGGGTGGAAGTTGTGATGATCGCGATGCAACAATCGATACACATCTGGCATCGATCGATGCAGGTCGTGAACAAGCAGACAATCCGTGGGATGAAAATGAGATTGATGCAGAACTAGCCCGCCTATTCCCTGATACGTCTGAAATCACTCCAGAGGATGTTTATGCACGAGCTATTTGGCACAGTCCCAAGGTGTCTGAAGTGATTAAACAAGAGATTGAAGAGCTGAAAAGGCTAGAAAAGAGTGGTGCAGACTTGGAAGAAATTCCATCATCTGATGATTCACCTTATCATCCATGTGTTCAGAAATATTTGAACAAGATGTTGCCATTAGATGAAGAGCTGAGAGAATGGGTGATAGTAGTTCCTCAGCATATTAGTGATGTTCTGTTAACTAAGGTCCCAAAGAAACTGCCTGATCCTGGAGTCTTTGTACTTGATTGTTCTATCTTTGAAGATAGTTTTAGGCGTTCTCTGTGTGATTTAGGAGCTGCTGGGAGCATAATGCCTTACTCTGTGGCAGAGAAGCTGGGTATGTTGGATTTTGCTCCTACTAGGACACGTCTTATCCTAGCTGATCAGTCCATACGAGTTCCTGAAGGACTCCTTATGGATATTCCGGTAAGAGTTGGAAACTACTTAGTTCCAACGGACTTCCTTGTGCTGAAATATGCCTGCGATCCGGATGAAGCTTTATTGCTTGGGAGACCATTCTTGGCTACAGCAGGAGCTGTGATTGATGTTAGACAGAGTCTAATAGACCTCCACCTGGGAGATGAGACACTGCGATATGAGATGGAGAAGCTGCGGAAGCCACTGATAGATGGACAGACTTTCAAGATCTTGGAAGCGGATGATGAGCAGCTGAATGAGACTGTGATAATAGATCCTGGAGCGCATTTTACTCCATCTTTTCTTGGACTGAAGCATTCTGCAGCAGCCTATTCTCCGCCATGGATGAGGAGACTTGAACAGAGACAGAAAAAGTCTCTGTCAGGATCTTCCGGAGCTTGAAAGCTCTTGCGCGTCCGGTCAAGCTATTGACCTTAAACAAGCGCTGGGTGGGAGGCAACCCACCATTAGGTACTGGTGTTTTTCTTTTTAATTTTTGGTGTTTTTGTTAGGATTTTACGTTTGTTTTTGTTTCTGGTGCAGTCATGTTTGCAGGTCTCGGATTAAATCGCAGTGCAGCGATCGATGCATTTCTGCATCGATCGTCACAACACGAAAGGAATCGCATTGCAGCGATCGTTGCGGTCCTGAGCAACGATCGACCATACACGAAAGTCGCCAAGTAACGGTCGATGCATCTAATGCACCGATCGATGCTGTGCGACAGAGGTAACCCGACAGACATAAACTCACCTTTTCAATTTTTTATTTTCTTTTTACCGATCCTTCGCTGGACACTACTGGGGACAGTGTGTCTTAAGTGTGGGGGAGGTGCTACTGACGTTTATCTTTCTGTTTTCTTAAGAGTCAGTCCGTTTTTCAAAAATTTTTGTTTTATTGAGTCAAAATGGTTTAAGTAAGAAACTATGATTTTCGGAGGAGATTTACAAAACTTGCAGGAACTTAAGTAACCATTGGGATGAAGTTGCAGGATCTATCTCTGACTATTAGAAAACCCCATCACAGATCAACCTACTGGGAACACCCATATCACTTCAGGTATCAGAGGATCCTTTTACTGACTTCACCCCTAATACTGACTTAGATTTTCTCACCTAAGGGCTTGGTATACTTTATGTCGGATTCCCTGTTAGTTCTGACACAGCCTGTAAACCTGTCCTATTTAGTCCCCTTCTCCCCTTCTGTAAAGTAAAAAAAAAAAAAAAAAAAAAAAAAAAAAACAATAAACTGAGGATGAGTTAGTAACTCCGAAGTGGTCATGGGAATAGTAGCAAACACTATTATCTCTCATGTGATCCATGGAATGTGTCCAAAGTACACCCCATAACGGGAAGAACACTGATAAAAAAAATAAAATGATACCCAGTGGGGAAAAATCAGTTGTTAAAGAAGGGAAAGAGAAGAAAGGGACTAGAGAAAGATAGTATGGTGGTCTAGAGCTGATTAGGTAAGAATCCATGTGCCTTTAGATCGATACTCCTTAGGTGAGACCGCACTTAAATACTTGCAGAAGTCAGTAGGGAGAATTTGAATGCTTGAATGTGATTGTGGAGTTTACCTAGGACAGTTGCTAAGTGTGGGGGAAGTACATGTTGGTCTTGATATCCTGTGATTGATTCTTTCAGTGGTTTACTAAGGGGAATCTGAGTATTGTAGCTTCTAAGATGAAATGAGTTTCTGAAGAGTTTTCAAACCTCTTCACCATGTTTTAGTTCTATGTTTTGCTTGAGGGCAAGCAAAGGCTAAGTGTGGGGGAGTTGATATATCATGGTTTTTACTAGTTTTAGGCCATGATATAAGTATGTTTTTAGTGTCTTTTGTGTTATTTTAGAGTCTTTTACATGTATAATCAGGTTGGGAGCTAAATTGGAGATTATGGAGCATTTTGGAGATTTTTGGAGAGATTGGCCGAGAGATAGAGTTCACTGTCCGAAACAGAGAAAGGTGTCGATCGTTGCACTCTAGCAACGATCGTTGCACCAGCGAGATGGGCCAAAAACTCGGCGGTTTAGAAGAGTGAAGAATTTGCACTATGATCCAGAAGTTCCTCATATTTACAAAGAAGCCCTTGGCCGAGATTATGTCTATATATTGGAGTTTTTAGTGTTTTTATGATGGACACTTTATATTTTTTACCAAAAACTGAATAATTAAGAGCAGATGATTTTTAGAGCTTTTGGGGCTGATCTGAACCTGATTCATCATCTGTATTTGGAGAAGATTTCGAACCCCTTTTACTCTTATTCTTTTATGCAATTTACTTATCACATGATCATGTTTTCATTATCTATGTCTGAGTAGATTCCTAGTTAGACTTAGGGTTTCTCACATAGGATTTCATGACTTGCTAGACTTGTTCAAATTCAGTTAAGGATTCATAACTATATCTGTTCTTCAATTTAATTGTGCTTAAAGCTAGTTCTAACCTGATCAATTAGAATCTAGATCTTAGGTTGCTAAATACGTCACGGAAGTGGGGTTTAGGAATCAGAACTAATTAAATTGGGCAATTAAACTTTGCGCAAACGAAAGTTTGGTTTAGGATAATTGTGAACATATCAAACTTGGACTTATTGCTAGTTTAATCTGTTAGTTCTCGCAAACGGAAGTTTGGTTTGCTGCACTTAGACTTAGAGAATTATCGCAAAGGAATTTGGTTAATTCTATATCTGTGTTTTGAGTTCTAGAACTATGCTTAATTAGATCCTTGCTGAATGAACTGTCTGCTAGTCTGATTTCCTGAGAATACCCTAGGTTTGACGCTTTTAATTACTTGCCTTCACAACCAATAATCTCTGCTACTGATTTACTTTCTTGCACTATTTTCAATACAATCACATTGCTTATTTCTAGTATTCATTCCCTACGGTTTGATTCTCTTGAGACCAAGTGTCCCTGTGGATTCGATAACCCTATATACTACTTTGACATTGCTGTACACTTGCAGTTTAGTATAGGGATTAATTCTTGACCTATCAGTACCGAGCCTGCCGTCTACTGCTATTAAATTATCCGGCGATCTATCTTTCCCTAGTTCGAAACCGACTCAACCATTCCTATTCTCTCTCGCAGCGTTATCCGTCTTCTTCGAATGAATGTCAATGAGTTCCAGAGATTACGGTGGCCTACCCAGATATCCCAAGTCCTGCGTGGGAAAAGAGACGCTGTTGACAAAGGTAGAATATCGACTGGCCCTTGCGCGGTGTATCGGTATTGGCTTGACTTACTTAATGAACGAGTCAAAGGTTACGGCATGTGTGATCCTTGGTTTTGGGCTATTGAAACTGCAGTATTCTATAGAATCATCCCAAGGAGTTTCTTGGTTTGGACTGATGTCAGTGGACGGCGCATAATCATACAATGCCATCGTGTACGCTGACTACTGATTTTTGGGTCATCGTTCCCATTTACATCTTCGAAGTGTATCTGCCTCGCGCTAAATACTATCCACTCTCCCATCCTACTTGTATTATATGTTATTGTAACTGCTATCCACCCAAACACATTTGCTACGCTTCATCAACCTTTATATCGGATCTCAATCACATTTTATAACATTTTATAACCCAATAATTTCTCACACTACTGTCAACGAAGGAGGATTGTTTGACTCTCCACTAAACCTATGTTCGATGTCGCATTAAATTATTTATATTGGATAGGTTTTAAATTACGTCCAAATCGATAAGTCATCTATAGTATCAAATTCTTCGACAATCCAAATTATTAAACTTGGATAAGCAATTTCTATTAGAATACCCAAACGATTTATCCTTAATCTTGCATATGGATAGTCAAAACCAAAACATGCTTAAAAAATGTACACACCCATTTTTAACACCAATTTAAAACACTTAAACAATTATACCAAATCTACAACCAGATCAATCGTCATAGTTTGCCCATCCGTCGTTGCCCCATCCTCCATTATATCCATTGTTTATTTCAACCTCGCCCCAATTTCCTTGATTTTGCATTAGGCCGTTGTCCCATCCATCGTCGCCCCCGCTTCCTGTATCTCAATTATCTATGGCCATTCGAAAAAAGTCCGCGGAATGATTTCGAAAAAACTAAACTTTCAATAGTCCAGAAGGAAACATCACACATACCATACCCTTTCACAGTCTCATTTAGGTAGTTAAACAAATACCGATAAACCGCACACGGGCAAGTCCTAATTATCCCCTCGTCAAATTCATTCCTTATCTTTCCAAGCTCCTCTGATATTGGGACACTCCAATTCTGTTTCTCGAAACTCCTAATGTGCCTCCTGTGTGCACGTACATTATCTCGAGAAAGAAACGGAATCGTTGAATCCGTCTCCAAAGAGGGGGAGATAGAGCGCCGAATTACTTCGTAACAATAGACAGCCGGTTTGTAGCCCTTCACGGCGCATCCCTTGATTCTCATAAAACCTTCTACTCTTCCATCTGTATACATGAAATCGCTGATTCCTTTCAAAAAAACAGCGGAAATGTTGTTCGCAACCAGGCACGCATTGTATAAATTTGTAACTTCATCGCGTGCTTCTTCTCGTGGGACTTCCTGGACAAGCTCAATTTTTGAAAGAGTATACACGTGGTTAGCGTCGTTCCTAAGAGTCCTACACACTGCTCGTACCCTGAAGTGTTCCCTGATATTCTCACTAGCATTCCTCCTGAGGATCATCCTTCTAATTTCTGACGGTAGATCCAAAAATTTAAACTGTTCATTTTTTTTTTACTCGTTTAAATGTATGTAATTGTGGAAAGCCATAATGTGGTCGACATCATATTTGTACATCTTTGCTAGTACGCAACGCTTCGGTTTCTCCCAAACGATGTTACGTTTCATCTCTTCGCTATACCACTATTGTGATCAAATACCTATCCACCTCTAAAATTATTTATACCCATAAAGTAATCAAGTATGTTTTTAATATTCATTACTTCCAACAATCCATATGTCCTGCCGTTTCACAAAAAATTAAGCCATCCATCTGTTAAAACTAATATATAAAATTGATCGAACAGATTATCTTTACTCTTTGGTAATGCAAAGCCCTATGTAGTAATAACTCAACTGTCAAATCAATTATTTTTTCTTAGTTTTAGAGTTCCAATGCAGGCGGCGCACGCCTTCTAATTAACACTCACAACTAATATTTTTTCTTTTTTCCTTTAATACTGATTTAATTTGGTAGTGCTATTTAAATTATACTCGAATAATAAACTATCCACCTATTAGTAAACTTACCTTTCCTATCAAATCCCTTCCACTCCTTCTACTATATACAATCTCCATACCAGTCATTTTACTATCCATTAAAACAATTGATATATGCTTTAAAAATATCTTAACATTTCTGTCCATGGACAATAATTAAGTTCCTATCCATACTTCCAAACCACTCAAGTACATATCACCATTTATTGCATGGATTCTAACAGCTGTTCTCGATCATCTCCATCATTCAAAACAGACGAAGGAACGGGCAACCAACAAGCTTCTTCTTTGTCTAGAACAACGATCGAAAGAGGATCTAAATCACATAGGGCACAACCAACAAGCTTCTTCTTTACTTGAATCGTCGTAAATCACGAGATTCCTACCAAAGCTAAATCGACTCAGTCTTAACTATCCCAGACTCGAATCCGCCCTATATTGGACTCAGTCTACCCATTATATTTAACTAATTCGACAACTATCAAAGTTAAATCGAATCGGGTTGGAAGATGGGTGGGAGAGGATTGAAATTAACCCGATAATAATTTAGATTATTCTAGTTGCCAACAAAACCCATAAGCAAACTTTCAATTGGATATTTTAGTTACAGTTCACTCACTCTAGTTGGATATTTTAATTACAGTTGGTAGGGGCATTTTAGTCTTTCCACATGCTCAAATCACTTAAAAAGATATAGAAATGCAAAATCAATTGGAAAGATACTAAATTACAAGGAAAAAATTAAAAAGATACAGGAAGTGCAATTCACCCCAAGTTAAATACGTTATGAGTCCATATGCTAATAACAACCATGTTATAGGAGGGTTAACAAATAGTTTAGAGAGTTAGATCAGATACAATCCTCTGAATCCATAAATAACAACGTAACCCTAAAATAAGAGGGGAGAGAACTTGATGCCAAAGACTTACATATTTTAAATACGACATACTAAATAGTGACTCACCAAACAGCCCACATATTTAGTATATCTTTTAAATATATAGATCGAGAATCAAATATATTAGACTAAATGGACAATCCTTATAAACTAATATGTTATCAACTTCAGCTCCAGTTACATTAGGAAGGAGGGGTAAACACTACAATTAAATTATCATTTAGACAAAAAAATCTTATGACCTACAACAAAACAACAAAACTGCGGGTTAAGTTATGTATTCTTTAACTAGTACGCAATTACCTGCTCCGGCGGTAGTGTCAAACTTCCATATTATTGTTGTTCAAATTCACCACAACTCTTTTCATGAACTCACTTATATTTGGTAAACTAGTGGACAATGATCGGTATGATTGAGTTGTGGTGGATTGAAGTCGCGAGATATATCAATATATAAATGATATTTAATTATTTAAATACGAAAATATATCGAAATTTTGTTTGTTATTATTTTTACTTGTAGTGTTATAAATGCGGGGCTACAGAAGAATCAATAAATCACGTCTTATTCGAATGTCCACCTGCATTACAGACATGGGCTCTATCATTAATTTCCTCACAGCCTGGAAAATTTCTGCTATCTTCGGGTTTTGCTAATATGGATTATTTGTTCTGGCGAACACCATCCAATATCGAGAGAAGTTATTTTCCATGGATAATCTGGTATATTTGGAAAGCGGGAACGAATTTACAATAATATTTGATCGGGACCCCCCAAGATATTTTAAAACTGGCGGAAAACGAAGATTTATCATGGGAAGAGGCTCAAACGGTTAAACAAAGTAATTTCAACCAATCAAAATGAAGTAAATGGACTAATCCACATACAAGATCGAGTAGAAATCACTGGGCGGTGGTGCTTTATCGACGGTTCATGGAAGGAAGGCTATAAATACCAAGGCCAGGGATGGTACATTATTTATGAAGGTGAAAGGTTTTTGATGATGGGAGCTAGGAATGTTAGATGCAGTCTATCACCTCTACATGCAGAGTTCGAATCTTTGATATAGGCGATGGAGTGCATGAAAATATGGAATCAACAAGAAGTGGCCTTTGCAATAGACTGTTCATAGATGGTGAAGATTGTGTCTACGCCAACAAAATGGCGTGCTTGGGCAATACACTTGGAGGAGTACGAGAGTCGCAAGATTTTCTTCACAAGGTTTATTATCACTCATACACCAAGAGCAAGCAATACGAAGGCAGACAACTTGGCACATGGTGCTCGAGTCCAACCATCTTATTTAGTTTATGTTAATCCGGTCCTTCCGACCTAGATAGCTGAGTCTAGGTAGCTTATTATGATGTTGACAAAAAAAAGATATATATACGAATATAAATGTGTTACAATTTCTAAATGTTCAATTGTTACAAAAATCTATTGATGTTTAGAATCATGTTCTAGTAATTAAGAATAATACCCCAGTCAACTAAAACCATCTCAATCGCTTTCAAAACATTGGAAAAATCACCCTCCATGAACAAAATATCTTCACATTAGTCTTGTGTTTCTCAAATGAAGAGGGAATCATTTCTTTGATGGTAACCTGTTTTGTTTTTATTTTGGTAAAAATCGAAATTTTGTTGTAGAAATCGTATAATATGTTTTAATAGTAGCTTGTTCCCTGGTAAATCTCCCAATATATATAGAAGGTTAGATGTAGGTTTAAGAGAATCACTGGTCGAATTAACCATTTTTGTTTGAAAAGGTGAAAGTTATAAATAATATTTGGTAAGTGTCATATATTTTAAATTTTTGGGATATATTTTTGGTTAAGTTTGTAAACTACAATCGTTAAATTTATTTAGGATATGTACAACCGTTTGATTTTTCTGAATGTAGAATATTCTTTTCCTTTGTTCACAATAATTCTATTTTATATGTGGAAATCTAAATTATTATTTAGATTTTATTAGGTACATTTATATGTATAGATGTTTTTGTTAAGATATTAAAGTTTTACAAAATATTTGGTAACCGTCCGTGATAAGGTAAAAATCAGTTCCTTTTCACTTACTTCAGTTGCAAGTATACAACCTAGTCATTGTAGTTTTGAGGTGTCAATCCACTTGGGGTAATCAAACACACTAAGAATGCAAGCGTTTTCTTAATCTAAGTGCAACCAATTTGTTAGTGGGTTTAGTATCTAATAACTAACAAGATAACTAATTTCCAAATGTGATTACTGAATAAAAATAGGATTCACAAGTACACAAAACAGAGTAAAAACAGAGCAAGATAGTTGTTAAAACAAATGATTAAAAGCTAAGTTCCTTGGGTTGAGTTTCGGTTTGGGTGATCATTATTTAGTTCAGAAGCATTTAGCAAACAATGGGTGATTTCTTAGGCTAAGAACAACGATTTCCAGTTAATCCACTCTCGTGATAATAACCCTATACCTATCAAGCATTAACATCAACTCTCGTTGGCAATTTCAAGATAGCTATGCAATAAGATCAAGTTATTACTACCACTAAACACCTTAAACATCAATTCTCATTGGTTAAGAATGTAAAGCACTTGATAGAGATTTGAACATAAACTACACCTCTCGGTGCTAGCAACATTTAAGATCAAGGAGTTGATTGGCCATTTCAATCCCATTTCAAGTGCTTATACCCCAAATGCTAAACCAATATGTGAACTCCTAGACTAGCCTATGAGATCTAATCATTGTCGTTCTCATACTTTTAACCTTTTGCACATGTTAGCATTTTCAAAAAGAGGCCTCACTCAATAAATTCAATGAAGGTTTGAAAGAAAGGTAGGGTAATAAGGTGTCGAAACCATTCTAAGAGTGAGAATGGCCACTTGGATTAACAAAGAGTGGTAAAATGAGGTAAAGATAATCCAAGTGTGTATGTGGTGACCATGATCAAGCATTTAAAACCCATAAGTGAGAAGGTTAAATTCATTTAAGTCCAATAAGTGAGTTGGTTTCAAAGTTGAGGGTATCCTACGTGACAAACAGATTGGATTGGTGTGATCAAAGCTCGAAATTTACAAGTGTTTTAAGGGTTGTTTAAGCAACATGGTATGATTAGCAAGGGCATCATATTGAGTTCTAAAATCTAGATTTCTTGCAAGGCATTTATATCATTGTCTCCTATGCAAATGCTTCCTAGAATGCTACTAGACTCGATCCTAAGAAAGCGAAAAATATGAAACTAAATGCTCTTTTTTATGTTTTTCAAATTTTCAAAAAAAAAATTTTGGTTTTTTCAAAAACATAGTTATTCACAATGCATCACACAAAATAAAAGACTCAAGAAAAATAAAATGTGGTTAAGTGATCACCCCCCCCCCCAAACTTACTTCACACCGTCTCGGTTACCTAAGTAGATGGTAAAAGAAAAGAAAATAAAAATCATATACAAAGTGGTGATGGTTACCTCAGTAGTAAGGAGGTGCGGTGTCGTCCTCGTCCTCTCCTAAGGATAGGGACTCGTTGCTGGAGCCGGGTGATGGCGGTGGGATGTGGCGTCTGGCTCTGCGGCGTCGCTCATCAAGGGGAGCGCGACCAGGTTCTCTGCTAGACGAGCTGGTACCTTCTCCTTGGTACTGCTCCATCGGGAAATCCTCCGAGCTTTCCTCTTCCTTGCTTGACGAGTATCCTTCGGGTTTTTGCACCTTCCCCTTCTTTCCTGTCAGCATGTAAGCCATGTACTTAAAGTGCCTTCGTCTTCTCCTTGTATACCTTCTTTGTCTTGCGTCCAAGCTCCACCAGCTTCCCAATGGTCCTATCCTGAAGCTTGTTCCAGTGTTCCAACTTCCAGATGTAGCTATGAGCCCTCCTCAACTGTGCTCCTTGAATCACTTCATCGGAAGCATGGAGGCGATAACGGGCAGTCCCGTAGACCGGACTAGGTGGCCTAATCTGCTTAGCATCCTCTGTCGGCTCAGTAGCTTGACCTGATCTGCTGCTTGCACCTGCTTCCATACCCTGTGAAGAGGTCTCAGCTGCTTTCCTTTTCTTCCTTTTGTTCAGTGACTCAAGCGGTTCTACAACCGTGTTGTGGAAGTAGCGTGGGTCAGGTGAGAACATGATGTTGTTCTTGTCCTGTAGAGAAGTAATGGCTAGGTTCGGAAGAAGCACATTTGCGGTTTGCTGCGTACCGGCCCTGAAGGTGTAAGCGATTCTGTCCTCTATCTTTCCAGCAAGGAAGTAAGTCCTGTTAAGATGGCTCTTGTCCAACCTTGATGATGGTTTCCCATTGGCCAGTGGGATTCCTAACGCTCTAAAGACCTGTGTCAATAGTCCTCCAAATCTTAACACCGGTGTCCTGTCATGTGACTTCAATGCCTTCTTTCTCATAGCCGATAATTGTTTCATGAAATATCCTACCATACCCAGCTCATGGTAGTCCCCGTAGTTGATCTCGGGGACATCAAACTCCGTCATTACCGGTTGTAGACCCACTGCCAAAAACCTCAGCCCTTCTTCCAACACCTTGTTGTTCTCCCTCCTTGCAAACAAGGTGTAAGCCAGCAGCTTCTCTACATATCGGATGGCTGGGTCTGCAATATCCGAGTTCTTCATATTTCCGGTCTCGTAGGGGGGTCCTGGATATCGTGCTCCACATCACGTTGGGGATGAGTCCAATCTCTGGCAGCTGATTGTTCCACATATCTATGAATCCAAGTAACTGGGATATCTGCTTGAAACTTATCTGGTGCATTTGCCCATTGCAGATGAAGGTAATGTGTCCAAATCCATTCTCCTCGGAAGGTCCATCCATGTATTCCACTACCTTAAACGTACACCTAAATTGATAGCATTGTGTACTATACACCGGATAGACTTCTCCCATCAAGCTCTCCAAGCTCATTGCTCGCAGCATAGTCATCACATCTTCATAGATTCCCAGCTTCTTACAGATTTCGGGATCCCCGAACTTTGTTTCAGTCCACGTGTATGGTCCCAACTTGTCCCGTATCTGCCCAAGGGTGTAGCTCTTAGGGACCTTCTTCTTCTTCTTTGCTGGTTTCTTGGCTGGTTTATGTGCGGGTTTCTTTGCCACTTTCTTCCTTTTCTGTTTCCCTATCTCTTCGTCACTACTGGTTGAGACTTCAAGCATTTCCTCTTCCTCCTCATGCTCGACAACGGGTGCCTTCCCCGAGCGATGAGTTTGTGTGCTTTCCTCTTCCTGGCCAGCTCGCCTTGTGGTCTTTGTCATCTGCATAGATGCAAATTCAAAGCGATCAATCCATATTTCTAACAACAACCCAAAAGTAATGCCTAAAGTCAGAGCATTTTAGTTTTCAATCAATAATTCCTCAAACATTCCACATATAGGCAATTACGAACTCCAAACATCATCTAGAAATCATGTTCACCCAAATTCCAGCAACATTTCAAGTTTTTCATCATGTTCTTCATTAGGTTCTTTCTTTTTCCACAAAAATTTCAATGCTTTATGAATTTGGCATGGTTCCTTTTGCAAACTATGATCAAGACATCCTACCAAAGCCTTAGGAACAATCAAATCACATTTTCCCCAAATTTCAGTTTTTCACACCAAGAACCCTAGAATCTGAAAATTCGAATTCAATGGAATTTAACCGATAGTTTTTCGAATTGACAGCATGGGTGTGTCTAGAATCATTCAGTGAGCAAGTTCAGAGCATCAAACACCATAAAAACCGAAATCAAAATTTTACCATGAAGAACAATGGATCCGAAATTTCATACCTTGGTTCGATTTGATGATAGATTATGATAATAGACAGGAAGATGATGAGAAATCGTGAGTTAAAGCACAAGAAATCACTGAAATTGGTCTAGAATCGAGAGAGAAATCGAGTTTTTTAAGCTTTTAAACGAAAAATGGAGTTTTGAGAAGAAGAGTGAGAGAGAGAGAGGCTGGGTCGCGATGGATATGCGCGAGAAATAACCTCGCAGTGGCCCGGGTACCTTGCTACCGGATGCCGCTGTGAGGTTCTTTTACCTGTAGCGGCATGGCTCCCTCGCTGTATGGGCCGCTGCGTAAAAGCACGTTCCGCATGTTTTCTCCATAGCGGCCTGGGTACCCCTCTGCGCCTGGCCGCTATGGATTTTTCTTACTTGTAGCGGCTGGATGACCCCGCTGTCCATTCCGCGGCGAAAATCCGTCTTCCGCATAAATTTCCCACAGCGGCCTAGGTACCCCGCTGCGCCTGGCCGCTGTGAGTGATTTTTGACCGTAGCGGCTAGCCGTCCTCGCTGTGCATGCCGCTATGGAAATTGGTGTTCCGCATGTACCTCACAGCGGTCTGGGTAAGCCGTTGTGAGTTCTTTTCCTTGATCCGGCTTTTCTTTAAGGTCATCTTTGCCTCCGTTTATTTCCAAATGCCTGAAAACTTACACACAAAACTAAAACACACATAAAAATCACTCAAGAACACACCAATCAAATCAAATCAAAGAAAATTCACACTGTATATACAAAGGATAATATGAGAATGCCTCCCAAGCGCGCTTGTTTTAAGTCTCGAGCTTGACTGTCTTACTTCCTCAGGTTGGGGTTGGTTTCGTGAGAAGAATTGTTACCTCCTCTTTCACGGGGTTTGATACTGAGTAGATCTTGAGCCTTTGTCCGTTCACAGTGAACTCACTTCCATTCTTTTTGAGAAGAACAATGGCTCCGTAGGGTCTTACCTGCTTGATAGAGAATGGGCCTGACCATCTTGATCTGAGCTTCCCAGGGAATAGTCTCAACTGGGAGTTGTACAGCAGAACTTGATCTCCTGCCTTGAACTCTTTCTTGACTATCTTCTTGTCATGAAATGCCTTAGTTCTCTCTTTATAAATCTTTGAGCTCTCGTAAGCATCAAGTCGGATTTCGTCAAGCTCATGGAGTTGAATGAGGCGTTTTTCTGCTGTAGTCTTTATGTCGAAATTCAGAAGCTTAATAGCCCACATTGCCTTGTATTCCAACTCGACTGGTAGATGACATGACTTCCCATACAACAGATTGAAAGGTGTTGTGCCAATAGGTGTCTTGAAGGCAGTCATGTATGCCCAAAGAGCATCATCAAGTTTCTTCGCCCAGTCTTTTCTTGAGTTCCCAACAGTCTTCTCCAGTATAGCCTTGATTTGCCGGTTTGAGACTTCTACTTGTCCGCTGGTCTGAGGATGGTGAGGTGTTGTGCCAATAGATTGAAAGGTGTTGTGCCAATAGGTGTCTTGAAGGCAGTCATGTATGCCCAAAGAGCATCATCAAGTTTCTTCGCCCAGTCTTTTCTTGAGTTCCCAACAGTCTTCTCCAGTATAGCCTTGATTTGCCGGTTTGAGACTTCTACTTGTCCGCTGGTCTGAGGATGGTGAGGTGTTGCTACCTTGTGTTTCACCCCATACTTCCTAACAAGACTTTCAAACACCTTATTGATGAAGTGAGTTCCTCCATCACTGATCACAACTCTTGGAATGCCAAACCTGGGAAATATGATTGATTTAAATAGCTTGATAACTACCTTTGCATCATTTGTAGGACTTGCAATGGCTTCTACCCATTTCGACACATAGTCCACTACTACCAGAATGTACTGATTCCCATAAGAGGATGGGAAAGGTCCCATAAAGTCAATCCCCCACACATCAAATACTTCATCCTCTAGTATCGGGTGCTGTGGCATCTCGTTCCTTCTTCCAATGTTCCCCTTCCTTTGGCAGACATCACATCTTGTTACATATCCGTGAGCATCCTTGAACAGGCTGGGCCACCAAAAACCTGAGTGTAGCACTTTCGTAGCGGTTTTGAATGAAGCGTTGTGTCCCCCATACTCTGAGCTTTGCCAGTGATACAAGATCCCTTCCATCTCTTCCTTTGGAACGCATTTCCTGTAGAGTCCGTCTGAACATCTTTTGAACAAGTATGGCTCATCCCAATAGTACCGAGTAACATCCCTATAGAACTTCTTCTTTTGATAGCTGCTGAGATTTGGGGGTTCCTTACCACATGCTAGGTAATTGACGAAATCTGCATACCAAGGCAACTGCTCTTCTTTTAAGTCTTTCACTTCCTCCATATTCAAGGTCATGTCATATCCCTCTTTCAAACTCTGAATCATGAGAAGTTGTTCTTCCGGTAGAGAGTCATCTATTGGTATTTGCTCATCAATCCTCAGCCTTGACAAGTGATCAACTACTATTCTCAATACCCTTCTTGTCATGAATCTCTAGATCAAATTCCTGTAGTAGAAGTATCCATCTCAACAGTCGCGGTTTAGCATCCTTCTTGGCTAGCAAGTGCCTCAAAGCTGCATGGTCTGTGTATACAACACCTTTTGATCCCACCAGGTATGATCTGAATTTGTCGAATGCAAACACTACCGCAAAGATCTCCTTCTCTATTGTTGCATATCTGACTTGAGCGTCATCCAAAGTTCTGCTTGCATAATAGATCACATGGAGCTTCTTGTCTTTCCTCTGGCCCAAGACTGCCCCAACTTCATAGTCGCTTGCGTCATTCATAATCTCAACGGGGAGGCCCCAGTCCGGAGCTTGAACTATCGATGCACTCACAAGTGCATTCTTGATCTTGTTGAACGCTTCTAGGCATTCTTCATCGAAAATGAATTCCGTCTCCTTGCACAGCAGCCTTGCTAAAGGCCTTGCGATCTTTGAAAAGTCCTTGATGAACCGTCGGTAGAAACCTGCATAGCCTAGAAAGCTCCTTATTCCTTTGACTGAGTTTGGTGGTTGCAACCCCATCATCACATCTATCTTGGCTTTGTCCACCTCAATCCCCTTCTCTGAAATTTTGTGCCCAAGCACTATCCCTTCCTTGACCATGAAGTGGCATTTCTCCCATTTTAGCACCAAGTTTGTCTCCTCACAACGCTGAAGTACCCTGCACAAGTTAGACAAACAAGCAGCAAACGAAGAACCATACACATAGAAATCATCTATGAAAACTTCAACCATTTCTTAAATTAAATCAGAGAAGATTGACATCATGCACCTTTGAAAGGTAGCTGGAGCATTACATAATCCAAATGGCATTCTTCGATATGCAAAGGTGCCATAAGGACATGTGAATGTTGTCTTCTCTTGGTCATTAGGGTGAATGGGTATTTGAAAGAACCCACTGTACCCATCAAGAAAGCAATAGAATGGATGATTTGC
This sequence comes from Orychophragmus violaceus, assembly GCA_030180135.1. Lineage (NCBI taxonomy): Eukaryota > Viridiplantae > Streptophyta > Magnoliopsida > Brassicales > Brassicaceae > Orychophragmus > Orychophragmus violaceus. Next base: position 92,415,861 of record CM058239.1, on the reverse strand, counting down.
TAAGCGTTCAAGCATTTGGTCAATGAATGGGAGAGGGAAGTGGTCTTTTCTGGTGGCTGAGTTCAACTTCCTATAATCAATGCATATTCTATGACCGGTTATAGTTCTTGTAGGGATTAGTTCGTTTTTCTCATTTTTAACAACAGTTATTCCTCCCTTCTTTGGAACTACATGAACAGGTGAGACCCAAGTGCTATCTTAAATAGGAAAGATAATCCCTACATTGAAGAGTTTCAGAATTTCCTTTTTAACAACTTCTTTCAAATTAGGATTTAGTCTTCTTTGGTGTTCAATTGAAGTCATAGTTTCATCTTCTAAGTGGATTCGATGGGTGCAAAGTGTAGGTGACAGTCCTTTTATATCATCTAGTGAGTACCCTATGGATCTCCTATATTTCCTTAGTTCATTCCGGAGCAAATTCAATTCATTTTCATCATGGTTTTCACTTACTATGACAGGGTATGATGAGTTTGGTCCCAAGAAAGCGTACCTGAGCCCATCCGGGAGTTGCTTGAGTTCTACTTTGGGTGCCTTCAGTTCACTCCAATCATCATCTTGGCTAGGATCAGTTGTGGTGGTTGGATTGGTCTCTTTATCCCCCTCCACAGATTTGATGTCGTGGACTTTCTGGGGTAGCTCCAAAAACTGGTTGTCCTCTTCCATCACCTTGCGAGAGTCAAGAAGTTTTGCATACTCCTGCACTTCCTTGTCTACCAGCTCGATCATGCTTGAATGAATTGAACCAGGACAAACACTAAACAATCCTTCAGTGGTATCAGAGCCATTGGTTCTATTAGGATTTCTTGTTAGAATCATGTTTAGGTTGTTTAGAAGTGTTTGAATCAATCTTTGCTTGAAGTTGATAAGAAAACACTTAAGAAACAAAAGAACTAAAACCCTAATCGAAAACCGCATGAACCGATCAAGGTTGGATTGGTTGCGTCGGAGTGTGGTCGAGTCGAGTCGGATGTCCGGATCGGTAAATGACGCACGGACCGATCGCTTTGCCGGATCGAGTCGCGTGGTCGTTCCGATCGCGAGAGATGGACCGATCGCGTCCCGCCTCTCTCGGCCCGAGCCGTCCCGATCGTGTCCCGTCTCACGTCCCGATCGATCGCACATGCTTGCCCGATCGCGTGAAGCTTGCTGTCCGGATCGATGGTAAGAGCATGTGTCGGTTCGGTTTGGTTTGTGGTTCGGTTTAAAATAATTAAAACTTAATCGTCACGGTTTACAGACTTAATAAAATTTATTAAATCTGGTTAAACCGTGATAAGAAATCCAATGTCGTTTAAAATTGGATTTAGTGCCTAAACCAGTGGTTTTCTAATTTGATTTGGTTGGACCAAATAAATTGAGAAAATCCGGTTTAGTAAATAACCGGTTAACAATTGTGGTTATCGTAGTAATTAATCTTGGTTAGACCAATTTTAATGAACCAGACCGGTTATGTCATTTAATTGGGCAATTGGGTTATGTCTTGGACATAAACCAATTATTGGGCCTTGGGCCAAGAAGTTAAAACAATTGGGCCAGTTATTTGAGTCTTTTTCTTCAGATTTAATTTAAAATTCATTTAATAATTAAAATTTGATTTTAAATTAATCAGTTTCCAAAATTTTAAATTAGAAAGTTTCTTAGAATAGAAATTTCTAGATTTGCATGTTTTGGATATTTAGGAAATTTCTATAGTTAGAAAGTTTCCAAATTTAGGATGTTTCCAATTATAAAAGTTTCCAAAACAGTAGGTTTCAAAAAATGGAAAGTTTCCAAAATAGTAATCTTCTATTTTGGAATGAAATTTTAAGAAAACCTATAAACCTCAAATAATATCAAGCGTTGGATGTCTTGTCCAGTCTATGTCAGCTGTTGAAACCCATTCAATCGTACACATGGCCTTACAGTGTGAGGGTGTCTATCTTTTGCGTGGGTAAGACAGTTTGTGATTCATTAATGTTATTGGGACTCCCAGACATTAGTGATTACATGACTGTATAGTCTGGTTTTCTTGACTAGGCCATCGGGAGTCCCGGGCCTTGAGACATCAGAGTGGATTGGGCCTCGGGCCCAGATTCACAACCAAGAGTTATATCACGGATATAATTAGCCGAAATAGGGCTTACCGATATAAGCTAAGGTTGGGTGACGGCCAGTGGCCCACTTTGATCTTAGTTATATGTGGATCTTGGAATCATTATATTCTTTTGAGGGTAACTAATGTTATTGAATATAATGCGAGTTTACTCATATTGAACATATAAACTAAAATCCTTTTTATCTTAAATTTCAGCAATGACTACAACAAGCACACAAAACACATTCTCAATCCGGTCTGTTCTCGACAAGGAGAAGCTGACTGGAACGAACTTCCTGACGTGGTCAAGGAACTTGAGGCTGGTCCTCAAGCAGGAGAAGAAGGAATATGTCCTTCGTGATCCCCTCCCGAGAGGCCTCCAAACAATGCCGCAAGGAATCTGCACAATGCTTGGGAAAAGCATTCGTCAGATGAAAATGATGTCTATTGCCTGATGTTGGCAACCATGACTCCTGAATTGCAAATGCAGTTCGAGAGTGTGCTGTCGCCCATCGAGATAATGGCAAGCCTGAAATCGCTTTTTCAGGAGTAGGCAAGAACTGAGAGGTTCCAGACTGTTAAGAACCTCTTAGACTGTAAAATGGCTGCAAGTGCGGCAGTGAGTCCTCATGTCTTGAAGATGATGGGTTATCTCGATCATCTTCAGAAACTCGACTGCCCTATCAGCCAGGAACTTGCCTGCGACATCGTTCTGCAGTCTTTACCTGCAAGCTATGATCAGTTCATCCTGAACTTCAATATGCATGGCTTGAGTAAGACATTGCCTGAGCTTCACGGAATGCTCAAGACTGCAGAGCCCAACTTGAGGAAGCCAAGGACCCCAACGTGCTTATGGTGCAAAAGGGCAAGGGCTTTAAGAAATCCTCTGCCAAGGACAAGGGAAAGGCTAAGGCTGTTCAAGTCTCGGACAAGGACACGTCAAAGCCCAAGACCAAGTCCAAGGCTGGGCCTACTGACATCTGCAGGTTCTGCAAAGAACCAGGGCATTGGAGGAGAGAATGTAAGAAATTCCTGGAAGGTCTAAAGGAATTGAAGAAGAAGACTCTGGAGACTTCTTCATCAGGTATTTTTGTTATAGAAGTTAATACAACTACTTCTGATAATACCTCATGGGTTATGGATACTGGTTGTGGGGCTCATATTTGTACTAATATGCAGGCACTCAGCAACAGTAGGAGGCTGAAGCAAGGACAAGTGGAGCTACGAGTTGGGAATGGAGCGAAAGTTCCTGCACTAGCTGTAGGCACATACTTGTTGTCTTTACCTTCGGGATTGGTTTTAGAACTTAATAACTGCTATTTTGTACCTGCGATAAGCAGAAATATTATTTCAGTTTCTTTATTGGATTTGGAAGGTTATGATTTTTCAGTTAAGAATAAATTATGTTCCTTCAATCGCAATAATTTGTTCTATGGTTGTGCCCCTCTTACGAATGGGCTTTACATACTTGATCAATCCGCACCAATTTATAACATTAATACCAAACGGTTCAAACCTAATGAGGAGAACCGAACGTTTCTATGGCATTGTCGTTTAGGGCACATCAGTGAAAAACGCATTAAGAGGCTCCATTCGAATGGACTTCTTGGCTCATTTGACTTTGAGTCATGTGAGAAATGCGAATCCTGTCTGATGGGCAAAATGACGCGGGCCCCCTTTAATAAACCCAACGAGAGGGCCAGTGACTTATTGGGCCTGATACACACTGATGTGTGTGGCCCAATGTCCACAAATGCAAGAGGAAACTATCAGTACTTCATTACCTTCACTGATGATTTCAGCAGGTATGGATATGTTTATTTAATGAAACATAAGTCTGAATCGTTTGAGAGATTCAGAGAATTCCAAAATGAAGTACAGAATCAACTTGGCAAAAGCATTAAAGCTCTTCGGTCCGACCGAGGAGGAGAATACTTGAGCCAAGAGTTCAGTGATCATCTGAGAGAGTGTGGGATAGTTTCCCAACTCACTCCTCCTGGAACACCTCAATGGAATGGTGTGTCTGAAAGGAGGAATCGGACCTTATTGGATATGGTTCGGTCTGTGATGAGTCACACAGACCTTCCAATATCCCTTTGGGGATATGCTCTGCTAACAGCAGTGTTCACTCTAAATAGAGCGCCATCAAAAGCAGTAGCTAAGACACCATATGAATTATGGACTGGAGAAACTCCAGTGCTGTCTTATCTTAGAATTTGGGGTTGTGAAGCCTATGTCAAGAGATTAATCTCTGACAAGCTTACACCAAAGTCTGATAAATGCTACTTCATTGGTTATCCGAAGGAGATCAAGGCTTATTACTTCTACCTACGATCCGAGAACAAGATTTTTGTTGCCCGGGATTGTAATTTTCTTGAGAGGGAGTTTCTCTCTAAGAAAAACAGTGGGAGTAAGGTACTGCTTAAAGAAATTCAAGATGAACAGGATACTGCTCAACCTAATGAGGAAGAGCAGCAGGAGGACCTACAAGAAATTGTAGAGCCTGAACCTGTGGTACCTGAAGTTCGAAGATCCGGGAGGATCCGTCACGAACCCGAGAGATATCAAGGATTCCTCGTGACTAACTGTCATGATCTTCTGATCATTGATGGTGATGAACCATCGAACTTCAATCAAGCCATGATGGGCCCAGATTCCTCTAAGTGGCGTAAGGCCACTGATTTCGAAATGGACTCCATGTCGGTCAACCAAGTGTTTTCGTTGGTTGACTTACCCGCTGGTGTAAAAGCCATCGAGTGCAAATGGATCTTCAAGAAGAAGATTGACGTGGATGGAAATGTCCAGATTTATAAAGCCAGGTTGGTGGCAAATGGTTTCAGGCAAGTTCACGGTGTGGATTATGATTAAACCTATTCTCCAGTGGCTATGATGAAATCTATTCGGATTCTACTAGCAACTGCAGCTTTTCATGATTATGAAATTTGGCAGATGGACGTGAAAACCGCCTTCCTGAATGGAATTCTGGAAGAGGATGTGTATATGACACAACCTGACGGTTACATAGATCCAAAGAATGCTGGGAAAGTATGCAAGCTTCATAAATCCATTTATGGATTGAAGCAAGCATCGAGGAGCTGGAATCTTCGTTTTGATGAAGCGATCAAGCAATTTGACTTCATCAGAAACGAAGAAGAACAGTGCGTGTATAAGAAGACTAGTGGGAGCAAGATAGTATTTCTTATTCTGTATGTCGATGACATACTGCTTCTCGGAAACGACGTACCAATGCTACGGTCGGTAAAGGACTGGCTTGGAAGTTGTTTTTCCATGAAAGACATGGGTGAAGCCGCATACGTTCTTGGAATCCGGATCTACCGGGATAGATCTAAAAGGCTGATAGGCTTGTGTCAAGATTCATACATTGACAAAGTCCTGCATAGATTCAGCATGGCAGATTCCAAGAAGGGCTTCACGGCAATGGTACATGGCACAACGCTAAGCAAGAAGCAGAGCCCTACGACGGCTGCTGAGCTTGAGCGCATGAAGAATATTCCTTATGCATCTGCAATAGGATATATCATGTATGCCATGATCTGTACTCGTCCTGATGTTGCTTATGCAGAGCATGACGAGTAGATACCAGTCAAATCCAGGTGAAAACCACTGGATTGCCGTCAAGAATATCCTGAAGTATCTAAGACATACTAAGGATAAGTTCTTGGTGTACGGCGGAAGTAATGTGCTTGAAGTCAGTGGATTCACGGACGCAAGTTTCCAGACAGACCAAGATGATTTCCGGTCACAGTCCGGTTATATCTTTTGTCTGAATGGCGGTGCAATCAGTTGGAGAAGCTCCAAGCAAGACACCGTTGCTGATTCCACTACAGAAGCTGAATATGTCGCCGCCTCAGAAGCAGCGAAGGAAGCTGTTTGGATACGAAAGTTCATTATTGAACTAGGTGTGATACCGAATGCAGCTGAGCCTCTGGCACTGTTTTGTGATAACAATGGTGCTATAGCTCAGGCAAAGGAACCAAGTCACACCAGAAATCCAAGCATATACTAAGAAGATTTCACTTGATACGTGATATCATAAATAGAAAGAAAGTCAAGATCAGCCGAGTTCCGACAGATGATAATGTCGCTGATCCATTGACAAAGCCACTCCCAAGGCCTAAGCTCGAGTACCTGACTGAAGCTGTAGGCATTAGAGACATTGAAATGTAATCTAAATTTGAGTGGGAGTTTGAGGGCTTTATTTAGTTATTGATATGTTCTTGTAAAACATTTGAGATGTTTAATAATAAAATTATTTTTCAAGATTATTTTAACTGTGATGAAATAATCGTTCCAAAATGATATGAACCATTTTATAGGTCATCGAAGTAAGTGACTTGATCTTGAGTCATCAAAGTCATTTAGCTTGATCATGAGACCATATATTTGATAGATGGCTTATATCATCCTGTCCCTAGTCGAAGGTTGTTGAAATTGGAACACCAACAACCGCGTGAGACTAGATTGGTATGTGACTTATGACAAAGTCTCAGGATGTCATAGATGCACGGCATCAAAGTCAGTACATAGGTGTATGTTGGGGTACATACGACCGGACATGACCCGCTTATAAGAACTCTTCAGGATATTTATATCTGTGTCCTTAGACCTGAGTTCGCATGCATGTGACTGCACATCAACTGATGCGCTTTGATCATTGTCTAACGCTGTCGTTAAGCGATAGTTATAAGGACCTTGTTTGGGTGTATTATGAAATGAGTAGTTTACAGTGATGGAACAAGACGGGATTTGTCCCTCCAATATAAATGGAGTGAATATCTCTAGGCCAATCGGAGATTTGAATACTGGAAAATGCATGGCCATGCTCAAACGGACTGTCCCGAGTCGTTTGGATTGTCAGTATCAAATCAGAGTCCGATGAACATGATTAGGCTTTATAAGGATGACACTCATCTTGCCTTATGACTAATCGAGATATTGAGACAAAAGGAATATGAATACAGAGATTCCAGTACAAGTGGGAGATTGTTGGAATTATGTCCGGTAATCTCTGTGCTGTCTCTAGAAAGTAAGAGTATGTCAATGATCAGACATAAGTCATATAATACTGGGGTCATGATGGCTTGCTAGAGTCCGCTCATGATCTATAAGTCTTGGATTTATTGCCTTTATTATATGATCCCACATGGGTCACACGCCTAAGCTAACAGGAAACTATGAGGGAACGGTTAAGCAGAAGTACGGTAAAAGTGTTAGGCATTTACTATACTTAGAGAGATTAAAGGGCCTGATTAAATCTAAGGGATTTAATCAGACTGGGAATTGGGCCCAAAATCCCAACAGAACTAGACAAGGGTTTTATAATTAAAACTTGACCTAGCTCTCTTTTTCCTAACTCAGCCTGCGCCTCTCCTCTCTCTCTCTGCGCCTCCCTCTCTCTGGTCTAGCAGCCTTTTTTCCTGAAGTGTGCGTGTGTGAACCTCTGGAGGATCTGTCCCTTGGCGGTTCTGCTGATCTCTGACGATACCTCTCTAATCCGCTGCATAAACAAGGTATTACTGAGATCAGCAGAACCGCCAAGGGACAGCTCCTCCAGAGGTTCACACACGCACACTTCAGGAAAAAAGGCTGCTAGACCAGAGAGAGGGAGGCGCAGAGAGAGAGAGGAGAGGCGCAGGCTGAGTTAGGAAAAAGAGAGCTAGGTCAAGTTTTAATTATAAAACCCTTGTCTAGTTCTGTTGGGCTTTTGGGCCCAATTCCCAGTCTGATTAAATCCCTTAGATTTAATCCCCTTTAATCTCTCTAAGTATAGTAAATGCCTAGCACTTTTACCGTACTTCTGCTTAACCGTTCCCTCATAGTTTCCTGTTAGCTTAGGCGTGTGACCCATGTGGGATCATATAATAAAGGCAATAAATCCAAGACTTATAGATCATGAGCGGACTCTAGCAAGCCATCATGACCCCCAGTATTATATGACTTATGTCTGATCATTGACATACTCTTACTTTCTAGAGACAGTACAGAGATTACCGGACATAATTCCAACAATGCTCTCCTTGGTGGTTAATACTGTCTCCAGGGCGTCCTCCATAGCAAGCTCTTCCAGGTATTCATCAGCCAAAGCATCCAATGTTTCGATCCAAAAGGCCTGCCCTTGAATTGTCGGTTTCTTCATCACTTCATTGATGTCAAACTTGAGGATATGGTTCTTTCCTAAGTGCAAGTCAATCTTTCCCTTCTTGACATCAATTATGGCACCAGCAGTGGCTAGGAAAGGTCTTCCAAAGATCAGGGGGTCCTTTGGTTCTTCATCCATCTCTAGAACCACAAAATCTGTCGGTATTTCGAAATTACCAACCATGACCGGAATATCTTCAAGCATACCAACCGGAAGTCTCACTGACCTATCAGCCAACACAAGTGAAATTCTACACTCTTTGTAGCGTGTGAAACCAAGGCTCTTTGCTACTGAGAGTGGCATCAAGCTCACACTTGATCCAAGATCACATAAACATCTCTCGAATGAGAGTGGTCCCAAAGCGCATGGTAGAGTGAAGCTTCCTGGATCTTCTAGCTTCCTTGGACCGGTTTTTCTCTGGATGATGGCACTACACTCGTGGGTTAGGACAACCATTCCTTCCATCTCTTTTGTTCTTTCCTTGACTGCATCTTTGAGAAATTTGCTGTATTGAGGCACAAGCATGAATGCATCCATCAATGGCATGGTAAGCTGAATCTTCTCCATTTGCTTGTCAAAGAGTGCTCTATACTTCTATAAGAGCTGCTTCTTAAACCTTGCAGGAAAGGAAAGTTTGGGTTCATAGGCTGGTGGCACAAAGACTTTCTCCTTGGATGTAGAGGCTGAACCGGTTTTTGCTTTCTTCTTTATTTCTTCATACATTTTTTCCTTTCCCTTTGATATCTTTGACTTCTTCTGCATCATGCCTCTCTTTCCCAATGGTTTCCTTTTCTCCTTCAAGTTCAAAATCCATCCCCCCAGCTTGATTCTCATTGTCCTCAATGACCTCTTTTGATTGTAATTCTCTTCCACTTCTTAGTGTGATGGCATTGATGTACTCCTTTGGATTTGTCTCAGGTTTTCCAGGGAGGAAACCGGGTGGTATGTTGGATGAGGGTCCGGCTTTGTTGGATTGCTGCTTGATTGTTCCAACTTCTGATGTTAGGCTGTCAACTTGTGCTTTGATGTCCATGATAGATTTGTTGGTAGTCTCTATAAACTGCCTCAATAATTGTGTTTGATCATCTGCCTTTTGGTAGTTGTTTGAACTTCCTTGTCCCTAAAATTGTTGGTTGCCTTGATAGTTGCCTTGATTGTTGTTGTACTGTTGGCGTGGTGGGAAGTTTCCTTGGTTGTTGTAAGGTTGCCTTTGCTGGAAGTTTCCATTGTTGTTGAAATCCGGTTTTGTTTGGAAGTTTCCTTGAAGTGTGGTTTGGCTTTGTTGCTTGAATGGAGGGTAAGACTGATCATGTGGGTTCTCCACATTGTTACTTCGGTATGAGAAGTTGGGGTGGTTCCTATAGTTCTGGTTGAATCCTTTGTTGTAGCCTTGTCCTCCAATATAATTCATCTCAGCCTGTCCATCAAAACACATCTCAGCATCATCTTCCATGTACCCTTGGTGTTGATCAAGGTCTCCCACAAAGCTAACATTTCTTTGGTTTGGTTTAAGCAACTTTTCCAGTTTCTCATTGAGGGCTTTGATCTCTCTCCTTGGATCATCTCTGTCTCCTCCTTCTCTGTATGTCCTGTCATAGTCCTCCCCATAGTTGGTGTCACTGATTGCCAAGTTTTCCACCAGCTGCATGGCTTCTCTTTCATCTTTTTGCAGGAAGTTGCAGTTGCTAGCAGTGTCTAGCATCATCCTGTACTTTGGCCGTATGTCGCGGTATAATGTGCTGAGAAGACTTTCCTTGGTGAAGCAGTGGTGAGGGCATTGGTTGGTGTAGCTCTTGAATCGTTCCCAAGCTTCTCCAAAGTTTTTTGTTGTTTTTTGTTTGAAGCTTGAAATGTCATTCCTCAACTTTGCGGTTCTTGATTTGGAGAAGAATTTGGATAGAAAGATTCTCTTGCATTCATCCCAAGAAGTGATTGAGTTTGGTGGAAGGTTCTTCTCCCATAGATGGGCTTTATCACCAAGTGAGAAAGGAAACAGTATGAGCTTCATCGCATCTTCAGAAATCCCGTTGAAGCGGACAGTTCTACAAGCTCTGTCGAAGTTGTGAAGGTGGTCTAGTGGATCCTCCATAGGTAGGCCATGGAATTTGTTTCTTTCGCGATGCTTGCCTTGATTTCATAATTGTTGTTTTCCACTGTCGGTGGAATGATTCCAGAATTGTAGTCGTTGATGATGGGTTCGTCATAGGCTCCAATGGCTCTAGTTACTCTTGGTGGATGTTGTGGTCTTCGTCCTTCATTGTTTGTTTCACCTCCATGTTGTTGTTGTCCCTGGTCAGCCATATTGATTCGTTCTCCTGTCAACCTTTTTTCTTCTCTTCTTTTTCTTGAAATCTCTCTTTCGAATGCTTTGATATCTTTAACTCGTGGTACAAGGTTTGTTGGTCCCCTGCTCCTCAAGTTCATTCACCTGCAAAGAGAAACAAAGTAGAGAAGTTTAGTATCTCTGTAACCAAAAGACTTAGTCTCAAGCAAACACCAAATCCTAATGGCTTAATTAACACCCAAGATGGCAATGGCGCCAAACTTGATAAGGTAAAAATCAGTTCCTCTTCACTTACTTCAGTTGCAAGTATACAACCTAGTCATTGTAGTTTTGAGGTGTCAATCCACTTGGGGTAATCAAACACACTAAGAATGCAAGTGTTTTCTTAATCTAAGTGCAACCAATTTGTTTGTGGGTTTAGTATCTAATAACGAACAAGATAACTAATTTCCAAATGTGATTACTGAATAAAAATACAATTCACAAGTACACAAAACAGAGTAAACACAGAGCAAGATAGTTGTTAAAAAAATGATTAAAAGCTAAGTTTCTTGGGTTGAGTTTCGGTTTGGGTGATCATTATTTAGTTCAGAAGCATTTAGCAAACAATGGGTGATTTCTTAGGCTAAGAACAACGATTTCCAGTTAATCCACTCTCGTGACAATAACCTTATACCTATCAAGCATTAACATCAACTCTCGTTGGCAATTTCAAGATAGCTATGCAATAAGATCAAGTTCTTACTACCACTAAACACCTTAAACATCAATTCTCATTGGTTAAGAATGTAAAGCACTTGATAGAGATTCGAACATAAACTACACCTCTCGGTGCTAGCAACATTTAAGATCAAGGAGTTGATTGGCCATTTCAATCCTAGCATTAAGAAATTCTAGCAAGTAAGAAACCACTATTCCCAAGTTATTAAACAACCTAAACCATTTTCTAGATCACCCTTACCTCAGCTCAAACCCAGAAACTTAAAGGAAACTACTCACTAGCTATAGAAACAATCAGACAAGACATGATTAAACAAGATAAGCGAGAAGAACTCAAAGAAGAATCTCAAGAACACAACTCAAATTGCATAAAAGATCAAGAAAACTAAATTGTTTGAAGTAATTGTTTACAAGAAGTGATATGGCTCTTCATACACACTAAGAGCTCTTAAATAGATCTAAAAAACGTGCAAAGGTCGACCACAAACACATGGGTGGTCTACAAGCCAAAAGCAAAAAGGAAAAGTGACATGTGTGAAAAAGTAGGTTCACAGCGGCATGGGTATGCCGCTGCGGAACCCCGCTATGAAGTCACAGCGGCCTGGGTAAGTCGCTGCGCAGGCCGCTGGAGAAAATGGTCTTCCGCTGGGTCTTCATAGCGGCCTGGGGAGGCCGATGTGGTAGCCCGCTGTGAGGTCCCAGCGGCCCGGGTAAGCCGCTGCGCAGGCCGCTGGAGAAAATGTGCTTCCGCTGGTCCTTTATAGCGGCCTGGGGAGGCCGCTGTGGTAGCCCGCTGTGAGTTCCTCCCTCGATCCTTAGCTGTTTTTCCACCTTGTTTAGGTGCTCCTTTGGTCCCTACCTCCTCCATTGTCCTTTGGTGCTCCTTTTGGTCATCCACCACCTACAAAAAGAAGAAACAAAGCAAACATAACCTAATGATGCCTAAATGCACTAACCTAAAGCTAAGACACAATAATGTTGTCTAAATGCTTTTCCTAAAGCTAAAACACACTCTTAATCATGCCTAAAAACACTCAAAAACACAACACATCAGTCCGATATTTAAGATTTTCCAAATATGTTATATTTTGGTACAAACAATATTTTATGATAATTTAATAAGGATATTGTGTTGTACAATAGACATCTATCGAAATGTAGAATATTCTTTTATTTTTTCCAATTTATTATTTTTTATACATGGACATACCAAACATTTGTTAACATACCAATAATCTGTTATGATATTAATCAGTTTTTCAATATAATTTCTAGTTTAAATTCTAACTTATAATAAAGCTGTTTAACTTGCAATATTGAAAACGAATTTTAAAATCGAAGTTAACCAACATTTTTACATATCGATTCAATGAAACCAAACGGTTGGTCATCATTACAATGGTTTTAAAAAATATTTCCCCTTAAGAGTTTTGAATAAGAGTGAAGGAGAGTCTAATAAAGATCGAGAGTCTGGTGCTCGTTTGAGTATCATGTCAGAAGCGGATGAGGATAACTACAGAAAATCAAACATGTAAATATGTTAGATGTTATTAATAATTTATATAATCATATTAATCTCAATATGACAATTTAAACAAATTCACACCTATCCATCAATTTGTTCAACTCATCCAAATTTAAACGATGATAGTCAATAGAAGAATTCTTTTCTTTACCTCTAAGCCATGTATTCCCTACAAACAAATAAAAACAAATTCTCATTCTTTTGTTATATATTAATGCTTTACTCTTATGTTATTTAAAACATGTCAACATATCATTAAATCTTCCGATGCAGAAAAATCAAAGCAAAACAAACAAATGCTTGTTAGGAATTTGTTGAAAATGTCGGGACAACTCCTCAGCAATTAGGCCTTTTGCAACTCATTCTATATCCCTTTTCCTTCAATACCAACAACATTAGTTAGCAAGGTTTAAGTGATTATATATCTCGGAAACTTAAACCATGTGAATAACTTACTCAGAATCTCTTAGCGTGAATTGGATTTTAGCAACGGTACGTGAAAACGAACATGCCTCTGAAGGGTCATGTTTCCATTCAAGCTCTCCAACCCATGTTATAGCCCCAACAATATCTATAGGAAAACATACAATGGATCTAAGTTAATGTAAAAGCAAAAACCAGAATTCTTACAATATCCGATAATCGTCTTACCAATTGAATATTTATCTGAAACCATCCCATCAACAATTCTTTGGATATGTTTGATGATCAAGAGATTTTGGCCCCTTCCCGGCCCGGAAGTTAGCTTCCGGACTTCCCCACTTCAACACTCGCATGAAAGAAAGAAAAGACCAGAATCCTACTGAAGCTGCTAACAGAGACTGAGCAGATATAGACCTATGAGATTTGTACACACTCTATGTCTTTCTTTCCTTCTGAGTATTTGGAGATATCTGAACACAATATAAGAAAATCCTTATTTTCATTATTTTCATTTAGAATTGAAATTTTTTAATTTCAATTACTTTTACTTGATAATCTTAGCAATTAGCTAGGTTCCTCCAGCTTCGCTGAAGAAGCTAGGTTCCTCATCTTCCTCCCTTTCATAACACTCCTTACCCGTCAATCAAATGTTGGAGGATCGAAGTTCTGAGTAATTTTTGTTTCGGCATTGATAATAATGTCCTTAAAAGTTAGACATATTATGTCATAAGTTGGTCCTAACGAAACCCTAAAACAAGAAAATTAAACCAGCAACCTTCTTTCTCTAAAAGATAAAGAAACTTTCGGACGTTGTCTCCATAGACACAGCTTGAATCTGACTTCCCTGTTGATTACAAAAAAAATTAATATGAGTCTTAAATAACCAAAAGTTACAAAAGAATACAAAATAAAAACTAAACCGGATTTGGGGGTGTTATCAATACAAAAAGACGAAAGGGTTACAAAGAAATACAAATATATGTATAGATTAGAAGAATAATACCTCTTCATCGTATAAAATTAGTTTTAAGGGAGCATCATAGTGAGTAAAACACCACGCCCTCAAAACCTTTGCTCTAACATTACATCGAATATCCCTATAACTAAGAAATTTTGTGAAATTGTGTATTTTCAGAAGCAATATCATTTCTTGGATTCATTTTGTGGGTTTGCTCTTTGCGATATCAGAGAATGAAAGCGAAGAGAAAGAAGCAAGTGAAGAGTTGATAGGTTTTTCGAAATATTTTACCTTTTCAATGAATCGATACGAATCAATTGCACCTTCCATTAAAGTCCACTTATTACTCCTTTTGGGCTTTTAGAAAATATTTAAATAATCGATCGTTTAAAAACCGTATCTTCATATCAACTTTAAAAACCTTATTCAGACTATCGGGATTAATCGAAAAAATCGGACGTAGTGGCAACATATATGCCTTTATTGTACTGATGGATTAATACATCTATCAATTAATTAATATTATCAAAACCTTATTCGAACTATCGGGACTAAACCGTACTTGGTACTCAAAAGAGTATTCACCAAATCCATCGACTAAACCACAAAATCCATGTCTATAGTAATAGACAACACTTATTCGGACTATAGGCTCATATAGACAATCGAGACATGTGAGGTGAACCAAGAACATATTGGCAACAAACTTCCATCGAACTTTTAGATCTTAGTCGTATAAATACACACACTTTTTTATTCAATCGCATCATTAAACAAAACTCGAGATAACCGAGTTTTTTTCTTTCATGCGACTAAGAATAAAACAAAATTAAAAACCAAAAACCATAAAAATCCATTTCAAATCTTAAAGAAGAAGAAACTAATAGGAATAATAAGGATGATTTGATTAAACTTTTAATGATCCGGAAGAATACTGCCATAGCAAAAAATAAAACATAGAGAGAAAACTTCTTGAAAATATGGAAGATGCAAACAATTATGTTTTAAGGCCACGAAGCTAACCGTATGTAGGATATCATTTGAGACTAACAAACTTCTCTCGAAATATTGGTATATGCCATAGAATATTTTGTAAAATTTGAACTAATAAGATATTCATAGAGATATTGTGTTTTTTTAGGAAAGTTAATTAATTAAATGAATACAAATTGACGTGTTGGCATTCCCGTAAATAAGTTCAACTCCAAACCCTTTAAGTTATTCTTTTCCTTGTCATGCCACCATTCCACGTCAACATTTTTTTCCTCTAGAGCCCTCTCGTGTTGATACCTTAGATTTGGCCGAAAATTACTTCTCATTTATATGTATAGAAAGAGAACACTATTTCCTATATTTAGAAAATGTTATTTTCCTCTATTCTTTTTTTTTTTTAAATACGCTCAATGTTCGATTTTCTGATTAGTGATTCCAGTTTCCTGATAATTACCCTGAATCTAATTCTTCCTCCAGTTGAATTTACATTGTTTCATTTTGTAAATTTTTATTATAGCTATAAAACTAACAAAACAAATCCATACTCTTTCTTAGCTTTATTATATTCTTGTAGACTTGTACCCATAATATTTAGTCCTTTGGAATTTTAAAGTGTTTGTTATGCATTTGCAGTAGTTATTAAGGTTAAATGCTGCATATCAAATATATTTTCAAGAACTATCAACATTAAACAAGTACAGTAAACAATTATGACCTATGATGGAGTATAGAGTTAAACACTTGCAAGTTCTATGGTGATTTGAATGATTAGTGACGTTTTATAAAAGCAAAAATAAAATTGAAGTCTTAAAATAGTGTTATTCTGCCAAGTAACGAGATATACAGAAATAAGATCGATCTTGCATGTCATCATGATGATGATTATTCAACAGTTCATACATAAATTTTGGAATATATAATTCAGTTGAACGCTGGATCAAGCTCGGAGAGTCTACCAACGTTAACGGGATCGTAAAGAGCCTTCTGAATGTCTTCAAGCATCTCCGTGTCTGAATCATAGCGGTTCTTCTTGTTAAAAAACATCTCAAATATTTTGCAAAAAGACATGTGTATATCTTTGCACGGTTTAGGCAAATCACTTAATCCATCCATTAGGACATGCTCCACAAATTCTCTCCTCTTCGAATCAATGATCTTTTCAATATAAGCAATCGAGTCTTCTATCTTAAAACTACAATGACTCCTCATGTGGAGCAGCACGGAGTTGATCTTTCCTTGCTCTTGTTCTTTCTGAAAATTTCAATATCACAAAAGTTTAGTCGTCTAGTAAAAGAAGGAGCATCTCATTATAATTAGCCTAAAAGATAAGAGATCACCTGGTAACTCTGTAGATCATTAAGTAGTCGGGTAATGGTCATGAGCAATGTTGTTAAGATATCGTAATCTCCGGGGTTGAGTTTGTGTTGAGGAAAAGAAGAGTCCATGAGACACGACATGGGAAGAACGATGGTGTGTGCTCCGACTGAGATGATTCCATTTCGAAGATATTCTTCCATCGACGGTATGTATCCCTTCTTACTCCATTCGGCTTCACATTGCCACGACTCAAATGTTTCTCCCCACTACATAAGTCATTATTTGTAACGTTTAATACTCAAATACGCTAACTATATTGTATATGTTTAACACATGCAAGTCAGTCATTTCGTCATAACCTTGTTTCGATAAATAGCCGTGTCTGTACCAACATATATTGTTCTTAACCTTTAGAATTCGTGGTCGGTAAGATCTTGTATTTTTTTAGCTAAAAATTTGCTGTATTTTATAAATAAATATTTTGATTAGAAAATGTATTAGTATGCTTAATGTTTACCAAATATTAGCTGAAAATAAATAACAAATTATTCAGCCGATTCAGTGTTAGTTACAAGAACAAAATAAATAAATAAATAAATAAATAAATAATAAAAACATTAATCCCCCACTTCATAGAGGAGAGACAAAAATTTGTTTTCGTATAATTATATGTATATTTATGGTTCCGCTTAATTACGTTGATCTATACTTCTTCTATTTCTCTTTAAGTGCTACCGTTGGAAACCTTATTATAATTATAATTCACTACAACAAATAGGACATATTGCATCAAATATAATGTATCAAAAAAACAACTAATGCTAATTAAAATCACTTAATAACAAGTGATGTTAAATATATGGTTTAACATCATTTAAAATAATTAATGTCATTACTAGTTTATTTTGCATCAATTAAGTAAAAATGATATTAAGTTAAACTAATTTACATCATTTAATTTTTTGATACAAAATAGCATAAGAAACTATTTGTCCCACATCGAGAACAAAGGAGGAAGTGGAGAAATTACTCCACTATATAAGGAACTCATTAGTTGAGAACATTAAGTTAAAAAAGACTTAATCAAAATATTAAGATCATCAGAACTAATAAGTATTTTTTTTTAAAGTTCAATTATTAATAAAGACTATACTGTCCATATAAAATACTTAAATTTATATTTTTAAATAACTGAAAACCAAAATATATGTTATTCATGAAAATAAATTATTAAATAATTAATATAAATTTACATCAGTATGTAAAGCAGGGTAAATTTTGGTTCTTTCCTTCTTTTTTTGTCTAACGAAATATTTAGTCTATCCCACCTATCCATCCAATATATGATTGATTATGTCCAAAAAACTACTCATCCAATAATTAATCCATTTGTATCCTTCAGAATTTTTATCTGTGAATAACCCGTAGGAAGGTAAAAATAAATCGAGAAAGAAATAATAATTGAGATTATTAAGTGGTAGGAAAACAAAGCAAAAATTTGGGTCAACGATCAGTATTTACTTGTTTAAAAATGTACTTTTCGTCAGTGTATTAGTTATATGGACTAGCTAGATTTAGCAAACAAATACGCATATTAATTAATTAATTAATTAGCTGATAGTTATTTTAAAGTTTCCTATAAATAAACCATAATGTCGAATAAATAATATTTTTGATTTGTGAAAGACATACGATATTGCGAAGATGGTTTGTTATGTCGGTTCCGTGTTGATTGAGGCAAGTCTCAGCAGTCTCTTTAACAATGTCATCAAGTGCTTTGAATATGATCCTGCCGTAACCTTTAAGCTCTTCTCCTTCCCATCTATCATATATATACGCAAAAAAATAACCCAATAAATAATATATGTAATATTTGATTAAATACCAAAATAGATCGATAGATATTTAGGTTAGTATGATTCTTTCTACGTACACCTGCATGCATAACTTATTCTTTTTTAACTAACATATACCTTGAAACAGCTCTAGTGAGAGCTTCTAGTTCATCAGCAGAACCTTCTTCATCGAAGAAATCATCAGCAACTGTGACAAGGATGCCACTTTTTGCCATAAGCTTACGAACATTAGCTGCAGATTCAAAGGGCAACGAGGTGCTTGATGAAGTTGCAAAGTAACGATATTTTGTCTTCTCTCTCCCAAATCCAATATCGCTGAGTCTCCATCTCTTCACCCACCTGATTCAAATTCATAGATTGATTTGCTGTAAATAGAACGACATCTATTATAAAAATTATAAGATTTCATTTCAAAACATGTCTCAGTACTTACTTTATCACGTCCTCCATCTCACGTCTATAGAAAGCTTGTCGAAGTTCAAAACTCCTCGAAGCAAGATAAGTAAGCTTGTCGCTATATATACTGTGCAATGTGGTTTCAATAATATATAATAAATAGTAAGCTTTTGGCTATTGTAAAATCTGATATTCTATTGCAAGTATGTAATTATACCGAATGAAATATGCTTTTCCAATTGAGATAGCATTTGAGTCCTTGTCCTCAATCCACATCCTATGATCAAGGTGTTTGAGTCTAGCCATCCATGGAGTGCACATTTCATGTTTAATGTGAAAACTATTCACAATTTTTTCATTGATAAATTCACTATTCTCCAGTAATTTCCGGGAAAATTCTCTCGCTTCTTCGAGCTCAAACTCTCCCGGAAACATGACATCAGTTGCTTTGTAAACACTAAGTAACACTAAGAATAAGCATTCAATGTTTGTCTTTATATGATCTTGGATTTCTTGGTCATTCAAGAACCAGGAAAAGCACCCTGAATAAAAAATGTGAAAATAAAATATTCAATATAATACTTATTGTGTATATAGACTTGAGAATTAGTTCTTTACCAGGTGAAACATCGTAGCCGTTCATTCTTAACATTCGAAATTCGAGAGAGGCTTTGTGCAACTGATCTAGTTTGGAACATATGGGCATTCTCTCAACATCCTCGTTTTCATAGCTCCTAAGGCAAACACAAGAGGATTCAAACCAACGTATTGTGTGTACATATACTGATATACATGTAGTACTAATTATAAAGAATGAAAGATCCTAAAGAGTGTTTTATATTAATTAGTCCTCACTTGTGAGTTTCAAGAAGAAAATGATCAATATCTTTATCGAAGTACTCTCCTAACCCGAAGTTATCCATTATATTGACCAAAGAGAGCTTGATGAGTTCTTCACTCAGGGGGTAAATGTGTGGCACTGCATAAGCAAAACAAAATTAAACAACAACATTTATCACACTATTAAAACCCATTCTTCTTGATAAAGAAATTAAAGAACTTAAAAATCAACCTCCACGAGGGCATCTTTGTACTAGAGATTGCAGATAAGCCAGACATTTTGTATTGCGTGAGAGCATAAACGCTGCTGCACTTGCTGAAGGTGATTGAAATAAAGCGCCATCTAAATTGTCGAGTATCTCAGTGATGTCTTCTTGATTTTCAGGGTATAATGATAATGGCAATACTTCGAGATATGCAAGTAGAGGCTGCCGGTTGCAACGACCATCGACGAGTAATTCCCTAAAGAACATGTGTGATTAGGTAAGTGTTAGGAACCCTAACATTAGGAATAAAAAAAAAAACTAATAAGACAGGACGATCTGCTCTCAGAGCATGTTTATTTTAACTTAGAAATCTATGATTCTTATATATATATATATATATATATACTAGTAAAAATTATTCGTATAACCACAAAATATCTAGGATTTTGTTTTGTAGTTTTTTCAAATAACCTCAAATGGCACAAAAAACCACAAAAAATCATAGATACTTGTATGTCATATTCTTGTTTTCTGGCATGACCAGAAAATTTTATGCCCAAATTTAAAAAATCAGATTTTTACTTGTATATTAAATGAAAAAATAAAAAGTATATGTATCGAGCTGGCTCAATATATATATGAAAATTAGTTTCTAAGTTTATATTAATGGTTGTAACGAACCGGTGGAGAATCTCTTGGCGTTGGACGAACAAGTCGTTAATCATTTGCTTAACTCGAGTAGAAAAGAAAAATTGTAGGCCAAGTTGTTGAGTAAGCTCGAGGAGTCCAATGAACATAAGCACGAGCCAACGAGGACGAGATCCCTTCTTATCATATTCCCCAATAATCCTCTCCATACTTTTTTCGATGTATCCCTTTCCTAATACATGACAGCTTAATTATTGTCAAATCGTGAAAAGGGAAAAAGTAAAACTGAGGATTTGAGAAAGAGTTTTATGAAAGAGTTATAAAATTAACTTGTAACAAAATTTCAGCTAATATTTCAATACAAAAAATTACAAAATTTCAGCTAGTACGATTCGCTCGCACCATGTGCGAACACAAATATTATTAAACATAATTTTTAAAAAAATTAAAATTTATCAAATTAATTTAACAATACTAATAATATTATAAAAATTTATATGAGACTATTTATAGTTAAACATACATACATTATTATATTTAATAAGATATTTTATAATTTATTATAAATAAAATTAATAGTAATAAAATAAATATTAATTATATTTTTACCTATAAAAATCAATACATAAATAGCTTATTTATTTTTATCATTTATATATATAAATTCAAAACTTATATCAATAATACGAATTTACTATATAAATATTTTTTTAAAATAGTCATAAATGTTTTCCTATTTATCAGCTTGTTTTTTATTGAAGATTATGTATTTCTCTAAAATAAAATAAAAATCATAAATATTTTCATATTTATCATCTCATCTTATTTTTATTTTTTTATTAAAAGTTATGTATATCTGCAAAATAAAATTTTTAAAAAATTTATTAATATTTCATATTTATCAACTTATTTTTATCCATTGTTATGTAAATCTCCATAATAATAAAATTTTCAATATAAAATAAGGCTAATACAGTAATTAACTTAAATTTATTAATGACAAATTAGTAATCAGTCATTTTGAGAATGAATATGAGACCAAAAACACTTATCAATTAATATAAAATATATATATATATATATACTCATGTCCTTTTGTATATATATACATATTTATTCATTATATCATTATAATAATAATTTAATTAGCTTTAACAAAAAATAATAATTTAATTAGTAACATAAAAATGTTAAACGAGATTTAAATTTTACATCATAATTTTTCATGCCTTTTAAACACGGAAGAAGTTTTTTTTCATGTAGTTAATAATTGTGGACATAAAAAAGGCATTACACATGCATGTGAAACATAAGTATATGCATGTGTGTAATATATATATATATATATATATATAGTTTACATCCAGCACATGCAAAACAAAAGGGATTGTTAAGCTAATTAAGGCGAAAACTAGTCAACGTAACAGTTACCTCTTTGGATGTGAAGACTTCCAATGTTCCATTTGCAAAGTGCTACAACACATGCAAGTGTGGAAGTGAGAGTTTCGCCTTCGTTGTCATCCCCGTGATCCCCCCAAAATCCTTCTACAACGTTCTGATTACTCAGAATCCAATCTGTACAACCAGGAAACATCGGTTTCTGATTACTGACGTCACTGAGATCTTCGATCATTGCAAGCCAAGCAGTGTCGTAAGCTGAGGGAGAGACAAATGAGTACGGATATTTATTAAAGTTATCCAATTCAAATGTTTCTTTCTTGATCTCCTCCGCTAGAACGTAGAGATCGGAAGAAGAACAATTCTCGAACTTCATTGTATGTTTTTTATTCTTTCTTGCTTGAAATGTTCAGCTTAGTATGTTACTGTGTATGAAGTGTGTGTGTTTAAATAGACTATAGAGTATGCATAGGTTCGCTGAAGTTTCATAAAATCCCTATAATTAATCATGTGAAAAATGCAACTAGAAAGTTTCAAGAAAAACCAAAAATATTGACAAAAACATTTTTGTCCCTTTCTCCAGAATCCTCTCCTCCTCGTGTTTATGTCAGATCAGTTTCACATCGAAAAATTAATTTTAGATAAAGATTCTTATATAGCATTTAAAAATTTTATATAAACAAGTTTTTGAGAGGCTGCTATACGCCTTCTATAAATTTTACACTTTTCTATTTTATTTTTCTCTTTCTATTTTGTTGTCTCTAATTTAATAATTTAGTTTTTTGTTTTCTAAAAAAGCTTTTAAAATTTCTATTTATTTAATGGGTTTAAAGTTTTTTTTTCCCTATTTGATAGATCAAATTTGATTTCATATCATTTTTGATCCAAAATATTGACGTTAATGGATAAAACCTGCATTAATTTGTTTTCTGACATTAAAAAATATTGAACAATTTGTGTTTTTCTTTCATGATCCGTTTAAGATTTTATACAAAAACAGATATATAAATTATGTATTTATCATCTTTATATAATACTTTATGGTTTTCACAAAATTGAAGCTATAAAAGGCTGCAATCTGTTGTTCAATTGTTTTTGACATATGCCATCTTTCAAGTACCATTGCTCCTCTGACACTAGCATTAGATCGTCTGAGAAAGTAAAGGACTTCATGTGTTATCAATACATTATTTGAGATTTTTCATTCATGAAAAAAACAGACTGATTTTCTGACATTAGGTTTAGTAACTCTTTTTGGGATCGCCGTCTTAGGTACACACGGGCATTTGGTTCTTCGTTTTTTTTTTTTTTTTTGGGTTCTTTCAGATATAGAGATATATGAACCGTTTGAGGAAGGATTGTTTTAGCCTTTTTCATTACACCCTCTACGGTTTCCACTTCATTCCCTTTTGTTTATGGAGGAAGGATTGTCTTAGCCTTTGATAGGTCAAGAATTAATCCCTATTCTAACTGCAAGTGCACAAATATGCAATTATAGTATAAAGGGTATCGAATCACCGCGATAGATTGTGTATAATCGAATTAAGCTAAGCAAGACAGATGGAAAGCAGTAAACAGAACAAGTAAACAAACGGTGTGTGATCAGTTAACGAATGAGCTAGACTTAGGGAAGTTCTCAAGAAATCAGGAACGCAGATCAATCAATCAACAGGATTCAGATATCGATGTTCTAGAACTAGAATCACAATCATATAACAAACCAACTCTTGCTGCGAATGCTAACTATGTCTAACAACCTAGAAAACCAAATCTCTTTGCGAATTCTAAAGTTCTAAACATGCATTTAATTCAGTTTTTTTCGTTCACAAATTTCCTAAGACAAATCTCTTTGCGAATAGGTTATTTGCTCAACTAGGTTCTTTTCTAATCAATTAACTAACTCTCGTTGCGCTAATCAATCTGATATCAATAATCCAAGCAGCTAATTAAGATTAAACATTAAGAACAACCTAGATGAAGAACTAGATGTTTTGAATCCTAATTAATCAACCAATCTATAATTCTATGAAATCCCTAATGAGAATCCCTAAATTTAACAAGAAAACTACTCAGACATGGCAATCATGAGAATAGACATAATCAAAGCAGAAATCATATAAAAATCAAAAGAGTAAGAACAAGGGTTCAAAATCCTCTCTCTCTCTCTCTCTTGAGTACAAGACCAGCCCAAAATCTCCTAATCTCTGATAAAAGAAAGCTTAGCCTAAACAATGGCTGAAAAATCTAATTAATAGTCTAAAACACGATTTGGATCTTTCTGTAAATATAGGAAACTTCTGGGTAAATCTTGCAAATCTCCAAAATCTGTATTTCTGACACGCAGGGGTTTCGTCCTTTAGTGGTGTCGACCGACACTAAGTGCAGACGCACCCAGTGAACTCTGTTAAAACCATGTATGCCGCAAAATCCCTCCAAAAGCTCCCAGAATCTCCAGATAAGCTCCAAACGTACCTAAACCTTCAAAGGACTCTAAAGACTCCAAATACAAGGTTAAAGACTCAATATATACACATATATCATGTTTGAAAACCTTCAAAACCATGATATTTCAACTCCCTCACACTTAGCTCTTGCTTTCCCTCAAGCAAGTAAAGAACCAAAGCATAAGAAGGAGGTTTTAAAACTCAGAAACTCATTTCGTCCAAGTAACATCGCATTCACATTCACTTAGTAAGCCACATAAAAACATTCCTGCAGAGATCAATACCACAATATACTTCCCCCACACTTAGCAACTGTCCCAAGTAAACTCCATAATCAAGACAAGAAATCCAGATTTACCATACTAACTTCTGTAAACAATTAAGTGCGGTCTTACCGAGGGGGTATCGATCAAAGGACACATGGACTCTTACTCAGCAGTTCCTTAGTCGCAGACTGTCAACTTCTGGTTCCTTTCTTCTCCCTTTTCTCACTTCAGCAACTGATTTTTCCCCTTTGGGTATCGTTTTATTTTTTCTATCAGCTTCTCTTCCCTCATTGGGGTATTACTTTGGACACATTCCATGAATGCACATGAGGTAATAGGGGTAACTACAACTCCCGTGATCACTTCGAAGCTACTAGCTTATCCGCAGTTTATTACTTATTTTTTTTACTTTGCTTGAAGCGAAGGGAGAAGGGAACCATACTCAGACAGATTTACAGATCTTTCAGGACTAACAAAGTAGTCCGATCTAATGTATACCAAGCCCCTGGGTAAGAAAATTGAGTCAAGATTAATGGTGAAGTTAGTAATGGATCCTCTGAATACCTGACTGATATGGGTGTCCTTGGTAGGTTGATCCGTGTGTGGTTTTCTAATAGTCATATAGCTACTGCAAGACTGTCCAATGTTCACTTAGTTCTTGTTCCATCAAAAATTTCCTCGGAAAATCATAGTTTCATACCAATTTTGACTCAATAAAACAATTTTGAAAAAAAAGGACTGACTCTAAGAAAAGAAAACATGATGTCAGTAACCACCCCCCACACTTAAACAACACTGTCCACAGTGTTGTCGCAACTTGGGCTCGAGAGAACAAGGTATAAATCAAAGAAATTCGGAAAATCAGAAACCTTACCTGCTAGCGTGGTCGGTGTCGACCGACACACAACCAGTGTCGAATGACACATGGATTTGGTCCACACAATTCTGATCCGAATCGAGCGTTCTCGATTATGGTCCATGTTTTCGAGTTTGGTGTCGACCGACACTGTTGTCTGCAACCTGTTCGTCACGTTCCGAAACACCAAAAACCAGAAAAATCAAAGAATCAAAACTAAAAACCAAAAAGAAAAGAAAAACTGACCCAATAGTGGGTTGCCTCTGAAGGAATTTCTAGCAGTTCTAATCAGGATTAGCAACCCTAGTCTGAATTTCCGAGCCTAGGATCTAAGGTTCATATAATTGAATCTATGGGATCTCAGATTTACCTGTTGATTTGCAGCGGAAGTATTGGCAGATAATCGAGATCACGAAGCGCCTCAAATGCTGCGCCTCTACTGGTATCCACACGCACACAAACTGGACCGCAGGGATGCTAGTGCCTTACAGAGATCTAATCTCCAGGGAGGTTTCTTTCTATCTTCTGGTGGCTGTGAATTAGGTTAGGGACGAGTTTAGGTCGACCATATATCTTATATATGTCGGCTTAAACCACAACGGAATTAACCAACAATTAAACCGAATTAATCTGATTAATCCGCGAGTGCATCGATCGATGCACTATCTGCAATGATCGATGCTGCCCCAGAACATTGATATCGAATACATATCACATATGCATTTACTGGATCATTACATCAATGATCAACCTCGTCTTTAACGCCCAGTTTGCTTAGGTGTGTGAACCTGTAGGATCATATAACACTAGCAATGAGTTCTCAACTCATTGATCATAAGTGGCTTCTAGCAAAGCGTTATGAATACCTAGTGTTATGTGATTGTCTCATCTCGACTATACGACTTTCACTTAGAGCAAGTACAATAGATTTCAGGACATTCCCAACAATCTCCCACTTGTACTGGAATCATCTATTCCTTTAATCCCTTTGTAGCTATATCTCAATCTAGCATAAGGCAAGAACTGTGTCATCCTTATTAAGCTAGATCACGTTTATCGAATCCCGATTTGTACTGATAAGACAAACGACTGACAATCACCTCGTTTGAGCGCGGCCACGCATTTCCAGTATCAAATCTTCGATAGGCCCAGAGATATTTAACTCCTGTTATATAGGAGGTACAAATCCCATCTTGTTCCATCCATGTCTCTTTTATATCTCATGATACGCCTAATCAGTGTCTTTATGATCACCAGTTACGGTTGATGTTTGACAAAGTCAAGACGAACCAATCCATATAAGAGAGGACATGATGAACTCAGGTCTAAGGACTACTCTCTTTAGTCGTAATGAGAAACTCTTATGACACTCATATAACATCTTGTAGAGTTCTCATTAACGGGTCAAGTCCGATCATGTGTTCTCTAACACATATCTATGTGATTGACTTTAATACACTTATTATATGACTCCATGAAACATAGTCATTAGTCACCTCACATACTAGTCTCACGTGGTTGTTAATGTCCCATTTTTTAACAACCTCGACTAGGGACCATTTATAATTTATGTCATTTGTTTCTTATAGGGTTTCATGATCAAGTCACATACTTGATAACCTATAAAATGTCATAAATTACTTTGGGACAATGTATTTAATTAACATAATTAAATAATGATGAAACAATTTCATTAAAATAACATAACCAAATTATGTTTTACGAACATCAAGTCATAACTAAAAACCAAATATAACTCCCACTGAAAACAAGATCATATCTTAAGAAATCTAATGCCTACAACAGCAGTGTGAAACTCATGCTTAGGCCTTGGGAGGGGCTTGGTCAGCGGATCAGCTACGTTCTCATCAGTTGGGACTCTGCTGATCTTCACATCTCCTCTATTCACAATATCACAGATAAGGTGATATCGCCTTTCTATGTGTTTGGATTTCTGGTGTGATCTAGGTTCCTTTGCTTGCGCAATGGCTCCATTGTTGTCACAATACAAAGCCACTGGCTCAGAAATGCTAGGAATCACACCAAGTTCAGTGATGAACTTCTTGATCCAAACAGCCTCCTTTGCCGCTTCAGAAGCAGCGAGGTACTCAGCTTCAGTTGTTGAATCTGCTACAGTGTCCTGCTTGGAACTCTTCCAGCTGACTGCACCGCCATTCAGGCAGAAGATGTAACCAGATTGTGATCGGAAATCATCTTTGCCTGTCTAAAAACTTGCGTCTGTGTAACCACTTACTACCAGCTCATCACTTCCTCCATACACCAAGAATTTATCCTTAGTATTTCTCAAATACTTCAGAATATTCTTGACTGCTGTCCAGTGACTTTCACCTGGATCCGATTGGTATCTACTCGTCATGCTTAAAGCACAAGCAACATCTGGACGAGTACAGAGCATGGCATACATGATGGATCCCAGCGCCGAGGCATAGGGAATCCGACTCATGCGTTCTCGCTCAGCAGGTGTCTCAGGACACTGCTTCTTGCTGAGACTTATGCCATAAGACATTGGTATGAAACCCTTCTTGGAATCTTGCATTCTGAACCTGTGTAAGACTTTATCGATATAAGTGTCTTGACACAGTCCAATTAACTTGTTTAATCTATCTCTATAGATTCTTATTCCAAGAATGTACGCGGCTTCTCCCATGTCTTTCATTGAAAAACAACTTCCGAGCCAAGTCTTAACAGATTGTAACAACGGAACGTCATTTCCGAGAAGAAGTATGTCATCTACATACAACACGAGAAATGCAACTGCGCTCCCACTAGTCTTCTTGTAAACACATGGTTCTTCTTCGCTTCTGATGAAATCAAACCTTTTGACTGCTTCATCAAAACGAAGATTCCAACTCCGAGATGCTTGCTTCAATCCATAAATGGATCGATGAAGTTTGCATACTTTCCCAGCTGCATTTGGATCGATGAAACCTTCGGGTTGTGTCATGTACACATCCTCTTCCAGAATTCCATTAAGGAAAGCTGTTTTCACGTCCATCTGCCAGATCTCATAATCATAATGAGCAGCTGTTGCTAGGAGAATCCGAATGGATTTAAGCATGGCGACAGGTGAATAGGTTTCTTCATAGTCAATACCATGAATTTGTTTGAAACCTTTTGCCACTAGCCTTGCTTTATATATCTGAGTATTTCCATCCACATCAATTTTCTTCTTGAAAATCCATTTACACTCAATGGGTCTTGCACCATCGGGTAAATCAACCAAAGTCCATACTTGGTTTTGTGACATGGATCCCATTTCGGATTCAGCGGCTTTCAGCCACTTTTCGGAGTCAGGGCTCATCATTGCTTCTTCAAAATTCGCTGGCTCGTCACTGTCAATGATCAACAAATCATGACAATTGGTTACGAGAAATCCATATCTCTCGGGCTCGTGACGGATCTTTTCGGATCGGCGAATTTCAGGCTCCACAGGCGCGGGTTCTACAACTCTTTGTAGATCCAACTGTTGCTCTTCCTCTACAGGTTGAGCATTTTCCTGCGGTTCTCGAACTTCTTCGAGTTGTACTTTACTCCCACTGTTTCTCTTGGAAAGAAACTCTCTCTGAAGAAAACGCAGTTCCGAGCAACAAACACTTTGTTCTCGGATTGGTTGTAAAAGTAGTATGCCTTGGTTTCCTTAGGATAACCAACGAAGTAGCACTTGTCTGATTTGGGTTCGAGCTTATCTGTAATTAATCGCTTAACATAAGCTTCACAACCCCAAATCTTCAGGAAATACACACTCGGAACATTTCCAGTCCACATCTCATGTGGTGTCTTTGCAACTGATTTTGACGGAACCCTATTAAGTGTAAACGCAGACGTTTCTAGAGCATATCCCCATAAGGATAATGGAAGAGTTGAGAGACTCATCATTGACCGAACCATATCTAATAAAGTCCGATTTCTCCTCTCAGACACGCCATTCCATTGTGGTGTTCCAGGAGGAGTGAGTTGTGAAACAATTCCACAATCTCTCAAATGATCACTGAATTCTTGGCTCAAGTATTCTCCTCCACGATCTGATCGAAGAGCCTTAATACTTTTGCCAAGTTGATTCTGTACTTCATTTTGGAACTCTTTGAACTTTTCAAAAGATTCCGACTTATGTCTCATTAAATAGACATAGCCATACCTGCTGAAATCATCAGTGAAGGTAATGAAGTATCGAAAATTTCCTCTGGCACTTGTGCTCATTGGGCCGCATACATCTGTATGTATAAGGCCCAACAAGTCACTGGCCCTTTCATTTGGTTTGTAGAAAGGGGCCTTAGTCATTTTGCCCAGTAAACAAGATTCACATTTCTCACATGATTCATAATCAAATGAGCCCAGAAGCCCATCACTATGGAGCTTTTGGATCCGTTTCTCGTTTATGTGGCCCAAACGACAATGCCAAAGAAAAGTCTGATTCGTGTCATTTGATTTGAATCTCTTGGTGTTAATGTTATAGATTGGTGCAGTTTGGTTTAAAACATAAAGCCCATTCTCTAATGGGCTGCTACCATAAAATATATCATTGTAATCAAAAGAACAACATTTATTCTTAATTGAAAACTGATATCCTTCCACATCCAAAATAGGAATGGAAATAATATTTCTGCTTATAACAGGTACATAGTAGCAATTATTAAGCTTTAAAACCAAACCAGAAGGTAAAGACAAGTTATATGTTCCTACGGCTAATGCAGCAACTCTTGCTCCATTCCCCACGCGCAGGTCCACTTGTCCCCTTTCCAACTTCCTACTGTTGCTTAGGCCCTGCATATTTGTACAAATATGAGCACCACAGCCGGTATCCAATATCCAAGATGTAGAACCAGAAGTAGTAACATTTACTTCTATAACATAAATACCTGAAGATGAAGTCTCGAAAGTCTTCTTCTTCTTCTTCTTCTTCTCTTCCAAGAATTTGTTGCAATTTCTCTTCCAATGCCCAGGCTCTTTACAGTAATGGCACTTATCAGTCTCAGATGGGCCCGGCTTGGGCTTCTGGGATGGCGCAGGCGTGTCCTGGTTCTCAACCGGGACTGCCTTGCCCTTTCCCTTGCCTTTGCCAAGTTTCTTAAACTTCTTACCTCCTTGTACCATAAGTACATTTGGAGTGCCCTTCTTGATATTAGGCTCAGCTGTCTTGAGCATCCCATGCAGTTCAGTCAACGTCTTCGTCAAGTTATTCATGTTATAGTTCATAACAAACTGATAGTAACTTGATGGCAGTGACTGCAGAATGATGTCAGTAGCCAACTCTTGGCTAATGGGACAATCCAGCTTTCCCAGGTTATCAATATAATCCATCATCTTAATGACATGAGGGCTGACTGGACTGTCCTTTGGTAGCTTGAATTCAATGAGAGATTTAACCGTCTGGTATCTCTCAGTTCGTGCTTGCTCCTGAAACATACTTTTCAGGCTAGTGATCATCTCCACGGGCGACTCCACGTTCTCGTATTGCTTCTGCAAATCCGAGTTCATGGTAGCCAACATGAGACAATTCACATCGACCACATCATTTGAATGCTTATCCCAAGCATTCCTTTCTGCATGTGGAGCATTGTCTCTCGGTTTTTCAGGGACAACATTTTCAAGGACATAGTCCTGCTTCTCCTGCTTGAGAACAATTCTCAAGTTCCGATACCATTCGAGAAAATTCGATCCATTTAACTTGTCCTTCTCAAGGACGGATCGCAGGGAGAAAGAATTGTTATGAGTAGTAGTCATAGCTGAGAACATAGAAAAGAAAAGGTTAAGTTATGATGTTCAAGAAATGAGAAGTCTTAACTTTTAAGAAAACTCGCATTATATTCAAACAATGTTTCCTCAGATGAATATAATGATCCAAGACCCATACTTCACTAAATTCAAGTGAGCCACTGGCTATCACTCAACTTTAGCTATCTAGGTAAGCAACAACCTTGCTAGTTATATCCAATATAACTCTTGGTTGTGGATTGACATCTTATGTCCAATCCACCTGATATCTTTGGGCCCAAAACGATTTTGATGGCCCAGTCAAGTAAACCAATCTCTTCAGTCACGTAATTGTCGATGTCTTGCACTGCAAGTCCATCAACACGATTACCTCTGCCTTACTCATGAAATTGTGGACATCTTGCACTGCATGTCTATCACACAACTAAATGGGTCTTGACAGTTGACAAGATTGGAAAGACATCAAGTATCACTTGATATTTGGTTGAGGAACAGAACCATTTAAAACGTTCAGTTTTACTATGTTTTAATTCTTATAATTAATCAATCAGCGATAACCGATCAATCCAATTGATCCGGTTTTGAATACCGGTCAGCGTCGATCGATGCTACATTAGCATCGGTCGATGCCAACCTAATCAAACCAATCGCATTTAAACCATTCACAGTGTTCGACCATTATTAACCAAGCTCGATAACCGGTCCAATCCAATTGAACTGATCCAACAATCTCGCGAGGCTGTGTCGATCGATGCAACAATTGCGTCGATCGACACTAGGCGAAAACTAGGTTTATTCGGGTTTTCGCCCTGCATCGATCGTTGCCGGATTGGCAACGATCGACACCATGCGAAAAAAAACCCTAAATTTTATTCGGGTTTTCGCCCTGCATCGATCGATGCCAGATTGGCATCGATCGACACCATGCGAGAAAACCCTTAAACGTTTTCGAAACAGAACCCTAAACTAGGTTTTTTCATGAAAACGAATTTTAGCAAGTTTGCATCAACCATACACAGATTCAACCAATCTAATCAACATGCTACAGATTCAATGGAACCTAAAACTCTGATACCACTGAAGGAATTTCTAGCAGTTCTAATCAGGATTAGCAACCCTAGTCTGAATTCCGAGCCTAGGATCTAAGGTTCATATAATTGAATCTATGGGATCTCAGATTTACCTGTTGATTTGCAGCGGAAGTATTGGCAGATAATCGAGATCACGAAGCGCCTCAAATGCTGCGCCTCTACTGGTATCCACACGCACACAAACTGGACCGCAGGGATGCTAGTGCCTTACAGAGATCTAATCTCCAGGGAGGTTTCTTTCTATGTTCTGGTGGCTGTGAATTAGGTTAGGGACGAGTTTAGGTCGACCATATATCTTATATATGTCGGCTTAAACCACAACGGAATTAACCAACGATTAAACAGAATTAATCTGATTAATCCGCGAGTGCATCGATCGATGCACTATCTGCAACGATCGATGCTGCCCCAGAACATTGATATCGAATGCATATCACATATGCATTTACTGGATCATTACATCAATGATCAACCTCGTCTTTAACGCCCAGTTTGCTTAGGTGTGTGACCCTGTAGGATCATATAACACTAGCAATGAGTTCTCAACTCATTGATCATAAGTGGCTTCTAGCAAAGCGTTGTGACTACCTAGTGTTATGTGATTGTCTCATCTCGACTATACGACTTTCACTTAGAGCAAGTACAATAGATTTCAGGACATTCCCAACAGCCTCCCACTCAGTGCTTGTTTTTAGTCATTAGCTTGACTATGGGTAGGAGATCAGACTCCTGGGGTTTCAATAGAGGCTGTGAGTGCCTCAGCGAAAGTCTCCTCATCCATGGCGGTTTGTAAGCGGTATCAGCATGAGCTTCTCCAAGGAAAGGTGGAATAGATCTAGGGTGGGAGCGTAGCTTGGGTGGGATAGAGCGTTCCCCTGCATTCACATGAATGAAGATAGGAGCATTAAGTTGATAGGCTGCATACCTTCGCTTTGGTGGGTGTCTGATGTTTGGAGCTTTCTGCTTATGAGCAGTTGCAGGCTCTGAAGATGTTAGAGTAGATTCATGAGGAACCACCATCTTCTCTTCTCCAATATCAGACATTGCAGCCTCACAATTCTGAACTTCCTTTTCTAGCTGAACACTAAAGGCTTGACCATCAATTGTGGGTTTTCGCAGCTTATCCATCTTAAAGTGCAGAGGCTTATCTCCCAGGTGGAGATCAATCAGACCATGCCTCACATCAATCACTGCTCCAGCTGTAGCTAAGAAGGATCTGCCAAGTAGTAAAGGATCATCTGGTTCCATATCATATTTCAGCACCACGAAGTCTGTTGGAATCGAGTAGTTTCCAACTCGGATAGGGATGTCCTCAAGAACTCCTTCTGGAATCCTCTTCAATCGATCGGCTAGGATTAGAGATATCCTAGTATGCTGGAATTTTTTCAATCCCAATCTCTCAGCCACAGAGTATGGCATGAGATTCACACTAGATCCCAAGTCACATAAGGAGTGCTTAAAGCTGTTTTCGAAGATAGAGCAATCTAGCGCAAAGGCTCCTGGATCTGGAATCTTCTCTGGAATCTGATTTAGTAGCACAAAACTGACTCGCTTAGATATAATCATCACCCCTTCTTTCAAATCTCCATCAGTAGAGATCATATTCTTCGCATATCTCTGCACATAAGGGTGAACTC
Organism: Orychophragmus violaceus; assembly: GCA_030180135.1. Taxonomy (NCBI): domain Eukaryota; kingdom Viridiplantae; phylum Streptophyta; class Magnoliopsida; order Brassicales; family Brassicaceae; genus Orychophragmus; species Orychophragmus violaceus. The sequence goes on along the minus strand of CM058239.1, from coordinate 92,382,036 downwards.
GCGAAGCATCGGCTGGTGGAGTTTCATTCAGCTTCTTATCCATCACCACCATGCATTTGACCACATTCTGCTCATGTTTAGACCTCAGAGGAACTCTGGGAACGGTATAGGAGGTTCGTAGACCTTCTCCTTAGCAAAAACATCAGATTTGGACGAAATTGGGTCTGCCCGACCGTAGTGTCGACCGACGCAGAAGTGGTGTCGGTCGACACGAAATGATGTCAACCCTTCAATGTCGGGCATGGTCGATTTTCATTTGTGACAAGAACTCGAAATTGCCGTCAGAACTTGGTGTCGACCGACACCAAGGGGTTGTCAATCGACACTGAGGGATTTTACCAAGAGATCAATGTCGATCTTGGTCGAATTCGGTCCATCAAAGCTCTTGAACTCGGGTGTTTCAAGGAGTGTCGACCGACACTCATGATCAGTGTCGATCGACGCTGAGTCTGCAGGCTCGGATTCATCTCTGTTTTCCACGATTTCCATAACCTTAACTCCAAATCCTTTTTCCTGATTCAACATATCTTCAATCTGAAATGAGATGGCATTGACATGAGCATTCTGAGCATTCTTCCCTTTGACAGAACTTGAAATCTGAGCCACCTGTGTATCTAGCTGCTTCACATGAGTGTTCAAAGACTCAAACTTCCCATTCAAATCAGTGTACACGGCATCAAGCTTTGCATTGAAGGACACAGTAGTCTATTTTTGTCCTTCAAGAATCTGCCCCATCATGGCTTCCAATCTTCTCTCACGTGTAGGTGCAAGAGGTTGCTTGATAAAAAGAAACACCATAGTTCCTTGAGAAGGAGTTACTTTGTTGCTGGAAGGGCTTCTGAAAAACAGATTTCTGACTGTTATGACTGTAGAATCCATTCCCTCCAACGTAGTTGACAGCTTCTTGTGCACATTCTCCAGCATCCAACACTTCAAAATCCTAAGCAAATTGGATACTCTTCCTTCCAAATAGAAGACTATGCAGAGAGTCAATTTTGTTCTTCAGCTCAGCTATCTGCGAGTTGTCAACCTTGCCAACATTCGGATTCATCATACTTACAGATCTTTGAGCCTTCATGTGTGTTCTCTCAAGCCTAGAAAGCCCCTCAAGTCTGAGGTTCAAAAGCTCTTCGTCCGGGTTGTTTCGTGTGTGACGATTGGGCATACACAGAAATCAGATTGCTTTCGTGTTGAATGTCGATCGACGCTAGGAGAGTGTCGATCGACGCGGAGTACTCTCGCTCGTTCTTCTCTGCAGCAACATAGACAAACGAGAAAGAGGTGTTAGTAAAAAGGAAAATAAAACACTTAGACTAAATTATAGTACAAAATCTATCGGCGAACTCAAAGAGGCCCTGGCAACGGCGCCAAAAACTTGATAGGTCAAGAATTAATCCCTATTCTAACTGCAAGTGCACATATATGCAATCGTAGTATAAAGGGTATCGAATCCACAAAGACTCCAGTTCACGTGATAGATTGTGTGTAATCGAATTAAACTAAGCAAGACAGATGGAAACCAGTATACATAACAAGTAAACAAACGGTGTGTGATCAGTTAACGAAGGAGCTAGACTTAGGGAAGTTCTCAAAAAATCAGGAACGCAGATCAATCAATCAACGTGATTCAGATATCGATGTTCTAGAACTAGAATCACAATCATATAACAAACCAACTCTCGCTGTGAATGCTAACTATGTCTAACAACCTAGAAAACCAAATCTCTTTGCGAATTCTAAAGTTCTAAACATGCATTTAATTCAGGTTCTTTCGTTCACAAATTTCCTAAGACAAATCTCTTTGTGAATAGGTTATTTGCTCAACTAGGTTCTTTTCTAATCAATTAACCAACTCTCGCTGCGCTAATCAATCTGATATCAATAATCCAAGAAGCTAATTCAGATTAAGCATTAAGAACAACCTAGATGAAGAACTAGATGTTTTGAATCCTAATTAATCAACCAATCTATAATTCCATGAAATCCCTAATGAGAATCCCTAAATCTAACAAGAAAACTACTCAGACATGGTAATCATGACAATAGACATAATCAATGCAGAAATCATATAAAAATCAAAAGAGTAAGAACAGGGGTTCGAAATCCTCTCTCTCTCGAGTACAAGACCAGCCCCAAATCTCCTAATCTCTGATAAAAGAAAGCTTAGCTTAAACAATGGCTGAAAAACCTAATTAATAGTCTAAAACACGATTTGGATCTTTCTGTAAATATAAGAAACTTCTGGGTAAATCCTGCAAATCTCAAAAATATGTATTTCTAAGGCGCAGAAATTTCGTCCTTTAGTGGTGTCGACCGACACCAAGTGCAGACGCACCTAGTGAACTCTGTGAAATCCATGTATGCTGCAAAATCCCTCCAAAAGCTCCCAAAATCTCCAGATAAGCTCCAAACGTACCTAAACCTGCAAAGGACTCTAAAGACTCCAAATACAAGGTTAAAGACTCAATTTTTATATATATATATACATATATCATGGTTGAAAACCTATAAAAACCATGATATATCATCCTTGTGGATGGGTTAGACGTAATGCCTCCTTCATTTCCATGTGGTGTCAGCTTGACATCTCTACCATTTTGGGTCCTTTTGTCCCTTTTCTTCCACTGCTTTCCTCCTTTTTTCAGCAGGTTTCCACGGACGGTTGTACTTCTCCATTTCTGGTCTCACAACAACCTCCCTTTCATGAAATAGGGGCATCTTTCTCACATTAACTGATTGATTGTAAGGTGGAAACTTGTAGTTCACTTTTTTGAGAATGGCTTGGTAAAATACATTTTTGTTGACCTTTGCGAATGTCATCCACTCAGTATTCAAGTCAATGATAGCACCCACATATTCCAAGACGTCCTCCCAATAATCAGTGGCATATATGCCTCTTTTCTCATCTCCACAACCTGAAAATCAGTTCCAACCGAGAAATCTCCCACTTTCACATTAAGATCAGTGATCATACCATAGGGAGTTATTGTAGAGGAGTTTGCAAAGGCGAGACTGACTGCTCATGGTTTCATGTTGGTGATGCCCAGCTGCTCTGCGATTGCTCACGACATTAGATTCACCTTGGAACTTGAATCATAAATGGCTTTCTTGAATTCCATCCAGAAATGGAACATGGAACAATGGTCCTTCTTGAATCCTCAGCATTAGGTAACTGTCTTAACGGTGGTGAGTGTTTCTTCTGTTCAGTTAAAAGCACCTTGATATCTTCTTGGGATTTCTTACACTACAACAATGTTTCTGCAACTGAAGATTCCTGAGCAAGTTATCTCACATATGATAAAAAAATTTGAGCTTTGAGTAAGAGTGTCTGCTGAGCCCTTAGTCTTTACCTTGACCGGATTCCAATTCCTTGTTCCTTTAGACATGTTCATGTTTTCATGGAGCAGAATCACATTGCAGTGCTCCCTAGGATTTTGCTGAGTTTTTCTTGGAAGGACTCCTTGAGGTCTTTTTATTGCCTCATCAGTATGAGAAACATGCATGTCGAGCTTCATAAAATGAGTCTAAACAACTTTATACCTGGTGTTCAGATCAATATACATGTTGTCCACCTTCAATTTAAGCTCAGCTGTAAACTTATGCTGATTCTGAACAAGCTATAGCATGAGATCTTTCAGCTCATCTTGTAGATTAGTTGAAGAAGTCATAATGATCATGAAAGCGGTGAGCTGCGGTTTCTGGTAGGAGACAAAAGGTTGCTTCTGCTGATTTCCTCCATGGTAACCCTAAGAGAAGTTCTTATGGAAGTACATGGTCTTGGCAACCTGTTGTCCTCCAAACTCTGGTGGTGCTTGCGTCTGTCTCATCCTTGTTGTGGGTAAACCTGATCCTAAGGATTCTCAACATTGGTGCTTTTGTAAGACATATTTGTTTGTCTCATCCTTGTTGTGGGTTTTCTAATAGCCAAAGATCATCTGCAACTCATCCAATGGTCAATTAAGTTCCTGCAAGTGTAGTGATCTCCTCAAAAGTCCTTGTTTCATACTCAATTTTGACTCAATAAAACAACTGAACTAACTCTAAGAAAATAGAAAATGGTGTTTCAGTAGCTACCTCCCCACACTTAAACAACACTGTCCGCAGTGTTATAGAACCTTAGGCTCGGTGAGAACAAAAATCAGAATGAACAGATTCCGAAAGGGTCAGAATACTTACCTATCGTCGGCTTGTGTCGATCGATGCTCAGGCCTGCATCGATCGATGCTGATCGTGTTTGCTCGCTCGCGGTTTTCAGAATAACCGCTACTTGAACCGTAATCCATATGGTAAAAGCTAAACCGTAATTGACCACTGCGTCGATCGACACACATGACCGTGTCGATAAACGCAAGGCGATATTGACCTGTTCTCACACCTTTACACACAAAAACTAGAAAATCAAAGAACACAAAGTTAAAACGAAAAATAAAAGAAAGAACAGATCTACTAGTGGGTTGCCTCCCACTCAGCGCTTGTTTTTAGTCATTAGTTTGACTATGGGAGAGAGATCAGACTCATGGTAGATTCAATAGAGGCTTGGAGTGCCTCTGTGAATGTCTCCTCACCCAAGGTGGTGTATATGCATTCAGATCATGAAATCTCCCAAGAAATGAAGAAATGGAACCAGGGTGGGAGCGAAGCGTGGGTGGGATACTGCGTTTTCCTGCATTCACAGCAATGTGGTTAGGAGGTTTAAGTCTAGAAGAATCATACCTTTGCTTTGGTGGAAGAGATATGTCTTGAGCTTTCTGCTTAGTAACAGTTGCATGCTCTGAAGATGTTAGAGCAGGCTCTAAATGAACCGACATCTTCTCTTCTCTAGTATCTGACACTTCAGCTTTACCAATCTAAATCTCTGGCTCCACCTCAACACTGAATGTCTGTCCATCAATGGTGGATTTCTGCAGCTTCTCCATATTGAACTGTAAAGGCTTTCGCCCATATGTAGATCAATCAGACCGCGCTTTACATCAATCACTGCTCCAGCTGTAGCTAAGAATGATTTGCCAAGGATGAGAGGGTCCTTTGGCTCAATCTCATACTTCAACATTACAAAGTCTGTTGGAATCAAGTAGTTTCCAACTCTGATGGGAATGTCCTCTAGAACTCCTTATGGAATCCTCTTCGATCGTTCAGCTAGGATAAGAGAGATCATATTAGGCTGGAAGTCCATCAATCCCAACCTCACAACCACAAAGTATGGCATGAGATTCACTCTTGAACCTAGATCACACAATGAACTCTCAAATCTATCTCTTTAGATAGAACAATCCAATACAAAACTCCCTGGATCCTTTAGTTTCTCAGGAAACCTGCCTTGAATCACAGCGCTGCATACTTCAGAGATCATCATTACACCTTCCTCATCACTCATCTTTCCTGAAAGCATGTCATTTACACATCTATTCATCACATGAGTGGTCTTAAGAGAATCTATTAACGGGACCTCAATGAGTACTTTACTCATAATCTTCTTGTACTTAGACAACTGACGCTAGTACTTTGACTTCCTAGACTCCTTAGGAAAGGAACTTTTGGTTTGTAGCCCTTGTCATCCATATTTTGAAGCTTATCTGCATATAGTGTTTGTGCATGACCCTTGCGTTGATCGATGCTCGTGGTGCGTCGGTCGACGCTTGTCGAGGGTGTGTCGACCTTTGTCTCAAGGTTGGTCGAAGAATCATTCTGAGAAGTCGTGTGTCGATCGACACAGAAGATGTGTCGATCAACACAACTCGTGGATAGAGACTTCTCGTCATCAGAAACTGCATTTGCGATTTGATCTTCTTCATGTCCCAATTCGATTGTATTCTCCACCATTATAGCATTGATGTATTGCTTCTGATTCTGGGTCTTCTTCCCCTTAATATTAGCTTAGGCTTGTATCATTCGATTGTCCAGATTGTCAACTCTGCTTGTCAGAGTATCCATCCTCCCACTGAGATCTTGATACATGGAGTCCATCTTCCCATTCAGATCCACTGTCATCTTCTTCTGACCACGAAGCACTTGATCAAGAATTGCCATCATCTTATCAGACTGCTCATTATGTGGAGTAGGATTCTGATATGGGGAAGAATCATAGTCTCTGGTGAATGAGCTGTTCTGCGGAAAAGGTCTCTGAAATGCAGACCTTGGTGTGTAACCAGCAGTCTGTCCCTACTGATTTTCGTATCTCTGACTTTGATAACCATTTCCAGCTATGTAATTGACATACTCAGACTCATCAACATCTGCAGAAAAATGGACTTGCTTTTGCCAAGTAAGATGCTATGGACGTAATCAATCTTGTTCTTCATCTCTGCCATCTGCGAACTGTCTACTTTTCCACCATATTTCTTCCTCTCCAGATCAGCATTCTTCGTGCTATTGCTACACACCAAGTTCTCAATCAGCTCCTTAGCTTGCTATGGAGATTTGGTATTGAAATTTCCATTGCTAGCAGCATCCAAAGCCATCAGATACCACAAATCAACTCCTCTGAAGAAAATGCCCAGCAACTAAACTTCAGAGAAACAATGATGAGGGCATCTCGTTGGTACATCTTAAACCTCACCCAAGGTGCCTTCGACGCCTCTGTAGGTCCCTGCTTGAATGTCAAAAGATCCTGTCTAAGCTGATCAGATCTAGCATCATCATAAAAGTGCCTCAGAAACTTCCTTTTCACTGCATCCCTAGTAGTCAGCCAATTTGCAGCTTCTCCTCCAAGAGAGTGAGGAAAAATCTTGCAGTGCATGAAGTCATAATGATATATCATGGTTTTTACCGGTTTTATGCCATGATATAAGTATGTTTTAGAGTCTTTTTGTGTGTCTTGGATTTGGAGATTATGGAGCTATTTGGAGCATTTTGGAGTTTTGACCCGAGAGATTGAGCTCACTTCCGAAACAGAGTACTGCATCGATCGACACACATCGTGCATCGATCGACACACAGCGCGTTGGGCCAGACTCGCGAGAGTTAATGAAGAATGATGATATTGCAAAGTTGCCCAGAAGTTCCAGATATTTACACAGAAGCCCCAAGACGTGATTTAGTTATTTAATTAGGTTTTAACTTCAATTTTTACATACACTATCATACTTTAGATCTGAGAGTTTTTAGAGCTATTTGGGGCAGATCTGATCATGTACTACACCTTATTTTTGGAGAAGATTTCGAACCCCTTTATTTGTTTAATCTCTTTTATGATATCTATTAATTCATTGATCATGTTTACATTATCTATGTCTGAGTAGATTCATAGTTAGGTTTAGGGATTCTCAATAGGGATTTTATGACTTGCTAGATATAATTAATTCAGTTAAGGATTCATATCAATAGATGTTCTTCAATCTAAATTGTGTTTAATGCTAGTTCTAACTTGATCACTTAGAATCTAGATCTTAGGTTGCTATATTGACACGAAAGTGTGGTTTAGAATCTGAACTATTTAGGTTGAGCAATATAATTACTCGCAAAGAAATTTGGTTTAATTAGATTGTGAACATATCGAACTTGATCATTAAAGCTGGTTTAATCTGCTAGGAATTACAAAGACATTTGGATTTCTGCAATTAGGCTTAGAGAATTCTCTCAACGAAAGTTGGTTAATTCTATATCTGTGTTTTGAGTTCTAGAACCGTGTTTAATTTGATCCTGACTGAATGATTTGTCTACTTGTCTGATTTCCTGAGAACTCCCTAGACTTAGCGCCCTTAGTTAATTGCTTACAACCAAACTCGCTACTGATTTACTTTCTTGCTTGCTTTTTAGTTTCTAATCACATTTGCTTTCTCCTAGTTTAATCTTTTATGTTCTAATTCTATCGTTGGCTAAGAGTCCTCGTGGATTCGATCCCTAAGTACTACATTGATATTACTGTGCACTTGCAGTTAGTATAGGGTTTAAACTACGAGACCTATCAAGTTTTTGGCGCCGTTGCCGGGGACTCTTTGAGTCCTCGATAGATTTGAACTTAGGGTTTTTGCTAGGATTTTTATTTTTTGTTTTGGTTACTGATTTTTCTCTGTTTTCTCTTTGTCGGATGTTTCAAAATTGCATAGCATCGACCGTTTCAGTTTCTGTGTCGATCGTTACTAGGCGATTGGAGTTGAATCGATCGTTGCACTGTTCGCATCGATCGTTGCTTGGCGATTGCAGACGGTTTATGCAGACGCGTGATACCAAAAGTAATCCGAACACCAACCTCGTTAATCTCCGTTTTGAAGAGCTTGCTAGACTAGAGAGGACCAACAAAAGAGTTCAAAGCGCAAGGATGGTTGTACAACATGTGATTATAATGTCTGATGCTCAAGGTATCCCGAGAGACCGACAAAACAATCCGTACAATGCTGCTGGGCAACATATTGATGCTGAAGGGAATGTTATCCCTGATCCTCCTGAGCAACCACAACAGGAGCAGAACCAAGGCCAAGGACAGGCCCAAGGTAGACAGATGGTTGTCCATGAGAGGACTTTGGCTGACTATAACCGTCCGGATGAGTTTCATGCTAACCGGTCAGCTCTTGTACCTCCTGATTTTGAGAGGAATGATTTTGAGATCAAGACTATCTACTACTCTCTGCTGAGGCAGAATGCCTTCCATGGTTATCCTAATGAGCAGCCGATGGATCACATAGATGAGTTTGAGGAAATAGTCACAGGGATGAAGTATGATGGAGTGAACTATGACTACCTGTTTCTCAAGCTCTTCCCCTACTCTCTCGCTGGAGATGCTGCTGCCTGGATGAAATAGCTTCCACCTGGGAAGTTTGTTACATGGGATGCTTTGAAGAGTGAGTTTCTGCGACACTTCTATGATGATGCTCGTTCTGATCAGTCAAGACATGATATTCTCACCTTCACTCAAGGTCCGACAGAGCCTCTTAAGACTGCCTGGATGAGGTTTAAGAAGTACCAACGTGACTGCCCGCATCATGGATTCACTGAGGTAACATTGCTGGGTATCTTCTTTAGAGCCATATATCTCCCATACCAGACTGCGTTGGATAATTCCAGCAATGCGAATTTCAACACTAGGACTCCTGAGCAAGCTAAGCAGCTGATAGATAACTTAGTAAGCAGTAATAGTTGCAAGACTACTAATGAGAGGAGGAAGAAGTCTGGTGGAAAGGTAGAGAACCTGGAGATTGCTGATATTAGGTCTAGACACAGTTTGTAATCTTCTAGCTGGGAAGAAGGCTGTACATTTTGCCCAATATGTTGAGGTGATCAATGCTGAAGAAGATGGGCAGGAAGAGGATGTGAACTACATTGGAGGATCTGGTTTCCAAGGTAACAGGTTTGGTAATCAGCAAGGTAATAGATTTTTCAGTGGTCAGAAGAGTGCTTTCACAAGCAATCAAAACTCTTCTGGCTTTGGACATAATGCTGGTTTTCAGAAACCTTTCCAACAAGGTATACAGAGGACATATGGATCTTCCTCTTACCAAACACCTCCTATAGCTACTACTCATGAGAGTAAGATGGAGAGTATGATGGAGCAGCTGCTGAAAGGTCAGAGTAAGTATGCTATGGACCTCGACAACAAGATAGGTTCTGTGTATGAAGTGCTAAATAGGAAGTTTGAATCTTTGAGCACAAATATGAAGGAGCTTGATGCTAAGGTTGCAAGGACTGCTGGATATGTTCAGAGGCCAGATGGATCTCTTCCGAGATGAACTGATGCCAATCCTAAGTATCAGTGCAATGCAGTGACACTGAGAAGTGGTAAAGAGCTGTTTCCTGCCCATAAAAAGCACTTAAGTGTCGAAGAAATCGTGGAGATTGTGAACACAGCTCGCAAAGAAATTTGGTTTAATTAGATTGTGAACATATCGAACTTGATCATTAAAGCTGGTTTAATCTGCTAGGAATTACAAAGACATTTGGATTTCTGCAATTAGGCTTAGAGAATTCCCTCAACGAAAGTTGGTTAATTCTATATGTGTGTTTTGAGTTCTAGAACCGTGTTTAATTTGATCTTGACTGAATGATTTGTCTACTTGTCTGATTTCCTGAGAACTCCCTAGACTTAGCGCCCTTAGTTAATTGCTTACAACCAAACTCGCTACTGATTTACTTTCTTGCTTGCTTTTTAGTTTTTAATCACATTTGCTTTCTCCTAGTTTAATCTTTTATGTTCTAATTCTATCGTTGGCTAAGAGTCCTCGTTGATTCGATCCCTAAGTACTACATTGATATTACTGTGCACTTGCAGTTAGTATATGGTTAAAACTCTGAGACCTATCACATAACTCACTCCATTATGCTTCATTCCTATATCCAAAGACTCAAAATCCTCTATGTGATCCATACGATGCTCATGTGGGGTCCATGAAAGAGGTTTTGTCCCACAAGCGTATAGTAAGATGTCTTCAGCTCAAAGTCATTCCGTGCAAACGGAGGAGGTACAATCGCAAACCTGTTAACATAGAACTCAACAAGCCTGTTGTAATCAGCAAGTGTCCTCCCAGCTGGAGGATTAGGCACTCTAGGAGGATCTTCAGCTCGTGGATTTCCCTGTCCACCTGCAGCCTCTTCATTCTGTTCCGGCTAAATAATCTCCTGAACAATCATGTGCCCATCATCATCAAGTCTCTGACCACGCTCATTGCAGACATGGTTTTATGCATCTCTCAGAACACCATGTTCATCGCGAATCAAAATCACAGCATTTGCATTCGCCATCTTAGATGGTTTCTGAGCTTTCCTGTTCTCTCTCTCTAGCCTTGCAGGCTCCTGAAGTCCGAGATTCACGGGCTCCTTGTACGAATTACTCCTTAGGGTGCAATCATGCATAAACTGTCTCGTTCACAAGTGTGTCGACCGACGTAAGCAGTGCATCGATCGAGGCTGATCGCGAGTGCGTCGATCGATGCAGGGCGATTCTCGTCGAACCTGCATGCAAGAAAAGAAACAAAACAGAAGAAAAATTAGTAAAATAAAAAAAAACGAAAATCCTAGTCTAAACTCTAAACTCAAATCTATCGAAGTCTCAAAAGAGTCCCCGGCAACGGCGCCAAAAACTTGATATGCTCGAGTTTTAATCCCTAGAGCTACACTGTAAGTGCACAGACGTGACTAGTAGTATATAAGGGTCGAATCCACAGAGACCCAAGAATCATACGAGAGACTATAAAGTGTCGAATTAAGCTAAGCAGAGCAGAGAATAAAGCAATAAACAAGGCAAGAGAGTAAAGTAAACGGTGTGTAATCAATCAAGCGAAGCGTCATGTCAAGGGAGTTCTCAGGAAATGAGGAATACATGCAAATCAATCAATCAGGATCGAATTAAGAACTGTTCTAGAACTAGAATTACATAAGCATAAGAAACCAACTTTCGTTGCGAGTATTATCTATGTCTAGCAAGCTAGCAAACTAACTTTCGTTGCGAGTTCTAGAGATCCTAAACATGCATTAGTCTCAGGTTCTTTCGTTCACCATTCTCCTAAGCCAAATTCCATTGCGAATAGTCAAATTGCTCATCTAGGTTCTTTCTAGTTAATTAACCAACTGTCGTTGCGAAAATCAACCTAACATCAATAATCTAAGTGGCCAGTTCAGATTAAGCATTAAGAACAACCCTAGATGAAGAACTAGAGAGTATGAATCCCTACATATTGATTAACCTAATATTACATGAAATCCCTAATGAGAATCCCTAAACCTAACAGGTAAACTACTCAGACATGGCAATCATAACAATAGACATGATGAATAGAAAACCAAATATCAAAAAAGAAGTAAAGAAACAGGGGTTCAAAATCTCTTCTCTATCGAGTACAAGACCAGCCCCAAAATCTCTCAATCTCTGATAGAATAAAGCTTAGCTTAAACAATGGCTTAAAAACCCTAATATAATATTCTAAATACGTTTTGGGCTTCTTTGTAATTATGTAAAACTTCTGGACTAATGTGCAAATATCCAAAGTCTTCATTAACTCGGGGAGAACTGCTTGATCACGATGTGTGTCGATCGATGCCACATGTGTGTCGATCGACACAGAGATCCAAAATCGTCTCTAACATCTTCTTCTCGCACGAACTCTCCAAATAGCTCCAGAATGCGCCATAATGTCCAAATATGCTCCAAACGTACCTAGTCATGTAGAACACATGAAAGGACTCCAAAACATACTAAAAGACTCGATAATAAAGACTTATATCATGGTAAAAAGCCCTAAAAACCATGATATATCATGGATAAGCTCACCATCCAATTCCCTTTGATTGATGTTGTAAATACTACTCCGGTGGTAAAGAGATGCTGAAAGGTTATGCGTACGAGTAATATGACATAAGAAGAAGGTGTTATGATGATAACTGAGATATGCAGTGGTATGATCCAAGGCAGGATACCAGAGAAACTTAAGGATCCGAGAAGCTTTGTCTTGGAATGTTTTATATTCAAGGACATGTTCAAAGTTCGTTATGTGATTTTGGCTCAAGCGTCAATTTTATGCGTTATTCAGTGGCATTGAGACTTGGGATGACAGACTTCACACCTATTAGGATCTCTCTAATTATACTTGATCAAAATTCCAGGATTCCAGACGGCCTTTTAGAAGATTTGCCGATACGTATTGGCGATTGTATGATCTCCCACACATTATGTGGTTCTGCAATATGGTAAAGAGCCTAAGGATCATCTCATTCTAAGCGAACCATTCTTGGATACAGTGGTGCCATTATTGACGTGAAGCGAGGCAGAATAGCTTTGAATGTCGGTGATCTGATGATGAGTTTCGATATAGACAAGTTGGTTAAGCGACCAACGATCGATGGGCACACATTCTATGCAGACATGCTAAGCAATCTAGCAGATGAGATTTTTCATGAGATGCACTCTACATACCTTCTGGAGAGACCTCTGATCAATTCTCTGCAGGAGGTAGAGCATCATGACAAAACTTTTGCATAATATGCTAAGATGATGGATGCTAGTGAGCATGTGATGCAGTTGGTCGTATAAGAGGAACTCGTTTGCAAAGATCTTGACTATTCTCTTGATGACATATCAGGTATATCTCTGAACTTGTGCATGTATAAGATTCACCCTGAGGATGAAATCATATCATCGATTGAGTGTCAGAGGCGACTTAACCCGAATGTGAAGGAGGTCGTTAACAAGGAGATCATGAAACTCCTAGAACCATGGATCAACTATTCCATCTCAGACAGCAACTGGATCAGTCCGGTTTATGTGATTCCTAAGAAAGGAGTGGTCATAGTGGTGAAAAACAAAAGGAACGAGCTGATTCCTACACGGACTATCACTGGACACAAGATGTGCTGTGACCAGGAAAGACCATTTTCCTTTGCCCTTCATTGATCACATGTTGGAGAGGCTCGCAAATCGTCCTTACTACTACTTCCTCGATGGTTACTCATGTTTCTTTCAGATTATTATCCATCTAGAGCACCAAGAGAAGACCACCTTTTCATGTCCCTGTGGTACATTTGCATATCGCAGAATGCCATTTGGAGTTTGTAATTCTCCTGCGACTTTAATTTTAAGAGATCCATGATGTCCATCTTTACGGACATGATTGAAGAATAAATGGAGGTCTTTATGGAAGATTTCTCAGTCTACAGACCATCCTACCACAACTGTTTGGACAATCTATGCAAAGTGCTTGCTAGATGTGAAGAAAAGCACTTGGTTCTGAATTGGAAAAGTGTCACCTCATGGTCAATGAGGGCATTGTTTTTGGGCATAGAGTTTCAGAGGCTGGGATTGAGGTAGGCCGAGCCAAGATAAAGGTGGTGACAGGACTGCATGCACCGGATTCGGTCATGACAATGAAGAGTTTTTAAGACATGATGGGTTCTACTAGAGTTTCATCAGAGGCTTCAGCAAAATCTCTCTAACACTTACTGCTTTGCAAGGATGTGAAATTTCAGTTCACTGCTGAATGCGAATCAGCTTTTGAGCAGATCAAGCAAAACTTAGTGAGTGCTCCTATAGCGCATCCACTAGACTGGGATTTGCATTTCGAGTGATGTGTGATGGAAATGATTTCACAGTATGAGCTGTTTTAGGACAGAGAAAAGGCAGGAAACTGCACGCTATCTACTACGCTAGTAGGATACTTGATGATGAAAGAGAAATTATGCAACTACAGAGAAGGAGTTTTAGCTGTGGTGTTTGAGTTTCAAAAGTTTCGTCCTTACTTGGTTGGTTCGAAGGTAATTTTGCATACAAATCATTTTTCTATGAAGTACTTGATGCAGAAGAAAGATGCAAAAAAGGCTAGTGAGATGGATACTCCTTCTTCATGAGTTTGATATTGAGGTGAAGGACAAGAAAGGGGGTGAAAATGGCGTTTCTGATCATCTCTCAAGGATTAGAGTTGAAGATGGCGTCCCCATATATGATTTCCTACCTGGGGAAAACATCAACATGATTGAGACGAGATTGCAGTGGAACTTGGTGAAAAATCTGCAGTTTTCATGAGTTGTAGAGTCGGTGTCGGCCGACACACCACTGGTGTTGGTCGACACCAAATAAAAATCACGAACAGAAATCAATCTAGATCGACACAATATGCTCGACACACCTCGGCATCGACCGACGCCATTCTCGGTGTCGGTCGACACGATTTGAAGACGAGACTAAATTGTGCAGAATTTTGGAACTGTTCCTTTTGAGGAGCTATCACTATTGGAACTTCTCCCGATCGACCCTGGTATGCTGATATTGCCAATTAATTTGATGCAGAGGATGAGCCAGATGAATTAAAGAGCTACACAAATAAGAAGTTGATGAGAGAAATCAGGAGTTTCCTGGGATGAATCTTACTTGTACAAGCATTACTCTAATGGTATCTACATGAGATGTATTGCGGAATCTGAGATTGCTAATTTATTGTTACACTGCCATGGATCTGAGTATGCTGGAAACTTTTCTACCTTCAAAATTGTGTCGAAGGTTCTTCAAGCAGGCTTTTAGTGGCCTACGATTTAAGGATCCTCAATTGTTTATCTCTCAGTGCAATGTCTGTCGGAGGAGAGGGAAGATCAATAAGCGACATGAGATGCCACAAAACTTCATCATTGAGGTTGATGTATTTGATTGCTGGGGCCTCGATTTCATGAGTCATTTTCCCTCATCTTATGGGAAAAAGTACATCTAGGTTTCTGTAGAATATGTGTCTAAGTGGGTTGAAGGAATTGTTGATCCAACCAATGATTATTCGGTTGTTCTTAAGCTGTTTAAGACCACCATTTTCCCTCGATTTGGAGTGCCTCAGATTGTGATAAGTGATAGTGGATCTCATTTTATCATTAAAGTCTTTGAGAAGCTGTTAAAGAAGCATGTTGTGAATCCTCGTGTGGAAATTCCTTATCATCCTCAAACAAGTGGGTAGGTTGAAGTCTCCAACATCCAGATTAAGAAGATCCTGGAGAAGACTGTTAGCAAGACACATAAGGATTGGTCTGCAAAGCTGGATTATGCGTTATAGGCCTACAAGAATGTGTTTAAGAAGCCAGTAGGGAGTACACCATTTCATCTTCTCTATGGGAAATCTTGTCACCTTCCAGTTGAGCTCGAGCACATGACAACATGAGCTGTGAAGCAGATGAATTTCGACGTGCAGTTGAACAAGCTTGATAGATTAGGTATCATGCCTATAAAAATCCGAAGCTGTATAAGGAGATTACTAAAGCATATCAAGACAAAAAGATCATCGCCAAACAATTTGAGCCAAATGACCATGTACTTTTGTATCTCTTGTTTGCAATTGTTTCCTGGAAAATTGTGCTCTCGTTGGTCACGTCCTTTCACAATCAAGGAGGTGCGACCGTATTGTGCTGTTATCCTACTGAGTTCCGAAGGCAATAAATTCACTATCAATGGACAAAGAGTGAAACGATATTTGGCGAAAGCCTAGAATCTAAGAGGTTACATTGTGCCACTGGATGATGCACCCACTGCTTAATCGAAGTATATTCAAGCTAGTGATGTAAAACGAGCGCTTGGTGGGAGGTAACCCACTAGTAAGTCTGTACATATTATTTTTGTTTTCGTTTTGGTTGCTTTGATTTTTTTTCTTTGGTTTGTCAAAGGTGTGAGTAACATATCACATCCGATCAGTATCGGTTGACACCAATATGGTGTCGGTCGACAACCGATTCGAACGACATACGCTTGTTGAGCTTGCTCGATACAACAAAAACTGGTGTCGACTATGGTATCAATTGATGCCAGTTGTGTGTCGGCAGACATCCATTTCGTCTGCAGGTAAGGATTCTGACTTTATTAGTCTTTGTTCGTCTTGACTATGTTTTCCTAAACCCAAGCTTGATGACACTGCAGACAGTGTTGTTTAAGTGTGGGGGGAGGTAGTTACTGACACTATTTTCTCTTTTCTTAGAATATGTTTTATCGAGTCAAAACCTTTTTAGGAAACCATGATTTTTAGAGGAATTACCACATCTGCAGGAAGCTAAGTAACCATTGGAGCAAGCTTGACTAATGAAAAACCACAAGGCTGATCAAACTACCAAAGACACCCACATCCTTTTGGGTATTCAGAGGATCCATTACTGGTTTCACACCTAACATGACTCAATTTTTCTCACCTTGGGGCTTGGATATACATTGGATCGAATCACTACAAGAAAACAGCGTTTTTGCGACTATACTTGTAGTCGTAACATTTTGCCACTATTAAGGGACAATATTGCCACTATTTTGCGACAACGGATATATGGACGTGTATTCGTCGCTTATATAAGACCAAAAATGATTGTCGCAAATTTAGTCGTCGATTCACGATTGATTAACGACCATTGTCGAGACCGAAAACAATAGTCGCAGGCTAGTCGGTGATATGACGACTACTTTTGCATCTGATGTGAAGAGTCGTAGAAAAATCACGAATTGGTCAGTACATGGGCGACTAATGCGATACTTCATGTGTAGTAGTAACCAAGTCGTTTATTGGTCGCTATTGATACGACTAATATTCAACTCATTATTCGTGTCACAAAGTAGTCGGGTATGGGTCGTATCATATAGTATTTTTGGATTTTTTGAAAGCAATATGAGATAGTTTGGTTATATTTTACCTGTTTGTGGTAGGTGTACGGGTTTTAAAGGTAATCTATACTTGCAATATGTAAAGTGTATAATCACTTTTTCCAGCTTCTAATAAACATGTATAAGTTTCAATATTATGTATTAACTAAAATTTATTGTAAAGTTAATTAACCCTTAAAATAGAAATCAAACACTTTGCAATCTTTACACTGGTTTTAAGGAATAAAAAATAAAAAATTCATAAGTTCTTAAAAGTTATAGAATAAGAGTGAAGGAGAGTTACAAGTGATCGAAAGTCTGGTGCTCATTTGAGTACCACATCGAAAGAGGATTAGGGTACCTACAAGAAATCAAAGAGGGAAATACGGAAGATGTTGTTAATAATTTATATGATCATAAGATGTTCAATATGAAAATTTCAAAATATTCATACCGTTTCATCAAACTGTTCAACTCATCCAAAGATACTCGATGATAGTCAATTGAAGAAGGTCATTCTATTCCTCTAAGCCAAGTAACCCCTAGGTAAAAAAAATAATAATATATTTCCATAAATGTTTTCTATATTAATGTCTTCCTCATATTTTCTAGAAAACATGTCAACATACCGCAAAATCTTTCTATCCAGAAAAATCGGAGCAAAACAAACAAATGCTTGTCTGGAACTTGTTCAAAACGCCTCGACAATTCCCCAGCGGGTGGTCCATAGGCCACACATTATATCGCCCTCTTCCTTCAATTCCAACATGATTATTTAGTAAGGTTTAAATTTTTTTGGGCCAACAGTAAATTTTAATTACTTTAGCGTGAATTGAACTTTAGCGCATGTATGTGAATACGAATTGACCTTTGAAGAGTCATCTACCCATTCAAGTTCTCCAACCAATGTTATAGCACCAACAACATCTATATGAAAAAAATTCTTTTAAATATAAGTTTATCCCCTAAAAACAACAACCACAATTCTTCTAAATCCAATGTAAGATTTCTCCACTTAATCTAATAATAATGTATTATAAACAACACTTACCAATTGCATATTTATCTGAAACCATCCCATCATTAATTTCTTGGATTGGTTTGATGCTCAAGAGGTCATCCAAAGTTGGAGGATCAAAGTTCTCAATGATATTTGTCTCGCCAGTTATAAAAATATCATTATACGTTGGACATACTCTGTCTTACTTTGGCCCTAACGAAACCCTAAAATCAGAAAA
This sequence comes from Orychophragmus violaceus, assembly GCA_030180135.1. Taxonomy (NCBI): domain Eukaryota; kingdom Viridiplantae; phylum Streptophyta; class Magnoliopsida; order Brassicales; family Brassicaceae; genus Orychophragmus; species Orychophragmus violaceus. Next base: position 92,363,790 of record CM058239.1, on the reverse strand, counting down.
ATTAAACCAGAAACCTTCTTTCTATAAAAGAAAAAGGAACTTCTGGGCGTTTTTTCAAAAGCTAAAGCCTGAATCCGACTTCCCTGTTGATTATAACCAAAGGTTACAAAAGGAAGTACACAAATAAAAATGTATGTATTTATGGGTAAAGGGGTAAATTAATTCCAAGGGATAAAAAAAAAGTAGAAGAAGAATACCGTTTAATCGGATAAAATTAATTCCAATGGAGTATCATAGTATTTAAAACACCACGCTCTCAAAACCTTCGCTCTAACATTCCAATGATTATCCCTCAAAGTAGTATCAGCAATTTCATGAAATTGTGAGTTTTCAGAATAGCATGTTATAAGTGGATTCATTTTGTGGATATCTCTTTGAATATCAGAGAATGATAGGGAAGAGGTAGATGAAGAAAGTGAAGAGTTTTTAGGTTTATTCAAATAAATACCCGGTAACTATTTTAACTCGATACGCAACAATTGCGACTTTACATTAAAATCCACTTACTCGTTTTGGGATTTTCTCGAATGATTACATGAGAATGACCCATGTATGCTTTTCTTTCATAATCTCTAATCGTTATGCGTTGAATTTACCATTAGCAACTGATTGTTCATAATCCTCCCAGCTTAACGAAATACATTGATTTGTTCTTTAAAAGAGAACATGTTCTCGATCTGTTAATAAGTTTAGGTACTAAATTTTAATCAATGTTTATACTCATTCGTTATTTTTCAATTTTTGGATATCATGGAATACAAGTAATATACTATGTTACTAAAGATAACCAAGTTGACAAAAAAGGAAATTCTAGAGAAAACCATAAACAAAGTATGGGTTATAAATAAAAATTTAATTTAAATTCATAAACCATAAGTATGTTCTTCACTTCGCAAATCCAACAAACCACACCCAACATTCTTAACATAGAGGAGACTTACCTGAACCAAAAATAATAATATTAAAATAAAATCACGGAACTCTTCAACTTCATACCCATCAAAACATATCTTAGAAACTCGTTGAATTGCCTACAACCTCACCAACCCTAATCAACAAACAAATTTTAATTATTTGTCATTTTACACTAACTGGAACGAATTTATAAAAAAGCTTTGATGTTTCATCATACCACCACTGTTATTGGCTATATTAAAGCATTGAAATAAGCAGAACAATATCATATTCGGCCTTTTGCCCCATGCCCTAACCAACCTAACAACAAGATTACCATTGGGCACACAATCCAATGACTCGTTTCTGCTAACATTTACTGCATATCAGCTTTCAAACATTCTAAGAATATTGTACATGAAATAAATTGTTGTTATACTTACTCCAATTCTTTGGTTCTGAATTTTACTTGAAGTGGCCTCCAGAAATAAGTTTTAGGATCATTTGCAGTAACCATTGTATCTCTTTTGAAGCCATCAATTCCAATCACAACACTAATCAAATCTATATCTCAAACCAATAAACATAACAAACAAATCCATAACAAAATCATATTAAAACAGTGATGTCCCTTAAAACTTGTAACCTTAAGTCCAAAAAACTATACCAATTGGATATGTGCTAGTTATAGTGCCATTTGAAACGCCACATATAGGCTTTAATTAGATATATCAATACATTAACTTTGGTTTCGATCAATGTAAATAACTTATCGATTACCGGTGCACAAAATGGTTTATTTGTATCACATAATGGCTAGTCATGAACTAGTGCGTTACACATGGCATATTAAGGAACTATTGTTTGACACTTGCCCTAACACCTGTAACTATTGAATTAGATGTCACAAGAACTTTGGGTGTATGTTGCTAGTTATGTTGAGTTCCTCTATCAATCATCCATTTGATATTTTATTTATGTTTTAGTATAATATTGTAGGTTTCACATTTTCAATTAATGGTAAGTTACAAATTGTGAAAAAAATTACATCGTACTAATTATTAGAATTAGTATATTTGAACCACAATATTTTAATGTGTGGTGTTGTATTAATGTATAGTATTCTACTGTGACTACTATTACACCAAAATTTCTTTGCCAATGTTGATAGCTAACAAAATATTGCATGACATAATGACTATGTTAGCAAGATTTTACATAAAGTAGTCTAATAATTACGACTACTTAACATATACGATCTACATTCAGCTTCCTGCACACACGCAATCGACATTAGTGGATAGGTGATTATCTAGGGAACTGAGCGTCAAATACACGATGATCTAGGTTATTAAAGTTAAGTAGATTTTTTGTTTCATTATTTTATTAATTATTCTTGTGCAGGAAAGTGAATAGTCGTGTCTATATGTACGGTTATAATGTAGAAGAAACTCAGTCAAACAAATTAGGGATTAATAAACACCCATTATGTCAACCTCTTCGTTAACCCACACTACAACAACATGCCTATGGCTTATGCGTACTGGCCATGGCGTCGATACGATCAGCTTTACTACGAAACCCGCTCAGTGACAAGAAAACGTAGAGCAATCATCCCATTCGACCTTCTAGCGTTGCCTGATGATGTGATAACAAAGATTCTCGCTCGTGTTTTCGAACGGGAGATGCAAGATCTCAGTCATTCGAAGATAGCTTGCAAAGCCTTGAAGGAGAAGACGGAAACACATGAGTTCTTCAACTAGGTTAATTTAACACAAATTAAATACCATGCTTGGGCTCCGGGATTTGATTGGACAAAATTCAGTGAAAGCTGCTACGATTGATAACAAGGATTTTAGGATCCTTTGAGGTACCAATTCCTCAAGCTTATCGTGTAGTCTTGAGGTATCGAACCTATTCTGGGATGGATAAAACCAATAAGCAAACACTAAACCTTCAGAGTCAAATCACTCAATTAAGTTTTCTTGTTTCTAACAATCCTAATAAAAGCAAATCAAATAGAAGTAAACAAAAGGCAAGTAAACGAATGCGAATTCAATCAATGATAAAGATAGGGCATAAGGTCAAGGTCAACGGACAGGTGACTCGGGATGATCAAGGATCCTAATTCAAACTTCAAACAAGCTACCCTCCTAGCAAGGAACACAACGATACGATCAGTTTAATCTCTTAATACTAATCTCTTTACTTAATCCTAATCCAAGAACAAATTCTCATTTGTGAATTAGAATCAAGCAAGCAATCAAACAAGTTCCAAACAACTAACAATCACTCTAAACATACATTCTCATGCGCTAGAATGTGAAAATTCTATCAAAGCTAGAAACTGAAATTTCATCGAACATGTTGTGAACAAGAAATCTTAAGCATTCTAATCAACTTGATCAAGGCTAATTAGACATTAAACACACTTTGACAGATGAGATTTTAAACAATCAAGCACTAGAAATCCATTGATCACCCCTAATCAACCTAATCCTACCTAACCCATAAGCCCTATGAAGAACTACTCACTAATCATCATATGAACAACAAAATCCATGGGGACAATGTTGATCATAGAAAACTAGAGATAGATTGAAGGATTTGATGAAGGAATCACAAAAGAAGTACTAGATTAATCAAAGAAATCCAAACTTGTTCTTCCAAGTGTTTAGAACATAAAATAAAGCTTCAGATTCTGTAAAAAGATAGGTTTTTGGCTTAAAAAGTCATTAGGGTTCGAGCCGGGTCAACCCGGAACAAACCGGGTGTTGACCCGGATCCAAGGCAATTTCTGGGACGCGTATCGATCGGCGTATCGGTCGGACGACCGATACGGACTCTCGGATTTTTCTGGGAAGGGTCGTATCGGCCAGCCAGCCCGATATGCTGGCCGATATGGACTCTCGGATTTTTCTGTGTTGAGATGCATCCAGTAAATCAGGCATAACTCTTTCCATATAGCTCCGAATGACTTCAAACCACCTCCATTAGAAAGCCAACTCAATTTCCCATGATTTTTATTCAGAATCCCAGATCTAAAATTCAATGTAATATCTTCATATGACTCAATCTTTCAAGCTCATCGGTTTGGTCCTATATCACCATTTCACTTGCAATCACTCCTTTGGCCTCCAAACTCTTCCAAACCTCCTTAGCAACTCCAAGAACCTACAAAACATAGGAAACACTCCAAATGCAAGCCTAGAATGCCTAAACATAGCTCTAGATGATCCTATACTCTAAACACATCAATGACCAAAGAAATGAAGTTAAAGGAAACTAAAAAGAAGTAAAACATGATCCTAACAATAGCCTAAATGCATGAAAATACAAGTATATCAATTCCCCCAAACTTAAACCTTGCTTGTCCACAAGAAAGCATAAGACTATCAAAGCAAGTTGGGAGAAAGGTTTGAAGGCGGAAGCTCATATCCAAAGACAAAACTGAGATCAACAAGTTCCAATTCAAGTCAACGTCACCAAGATGCAACCAAGTTAGGCTTACTCCAAAAATTTAGCCATGCTCATCAAGACAAAACTCCTAGCTCAATTATTAACCTAGACAAGCATTCCTATCAACTAGCTCTTTAACATTCATTAGTTTTTCAAGTGGATCTTACTCAATGCAAGGTGATCAAACTCATTTGGCAAAGGGACAAGGTTTTGAGATTAAAGTGATCTCAATCAAAATAGGGGTTTATTCCAAAAGCATGAAGGTTCTCTCATAAAGAAGTGAATGAGCTATAGTAAAATGCTAAGAGTTAGAGGCAATTGGTGCATACTAGGTTGATTTCCATCTACCCATGCCCCAATTACTTCTTCTCCTAATCTAGCCCCCACCTAAATGGATACTACCCTTGACCAAGGCTATTTTTGCCTCATACCCTTCTCTCAATCAGATACCTTCCAATCAAACTCCCCAAGGATCAATAAAGACTTTTCAAAACAGTGGCAAATCTTTTCTTTTTAACTTAGCTCAAGTCTTTCTTTAGCAATGGTCTCTTTTCTTTCTTTAAGGTGAGCCTTTGGCTTCTTTTCATTTCAAAATATGAGACACTTCTTTTCTTTAAACACATAAGAGCTTTTCTTCTTTTAAAACACTTTGCCAACAAACTTAAGATCCCAACCAAAATCCCTTTCATTCTTTCTTTTCTTTATTCTCTTTCTCCTTTCCCAATTCCTCCCCCAAACTTGGATTCTAGCCTATTGCAAAGCTAAAGGTGCTGAGCTTGCACTATATGGAAATTTCTCCTAGTCGCCTCATACTCAACACTTTTTACCTAGCTCATTACAAATAGGCCTACCACTCAAGATAGTGTTTGTGGCTTGAAAGAAGGGTGGTGAAAGGTATGAAAGTCTATTTGAGCAAGTAGAGAGGGGTAGAAAGGATAAGAATGCTCAAATATTTTAGGGTATCCACGAGTTTAGCACACAAAGCATGAGTAAGATAATAAGATGTCATCATTAAAGTTCTCACTTAGGTAGAGCTAGTGTCAATTAAAAGCCTATTTCAGTTTCAAACCAAGTTTCAAAGCAAGCAATCCGAGCATGGTTCGTCTTAACTTTCTAGCCTTTCTTGAATTGCAATCTTAGGACAATCAACTAGCTCAAACAACTAGCATAAAGAACAAGTCATCACTCAATCAGTCTTACAAGGACATTCAATCATTGCTCCCTATGCATGCGTCCTATATGATGCAACTAGACTCAATCCGATTATGCTATTGCAACTACATGCTTTTCTTTTTGAAATTTTTTTGAAATTTTTCAATTTTTTTTGGATTTTTCTATGCCTTAAGTGAAATGCATGAGACTCAAAGTGAGAAAATCGAAAATAAGAACAAAGAAAACATGATTAGCAACTAGCCTCTCCCCCAAACTTAGTTCACACCGTCTCGGTGGGAAAGCAAGCTCGAGAGAGAGACTCAACAAAAGGAGAAAAAGAAAGAAAAGAAGCTAAAATGCAAGTATGTACAAGTTGGAGTGTTACCTGATTAGTTGTGGTGTGATGGGGATGATGATTCCCCCATGGAGTAAGTCGGGTTTGATGAAGAGCAGGGCTCAATCCCAAAACTCATTCTCTTCTTCTTTACATTTACCCCAAAGCTCCCCAAAAGGATAGACGTGGGAATTCCTCCCAATTGAGCTTGTTTTGAGTCACTTAGCTTGACTATCCCTTCACTCTTTTTGTTTAGGGATGTGGCATGAGTTTGTATCACCGGGATCATACTCATCGTAGAACCACCCCCTAAACTCCTTCAGCCTTATCTCCTCAAAAGGGATCTTCCTTGGATCATGAGAGCTCAATGGTGTGGTAGAGACTATACCAAGAAGCTTGTGAGGGGGTTGAGCCATTGTAGATCCATCTTCTTCATCCTCCTTGAAGGCGTCTTCCTTGAGGTCATCTTGATTCTCTATGAGATTTCCTCCAATTGGCTTTTTCTTGTGAATTGGTTGCTTTGGCTCTTCTTCCATGATTGAGGGCTCGTCTTGTATGCTCTCTTCCTTGATGTTCTTGCACTCAACAACCGACTCATCTTCATAAGGCTCCTCCTCATCTCTCACAACTTCTCCTACTTCTTCATTGTTGATATTGGTTGAGTGACCCATGATTGTCCCTTCATCATCATCATCTTCATACCGCACTACAAGGTCTTCACCAACTGTACAACCAAGAAGCAATTCAAATTCCTTAATAGTCTCTTCAGCTTCTTTCAAGAAGTCATCTTGGACTTGAGTATTCTTCTCATGTGTTGGCTCAACAATACTTGCACCTGACATCAAAGCTAGAAGAAGGAGCAAATTTAGTAACAAAGACTTGAACTAAAAAGGAGTAGAAATCGAATTGATATATTCAGAATCCCAAAATGGCAACGGCACCAAATTGATAACAAGGATTTTAGGATCCTTTGAGGTACCAATTCCTCAAGCTTATCGTGTAGTCTTGAGGTATCGAACCTATTCTGGGATGGATAAAACCAATAAGCAAACACTAAACCTTCAGAGTCAAATCACTCAATTAAGTTTTCTTGTTTCTAACAATCCTAATAAAAGCAAATCAAATAGAAGTAAACAAAAGACAAGTAAACGAATGCGAATTCAATCAATGATAAAGATAGGGCATAAGGTCAAGGTCAACGGACAGGTGACTCGGGATGATCAAGGATCCTAATTCAAACTTCAAACAAGCTAACCTCCTAGCAAGGAACACAACGATACGATCAGTTTAATCTCTTAATACTAATCTCTTTACTTAATCCTAATCCAAGAACAAATTCTCATTTGTGAATTAGAATCAATCAAGCAATCAAACAAGTTCCAAACAACTAACAATCACTCTAAACATACATTCTCATGCGCTAGAATGTGAAAGTTCTATCAAAGCTAGAAACTGAAATTTCATCGAACATGTTGTGAACAAGAAATCTTAAGCATTCTAATCAACTTGATCAAGGCTAATTAGACATTAAACACACTTTGACAGATGATATTTTAAACAATCAAGCACTAGAAATCCATTGATCACCCCTAATCAACCTAATCCTACCTAACCCATAAGCCCTATGAAGAACTACTCACTAATCATCATATGAACAACAAAATCCATGGGGACAATGTTGATCATAGAAAACTAGAGATAGATTGAAGGATTTGATGAAGGAATCACAAAAGAAGTACTAGATTAATCAAAGAAATCCAAACTTGTTCTTCCAAGTGTTTAGAACATAAAATAAAGCTTCAGATTCTGTAAAAAGATAGGTTTTTGGCTTAAAAAGTCATTAGGGTTCGAGCCGGGTCAACCCGGAACAAACCGGGTGTTGACCCGGATCCAAGGCAATTTCTGGGACGGGTATCGGTCGGCGTATCGGTCGTCCGACCGATACGAACTCTCGTATTTTTCTGGGAAGGGTCGTATCGGCCAGCCAGCCCGATATGCTGGCCGATATGGACTCTCGGATTTTTCTGTGTTGAGATGCATCCAGTAAATCAGGCATAACTCTTTCCATATAGCTCCGAATGACTTCAAACCACCTCCATTAGAAAGCCAACTCAATTTCCCATGATTTTTATTCAGAATCCCAGATATAAAATTCAATGTAATATCTTCATATGACTCAATCTTTCAAGCTCATCGGTTTGGTCCTACATCACCATTTCACTTGCAATCACTCCTTTGGCCTCCAAACTCTTCCAAACCTCCTTAGCAACTCCAAGAACCTACAAAACATAGAAAACACTCCAAATGCAAGCCTAGAATTCCTAAACATAGCTCTAGATGATCCTATACTCTAAACACATCAATGACCAAAGAAATGAAGTTAAAGGAAACTAAAAAGAAGTAAAACATGATCCTAACAATAGCCTAAATGCATGAAAATACAAGTATATCAACGATGCAGGCAACACATCAACCATCCTTTTCAAAGGAATCCCAGACTCTTCTTTGATAACAAGAGAGATAAAGGTCTCGCACGCATACAGGCGGCTGCAAAAGATGGATGCATCTTAAGAAAGTATGTGTACGGATGATACGCAAAGTCTTCGGGGAATACATAGATGATGAAATATTTGGTAGATATGAATTTACACGGGAAGATGCAACACAACTATGATTAAAACTACCTCATTTGCATCATAGTTCATGGGGATGTTCGCTTCCTGATTGGTTCAAAGCGAAACGTGACGAAAACAGTATTTATCGTGTGCGATACTGCCGATGTTCTATCTTCGGCCCTTGGCGCTCTGAGTGGCCAATGTTTAAGGACTATTGCCACCAATGTTTCTGGATTATGCAGACCGCATTCTTCTACAGGCTGATAGATAATAACTTCTCATGATTTCCCTGTAATCGATGATGTCATATTTATGTATGTTTTGTCTTTTTCACATTAGATGTTTACCCGTAGCAATATCTAGTATTTTTGTCTACCACAACTTCTACGAATTTCTAGTAATGTGATGGTTTAGCTTTATTGCATCGTAAAGAAATCACTTGAGATAGTGAATTACACAAATAAACTAAACGCTCTAATAATAACAAGATCAACGAGAACTTGGTTATAAATTATACCTTAAACTCTAATTAATTGCTAGACCCTATATATTTACCCTAACCCAAACGTTAAAACCTAAACCATATATATACCCTAAATAATTTTGTCAATATCTACAAATATAAATGCAAACGATCATATATTCTAAACTTTAAACCCAAACATTATACCCTATACATTATCTAGAAACTGCCAATACACGATAATCTAGGTTATTAATGTTAAGTGGATTTTTCGTTTCATTATTTTATTAATCATTTTTGTGGGGAAATGTTACTGGATTTTGCAGGTTGCCTATGTCTGCAAAATGGTCGCGAAAAAATTTATTCTCTTTAAGTGCAATCGTTGAATTTGGGGGTTGTTAGAACTTCTTAATTAATTTTGATTTATATGTTTGGAGTAAACTTCCTAAACCCTAAACTATAAAAGAGAGACAAGGAGAATATTCAATGTTTCTCTCAACCGATATTATTTAATTTCCTTAATATGATAAGTTCGTGTATACTCAAAACAAAATCACATATATCTAGAACGATTCACAAATTCATAATTTAATATATGACCACTTCATCTCGCTATGTATGTTTGATTAAGATCATTTGATGTAAAAGAAAAGGCGAAACCTTAAATTTTTGAGAGTATTTCATTAGTTTTGACCATTAATCACTTCAAAAATGCATTGAATGATCATATTTGAGAGTATCACGTAAATACGTTTGTTAAACCCTACAATGAAACCTCACAATGAGGTGTTACGGATCCTTTTTAAGGTATAGGGTTTTGTGCACTCCAAAACACACCCAAAACCCTAAACCCTTAAAATCTAAAGTTTCGTCTACGCTTTAATATTCTAGTCCGAAAACTATTTATTAAATTTTGATGTGTACTATTTTTAATGTGAGTGTTACCAAAATCTCCTCAACTATTTCAGATAACTTAAACACACAAATTTGCTTTCATAAAACCTGTCTTCAATCGTTCTTTATAGTGTGAGCAAACTTGTTGTGATTTTAATAAGGTAAAATAGATTATTTAAAATTTTAAAACAGAGTTAATAAAAAAAGAATATATTATGACCACGTTACGCATACAAGTGGGCAGAAATTCAAAATATTTGCCAAATTAATCCGGGAAACTTAAACCCAATTTTATAGCCCAAAACATTTCAATTACCAGCCTATACCCAAGAATTTTCCACAAAGTGCTGAGAAATCATCAAATACGTCAAAACCTGATATCTCTTGTTCGAATATCTTATTCGAAGCTTTCCATTTCATAGCTAACCTTGGCCGAAACCCTATCGACTCTCTCAAATTCTTCCTTGAATATCTCAATCATGAAACCCCCTGTGATTCGATGCCTATGGGTACATATAGCTATATCGTTAGTTTCCTTCTGCTTTGCTTTGCTTTTGAAACGGGACAGGTTCTGAATCTGATTATTTGTTTACAATTAATTTTGGTTCTACAGGTTGTAAACGACTCCTATATTCCACAGTCTGGGTAAGCTGGTTATTTTTTTAATGAGTGTTTAAGGAGTTAGAGTCTGATGGTTAGGATGTTAATCTTATAGTTAGCACGCAATTGAAGACACCAATCTCTGCTTAAATCATTAATTTGTTCTGCTAAGTTTCAGTGTCTGAGCGCTTACAATATAATTTTTGTATCATTTGACACATGGCCAAACCATTCATAACTTTCTTCTGAAACATTTGTTGAGGAGATCTATCAACGACGTATGAAAGACATGGTTAGCATCACGGAGGACTGCAGAAGCACTGCAAAAAAACTTTGACCTCGTGAGATATCAACAGTTGAATATAAAACATCTTTCCTCAGGTAAAGTTAAATTTTTCACAATCCATGTTTGTAAAGTCATCACACTATCTTTCATAAGCCACCGAGAAGGATGGACGAATAAATCTTCATGGAGTCAAAAGCCTGACAGCTAATCTTTTAATGCGCAAGCACAAGCAGCCCAAACACTTTTCAGCGTTGTCGCTCACCAAGAGCAACTGAAGGAAGCCAAAAGTAAGACAACAACACCATCTGATTCGTAGGTTACTTTATCACTGTCTCTTGCACTTGTTAGTTTATTGGTATATGATTTGACGACTCCTAAATGCTGGAGTTTGCGTATGTAGGTCATCTGTGTCTACATGTTATTTTTGATGCAAGTGTTTGTTACGTTTGATGTACCATTCAAATTACGGTATCACCCATTACCAAATCAAAAATGAAATTAATCCAAATTCTTAATTTTACGAAAAAGCCAATAAACGGTCGTCAATTATTCGCATTACACACACAAACTAGTCGCTAAATATTTACCATCAGCAAATCTGGATTTTCCGAATAGTCGAATAGTATTTACGACTATGTTGTGACTATATTAGACATTCATATACTAGTCGCACAGACTGTACCATAATCGAATTTGGATGTTTCGTTTAGACGCTGCATAGTCGTTTAACAGTCGAAATTTAATAGCAAGATGTTTACCATACTCGTATTTGGATTATCCAATTAGTCGTCATATAATCGGTAAATTAGTCAATAAACAGTCGCCAAAACATCACCATAGTCTACGACTAAATCTTACTTTACTATTCAGCCATATAACAGTCGCCACATAGTAGCGAGATCATTACCCTGATCGTATATGGATGTTCAGATTAGTAGCGGGATAGTAGTTAAAATGGTTGTTACCCAGTCGCTACATAGTGGCTACTATTTAAGACTACTTTCTGACTATACAATACAGTCACATATTAATCGCATAATGGTCGCCTAATTTGACGACTATTTGATGACATCATTCCTTCGACCGTATCTGGACTCCCTATATAGTCGCACAATTGTCGTTATTATAGTCGCAGATTAGTCCCTATATCTTCCGACAATGTTACGTCTATTTTACGATTACCTATGTTGGTCGTATAAATAGTCGTAACTCGCCGACTAATAATACGACTATGAGATTTAGCGACTATGGATTGACGACTACCATATTTAGTCGTACTTTTGTCGTAAAACCTCAATTAACGACTGTTTTGCGATTAAAGGTGCAGTCATAAAAACGCTATTTTCTTGTAGTGAATTCCTCCTTCACTACTGAAAGACTTGTCTGTGTGAGCACTGTTTCCCTCTCTCATCCCTTCAAGATTAAAAATGAACAATCTGAGATTAAGCTATTTGCTTTGAAATGATCACGTGAGTTGCACTTAACTGTGTTACCTCTTGTGCTTGATGGAAATACGTCCAAAGAAAACCCCGAATAAAAAAGAAAGAGTAGCTAATAGAAAAAAATAAAATGATACACAATGGGGAAAAATCAGCTGATGAGGCGAGAAAAGAGAGAGGAAAGGAACCAGAAGGTATGACAGTCTCTGTGATCAGTTTCTGGCTGAGTAAGAGTCCATGTGTTCTCTGATTGATACTCCCTCGGTGAGACCACACTTAATTATTTTAGAAGCCAATATGGTGAATTTGGATCTCTCACCTGGATTCTAGAGTTTACTTGGGATATGTTAATTCTGGGGGAAGTACATGGTGGCATGGATCCTGTCAGGTACGTTTTTTCATGTGGCTTTACTATGGGAATTATAGGATGTTGTGTTCTAACAAAGAAATGATGAGTTTCTATGTTTTCAAACCTCTTTCTATGATTTTGGGTTTTTGTTTGCTTGAGGGCAAGAAAAAGCTAAGTCTGTGGGAGTTGATATATCATGGCTTTTGCAAGTTTTAAGCCATGATATAAGTCCTAATCTAGAGTCTATTAAGTGTTTTTCTAGTCTTTTTAGAGTCTTTACAAGTATTGGTACGTTTGGAGCATATTTGGAGATTTTTGGAGTCTTGGAGGATGTTAAGCAGAGAAGATCAAGTTGGTGTCGGTCGACACCGTGCGCGAGGGAAGAGTTTAACAAAAGATTTAATGATCTTTAAAGATATTGTAAAGTGTCCCAGAACTTTTATATATTTACATTACATCCATTGTTTAGGCTACACTTTTGATACTTTAAGTTAGAGAGATGTTTAAGAGCTTGGGACTAATACGAGACTTTGTTCATCTGAGAGAAGACTTTGAACCCCGTTTTTTATTAATATATTTATCTCTTTGATTTCTATTCAAATATGTCTTTTGTTATGATCAATATGTCCAAATGGTTTTCTTATTTAAATTCATGGATTCTCAAAAGGGAATTTATGCTTTGTTAGATTATTTGATTGATTAGGATTCATCATCTTATTAGTTCATCGCCATAAGCATACCTAATGTTAATTCTAGATTGATCACATAGAATTTAGATCATATATTAGAAAATTGACGTGAAAGTATAATTGATAATCTGACAGAACTTAGAGTGAACAATTTATCTATTTGAAAAGACATTTGATAGAGAAATTGTGAACAAATCGAATTAGGATTAAATGCATGTTTACAACTTTAGAATCAAAAAGAAATTTGGATCTCTAGGTAGCTAGACATAGTTAGTATTTGCAACGAAAATTGGCTTGTATAATTTCGTATTCCAGTTTTAGAGCCTGCACTTTATATGAATTCTAATTGTTTAGTGATTTACATTGCATAATTTCCTAAGAAATTCCATGAGTCTGACGCTTTCTCTGATTGATTTCACTCTCTTTTATTTACACTCACTATTTACTTGCTTTCAACAAATTTGCACTGCTTAGTTTAAATTGAAAACGAAAGTTTGGTTTATTAATCTAAGGTTAATTGTTTGATACTCTATGTGCTACGATTGATTTGATGTACACTTGCATTTAGATCATAGGGATAAAACTTTGACCTATAAGTGGTCCAAGAACGCAGCTCTTCACTCGTCCTAGGTAGTGACTGATCCTGGTGGAAGTGACTTGAGCCACCTCGGTCCCTTGTCTACCAGAGAGAAAAGGAACAACTTGCACTTGAGATAATCAGCATGTACCCCATTGAACTTTGTTGTACTACAGATCTATTCGAAGTTTTCAATGTGATCCATTGGATTTTCTGCAGACAACCCATGAAACAGATGTTTCTTCACCAGAGTGATCATCGTGGAGCTTGATCTCATAATCATGCCTGTTGATCGGTGGTGGACATATAGCAGATCTGTTCTGATAGAATGTGTACGGAGTGTCATTATCTCATATGGCCCACTCTTGTTGTTGCTACTACAATTGCTGCACTTCTTGACGACTCCTCTCAAAATCAGCAGCCAGTTGTTCCTCAGTCATCTCGTCAGCCGCGTCACCCATGTTGATGTTGTTTGACTGTTTCTTCCAGTCGATTCGTTCAAGCGTTGAAATCTCGATGTTATCGAAGCCAATCATATTTTCATAGCTTTCGCTCTTGGTCATGCACCTGCCAAACAACGATAAAACAAGTAAACAAAATTAGTAACTTCTTAGACTAAAATTCAAGCTTTAAAACAAAGGCACCAATTGGTTCTCGTTAACGGTTCCAAAAACTTGATAGTCGAGTTTTAGACCCTACAAACTACTGCAAGTGCACAAAAAATATGTTATAGTATTTACAGGTCGAATCCCACAAAGACGTGAATGCAATTTGGTTTTTATCACAAAGAAATCAATAAATCGGTATAAAAATCAATAAGGAAAACTGTTAGGTCTGAGTATTTTACAGGAATCATAATCATGAGCCAACCAATTATTCACGGTACAATTTAAAACAATCTAGAACTCAAACATGAATCTATATTCTATCAACTGTCGTTGCACAATCTATTATATCTATCAACCTAAATTTTGCTAGTGTTGTAAACAATCATTCATTGGCACGGGTTTGATATGTTCACAAATCACAACAACATCAACTTTCGCAGGCTAAGGATGATTTTCTCATTCAACTTTTACTCAGGTATCTAACCAACTGTCTTTGCGCCAAAGATCCTAAGATCTTAAACTAAAGTGATCAGTTCTAGCCTAAGGATAGCACACAACTAGATGAAGACATAAAACAGATAAAACATATATATGCCTAGTTCATCGAATCAAAGATCCCTTTGAAAACCTAACCTAACTAGGTTACTACTGATAGATTCTAAGTTTTACCCTATTCTAAACTGCAAGTGCACAGTATCGTCAAAGTAGTATATAGGGTTATCGAATCCACAGGGACACTTGGTCTCAATAGAATCAGAAACGTAGAGATTAATACTAGAAATAAGCAGATGGTGAAGTAAATAAATTGCGAAGCAAGAAAGTAAACAGTAGCAAGTTGGTTGTGAAAACAATAAACTAAAAGCGTCAAGCCTAGGGTGTTCTCAGGAAATCAGACAAGCAGACAAGTTAATCAGTCAGGATCAAATTAAACTCAATTCTAGAACTCAAATCACGTAAATAGATTTACCAAATCTCTTTGCGAAAACTCTCTAAGTCTAAGTGCAGTAACCCAAATCTCTTTGCAATTACTAACAGATTAAACTAGCATTAAGTTCAAGTTCGATATGTTCACAATTAAACTAAACCAAATCTCTTTGCGAATAATTTAATTGCCCAACCTAAATAGTTCAGATTCTAAAACACACTCTCGTGTTGAATTTAGCAACCTAAGATCTAGATTCTAATTGATCAGGTTAGAACTAGCTTTAAGCACAATTTAGTTTGAAGAACATTCTAATCATATGAATCCTTAACTGAATTAAACAAGTCTAGCAAGTCATCAAACCCTAATGAGAAACCCTAAACTTAACTACGGATCTACTCAGACATGATTGATGAAAACATAATCATAGAAATAATAGATTGCATATAAGAGAATAAAATATCAAAGGGGTTCGAAATCTTCTCCAAAATAAGTGAATACAGGAAATAGATCAGCCCCAAAAGCTCTAAAAATCTCTTAGCTCTAAGTATGAAAGTGTCCGTAAATTAAACACCAAAATCCTCTATATATAGGCCTAATCTCGGCTGGGGCTTCTGTGTAAATACTGGAACTATTCTGGGCCTCTTTGCAAATCTCCATAACTTGTTAAACCGACGCGTACGGCCCATCTCGCTAGTGTGTCGACCGATGCACAAGGTGTGTCGGTCGATGCTTGATCAATAAATCGGACAGTGAGTTAAGCTCTCGGCCAAAACATCCCAGAAGTCCCAAAATGCTCCAAATATCTCCAATTAGCTCCAAACCTGATTAAACCTGTAAAAGACTCTAAATGAACACAAAAGACACTAAAAACACATCTATATCATGGTATAAAATGGGTAAAAACCATGATATATCAACTCCCCCACACTTAGCCTTTGCTTGCCTTCAAGCAAAACAGAGAACTAAAATGCAGTGAAGAGGTTTGAAAACTCTTCAGAAACTCATTTTGTCGTAGAAGCAGCAACATTCAGATTCCCCTTAGTAATCCACATGAAAGAGTCAATCTACAGACATCAAGACCAACATATACTTCCCCCACACTTAGCAACTGTCCTAAGTAAACGCCACAATCACATTCACGCATTCAAATTCTCCTTACTGACTTCTGCATATATTTAAGTGCGGTCTCACCTAAGGGGTATCGATCTAAAGGCACATGGATTCTTACCTTGCCAGCTCTAGACCACCAAACTGTCTTTCTTTAGTCCCTTTCTTCTCTTTCCCTTCCTTAACAACTGATTTTTCCCCACTGGGTATCATTTTATTTTTTTTATCAGTGTTCTTCCCATTTTGGGGTGTACTTTGGACACATTCCATGGATCACATGAGAGAAAATAGTGTTTGCTACCATTCCCATGACCACTTCGGAGTTACTAACTCATCCGCAGTTTATTATCTTTTTTTTTTTTACTTTATGGAAGGGGAGAAGGGAACCAAATAGGACAGATTTACAGGCTGTGTCAGAACCAACAAGGGAGTCCGACATAAAGTATACCAAGCCCTTAGGTGAGAAATCTAAAGTCAGGATTAAATTGAAGTCAGTAAAAGATCCTCTGATACCTGAAGCGATGTGGGTGTTCTCAGTAGGCTGATCTGTGTCTGGGTTTTCTAATAGTCATAGATAATCTGCAGCTTCATCCCAATGGTTACTTAAGTTCCTGCAAATGCTGCTAATCTTCTCAAAAAATCATTGTTTCCTACTTAAACAAATTTTGACTCAAAAAACAATTTTTAAAAATTTAACTGACTCTAAGAAAACAAAAGAAAGTAATTAGTAGAACCTCCCCCACACTTAAGACACACTGTCCCCAGTAGTGTCAAGCAAGGGATTGGTTAAAAGAAAGAAAATAAAAATTTGTTAATGGAATGGTTAGTTCTCTCGGGTTTTTACCTCTGTCGCAGTCAGGCATCGATCGTTGCACTAGGTGCACCGACCGTTGCTGTGCGATTTTCGTTGTAACGATCGACACAATGGTGTGTCGATCGACGCACTGCGATTTCACGAACAGTCAGCAAGTTAGCAGGTTAATCCGTCGGTTTTTGTCAGTTTCGAATCCTGCAAGCTGAAAACACTAGAAACAGAGTAAAACCCATGCAACAAATGTATCTAATCAAGCATAAACCATCCAAACATAGTAGCAAACTAATAAAAAGAAAAAGTGCAAGAATAAAAAGAAAAACAGAGTACATAACCGATAATCCAGAGATGACAGCTACGCTCACTCACTATCATCAATCCCTCCATAGCGCTCAGTGTCACTGACGTCCGTAGGAGAACGCTATCTACGTCGTGAAGCAGGGACATGCTGATGAACTGGTGGCTGTCTCCTGCAAGTGCAGCCACGCATCCACTCCCAAACGGTCCTCCAGATCCCATCACTACGCTCTCTCCACTCAGCCTCGGACATATCTCCATAGGGAACTGACATCTCAGGATAAGGGCCAAGGTCAACCGGAGCAGCAGCAGGCGCAGGGGCAGCAGAAGTCGAAGCTCGTGTGGAAGGATCTCCCAGCGGATGAGCCATAGTCGGAATCCCACGCTGCTCAGTCTCTGGAGGCTGAAATCTCAGAGCCTCCAATATATCAATCCGTGTCCACCTAGCAGCAGGAAGCTCTATACCACACATCCCAGTATCTGGGTCCTGATACACCCAAATGCGCCCCTCCTTGAGCCAGGTAGCGCTCTGCAAATGACTGAAGTCTAGGAACTCCTGGGCTCTATCACGCTCCGTGCCATGTAGAGGAATCCCGCAATGCATAAAAATGGGAGTAAGCAAGCTCCCTACCGTCTCTGTACTAGCTCCATCAAAAGGCTTCGTCTGCAGATTACATAAATGTAAAGCAAAGACAGCTCCCAAGTTGAGACCCGTAGTAGGATCTCTCACGCCAGAACCTCTAAACTGATCTCTCAACACCATAAACAGCATCTCCATCTCATACTTGCGCATCTTGTTGGCCTCAAACTTGCATAGCAAGCTCCAACACAAGATACGCGAGACATATCTCAGCACAGGATGCCTCATCATCTTCACCGGTGTGATCCTGGAGTTGTATCGACCGCTGCCAATACTCTCCCAGAATGTGCGAGCCTCACCTGGATCCCACTCAAGTGCCATAGCAATGCGCCTCGGCTCAGTACTGAACCCGTAGATCCTGCAAAGATCAAGTAGAGGAATCCGATACCTGACTCCCCAACTCATGAAGGTAAAGATACCTCATGTAGCGCTCCTCCTATCGGGATCTGGGTAAACCACTCTGCAAGTGGCTAGCAACTGTCTGACCAGCTCAGGATAGAGATCATAAGGGCGCATTGGCATTGTCCCTAGACCAATGCCTCTGCACACATCAAGTACCTGCTCATCAATCCCCAGACTCTTGCAGGTAGAGTAGTCAGTGAACTTGGTTGGCTTTATGGTCATCCCACACCAACCACTGTAGAGAAGTGAATCAAACTCATCCCACTGGTCAAGCAGTGGTCGCTCTGTGAAGTCTGCAGTCTTAAGGAACGAGCGAATGTCCCTTGGCCACTGTCTGGCTGTCGGGATCTCTGTAGCGTCTTCTTGGGGCCAAGGCAAAGCGACTGGCGGTCCATCTCTTACATATGGCTCAGGTGGGTCAGAGTGTCTGTGAAACCACTCTGGAGGTGGAATGTACTATCTTGCAGCCGTTGATGCTGTTGCTTGCTTCTTGCGGGGCTGTCTACGAGATGCCATCTGTAAAAGAAATAAAATTTAAACAATATAAGTCTCGGAAACTCTCTGTGAAATCGCGAAGCATCGACCGTTGCATCTAAGGCATCGATCGTTGCAAAGCGATTTCACTTTATCGAACATTTCCCAAAATCGCAAAGCAACGACCGTTGCTCGAGAGCAACGACCGTTGCAAAGCGATTTCGCCGCAAACAATATCAACAAAATCAGTCCAAATCCAAGCCGCATTGCCTCAAATCAGTTCAAAATCATAATCCATCACCCTAAATCAGTCTAATTACGCATGCATCATCAATTTCCAGTTCAAAAATCTAAAACCCTAAAACCCTAAAATCCAATCCGAAAATTTGAGAAATAGAAGTTCTTTACCTTGGATTAGTGAGATATGAGCTACAGACAAGGGTTTAGAGTGTGAAATAGGAAGTATTAGTAATTGAAACAAAGAAAAATGATGAGAATTTTCGATTTTGGGTGTGGAGCTTTCGGTTGTACGGATGATCGGAAATGAGAAAGAAAAGAGAAGAGAAAGGGTTTAAGGCACTACCTGGTCGTGGGTGCAACGATCGTTGCTTTAGGGGCAACGACCGTTGCTGGTCAAATCAAAATTGATTTTCCGGTTAGCGCATACCTTATTTTTGCAATTGAACCAATTGCAACGACCGTTGCTTAGGAGAAACGATCGTTACAATGCGATTACCCCTCTTCGTCAAATCTCCTTGCAACGACCGGTGCACAAGTGCATCGATCGTCACACCTCTCCAGATTCGAGTTCTGCATCTGAAACTTAGCAAAAACAAAAACAAAAACGTGAAATCCTAAAAAAAAAACACCAAAAATAAGAAAGAAAAACAACTAAACCTAACAGTGGGTTGCCTTCCACTCAGCGCTTGTTTAAGGTCATTAGCTTGACCGGACGCACAAGATCTTTCAGGCACCAAGAGAACCTGACAGAGACTTTTTCTGTCTCTGTTCAAGTCTCCTCATCCAAGGTGGAGAATAGGCTGTTGCAGAATGCTCATGTCCAAGAAAAGATGGAGTAAAATGAGCTCCAGGATCTAGAATCACAGTGTCATCCGGCTGCTCATCATCTGCATCCATGATTGTGAATGTCTGCCCATCTATTAGTGGTTTTCGCAGCTTCTCCATCTCATATCGCAGCGGCTCATCTCCCAGGTGGAGGTCTATTAGACTCTGTCTAACATCAATCACAGCTCCTGCTGTAGCCAAGAATGGTCTTCCAAGCAGAAATGCTAAATCAGGATCACATTTATACTTCAGCACAAGGAAGTCTGTCGGAACTAAGTAGTTTCCAACTCTCACTGGAATGTCCTTTAAGAGTCCTTCCGGAACTCGTATAGACTGATCAGCTAGGACAAGAGAGGTTCTAGTAGGAGAAAATTCCAGCATCCCCAGCTTCTCTGCCACAGAATAAGGCATCATACTTCCAGCAGCTCCTAAGTAAAACAGAGATAGTCTAAAACTATCCTCGAAGATGGAGCAGTTAAGCACAAAGACTCCAGGGTCAGGCAGCTTCTTCGGGATCTTGTTCAGTAGCACCTCACTAATGTGTTGGGGAACTATAATCACCCAATCTCTCAGCTCTTCATCTAAAGGCAGCATCCTGTTCAAATACCTCTGCACACATGGATGATAAGGCGGATCATCAGAAGTTGGAATTTCTTCCTCTAGCTTCTTAAGCTCTTCAATTTCTTTCTTAATCACTTCAGATACTGAGGAGTGTTGTCTAACAATCTGCGCATAAATCTCCTGTTGAGAGATCTCAGAAACTCCAGGGAATAGGCGATCAAGCTCCAAGTCAGCATCTATGCCATTATCATCCGACAGTTATGTCTGTTCACGCCCTGGAACGACCGACACTAAGGGTGTGTCGATCGTTGCAACACTGTGTTCACAAATTTCACCCGAGAGTTTTTCTCCAAAATCCGAAAATTCTTCCTCCTCTACCAATTCAGCCGTACTTAGCTCAAATTTTTCACCTTGGTGAGACCCATCATTAATGTACACAGACCAGGCCTTAATGTGAGTGTCTGCAACTCCTTTTCCCTTCATAGAACTGGAAATCTGATTCACCTGAGTGTCCAGCTGCTTCACATGAGTGCTCAGAGTCTCAAACTTCCCATTGAGATTCTCATAAACTGCATCCAGCTTCTTGTTACTGTCCACAAAAATCTTGTTCTGGCTCTCCAGTACCTGTTCCAACATTGTTTCCATCCTAGTCTCAAAAGCAGTGGCTGCAGGAGGTGACTGATAATATGAAGATCCGTAGGTTCTCTGATTTCCTTGTCCATAAGGCTTCTGAAAGTTACCAGTCTGTCCAAAGCCAGAAGAGTTCTGTTTGCCTGTGAAGGCATTCTTCTGTCCTCCACCGGAAAATCTGTTCCCAGACTGATATCCAAACCTGTTTCCTTGGAAACCAGAACCACTTATGTAGTTCACATCTTCTTCTTTGTTTTCTTCATCAGCCCCCAGAATCTCTACTTCTTGGGCAAAGTGTACTCCTTTCTTCTCGGCCAGAAGATTGCAGAGAGTGTCCAGTCTAGATCTCATATCAGCTATGTCAGAAATCTCTACACTTCCACTAGATTTCTTCCTCCTCTCATCCATAGTCTTGCAACTGTTGCTGCCTATTAGATTCTCAATCAACTGTTTAGCTTGTGTAGGAGTCCTGGTGTTGAAGTTAGCATTACTGGAATTGTCCAGTGCAGACTGATATGGAAGATCTATGCCTCTGAAGAAAATGCCAATCAACTGAACCTCAGTGAATCCATGGTTTGGGCAGTCACGCTGATTCTGCTTAAATCTCATCCAGGCAATCTTTAAAGGTTCCACAGCTCCTTGGGAAAAGGTGAGTATGTCCTGTATGGACTGATCTGAGCGCGCATCATCATAGAAGTGACGCAGGAACTCACTCTTTAAAGCTGCCCAAGTAGTGTACTGAGCAGGCGCTAGCTGCTTAAGCCACGCACTAGCGTCTCCAGCAAGACTGTGCGGAAAAATCTTAAGGAACAGATAGTCCGGGCAGACTCTATCATACTTCATGCCAGTGACTACGTCCTCAAACGAATCAATGTGGTCCATAGGCTGCTCCGTTGGGTAACCATGAAATGCATTCTGTCTCATCAGCGAGTAGTAGATGGTTTTGATCTCAAAATCATTTCTTTCAAAAGCAGGAAGCACTAAAGCTGACCGGTTTCTATGAAACTCATCCGGTATGTTGTAGTCAGCTAAAGTCCTCTCATGGGCAACCATCTGTCTACCTTGGGCCTGTTCTTGACCCTGGTTCTGCTCCTGTTGCTGTTGCTCAGGAGGATCAGGGATCACGTTCCCTTCAGCATCAACCCGATGCCCAGCAGCATTGTACGGGTTGTTATCTCGGTCCCTCAGGGTACCTTCAGCATCTGGTATCAAGATCAGACGTTCTCGTACCATTCTCTCTCTCTTTTCTCTTCTGATAGTTCTTTCTAAACGTCCAAGTTCCTCTAGTCCGAGATTAACTAAGCTCGAGTTCGGATTACTTCGAGTTTTCTGCGTTGGCATGAACTGTCTGTAATCGTCCAGCAACGACCGATGCTATCAGTGCAACGATCGATTCAATCTCAAATCGCCTAGTGACGATCGACGCAAGGGATGCAACGATCGACGCAAGGAGAAAGTCGTACCTGCGACAGAAAGAAACAGAGAGAAAAAAAAAGTTAGCAAATTATGAAAATAAAAACGAAAAAAGCAAAAACAAAAAGAAAAATTTCTAGTAAGAACCCTAAGTTCGGTCCTATCGAAGACTCTAAGAGTCCCCGACAACGGCGCCAAAAACTTGATAGATTATAAGTTTTACCCTATTCTAAACTGCAAGTGCACAATATCGTCAAAGTAGTATATAGGGTTATCGAATCCACAGGGACACTTGGTCTCAATAGAATCAGAAACGTAGAGATTAATACTAGAAATAAGCAGATGGTGAAGTAAATAAATTGCGAAGCAAGAAAGTAAACAGTAGTAAGTTGGTTTTGAAAACAATAAACTAAAAGCGTCAAGCCTAGGGTGTTCTCAGGAAATCAGACAAGCAGACAAGTTAATCAGTCAGGATCAAATTAAACTCAGTTCTAGAACTCAAATCACGTAAATAGATTTACCAAATCTCTTTGCGAAAACTCTCTAAGTCTAAGTGCAGTAACCCAAATCTCTTTGCAATTACTAACAGATTAAACTAGCATTAAGTTCAAGTTCGATATGTTCACAATTAAACTAAACCAAATCTCTTTGCGAATAATTTAATTGCCCAACCTAAATAGTTCAGATTCTAAAACACACTCTCGTGTCGAATTTAGCAACCTAAGATCTAGATTCTAATTGATCAGGTTAGAACTAGCTTTAAGCACAATTTAGTTTGAAGAACATTCTAATCATATGAATCCTTAACTGAATTAAACAAGTCTAGAAAGTCATCAAACCCTAATGAGAAACCCTAAACTTAACTATGGATCTACTCAGACATGATTGATGAAAACATAATCATAGAAATAATAGATTGCATATAAGAGAATAAAATATCAAAGGGGTTCGAAATCTTCTCCAAAATAAGTGAATACAGGAAATAGATCAGCCCCAAAAGCTCTAAAAATTTCTTAGCTCTAAGAATGAAAGCGTCCGTAAATTAAACACCAAAATCCTCTATATATAGGCCTAATCTCGGCTGGGGCTTCTGTGTAAATACTGGAACTATTCTGGGCCTCTTTGCAAATCTTCATAACTTGTTAAACCGACGCGTACGGCCCATATCGCTAGTGTGTCAACCGATGAACAAGGTGTTTCGGTCGATGCTTGATCAATAAATCGGACAGTGAGTTAAGCTCTCGGCCAAAACGTCCCAAAAGTCACAAAATGCTCCAAATATCTCCAATTAGCTCCAAACCTGATTAAACCTGTAAAAGACTCTAAACGAACACAAAAGACACTAAAACACATCTATATCATGGTATAAAATGGGTAAAAATCATGATATATCAACTACTCAGACATATCAATAGGAACACGAGAAATCAATGAGAAGTGCATTATATACTGAATAAGAAAATATGGTTCAGAAATCTTCTAAAATTAAGAGGCTAAATCTTCTCCCTTGGAGTCTTACAAAACAATCTCCAAATCTCTCTTCAAGCTCTCAAAATTAGAAAATAAAATAAGAAAGTAAGATAGCATGCGGTCTTCGACTAGGCGAAATTAGGGCAACTTGAGATTTTCCATGATTTTCTCGCAGGCCGGTCGGTTTGGATTCTGGAGCGGTCGCTCCAGACTTGAAGGACTAGGGATCGATCAATCCCTCCTAAATCAATCGGGCATGGATCTCACAGCCCCAATCTTGGGAAACTTTGATCGATCAATCCCTCATGGATAAGTCGATCTCTTATCTCACGGTTTTTGGGGCTTGGTGGGATCGACTAATCCTTCCTGGATTGTCGATCTGGATTTGAGTGGGCGCTCCTTCTCTTGGACTGGGTGGTCTGATCTTCCTTCCACCAGAATCATCATTTTGCACTGAATTAAGTACCTTTTCCTCCAATGCTCCAATCTTTATCCTAAACCATCTTTCGACCTGAAATGAGTCGACAAGACTCAAAAAAGACTTAAGAATATAAACAAAACAAGGGTTAGAATGTGATCAAAATAAAGTCTTTCACATGTATATCGAAAACCACTTTTCGAATCACTTATTTCTGTAGGCAAAACAATTAACACTTCATTCCATTCATGTTGCATCATAGGAGTAAAGCACCGAGAAATCTACATTACCATTCATTGTGAACAACTTCTGGAAATAGTTCATGAGCAGATATGTTATTTTCTCCTTCTTTATAATGAGCAAATCCATTCTCATCTTCCATTACTGTCAACCTTTTGAAAATTCTTCGCTGTCTTGTTGCATGGAAAAAGGATGTATTTTTATCTCCACTATGAAGCCAAAGCCCTTTTCTTCTTTGTTTCCAATATATATCTCCTCCAAATAAGCCTTTTCTAAGGTGGATTTTAACTCCTCAATAAGATCTTGTTGGTTTGTCTCATCAGCACATCTAAAGCTTCTTTTGTCTCTCAGATAAGAATTGCACTATTCAAGTTTTGGGACTTTGACCATGGGATTATAGCTTTCCGAGCGCTTATATTTGCTTCCATTGACTGAAAATTTGTTGCATCCCAAACTTTGGCAATACGATGTACACCTCTTCCTTTTCTCTAAGTCGATTATCAAACCGGAACATTCCCCGTCTTTTGACTCTTGTGTTTTCCAGGAAGGTTAAAATATGTCGATCATCATAACAACTATATCAAACCTTGAGTATTTCATAAACCCTGATGGAAACATCTCCAAGTGTTATTCACCATAGTTTTGTCAAGTCTCAGATGAACAAGATGATTTTTATATCATGTGTTTTTGCGTTTTTAACCATGATCTATATCTTTTTTTATTGAGTTTTTTCAGTGTTTTTGGAGTCTTTCGAGTCTTTTACAGGTTTTGGAATGATTGAAGCTTAATTGTATCTTTTGGGAGCTTTTGGAGTAATTTTGCATTACATATGGATTTCACAAAGGTCACAAGTTGCGTCTGCACCTGGTGTTGGTCAACACCACAAAAAGACGAAAACTTTGCGTAGCTTTTTAAGAAAATTGGAAATATGCACTTTTACCTAAGAGTTTTCCTTATTTGAAAAAACCCAAATCGTGTTTAGACTATATTTAGGTTTTCTAAACAATTATTTAGGTTACGCTTTACTTTTATTCTAGGGCAATTTGTAGCAAAGATTTGGGGACAGTTCTCCAGAGAATTTGAACTCCTAATTTTATTTATTGATTTCTCTTTACGCTTTCTATTTCAAAAATTTTTATTGCTTAAATCATTATGTCTGAGTAGTTTGCTAGTTAGGTTTAGGGTTTCTCATTAGGGATTTCAGGGATTGCTTGGTTGATTGATTAGTTAGGGATTCGTAACTTCTAGTTATTCATCTTCGGTTGTTCTTATTGTTTGATTGACATTAGGTTGATTCTCGCAAGGAAAGTTGGTTAATTAGCTAGAAAGATCTAGGATGAGAAAATTATCTATTCGCAAAGAGAATTGGTTTAGGGAATTTGTGAATAAATCAAACTTGGACTAATTGCATGTTTAATAACTTGAATTCGCAAAGAGATTTGGCTTCTAGATTGTTAGACATAGATAGTTTCCGCAATGACAATTGGTTGACACCACAAGAAAACTGGATTATAGCTACGGATAGCTACGACACATATCCGCGTCTAAACAATCGTAGCTATTGAGATTTCGTAGCTATCCGTAGCTACGTATCTGCGGAATAGCTACGAATATATCCGTAGCTAGCCTAGCTACGACTATCTGCGAAATTTTCATATTACTCTTTTAAACAAATAAGAAGAAAAATAAAAATAAAAATATTTTATTTTATTTAATATATAATTACAACAAAAATTTATAATTATTCATAAAATATATAAAAAAAATAAAACAGAATAACAAAAAGGAAACCACAAATATTTAATTTCATTTAACATTTATAATAAATAAAAATAATTAATTAATTTAAAAAATACAAAATGGAAAGAAAAAAAACAAATCGCGAAAAAGTACAGTCTTCACCACCACCAGCATATAACTCCGGCATACAACTCCGGCGGCTACCACCGTCTTCAATTGTGGCGGCTCTGGTGAAGACACCTCCGTCACAACCACTGTCGTCGTCTTTTTCCTCTCACCTTCCCCTTCGTCTTCTCTCTCACCTTTGTGGTGTTCCTCTTCTTCTCACTGTAAATTACTGACAGCCGCCGTTACCACCACCGCCTTTTGTCTCGCCTTCGATTCTCTTGTGGTGACGACTTTTGGTGGAGATCTGCGCGCAGAGCAGTGTTATGATGAAGAAGATCAAGCGTGAAGGTTCGGGTGGAGATCTGCGTGTTGTTGTAACGATGACCAGATGAAGAGAAAAAGTTAGATAATTTTGGAGAAGACTCATGAAGGAGAAGTTGCCCATGACTCTGAAGGAGAAGAAACTTAGATAATTTGGAACTGAGATCCGTGAAAGAGAAGAAGTTAGGAGATGAAGGGAAATTTGTTTTTTTTTAAAAATGAAAGATCCAACGGATGTGATTTGAGATCAAATGTTAATCTAACGGTTGATATGATGATCCGGGTATAAACTTATATGAAATCTGAGCCGTTGATATTGTTTAATCAAGGGTGGTTATTACTGATCCATGTGATGGTACTTTCACCCAATAAAAATTATTTGATGATTAATTACTATATAATAACTAAAAAATACTTTTAAAAATAATAAAACTAAATAAAACAAAAATTTCAAAAATTATTAAGTTTAAAAAATTAACATATAAAAACTTTAAAATTTTTAAATTATGAAAATAATAAAATGAGTATATATAATTATAAAAATGGTTAAAAATAATAAAATGATTAAATTTTATTTTAATTTTTGGTTACATGATTTTAAAATTTTTAAAAGTGTTAAGTTTTAGATATGAGTATA
The DNA here is from genome assembly GCA_030180135.1 of Orychophragmus violaceus. Taxonomy (NCBI): domain Eukaryota; kingdom Viridiplantae; phylum Streptophyta; class Magnoliopsida; order Brassicales; family Brassicaceae; genus Orychophragmus; species Orychophragmus violaceus. The sequence continues at coordinate 92,336,172 of CM058239.1, read as the reverse complement.
TGTAGTAACTAAATTATTGTTTAATATTTTAATTTATTATTATTATTCAAGTATTAGTCAATATAAGTATATGTAGTAATTAAATAATTAGTGTTAACTAGTTTTTAATTAATTTTATGTAAAGTATATATTTAAATGGTTTAAATATTCGTTTTGTGTATACATAATTAATTTTTTTATTTTTATTTTATAGTTTATGATTAAGAATAAAGTTTAAAGTATAATTATCGTTTAGTGTATAGAGTTTAAAGGGTTGTGTTTAGGATTATAAGTTAATGTTTGAAAATATTAGATTTGGAAAATATTTTTATTTTATAAGTGTTGAATATTAGTTTTTGATATGTTATAGTAATTGAAATGTTATTAATTAGAGTTTTAGGGTTTGTTTATGGTTTAGAGTTTGAATAGCTACGGATGAATCCGTAGCTATCAGTAACTATATCATAAAGTCACGGATAGCTACGAAACAAATCTTAGCTATACCATATATATATATTTAAATATTCGTTGTATATAGTTACGAATATCCACAAAAATATGTCGTAGCTATATTTTCACGTTTTTTGTCGTAGATATTCGTACCTATATATTTCCACTAACGTGTCGTAGCTATCCGTAGCTATTTTACTACGAAAATTACAAATTTATTTGGTGGCTATATAGTTATAGATAGCTACGAAATAGCTACGGATTTTGATTTTATCCGCAGCTTAAAAAAATAGCTAGAGAAAATCCATAGCTATCGCACAATTTTCTTGTAATGTGACTTTATCTATGTGTTTTGAGTTCTAGAACATTGATTTGAGTCCTAATTAATTGATTGATTTGCATTCCTGATTTCCTGAGAATTTTCTGAGCCTAACACTTTCGTTAATTGATTCACACCTCGTTTTATTTCGCACTGATTTTACATTTAAACGATTTTGCTTAGCTTAATTCGAACCAATATGTCTATCTTGTGAAACTAAAGTCTCTGTAAATTTGACCCCTATATACTATGATTGCATTTTATGCACTTGCAATGTAGCTCTAAGAAAAATAAACTTTGAGCATATCAATGATTGTATCACATTCCTCGTCAAGAAAAGAGATTTTTGGTATGCTTCTGGTCCCATAAAACATTCTAACACAAAGTTTTTGAATTCCATATGCAAACATGGCCTCCACGCTTCTCTTCCTGATGGAATATGTCATTAAATTCCCATATAAGATGAAAACGCGAGAGCTACTTGACATAAGATATGTAACACATGGTATTCTTTTTCAAGACACTTTATTGCAAAGCAAACTTACAGTTTCACTTTAACAACCTTTTCTTTCACTTGTTTTTCGATCTAACAATGATCTCAAATCCCCTTAGATTCACCCTTAGCACCCAAGCTTGATTTCTTTACAAGAACTCTCAAACCCTTGCTAATAGCAATCTATCTCACTTAAAGGCGCACCAAGCAAAGATTCCCTAGATAACATATTTATACTTCATAGGTCGTTTTACAACTTTCCTAGCTACCCTTAGGAATATTCCAATATATCTTCTTTTAGGAAAAACATATTTTCCTAAAATCTCTCAAGTGTAATTTCTCATGTATCTTCTCTGATTTACTTGTCCATCTCTTCTACTCTCCTTGAGCATCGTACTAATCATATACAAGCATCCTTAACGTCCTTATTCTTCAGCCCCAACTCATCTTGCATACGATCTCTATCGTTGATGCATGTGTTGTTCCACCGCTTGAATGAGTCAGTTGTTGTCGTAGCTCAATCTCCAGTTCCTTGCATCTTCAATCTCCCCCTTTTTATCTTTGTGTGCCTCTCAAGTACATGTCCATCAATTATCTCACAAACACACATAGCTAAAGCACTAGCATTCTAATTATCACACGATACATTAGGTAAAATACAACATAACGCAAAATCCCTTAAGAAACGTGCCATAAGTTCAAAATCAAAAGGGAGAGATTAAAAAAACATTCAGTCATCAAAGAAAGAAACAAACAAAAGACTTCCTACTTCTCCAGAATCCTATCACTCGTGACTAAGTTCTTAACCTAAACAAAACGAAAAAAAAATACACTTAGTCACTCCCCCACAACCCAAGCACACAATCTAAGCATCACTCTAGGTCATTTCATCATAGTCATCATCTCCATCAGGAGACTCTTCTTCGTGATCCGACTCTTCAGAGTCTTCAACAATCGTCTCATTCTTTGCTCCCCTTGATTGAGAGCACACAAGTTAAAAATACTCACATCGGAATAAGAATCAGAGACAGGGTAGAATACTTAACTTAAGTTCTGTCACGGAGATGAAACACTTGTTGGGAATGTCCTGAAATCTACTGTACTATCTCTAGAAAGTATGATAAGTGTCGAGATCAGACATAAGTCATAAATACTGGGTGATCATGATGACTTGCTAGAGCCCGCTCATGATCTATAAGTTTAGGACTTATTACCAGTATTGTATGATCCCTAAGGGTCACACACCATAGCTAACAGGAAAGTTAAAATGGAATTAATACAGTAAGATGCAAGGCATTTACTATATTTGTACAGAGAATTGGGCCAGACAAAATACAGGCTTTTGTCTGATTTGTGTCTTGGGCCCAAAATCCTAATAGGCCATTAGTTTAATAACTTGGGCCCATATAAGGAAGAGGAATGGCGCCTAGGGCTGGGATAACTCTCCCTCTGCGATTTTGCACCAGTAGTCTTCCTCTCTCTCTGTTGATTCCGAGCTTGGTCTAGCAGCCTGATCCAATAGCTTGTAAGCGTGTGGATACCTGAGGAGGAGCCGGTAATCATCAGCTCTTGCAGATCTCGATATTCCATTGATTAATCCGCTGCAATCATACTAGGTCGTTAGTTTGATCAGAATTTCTTGTAAGAGTTGCCTGATCCTGATCTGTTTATGATTCAACTGCAAATCACCTAGATCCTAGTTGATTATGTGCTAGGTTGTAACCTGACAATTACACCCATTAACACACATAATCCTTCAGTGGTATCAGAGCCTAGGTCGTTAGGTTTTTGCTTTATGGATCATACTAGGTTGTTTATTAGTTTGATGAATCGATTTTATTGAATAAAATTGATTGAAACTTGGAAAAACCTAGAAATGAGAAACTGGTATAAGAATCAATTTTATCATAATCGATTTTATTGAAACTCGTTTCTATTGTGTGAATCGCCGTTAACTTTGCTTTATAATCGTTCATGATACAATCGCTTGTTGACTTTTGGGTTCATAAGAATAATTGATTGATTGAATTAATTATCTTACGATTTGGAAAAGGTCAAAATGTTTTTGTCTTTATGTGAACGTCGTGATTCCATTATTGAATTGAGTTTGGTATCGTAAGCTTGTATTCGCTAGTGGAGGCTTTAGGTCAAATTCAATTTGACTTTATGTGTATGAATCATGTTGCAATCATAAGAATTGTTTTGTCTTATATGAATGTTGTGAATCGATTATTGGATTGGAAAAAGGTCAAAATCTTGTTTTTGTCTTTAGTGATTTAATCATAAGCGATCGACAATGTTGGACTTTGCTAATGTAATCGTGAACGTGAGATAAGGTTTAGGTTATCGAATTTGTTACGATTCTGTGAATGTTATGATCAATTATGTTTTTGTTTTTAAGCTAAAGACAAAATCAATTCAAAGCTTTGATAATTATGGTTTAAGCGGTTAACCCAGATCGCGGTTTGCTGGAAATTATTTAATACAATTGGTATTATTTAATTTCTAGTTAAACCGGATTTAAATTCAAAAATTGAATTTTAACCTAAACCGAAGGCTGGTCTAAGTTTGATTTGGTTGGACCAAATAATTTAGAGCTGGTCTGGTTTAGTAAATAACCAGTTGGATTTAGTAGTTAATTAGGTCTTGGACCAGAATTAATGAACCGACTCGGTTATGTCAAATTATTGGGCCAATTGGAATTATGTGGTCTTGGGCCAAGAATTGGGCCTATAATTTGTGACCCAACCGAAAACTTTAATAAAATATTAAATTAGAAATTTCTATTTTTAGCATGTATCTAAATTTAGAAAGTTTCTAAAATAAGTAAGTTTCCCAAAATAGTAATCTTCTATTTTTTGAAAGAAAACCTAAAATCCTCAAAAACAATATCAAGCTTGGATGTCTTGCCCAATCTTGTCAGCTTCTTAACGCTTATTCAATTACAGATATGGCTTACAGTGTGAGGTGTCTGTTTTTGCGTAAGTAAAGTAGTATATAGTCACTAATTTCATTGGGAGTCCCAGACTTTAGTGATTATTTGGCTGTAAGAGATTGGTTTCCTTGACTGGGCCATCGGGAGTCCCGGGCCTTGAGACATCTGGTGTATTGGGCCTTGGGCCCAATTCACAACCGAGAGTTATTGGATATAACTAGCTGTGTGTATGCTTACCAAGTAAAGCTACTTCTGAGTGACGGCCAGTGGCCCACTTTGGATTTAGCTGAACATGGGTCTCGGAATCATTGCATTCTTATGAGGTTAAACAAAGAAATTTTGAATGCAATGCGAGTTTTCTTATAAGTTATTAAGATTACTCTTTTATGAACTAAATAACTAAAACTCTATTTATCTCTAAATTTCAGTTATGACTAGCACAAACAATCAAAACACTTTCTCGATCCGGTCTGTCCTTGAGATGGACAAACTGAACGCATCAAATTTCTTGACTTGGTCGCGGAACCTGAGGCTAGTCCTCAGGCAGGAGAGAAAGGACTATGACCTTGAGAGAGCTCTCCCCGTGAGGATCGGGTCCAATGCCTCTCATGCAGTATATGATGCTTGGAATAAGCATTATAATGATGCGGTAGATGTGCATGGTCTGATATTGGCTACCATGGACTCAGATTTGCTGAAGCAATATGAGAAGATGGAGTCGCCAATAGAGATGATCAGCAGCCTGAAATTGAAATTTCAGGAGCAGGTAAGAGTGGAGAGATACCAGTTGGTTAAGTCTCTCACTAGCTGCAAGCTACCAAATGATCATCCAGTAAGTCCTCATGTCAGTAAAATGATAGGTTACATTGATAACCTGAGGAAACTGGATTATCCAGTTAGCCAAGAATTGGCAACTGAGATCATTCTGCAGTCACTGCCGTCAAGCTATGATAAGTTCAAAAGGAACTATATCAAGAAAGGCTTAACGAAGACGCTGACTGAACTGCATGATATGCTCAAGACAGTTGAGCCAAACGTAAAGAGTACCCTGTATAATCTCATGAAGGAGAAGGGTAGGTTTACTAAACCTAATGCTGACAAGGGTGAAGACAAAGTTGTCCAGATTTTGAATCATGGCAAGCGTGTGTCTTCTGAGCCCGAGTCAGATACATCTTACGTTGGTAAGTGCTGCTACTGTAAAGAGACTGGGCATTGGAAGAGAGATTGCATTAAATTCATGGAAGATTATGAGGAGTTTAAGTTGATGTATGAGACTACTTCCTCAGGTATTCATGTTGTTACTTCAAGTTCTACCTTATAGGTATTGGATACTGGTTGTGGCACTGATATTTGTTATAATATGCAGAGCCTAAGCAACAGTAGAACGTTGAAGGAAGGACAAGTGGAAATGCGTGTCTGGAAGGAGCTATGGATGCTGCCTCAGCCGTAGGGTTTTCACTTGTAGATGCCTTTGAGGCTTGGTTTAGTATTAAGTAATTGCTACAATGTACCTGCTTTAAGCAGAGTTGTCTTTCATTTTCTTGTAAGAATTTGAATGTTTTTCATTTTGATAAAAGACAAGTTTTGTTCTTTTGATCTTAATGAAATATTAATTGTAGCACCCTATTCAAGGAATGGGTTTTATATCTTAAACCAAAGAGTACCTAAATGTAACATAAATACCGAATTGGTTTAAATCTGATGAATTAAACCTGATTTTTCTTGGCGTAAAAGTCTTGGTCACATAGAGTGAGTCGGATTCAGAAATCCCATAGTTATGGACTTTTGGGCTCATTTGATCGGATATCTTATGAGACTTAAATTCTGCTTACTGGACCAAAAGACAAAGGGCCCATCTTAGCCGAGCTAGAGAAAAGCCCAAAGGCTTATTGGACCTTGAACATACTCATGTATGTGGCCCGATGAGCAGTAATGCCAGAGAAAATTTCCTGTACTTCATTATATTCACTGATTACTTCAGTGAGTATGACTGTGTTCATTTGATGAGACACGAGTCGGAATTCTTTGAAATGGTCGAAAGAGTTCCAGAATGAGGTATAGAATTTGAGTGATAGAAGTATTGAGACTCTGGATTACATCACGAGTGAGAATACTTAAGTCATTGATGGTGTGATCATCTGAATGAGTGTGAAGTCGTTTCACAGCTCATTTCTCCTGAAAACCTTGAGGTGTTTCTGTGAGAAATAATCAGATCTTATTAGAAATGATTAAAGATGAGTCACACGAATCTTCCATGATATTCTTTAAGAATAACGCTCTAGAAATATCTAAGTTCACGCTGAAATAGTTCTACCAATATCAGTTGAAAGACACCACTTAAATGTGGACTGGAAATGATCCAAATTCGTCTTTACTGAGTATTTGTAGTTGAGCTACTTCGCTGGTTGTCCTAGGGAAACCAAGGCTTGTTGCTTTTACGTCCATTCCGAAAAACGAAGTTAGGTTGTTCGGAATTCTGTTTTCTAAGAGGGAAGTTGCTTTCTAAGAAGAACAGTGGGAGTAAAAGTATAACTCGAAGAAATTCGAGAAATACAGGAGGCTGCTCAACCTGTTGAGGGAGAGCAGCGGATGGATTTACAGATTTCTGTAGAATCTACACCTGTAGAGCCTGAAGTTCGCAGATCTGAATGAATCCGTCATTAATCAGAGAGTGATTTCTCGTGATTAGTTGCCATGATCTGATGATCATTGAAAGTGACGAACCTGCGAAATTCACAGAAGCGAAAGTGAGCCCGGACTCCGAAAAATTACACTGTGTGTAAGTTAGCTTCATCGATCCATTCATGGATGGAAGCAAACATATCGGAGTTGGAATCTTCGTTCTGTTGAAGTAGTCAAGGTTTTGACTTGAACAGGAACGAAGTGGAACTGTGCGTTTACTAATAGATAAGTGGGAGCGATGTTGCGTTTCTCATAGTGTATGTCGATGACATACTGATTCTCGAAAATAACGTTCCAATGCTGCAGTCGGTAAAGGACTGGCTTGGGAGTTGTTGTATGATTGACATGGGTAAAAGCCACGTATGTTCTTGGATTTTGGATCTAAAGATAGAGATCCAAAATAGCTGGTAGGACAAAGTCAGGATTCTTATATTGACAAAGTCCTACACGTTTTCAGCATTCCAAGAAGGGTTTTATGCCAATGTCACATGGCATTATGTTAAGCAAGAAACAGTATCCTACGATATCTGCTGAGGTCCTTCACATAATCCTTCAACACTATGTCACTTAGATTCTGAAGTCCTTCGGCAATGTCTTGAAGCACGGTCTGAATTGACACTTGAGTCACACCAGCCTTGATTGGCATGTGAACTGTACCAAACTGCATTATTCCACTGAATCAATAAGAGTAGACTCAAATGACCCAAAGCGAGCAGCTGAGGTAGTGGCGGAAGAGACCTTGCATTTTCCAGATGCAATCTTTTTTTTCTTCCTTTCAGCTTCCTTTTTGAGAAAGACTTCACCACTATGTGGATCCTTCTTGTACAGAACTGGCCCACCTAGTTCTTCACCATCAATAGTGCGAGGAGGTTGGTGCATCTCCAATACAGCTGAGAAAATCCTAGGGAAGATCAGCCAGCAACTGTCATTCTGTTGAACAGTAGTTAAACTCATCACTAGTCTGTAGACCAGTTTGCCAAAATCAATCTGAATCCCATGTGCCAGCTTGTATATCAGTCTTGCTCTATCAGCTGTGATGTGATTCTTGCGAGTGGAAGGAAACCATTTGGATACTGCTAAGACCGTCAGTGCTACATATTTTGGTGGAAGATCTACAGACTTCAGTCCTGCCCATATCTTCTTCTGTCATTCAGTGAGGTAGTTGGCCAGAGTTTCAGAAGAGACTGCATCAATGGTTGCATCAGCCCTGATTTCAGCTTTGCTCAGAGAAGTTAGGTTTAAACAAGCGTTACTCTGTTCAGGAGAGAACTCATACATCCTTTTACACAGAAAGACTCTGACTCCTTTATCAGATGAGGATGAGCTGGAATCAGGAAGATTTGTGTAGAACACCTTCACAATCTCAGGAATATATCTGATCAGACGATTGACAATATTTCTCAACATTCCTATATTGATCAGTCCAACATAACCCACTTATATACTTCATCAAAGTCCACAATCCTTTCAGCCAATATTCTTCTTTCCTTAAACAGAGCATACATGTCTTTAACCTCGCTGGATGGAAAGCGCTTGGAGATGAATGCCTTTTTGGCATGAGCTGATGTACCAGCTGAGCTAGACGGAGCAGCTGCCTTAGAATATTTCTTCTTCTTCTTCTGAACCGGCTTGGCTTCTTCTGTCTTCTCAGTACAAGCCTTCTTCTGTTTCGGAAGAGGTCTCACTTGTTTTTGGGCTTTCCTCTTCTTAGGTACATGAACTAGCTCATATGATTCATTACAAGTGTTCTGCTGAGGAAGATCTATATCGATTGTTTCCTCATTGAATGGATCAGCAGGAACAATGGCTAGGGGATTTTCATCGGTGTGCAGAGAAGATAAAGCATCGAAGACTTGTTTCTCATGTTCGTCTATCTCCACAGACACACTCTTTTCAGCCTCAACATATGGTTGTGCTGAAACAGCTTCCTTGTCACCATCCTTAGGTGACTCATGCAGTTGAATATCCTCTGTTTCAGGATCAGATGACGGTTTAGGCTGTTGAACATCTGGCTCTAAGATACGACCTGACTGATCTTCGTCATCCCATTTTTCCTTTGCCACAACATCTTCCACCGGATCTGTTATTTTGACATCATGTGCCGTTGCGAAAGAGTTCGTCCTGGCTCGTTGATTCTCGCCCATAATCTGATCGGAAACAAGATTAAGGTTCCTGAGTGGAGGAACTTCTTCCTCATAACTTGAATCATCAATCAGTTGAAGCGGCGCCTGTTCCGGCTGGGTCGGAGCTTGTCATTGTGTCGAGCTGGTACCAATATTTCCTCTTCTAGTCGCACCCACTATGGTGATTTCCGAAAATTGAAGGAGAAAGGTCTGAATGAAGAAGAAACACTGTTACGTTGGAGTTTCTGATTTCTCAAGAACAGATCTGATTTTTCCTTTTGCTTTCTCTCCTCTTTTATTTAGATGAGACAAAATCTGTGTCAGAGATTTTGTTTCCTTGTTGCATGTGATTTGATTGAGAAATCGATATTCCAAAGATTTTGAATTTTAAAATTCAAATCACCTTTTCTCGTTTGTGCCCAAGAAATCCAGATTTCTGTTTCTTGCCAACTGACCTCAAACAACCATAACCGGCTTGAACCACCTTTCCTTTTCACTGCATCACTCACATAGACCGTTAGAAGCATTTATACGAGTATGACTATGTAAGAGCAACCACATTCAATCTAGGAATAATGAGAATTATAACTATAGTGAATTACCTACAAGTTTACTGATGCTCTGGAATTTACAAATAAAACATACCTTTTTCTTTTGAATCCACAAATCAATGTTGTATGTGTCATGAACTGACTCTTCACATGAATCAGTCCATATAATTTTCTCATACGATTCTTTGCATTTGGTCATCATTCTCCCAGTTGCTAGCTTTCACACTCTCATGCCTCTATCCTACCTCAACCAGAGGTTTTGTAAAGAAATCGGACAGTTGCAAATCAATAACTATGTATTCAACCACTACATGTTTTTCCTCCACTAGCTCCCGAATGAAATGGTGTCTTATGTCAAAATGCTTGGTTCGGGAGTGTTGAACTGAATTCTTTGTATGCTTATAGCACTCTTGTTATCACAGTGAACCAGAAGTGGTCCTGAATCGATTCCATAGTCAACTGACATTTTTTCATCCAAAGTTATTGGGCACAACAACTTTCCATCGCAATATATTCAGCCTCTGCTGTAGACAGTGACATATAATTTTGTTTCTTACTCATCCATGCAATCAAATTATTTCCAAGAAATAAATATCCTCCACTAGTGCTCTTCCTATCATCTATGCTTCCTGCCCAATCTGCATCACAATAACCAACTATGTGCTTGTTGGATCCTTTTGAGTACCAAATTCCCAAATTAACCGTTCCCTTGACATACTTGATGATTCTCTTAACGGCCTCCAGATGCAACTTTTTTGGTTTTGCTTGGTATCTTGCACAGATTCCTACACTTAAACATAGATCAGGTCTACTCGTTGTCAGATACAGTAGACTGCCAATCATTCCACGGTAAAGTTTGACATCCACATTTGTTCCATCATCATCTCTTGACAGTTTGGTTGTCGTACTCATTGGTGTCTTAGCCTCTTTGAACTGATCTAATTTGAACAGGTTCAACAGATTCTTAGCGTACGTGCTCTGAGAGATGAACACTCCATCATCAGTCTGACTGACCTGCAACCCCAGAAAGTACTTCAATTCTCCTACCATGCTCATTTCAAACTCTTGAGTCACATCATGTACGAAACCATTAACCAAGACTTAAGACGTTCCTCCGAAAATTATGTCGTCAACTTATATATGCACTATAATAATTTCATTCCTTTGTTCCAGCACGAAGAGAGTCTTGTCAACACTTCCTCTTGTGTACCCCTTTCCCAGAAGAAAGCTTGTGAGCCTTTCATACCATGCTCTAGGTGCCTGTTTTAGACCATACATGCTTTCTTAAGTTTGTACACATAGCCAGGATTGATTGAATCTTCAAATCCTTTCGGTTGTTCTACATGTACCTCTTCTTGTAGAACCCCATTTAGAAATGCACTCTTCATATCCATCTGATAAAATGTAATGTTCATAATGCATGCCATTTCGAGAAATAGCCTGATTGACTCAAGACGTGCTACATGCGCAAATGTTTCCTCAAAGTCAACACCTTCGATCTGGGAGTACCCCTGAGCAACAAGTAGAGCTTTATTCTGAACTACCACTTCAATCTCATCAATCTTGTTTTTGAAGATCCACTTGATTCCCATAATACTCACTCATTCAGCACGTGGTACAAGTTCCCATACATCATTTTGCACAAACTACTCTAGCTCTAATTCCATTGCAACAATCCATAATTCATCATCCAAAGACTGAACATGTGTTTTAGGCTCAATGACTGAGACAAAGCAGGCAAAACACACCATTTCCTGAAGTCCAAGTGAACTTTCCTAGCACTCGTCCATCATTCACATATCCTCGAACTTCAGAGATAGGATGATTCTTTTGAGTTCTACTGAATTTACCTTTTTCTTATGAGTTTACTTCCTCTGACGTACTTGCCTATGGAACTTCATCTCTTTTCTCTGTTCTTCTTCTGTGAGCTTGTGTTGCTCAGTTTGCTCTGAGTCACTATCAGAGACTATATCAGTGGGTTTCTTTGGACATAGATCATCAAATACCACATCCACTGACTCAACAATCATCCGAGATCTTGTGTTGTACACTCTGAAGACTGTACTAGTCCTAGAGTAACCCAAGAAAATACCTTTATCGCTCTGTGAATCCAATTTCCCAAGATGGTCTTTTTCATTTAGAGTATAACACTTTCCACCGAACACATGTAGGTAACTTAGGGTTGGAGTCTTTCTTTTCCACAGATCGTATGGTGTCTTGGTTGTTCCTTTCCTCACATACACTCGGTTGATGATGTAACAAACTGTATTAATTTCTTCAGCCCAAAATTTCACGGGTACATCATTACCGTGTATCATGTCTCTAGCCATTTCTTGGAGAGTCCGATTTTTTCGTTCAACTACTCTGTTTTGCTGCAGTGTTCTTGGTTCTGAGAATTGATGATAAATCTCATGATCTTCACAAAACACTTTCATGGCTTCATTCTGAAATTCATCACCATAATCACTTCTGACTCGTTTGATCCCACCTTTCTCATTGATCAACTGAAGTGCCCAAATCCAAATGTTATCTACTATGTCGGACTTATCTCGAATGAACCTTACCCATGTATACCTTGTGTAGTCATCCACCAATACAAACATATACCTCTTACCAACAACAATTTCTACTTGCAGTGGTTCCATCAAGTCCATGTGTACAAGATTCAATCTTTATTTTGATTGGATATCTGGCACTTTCTTGTGGTGGACTTTGACATGCATGCCTTTGTTGCATTCTCCACACACCATCTTGTCACTTTCTTTGATTTTTGGTATCCCTCGGACAATCTCATTCTTTACCAGACTGGTTAAATTTCTTTCGTTCATGTGACCAAGGCGTTGATGCCACAAATGAACAACATCTTTTACAATGAGACATTTAGTGTTGTTCTCCCACATGTAGCAGTTGTTACCAGACATTTTCCGTGTAGTATGGTATTCCCAGTCTCATTTATTGCCTTGCAGTCATAACTTGTAAAGCATACCATCAATCCTTCATCACACAAATGACTTACACTGATCAGATTTGCCTTGAGACCTTTTACAAGATATACATTCATCAACTTAGGTAGATCTGATTAACACGTCTTACCTTTTCCTTGAATTGCCCCTTGTTCTACATCGCCGAATGTGACCTTTCCAGACTTGATCACTTTGATATCTTGAAGGTAACCCCTTGTACATGTCATATGTCTTGAGCAAACACTGTCAAAGTACCACATGCTAGTGTCATCTTGTTCATCAGTTACAAAGGCCATACTGCAATTGATATTTTCTGCTATTGCCTTCCTGGTGCGACTTTCTGTTACACGCTGATACAAATCTTCTTATCTAATCCAGATCTGATACTTATCCATGTTCTATTTGAATCTTCCTAGTTTTCTGAGTTTTTTTACCCTTTCCTGGAATCGGTAGCAGTGAGCTTTGTAGTGACCATTCTTTCCACAGTAGTAACAACCCATTGATGATGTGTCATACACCTTCTGTGTTAGACTTGCTGTACTTGCTTGAACAAATATGGTTTTTCCTGCAGTAGTTGCAGCGCGTCCAGTATATCCCAGACCTGACCTGATATTTTCAGTCCTTCCATAACTCAGAATTTTATCCAGTTTCTTAGTCCCAGCAACATATGAATTTTGCGATGATGTTGAACTAGCTCAGACTGCAGCTGCATAGTCACTTTTTTTTTCTATCCTCAACATCAGTTCTAACTCTTTGGACTTCTTTTCTAGTGTCAACTTCTCCCTTATTAAGTTAACACTTTCTTGGCTGAGTTTCTTTTCAGCCTTTAGTTCTTCCTACAAAGACTCAACTTGTGCTTCAAGTTGTTGCTTCAACTGTATCAATGCACTATTTTCTAATCCAATTTCGATCAGTGCATCTCTTACTTCCTTGTAGTTGTTTGCAAGATCTGTCTCTGGTTCTGATTCTGACTCAGACCCTTCCTCTTCAACTTTGGTGATTCCCAGAAATGCTACAAAGTTGTTTACTTCTTCTTCATCACTTTCATCCTCGGATTCATCATTTTTTATACCTAGTATTGATTTTTCTTGTCTCTGTTTCTGATCATTAACACACTCCAGATGAGTATATCCAGTTCCTTTGCAACCAAAGCACTTCATCTCTCTTCTTTTGACTGTTGGACATTCAGTTTTGAAGTGTTTGAATCCTTTGCATTCATGACATTGCATTCCAGCTTTCTTGGTCGTGTTCTCACCATCTAAAGACTTCTTATTGTACTTGTTAGAGATTTTCCCTTGTTCTACCCTGCTCAGAGCACAGTCAAATATACGAACAATAAGACTCACAAGATCATCTTCGTTAACCTCATGGCTTGTCTTTGCTTGTGAAACAAGCGCAATGCCCTTAGGTTTCTTAACACCATCGAGTTCCAGTTCATGAACTTGCAACATTCCAACCAGCTTATCAAAGTGCATGCTTTCAGTGATAACTGACACGCTTAGAGCTGCCTTGTACGGCATGTACTTTGCTGGTAGACATCTTATGAATTTTTTGACCAATTTCTTATCCTTGTACTTCTCTCTGAGAAGTGATGCCTCATGAGCTAGTGAGATGATTTTTGCACTAAAGTCAGAGATGGTTTCATCATCTTCCATCTTCAAGTCCTCAAACTTAGTTGCCAGAAGATCTTTACTTGAGTTTTGAATCGTCTCTGTTCCTTCATAGTGTGTCTGGAGAATGTCCCATACTTCTTTTGCCAGTTCACACCCTTGGGTTAGCTCGAATTGCTTCTTAGCTACACCACAGTGAATTGCAGTGAGTGCTCTGGAGTTGTATTTAGACAATTTGAGTTCAACTTCTTTCCAGAATTCTTCCGGTTTAGGTACATCCACTCCATCATATTCTTGGTAGTGGGAGCCTTCCAACCTGTCTCAATTGGCTTCCATTCTAGTGGGTCTATGCCTTTGATTTGTGATCTTGTTCTCGCCTTCCAAAATCAATAGTTGGCCGCATCCAGTATCACTCTAGAATTGTTGATTAGCTCATTGTAGTTCTCCATTTCTTCCACATGAGCTCACCTGTATATATAAGCAAACAAGTGTCTGCTCTGATACCAAATGAAAACGAGAGAGCTACTTGACACAAGATGTAACATAGGGTATTCTTTTTCAAGACACTTTACTGCAGAGCAAACTTACTGTTTCACCTTAACAACCTTGTCTCTCATTTACTTTTCGATCTAACAATGATCTCAAAGCCCCTTGGATTCAATCTTAGCACCCAAGCTTAATTCCCTTACAAGAACTCTCAAACCCTTACTAATAGCAATCTATCTCACTTAACGGCGCACCAAGCACATATGTCCTAGACGACCTATTTATACTTCATAGGTCGTTTTACAACTTTCCTAACTATCCTTAGGAATATTCTCATATATCTTGTTTTACGAAAAAGCATATTTTCCTAAAATCTCTCATTTGTATATTTCACATGTATCTTCTCTGATTTATTTGTCTACCTCATCTACTCTTCTTGAACATCGTCCTAATCAGCTACAAACATCCTTAGCGTTCGTATTCTTCAGCTTCAATTCATCTTGCATACGATCTTTATCATTGATGCACATGATGTTCCACCGCTTAACTGAGTTTGTTGCTGTTGTAGCTCAATCTCCAAGTCCCTGCATCTTCATATGAATCCTAACATCCTCTCTATAGTTACTAAAACTAGAAATCTCTTTCAAAATCGCCACTCTATTTTATATCACTAATGCTCCATGGATACATGTTAAATAAAAGTAATAATCTTGGTGCTCAACCGTGTATCATTATAGTTTGGAGTAGAAGAGAGTATTTCTAATTCTAAATACTTCAAACTTCATCCAATAAAGTGCTAGACCACCACTTAAATGTCATGGGGGGACGGTGAAAAAAGTTATCGTACTCCAAAAGAATTATAATCTAATCAACATATTCTTCTTATCAACATACAAAAATGTGGTTAATTCAAATTTGGTTAACTTGGTTTAAGAAAGATGACGATGTCATGTAAATGGTTCATGGAAAGAGACTAATATAGGGTATAAATATACATCATAACAATAGTGAAAATTAATCATATTAATTTTATCCAGTTTCTTAGTCCCAGCAAACATATGAATTTTGCGATAATGTTGAACTAGCTCAGACTGCAGCTGCATAGTCACTTTTTTTTCTATCCTCAATATCACTTCTAACTCTTTGGACTTCTTTTCTAGTGTCAACTTCTCCCTTATTAAGTTAACACTTTCTTGGCTGAGTTTCTTTTCAGCCTTCAGTTCTTCCTACAAAGACTCAACTTGTGCTTCAAGTTGTTGCTTCAACTGTATCAATGCACTATTTTCTAATCCAATTTCGATCAGTGCAAACTCTTACTTCCTTGTAGTTGTTTGCAAGATCTGTCTCTGGTTCTGATTCTGACTCAGACCCTTCCTCTTCAACTTTGGTGATTCCCAAAAATGCTACAAAGTTGTTTACTTCTTCTTCATCACTTTCATCCTCGGATTCATCATTTTTTATACCTAGTATTGATTTTTCTTGTCTCTGTTTCTGATCATTAACACACTCCAGATGAGTATATCCAGTTCCTTTGCATCCAAAGCACTTCATCTCTCTTCTTTTGACTGTTGGACATTTAGTTTTGAAGTGTTTGAATCCTTTGCATTCATGACATTGCATTCCAGCTTTCTTGGTCGTATTCTCACCATCTAAAGACTTCTTATTGTACTTGTTAGAGATTTTCCCTTGTTCTACCCTGCTCAGAGCACAGTCAAATATACGAACAATAAGACTCACAAGATCATCTTCGTTAACCTCATGGCTTGTCTTTGCTTGTGAAACAAGCGCAATGCCCTTAGGTTTCTTAACACCATCGAGTTCCAGTTCATGAACTTGCAACATTCCAACCAGCTTATCAAAGTTCATGCTTTCAGTGATAACTGACACGCTTAGAGCTGCCTTGTACGGCATGTACTTTGCTGGTAGACATCTTATGAATTTTTTGACCAATTTCTTATCCTTGTACTTCTCTCTGAGAAGTGATGCCTCATGAGCTAGTGAGATGATTTTTGCACTAAAGTCAGAGATGGTTTCATCATCTTCCATCTTCAAGTCCTCAAACTTAGTTGCCAGAAGATCTTTCCTTGAGTTTTGAACCTTCTCTGTTCCTTCATAGTGTGTCTGGAGAATGTCCCACACTTGTTTTGCCAGTTCACACCCTTGGGTTAGCTCGAATTGCTTCTTAGCTACACCACAGTGAATTGCAGTGAGTGCTCTGGAGTTGTATTTAGACAATTTGTGTTCAACTTCTTTCCAGAATTCTTCCGGTTTAGGTACATCCACTCCATCATATTCTTGGTAGTGGGAGCCTTCCAACCTGTCTCAACTGGCTTCCATGCGAGTGGGTCTACGCCTTTGATTTGCGATCTTGTTCTCGCCTTCCAAAATCAATAGTTGGCCGCATCCAGTATCACTCTAGAATTGTTGATTAGCTCATTGTAGTTCTCCATTTCTTCCACAGGAGCTCACCTATATATATAAGCAAACAAGTGTCTGCTCTGATACCAAATGAAAAATGGGAGAGCTACTTGACACAAGATGTAACATAGGGTATTCTTTTTCAAGACACTTTACTGCAAAGCAAACTTACTGTTTCACCTTAACAACCTTGTCTCTCATTTACTTTTCGATCTAACAATGATCTCAAAGCCCCTTGGATTCAATCTTAGCACCCAAGATTAATTCCCTTACAAGAACTCTCAAACCCTTGCTAATAGCAATCTATCTCACTTAACGGCGCACCAAGCACATATGTCCTAGACGACCTATTTATACTTCATAGGTCGTTTTACAACTTTCCTAACTATCCTTAAGAATATTCTCATATATCTTGTTTTACGAAAAAGCATATTTTCCTAAAATCTCTCAAGTGTATATTTCACATGTATCTTCTCTGATTTATTTGTCTACCTCATCTACTCTTCTTGAACATCGTCCTAGTCAGCTACAAACATCCTTAGCGTTCGTATTCTTCAGCTTCAATTCATCTTGCATACGATCTTTATCATTGATGCACATGATGTTCCACCGCTTAACTGAGTCTGTTGCTGTTGTAGCTCAATCTCCAAGTCCCTGCATCTTCATAAGAATCCTAACATCCTCTCTATAGTTACCAAAACTATAAATCTCTTTCAAAATCGCCACTCTATTTTATATCACTAATGCTCCATGGATACATGTTAAATAAAAGTAATAATCTTGGTGTTCAACCGTGTATCATTATAGTTTGGAGTAGAAGAGAGTATTTCTAATTCTAAATCCTTCAAACTTCATCCAATAAAGTGCTAGACCACCACTTAAATGTCATGGGGGAACGGTGAAAAAATTTATCGTACTCCGAAAGAATTATAATCTAATCAACATATTCATCTTATCAACATACAAAAATGTGGTTAATTCAAATTCGGTTAACTTGGTTCAAGAAAGATGACGATGTCATGTAAATGGTTCATGGAAAGAGACTAATGTAGGTTATAAATATACATCATAACAATAGTGAAAATTAATCATATTAATTTTAATTTGTTAAAGATATTGTGTAATTGGCCTCGTAAAAAAAAAAAAAAAAAAAAAAAAAAAAAAAAACAAAAACTGGCCTCGTAAAAATTATGACAGATAGAAAATTGATTTTGATTAATTTTCACTATTGTTATGATGTATATTTATACCCTACATTAGTCTCTTTCCATGAACCATTATCACAGATAGAAAATTGATTTCTTAGTGATGTCCAGCCAGGTTTTATAAGAGAAGTATAATTTACGCTTCGAAAAACACTTTAAAAAATGCTCTCGCCTCTCTCTTCGAAACCAAAAGAAACCCTAGCGCTGTCGACGTTCATACCTTAGATCTACAGAGTTTGTGGTATCTCCTTGGTTTTTAAGCATCGTTCCTGGGTTGAGCTTCTTCAGATCTGCTGAAAGGTGGGATCTTTTCTCGATCCGTGCTGTTGAAGATCTAATAGTGGCGACCCCCTCTGATGTCAGAAAGGAGTAAAGTAACCGAGGCTAGCGAAGCTGTTTGAAGCGATTCGATCAGAGTGTCTCTCCTGCAAAGATTTGTATGCCTGAACTCCTTGGTTTTCACTTGTCTCCTCAGACCTATAAGGATTGAGCTAGCTACAGTTTTAACCTATCCGTTTCTAAAGCTGATTACAGCCTTAAGGTTTAGAACCTACAGTGTCTGGAAGCTTGTCTTCTAGGCCAGTGTTCCGGTTAGGGTTTCACGCTCTATATAGAGTTGTGTCACAGCTGGTCTGTTACTGTAGCTCCGTTCTCCTCATAGGTATCGGGCAACGGTTCGCCGGCTTGATTTCTGCGACGAGTGTGAATCAAAGGTTTTCCATTCAGTTTCTCGAAGTATGTACATTCTCTAAGTACAAGATAAGAGCATCAAGATGACAAAAAAGAAAGGAAAGGAGAAGCCTAACTATGATTCCTCTGAGGAAGATGTGCCTTTTACAATGCCGGATCTTCCAGAATACTACTCGTCGGAAAGAAATGTTCTGAGCATTATTGGAAGAACCCTCAATCCAGATGAGCAGATCATGAAGAATCTTATCGCCGAGATGCCACGAAAATGGCAAAAAGTTGGAAGAGTAAGGGGAGTAGCGTTGGCAAAAGACAGATTCCAATTCATTTTCAAATATGAACATGATTTGCTTGAGGAGCTTGAGAAGGGTATGCATACATACAACGACTGGTCTCTGGCGATTGATAGATGGATGGAAAGACCTCCACCTGATTATCTCAGATATGTCCCCACCTGGGTTCAAATGAGGAATGTTCCAGTCAATCACTATACGATGGAAGCCTTGACTACGTTGGGTGAATTTGCAGGAGAAGTAATGACAGTGGCTTTTGATCCTTCTCAAGCACAATACATGGAGTACGTGAGGGTAAGGGTGAAGTTGGATACCGAGAAACCATTGAGGAAATCCAAATTGATCAACCTGAAGTATGGGGAGATCACTACAATCTACTATCACTATGAAAGAGTTCAGAGAAGGTGTATAAAATGTCAAAGACTCACACATTCGAGTGAGAAATTCCCAAAACTGATGAAAGTTCAGGGACAGTCTAAGGATACAAGGCAGAAAGAATCTCAGAAGAAAGAGGCAAGGATCATTCTGGAATCTGATCCTCTGTTTGGTATCCTTTCTGAAGAACAAGTGTCAATGGATCCCTTTACAGGTAGGAGAAGAATTGCGGATGAGGTCCTTGATCAGATGAGAACATATTTGGTGGCTGATAATGGTGAAGATAGGAATATCAAGAGGAAAAGGGTTCAACAGACGGTAAAGGAGGCTGAAAAAAGCCCCCTTTTGGCTAAATCAGTTCTCAGATTGGAACCAGCACCTGAATTCACCAAGGAATTAGACAAGGGTAAATGAATTGTTTATGAATATGAATACCAATCTTCTCAGGCTCTCAAATCTTTACAGAGTGGAAGTAGGAAAAGAAGAGAGAGTCAGGGAGATCAACCAAAACTAATGAGTGCTGCGATTAATGCACACTCTTATTCCTTTGGAAGAGGTTCACATATCAGATTTGGTGAGAGTGAGGACTACTATTCTGCGGAGAAGAATGTGGTGTCTGAAAAAGATCCTTTGAGACCTTCAACATCAGAGATTGGTACTTCTGCAACTGGTGCAAAGAAACCAAGACCAAGGAAAAGACCTCCAAAAGCAGTCAGAACTGGTGGGAACACTAAGCAACAGGTGAAATCAGAGTCTACTGCCAAGAAGGAAGGTGGAGTAAGGAAGGTTAGAAAAGGCAAATCAAGGCCAATAAGATCTATTGTTGGAGATGTGATGAGCTTGGATAAGCCAAGGAAGATGAAACCGGAAGACCTGAGAGAAATGATTGATGATGCTAGAGCATCAAAGGTGGTCCCATAGATGGGACTGCCTAATCTGTAATGGCGCTTCTGAGTTGGAATTGCAAGGGCTTGGACCGTGCACTTGACCTGGTGATTCCGCGTCTCAAGGAGATGCGTCAAGCACATTTCCCTGAGATGATTTTTCTAATGGAAACTAAGCAGAGAAGAAACGTTTTGGTAGACTTACAAGTCTGGTTGGGTTATGACAGAGTTCACACAGTTGAGCCTGTTGGTTTGAGTGGTGGCTTGGCGCTGTTATACAAACAAGGTTCTGAAGTGGAGATCTTGTTTTCCAATAAAAATATTATAGATATTAGTATGGTAGTTGGTGATGTTCAAGTTTTTGTAACGTGGGTCTATGGAGACCCTGTAGAAGAAAGAAGACACTTAGTGTGGGAAAGATTGCTCAGGATCAAAGCTACTAGAGATGGCCCGTGGCTAATGCTGGGAGACTTCAATGCCATTCTCCACAATGGAGAAAAGCTGGGAGGACCAGCTAGAGCAGATAACTTCTTTAAACCGTTCTCAGAAATGATCTCGGGGTGTGGGATGAAAGAGTTGCAAAGTCAAGGAAATGCCTTCACTTGGGGAGGAATGAGGCATAAATTGTGGATTCAATCAAAGCTGGATAGAAGTTTTTGTAACAGTAGATGGGATGCTCTATTTCCAGCAGCTAATCAACTCTTCATGGACAAAAGAGGCTCAGATCATAGGCCTGTCCTTGTCAAAGTCATTGGCATTCAGGACTTTCTCAGAGGGCAGTTTAGATTTGACAAGAGATTGTTAAAGCATGAAGGAGTTGCAGAGGCTATTGCCAAAGCTTGGAAGAGTGATATCCCTTCAAGCAATAAATCTGTTGCAGCAAGGTTAAGACTCTGCCGTAAGGTGTTGAGTGGCTGGAAAAGAAGCAATAACTGCAACTCAAGGGATAATATCCAGAGGCTCCATGAAGCCTTAGAGAAGGAACACTCTTCTGCTTATCCTAACTTTAGTGTGATCTTTAATCTGAAGAAAGAAATTCTTAAAGCGTATAGAGAGGAGGAGAGCTTTTGGAGTCAGAAGAGCCACAAGAAGTGGCTTAAAGTGGGTGATAGAAACACAGGGAGCTTCCACGCGGCTGTGAAAGGAAGTAGATCAAAGAACCAGGTGAGATCTCTGTTGGATGAGAAAGGGAATCCTCAAAAATCAAAAGCTTCTAAAGGAGTTGTGGCTGCTAAGTACTTCCAGAAGCTTTTCTCTGCTTGCAAGCCCTCAGCTTTTGATGACTTCTTTCAGGGGTTTGATTCTAAAGTATCTCAGGAGATGAATGCTTCTCTCATCTGCAAGGTTTCTAAAGAGGAAATCAGACAGGCTGTCTTCTCTGTAAAAGGTGATAGTGATCCTGGACCTGATGGACTCTCTGGTCATTTCTTCCAACATTACTAGAGCATAATAGGTGATAAAGTTACAGAAGAAATCCAAGCTTTCTTTGACACTGGGATTATGCCTCCGGAATGGAATTACACCCACATCTGCTTACTTCCAAAAGTTCCGTATCCTGAAGAAATGACTCAATTGAGACCTATTAGCCTATGCTCTGCTTTGTACAAGACCATCTCAAAGATTATGGTAAACCGTCTCAAACCTTTAATGCCAGATATTGTATCTCCCTTCCAGTCAGCGTTTGTGGCAGAGAGACAGATCACAGATAATATTCTCCTGGCCCATGAAGCTGTCCATAGTCTCAGGACTCACCCCTCTATTTCAAAGGAGTTTTTGGCTATCAAATATGATATGTCCAAAGCATATGACAGAGTTGAATGGGGATATCTGGAGGCGGTTTTAAAGGCTTTGGGGTTTGATCAGATTTGGATCTCTTGGTGTATGGCTTGTGTTTCAACGGTGACTTACTCGGTGCTCATAAACAACAAAGACCATGGCCTGATTGCTCCGCAGAGAGGTATAAGGCAAGGGGATCATTTGTCTCCTTTTCTGTTTGTTTTATGCACAGAAGGTCTATCCCACTTGTTGCATCAAGCTCAGTTGAATCAGGGGATTGAAGGTCTCAGCTTCTCAACAGATGGCCCTGCTCTTACGCACCTCCTATTTGCTGATGACAACCTTTTTCTTTGTAAGGCTGAGGTTTCTCAAGTTCAAGCTCTAAAGGAGATTCTAAAGGCTTATGAATTGGTCTCGGGCCAATGTATAAATGTGGATAAATCCTCAATCAATTTTGGAGTTGGGATTCCTCTGGTGATTCAAGAAGGATTTCAACACACGATGCAAATCTATAATAGAGATGGGGCTTCTAAATACCTTGGTCTCCCTGAGTGCTTTAGTGGGTCTAAGGTTAAACTCTTGGAGTATATGAGAGATGGATTCAAATCAAAGGTTTCTGGATGGTTTGCTAAATCATTGTCCTTAGGGGGAAAGGAAGTTCTAATTAGATCAGTGGCGCTGGCGTTACCTGTTTTCGCAATGTCAGTCTTCAAATTTCCCAAAACCTCCTTCAAAGGACTCAATACTTCCATGAGTAATTTTTGGTGGGATAGTGTTGAAGGAAAGAGGAAGATTCACTGGAAAAACTGGCACAATCTTTGTGTTAAGAAAGAGCTAGGAGGTTTGGGCTTCAGAGACTTAGAAGCTAACAACCAAGCACTCTTAGCTAAACAGGCGTGGTCTCTAATCATGTATCCAGGGAGCTTGTTAGCTCGGTTCTTGAAGAGCAGGTACTTCCCTCTTTCTTCTTTTGTTGATGCATCCTTAGGTAATCAACCTTCCTTTGCTTGGAGAGGGATTATTCATGGGAAAGACCTCCTTTTAAAAGGTATGGAGAAAAAGTTGGGGAATGGAGAAGCAACTTCTGTTTGGTTTGATTCTTGGATACCAGATAATGGAACTCTTAGGCCTCCGTTGCGGATGAATGATTGGATGGAGGTTAACCTCAAGGTCTTTAGTCTTATTGATCCTGTCACTCGAAGGTGGAATATTGACACTCTACATCAGCTTTTCTACCCGGTAGATATTAGCCTCATCTTGAAGCTTCAACCGGTCTTGTCTAGAGCAGAATACTGGATATGGCCTTTCACCAAAAGTGGAGTGTACTCGGTGAAATCTGGCTATGAGTTGGCTTCTTCTCAAACGCTTAAGGAGGAGATCAGTTCTGCGAGTCAATTGCCTTCAACAAACCCGTTAAAAGTTGCAGTTTGGAAATCTCTCAGATGCTCTCCCAGTGGCTGATCTTATCATTCAACGAGGGATGAAAATTGATTCTAGGTGTCAAGCCTGTGGTAAGGAAGGGGAGTCAATCAACCACTTACTGTTCTCATGTTCTCTAACTAGACAGGTATGGGCTCTTCTAAATATTCCCACTCCAGTAGATGGGTTTCATCTTGATTATGTCTTTGTAAACATGAGCTACCTGCAAAACTTTGGTAAAAGTAAAGAAGCGCCAGTTCAAGTTAGGAGGTGTTACCCGTGGGCTCTCTGGTACCTATGGAAGAACAGAAAAAAGAGTTTCTTTGAAGGGGTTTTGTTCTCCCCTTTAGACACCGCTAACAAAATTATGGAGGAAGCAGAACTTTGGTTTAGTGCTCAAGCAGATGAAGACAATGAGGCGCGTATTATCCGCTCTAACCTCTCCAGTGTCTCTGTTAAGAGTTGGAACCGACCGCCAGAACAGTGGTTATGTTTTAATGTTGGTGTGGCCTGGTCTAAAAGGAATTGTCTAGGGGGAGTGGCTTGGGTACTTAGAAACTCAGAAGGAGTTGTTGTAATGCACAGTCGCAGGATGTTCCTTCGCATTGATTCAAAGATCCAGCTCCAAGTTAAGTGTCTACTTTGGGCTATCCAAGACATGTGCTCCTTGAGGAAGAACCGTGTTATGTTTGCGTCTGATGCTTTGGATCTGGTAGCTGCAGTCCTCCGTCCAGAGGCCTGGCCATCTTTTGCCTTTTTTTGCTGCTGAAGTTCAAGCTAGCCTTGCAGGTTTGTCGGATTGGAAATTGAGATCAGATAGTGTTTCTTCTAATAGAGGAGCCACTCTCATTGCGCAAACGGTGACCCTTGATGGTCGCTTCAGTTCTTTTGTAGCGGCTGGCCATTCCTCTTGGCTCGCGGGGTTCTTTGCAAATGAGAGAGCTTCCTCTCATTGATGTTATCTATCTCTTTGTTCCTATTTTTTGGTTTGGTAGTGGTCTTGAGCACACTTTTCTCAGAAGTTGAATTGTATTCTTCTTGAGCTTTTATATCTTTTAAACACTGGTTATGACCTGGTTATAGGTCACTTATATTCCAAGATTTGACAAAAAAAAAAAAGTGATGTCCAGCCAATTAGTATAAGACCTTTGCCAAAAAACACTTGAAATAAATCTATTTAGACTTTGCTTTCTAAATTTAACGTGACGAGTATTATATTAGTAAGGGAAGTTGAACAGAAACTTGAAAATTCCAATAAATATAACTTAAAACCAATTGATGCGAACCTAAAACCACGTGGTTTTGCAAGTTATAACTAATTGCATTCACTACGTACGACTGTTATCGTTTTTAATTTGGGTCAAACGTATTGCATAAAAATAATCAGGCGAAAGTTGGATAAAAACATGTCTTTCTTAAGAGTGTCTAGCTCAAAAGTCCTTTCCTCGTTTGGACTGTTTTCTGTTCGACGGGTGCCCTAACGCCGCGTTTCCTGTTCACCGGAAAACGGGTGTTAAACTTGCTGTACTTGCTTGAACAAATATGGTTTTTCCTGCAGTAGTTGCAGCGCGTCCAGTATATCCCAGACATGACCTGATATTTTCAGTCCTTCCATAACTCAGAATTTTATCCAGTTTCTTAGTCCCAGCAAACATATGAATTTTGCGATAATGTTGAACTAGCTCAGACTGCAGCTGCATAGTCACTTTTTTTTCTATCCTCAATATCACTTCTAACTCTTTGGACTTCTTTTCTAGTGTCAACTTCTCCCTTATTAAGTTAACACTTTCTTGGCTGAGTTTCTTTTCAGCCTTCAGTTCTTCCTACAAAGACTCAACTTGTGCTTCAAGTTGTTGCTTCAACTGTATCAATGCACTATTTTCTAATCCAATTTCGATCAGTGCAAACTCTTACTTCCTTGTAGTTGTTTGCAAGATCTGTCTCTGGTTCTGATTCTGACTCAGACCCTTCCTCTTCAACTTTGGTGATTCCCAAAAATGCTACAAAGTTGTTTACTTCTTCTTCATCACTTTCATCCTCGGATTCATCATTTTTTATACCTAGTATTGATTTTTCTTGTCTCTGTTTCTGATCATTAACACACTCCAGATGAGTATATCCAGTTCCTTTGCATCCAAAGCACTTCATCTCTCTTCTTTTGACTGTTGGACATTTAGTTTTGAAGTGTTTGAATCCTTTGCATTCATGACATTGCATTCCAGCTTTCTTGGTCGTATTCTCACCATCTAAAGACTTCTTATTGTACTTGTTAGAGATTTTCCCTTGTTCTACCCTGCTCAGAGCACAGTCAAATATACGAACAATAAGACTCACAAGATCATCTTCGTTAACCTCATGGCTTGTCTTTGCTTGTGATACAAGCGCAATGCCCTTAGGTTTCTTAACACCATCGAGTTCCAGTTCATGAACTTGCAACATTCCAACCAGCTTATCAAAGTTCATGCTTTCAGTGATAACTGACACGCTTAAAGCTGCCTTGTACGGCATGTACTTTGCTGGTAGACATCTTATGAATTTTTTGACCAATTTCTTATCCTTGTACTTCTCTCTGAGAAGTGATGCCTCATGAGCTAGTGAGATGATTTTTGCACTAAAGTCAGAGATGGTTTCATCATCTTCCATCTTCAAGTCCTCAAACTTAGTTGCCAGAAGATCTTTACTTGAGTTTTGAACCGTCTCTGTTCCTTCATAGTGTGTCTGGAGAATGTCCCACACTTCTTTTGCTAGTTCACACCCTTGGGTTAGCTCGAATTGCTTCTTAGCTACACCACAGTGAATTGCAGTGAGTGCTCTGGAGTTGTATTTAGACAATTTGAGTTCAACTTCTTTCCAGAATTCTTCCGGTTTAGGTACATCCACTCCATCATATTCTTGGTAGTGGGAGCCTTCCAACCTGTCTCAACTGGCTTCCATTCTAGTGGGTCTATGCCTTTGATTTGTGATCTTGTTCTCACCTTCCAAAATCAATAGTTGGCCGCATCCAGTATCACTCTAGAATTGTTGATTAGCTCATTGTAGTTCTCCATTTCTTCCACAGGAGCTCACCTGTATATATAAGCAAACAAGTGTCTGCTCTGATACCAAATGAAAACGAGAGAGCTACTTGACACAAGATGTAACATAGGGTATTCTTTTTCAAGACACTTTACTGCAAAGCAAACTTACTGTTTCACCTTAACAGCCTTGTCTCTCATTTACTTTTCGATCTAACAATGATCTCAAAGCCCCTTGGATTCAATCTTAGCACCCAAGCTTAATTCCCTTACAAGAACTCTCAAACCCTTGCTAATAGCAATCTATCTCACTTAACGGCGCACCAAGCACATATGTCCTAGACGACCTATTTATACTTCATAGGTCGTTTTACAACTTTCCTAACTATCCTTAGGAATATTCTCATATATCTTGTTTTACGAAAAATCATATTTTCCTAAAATCTCTCAAGTGTATATTTCACATGTATCTTCTCTGATTTATTTGTCTACCTCATCTACTCTTCTTGAACATCGTCCTAGTCAGCTACAAACATCCTTAGCGTTCGTATTCTTCAGCTTCAATTCATCTTGCATACGATCTTTATCATTGATGCACATGATGTTCCACCGCTTAACTGAGTTTGTTGCTGTTGTAGCTCAATCTCCAAGTCCCTGCATCTTCATATGAATCCTAACATCCTCTCTATAGTTACCAAAACTAGAAATCTCTTTCAAAATCGCCACTCTATTTTATATCACTAATGCTCCATGGATACATGTTAAATAAAAGTAATAATCTTGGTGTTCAACCGTGTATCATTATAGTTTGGAGTAGAAGAGAATATTTCTAATTCTAAATACTTCAAACTTCATCCAATAAAGTGCTAGACCACCACTTAAATGTCATGGGGGGACGGTGAAAAAAGTTATCGTACTCCAAAAGAATTATAATCTAATCAACATATTCTTCTTATCAACATACAAAAATGTGGTTAATTCAAATTTGGTTAACTTGGTTTAAGAAAGATGACGATGTCATGTAAATGGTTCATGGAAAGAGACTAATATAGGGTATAAATATACATCATAACAATAGTGAAAATTAATCATATTAATTTTAATTTGTTAAAGATATTGTGTAATTGGCCTCGTAAAAAAAAAAAAAAAAAAATTCGCCTCGTAAAAATTATGACAGATAGAAAATTGATTTCTTAGTGATGTCCAGCCAATTAGTATAAGACCTTTGCCAAAAAACACTTGAAATAAATCTATTTAGACTTTGCTTTCTAAATTTAACGTGACGAGTATTATATTAGTAAGGGAAGTTGAACAGAAACTTGAAAATTCCAATAAATATAACTTAAAACCAATTGATGCGAACCTAAAACCACGTGGTTTTGCAAGTTATAACTAATTGCATTCACTACGTACGACTGTTATCGTTTTTAATTTGGGTCAAACGTTGTTATCGTTATTGCATAAAAATAATCAGGCGGAAGTTGGATAAAAACATGTCTTTCTTAAGAGTGTCTAGCTCAAAAGTCCTTTCCTCGTCATGTTTTTGTTAGGGTCTGATTCCAAATTCAACTAAAATATGAACCAAGTAGGTAACTTTTTTTTTTTGAATAAAATTGTAATGGTCTAAAATCCAAACCCAAATTTTTTTGAAGAAAAAAAATGAAATTTATGTCAAAATCCCTTCATTAATGTGTTTTTTTTTTCTGATTTAAGCTCAAAGCTCAAAGCCAAACTCGTTGAGAAAGGAAGCACTAGCTCTTTTCCCTATAAAAGGAGGAGAGATGCTCCTCATTTGTCACACAACTCCAAAGGGCGAGTAGTGCTCGTGACCGGAGACCGACGACCAGTCGCCGGAGCTCCACCGCCGGACCGCCGGAGAGTTGACCCCCCGGTGACTGAGTCATCTCGGGTTGACCAGGTCGGGTTGGGTTGATCGGGCCGGGTCGGGTTGGCCGGGCCGGGTCGGGTTAACCGGGCCAGATCGGGTTGACTAGGCCGGGTCGGGTTGACCGGTCTGGTTCGGTTTAAGCTGGTTTGGGCTGGTTATTTTCAATTGATCATAACTAGCTCATCCTAAACCCGAATTAAGCGAGACGAAAGCCTAATCCACTTGTCTTTCCGTCCGCTTTCTAAATCCGAAGTCCGTTCGGGAATCAGGGATTCCTAAATTATGCTTTTGCCCTTCTTTGGCCAAAGTGAGGACCGGTTGTCAACTCTATCCTATTCTTTCTCAATTCCAGGACATGAGTCCTTGTTTAATAGCGTCTTTCCTAGGTAGTATAGGTTTGTTAATGTGCGCTATGTGATTGATTGTTAAACGTTGAACTGTTAGGATATCACTTAAACCGAAAACGTTGATTGCGATTAATGGCTTGTGTGCATAGTTGCGAGTGTTGTGGTTGAGTAGGGTTGTGGCCCGAGTGTTGTGGTAGACTAGGGTTGTGGCCCGTGTCGGTTGTGGCCGAGTGAATGCCGGTTGGTGCCGGTAGAGTAGGGTTGTGGCCCGAGTCGGTTCATGGGTGCGTGCGTTGAGGTTGGGGCCCAAGCTCCCACCTATGGACAAGTTGTTAGTGTGTTGGTGATTGTGTGCCTTTGGGAATTGGGTGTGCAAGGTGTTATTAGCCTTGGACTTGTTTCTTGTTGTTGTGATAGCGTAGGATTAGATCGCGGGTTCCTTGAATCCGCCCTCACTGGGTAATTGTGTTTTGAAACAATTACTTAGGCCTCTTTCTTTTTCCATCCTTTTCCTCGCAGGTCCGGATGCATGAATGACCGATCGAGTGTCGTTATTGGTGAATTTGAATACGAAGGAAGCGCGCAGGTTCCTGGGACCAGTTGAGAAGGCAGCCCGATTGGACTGTTTTCGGTTCGACGGGTGCCCTAACGCCGCGTTTCCTGTTCGCCGGGAAACGGGTGTTACAATTTGGTAGCAGAGCCTGGGTTAAGGTCCTCAGTGCCGTCCTGGGGGATCAACTTTCGTTTTTTTCCCAAAAACTGTGTTTTCAAGAATTTTCAAAAGTGTTTGCGAAATTTTATAAATGGTTACTTTGCGAAAGACATTTTCAAGCACTAACTATATCATAGATTGTTCTTCACGCCGATCCTAGTCTAGATAGAATTTTTCGTCGCAGGTTGAGGTCAGTGTTTTCAAACCTTAGTGGTGCTACTGCCCGTTAGATGTGTGATAGGATGTATGTAGTGATGTGTGCCGTTGAGGTGTATGTTGGGATGTATATTGTTGTGTGCGCCTACATGGTAGTCAGTACTATTGGGTTGTGTGCAGGGGTCATCGTCTGTTCGAAGTGTTGTCCAACCAAGCGTACTAAGGCGATAAGGATGTGGAGACGATCAAGCGAGAGGCTAATGTGGAAGTGTTTCTAGAGGCGTTGTAGAGGATGCAAGGAGTGCTGCAGGAGCTGCAAGGAGTGCTGCAGGAGCTGCAAGAGGTCGATGGAAAGACCGGATTGCAAGGAAGCCATTTGGAAGTGGAGGTGTTCTAACTGGAGCAAGCGTCAAGAGTTGTCCGGGTGGTTGGGTTCAGAAGGAGCATTTGGAAACTGTTCAAACCTATTCTAAGTATGGAATATTGGAATCGGTTTGTGACATGAACTTCAATGACTTATGGACGGCTCGTTGAAGATTGATCAAGCTGGAAGCTGGAGGAGATCTTCATGGCATGGCGGGCTCGAGATTCAACGGTAGAACCGAAAAGGAAACGGTCTGCCTCGGAGTTCCTTGTGGATTACTGGAGCAGCTAATGTAGCACTTCAAGAGGGAAAGGAGAATGCAAAAGCATCAGGGAAGGTGGAGATGGGGTATTTGGAATTGCCTTGAAAGTTGGACTCATGTTGTTGCAAGCGCAAGCGGACAAGCTTGATTATTGGAAATGGAAATCCAATGGAGGAGTGTTAGGAAAACACTATGGCGGATTGGCAAGAGACTGAAAGGGAGAGCAAAGGATGGCAAGCTTAATGGGGAGGGAAACTCAAAGGATGGTGTTTGGAAAGCACTACATCCGGATCACAAGGTAGGAAACCTTGAGCTAGAAGTCAGATTGGAAATCGGTCTGGGAATCAGAGTGCGCAGCGGAAGAGTGGTGGGTCGTTCCCCACAAGTCAGGTAGGTAGCCATAATTGACATGGTTAGCCTCATCGTTAACCAAGGGATAAGCAATGAAACTAGTGGAGCATTTTGTGCGTCAATCAACGCCATAGTACACGGTAATGGAAACCGTCGAAGAGAATCCATTTGGAAGTGGATGATGCATTGTAGGACAGTAATGGAAACCGTTGAGGAGGATAATTTTGGAAGCGGAGCATCTCATTCAGATATTAGAACCACTCGAAGGATGAGTGTTGTTTCTAAATATTGGAAACCGACCCTAATGGACATGGGCTGTACCATGTGGTGTTTTGCGCTGCATTCGGGGAGCTGCTAATGGATTGGTACCAAGGAGA
The DNA here is from genome assembly GCA_030180135.1 of Orychophragmus violaceus. Lineage (NCBI taxonomy): Eukaryota > Viridiplantae > Streptophyta > Magnoliopsida > Brassicales > Brassicaceae > Orychophragmus > Orychophragmus violaceus. Next base: position 92,305,053 of record CM058239.1, on the reverse strand, counting down.
AGGACACTTCACGACGTGGTTTGAAATAAGGGGGGAGAAGCAGTCTTCAGGATTCAAGGACAAGTCCCTTTCAAGCGGGTAAGCGATCAAGTTCAGTTTCAGTTTAGCGAAATTGCGAAGTGGCTGTTGGTAAGGAGTTGCAGTGGAGAACTCTCACTCCATAATTCGGGGACGAATTCTTTTTAAGGGGGGGGGATAATTGTAATGGCTCAAAACCCAAGCCCAAATTTTTTGAAAAAGAAGTGAAGCCCATGTCCAAATCCCTTCATTAATGTGTTATCTATTCTGATTTAAGCCCAAAGCCCAAGGCCCAACTCGTTGAGGAGGTAAGCCCTAGCTCTTTTCCCTATAAAAAGAGGAGAGGGGCTCCTCATTTGTCACAAAATTCCAAAGAGCGAGCAGTGCTCGTGACCGGAGACCGACGACCAATCGCCGGAGCTCCACCGCCGGACCGTCGGAGAGTTGACCCGCCGGCGACTGAGTCAACTCGGGTTGACCAGGTCGGGTCGGGTTGATCGGGCCGGGTGGGTTGACCTGGCTGGGTCGGGTTTACTGGGCCGGGTCGGGTTGACCGGGCCGGGTCGGGTTGATCGGGCAGGGTCGGGTTGACCTGGCCGGGTCGGGTTCATCGGGCCGGGTCGGGTTGACCAGGACATATCGGGTTGACTAGGCCGGGTCGGGTTGACCGGGTCTAGTTGACCAGGTCGGGTTGGGTTGACCGGTCTCGTTCGGTTTAAGCTGGTTTGGGCTGGTTATTTTCAATTAATCATAACTAGCTCATCCTAACCCCGAATTAAGCGAGACGAAAGCCTAATCCACCTGTCTTTCCGTCCGCTTTCCAGATCCGAAGTCCGTTCGGGAATCAGGGATTCCTAAATTACGCTTTTTCCCTTCTTTGACCAAGGTGAGGACCGGTCGTTAATTCTATCTTATTCTTTCTCAATTCCAGGACATGAGTCCTTGTTTAATAGCGTCTTTCCTAGGTATTATAGGTTTGGTAATGCGCGCTATGTGATTGATTGTTAAACGTAGAATTGTTAGGATATCACTTAAACCGAAAACGTTGATTGTGATTGATTGCTTGTGTGCATAGTTGCGAGTGTTGTGTCCCGAGTGTTATGGTGGAGTAGGGTTGTGGCCCGAGTCGGTTGTGGCCGAGTGAATGCCGGTTGGTGCCGGTGGAGTAGGGTTGTGGCCGGAGTCGGTTCATGGGTGCGTGCGTTGAGGTTGGGGCTCAAGCTCGCACCTATGGACAAATTGTTAGTGTGCTGGTGATTGTGTGCTTTCGGGCATTGGGTGCAAGGTGTTATTAGCCTTGGACTTATTTCTTGTTGTTGTAATAGCGTAGGATGAGATCGCGGGTTCCTTGAATCCGCCCTCACTGGGTAATTGTGTTTTGAAATAATTACTCATGCCTCTTTCTTTTTCCATCATTTTTCCTCACATGTCCGGATGCAGGATTGACCGATCGAGTGTCGTTATTGGTGGATTTGAATACGCAGGAAGCGCGCAGGTTCCTGGGACCAATTGAGAAGACAGCCCGATTGGACCGTTTTCGGTTTGACGGGTACCCTAACACCGCGTTTCCAGTTCGCCGGGAAACGGGTGTTACAAACACCAACTAGATAACTTTCATGTTAAATATGAACCTTTATATATAATTGTGTGTATATATATAATATATATTTTTTTTTGATGGTTGCCGTTTATCATTAATCTAAAGTAAGAGAAACAAAATAGAGAAATAAACTTATAACGGTTCGTATTTAACGTGAAATTTATCTACTTCTGGCTGCCCTAGCTAGAATTTATTAGAGTATCGAATTGGAGTTTTTGTTTTTGTTTTTTTGGTCATAATCGAATTGGATTTCTTACAAGTTTATTTCTCTTAAAGCTTTTGAGCGGTCCGTTTTTCTCGTTTTTTTTCTAGATGCGATTTACTAATTTCCGTGTTCTAGAGGCTTTTTCGGTGAACGGCGGTGTACGTCGGCGTTCGGAGAGGCTTCCCGTCATCTCCCGTGCTAATCACGTCCAATCGGGTGCACAAATCGGGCCAAAAATGGCTCTTCATCCTCTAATCCGGCATCGAGTGGAGCAGTTAATTCTCGAAGCGGCGGCGCGTAGCCGGTATTTCCTGCTTTTGTCAGATCCTTATCAGTCGCAAGCTTCCGAGTTGCTTGAGGACGTACATCAATGGTGGAAAGCGTAAGGAGAGGCGGAGCGGTCAGCTCTGGTGGCGCTTTTATCGGCGAGGAGTCTGTAGGGTAGTGTTTCTAGCTGAGGAGTGTTGGATCTCCTAGGATCTAGGGTTCGTTATATTGAATTTACCAACCTCGTTCTTACCTTGAACTGGCAGCGGAATGAATTGGTGAACGAGATCATTGAGCAACGCAGACGCCTTGCCTCTACCAGATACACACGCACACAAGCTGGAAATCGGGATGCTAGTGCCGGATCTATGGGATCTGAGGGTTTCTGGTGTTTCTGCTTTTGTGTCAGAGAAAAACTCAACGGCTAGGGTTCCAGGTCGAAACTATATGACTATATAAAGACCTGGAATGACTTAAACCGGACCATAATTAATCAGATTCGTTTAAGTCATAAAACCGAAACTCAGTTTCGGAATCAACCCTGTGTCGATCGACACACATACTGTCTCGATCGATGTGTCGATCGACACACCACCCGAAACTCATTATTGATGTGTATCCAATAAACATCCATATGATCATTACTATAATGATCATGCCCATATTTAACTTCCAGTTTGCTTAGGTTTGTGACCCTATATGATCATATAATACTGGCAGTAAGTCTACAACTTACAGATTGCAAGAGGCTTCTAGCAAAACATTGCAATTGCCCAGTATTATACGAATGTCTGATCTCGACACACAACTATCATCATGAGTGAGTACAAGTGTGATTTCAGGACACTATCCCAACAAGGAGACGTCGCGGAGGTAATGTCCACACCGAGGCGACTGCGGTGGAGGTTGGCTGGTCCATGCCTTGTTGCATGTCGGCTTCACCGGAGAAGTCTTCTTAACCAGAAGATATGAGTTTTTTAGTCGACTGGCATGGATAGGTTCGTCGTATCGGGTGAGGTGGCGGAAGCAACGACGCCATCAGAGCTTTGCTGGAAGAGGCTCCACCGGGTGAGTCCGAAGGATTCCGGCGATATATACGTTTGTCGGGAGACGAGGAGAGGTGGTCTGGGCTAGAGAATCCGGAAAGAGGGCTGGAGTCGGATCTCCATGCTGTTGGGAAAGGCGTCGTCTGGCGCCGTACGTCTTCCCGGTCTCACATTCGCCGGCAGTGGATTGAATTCCGGTTAGACCTTTAAGTGTGGCGGCGGCTGGTTTTCGTTTTTATTTTACCTAGTTATGGAGAACTCTATCCGGTTAATAAGGTTTATCTATTTTACTTTGGTTTTGTTTTGTTATACTCGGTTGATTTTTGGTCTGGATCGGTTATATATATATATATATATATATATATATATATATATATATAAATAATTATATTAAAAATAAGTTTATTTCTCTCTTCTTCTTTTTTCTTCTCTTACTTTATATTAACGGCAACAAGCCCTACGGGAAACTAGCATATACTTAAAATACTTAGCTAGAGTACTTTTGATTACTTTTTTGGTAAGAAAAAAAAGTACTTTTGATTACCACCCCTTCCAAACCCTACGTTCTTTCGTTCATGTGTATTAATCATTTTTCGAAAACGCGGACGATTTGACCGATTCTTCGGCGTGTAGGCTGTCCTCGGCTCAGTACCGTCCCGACTGGGCCCTGGTCGGAAACAAAATCGGAATCCTCGAATTTTTTATTTCTTTTTCAATTTCGAGTTACCAATCATCACATATTTGATAGATCTATGTATTTGATGATGAATAACATTTGAACCAAGTAAAAACGATGAAAAGTAGTGATGAAATGAGTGAGAACGGCGTTTAGGGTTACCAGATCGGTATTCCAGAGGTTGAAGACAAAGGGCAATTATGTCTTTTTCATCTCATTAACAAAAAAAAAATAAGAAAACCTCATTTGCACGGTATAAAATTCGAACCGCGCACATATTTGTAAAATGCGGACACTATTACCACCAGAACACTCACTACTTTTGTAAATTATTAGCAATGTAAATGTCTATATATACTAAAAATCCGATATATTTAAAAATAAATTCAAAATTCCGTTCCGTGTAAATCCCGATTAATTCTCTATTTTTTCATTAGGCGTTAGGCGTAGCCCGGCCGCCCGAACATTAGTATTAATTAATGTATCCATATATTGATATAGGTTTGTACAACTTGGTGAAGAAGCACATATAACTACGTCATTTATAGGCCCTAACTAATATGGTACGATTTGACTACTATTATTATCATGTGGATTATATGAATGTGAGAAAATAAATTATTTGAAGGTTTTTATTGTGAATTTTGAGGACCATGTAATTTGTGACTTGTGATAGGTACATAGATTCAGAAACTAAAAACATCTCCACATGGAAAGAAAAGAACATTACGAATAGACTCCTTTCCTTAATTTTCCGCGAGAGTTTTCGTTAGTGCACGTAACTACCAAGTAAAAACCTTAATGATCATCTTGGTACTTCAATATTTTTTTTTTTAATTAAAAAACCTTATTGATCACGTGAATAGTATTTACTTCATGATTATATTCGTTTTGATCAAAAAAAATTTTTTTGACTAATAACGAGATATATATAATTTTTGTAATCGATAATTTTCAAACTCAAGTGTAAGATCTCAACTCGGTCTATCCTAAGATAGCAAGAGTTTTATGGTTTTTCTTAAGAAATTCTAAAAGAAGGATTTAAGAACTTGGTAAGAATGTATGGAAATTAGGGTTTCGCTAGGTTTCCAGGAAGAAACAAAGCGGCTGAAGGAGATATCTAGGTCGCCGGAGAGAAATTAGGTCAACTCGGTATTGCTAAGAACTCTCAGGCAAATTGTATTGAAAAAGCGTGTGTTTATTGAATAATGAGATGCCCTTTTATAAGATTACAAAGTCGGTTTAACAGAAAAGGAAAACTCGAGATAAACATGAATCTTTCCTATTATCGCGGCTTAAATACATCTTCATCTCGGCGTGTCGACTACGCGTGCCGTTTTCCTTTTCTCGTTTCTGCCTCCCTTGTTGCCCTAATTGTTCCCGATGACCGGGCTGAGTTAAATCAACTCGAAACCTGCTTTCCTAATTGGGATGACCTAAATTCCTGAATGGGCCTTTCAGGAAGGGTGCCAATCCTGACTCCAACAATAAGCCCCCCCCCCCCCGAATGCGGCGATTCGAAACTTATTTTGATCGGCGGTACGAGGATAACAGTATTTGGTTTAGGAAGTGATTTGGGTCGGTTCTATTTCAACTTGAATGGGGTTGATTGAACCGGTCTCGATTTTGTCCAAAGGAAAACCGAATCAATTTGTTTTATCCGGGCGAAAATCGGATTAATTCGCGGTCGAACCGGTCTATAGGTGCGATAAACGAAGCGTGTCCTAGGTAATTATTGCCTCGAGTCTGAAGCCATCATTTCTGCTATAAATGGCTCACTCTCGCTTCTCATTTCCTCATTTCTGCTCAGACGAAGAAGTTGAGGTAATTTTTCTCTCTCTACCGGTTTTATTTTCCGATTTGCCTTCCGCCGTGTTTTTTTTAGAAATTTTAGATCAAAAAACCGTTTGGTGGTTTTGTTCTTCTTCTGTTCTTCGTCAAATATGTCTTTGATCCGTTGTTCTAGAAGTAAGGACAAAGAGATTGTTTATGTGTCGTCTGATGAAAACTCGCCAAGATGGTGCGCTGTTTCTTCGGATTCGTCTTCAGGCAGCAGTACGTCTTCCGACCTGAAGAGACATCCTTGTTATCAACAAGCCAAAGATCTCGAGCGCCATTTTGAGTTATCTCGGTTAACTAGCGCCGCGCAAAGTTCGGGACAGGGCGAGTTAAAGATTCCGCAACTCCGAGATTCAGATTCAGAGAGTCCCGATGAAGACGATGTCGACATCGAGGGCAGTGATACCGATGTTTCTCCATCCGAGTTGTCGGCTGCCCCTAAGGAGGCGTACGATAACGTCTTCCGGACTCGATCCACCGTGCAGACGGTGACTTCTACGCTCCAAGAGTGTGGAGCCGACCTGAGGATTAAATTTATTATTCCCAGTCCATTTGACCGACCTTGGATCCGCCAGCTGGTTATATGACCTTGTACGAGTCCTATTTCATCAATACCGATACTGCGGGTTGTCGGCTTTGGTTGCTACTCCCTGATCTACTTGTCTCCTACTGTCATCGTCGCGACATCGCTATTTCTCAGCTTTCAGCTGCCGCGGTTTGCCACATGGTAGGCCTCCTTGTGCTAGGAGCCGAAGCCGACATTACGATCACCGTCAGGAGGAGATGACTTCAATTAGTCATAGAAGTCCGGGGTGTTTCACGGTCAGACTGAAGAAGGACCAAGGTGTAGTTACAGATGCGCCGAGTAAGATTCGCGTTTGGCAGCGATATTACTTCTACACCGAGATAACTCCCCTGGTTGTACCCGAGAAGCATAAAGAGTTTATCAGATCGTCTTGGAATACGAACTTTGGTAGATGTCGTTCTGTTTTTTGACACGGATGATTTACTTAATTTTTCTTTTGTTTTTGCAGTGCACCATCCGTTCCTCAAGCCCTATCCGGACAACTTTTTCCCCATTGTTGAAACTATCCGAGCTCTTAGTCTTCGCAAGTGGTCGGACATAACTCGGGAGCGCATCAATCGATCTCTTTCGCGGATTTCTACAGGTATGTCTCGCTTCTCGGCTCACGCCATTGATGCTTTTGTTTTGAGTCCTTATTTCCCCCTCTTTGGTCTTATAGTTAAGTGGAACACCATAGAAAAGGTTACTCCAGCCGAGTTAGAGGAGCCGAGGATGGGTAAGGTGAAGAAAATAGCATCAGTCGACTACTCGCATAAGATTACGTCCAATCCTCCGTGTCCTGCTGAACCGTTAAAGGAGAAAGACGTGATTGTGTCGTCCCAAATTGGTGGCGAGCCGACGATTACTGCTAGTGAGAAGTTGGTCATTCCCGAAACCGTTGCGACCACTAAATCTAATATGGCGGCTCCGCCCAAGAGAGTTCCATCCAAGACTCTGCCCAAAAAGAGGTCGTCTGAAGAAAGGACGGACCAGGAGAACCCGGCGAAGAAGGCTGTTGTAGTGAGTAAGCCTATCAAAGATTCTTTTGCTAAGAAGACGGCTGCCGAGAAATCTTGCAAGACTAAAGCTCTTAATCCGTGGAAACGGTTTTATGAAGAGACGGGGGATGTTTCTGATGCTAAGCTTGGTGACAAGAAGCCTTTCATATCTCGCAAGGAGATCGTCTTAGTTCGTCCTCGCGGTTCACTGAAAAAGGAAGAATCTCGGCCTTCGATCCACAACTTCGTCTACCAATATGAGAGCGAGGTCCCCTTTATTGATACTCCTCGAGCATGTTTTGACATGCTTACGTGTGTTAGAGGAAACGAGTCGGACTGGACAACTTTGAAAGAGCTTCCCCATTCTGATGATATTCTTAAGCTGAAGCAGGCTGAAGGGACGGTAAGTTTTCCTCAGGTTTCTTTGAAACATTTCCATCAGTTTATTGCTTTAACGAAGACCTTTTGTTTTTTCAGATGATCGCAGCGTCGAATCGTGTAGCCTTTAAAGTGCTTGGGATTCTCAGAAAATGGTCGACGCAGTGAAGAGGAGAGACGATCTTCTTGAAAAGGCGAAGAATGAGAAGGAATCTTTGGAGGCAAACAACCTTGCTCTTGTGAATAAGCTCCGTGATGCGGAGGAAAAACTGTGCTTGGCGGAGGAGAAAGCAAAAGCCGATTTCCTTAAATTTCAATCGGAGAAAAGGAGTCAACAGCTATTCTGTGCCGACTTGGTTCAGAAAGAGAGGAACCGTGTCGAAGCCGTGGTGAGGGCAAAGGCGCAAACCTACTTTGATCTCTTCCAATTCTACAGCAAGGATCAGGAGGAGGCCACCAAGTTACAGGTTGAGCAGGGTCAGATTACCGGCCTTAGGAAATGCCTGTTGAAGCTTAGCGGGGAAGGTGTGTCGATTCCCGCATTGATCTTGGACCAACTCGCGGCTGACGAGACGGCGATCGACGCTAAGCTGGATGATTTGGATGTTTTGACGAAAGAAAAGTTAACGTTTGTTCTCTCGCCAATTCGCCATCCCCTCCTGAACCTTTATCGCGACTCGCCACCCCGTGTTCCGAGGGACATCAATGAATTGGGACTAATCGAGGTGTGATCCCGGAAGCGGTTCCTGCCAACCTCGTTCAGACGTCTGTTAATCCGGAGACCGTGGCTCCAGTAGCACATGACGTAAGTACTAAGGCTGGCGAGGCTGAGAAAGTGAATGAAGCGGAGAAATCATCGACGAGCGGGGCTGGGGTCGAATGAATTCTTGTATTATCACTATTTTTGTATATCGGTTCTATGTAAGACTTATCTTCTGTAAAACTTTTCCTCTGCTTGGAGGTTTTTTTAAGTAATTTATTTTGCAGTTTTAATCGTTCTATTTTTTAATTCATTCAAATGAATCAAAATAAATAGCGATCGGACCATTTTAATCGTAGAACGGCCTTTTTCTCTTGTTGACAAAAAAAAAAATAGTAGAACGGCTCTTTGGTAACTGCGAGACTTATGCGTGCTCGGATTTTGTGTCCAAAGGACAGACGAATGTGCGAGGCTTAAGTGCTCGGCTTATTTTTTATCGCCCACCACTGAGGACGTATGGGTACGGGCCCGGTTTTTTCGGTGCGAGACGGATCTCGGCTTTTCCTTGCCCTGATTTGCACCTCACGTGCAAGGAAGACCACACTCTTGTCCAGGGAGAATGATGCTAATAATGCGAGTCTTATTGGATGCTCAGCTTACAGTCAAGGAGTGTACTGCTTGACTTTGCGAACTAAGGAGCTCGGCTTTCTACGAGCTAAGAAGCTCGGTTTTAGCGAGCTAAGGAGATCGGCTGTAGTGAGCTAAGGAGCTCGGCTGTAGTGAGCTAAGGAGCTCTTTGATTTGCGAGTGAGAACTCGGCTTTAATTTGCGAGTGAGAACTCGGCTTTGATTTGCGAGTGAGAACTCGGCTTTGATTTGCGAGTGAGAACGGCTTTAATTTGCGAGTGAGTACTCGGCTTTAATGTGCGAGTGAAAACTCAGCTTTGATTTGCGAGTGAGAACTCGGCTTTGATTTGCGAGTGAGAACTCGGATTTAATTTGCGAGTGAAAACTCGGCTTTGAGAGGGATAATAACTTGGCATAGGAAAGAGGACTTAATAGACTTGTCTTTGAAGGGTTTTTTACTCGGCATAGGCTGTAAAATAAATATTTTATTCGATTTGTGACTATGCCGACGAAGGCTGTCTACGTATCTTCCGAAGAAGAATCAAGTCACTCGTAGTTTATACAATATATATATATATATATATATATATATATATTTAGCACCGTAGTGGCTGGCCGTCTAGAAGTATTCTTTCAGGCTTGCTGAATTCCAAGAACGTGGCAAAGCTTTGCCCTTCATTGACTCGAGCTCATAAACGCCGGGTTTGACGACTTTTGTTATCTTGTAGGGTCCTTCTCATTTTTCACCGAGTTTGTCTGCTTTCCATTTTTTAGTGTTTTCGTAGACTTTTCGAAGCCCGCAGTCGCCGACTTGGAAGTGTCGCTCTTTTACCTTTTGGGTTTAATAACGCGTTGCGAGCTGCTGGTAGTTTTGGATGCGAAGCAGTGCTCGATTTTGTTCTTCCTCGATCATGTCCAGGGCATGAATCAACATTTTCTCATTGGTCTCGTTATTTTGAGACATGAGAGCTCGTCGGAGAGTATAGATGTTTGCATATGCCGGGACCATTGCTTCCACGCCGAAGGCTAAGGAAAACGGAGTGGCCCCAGTTGTGCGGCGAAGAATTGTTTTGTGCGACCAAAGGAATCCGTCTAATTCATCGGCTTAAACTCCTTTCTTGCTTTCAGGACGTTTTTTGATGTCGTCGATGATATTTTTGTTTGTGGCTTCAGCTTGGCCGCTTTCCTGAGGATATCTTGGTGTCGACTTACTGAGCCGTTTGTCCCATTTTTTGCAAAATCCTTCAAACAGGTTTGATGTGAATTACGATCCGTTGTCCGTGACAATCTCGTAAGGCAATCCATATCGGCATATAATGTATTTCCAGACGAAGTTTTGAACTTGGACGTCGTGGATTGATACATATGCCTTGGCTTCGACCCACTTTGTGAAGTAGTCGGTCATCATCAGCAAGAAACGCCTTTGAATATAAAGTGGTAATGGTCCAACGATGTCCATTGCCCACCTCATGAATGGGTAAGCCGCGGTAGATGTGGTGAGTAGCTCTGTAGGCCGGTGTATGAATGGTGCATGTCGTTGACACTTTTCGCACTTGTTAGAGTATGTCTCGCAATCGGCGACCATATTCGGCTAGTAGTGACCGTTTAACTTAATTTAAAGAGCTAGAGATCAACCTCCAAAGTGATTCCCGCAAGCTCCTGAATGTGTTTCTTTGAGTACTCGGCGGATTTCGTCCCCGGATATGCATCTAAGGAGGACTTTATTGGCTGAGTATTTGTAAAGGGCACCGTCATAGATTGTGTATCGCGCGCTTTTGACTTTAAGTCGGCGTGACGCCCATTTGTCCTCGGGAAGTTTTCCCTCCGTCAAGTACGCTCTTATCTCTTGTCGCATATCCTCGTTATCGTCTGTTAGGAGTGCAATGAGGTCGGTGCATTTTGCATGACTGTTGTTATGCAGATTGTCTTGACCGTCCTGTCGGATCATGAGAACAGTGTCCTCAGGAGCGGGTTCCTCGTGACTGCTTTCAGGCGGCGGGATGCTAGGATCGTTAATGGTTTCCACTGGAATGTGTCGGCAGAGATCGGGATTCGATGCCAGAGATGCGAGTGCGTCTGCTGGGGCATTTTCTTTCCTCGGTATTTGGACTATGTCAAAGAATTCAAAAGAGCTGGTAAGTTCTAAGGCTGCCTTTCGATAGGCCTCCATTCGCTCATTCTTAGCCTCATATTCTCCATTAATTTGATTCATCACAAGCATGGAGTCACAATGGGCCAGGAGATATCGTAATCCGATCTCTCTAGCTAGTCTAAGACCAGCTAACAGAGCCTTGTACTCGGTTCTATTGTTAGATGCTGTGAAACCCAGTTTGAACGATTGTTCTAATATTTCCCCGGTTGGTGATATGAGACGCACTCCTACCCCGACTCCTCGCTTTGATGAAGCACCGTCAACAAACAGTTTCCAGTTTTTGTCTGCTACCTGAGTATCGACATCCAATTCTGGTGATAATTCTACAAGGAAGTCGGCTATTACCTGAGATTTGGCATTTGTCCTATTCATGTAGTCGATGTAGTATTCACTGAGTTCTACAGCCCACTTTTCCAGACGGCCGGATTGCCCTGGACTGTGCAAAATCGTCCGAAGAGGCTGGCTGCTCAGCACGACGACTGAGTGAGATTGGAAGTAAGGGCGTAGCTTTCTAGCCGAGATAACGACTGTGAGGGCCAGTTTTTCCATCGCTGGATAACTTGTCTCGGCTCCGTTCATTGTTTTGCTTACATAAAAGACTGGCTTTTGTTCCCCTCGGTCTTCTCGTACTAGGACTCCACGGACTGCAGTTGTTGAGATCGCGATGTATAAGAAAAGGGTCTCGCCATTCTCGGGTTTCGATAGTATTGGCGGGTTTGACAAGTAGTCTTTGAGCTGAATGAATGCCTCTTGACACTTGTCATCCCATATAAATCTCTTGTTTCCCCGGAGGAGTTCATAGAAAGGCAGACATTTATCCGTCGAACGAGATATGAATATGTTCAGGGCGGCTATGCGACCAGCCAGACGTTGTACCTTTCGGTTATTCTTGGGTGATGGTAGGTCGATATTGCCGAGATCTGTTTCGGATTGGCTTCTCTCCCTCTTTGGGTGACCACCTAACCGAGGAATTCTCCTGACGTTACGCCAAACGTGCATTTTTCCGGGTTAAGCTTCATCCCATATAGGTTAAGGATGCGAAAACATTCCTTTAAATGCCCAACATGTTGAGATACAACTGAGGATTTAACCAGCATATCATCAATGTATACTTTCATCGTGGTGCCGAGTTGAGTCGCGAACATCCAGTTAACTAATCGTTGATACGTATCGCCTACGTTCTTAAGGCCAAATGGCATGACCTTGTAACAATAAGTGTCACATTCTGTTATGAATGCCGTCTTCTCTCGATCGTCTGGGTTCATGAGAATATGGTTGTATCCCGAAAATGCGTTCATAAACGAAAGCAGTTCGTTCCCAGCTGTGGCTTCAACAAGTCGATCGATATGTGGCAAAGGGAAGCTGTCTTTTGGACAGGCTTTGTTGAGGTCCGTGAAGTCGACACAAACTCTCCACTTTCCGTTTTTCTTCTTGACGACTACCGGGTTGGCAAGCCAGTCGGGGTATTTGACTTCTTGAATTGAACCGGCGTCGAGTAATTTGTCTACCTCGTCATTGACGGCTTTAAACCTTTCGGGACCGAGCTTACGCCTCTTTTGTTTAATCGGATTGTAAGTCGGATCAACATTGAGTTCGTGAGTCGTGACCGTAGGATTGATACCTTTCATATCCTTGACTGACCATACGAAGGTCGTGACGTTCTGCTGTAAAAATGCGATTAGCTCGTTTTTGATATCGTCCGGTAATTCTGCACTGATCCCCACGCATTTGTTTGCATCAGAGTTATCGATGAAGACTTGCTGAATAAGTTCTTTTTCTGGACTCTTCCTGCCTTGTTCAGTGTTGATCATGCATGATGGCACCCTTATCTTATGTTCTTTTACGAAGCAGGACCGACTCGCCCTTTGGCATCCCTTAACTGTTTGGATCCCTTTAGGTGAGGGGAACTTTAGGCATTGATGATAAGTCGAGGATACCGCCTTCATGTTGTGTAACCATGGTGTGCCGAGAATAACATTGTAAATAGTCGGTTTGTCAATGACATGGAACTTTACCATTTTGTTGACTCCGCCAGCGTAGACCGGCAGCTTGATTGTACCAATTGTGTATGTCGTCTCGCTTGTGAAACCGGTGAGCGGCTTAGCCTTTTGCTTAATGTCTTCTTCCTTGATTCCCATCTTTTTAAGCGTATCTAAGAAGATCAAATCGATAGAACTACCTGTATCTACCAGGATCCGAGATACCTGACAGCTTCCAATGAGGAGCTCGACCACCAGCGGATAGTTATGAGGATAATGGGTTCCCCAAAGGTCTTGGTCAGTGAAGATGACGGGAGGATCATCAGATAGGATCGGCCGAGGTGCGTTTTGTGCTGCTAATGCCATGCGCTCATACCCTTTGATCGATCGAAACGAATCATTCACAGAAATCAAGCCACCCATTATCATGTTGATCCTTCGTACGGCTTTGGGGGTTTCTTCTTCATCCTCTTTCTGATCGTCACGGTCGCGTTTTAAGGCTATGCTTTTAATGCGGCGTAGCTGCTTGTCTTGCTTAGGCGCTTGATCGTCAGTTTGCTCTTCTCGGCTGCGCTTTGACTCCTCCCTTAATTCGTCGATGGATGCCCTAATCTTACCACTTGCGAGTTGGGCATACAATGCGTCTTTGAGGGTCCGACATTCTGAGGTGTTGTGCGAGGTGGCTTTATGGTACTCGCAATACTTTTCTTCTGGCTCTGAAGCAGTTTGCGGTGCCGTATCCTTATCCTCCTTACTCCACTTGTTTAAAGGTTTGGACGGACGTTGTTTACCGGAGTTGCTGACCACCATTGTTGTCTTTGTCCCCTTGTCGTAATGTTGCCTAGGTTCCCGTTCTTCCTTCTTATCGGTCTGCTTGGTGGAGACGAATTTCTTAGCCAAAGCCACCTTTTTCTCTTCCAGCTCGACGAACTTATTTTCCCGGTGGAGGGCGTCTTCGATGGTCAGTGGCGGGTTGAAAACCAAATCCTGGTAAAAAGGGGATTCATGCCATACAGCATTTGTTAGGGCCGCGATAGTGAACTTATCTGGGGCTTCTGCTCGTGTCATGGTCGTCTTGAATCGGCATATGAAGGCCTGAAGCGTTTCCTTCTTTTCTTGTGTCATGGACATCAATGCGTTTAGCGAGGTATCCTTGTTCACATGGGCAAAGTGGTGTCTCACAAATGCTCGTGTAAGGTCGGAGAAGCTGTCGATCGATTCGGGCGGAAGCCGAGAAAACCAAGTCAGCGCGTCTCCTTCCAAGGTTTCAGCGAATAGCTGGCAAAGGCCGATATTTCGTTGTACGTCGGCAGTTTGAGTTTCTCTTTTTTGTCGGATGTACGTATTCGTGATACGCGAAGTAAAGGGCGTCCTTGATGTTTCTTCGATGATTCAATCGATTTCTGGAGCGGACCCTTTGACAGTGTGAACCTCGACCTTGAGTTCCTTGAGTGTATCTCAAAGTTCGGTTAGTTGCTTCTCGACCCGGCTGCGGCTCGCTACTCGAACGGGCTTTTCATGAGTTTCCTCGGGGGATGCACTTCGCTTGTAGCGATAGTTATCCCGGCGTGAGTCATTCTCATGATGCGAGCTTCTTCTACGGTCTGAACCTTGGTCGTGCCGAGATACATAATCATCCCGTTCATATTCATCATCTAGGTCTCTGCGAGGAGAGTACCGTTCGTGACGTAAGTCGTCCTGCTTTTGATGTGAGTTTTTGGATTCTTTTCGATCCCTTTTTTGACGCGAGCCTCGCTAACGCTTTTCCTTTCTATCTCGTTGTTGGTGTGAGTCTTTCTTGGGTTCACGGTCCGGACTCTGCTCTTGGTGATCACTTCTAGGCCTATCATAGATTCGTCGTCTGGCGACCTTTTCTTTTGCTTTTGGGGAGATGGCACGTTTAGGTTTCCACTACTGTTGGTCTGAGCGAATTCGGTCATGCTCAGAATGCAACTGGTCGATTCTTCCCGAGACCTCTCTTAGCAAATCGTTCTGGGAATCAATTTTGGCCATTAGAGTGACTAGAACAGAATCTTCTTCGACTTGCTTAGCTGTTTTATCGGCTAGCGGGATGCGCTCGCCGTTTTTTCCGGACTCGGAGCCTCGTGGTTGTTTGCCGTTAAGCGCTCTGGTCTCTTCATCTTCATGATCGCTTAAGTCAGCGTCGCTTCCTACGTAATCGACCTTGGGGTTATCCTTGGGGTCGATCTCGTCATTGTGTCCAGACATCTCGTTCAGAAATTTCTTTAAGAAATCCCCACAGTCGGCGCCAATTGTAAGATCTCAACTCGGTCTATCCTAAGATAGCAAGAGTTTTAGGGTTTTTCTTAAGGGATTCTAAAAGAAGGATTTAAGAACTTGGTAAGAATGTCTGGAAATTAGGGTTTCGCTAGGTTTCCGGGAAGAAACAAAGCGGCTGAGGGAGATATCTAGGTCGCAGGAGAGAAATTAGGTCAACTCGGTATTGCTAAGAACTCTCATGCAAATTGTATTGAAAAAGCGTGTGTTTATTGAATAATGAGATGCCCTTTTATAAGGTTACAAAGTCGGTTTAACAGAAAAGGAAAACTCGAGATAAACATGAATCTTTCCTATTATCGCGGCTTAAATACATCTTCATCTCGGCGTGTCGACTACGCGTGTCGCTTTCCTTTTCTCGTTTCTGCCTCCCTTGTTACCCTAATTGTTCCCGATGACCGGGCCGAGTTAAGTCAACTCGAAACCTGCTTTCCTAATTGGGCCAACCTAAATTCCTGAATGGGCCCTTCAGGAAGGGTGCCAATCCTGACTCCAACATCAAGTCTATAGCAACGTTGTTCCCACCGCATGGTGATGGAGCTCAAGACTCAAGTGGACCAAACCGGAGGACATCGAACCGGAGACCAATTCCGAACCGCAGATACTTGCGGTAAACGTTTCTGGTTCTCTGTTTTTTTATTTGTTTCTGTTCCAATTTAAGTTGACAATAACAAGAACAATTGGTCTTCCTAATGTCTAGGACCAACTCTTCTACTCTTTCACGTTCCCTTGCTTGTAGGAGTTAAGGCTCCATCTGTTTCCTTGCTTGTAGGAGTTAAGCTCCATCTTTGCTTCTATTTTCTCTATTTAAATCAATGAAAAACCAAAAATAAGCAATCTTAATTGCCAAACAAAATCAACTGTCTAATTTGTTATTATTGCTTTCCTATACTCTGTTTCTTTCAAGCTTTGACCAAACATCAAAGCTATCACATGGTGCTTAAATTCACGATCTTGTTCGATTTCTTTTGATTGTGTAAAAATGAAATTATTGGCAAATTAGCGTCAACCTGTTTAATAAAATCTAAATTACACTTATGTTGATGTTCGATAGATAAAAGAAAGGAATAATATATGTTCTGAAAACAAATTTAGCAATATATCCCTTAAATTGAAGTCAAAGCTAAAATTACTCCCACCAATAATTTTCTCTCATTTTTTACAAAATCCACTTGATAAGTTGGGTATTCACGATAACGCCATCATCACACTTCTTATAAAATTTGATGTTTTTACCAAAAGACAAAAAACTTTCAGATCTAACTTAATTATGAAACTGTAATTTTTTCCAATTTACTCAACCACCATTAACAACCAAATTTGAGCTCCTAATGCTTTACACAACCAATTTCGAGCCACTAAAGCTCTATATTAAAGTTCACAACCTTTTATATTCTGATTTCTTCTCCAATTTCATCCAAAACACTATCTAATTCATCTTTTAAATTTTTTTAAATTTTGGATTTCTTGCAATTTTCGTTATTCTTGCACAAAAATGGTTGAGTTTGTTGGGTATTGGTGTAACTAGAAGGTCTGGGCGCTTGACGAATGTAAAAACGAGCTCAAAACCAAATTAATTTGATTTTCACAAGATCCGCTGACTTTCAGATATGATTCCCGATTTCAGACTACCCATGAAGTCTGATGGAGTCTGATGGTCAACACATGGTAGTTTTGCAATTGACTTTTATGTTCATCAGACTATATTAGCAGTCTGAGAAATTCTTTTGAAAACAAAAATTTATCAAACTTCACCAAGAAGTCTAATTTAAGCTGACGGTAGTTTTGCATTTGATCGAAAATTGACCTTTTCTTCAGACTTCTTATGTAGTCTAACAAAAAAATTGAGTGGATTTAATAGAATCTTGACCTTTTTCAGACGGAATGAGAGTATGAAAATAAAAGGAGTAGTTTTAGTAATCAGCGAAATTTTTAAATATTGGCGAGAATAAGGGAAAAAAATTTAGACTTCTATAGTAGTATGTATACAAGGGAAAAAAATATCAGACAATTATAGAAGTCTGAAATATATGACATTTGTCAAACAGCTATAGAAATCCGAAATATAAAATTTTGGTCAACCCCAAAAATACCCCAACTTTTCATCAGACTTCCCTCGCTGTCAGAATATTATCTCAGACTGCGTAGGAAGTTTGTTTTAAAAAGTCAAATTCGATCAATTGCAAAACTACCCCTACTTTTTGTAAGACTGCATGAGAAATTTGAAGTCTGATAAAAAGTCATCAATTGCAAAACTACCCTTTTTATTTTTCCAGACTTCATAAGCTGTCTCACAGAAAGTCAACGTTTTGGTCAATTTCAAAAATATCCTGAAAATTTTACAAAGCAGACTGTGTACACTGTCTGATTGTCTATCAGACTGCATCCGCAGTCTGCTTTGTAACTTTCTAGTTGTAAAAATACCCTCTTTTCAGTGCAATAGAGGTCTGGTAAAAGTATTGTTAGACTTATGTGGAAGTCTGAAATGATAATTTTTTTTAAAAACACAATTTTTTATATATTTGTGATGAACTTCATTGATTTTAATTTTGTAAATGTGTGTTAGTTGTATATGTTCCTCCTACGTGAGTTTGACATGTTTATGTTGGCTAATTATTTTTAATCAAATTTTGAAGAATATTGGCAATGTACCTAATAGACTCAGACTTCGCAAAGAAGTTTGATTTCCCCATAAGATCGCTAATGTGGTGATGAGAGAACAGACTTGGCATTCAGACTTGTTAAGTTTATATGCTTTTAGATCATATGAAACAGAGTGCAGTATGTTGGAACTTCAAGCCAATTCTACCATATTCAGAATTGCTGTCAGGTTCCCGATAGCCTAGGATCTAGGGTCTAGTTAATTGAATCAAGGATCTGATCTCTGTTTACCTGGAGATTAGCAGCGGAATAGGGTCAGATAAACGAGATCTCCAGCGCCTCAGATGCTGCGCCTCTACTGTAGTCCACATGCACACAAGCTGGAATCCGCCGGGATGCTAGTACAGGTGCTCGGATCTCCCTGGGATTTCAGTTTCTAGAGGTTTCTGTGTTTTCTTTCTGGAAAACACTTTCTTAGGCCGGCGCTCTAACTTGCTCTTCGGTCAAATCTATAAAACACGTTTATATATTGACCTCGAGGTGAACCGAAACATCAGTTTCGGTTTCGCCCTTGTGTCGACCGACACACCCATTGGTGTCGATCGACACACGTCTTGTATCGACCGACGCACCCAATGGTGTCGATCGATACACCCCTTTGAAACTCAAATTCAATGTGTATCTAATACACATCGATCAGACCATATGCCAATGATCAATCCCATGCAGAGTATGTCCAACTTGCTTAGGTGTGTGACCCTGTAGGTTCACACGATACCAGAAATGAGTTACAACTCATTTATCATAAGCGGTTTCTAGCAAAACATTATGACTACCTAGTATCATATGAATTGTCCGATCTCGACAATACAACTATCTCTAGAGTGAGTACAATGCGATTTCAGGACATAATCCCAACAATCTCCCACTTGTACTGGAATCACCTATTCCTATAATCCCTTCGTCTCTATATCTCGATATGGCATAAGGCAAGAGACTGTGTCATCCTTATTATAGCCAATATCATGTTCATCGAACTCCTGATCTATACTGATAAAACAAACGACTGACAATCACCTCGTTTGAGCACGGCCATGCATTTTCTCAGTATCAAATCTTCGATGGGCCCTGAGATATTTATCTCCCGTTATCCAGGAGGGACAAATCCCATCTTGTTCCATCCCTGTTTCTACACATACTTCATGATACGCATAATCAATGCCGTTATAGCCGCCAGTTATGGAACGACCTTTGACAAGGTCAAAACGCACCAATTCATATGCTAGAAATCATGATGAACTCAGGTCTAAGGACTATACTCTATAGTCGTAATGAGAACCTTCCATGACACTGATATTACTATCCTGTGGAGTTCTCATTAAGCGGGTCATGTCCGATCATATGTTCACCAACATATATCTATGTGACTGACTGTGATAATCATATCATTGACTCCATGAAACTTAGTCCAACAGTCACCTCACATGCTAGTCTCGCGCGGTTGTTAGTGTCCCATTTTAACAACCTTGACTAGGGACAATCATAATTTATGTCATCTTTACTTATAGGGTTTCATGATCAAGTCCTCAAATTGATGACCTATAAGATGAACATAAAATACTTTGGGACCATTATTTAATTATCCAATAATTAAATAATG
Organism: Orychophragmus violaceus; assembly: GCA_030180135.1. Lineage (NCBI taxonomy): Eukaryota > Viridiplantae > Streptophyta > Magnoliopsida > Brassicales > Brassicaceae > Orychophragmus > Orychophragmus violaceus. The sequence continues at coordinate 92,285,444 of CM058239.1, read as the reverse complement.
CCGATTTCAGTTTGACTTACATAAATACTACCATAGCATGTCTATGTAAAGATCACAACATAACTAAAATAACTCCCACTAGAATCAAGATTATCTCTTCAGATATCTTATACCTACAGCAACAGAATAAATTTCGTGCTTAGGTTGTGGGAGAGACTGCGGTGTTATTGCTTGAAACAATTCCAACAAACCACACCGCCATTCAGATAAAAGCACTATTCTACGGTCCACTGCTTGGAGCCTTTCCAACAGATAGCACCGCTATTCAGACAAAGAGACATAACCAGGTGGGAACCGGTAATCGTCTTTGTCCGTCTAACTACTTTCAACTGGTTCGTCACTTTACCAGTTCACCACGAACCTATCCTTAGTGTTCCTCAAACACTTGGGATATTTCTGGTAACTTTTCAGTGACTATTACCGGAACATATTGGTATTTTCTCGTCATGCTTTATGCGTAAGCTGCATCTAGACGAGCGCAAAATATGGCATTCATGATGGATTCTATTGCAGCAGCATTAGGAATCACACTCATTAATACTAGTTCAGCCAGTGTTCAAAGACACTTCATCTTGCTAATATTAATGCCATAAGACCTTTGGTGTGAATCCATTCTTGGAATCAGGCACATTTGAACTGTCCAATACCTTATTAACGTAAGGATTTTGACACGATCCAATTAGCCTTTCTGATCCATTCCAATGGACCCTTATTCCAAGAACTTTTACGGCCTTCTCCCATGTCCCGTTAAATTCGACTTCCGACCCAAATCTTGACAAGAATTTAGTGTCGGAACGTCGTTTATGAGATTAAGTATGTTATCTACATACAGTGTGAGAATTGCAATTACGCTCCCACTAGTCTTCTTGTAAACGCATGGTTTCATTTCTTTCTGATCAAGTCAAAACTTTTGACAACATTATCAGAATGTTGATTCCAACTCCAAGATGTTTGCTTCAATCCAGAAATGGATCGGTGAAGCTAACATGCATACCCAGCCAATATTCGGAGTTGGGGCTCACCGCCGCTTCTTTGAATTTCGCATGCTCGTCACTTTTCAATGATCAATAGATCATGACAATCGGCTACGAGAAATCACTCTCGAGTTAGTGACGGATCCTTTCGGATCTGCGATTTTCAGGCTCCACAGGTGTAGGTCCTACAGCACTTTGTAGATCTCACCGCTGCTCTCCCTCAACAGGTTGAGCAGCCTCTTGTGTTTATCGAATTTCTTCGAAGTGTACTTTTACTCCTACTGTTCTTTTGGAAAGTATGATCTTTCTTAAAAGACACAGTTCCGAACAACAATGCTTTGTCCTCGGATTGGTTGCACAAGTAGTAAGCCTCGGTTTCCCTAGGACAACCAGCGAGGTAGAACTCATCAGATATGGGTTCAAGTTTGTTTGTTGACTACTGTCTTACACAAACCTTGCAATCCCAATTAATCAGAAAAACAAATTTGGAAATCACCCAGTCCACATCCAATGTGGTGTTTTTCACTGATTCTGATAGAAACTTATTTAGCGTAAACATAGACATTTTAGAACGTATTCTCAAATGATCATGGAAGATTCCTGTGACCCATCATTAATCGGAGCGTATCTAATAAGATCCGATTCATTCTGTCAGATGATCACCCAATTCATGACTCAAGTATTTTTCCTCCGCGATCCAATCGAGTATCTCAATACTTCTGTCAAATCGGTTCTACACTTCATCTTGGAACTCCTTAAGGGATTCCTGCTCGTGTCTCATAAAATGAATACATCCATACTTATTGATGCCATCAATGAGGTAATGAAGTACAGAAGATTTCCTTTGGCACTAATGCTCATCGGGCTGCATACATCAGTATGTGTAAGGCTCAATAAGCCTCTGGCCCGTTTCTTTTAGCTCTGCTAAAAGGGCCTTAGTCATTTAGTCTAGTGAACAGAATTCATATCTCAAATGATTTATAATCAAATGAGTCCAAAACTATGGAACTTCTAAATCCGCTTCACTCTATGTGGTTAAACGACTATGCCAAAGAAAAGTCGAGTTCGAGTCATCAGACTTAAACCTTTCGTATTTGTGTTATATTCAAAACTTACGCTGGTTTAGGATATAAAACCCATTCCAAATGGGGTGCTACCATATGATATTTCATTAAGATCTAAAGAACAAAACTTGTCTTTTATCAAAATGAAAAACATCCAAATTCTTACAAGAAATTGAAGAACATTTCTGCACAAGGCAAATACATAGTAGCAATTACTTAATTTCTAAAACCAAGTATGAAAGGCTCCTACAAGTGGAGAATCTCTACGGCTCATGTAGCAACCATTGCTTCATACCAGACACGCAGTTCCACTTGTCCTTTCTTCAACGTTCTACTGTTGCTTTGGTCCTGCATATTTCCAAAATATCAGTACCACAACTAGTATCCAATACAAACGTAGAACTTGAAGTGATAACACAATACCTGAAGAAGAAGTACCATACATCTCCTTCATCTCTTGTGAATCTTCCAAGAATTTAATGCAATCTCTCTTCCAATGCCTTGACTCATTGCAGTAGAAGTATTTTCTAACACCAGATGGGCCCGACTTGGGCTTATAAGATGACACAGGCTTATCCTGATTCCAAATCTGGACGGCCCTGCCTCTACCCTTGCCAACACAAGATTTCTCAAATCTTTTACCCTTTATGATGTCTTGCTCTGCTGTTTTGAGCATGCCATGCAGCTCAGTCAACGTCTTCGTCAAGTTATTCTTGATATAGTTTTTGACAAACTTATCATAACTAGACGGCAGTGACTGCATAATGATGTCAGTGGCCAACTCTAAGCTGACAGGACATTCCAGTTTCCCCAGGTTATCAATGTAACCCGTCATTTTAATGACATGAGGACTTACTGGAGCATCCTCTGTTAGCCTGCACCCAGCGAGAGACTTCACCATCTGGAATCTCTCAATTCGTGTCAGATCCTGAAACTTCAGTTTCAAGCTGGTGATCATCTCTATTGGCGACTCCACGTTCTCGTATTGATTTTTCATGTCCGAGTTCATGGTAGCCAATATCAGACCACGCACATCTACCACATCAATATAATGCTTATTCCAAGCATTATATGTTGCATGCGAGCGATTGGTCCCAAGCCTTTCTGGAAGAGCCTTTTCAAGGACATAGTCCTTGCTCTCCTGCTTGAGAATGAATCTCAGATTCCGATACCAATCCAGGAAGTTGGATCCATTTAACTTGTCCTTCTCAAGGACGGATCGCAACGAGAAAGTAGTCATAGACATAAGCTGAAATCCAAGAAAAACAAAGATTTAGTTATGTACATGATGAGAAAACTTATCTAATAAGAAAACTCGCATTATATTCAAACAATGTTTCCTCAATGAATATAATGATCCAAGACCCATACTTCACCAAAATCTGAGTGGACGACTCGTCATCACCCAAAATTTAGTTATCTAGGTAAGCAAATCATTGCTAATTGTACCCAGTACAACTCTTGGTCGCAGATAAGATAATCCATGTCTCATCTACTCTGACGTCTCTGGGCCCAGAACTTCTGATAGCCCAGTCAAGTAAAAACAATCTCTTCTGTCTTGTGATCATTGACAGTCGCACTGCGAGTCTATCAATGAACACCTGCCTTACTCATGTCACTGTGGATACCAGGGACTCCAAGACTATCCAACAATGAACCGAGTCTTGACAGTAGACGAGATTGGGCAAGACATCAAGGTCACTTGATGTTTAGTTGAGGAAACTAAACTCTGAAAGGTTAGCAAATCAATATATTAGGTCATGTAATTGTTGATGTCAAGCACCGCAAGTCCATCAGCATAATTACCTGCCTTCCTCACCTAATTGTGGACACCAAGCTCTTGGCTAGACCATCACACAACAAAATGAGTCTTGACAGTTGACAATATTGAAGCTAAGCCTTGATCAATGTTTAAGTCTAGTTTGGTTTCTGCAAATTCAAGGTTCAATAACCAGAATTTCGAACTCTGTGTCGATCGACGCAGACTATGTCTGTCGATCGACAACACCAAACTTAACCGGACTTCAATAACCGATTAATCCCATTAACCCGGTTTATTGAACCGGTCATGTCGATCGACACAACCCATGTGTGACGGTCGACATAAACCTAAACCGAAGATAGTTTTGATAATCGGTCCAATCCAATTGAACCGACTTATCAGATCAAACTGATCTTAACCAATCGATTTATATAAATTGGGATAATTAGTTCAATCCAATCGAACCAATTCATCCAATTTAAACCGTTTTAACCAGTTTCAACTAATTGCGATAACCGGTCCAATTCAATTGAACCGACTTATCCAATCAAACTGATTTTACCCAAATCGGTTTATGATAATTGAGATAATCAGTTCAATCCAATTGAACCAAATCATCCAATTTAAACCGATCTGTTCGGACTTAACCAAGCATGATAATCGGTCCAATCCAATTGAACCGATTAACCATTCGCTAGGTCTGTGTCGACCGACACTCACATTGTGTCGATCGACACTCGACTGAATCTGCTCTGTGTCGACCGACACTCAACCTGTGTCGATCGACACAGTAGGCTTTCGTTTTTCTTCGCGAAAAACCATAGCCGCCGATTCTGTCGAATTCGCCATTCTGTGTCGACCGACACACCTAGTGTGTCGATCAACACTGTGCGAAAGCACATAATTGATTTTGATCAGAATCGATCTCACCTGTTCTTACCAAACAACCTAGTTTGCGAATCTAAATCATCAAATTCAATTGAACAGGTTGATTCAATGGAAAACCCTAAGGCTCTGATACCACTGTTGGAACTTCGAGCCAATTCTACCATATTCAGAATTGCTGTCAGGTTCCCGATAGCCTAGGATCTAGGGTCTAGTTAATTGAATCAAGGATCTGATCTCTGTTTACCTGGAGATTAGCAGCGGAATAGGGTCAGATAAACGAGATCTCCAGCGCCTCAGATGCTGCGCCTCTACTGTAGTCCACACGCACACAAGCTGGAATCCGCCGGGATGCTAGTACCGGTGCTCGGATCTCCCTGGGATTTCAGTTTCTAGAGGTTTCTGTGTTTTCTTTCTGGAAAACACTTTCTTAGGCCGGCGCTCTAACTTGCTCTTCGGTCAAATCTATAAAACACGTTTATATATTGACCTCGAGGTGAACCGAAACATCAGTTTCGGTTTCGCCCTTGTGTCGACTGACACACCCATTGGTGTCGATTGACACACGTCTTATATCGACCGACGCACCCAATGGTGTCGATCGATACACCCCTTTGAAACTCAAATTCAATGTGTATCTAATACACATCGATCAGACCATATGCCAATGATCAATCCCATGCAGAGTATGTCCAACTTGCTTAGGTGTGTGACCCTGTAGGTTCACACGATACCAGAAATGAGTTACAACTCATTTGTCATAAGCGGTTTCTAGCAAAACATTATGACTACCTAGTATCATATGAATTGTCCGATCTCGACAATACAACTATCTCTAGATTGAGTACAATGCGATTTCAGGACATACTCCCAACACAGTAGAGGTTTGACGACCATATTATCAAACTTCTTTGGCAGCCTGGATATTACAAGTGACCCATTTTTCTCGGCTGAATTGCAATTTAGTACATTTTGATGTATGATTGCAATTCACGATCGTGTGAACTCTTGCCTACCTTATGTCATCGGAAGCGTCTATCATAGGATATGATCGTGGTAGTGTCTACGATTAGTCGAGAGTGTCCACATGAGCTCTTAAAACTGTGTTTACTATGTACGTTTTCACGATCATGTGAACTCTTATCCACCTTCTGTCCATTATAATTGTCTATCTTGCGATATGATTGTAGTAATGTCCACGAATAGTCGATACTGTCCACCGAAGCTCTTAAAACTGTATTTACTAAGTACGTTTTCACGATAATGTGAACTATTGGCCACTTTATGTCCATCACAAGCGTCTAGCATGTGATATGATCGTGGTAGTATCCACGAATAGTCGGTATTGTCCACCAGATCTCTTAAAAATGTATTTACTAGGTAGGTTATCCGCCAAGTTGTCTATGTGAATACTTAGTCTCTTATTCATGTGTTCTCTGTACACGGATTCTTGATAATGTGGACGTTTGACCACCTGGTATCCATCGGATGCATTTAACATGTGATATTTATTGTGTGGTTATAAATCACAAATTAATATACTTCACATGTTTAAATATTACAAGAGAAACTAACCCATAAAAAATCTGTTTTTAGTTCATCCGTGGAAAAAAAAAATATGAAAAATATTAGAATGCATAGCATGGAGCCCGCCATCCATTCATAGACTCTTTTTTGTTAGCAAGGGTAAAATGGTCTTTTTTAGCACACAAATACAAAATTGCAATCAAACATCAAAAAATACAATTTTGCTATTAAAAGATAAAAATATACGTTGGCTGCAATTAATTCCATTTCTCCCAAGTCTCAAAAGTCTTGCGCGTTAAGGAGACAAATTAAAGTAGACAAATTAAATTTATACAACTTTGTATTTTGTACAAGGTTAAGGTAACCCATTTTTCGATGTTTTATATTTTCAATGAAAAAAATTCCTTGTTAATTTAAGTAGACAAATTAAAATTATACAACTTTGTATTTTTCTAAAAGCATAGTAGATAAGGAGAGCTTCATTCCTCTGATTTGATCCTCCACTTCTTTAAGATCTCATCAGCCTCTCAATCCGGCACACAACTTTTAGTAGACACTAAAAATGCTTAAAATGAATAAAATGGTATAGAATTTTTATTTGTTACCAATAATCTAATACAATACAATGTGTTCAATAAGAAGACTAATAACCAGTAAAAAATTTACAAAAAAAGAGAAAATATCTAATCTAGTATCAGAATTCAGACTTCAAAAGCAGTCTAATATCAGACTTCATGTTGAAATTTCACTCTCAGACTTTGGTTGTAGTATGATATTAGATTGTTGGACTTCACGTTCCTTGCATCGCCATACACATCCTAATATCAGACTTCATGTTGGAGTTTCACTTTCAAACTTCAGTTGTAGTCTGATATTTAACTTTCAGACTTCGCGTTCCTTGAAATAGAGACAAAGAGTTTGTCAATGTTTTTACTTTGAGTGTCATTTATGGTTCTCCTGAAAAAAGCAAACTGGTCTTTGAAATCACAAAAAGCCTTATCAAACACACAGAAGAAGCAAGTGAGAAACATAAACAAATCTTGTTGTGGAACGTTTATAATAAACAACCAAAAAGAGAAAGAGTCTTTATTGTCTTCACTGTCTTCAGATAAACCAAAAAGAACATGTGGCCTCACTTTCTTCACCTGAACAAATTTGTACAAAACAATATGTTAGGTCTAAATTTCACGAACAATAGTAGGGCAAGAACATTAAAATCAGAAAAACCAGTCTATCTCTCTCAGTCAAAGGAAAAACCAGTGTCCTGCAAATAGGAACCCCACAATGAGAAAGAAAAAAAACCAGGAGAAGATTTTTAGTGTCCAATTCGAAAAAGGACTCACCAGCACCCATAAGTTCGTCCAACAGAGCTCGTTGAGCATCCATGAGAGATTTAGATCCTAAAGGTTTTGTTCACAAAAGAGAGTTTTTTTTTTGTTGCATGTGTGAAAATGATTTTTTTTTTACAAGATTATGTTTTTAACAATTGAAGAAAATTTGAAGGGAGATTTTTCGGATTTTTAACAATTGGTAATTTTTAGGGTTATAAAATCTCCGGTATCAGACTTCATATGCAGTATGGGATGAAACTTTTGAATTGAGCGGGAATTCAAAATTTCCAGGCGGTACAATTTTCCGCTTTTTAAAAAAAGTTTTCAAGTGAAAATTTTCAAAAAATTTCAAATTTCAGAATTCATATGCAGTCTGAAATAAAATTCATGAGAAATCTAAATACTTGAACATGATTTACCTTGAAACCGTAAATCTAATAATTACTACTTAAATACGATCATATTATATAAAAAACATATAATGAACATCAAACACGTTTAGCATAGTCACAAACTAACCATTATATGTAAATGTAACATTATGAATGAAAATTTCACAAACTATCAATCTAACCCTACAGATAAAACATGATATCTAACTTCATATATTAAACATAGATCAAACTACAAGGTGTTTAGGACAAAATTTGCCTTCAATTGTTAAATTTGACTAAAGTTTATATAATTGTAATTTATATACGTAAAAAATGCTGAAGTGTAATTTCTGTATTAAAAATTTGTATCAAATTATTTTTAATAGTTTTTTAATTTAAATTTTTAACTTAAATACGTCTTAGACTTCTCACTTCTGATCAACCCCAAAATTCACTTTTCGCAGGGAAGTTTGAGAAACCTTAAATATAATATTTATCACTTATAAGTAAAAATATTTAAACAAAACATTTAGGAAACATCAAATTCGTTAAATATATGCACATTATAACACATATGTACTATTTTAAATTTAAAATATTAATTTGGTAAACCATGAATCTAACCCTAAAGTTATATGTAAGTTATATGTGAACGTTCCATTACAAAGAATATTTTGAGGTTTAGAACCTACTCTATTTTACATATTTTTAATTTGATTCAATTTTATGAAATTTAATTCATATACTTCACAACCGTCTATATTTAATTTCTGTATATTTTTTAAGAAAATAATTTTTTTTACAATTCTTAAATTTAAATTTACTAAATTAATCTGTTTTAGACTTATTCGAGAAGTCTAACGTTTTTGGAGTAAAGACATATTTTAACTAACACTGTTTAATTTGACTCAGTTTTACCAAATTTTAATTTATCTACTACTAAAGTGTTTATATATAATTTTTGTATAGAAAAGTTTTAACAAAATACTTTTTAAAAGTTTTAAAACTAAAATTTACTAATTTATTTTATATCAGGTTTGATAGAAGAAAATTATTTAAACTTCTAATCAGACCTCTATAAAAGTCTAACATACATGTATGTTATAATGGTAATTACGCTTTCTGTTTTTTTTTTGTCATAAGGGGTAATTATAATTTCTTTACCCTGAAAATTAACAATTCTGCATTCCTTTCAAATCGAAGGGTAATTTTATTTTTAGAATCAATTTGAGGGGTTTTAAGCAATTCCCCCTATATATAAAGCAACTTTGTAGTTTGAACTTGGAATCCTTTCGTTCACATGCAACGCTTTATTTAGGATTCTCATATATGAATTTGTGTCTATGGGCTTTGGTTTCTTTCCATCGTGTAATTGTATTGGCTTTGTACTTATATATATATATATATATATATATATATATATATATATTTTTTTTTTGTGTGTGTGACGTCTACTTAGGTTTTCAGTTCTTTGATAAAACAATTGTGTTCTCTACTCTCTTGGGATGGTGATGCTTGCTTTATTAATAGTTTGAAATCCCAGCTTAGCCCATCAATATTTGCGGAAAATATGATCACTATAAAAACATTTCAAAGAAAATTTTTGTTGGGTATCCATTGGAAAATCCCAATTTCCGACGATTTTCTGATAGTAATTATCAGTTATTTGAACATGGTCGAACAACCAAAACCATCAAAAGTTTTGAAGGATGATTTTCCGACAAATTTCTGACAATTTCATAACACCAATTTTGGTCAAAATATAGTCAAAAATCGTTGGAAATCCCTCAAACTCATAGGTAATTTATCCATTGGAAAACCATCGAAAAACTAACTATAAAAAAAAATTTCGGAACATTTTTCGTGGAAAATCCGTTGGAAATATATTTTTCAGAAAATCCATAGAAAATAGTGGACATATTTACGACGGAAATTTGTTTCCAGTTTTATTTTCCAATTAATTCTATAATTATCAAAATAAAAATTTAAAATAAATAATCATAAATTCCATCACTAAAAATAAACAAACACAATTCATTAAAATTGTTCAGTAAAAACAGTTTTTCATGTTTGAGAATATCCTGGAATTTTGTTTGTAAAAATCCATGCAGCTCAAAGAACTCATTATGGTAAAGTGTGTTCTTCATTTTAAGTTAGTGACCTCTTCTAGAAGCTCGTGATGATGCGAAGAAAGGTGGTGGGAAAGCAACATTAGCAATCCTCCCATACGTCCAGGCGAGTTGAGCTAAGCTCTGACTCATGCTCTAGTCTCTGGAACCGGTGGAATTCTGCCTCTTGTTCAGAGTCAAGATCAAGAAAATGGGAAGGAGGTGGCTGTAGTTCCTCCTAGTCAGGCAATCTCTCTTGGCTCAAAAGTTCCAGAAGTGATGCTTCGATGTGTCCCCCAGCAAAGAAAGCCAGAGTCGACCCAGCTCCAGAGAAGCGGGAGCTGGGTGTGAATTCCAGCTCGTCTAATGGTTCTGTGAGCAAAGCTTTTACTGGAAGTTTGAGAACAACAGTGACTTAGCGATAGCGGATAATCCGAAGGGTATTGCTTGTGATAACCGAGGTAGTCACGAGGTCGGGATGTGCGTCTTGCTAGAGAGTTGACGTGCTCGGTCCGAAGGAACTAAGTTGTTCTTAAGAGAGAACCGACTAGATTCAGTGATAAGCAAGAGTAAAGTAATGCTCGGGGTGAAAGAAGAGAAGATTGTGTTCGGAGTTCTTTGTCGAGAGTAATATGCTCGGGATGAGCGTAGTTGGTATTCAGATTCCCGAGCAGGTCGAAAGACGTGCTCGGTTTACAATTCGGGAAATCGACTCTAGAGAGAGAAAGTAGTAAGAAGTGCACAAATCCCAAAAAGTTACATAAATGTACAGTGACGACTTCTATTTATAGTAAAATACGGTCGTACTTTTCACAGGCCGTTGACCGTTTGTCAGGCTCGTGCGGATGGGCCGTACTTGATGACGAAGTGGGCCGAGCCGTACGTTGTTTGGATGCTAACGTAGCTGAGCCGACTTGTGTTGTTCGGCTTAGCCGAGCCGAGCCGAGAGTGATAAACTGCACTCGAGTGTATGCATTTGGGCTGTTCTGTTTCTGTTGGGCCAGCCTTTAAATGGAGAATAAATCCTGGGCCTTCTAAATGGGTGGGGTGCTAAACCCACCTATAACAGTAAGCCCCCCCCCCCCGTTCGTCGATCTTCATGCGCTTGGAGTCGACGTATTTGATGGTGTATTAGTTGGGCCGGGATTTATTCGGAATGGATCTGGTCGGCCCTACCGTTTCTTCTTGGGAAGCTCAAACGGTATCTTGGGAAGAGCTGGATACTGAAGATTTGGAGTAGTGATGATACCTATAACCGCCGAAAGACGAAGAGGTGCGTAGGGGGCCACCAATGTTTTTGTCTCGAAATCTCCCCTTTGCTTATAAATATATCGCGGTGCTCCTTCCCGTTTTCATTTCTCTCCTTCCGCAGGTAATTCGCTCTCCCTTCTCTCTAGAATTCTCTCTCTAGATTGTTGTTTGTTGTATAGTTTGTAAACATGAGGATTGAATCTCATTCTCAGTCGTCGTCCGATCGTGAGGATTTGTACTCGGTAAGACCGTCTCCGGGCAATTCTGCTCGATCTAGTTCATCCGCTGTGCAGTCAGATTCTTCGGCTAGTTCGGGGCGGACAGAGATTGTCGGGTCGTCCCTCCGAGAAGGTCCGGTTAGTTCTGTTCCTAGTTTGCTTATCGCTCCGAATATTCAGGTTCCTCATTTGATTAGATTCGGACGACGACGGTTCAAGGCCTTGGCGTCCACCGGTGATTTTTCCGTTGAAAGAGGAGGACATTTGGCAGGTTGATCAGGCGCTTCTTGGGACTCTTTCTCCGGTTCCAAGCAGGTCGAAGAGAAGGATGAGTCAGCAGGCTTCGGGAGATCCCGAGGAGACGAAGAAAACTCGCCCTCTTCGTCCTGTTCTCCCCACTGAGTGTACCGACGAAGACTTAAAGTGGTTGGTTGACAACTGTGACAGTGGTGGAGCCGGTCAACTTGAGCTGCGTAGACCCGAGCCGCACCAGAGGCCTTGGGATTGTCCGAAGGGATGGGTATGTCTGTACGACTTTTGGTTCAATCAGATCCATCTATGGTTCCCTCTCCCAAAGTTGCTCGTCGCCTATTGCGAGGAGAGGAGGATCGCGTTGTCCCAGTTGAGTCCTTCGGCCGTTCAGAATATAGTCGGCTGTACCATCTTAGCTGCCGAGTGTGGCGTGGATATGAGTCTTCGATTTTTCGAGGAGATCTCGTCTATTTCTGCGAACGGGACGACTCTTGGGACTCGCTATGTGAGTATGAGGGCTCGCTTCGATCTCAAGGTTTCCATTGCTAAGCCGTCGAAGGTCAATAATTGGCAGGATCGGTATTTTTACGCTCGGGTGAACGAGGCTTCGGTTCCAGATCCGAACAGACCGTATAGGACGAAATGGAATCGTTTTCATGGTAATCCCTTTTCGCTTTACTATTTCCTTGAATTAACTAACTCATGCTCGTTTTTTTTGTTGGTAGATCGTCATCCTACTACGCTTTCTCCTCCGGACAACTTTCGGGACGACTTGAGGAAACTTGTTGCTCGTGGGATTGAGAAGTGGCCAGAAGTCAAAGCTGATCGGGTGAGGCGAGCTTTCGAGAGCCTTGATCAGAGTAAGATTTGCTCCCCTTCCCCTTTTTCCTTATTTTTGATTATCTTCTTGGTTTTCCTTTTTCTGATTTGAGGATTTTGGCAGATTGTCTTCTCCGCTCGATTGAATCTCTGATCGAGCTAAACAGTCAGCCTTATTATCTCTACACGAAAGGAGGCAAACAAGCGGTAGATATGGGTCAGATGGACGTCGAAGTTTTTGATTACGTCGGGGAGAATCTTATCAATCCGCAGCCCCCGACCATCCCTCCGAACGAGGAGGTAATGTCTGTTGACCTGGATCCCAATCGTCCTTTTTCCCCGTCGGTCGGGCCAGTACCTTCGGGAATGATTTTTGTGAATGAGTATCATCGAGACTTATTTCGTCAGGTGAGAGCGACGGTGGATGCGATTGAAGCTGAGCGAGCCGAGAAGCGTCGGAGGGAGAAGAAGAACAAGAAAAGGGCTCGTGATGGTGGCGCGGCTGGTGCCGAATGGGATGACACGGAGGAGCCCTCCGGAGTGCCTCCTTTGGAGAGGAAAAGAAAGAAGAGAACTGTCGATGCGGAGACGTTTGCCGGGGGTCAAGCGGACGAGGCTTCGGTTGAGGCGCCCGGACATCCTATTATAGGAGGGGGTGAGCTGGTGGTTCATCCCGAGAATGTGGATCCTCTACTTGACCCTTTGGATGAAGATGGTGTTGAGGCTGGTCGGGAGGGTGAGAAGGATGGGAACCATTCTCCCGGGAATCAGAACGAGGATGCTGTCACCGACTTTGGTTTTGGTTTCAGCTATGAGGGCTCTAAGCCGATTATCCGTGATGGAGAAGCTTGTGCGGATTTGTTCCGTATGCTGAGGGATAGTCCTCCGAGGGAGCTTCTTCCGGTTAACCGTACGCCTTTCGCGGAGAATAAAAAGGCGGCAGCAAAAAGTTTTGCTCGGGTAAACTCCTCTTTTTTTTTTATCTTTCCTTCATAATTACTAGGTTCTGATCCGGTGGTCCCTGTTTTCTTCAGGGGCTTGCTCATTACAACCTGCTGTTCGATGAGTATGAGAGTCATCGGGTTGATCTTGAGAGGGTGATTTGTAGCCTGAGGAGGGAGCTCGGTAAAGCCGAAAGGATTATTTCCGAGCTAGAAGGGTATCGCCAGGTGGCGGCTGCTGCAGAGGCGCTTCGCTCATCTCTCAAGGTTGAGGAGGAGAAGGTGTCGGCTTTGGAGGAAAAGGTTGCTGAGCTTTCCACCGAGAATGCTCGGTTGGATGCCGAGAACAGGGAGTGTCTGGCCGATTGTTCGAATGCTCGGGCCGAGGCCGATGAACTGACGGTTCGGGTTGCAGACCTTGAGAGAAAATTGGAGTCGGAATGTGCTCGTCTCAAGACCTCTTTGCTTGAGAAGGAGCGTATATCGAGCAAGGTGCAGGCTCGGCTTTCCAAGATAAAGAAAGCCAATGAAGAGAAAGAGCTTGGGAGGAGAAACCATACACTGATGAACCAAGCTGTTGCTGTTGCGTCGATGTTGGAGGCGCTCGTCAAGGAAGGGTTTGCTATTCCTCCCGACAGGATAGCCAAGGCGCATTCGGATGTTGCTCGTTTTAAACAGGCACTCATCTCGATTCAGTTTACCGACCTGGTTGAAGGGGATTTTGTTATGACTCCGCCAGGTAGTCCAGGTCGAGTTGATGGGGCTTCTTCGATGCCTGCTTTGGATCAGTCTGTCTCGAATCGTGCGCTCGTGACATCTTCGGTGGTGGGCGGGAGCGGAAACGAGGATACAGCTGGAGATCGGGCTCCCGAGGCTTCCTAGACTTTCTCCTTATGGACCTTTGTTGTTTTTCTCTTCTTTTTTTTTTGAAGTTTGTTGTAAACGGATTCGTGCTTTTGAGCACTTTTAATGAATTTTATTTTTCTTTGCTTTTCTTCCCCCTTCCTCTTTACAATGTCTTAGTTGGAACAAATGAAGAAAGAAATGCTAGGTCTGTGTTAAATAGTTGATTTTGGCGAGGGGCGAGCGAGGTGCTCGGCTTATCCCGTAGGACCGACCGGGACAGTTGTGCGAAACTGTGTTCGGCTTATTTTCCTGTCAGTCGTCCTTGTGCGGGAACTGGGCCCGGCTTTTACTTAGTTGTGGGTTTCGAGGCTATGCTCGTTTTACCACGGGTCGGGTGCGAGTGAGTGCTCGGCTTATCCCTAAGGTCTGATTGGAACAGTGTGCGAGAGCTATGCTCGGCTTATTTACTGTCGATCAGCCTTGTGCGGGAACTTGGCCCGGCTTAAAAGTGTATCGAGCATCTGGCCAGGATATCGATCTGTTCGGTGCGGTTGAAACAAAGTTGAACTTAATAAAATTTTATTATTGATATAGCTGAGCCTCGTGAGAGGTTGCCTACGTACCCCGAAAGGGGATCAAGCCGATCGTAGTTCACTTTACATATTACTCGAACTCGTGTATAGCGAGCTCGGTTTTGGAGCAAGAGATGCTAGTCTCTTTTTTTTTTTTTTTTTTGAGCGCGATGCTCGGCTTTTTTGTGATCGAGAGATGCTCGTTTTTTTTTTTTTTTTTTTTTTTTTTTTTTTTTGAGCGCGATGCTCGGCTTTTTTGTGAGCGAGAGATGCTCGGCCTAGTAGTAGTACCTTTTGAGTTTGTTCGCATTCCAAGAGCGTGGAATGGCTTCTCCCTTCATTGTTACGAGCTCGTAAACCCCGGGCTTTACTATTTTTGAAACGATGTACGGACCTTCCCAGTTCGCGCCGAGTTTTCCTGCTCGGTATTCCCGTGTGTTTTCGAACACTTTCCGGAGAACGAGGTCACCTTCCACGAAGCGGCGTCCTTTGACCTTCTTGTTGTAGTGTCTCGTGATTTGCTGCTGATAGTTCTGGAGACGCAGGAGCGCTCGGTCTTGTAGTTCCTATGTTTGATCGAGGCAGTCAATGATCATGTTGTTGTTAAGGTCTTCGTGTTCGGGCGCGATACTCATGCGTATTGTCGGGACGCACATCTCGGCTGGGGACATTGCCTCCATTCCGTGAGACAGTGAAAAAGGTGTCTGGCCGGTTGATGTTCTCGGGGTGGTCCGATGAGACCAGAGAACGCCATCGAGCTCGTCGGCCCAGAGGCCTTTCTTACTTTCCATTCGCTTTTTCAGACCGTCGATGATCGTTTTGTTTGTTGCCTCGGCTTGCCCATTACCTTGTGGGTACCTCGGTGTTGATTTACTCAGACGTATCTTCCACCTCGCACAGAATCCTTCGAACAGATTGGAGATAAACTGGGAACCATTGTCGGTTACTATCTCGTAAGGAATACCGTGACGGCAGATTATGTACTTCCAAACAAACTTCTGAACGTCGAGGTTTTTGATTTCCGAGTAGGATTCGGCTTCAACCCACTTGGTGAAGTAATCGGTCATTATTAGGATGAACTTCTTTTGATGCGAAGCCGGGAGAGGTCCGACAATATCCATCGCCCATCGCATGAATGGGTAGGGTGTGGCTGTGGTGGTGAGGAGCTCGGCTGGCTGGTGTATGCTTGGGGCGTGCCTCTGACATTTCTCGCATCGGGCAACATAGCTCTCGCAGTCAGCGATCATGGTTGGCCAGAAGTGACCGTGTCGCTTTATCTTTGCGGCTAATGCTCGGCCGCTTGTATGATTTCCGCCTGCTCCTTCGTGAGTTTGCTCGGTGACCCATTTGATCTCCTGCCCGTTTATGCATCGTAGGAGTGCCTTGGACGCGCTCCAACGAAATAGTTCGTCTTTCATCATTACGTAGTGAGCGCAGCGAGCTTTTAAACGGCGAGCTGCCCAACGATCCTCAGGGACCTTCCCCGTTAATATATAGTCTTTGATTTCGTCTCTCCAGTCGGTGGTAATAGTATGCTCGGGATCGGTATCCTTAATTACCTCCTCGTTGCTTTTGTGAGCATCGTCCAATCCTTCTTCTTCCTCTGTAATGAGAAGTACGTCTTCATTTGACGCAATGCTTGGTCGGGCTATGCATTCGACTGGAATGATTCGACGAAGGTCGGGGTCTGAAGTCGATGCTAGGGCGGCCAGTGCGTCAGCAGAGGAGTTGTCGCTTCGGGGAATCTTTGTTAGCTTGACGGAGCCGATTCGCGCGGTGATTTCTTGGACGAGCTTTAAGTAAGCGTCCATTCGCTCGTTTTTTGCTTCATATTCCCCGTTAAATTGGTTCACAACGAGCTGAGAATCGGCGAACGCGTCTACTTGCCTCGCCCCTACTACTTCGGCCAGTCGCAATCCTGCGAGCAGTGCTTCGTACTCGGCTTCGTTGTTAGAGGCCGGAAATCCTAGACGGAAGGATTGCTCGATCAGTTCGCCGGTCGGGGAGGTCAGTTTGACTCCAACTCCTGAACCGTTTCTTGATGATGAACCGTCTACGAACAGAGTCCACTTCTCCTTTGGCTCTTGTCCTTCGGCTATGGTGAGCTCGGGTGGTAGTTCGATGATGAAGTCTGCGAGGACCTGGGATTTGGCACTGGTCCTGGGCTTGTACTCAATATCGTATTCGCTGAGCTCAACTGCCCATTTAGCGATCCTTCCTGATTGGCTCGGGCTGTGCAATATTGTTCGGATCGGTTTATTTGTTAGGACGACCACCGAATGCGACTGAAAATAGGGGCGGAGCTTCCGGGCTGAGACGATGACTGCCAACGCGAGTTTCTCAAGTGTGTTGTAGCGTGTTTCTGCGTCGTCAAATATCTTGCTGGTGTAGAAGATTGGTCGTTGGTCGCCTCGGTCGTCGCGGACGAGCACACTGCTGACTGCCGAGGTTGACACAGAGATGTACAAGTACAGCGTCTCTCCCTCCTCGGGTTTGGCCAGAATTGGTGGGGTGGAGAGGTAGGTCTTTAGCTGTTGAAATGCGTCCTCGCACTTAGCGTCCCACTCGAATTTCTTGTTCCCACGAAGAAGATTGTAGAAAGGGAGACACTTGTCCGTTGATCGAGAGATGAATCTATTTAGGGCTGCGACACGTCCGGTTAGTCGTTGGACTTCTCTGGTGTTCCTTGGAGATGGGAGCTCGGTAATCGCCGTTATTTTCTTCGGATTCGCTTCAATGCCCCTCTTGGTGACGATGTAACCGAGGAATTCTCCCGATGTGACCGCGAAAGTACATTTTGCTGGATTCAACTTCATTCCGTACTTGTTCAGGCTCGCGAAACATGTTGCGAGGTGACTGATGTGGTCGTCGGCTAAAGCGGATTTGACGAGCATATCGTCAATATAAACTTCCATTGTGTTGCCGAGCTGGTCGGCGAACATTCGGTTTACGAGGCGCTGGTAAGTTGCTCCTGCATTCTTGAGTCCGAAGGGCATAACCTTGTAACAATATGTCCCGCGGTCAGTGATGAAGGAAGTCTTTTCTCGGTCGTCTGGGTGCATCATAATCTGATTATACCCGGCGAAGGCGTCCATGAACGACAGTAGCTCGTGGCCGGTGGTCGCTTCTACGAGTCGATCAATGTGCGGAAGCGGGAAGCTATCCTTTGGGCACGCCTTGTTGAGGTCGGTGAAATCTACGCATACTCTCCATTTACCGTTCTTCTTTTTCACTACGACGGGATTTGCCAACCAGTCCGGATATTTTACCTCGGTGATCGAACCTGCCTTTGAAAGTCTTTCTACCTCATCATTGACAGCTTTGGCGCGTTCGGGGCCGAGCTTTCGTCTTTTCTGTTTGACTGGCTTAAAGATCGGATCGACGTGCAGTTCGTGACATGCGATGGTCGGGTCGACTCCAGTCATGTCAGTCGTCGTCCAGGCGAAGGTCGTGGCATTTTCCTTCAGGAATTCTATCAGCTTTTCTCGTAGGTCGGCTCGGAGGTCGGCTCCTATTCCGACGCAGCGTTCGTGATCGCGAATATCAATGTTGATTTGTACTATCGCGTCCTTCTGCGGGCGGTCGGGAGGTGGCAGCTCGATTCGAGGCTCTGCGACTAGGTACGCTTGTGATTTGTGGCGCATTTTGTGCTCGATACGGAAGCATGTGCGGGATATCCTCTGATCTCCTCGTAGTGTATACACGCCGAATGGGGTTGGGAACTTGACACATTGATGAAACGTGGATGGGACTGCCCTCATTTCGTGAATCCAAGGCGTGCCGAGGATGACGTTGTAGATAGCTGGTCGGTCGACGACTACGAACTTGATCAGCTTGGTGATTCTGCCGACGTAGACTGGAAGTTTGATTGTTCCGATTGTGTTGATCGAGTCTCCCGAGAAGCCGGTTAGTGGTCTCGTCGACGGTTTGATACGGTAGTCGCTGAGCTCCATACGTTGTAGTGTTTCTCTGAAAATTAGGTCGACCGAGCTGCCGGTGTCGATCAGAATTTTTTCTACCTCGCAGTCGCCGATTCGCATGGCGACGACGAGTGGATCGTTATGCGGTCGGTCCACTCCTTCGGCGTCTTGTTCGGTGAAACTCACTTCTTCGCCGATTCTGAGCTCGTCGGTGGCGTTTCGTCGGTAGTGCTGGGCTGCCGTGGCCCTCCGTTCGTATTCTTTTATCGATCGAACTGAGTCGTTAACCATAGGCAGTCCTCCCATAATCATGTTTATTCGTCTCCTTGGACGTGCTCCGTCTTCCTCTTCTTCGTCGCGAGCTCTTTTATCCGTGGCTGCTGCTGCGTTGATTTGTTCGATCTCCTCGTCGAAAGCAACCTGTTTTCTTCGTTCTTCCTGGACGATCCTGAAGCGCTCGGCCTCGTTCTTTGGTTGCATGACCTGGTTGATTTGCTTTGGGTGAGGTTTGTTGCGATCCAGCACTAGTTTCTTCCCGTCTTTTTGGTAATCGGCGTAGAGGAGGGCTTGAAGGTTCCTGCATTCCTCGGTGATGTGACCCGCTCGCTGGTGATATTCGTAGAATAACTTGCTTTTATCGGCTCCTCGGACGAACTTGTTCCATGGCTTGCCTTGATTTTGACCTTGGTATCCTTGGGTGGGTCGTTCCTGCTGATGATTTTGAGAGCGGTCGGGATGACTTTGCCGCTGATCCTGATGGGAACGTTCTTCGTCCTGTCGGTGTCCTTGCAACTGATCGCTGACGTAATACGACGATTTCCCTTTTCTCGCGGTTTCTTCTTCCTTGGATTTTTTGTAATCCTGGTCGTAGTGCTGACGAGGCTCGTATTGTTCGGTACTCTTTTCGGTTTTGTCTTTCGAAGTCGAACTCTTGGGCCCAAACTTCTTGGCTAGGGTTTCTTTTTCTTCCTCGAGTTCGACAAAGATCGATGCGCGGTGGAGGGCGTCCTCTAGCGAGCTTGGTCTATTTTTCTTCAATTCTTCTCGGAAGCTTGATTCGTACCAGAGGCCGTTTCGGAGTGCGGGTAGACCTTCGCTGTCGGTGATCGTGATTTTGGCCAAAACGTTTTTGAAGCGGGTGACGTACGATCGGAGGCTTTCCCTCGGTCCTTGGGAGATAGCCCATAGGTCGGCGTTTGATACCTCCTCCTGAATATACATCGAGTAATGTTTGAGAAAGGCGTGCGTTAAGTCGCTGTATCCGTCGATCGAGTTCGGTTCCAAGCGGGAGAACCAATCCAGGGCCGAGCCGGTCAAATGCTCGACGAACAGTTGGCAGTAACCTGCGTCTCGTTCCTCGACACTGAACTTTGTCCTCCCCATTGCAATGCGGAATGCCGTCAGAAACTGCTTTGGGTCGGATTTACCGTCGTAGGTCGTCATCTTGATTTTGACCGCAGAGATAGGATGCTCAAACTGGATATCCATGAGGCGCCGAGTGAAAGGAGTGTTCTGAGTTTCTTCCAGTACACGGTCAATTTCGGGGGCCGAGCTGAATGCTTGATGGACCTTGGACGTCATATTTTTCAACATTAGCTTTATGTCTTCAATTTCGTTGTCTCTGTGCGCGTCGGGCGCTGAGCCGCCCGGGACATCCGTGTTGGGAGGTTGTTCGTCCTTGGTCTGCTGCTGCGTTACCGTCCGGTTTCTCAGATTTGGAGGTGGCGTTTCTTCAAATAACGCTCGGTGAAGATGAGTTCGAGGAACGGATCCTTGTTGACTTGTCATTCGTAGATCGTTGATTTGTCCCTGGCATACCGCATGTGCCGTGGCGAGCTGATCGAAGCGTGCGTTACTTCCCTGAGAGAGTTCGGCTATTTGAGTCATGAGAGTTTTGAGCAAGGTGGACATGTCCTGCTCGTTTGTCTGAGCTTCCGCTGCTTGTTGTGGTCGTTCGGTGTTTAGAGGTTGCTGCTCGACGCCGGCCGGCTGAATGATTGGATCTGCAACCTGAGAAACGTGTTGGGGTTGCCCTCTTGCTCGGGAGGCTGTTTCCGAGCTTGTGATGTCTTCGATGTGGACGTAATCCTTGTTCAATGGAGCTCCTGTCATCGCTGAATATGTCCGTTAGTGAAGAAAAACTATATTCCCCACAGACGGCGCCAATTGTGATAACCGTGGTAGTCACGAGGTCGGGATGCGTGTCTTGCTAGAGAGTTGACGTGCTCGGTCCGAAGGAACTAAGTTGTTCTTAAGAGAGAACCGACTAGATTCAGTGATAAGCAAGAGTAAAGTAATGCTCGGGGTGAAAGAAGAGAAGATTGTGTTCGGAGTTCTTTGTCGAGAGTAATATGCTCGGGATGAGCGTAGTTGGTATTCAGATTCCCGAGCAGGTCGAAAGACGTGCTCGGTTTACAATTCGGGAAATCGACTCTAGAGAGAGAAAGTAGTAAGAAGTGCACAAATCCCAAAAAGTTACATAAATGTACAGTGACGACTTCTATTTATAGTAAAATACGGTCGTACTTTTCACAGGCCGTTGACCGTTTGTCAGGCTCGTGCGGATGGGCCGTACTTGATGACGAAGTGGGCCGAGCCGTACGTTGTTTGGATGCTAACGTAGCTGAGCCGACTTGTGTTGTTCGGCTTAGCCGAGCCGAGCCGAGAGTGATAAGCTGCACTCGAGTGTATGCATTTGGGCTGTTCTGTTTCTGTTGGGCCGGCCTTTAAATGGAGAATAAATCCTGGGCCTTCTAAATGGGTGGGGTGCTAAACCCACCTATAACATTGCTCACTCTTTGCATCATTGTAAGCATGCCGGTTACTCGTTTCCGGCGGTGAAGAACATGGTGGAGTGTGCAGCTTACATCGCGACAATGGTTGCTTGTGTAAAGGTAAAGGTGTTGTTATTTTTTTTTTTGGAGAATCAGACTTAAGCCGTGTTCGTTTCATAAATGCGGCGGTCATCATCTGCGTTAAAATATATAAGCTACCTGAGATTATTATGCGGATAGTTACAACCTTAAGCTGCGTCAGTGTACCGTAACTCCCTTTAAAACAGTCGCAGCGATCAATTTTCATTTTTCTCGTTCTTCTTTGTGTCTGTGTTTGCATTAAATTTTTGTACCGCTGACGTTACAGCAGCGTTAATGAAACGAACACGGCTTTAGTCTTCCTTTCCCAGTGTACGTAATTTTTCTGTTAGTTGTTGCTTTTGCAGTCTTTGGAAGCTGATCACAGGTTGTATTACCCTTATGAATAATGTGCCTGTGATGTCCTCGTATGCAAGAACTTGAGGAAGCTAAGAGTGTGGTGCATGCTCTGACTGCCTCTCTAAAGGCGTCTCAGGAAAAAGACATGCATAACCTATAGGAGCTGCAGCTTATGGAGGTCTGCCCTTTTGGGCGATCAGAATAAGGATCTTGCTTGTGGAAAAGAGGGAGATCGCCGACCAGTACAATGCTCTAGTTCTCTCCTTCAAGGAAAAGTCCGAGAAAAAGAAGACCAAAGTTGACAGTGAGATGAAGCTTCAAGAGGTTGAGGATAACATACAGTTGATCGAGGAGATCATGAGCGGTGCGACCAACATTGAGATTGAGTTTCCTAAGTTAAATGAGCATAAGGTAATTCTTGGTCAAGAGTTTGAGGCGGCCCATGTTTCTGACTTACCCCTTCGTGCTGCTATGAAGGCTATTCCGCAGATATCCAAGTATTATGTGATATTGGGAGTTATCGATTCTGCTACTCAGACTACAGGTTTCAATACATTTTGTTCAAACGTGGAAATAATGATTGGAACAGAAGCTAAGGAAGAGAACGCTGGAGTTAGGGAAGCTGAAGAATCCGGAGCTAAGGAGAATGGAGCCATGCAGGCTGCAAGAGCCAAAGAAGCTGGTAGTGAGGAGTCTGTTCGTCAAGGTTGATTACTGCTCCGATTAAAATCTCTATTTTTTTTTGAAGCCTCAAACCTTGTGTCCTTTTGGACTAGTGTTGTACTCTTTTTTTCTTTCTTAGCCTTTGATTGCCTACGAAGGCTTTCATCCAGACTTTTTTATGCTCAGATGAGCTTTATGCATAGGTATTTTTAAGACTTTTGTTGTTTCACTTTATGTTTTGGTTTTTGTTTTGGGAAAGCATTTGACTTTTTTGCAGTAAAGATATGTGATACGCTGATGCATTGTAGATTAAACTTTATAGATCACGAAATAGAGTTTTCATATTTTGTTTGTTTAGTCTGGCCTGACGTTTTTGGTTTGGATCTCGTTGAGATGATCTTATGTTTCTTAGATAGCAGTTTTCTCGAGTTGTGAAACTTAACTTAAGTGAAGCTGATAAGTTGTTAAAGTTTTGAGATTGATCGTTAAGTGAGGGATTGAAGTCAAAACTTTTAGTAAATTTGACACAGAATTAATTAGTAAATTTTAATTTTAAAATTGTAAAAAAATATTTTGTCAAAACTTTTATATACCTAAATTATATATAAATAATTTAGTAGTATATAAATTAAAATTTGATAAAATTGAGTCAAATTAAACAATGTTAATTAAGTATGCCTTAGAACATACTTTGTAATAGAACATTTATATATAACTTACATATAACCTTAGGGTTAGATTCATGGTTTAGGAAATTCACATTTGAAAAAATTATATTTGCACATGTATGTTATAATGCAGATATAATTAATGAATTTGATGTGTCCTATGTGCTTTGTTTAAATATTTTTCACTGTTAAGTGATAAATACTAGATTTAGGGTTCATCAGACTTCTATAGAAGTCTGAATTTTAGGGTTTCGTAAATACTTTGAACCAAATATACCTTAAATGGTTAAAATTGCCTAAATTTTATGTAATTTTAATTTACATATGTCCAAAAGTCTCATGTTTAATTTATGTTTCCGAAATTTCTCTCAAAATATTTTTTAATAATTTTATAATTAAAATTTCCAACTTAATTATCCCTCAGACTAGTGTCTGAATCTACAATAATTAGTTTTCAGACTTCAAATGATGTCTGAACAATTAATATTAAAACTATAATATGATATCGGGATATCCACTCTTGTTGACGCCTGTACGTGACGACACGTGGCCTCTTGTATATTCGGGAAGTTAATTTTTTTGTCAATTAAATGCGCGGGAGTTATGTAAAAAGGAGACGAAAAAAAGCGCGGCAGTTACGTCTGCAGTAAAACCGTCCGATAGTGGTAAAACAGTCTCGTTTTAATTGCCCCTTATGAGACATATATAAATATGATTTTTTAACCTTTTTTTACAGTTTCGAAGGAAGGATAAAAAAAATATGTTCTCTCTCAAAGCCACTCAACCGACATCTTAAACTTTTTCTGGGTATCGTTTCCAGATCTGGTTTCTCTCTGCTCCGCCGCTTACCTTCGACAGTAAGATTAATCTCAAACTTCTTTGGAGAAATTCTAAGTAAAACTATTAGTAACCAGACGGCTAATGGTGTCTGTTCGAGATCTCAGACCACACATGGAGTCTGATTA
This sequence comes from Orychophragmus violaceus, assembly GCA_030180135.1. Taxonomy (NCBI): domain Eukaryota; kingdom Viridiplantae; phylum Streptophyta; class Magnoliopsida; order Brassicales; family Brassicaceae; genus Orychophragmus; species Orychophragmus violaceus. Next base: position 92,261,092 of record CM058239.1, on the reverse strand, counting down.
CAGCCTTAGACTGCATATGGAGTCTGAATATTTATCATAGTTGCTCTAAGCTTTTTTGTTTTTTTTTCTAACTTCCAGATCTTGTTGGGCCCCGATCTTGTTTCACTATTCTCCTCCGTAGTCTTCCTTCGACGGTAAGGTTCATCGACTCTTCTCCTCGTCTATGTATTTACATAACTATAGTAGCCATAAGATGACTGACTGTGTAAGGCTGACTGCAAATGGCTTATGGCTAGTAGTATTCAGATTGTATCATTTGTGTGGCCCTTGTTGTTTCAGGTTTCCGTTATGGAAGATGTTGAATTACCACAAAGGATATTCACTGCCGGTAATGAACCGGCTCCGGATAAAAGCATACACTACTTTAGGGGAAGGAGAGATCTGATAAATGATGTTAAAATAGCGCTGTTACCGGATGAATGGCAACAACTCTTCAATTCTGAATTTGGGATTTTTTTGAGATTCCATGAACTGAATTTCAAAAGGTGTTCAAGGATGGTGCACTATATGCTATGTCTGCAGTTAGACTGCAAGAAGAAGTATGAGTTATGGTCTCTTCTCGGCGTTCATCCTGTTAGGTTTTCCGTGAATGAGTTTCATGCCATAACCGGACTCAACTGCGACTATATTGAGAACCTCGAGTACCCTGACGTTCAATATACCGATGAGATGAAAGCAATGTGGAAGCTTCTTGGGGTGGATTTCGATTTAGGCCCAAGTTTTTCGCAACTAATGGATGCTTGTACAAGATGTTCTGGTTGGTAACCGCAATAAAGGATATGGCTGGGCTATCTAGCCATATATGCAACCTCATTGAGGCCCAAACACCACATTCACACTTTTGATGTTCCAAATCGACAACACAATCCCTATGTCCTCCCTTAACAACGAACTTATATGTATCTACGCGTTCTGCCATCATCATATCTGCATAATATTCACGAATAGCCAGCAAATATTCAACTCTACGGCTAAATGTTGTTGAGAGACTCATTGCATCTAGCCGCATTTTACAAAACCACGTCCCTAGTTTCTCTTGTATAAACTCTAAAAGGAAAGATATGGGATATCCTTTTGCCTTCTTAACTGCGGAGTTTATAGACTCAACAATGTTGCTCGTCTTTATGTTGTACCCGTATCCACCAATTTGAAAGAGGTTAACACAAGTAAGAATTAGAAAGTATCATAAAAACATTATGCTTTCAGAATTCTTCAGTCGTCTGGAAAAATAATCAAACAGCAAGAGAGGTCTGAGAATTGTATCAGACATCACTAGAAGTCTGATAACTATTGTCAGACCGACAAGTACCTGTCTCCGTTGAAATGCACGGTTAACCATAGACTCACATCCGCCTCCTCCAAGTAATCAGCAAGTTCAGGATTTACCGCTCGTAAGGAAGCCATGTTTCGGTCAAAATCGTAAATCATATATGCGTAAGCCGCGTTTTTCACCAAGTACAGAAGATGTTTTCCCCTGAACTTGGTAACTATGTTATTTTGTAGATGGTAATAGCATATCCCTCGCTGTGCCCTAGGGAAAACTGCTTCACACGCATTCTTGATCGACTTGCATCTATCCGAGACTATGACCAAAGGATATTGGTCTGAAATGCATTCTTTCAGTTTGGTGAAAAACCATTCCCACGAGTCATCATTCTCGGAGCCTACAATTCCGAAAGCCAATGGAAATATTTGAAAATTTTCGTCTTGTGCGGCCGCCACTAGCATAACACCGCCATACTTTCCATTAAGATGAGTACTATCCACCACAATGACTCTTCAAAGAAATGTAAACCCATGTATGGAAGCTCAAAATGCTATAAATAGATACTTAAATATATTCTTCTCATCTAGCTCAAGAGCAGTTATTGTTCCCGGGTTGGTTTGCCTGATTTCATGCAAAAAAGAAGGCAGTCTCTCATACCCATCCTCCGCTGTTCCTCTCACAATCCTTTGAGAATGTAACAATGCTCTCTATGCGGTTGTGTAGCTCATCATAATCCCAAAATGCTTCTTCATTGATACTTTGACATGCTTTGGTGTTATCCCCTCAATCATACTAAAACATTCAGTAAACAACCAACCAATATAAACTGGAGAATAACGTTTGCGCGAAGACATCCGGTCCGCCATCGAACATGCATGTGTTTTTGAATAGATCATCACCCAGTACTTGTTTGGTTCGCTCTTCACACACGCTCGAAGCATCCACTTGCATCTTTCCACACGACATTTAGCCACAAAACGTGTCTTGTCAGACCTCTCTGTCCCAAATGCGAATTTCTTCATTATCGCCGTCAAACGTAGCTCTGATATTAGGTCTTTCTTGCTATCAAAACACTTATTGAGAAGGATACCCTCAGATAAGTCCCTTTTGCGAACACTCTGATTACTTATACCCTCCAACTCATATTTCTTATAATCTTCATCTTCATCTTCTTCCACATCTACATCTTCATGTTTCACTTTCCCATATAGCGTATAATCAGCATCGTCATGGTAAGCCTCAGCGTGTTTCATGAAAACATTCTCAGGCACATCCAAGTTACCAATACCATCATTACCACCACCACCACAAACAGAATCCTCTGAGATTGAGTCCACATCTTCCTCATTCCAGTCTTCTTCTTTGTCATCTTCGTCTACATCTCCAACTTCATATTTGTCATCATGATTCACAACATCACGTATAAACAACATTAGAGATCTTTTGGGAAAAGCCAGAGTTCTTTGTGAAGTCTAATGCTATTAGCTACATTGCCAATATTATTCAAAAATTTATTTAAAAATAATTACCATATATAAGGATGTAAAACTCACGCAGAAGGAACATAGAACACTAACACACATTTATAAAAATTAAAATCAACGAAATTAATAATAAATATACAATAAAAATGCATTTTAAGAGTTTGAAATATTTTAGACGTCTATAGACGTCTGATGTTAATGCAACCAGACGTCTATGGTAGTCTGAAAAGAGGGTATTTTTACAATTGATTTTGAAATGGCAGACAACGGATGCAGTCTGAAACCAATCAGACAGCGTAGGCAGTCTGCTTTGGAATATTTTAAATTTTTTGTCAGACAACTCAAGAAGTCTGGAAAAAAGGGGTAGTTTTGCAATTGATTTTGAAAAGTCAGACTTCTCACAGAAGTCTGATAGTTATAAGACTTCTTCCGAAGTCTGAAGAAAAAGTGGAGTGTAGTTTTGCAATTGATTTTGAAAGGAAGTCTGATAACTCTCAAACTTCTTCTGCTGTCTGACAAGTGTTTCAGACAGCGAGTGAAGTCTGATGAAAAACATCGCATTTTCTAGCGTTGACCAAAATTCGTTTGTTCAAATGTCTATAGCCGTCTAGCAAAATTTTGAAATTTCAGATGTCTATAGCCGTCTGAAATTATTTTTCTTATTTTCTGACAGATTTATATGTCTGACAATTTTTTCGCTTATTCTGGTCAACATCTGAAAATTTGGGCCAATTGTAGTTTCTACCCCCCCCCCCCCCATTATTTTCAGACATCGGATTCCGTCTGACAAAAAGTCAAGAATCGGTCAATTTCTTGCCAGACTACATCAGAAGTCTGACAAAAAAATCAAATTTGAATCAATTGCAAAACCCTCTTCTGATTTGGACTTCTTAACGGTATATTTTGTTTCAAAGGAATTTAACAGACATCTATGGAGGTCTAGCAATTGAAAGTCAATTGCAAAACTACCCTCTCGTTGACCATATTGAAGCTTACGAAAAGAATCAGACTACAATTCGGATCTGAAAATCGACGATATGAAAATGTTCACACCAATGTCCTATTTTCGTTTGTTTTTAGCCGCGTCGATTTCCCAGAACGTCTAATATCACCGAAAACCCCAAATCTGAGACGTGTTTTGCTATTTTAATAAGATGATAAACGATTTCGTTACTTTTGAATCGAAAAATATCGAAAAATCCCCGAAAATCAAAGGGAAAAAGAGAAATCGGTGAGGAGAACGTCCGAGCTCAAATTCTTGAGCTTTAATTGAGCTTTAATGGTGAAAAAACGAGCTGGACTACACATTAACTCGTCGGCGATGGTGGGTGTCGTGGTTGTTGAGCATTCATGGCGATGGCATTTTCGTGAATATCCAAAATAATTTTGGATCCTTTTGTTTTTTGATTAAAATATCAGACTTCAGATGAAGTCTGACGATGGCATTCCTGTGAATACCCAAATTAATAAGGGGATATATTAGCGATGGAGAGGAAGGAGAAGGCCGAGGGTATAATCAGGGTTGACTTCAATTTCGAGGGCATTTTTGCAATCGTCCCCAATAATCTAAGCAATAAAACAAAGACAGTCCTAGAGATTAGGTCAATGTATTAAGACTATCAATGGATGAATATACTTTTGGTGTCTATCAATCATACAAGCAATTAAAAACAGGTAGCTAATCCACACTCACATGTAACTAACCCTATACTAATCAAGCATTAATCCATTTCTCAATATCAAATCCAAGATAGCATGTATTCAATCTCAATCATTAAACCATTCAAGCTAGCTTTAATCCTTAGTCTAAAACTCAAATCATTAGATCAATCCTATCTCTAAGCAATATCCCTTTAATCAACTCATTATCAAGAACAATTCATCAACTGTGATCAAGAATAAATTAAGCATGCAAAAAAAGTTCATTTGACTATTAAACACCTTAGACATCAATTCCCATTGGCTAAGCATGCAAAATCTCTAATTAGGTTCCATCGAACATTTCATAAAACACCTTGTGGGCATGAAAAAGGCTTAAGATCTAAATAAACAATTTCTTGAAAATCTAGCATAGATATCAACATAAATAGAAGGATTAACACTAATAAATCCCTAAATACCTTTAGATCATCACTAATCAAACCTTAATCTACCTCATCTCAAAGACCCAACTAAACTTTATAAAGATTAAGTAAGAAAACATGATTAGAGAGAAGAGATTAAAAAGATATCAAGTACTTGACTAAACTCAAAATAAAATATTACAAAATTCTTTTGAATCTAAAAGGGGCAAAAGAAGTTCATAAGATAGAAGGCCATCTCTCAAAATAGGTCAAAACATATATATATTCATTTGGCCCGTAGTGGCATTTTGGTAATTAAGGCTGGTTTAAAAAATGGTTCCATCGGACCGGTTTGGCCAATAGAGTTGGACCGATAGGAGTGCATCGGACCATGAGTGGCCTATATTGTAGACTGATAAAGTTACGGAAAATTTTGGTCTTGAAATGTTGGAAAATATCGGCCATTGGTCGTCGATATCTCTCGTTCACTGGAAGAGAATATGGGCCAGATGCTACTGTCCGATGGATGATGGCTTGCTTATCGGCGGCGGGGGGGGGGGGGGGGGGGGGGGGGGGGGGGGGGGTAAAGCAGGCTGGGCTCGGATGGTGGGCTTGGCTTATGATGATTTGGGTTGAGCAGTACGTGAATGTGCATGGGGACGTATATGTGCATATCGGCTGATACATGTTGATGGCCTTAAATCCAATGCTTCTTCTCCATTCTTCTTTGGTCCAAAAAAATCTTATAAATTCCAAATCATTCAAGCCACAACTCCAACACATAAACTAAACAAATGGAAGTATATACACACATAACTATGCCTAAATGCAAAATCTATAACCAAAACATGCTAAAAATAAGATGTTAAAACACCTAAAAACAGAGTCCATCACAGAGCTAGGTGCGAGTATTTCCATAGGAGCTTTCAAGCATGAAGCTTTGGGCAGGCTCGCAGGCTGTTTTTCCGAGGTCAACACAGATTTGTTTGCGGTTTGTGATTTTAATGCTATGTTAATGCTGATTTTGTCTGTCCCATTAACTGGTATGATTAACTGGTATGATTCCTTTTACCATGGACATCTGCTGAGGAGTTTTATCCTCGAGGTATTCTGGTAAGTTTGAAATGGTCGAATTGATCGGCTAGTCCGTGAGTTACCTTTACATAGGCTTCCATTCGCTCATCTTTAGCCTTGTATTCGTCATGGAATTGGCTTGTAACTAGCTGCGAGTCGCTGAATGCACATATTTCGCAGGCTCCAATTGTAAGTGCGAGATTGAGGCTTGCTATGAGGGTCTCATACTCGGCTTCATTGTTCGACATGTCCAAGACGAATCTGAACGACTGTTTGATTACTTCTACATTTGGAGTGGCGAGTTTGATTCCAACTCCAGAACAGTGTCTAGAGAATTCCCCACCAACATGGAGCATCCAATTGTTTTTAGGTTTTTGTTCGATAATGATGTCTGCTAGGACCTGAGCCTTTGCGCAGGTCCTGGTGCGGTATTAGATATCGTACTCACTAAGTTTGATTTTTCAATTAGCTAGTCTTCGTGAGTGGTTGGCGCTATGCAATACTGTCCGCAATGGTTGCAAGGTCGTTACTACTATAGCGTGCGACTGGAAGTACGGTTGTAGCTTTATGGCTGCCATAACCACGACGAGTTAGAGTTTTTTCATTGATGGATACCTCGACGCTGCATCAATATGTATTTTTCTTACATAGTTTATGGGATTTTGCTCGTTTTGTTCTACGCGGACTAGTACTGCGCTGACTATGGTTGGCGAAGTTGAGGTAGAGATGTTCGCCCTCTACAGGTTTGGCTAGTATTGGTGGTTTGCTTAGGTACGTTTTTAGTTCATGGAGAGCTGTCTCACCGTTTTCATCACATTGGATTTTTTATTTCCTTTGAGGAGCTGATAGAATGGGAGACATTTATCCGTAGATCGAGATATGAAGTTGTTTAGGGCATCTATACGTCCTGTAAACATTTGGACCTCCATGGTATTATTGGGAGAAGGAATTTCGACGAAGGTTGCAATTTGCTTCGGGTTTGCCTCGATTACACATTCTGTTACCAGATAACCGAGGAATTCTTCTGATGGTACCCTGAAGGAGAACTTAGCTGGGTTGTGTTTCATTCTATTTTATTGAGGATTGCGAAGCATTCTCTGAGCTGTGCTATATAGTCACTTTCTTTGGAGGACTTTACGAGCATGTCGTCAATGTAGACTTTCCGAGATGACTAGCAGGTATCTTGTTTACTAGTCTTTCGTAGGTAGCTCCCGCATTTTTCAGGCCGAAAGGTATAAATTTGTAGCAGTAGGTTCCACAATCAGTTATAAAAGCTGTTTTTTCTTGATTCTCTGGTTTCGTGAGGATTTGGTTGTATCCAGAGAACACATCCATAATAGCTCGTGACCAGCTGTAGCTTATACTAAGCAATCTATGTGTAGAAGTAGGAAGCTGTTTTTGGGACATTCAATTTTGTGAAGTCTATGCAAACCATTCACTTCCCGTTTTTGTTTTTAATGACGATGGAGTTGGCTAACCAGTCAAAGTATTTCACCTCCCTGATAGATCCAACTTTTAGTAATCTAACAACTTCGTCGTGGACAACTTTTACCCGGTCAGGACCATTTTTGACATTTAAAATAAGAACAATACAAATTACATTTTCTATGTTATGTCTTTACTTGACGAAAATTCCATAAATTGTTGAAGAAATTCTACAAACGCTTCAGTAAATTTACCTGTCAACGGATCATGTTATATGTCCATCAAGACAAAACATGATCAAAAAGGATCCGAAGAAGACATTTGTTGTGTAGTTCTTTCAATTGCATTGATGTGAATGAGAATAGGAGGATATTTATAATGAGACTTTAAAAAATTTCTGATAGCATTCTAACAGATTTCTGATGGATTTTAAATTTCAAATGGCTATAGTAGTGGCTATATTAAAAGTTACATTTTCTGATGGTTTTCGATGGATCTGTAGCAAAGTCTTCGGAAGTCTGTTAAAAATTATAATTGTAACATTCCATATGTTTTCCGTCGGAAATTTGCAATAATTTTCCAACAAAAATGTATCAGTCGGAAATGCCGGAAAAAATATCCCGTCGAAAAATCTGTTGGTTTTGATCATGTTCTTGTAGTGACTCTTGGATCTGAAGTAATCAAGTACTTATGACCTGCAGGTGCTTGTAACATTAGGCGTGTTTAAGGATTTAAACTTTTAATCTTTTATCCTTTCTCTTGTTTACGCCGTGTCTAACTCTTAGTGTTTTACAAGTTTCCCTATTTTCAAGGGTACTTCTCAGTCCTCAGCTAGTCACAACATCCACTATGGAACAAACGAATACAAGCTACAAGCTGCTTTGATCTTATTCCTTTTGAGGGTTTCTCAACAATCTTTTAACGGGTTTACTTGACATAGGATTAGCTTCTCAAAAGGCTAAATTGGGTAAATTGTTTATTTATTTGGGTAAATTAGCTATTGGGTAAATTGTTTATTTATTTTATTTTATTGTGAGGACAAATTATTTATTTCAATTGTTTGTTTTTTAAACTATTTTTTTTCTAATTAGCGATTTGTTGGGTGGACTTAGCATCCCCGAATTAGGCTCATTTTCAAAACCAATTCCTAGAAGAAATTTAACTACGGTCCATTGTGTTCAAAAAGCCCAAACTAGGCGAATGATACGAGAATCAAGACAAGTACAAGATATGCATCTGAACCGTGGCGAAAAGTGGAACATCGCAATGATGACATATTACTTACCTATCCTACCCGCAAAAGAAGGAGAGACTCCGATGACACTCACCACATGCTACGTAGGAGCAGGTGACTGGCTGTAATCCTCAGCCGAGCTACGAACACTACAAGAAAAACTGGAACTAGCCACGACCAAGCCACGGATTGGTCGTGACTATTTTTTTCAGCTACGGATAGCCACGAAATAGCCACGAATTTCAAAATTTAAAATTTAAAATTCGTGGCTATTTCGTGGCTATCCGTGGCTATCCGTGGATATTTAGCCACAAAAAGATATTCGTGGCTATCCATGTATAAATAGCCACGAACTAGTCGTGGAAGAGTTTAGCCACGAACTGCTACGACATTATTCGTGGTTATCTTAGCCATGAACATTTTCGTGGCTATATGTGGCTAATTTAACCACGAATAGCCACGAAATTATCGTGGAAGGGTTTAGCCACGAACTGCTACGAAATTATTCGTGGCTATCTGTGGATATTTAGCCATGAATTGCTAAATAGCCACGGATAGCCACGATTTTATCTGTGGCTATTCAAGACCCTAAACCCTAAATATACCGTAAACTTCCAAACACTAAACTTTAAATTCTAAATCATAAAAAATAACATCAAAATACAAATCTTTAATTATATATACATAAAACTATTATTTTCAAACCCAATACCCCAATTATTTATATCCTAAACTAAATAAACCACACACATAAATATAAACCTTAACCTATAACCAAAAATCTAAAAACTAAAACTTTAAATACAATATATCTAAAATTATGATTTAAAACTTATAAAAAGAATTTTATTCTCAAATCTACTATTTTCAATTTTTAATTAACTTAAAACCTTAAATATGACCCTTCAAACCCTATACCCTAAACTATAATCAAACTCCAACCTTAAACTCTTAATCAAAAACTATAAAATCAAAGCTTTCATATGCCCTATCTTAGCTCTTCCGTTCATGCCTCCGTTGTCCATCACTGCTCGCCGTCCGTCACTCTTACGCCGTCTGTCACGAGACCACTCCGCCTTCCATCAATCCCACGATAGTTAAGACCCGTTTCCTCGGATTTTTCCAAAATCGAATCGGATCTCGGCGAGATCTCATTAGCGATTGACAAACTCGGTGAAGCCTTCGTGTAGAGCTGCGGCAATAGTCCGGTGTAGCTGCGACGGTGGTACGGTTGAGCTACGGCGGTGGTCCGGTGGAGCTGCGGCGGTGGTCCGGTGGAGCTGCGGTGGTGGTCCGGTGGAGCTGCAGCGGTGGTCCGGCGGAGCTGCGACGGTGGTCCAGTGGAGCTGCGGATCTCGCCGATTGTCTTTTGATTTATTTATTTTGTATTGTTTTTTTTCAATGATATGATAATGTATTTATTTTTAATAAATAAATATATCAAATTATTATTATAAAAAAATGTATTATTATATATAATTAATTTAATATATAATGTAATATTACATATAATTAATTTAAGTGTTTTTATAATTTTATTTTTATTTTATTTGTAATTATTTTGTTTTAATAGATTATTATATTAAATTAATTTATTTTTTTAGATAGCCACGGAATATTCACGGAATATTCCGTGGAAATTCGTAGCTAAGGCCACGAAATTTATCGTGGAAAATTCGTTGCTAAAGCCACGACTTTATTCGTGGCTTTGGAAGCTAAGAATGTTTTCCTTGCTATTCGTGGCTATATAGCCACGAACTAGTTAGTGGCTATCCGTAGAAGCGTAGCCACGAATTGCCACGAAAAACCGATAGCCACGAGCCCATAGCCATGAATTTTTTTCGTGGCTATCCATGGCTATGACTAAAATAGCCACGGATTAAGCCCCATAGCCACGAATAAATCCGTAGCTATGGAGCAGTTTTCTTGTAGTGGAATCCATGAATCAAGGAAGGAAAGCACTATAAATATAAGAGCCCTCGCATTAACGAAAAGTATTCACTTATAGAGAGAGAAAAGACTGTTTAGAGAGAGATATCCATATTAAATGCTCCGAACTACGCTTAATTATTCTTCCGACCGTTGGAGAAATATTTTAATCTCCTTTGTTATCTTATTTCTTTCTCTTACGAATCCAACACGCTTGTAACCTCTTTTACCCAGATTAATATATACACGTTCTTCCGACCTATCATTTCTGAACTACTGCCTTATAAGACAGATGATCTCCGAATACCTCGTCGCCACATAAAAAGTCACGTCACTCTAGCACTCTACCACTTGTATTTACATATTTACCCTTGTATAAAGTTCCCCTTCAACAATTGACGCCGTCTATGAGGATTCATAAAAGATCTCTTCTATACACACAAGGCAAAAAATGCGGCACCCTCTGACGCCTTGAACCTTCTATCTCCGGCTCCCGGTCACCCCACAATCTCCAGCATCGACGAAACCACACAACTCGAGAACTCAAAAAAAAAAAAAAAATCAAAGGCGCGCACTCGCAGAGAGAGTTAACGGTAAGGACCACGACAAAGGGATCCTCGAGAACCATCAAATTTCCCTCATCAAAGCTAACTGAACAAATCCACGAGTACAAACCTGACGATCCTATATTCTACGAGCATCCGAGTTATATTCCAATTTCATGTGACGAGTCGACTGTAAAACCATACATCCCGCAATACATAAAGCTCGAGCGACTTTGATCATTCATGAGGTGGGACATGGACATTATAGGACCCTTGCCTCGTTCACGCCACCACATTTCCAGCTCGTCGCAACCGACCATTTCACAAGACATGTCGAAGCTGAATCGTACACTCACCTCAAAAGCATAGACGCTCAAAAGTTCGTTTGGGAACACATCATCTATCAGTGCGGCCTCCCGTACGAGATCATCACCAAACTTAACAGTCAATTAGCTTTAAGCACCTTCCGAGCCTTCTGTAAGAGATGGAAAATCCGACTAAGCAAATCATATCCGAGAGACCCATATAGAACCGAGTACCTGAGAATGCTTATAGCAGACACGTACAACCAGCCCGCCAATATCTTCAAGGAAAAAAGGAAAATGTGGACAAACAAACCGAACTATACACCATATTCCCGCACACCAGATATCATCTCATGTGCCAACATATTAGGAGAAGGTGGCACTTTGCTACTCAAAGGAGAACGCTACCTTTTCTCTCGTTGGATTGCTGATTGACCTCCCAACCGGTCGTGGCATCACGAGTGACCATATTAATAAGAGCGCGAGTTTTCAGCGTCATACTCGAAGATGGATTGTTCGGAGACGGTTTGTTTGAAGCACGAAGTTGATCGACATAACATGTTTCCTTATTGGATTTCAGCATCCTTCGTTTCGGGTTGGGCGAGGAGAGATCAGTTCAACTTCCCACTCAACTACAACAACAATGGACATCAGTAAAGATGGATCTAAAGAAACTAAAACAAACACCAAACTTACCAGAGTTGATAGAATCAATGGTATCACAAACGCTTTCTTTGGGAAAGTCCACCCACTGAAGGGTTCCCAAATACTTGATACTCGACAAAGCTTCCAAATGGTCCAGGTTGCCGGGGTAATCTGCAAAAAACACATCAGCATGTAACATTCAGAGGAATTAACACATAAAGGATAAGAACTCTCAAGAAATCGTCTACCAGAGCTCATGTTCCACTGAGTCTTATAGTACCTATCAAGATCAATATTGGACCCCACATCAACCCGGACGAAGAAGTATCTCTCCTGCCAATTATCAACTTTGCTCGAGTTCCTATCCAGAACGGTGTAGCACCTCCTAAAGTTGACTTAGAAGGTATATGGGGTCCCCTGGTTCATAAAAAAAGTACATATTCAAGAAACGAATATCAACGACCACCCAACATAAGAACCCACAACTGACAGAACAATCATGTTACAAATTGAAGTAAAAGTAAGTTGTGTGATATCTTTCTTCCGCTACTCGCAATACTTTACCAATAGTTTCAACAAAGGAAACCAAAGACGACACTCAGTAAAACATGGTTCGTATAAACAAATCAAGCCTTTGGGATATGACCAAGAACGATCAGTCGAGAGAGGTACCATAAAGGTAAGACACCCACTGATGCTACACTCAGCCACCATATCATTCAAATCCTACTCCTTAACCATCTTCACAAGACCTCCAATGAGCCGATTTGGCCCGCTCGGAGACCCTTGCGGTTCAGCGGAGGTTGTACGCTTGGAATCAAGCAAATTTGCCTCGGAAATATTTCATAGGGGACCCCATCCAAGAAACATTACTCGTCTGAGACTTCTCCCCCTCCCCGACAAAAGAAATCATCCGCAGATCTATCTCACCAGTGGAAACAACTGCAGAACGCTGGTCGCCCATTTCAGTAGTCAGAAATGTAGTATCAAAACTCGACCCAAAACTTGATGAAGACAAACCTTACATTACCCTTGGATTAACATATGCCGAAGAAGAGTCTATCTCGATAAAGTATGCTCCTATTCAAAGGGATACTCAAAAAAAATTTCAATCCAAGGGAACGCAAAAGGAAAAATCGGAAAGACAATAGTAGAATCGACCAAATCAAAGTAAAATATAGAAGCAAATCAGTGAGATAAAAGGTTATCTTTTCAACTTAGAGGAGATATGTGCAAATGAAAAAAAAAATAAAAAGTGTGAAAAGAGAAAAAGGCATCCCTTCCCGATAAAAAGTCATAATTACCGTAAACGACCTTTCGGTTCGCGTACCTATACACCACGTTCAGATCATCCGCCTATGTAATTGTTCCACGTCAAAAGAATACTCGACACAAGCCTGCTCGACAAGTCAGATGCCCGCATTTTTTTTTTTTTTTTTTGAATATGATGTTAAATTATACTCAAAATAAAAAAGTAACTTTTTTACAAACACAATTCCAAAAATCTTTTAGAAAGAAAACATTTCAGACTAGTTTAATCTTGTGCCAAACCAGAACTTTAATCCTTCTCCATACTTGTTGTTCTTGCCTTCTTTTGGTATCGTGCTTAAACGGTTTCTTACCGTTCTGTCTATCATTTGAACCAAGACTTCCTGTGATTTTGGGTTCTCTCCATGCCTTCTATTATTTCTCTCAGTCCATAGCGTATGAATTGTTGCTTGGAGAACGTAACGTATGGTGAAAGACTTTACCACACTTTGGGGCTGTGTTACTCTGTCCATTATCTCATTCCATATTGTCGTAAAGTCTTGTTTCATGATTTCTCTTACCAGTTTTCCCCAAATCTGGCTAGAGAATGGGCATATAAAGAAGAGATGGTCTCGTGTTTCTTTTGGATCATTGCAGAATGAGCATTTAGTCACTGCATTAGCATTCCACTTTTCCATCCTATCACCAGTCGACAATCTATTTTTTGCTGCCAGCCAAGTTACAAAGGAGAACTTTGGAGTAGCATAAGAGAACCATACTCCACGATGCAAATCCCATGTTGTGTTTGGGATTCGCAGCAGCTCCAATGTATCCTTCGTACTGAAATGAGCTTTGTAATCTTCTTCACCTTTTTTCCACAAAACCAGGTCTGAGTTCTCCGGATTTCTTATTGTTCTCAACTCTTCAATCTCGTTTTCAATCTGGTTCAACAATGGATATCTGTGTCTTCTTCTCCTGCGGTTTGTAATTACCTCTCCCAGCATTGCGTTACGAGGAATTCCAAGATCAATTCTTCCGCGTTCATCAAATACATCAATAAGACAGCCTAGCATACTCCATTTATCGTACCAGAAATTAATTTCCTCTCCACTGTGAAACTCTACCTTGTAATAAGTCTTTGCCATATCTCTGTATTTCAACATCTTTTTCCAAATCCATGAACCTGAAGTTGTATTGTCTTTCACCGACCAAAATGAATCTTTTCGGATTAGGTGTCTTTTGATCCAGTTTACCCACAAAGAGTTCTTCGCCGAGAGTAGTCTCCAAATGAGTTTGAGAATACAAACCTTATTGATTTCTTCCAAAGATCGCAGACCCAAACCTCCCTCATTCTTTGGAGTGCACACATCTTTCCAACTGACTTTTGCTTTCTTCGAGTTTAGTTCCGGACCCGACCAAAGAAAAGCTGAGCATAACTTATCAATTTCGTGTATACAAGCTTTCGGTAGTCTGAACGCTGCCATCCAGAAGTTTGTTATACTGAAGATTACTGATTTTAACAATTGCAGCCTTCCCGCAAAGGATAGTTGCCTCGTTGTCCAAGATACCATTCTGGTGCGGATCTTCTCAATCAATGGCGCATAATCCCCTGTTGTCATTTTCCTAGGTAAGAGAGGTAGACCTAGATATCTGACAGGTAGACAGCCATATTCAAAAGAAAATTCACTCATAATCTCCTCCTTTAACGTCTCCGGAATTCCAGACATATAAACAGTTGATTTCTCAATGCTTATATGAAGTCCTGAATGCTGGGCAAAGTCTTTGAAAACCTCCAGAGCTTCGATTATAGATCGTTTATTTCCTTCCACGAAGACCATCAAATCATCCGCAAAACACAAATGGGTTAATGATAATTCCTTACATCCTGGGTGATACCCGATTTTCCCCTCTGTAGCTGCATTATCCATTTTCTTTGATAAGACATTCATACAAATCACAAACAGGTATGGGGATAGAGAACAGCCTTGTCTCAGTCCCCCTGAGCTTCCAAAATATCCCGCCAACTCCCCGTTTACCTGGACTGAAAAGGAAGCAGAGGAGATGCATCGAGAGATCCAAGATATGTATTGTTCCGGGAAATTCATAGCCTTCAAGGTATTCAACAGAAAACTCCACTGCACTGAATCAAAAGCCTTAGAGATGTCAATCTTCATAGCGCATCGAGGTTTTGTATTTTCTTTCTGGTAGTCTTTGACTAACTCTGTTGTCAGTAGCAGATTCTCCATCATCAACCTGTCCTTAACAAAAGCCGATTGATTTGCAGCGATGAACTTTGGAAGAATAATTTTTAGTCGGTTTGCTAGAATCTTGGATATGATCTTGTAGATCACATTGCAGCATGAGATTGGCCTGTAATCTTTCATTGTTTGTGACTCTTTCTTCTTTGGTATCAGCGCTAATATCGTCGAGTTTACCCCTTTTGGAAGAAATCCAAATTTGAAGAATGACTGAACTGCTGTTTGCAGATTTTTCCCCACCACACTCCAAGCATCTTTGTAGAACTCTACAGTGTAACCATCTGGACCCGGGGATTTTTCCTTTGGCATTGAGAATAAAACTCTTTTAATCTCCTCCTCTGTCACTTCATGTAGAAGTAGTTGTGTGTCTGCTGCTGCACATCGAAAATCAATAATCTCCTATAATTCTTCGACTGACCAAGAAACAAAGTCAGTTAGCTTTTGGTTTAGAAACTCATTGAAATGTTTAACCGCTTCTTTCCTGATTCCTTCCGCATCCGTCACAATTGTGCCATCCATGCATGTGATTTCACTGATTTTATTCAGTTGAGCTCTTGACTTCACTGCATTAAAGAAAGCTCGGGTATTATGGTCCCCTGATTTTAACCAGAACAATTTGGATTTCTGACTAAGAAACCTTTCTTCAAGATCAGCCAAGCGATTCCACCTCTCATAAGCTGCTCTCTCTTCGTCTATAGCTCCGGGGGAAGGACTGTTTAAGTTGATCTCCTGCATTTTACAGAGTAGTGTGTATGCTTCCTTTGTTTTTTTTGACAAATCACTTAGCATATCTCTCCCCATCTTCCTCAGAGTAGGCTTTAAACCTTTTAACTTTTTTGATAATCTGTATAACGCCGATGTAGAGTGGAATATATCCTCTGTACAGTCCCAATACTCCTTTATTTTTTCCATGAATCCAGGTTTTGAAGTCAAGATATTTGCGAACTTGAATGGTCTCTTCTTCCTCGGTTCCACTTCTTTTGTGTAGATTCTGCATCTTGAGTGATCAGAGCACCCTCCTGACTCAAAGACGCAATAAGCTCGTTCATTTTTGGAAATCCAGCGTTGATTCACCAAAACTCTGTCGAGTTTTTTATTTACTATCCCTTCTTTCCTTTTGTTACTCCATGTGTACCTTGTTCCTTGAAAACTGAGATCCGATAATTCACAGTAGTTGGTAAGCTCTTGAAAATCTTTCATCCCCCCCGGAATGATTGGATCATGTTCATAAGATGAATGCTCTTCTATATCAAGAATTTCGTTAAAATCTCCACAGATGAGCCAAGCTTTACCCTGAAACATGGCTGAATCATGATGAGCTTTTAAATCCTCCCAAAGTTCTTTTCTTTCTGTCGCTTGGTTTGAAGCATAAACAAAAGAGACAATTGATTCTTCATTCTTTCCTTCGATATAGACCGAAACAGTAATCATCTGGGCAGATTTGTAAATTGGAGTCATCCTGACATTTTGCTTCCAAATTATCCACAGCCTACCCAATCGGTGATGCTCATAGTTAGTTAAACATGACCAGCCTGGAAAGACTTTGGAAACCAGTCTATGCAATTTTTTCTCCTTCACTTTCGTTTCTATCATACAACCAAAATCAAAACTATTCTGAAACACCCAATCCTTGACCACCTTGTGCTTACTTTTTTTGTTGAAACCTCGTATATTCCAAAAGAAACCCGACATATTAGTGTTTCCGAGAGTGACCTCTGTTTTGAACACCTTGGGGGTTAGCCTTGATGTTCGTTGATCTTTCATTTTTCTTTGGTTTGTGAGTTTCTTTCATGGCAATGCGAGCAGATTGTCTCATTCCCATCTCTTCACTACCTCCTGCCCCTAACTGTGTTTTGTTTTCATTTTTCCTAGCTTCCACTTCTGTTTGGATAACACCTTCTGTATCCTCTCTTCGTTTTTCATGTTCTGTATTTTCCAACTGATCATTGATCTCACCATCCTCCATTTCCTCGTTTGCCATTTCGTTTCCATCTTCGTCTTTTCCATTCAGAGCTGAATATCGAGAATGAGCTAGGATACTTACTCCTCCATATGGAGTGTCTTTAGTGACTTTTGCTGGTGATTTGAGTGGTTTTAACGGCGTTTCCCAACCTTTGCCTTCCTCTTGTTCATTTATTATCCATATTGGATTTTCTTTTTCTGTCAAGACTTTCCCTTCTTGCTCTTGACTTATATTTTCCTCCTCTTTTCCTTGACTTTTGTCTGGACTCTTTATTTCTGATTGCTCTTGTGTCTTGACCTCCAAGTTTGGACTGTTCTCCATTTGGTTTTTCAAGTGTGTGTTTACTGTGCGTATGCATTCCTCTTTTTTGTGCCCCCATTTAGAGCATTTTTCACAACGTGAAGGCAACCATGGGTAGTCATAAGATACCTTCACTCTTTCTCCATTTAAGTTGAAGATGTAGAAGTTTGGCAAAGGCTTGGTTAGATCTGCTTCCACGAAAACTCTTGCATCTTCGAAACTCTTACATAGTTCTGTTTCAGGATGTAGACTCTTTGGCTCTCCAATTGGGCTGGTCAAGAAAGCTAAACCTTTCCACGCAAACATTGATCGTGGAACATTTTTGACATTTACCCATAATGGAATAGATTTCATCTCCGGTTGCATCTCTTCCGCGATTGGACTCCATTTTGAAACTATCACCGGAACACCACACAAGTTCCACATCCTTCTCCTCAAAACCCTGTTTCTTACCACCTCATCTCTTATCCGAAACTTGATTGTTGTTTTGTCCACAGCAAAAGCATCGATCTTTACCTTTTTATCCGACAGTGGCCATATCCTGTTCACAAGTATATGTATCTTCCCCACATAAGGAGCTGTGTCAAGAAATTTACCAACTATCAGATCTTCCCATAGGGGGACAGAGTCTTCCATTATCTCCTTTGGGACGTTGATAGTTGGGGTTCCATCTATCTCTTCCACTTCAAAATCGTATCTCCGCATTAACTCCTTTTGATCTTTTACGATATTTGCATATGAGGACTTCTCTGCCACACTTTGAGTAAGTTCATCTGTTTTCTTCTTTTTTGGATCTTCACAAGGAATCACCAAATCAGAGGATCCAGGTTGAGTCTTGTTTCCAGGCTGTGGCAGATCAGTGGGTAAGGTATCTTTCGATTTCTCATCCTCTGTTTTTTGACTTGATGTTTTTTCCTCAGTTGAGATTGGTGCAAGCTTGCTGGATTGATTTTCCGGCGGAATCGCCAGGGTGTTGGCGACGGAGACAGGACCCTCAGCCGACCAACTTTCCTCAATATTCTCTTTGTTCTCCCCTTTTTCTGTAGCTTTAGGTGAAAAGGTGTTTTCTTTATTGAGAGGATTTTCCCTCTCATCTTTTTGTTTCTCTCTCATCTTTTTCGAGTCTTTTTCGCTTGATGCCCGCATTTTAAAATAAGACCAAGCTAACTGTAATACTCCGTTTCCGGATAAATAAAATATTATTTTCAAAAATAATATTTTAACAGAAAAAAATTATTTAATAAATAATTCAATAGTTTATTTTTGGAGAATTATTACACATTCGTAATATATTCTAGAAATAAATTATTCGAGAGCGGGGAATACGAAGAGAATTGAAGGAATCATAACGGCATCAAACATGAGCATAATTTGATGAAACTTTAACCAAGACTCGATGACGTATTGGAGAATCAGTGGTCAAGAGAAATTTAAGACATCTCATCAGTGGAGAAATTGGTGATTTACAAATGGTTTAAAAAGTTTTAATGGGAATTAAACCAAAACCATCTTTGATCAAGTTGGTGTGGTTCAATTAGGTTGAAGACTTGCTTCTCAAGTCTCAAAAATTAATAAAATTATCTTCTTATGATGGGGGGGGGGGGGGGTAGAGACGTGGCAGGAGATGGAGACAACAATAAGAATAATACATTGAACCTTACTCATTGTTCACATGATTAACTCATGAAGAAGAACATTGAACATTGCTGATTCTTGAAGTGTGAACGTGGCTATCTAGCAAGAAGAGAAGAAGATTCATTGAACATAAGTTCAAAAGGTTTCAGGAGATGAGAGGAGAAGTACATGAATCATTTTGCAATGAATAAAAACGTGGCCAAAAAGGGGGTGAAGAAGAAGCAGTAGGTGAAATGAATTTTGGCTGATTTTTTAGCATGGTGTCGTGGCAAAAAAAGGTAAGAGGACATAATTAAACAATGAACTTAGCATTTCTGTGTGTTCACGTGACAAAGAGGAGATGAATCAAGAAGATGCAATGTATTTCTCCTCACATCCTTGCTTAGTTATGTGGAGAGTCAAGAAGAGAAGAGAGTGACACTTTTCACCAATCTAATCTTCTCTTCTCCCTATATAAAGAGATGTTATGGTTCTAAATTTAATCCAACAAGAAACGAGAAGAAGAAGAGAAAAGGAGAAGAAGAAAGAAAGAAAGAAGAGGGAGAGAAGAAAGAAAGAATAAGATAGTGAGAAAGAGATAAAGAAAAGAAAGACGGAGAAAGAATATATGTTACGCCAAAATTTCCTCGAGAATATTCTCCGAAAACGGGATTTTCCGACTTAATAACTTTCTCAATAATCCGAATTTGTTTTATTTAGAAAAGAATTGACGGAGTTAGGTTCGTCGATAGCGTCAAAATTCAAGTTAGGGTTTGTCAGAGTATCAGGAATTGGGTTTGAAGTTCAGGTTGTGGTTTAGTCAGTAGTCATTCTAGTCACATCCGCCTTCCAGCCAAAATCACTGTGAGTTGGTGATGCTTTATTGTTTGTTGCATAAGGTTAGATCGAGCCTGCATATAGATCCGAGAATACATAAACCCTAGAGTCTGTAGGAATATAAGTTGATTAAATATTGGATTAAATAAACCGGCTAGGATAATATGCATTACACGTTTAATTTTGGAAAACGGCATGTTGATTGGGTAGATAAAATTAATTGACCGTGTAGTTTGAATAAATGATTGAAGGTTGATGGACTATTATAGTTTATGCATATTAATTAAATAAGAACTATAATCTATAAAAAAAACTTAGATAATAAAGTATAAGAGATAGGAATAAAAATAAGAAGTAAATAAACGGACTATGATTATATAGAAATGTCATGAACTAAATAAACCATATTAGGGAATTAATAGACTCAAACTAAATAAAGAATTTGAATTGGAATTAAAAGGGTTAGGAAGTTTGTAAGTTTGCTAACTTCAAGCTAACGAATGATTAAATAAATAATCAGACGTAGATAATTAAATGGAATTAAATAATTAAATTAAAACTAAGTAAATAAATCTTGAACTAAATTAAGTTATTGATTTAATTGTTGAGTTTGATTTGTTATGGTTACCTATGGCGGGTGGGCCGGATATGTCGGGTTAGATTTGGGTGTGGTATTGAGTTTAGTGGTGATGTGGTCAGGACTCGCGGGATAGTTTACAAATTTTTTTGGGTTGTTATTATATTGGTTGACCTTATCGGTCTTGTATTGAGACATAGAGTCTAAGTGAGTCTTATTGTGTGTCGTAGTGACTTTATGAATCCACGTAGGGTTCATACAAGTCATAGGGTTTATTGTTAAGATTTCTTAGGGTGCCTTCCATCCCGCGAGTCTTGTGTGAGGTGTTCCGGTACTTCTTTCCTGATTGGATCCTCGGGAGAACCCAGTCAGTTCACGTATCCTCGGGTAGTGGTTCTGGCTTGGCGTTAATCTACGCGGGTGACGCCGGTATGTGTGGGGCTCGAAGTGAGAAGGTCATGTCCTAGGGTCGGGCCTCATGGAAACTTTGGCTATCTAGTGGTAGCCCGAGTTACCGCGTATCGATGGACCAAGAATGGTGTCCTATTCATAGGACTTTGTATTTACGTCTAGGAGTCATGGGAGGTTCTAGTTATATGTAACTAGGTATTCATGGGGAAGATTACCGAGTACGTGATAGGGTCCCATGGTGTTGAGAAATTGTTAGATTTGCGTTAGTATTTAAATCGAGTCTAATTGACGGCATGTGTTGCAGTGTTCTTGATTTTTTCGTGGGTTGTGTTTTGTGTTTAGCCGTTCCGTGTTATCTCATAGGGAGGTAACATGTAATCGTTTTTTTTTCTTTATGTTTCTTCGAGTATTGATTGTTAGTTTGGGTTGTCTGGGTTTGGGTTAAGTCTTTGTAGTGGGAGACAACTCAGTGGGCAATATTAGCTTCCTCAACAACTCTTTTATTTTGCAGGTAACCTTAGGGAGAGACCGGGTAGTGGAAGCTGGACGTTAGGACCACCAGAGTAGATTGCGCAGCATTTTCTTTAATTAAAATATTGTATTAGACATTTGTTTAATAAATAAAATTAAGAATTTTATATTCTGAATGTGAGAACTCTGATATTATACTAGTATTGTCTAACACAGCTCGCTGATACTGTACAGGTTGAAAAGCCTTTGGCTGTTGACGCGAGGAAAACAAAAGTTGAGGTTAGAGATGGATCTGATAGGGTTTCTAACTCTGGCTGAGATGTGTCCGCTTCAAACGTAATAACTCATTTTTCGTTTGACTGCAGGGGTTCGAATAGTCCATTCTTGTTTGGTTATTGGCCTGTCAGCTCGTCGGCCAGCGAAAACAGGAAAGGGGTGTTACAAAGGTGCTATCAGAGCATGGTTGTGTCCATGCTACCAGAACTCACGTTTTTAATGTTTTCTCGTGTAAAAAACAATCGAAAAAACATTTAGGGTAATCCAATCATGTCCAGCTGGTAGAATTTAAGACTAAGATTAACTTTTTGTTCTTGCAGTTGGCAAAAATTGATCAGAATGGAGGTTGGCCGTGAGTGTTGATGAAGGTTTGTGATGGATCGGGAGGTAAAATATCAAAGGCGTTGACAAGTGGAGCCATGAACAAAAATGGATCCAGTGACCACATGTGGATCGAAGAATCGAAAAGCAATGGAGAATCAGAATTTTAGCAACGCGAAGCATGTAGCTGAGGCGGAAACAACAAATGAGGAATCAAAGGATCTAAGATGCATCAATATAATTCAAAGGATGAAAGGGCGAGGCGTGAGTGATCATTGAAAACCTTGAATCAACTCTCATTGGTCCAGTAAGCGGAGGGGTCCATCCAGAAAGAGTAAGCAGGCGGTAAACCCTAGAATTAAGTTTTACCTAAACCTTCAAGACTTTAGTCCCCGTGCGAGGTAAGTAGGGCGCTAAACTTATCCGTAAAATTTGAGTGGTGGTTTTTACATGCATTGCAAAATAGGGATTGCATATTCGTTATGAAAGATATAGTTGGATTGGTTGGTTGAAAATTGCGATATGGGGATCGAAGTTTCTAGAACATGCGATAGAGTAATACAATTCATATAATTGCGTTGGTGGCGTTAGGCATTGCATTAGAGGAACATGTTGGTAAGACTGGTAAGCAGCTAAGAATAAATGGGGTGGAGGGATTAGTTTCCTATGTTTGGTGTTATGAAAGTTATACACGATTGTTGATTGGCCGTGCATGTTCTTATTTGATTTTTGTACGACCGGTTATCAATGACTGTATAGTGGAAGTAAAATCGCTTCATAGGTTTAGAACTTTAAATAGAGTGATAGCTGCTAACTCTAGTGTGTGGTATGGATAAGTGGTGTACAAGGCATGATGATGACCAGATTTTTGAAAGGTATAAAAACCTTTATTTTTGTGAAGTAAAAACCCATGAAGATTTTTAATAGTTATGGATTAAGTTGTGTCACCTGAGATGTATCATAGAATCAGAGTTCGAGAGATGCAAAGTGAAAAAAAAAAATCGTAGGCTAGCTGAAGCAGATTGTTACTATGAGTCAGACAGAATGATTCACTTTGAGAAATCGTCGGGATTTGAGATGAAGAGGTGGCATGTATAGATAAATATTCTGTATTTTATAAATCAGCAATGGCAATGATCTGTTGAAGTGGAATTCATATAAAGATTTAGAAGTTTGTCATCAAAGGAGTCGATTGGGATCGGAGTTCGAGTTTCATAGCAGAGGTGAAAATTTAAAGATGAAATTGGAAGGGTCAGAGAGGAAGCAACAATGGTTCACCGAAAGGACAAAGTGAATCATTAGTGGTTTTAGAATAAGTTGTTTCTTACGATGTCTGGGAAATTGCTTATCAACGGTGGGGGATACTATAATTATACGATATCGATAATCGGTCAAGCATGTTCTTGTTTGATTGTTGTTTGACCGAATAACGATGGATGTATAAAAGAAGTGTCTAACATAGGTATTGAACCCATATAGGGTAAGAATTGACTAAAGATCAGCAGAACAAAAAGGCTTGCGAAATGGCAGTTAAAGACGAGATGTCTATCGAAAGGTAAAATAGACATGGAAAGAAGTCATCAGGATTGGAGGAATCGTAAAAGGCAAAGAATGCCTTATATTTAAATCTAATTAAGGAAAAAATGCAAGGAGCCCAATGAGCATAATAAAATTAAGAAGGTAGATGAACTAAGGATCAGAACAAGAGATTGTGATATTGAAGAAACATTTCGAAGGTATGGAGAGGGAAGAAGATCACACGAAACCGCATAACGGAGAAAAAAAGAGAAAAATTGTGTTGGAGGAGCCCACAGAGTTTAAGACAGAAGCTAAAATGGCAGCAAGTGGGGGGGAGAAGGAAAAATAAAGTCATTTCAGGAGATAAAAGTTTCTCAATAAGTGGTACGATTATCTATGAAAAAATTGAGCAGTAACAGTCAAAGTAGAAATCTTTCGAAAGGATAAGATCGATTTCTGGAGTTAACCAGAGAAGCAGTCATGAGGCATTTAAGACAAATGATTGTTGAGAACAAGAAAAGTTCTCTCGAAGCAAAGTCGTAAAGTCATCTGAGTATTGCAGTGGAAGTGTGGTGTTGGGAAAGGTCGGCAAAGCTTCAGAATTCGAAGACAAAATTCATGTAAGAAAGGGAGAATGTAATAATCCGTTTTTGGGTAAATAAAATATTATTTTCAATTTTAACGGGGAGAATTATTTAATAAATAATTCAATAGTTTATTTTTTGGAGAATTATTAAAATTTTGTATTATTTTCTAGAAATAAATTTCTTGGTAGCCAGAGATACGAAAGGAATCAAAGGAATCAGAACATTATCAAACGAGAGCAGAATTTGATTAAACTTTAACCAAGGTTCTAGGACATATTGGAGAATCAGTGGTCAAGAGAAAATTAAGACATCTCATCATTGGAGCAATTGCTGATTTACAAATGGTTTAAAAAGTTTAAATGGGAATTAAACCAAAACCATCTTTGATCAAGTTGACATGGCTCATTTAGGTTGTAGACTTGCTTCTCAAGTCACAAAAATTAAGAATTTTTTTATTTTATGATGGGGTGTGGAGACATGGCAGGAGATGGAGACAAGAAAAAGAAGAATGGATTAAACCTTACCCATTGTTCACATGATTAATTCATGAAGAAGAACATTGAACATTACTCATTCTTGGAGTGTGAACGTGGCTATCTAGAAAGAATAGAAGAAGATTCATTGAACATAATATCAATAGGTGTCAAGAGATGAGAGGAGAAGGAGGAGTACATGAATCATTTTACTATGAAGAAAAATGTGGCCAAAAAGGGGGTGAAGAAGAAGTACTAGGTGCAATGAATTTTGGCTCGATTTTTAGCATGGTGTCGTGGCAAAAAGAGGTAAGAGGACAGAAGTAAAAATGAACTTAGCATTGTTTTGTGTTCACGTGACAAAGATGAGAGGAATCAAGAAGATTGCAATGTATTTCTCCTCACATCTTTGCATAGTTACATGGAGAGTCAAGAAGAGAAGGGAGTGACTCTTGTCACCAATCTAATCTTCTCTTCTCCCTATATAAAGAGATGTTATGGTTTTCACTTTCAACAAACAAGAAACGAGAAGAAGAGAAAAGGAGAGAGAAGGAGAAGAAGAAAGAAAGAAGGGGGAGAGAGGGAGAGAAGAAAGAAAGAAAGAATAAGAAAGTGAGAAAGAGATAAATAAAATAAAAATAAGAAAATAAAATAAAATAAAAGAAATATTGGGAAGGAAAAATGTTATGCTGAAATATTCTCGAGAATATTCTTTGAAAACACGATTTTCCGACGTAATAACTTTTTCGATAAACCGGATTTTTCTTTATTTAGAAAAGGGTAGACATAGTTAGATTCTTTGATAGCGTCGAAACTCAAGTTCGTATTTGTTAGAATGTCGGGAATTGGGTTCGAGGTTTGGGTCGGGGTTTGGTCGAGAGTAATTCCGGTCACATCCTCCTTCCAGCCGAAATCACTGTAAGTTGGTGATGCTTAATTATTTGTTGCATTAGGTTAGATAGAATCTGCATACTGATCCGAGAACACATAAACCCTAGAGTCTGTAGGAATATACCTTAAATTCAAATTTGGACTTAAAGTGGATTAGGTTGATTAAATAAACCGGATAGGATAATAAATATGCATTGAACATTTAATTTCGGAAAATGGCATGTTGATTACAAAGATAAAATCGATTGACTACGTAGTTAGAATAAATGATTGATCGTTGATTACTAGTATAGTTTATGCATATAAAGTAAATAAGACATATAATCTATAAAGAACATAGATAGTAAAGTATAAGAGAGAGTAATAAAAATAAGAATTAAATAAACTTCAAGATAAATAATCAGAGTAGGATTAATAGAAATGACATGAACTAAATAAACCAGATTAGAAACTTAACAGACTAAAATTAAATAAAAAAATTGAATTGGAATTAAATGAGCTAGAAATTTAGTAAGTTTACTAACTTCAAGCTAGCGAATAATTAAATAAATAACCATGCTTAATAATTAAATAGAATTAAATAATTGAATTAAAAATAAGTAAAATAAAATTAAGTAAATAAAGCTATGATGGGTTCAATGAATATCAGACAAAGTTTATCTCCTTTTCATGCGGAATTCAAAGCACTAATTTGGGCTATGAAATGTATGAAGAATTTTCAGCAACCTCACATCACATTTGCAACAGACTGTCAGATCTGATTAAGATTGTGTCTGAACCAAAAGGATGACCGGCATTTTCAGTCCACCTGGATGAGTTTGAACCAAGAAAGGGATACATCTAAACTTTCAAGGTCAAGCACATATCTTGTATAAGAAATTTGACAGCGGATAGGCTAGCACGGAGTACGCATCTCAGACAGTCAATGAGTTTTCATATTGGTCTGGAGCCACCATTATGGATAATAGATAGTTAGGTTCTTTTTATATCTTGTTGTAAACAAAATAAAAGTAAATAAAGATAAGAACTAAACTAAGTAAATTGTTTATTGGTTGAGTTATTGATTGAATTGTTGAGTGTGATTTGCTGTGTTTACCTATGTCGGGTGGGCCGGACAAGTCGGTTGAGATTTGGGTGTGGTATTGAGTTAAGTGGTGATGTGGTTAGGACTCTCTAGATAGTTTTGAGTATTTTGTTGGGTTGGTATTGTATTGGTTGACCTTACCGGTCTTGTATTGAGCCATAGAGTCAAATTGTGTGTCGTAATGACTTTATGAATCCACGTAGGGTTTATACAAGTCGTCGGCATTCCGGTAATTCCTTGCCGATTGGATCCTCGGTAGAACCCGATCAGTTCACGAATCCTCGGGTAGTGGTTCTGACTGGGCGTTAACCTACGCGGGTGACGTTGGTAGGTGTGGGGATCAGAGTGACAGGGTCATGTCCTCGGGTCGGGCCTCATGCTTTCGCTATCTAGGGGTAGTCCGAGTCACCGCGTATCAATGAACAGAGAACGGTTTCCTATTCATAGGTCGTTTATGTCTAGGAGTAATGAGAGGTTCTAGCTATAGGTAGCTAGATGTTCATGGGGATGATTACTGAGTTCGCGATAGGATCCCATGGTTTTGAGAAAGTGTTAGATTTGCGTAATTATTTAGATTGAGTCTAATCAAGGGCATGTGCTGCAGTGTTTTTGATTTCATTGTGGGTTGTGTGTTGTGGTTAGTTGTTGTGTGTTATCTCAAGGGAGGTAACATAAAATCGGTTTGTGTTTTTTCAGCTGTTGATTGTTAGTTTGGGTTGTTTAAGTTTGGGTTAAGCCTTTGTAGTGGGAGCCAACTCACTGGCCAAGATTAGCTTTCTCACCTACTCTTTTGTTTTGTAGGTAACCTTAGGGGGAGACCGGGTAGTGGAAGTCGGACGTTAGGACCACCAAAGTAGATTTGATGCCTTTGTAAAATGGTATTTTGTGTATCACATAATTATTTTTTAAAAATTAAGCATACGCAGCATTTACTTCAATTAGAATATTATATTAGATATTTATTTAATAAACAAAATTAAATATTCTATATTCGCAATATGAGAAATCTGATATTAGACTAGTCCGGTCTAACACAACTCGTTGACACGGTACGGGTTGCAAAGCCTTTTGCTGTCGATGCGAGGAAAACAAAAATCGAAGTTAGAGATGAATCGACTAGGTTTCTAACTCCGGTTGAGCTGTCTCCTACTTCCAACGTGACAACTCCTTTCCGTTTGACTGCACGGGTTTGAACGTTCATGTTTTTGTTTGATTTTTGGCAGGTTCATGTTTTTGTTTGATTTTTGGCCGATCAGCTCGTAGGTCAGCGGAAAACAGTAAGGAGGTGTTACACTAACCCTCTTAAAAACCTTTCTTCTTTGATAGCCAAACACCTAACTAGAGGGACAATCGTTGGGGGAGGGCTTAGCATCCCCGGGTTAGCGCAGCCAATCATCAAAACCAATCCCTAGAGTAAGTTCAACTACAGCCCATTATCTTCAAAAAGCCTAAACAAGGGGAATGATACAAGAATTGAGACAAGTACAAGAATACGTGTCTGAACCGTTGCGAAGAGTGGAGCGGTGCAATGATGACCTATTACTTACCTATCCTATGCGCGAAAGAAGGATAGACTAAAATGATACTCACCACAAGCTACGTACACTACAAGAAAACAACATTTTTGCGACGGCACTATTAGTTGCAGAATAGTCTTTAAACAAGGTTTTACGACTAGCAATTAAAGATGGTAGTTGTAAATCCTTAGTCTGTAAAATGCATAGTCGTAAAAATAGTCGGCGGTATAAGACTATTTTTACGACTAACACAGGTAATCGTAACATAGACGTAGCGTTGTCGCAATATATGGACTAATTTGCGACTATTTGGCAAAATTGTGCGACTAAAGACATAGTCTAGATGCAGTCGGAGAAATGTAATCACCATAAAGTCGTTAACCTAGGTGACCAATGGCCGACTATTTTGTGACTGTATAATATAGTCCCAATGGAATAGTAAAACTGGCGACTAATTGGCGACTTGGTAATGCCTAGGTCAACGACTATTCAGCGACTAATCGAAACATCCAAATACATTTATGGTACTGATCAGCCACTACTTATCGACTAATTTGTGACTGTCTAATATAGTCATAACTTAGTCGTAATATATGATGACTATTTGACGACTGTTTATTGACTAATTTACCGGTGGTATAATGACTAACAGGAACATCCCGATATGATTATGGTAAACATTTTGCCATTAATTAGTGACTGTTTAATGACTAATTTAACGACTATGCATCGTCTAATCAAAACATCCAGATTCGATTATGGTAATGATTGTATCACTACTTACCGACTACTATCTGAATTTCTAATATAGTCAAAACTTAGTCGTAATATATGGTGACTACATGGCGACAGTTTAATAACTAATTAACGATTATTCATCGACTATTCGGAAAATCCAGATACGGTGATGGTAAATATTTTGCGACTACTTTGTGTGTATCGTGCGATTAATTATCGACTTTTTAGTGACTTTTATTCGTAGAAATAATAATTTTGATTATTTCAATTTACGATTTGGTAATTGGTGATACCGTAATTTGAAAGGTACAAGAAATGTAAAAGACATTTTCTTCAAAATAACATTGGTAACTTATATACTTATGTGTAGCATATAGACACAAACAATCTACATATGCAAACTCCAACATTAATGAATTGCCAAATCATACCCCCAAAAATTAACAAGTGCAAGAGACAGTGATAAATAACCTACGAAGCAGATGGTGTTGTAGTTTTACGTTGAGGTTCCTTCAGTTGCTCTTGTTGGGCCACAAACGTTGAAAAGTCTCTGGGCTGCTTGCGCTTTCCCATTAAAAGATTTTATGTGAGGCTTTCGACTCCATAAGGATTTTCTCATCCATCCTTCTCAGCGGCCTGTAAAAATTAAAGAAAATAAGTGAAAAACATTTAAATAAATAACGTGAAATAAATTTATAAACGTGGATTTTTTAAAATGTTACTTTAGCTGAGGAAAGAGTTATCAATATTCATTTGTTAAGAGCTCATGAGGTCGCAGTCCTTTGCAGTGCTTCTGCAGTCCTTTAGAGTGCTTCTGCAGTCCTTTGCAAGGCTAACCTTGTCTTTCATCCGTTGTTGATAGATCGCCTCAAAAAATGTTTTTGAAGAAAGATATGGATGGTTTGGTCATGTCTCAAATTATACAAACACAATCTTGTAAGGTTCAGACCCTCGAACTTAACAAAACACATAGAGTAGTTAAACTGAGACATAAAACTCAAATGCTTGATAACTATAAGATTAACATCCTAACCATCAGATACTCGAACTCATCAAACACTCATAAAAAACGAACAATTTATCCAAATTGTGGAGACCATATTGAAATTGATAGAGGTATATATGAGTTGTTTACAACCTGTAGAACCAAAATTAATTGTTCCAAGAAAAGCAAACCACAAGAAATAATAAGCAAACCAACAATCAGATTCAGAAGCAATCCCATTTCAAAATCAAAGAAAAGCAGAAGAATTAGACGGTTTAACTGACACCCTAACGTCATATCTTACTAGCAGTTATAGGCATCGTATCATGGAGGGTTTCGTGATTGATAGATTCAAGGAAGAGTTTGAGAGGGTCGATAAGGTTTCTGCCAAAGTTAGAGATGAAATTCGATTTCGACTCCGCACTAGCTGAGTGTGAGGGATAATGCAATGCTTTTCTCCCCCGGGAAGGACAAAGAGAGCTGGAGTTATATTTTTCACTAAGGTAGTGGGTTGGCGGGGGACCTGTTTTTCAGCCAATGAGCATGATAGCTCCAGATTTCGGTGAATGAGATTGATGCATGTAGGTGCGTTACTCTCTGGAGAAGCGGTTTTTGGAGGTGGGCATAGCCCTCCTCCCCCCCCCCCTCCCCCGAGAGAAGTGTGAGTTGAGCTGAAGGGGAGATAAGTGTGATCTGAGCTGAAGTCGGAGCTAGAGCTCGCTCTCGTGCTCTTTAATGGTGCGGGAGGGGGAGACCACAAATTTGGTGTTACCCCAACAAAGTGAGAGTTTCTGAAAGATGTCGATACGCTTTTTTCCTTTTCGCGGACCTAGTGGTGGAAACTCGGGGGCTCCTCCTCGGTATTACGGCTCCACTTACTGGAGGTAAAAAAAATTGTATCGGGATTAAGTGTGAGCTCGTCTTCTTCAGGAGTCTTCTCTCATGATGTTTCGGTCTTAACTTTTTCAGCCGTGAGACGGGCTTTGTTTCGACATTCCTCAGAGGAATGTCCATGAGGAATGTCCATTCCTGTTATGATACTTTCAGAATTTGCTCTTATTAAAGGGTTTGTTTTTGGACTTGGTCGAATCTTCGATGGCGAAGCTATGTTGACCTTGAACTTTATCCTTTGACTCGTTTCTCGAACTCCTATTCGAGTTGATCATGGATGCTGCAGAGTTTTTGTGGCTATCCGCGATGGTTTTAATCTCTTCCTCATCAAGAGAGACTACCGATCTGACTCCTCATGGAATATGGAAGTGTACTAGAGTCCATGTTTGAGTGCTTTAAGATCTACGACCTCGTTTGGGTTCGTGATTTTGGATTTGATCTTCTTGAACCTATCTATGAAGCTTCGAAGGGATTCATTTTAACCTTGAGAGATTTCCCAAAGGTTTTCCTTTGAGGCTTTCTATGGATCTCGGCCATATCGTTAAGGCTATATCTTGTAGGCACATAGACTCACGGAGAGACGAGCTTGAGGTCGGTTGTGGTCAAATTTCGGCCCTTACCAGTCGGTTTTTTATCCGATCTTATCCATCTTGAGGTTTGTGCGATTTGCAACAGAGGTACTCCCATTGGAGAAGTTGCCTCAAGCCGTACTGTTATATCGCGGTAGACTTGGATCTGCGACACTCCTGAGGGCTGAGTCGCGTTTCTAGAGCATGTTAAGTATGTTCCCATGGGAACGTTGACCGGTGGGATCAACTGCTCGAGATCTGTTGAGATTGGCTGTTTAGAGCCAGATTTTGTGAGTTCTGTTTTTTCATCACCAATTTCATTTTTTAGATCTTTTATCGGGTCTTTTTGATAGAGGATACTATGATCATCCCCACAGACGGCGCCAAAATGTGGATCCAAAAATCCACACTAGAGATTCGTAATTTGGAATGTGGATTGTCGAAGGGCTAGAACCTGAAAGATCACACGATGCTTCAAAAAACTATCTAAAACGATTATGGGTTTCATAATTATCTTGTATAGATGAAATGATATTACAAAAGGGGTCTGGATTTTCATATCTTTCTCCAAGTAAACAACTCCAATCTCGTTTTCATATCTTTGTTTTATTTTGCATTTTTACCTTTCTCTTTTGTCTCTTTCCCTTGCTTCTTTCACACAAGGAATTGTTGATAGGTCGAGTTTTAATCCCTATACTAACTGCAAGTGCACAGTGATGTAGTTGTAGTACTTAGGGTATCGAATCCACAGGGACTCCGGTCAACGATAGGATTAGAACTAAAGAGATTAAACTAGGAGAAAGAAAAAGTGATTAGAAACTAAACAGCAAGCAAGAAAGTAAATCAGTATCGAGTTTGTAAGCAAGGAGGCAAAGTGTTAAGTCTAGGGAGTTCTCAGGAAATCAGGAACACAAGCAATCAATCAATCGGGATCTAATTAAGAGCTATTCTAGAATTCAAACACAGATATATAATTAACCAACTGTCGTTGCGAGAATTCTCTAAGTATAAGTGCAGCAATCCAAATTCCTTTGCAATTACTAACAGATTAAACCAGCTTTAATTCCAAGTTCGATATGTTCACAATCTAATTAAACCAAATTCCCTTGCGAGTTATTAAATTGCTCATCTAGGTTCTTTCTAGCTAATTAACCAACTGTCGTTGTACCAATCAACCTAACATCATAAATCTCGGTAGCTAATTCAGATTAAGCAGTAAGAACAATCCTAGATGAAGAACTAACATATATGAATCCCTACAGATTTATCAACCTATAATTCCATGAAATCCCTAATGAGAATCCCCAAACTTAACAGGTAATCTACTCAGACATGTTCATCGAAACAGAAAACATCTTGATTAGAAAACCAAATAGCATATAATAAAACAAAGAACTGGGGTTCGAAATCCTCTCTCTTTCGAGATCGGGATCAGCCCCTAACTCTCTCTGACAATACAATAAAGCGTAAGAAAAGTGTAGCCTAAACAAGTGGCTAAAAACCCTAATATATAGTCTAAAACACGTGTTGGGCTTCTGTGTAAATATCTGGGCTTTTCTGCAATATCAGCATTCTTCATTAAACCGCCGAGTCTGGCCCATCTCGCAGATGCAACGATCGACACCAAAGGTGTGTCGATCGATGCATTCCTCAAATGTCCACAGAGAACTCTATTTCTCGGCCAAACACTCCAAAAAGCTCCAGAAAGTGCCATAATCACCAATTCTGCTCCAAATGTGCTTGTACCTAATAAATACCTGAAAAGACTCTAAAACATAGTAAATGACTCGATAAATAACATATATACCATGGTTAAAAACCCTAAAATCCATGGTATATCAACTGTGTGATTCAAGTTTTGGGGAGGAGACTAGTTGCTAATATTGTGTTTTGTGTTCTTATCTTCTTTTCTTGCATCTTTAGTCTCATTCATTCATCTAAGGCATAGAAAACCATAAAAATTTGAAAAATTTTGAAAGATTTTCACTAAAAGAAAGCATATAGTTGCATCGGCATGCTTAGGATTGAGTCTAGAAGTCATTTAGGATTGCATTCACTAGTGTTTGAGAGTTAAAGCTTGCGTTCCTTATAAAAAAAAATTGTTTGAGCATGTGGTTATGTGACGCATCTTGTGAACTTGAAATTAAGGAAGAACCCTTCTTGGATCTCATGCATCATTGTTCACTTTTTGATTTAAACATGTTGTGATTTGAATCATTTCCTATCTATTAGGACTCTTAATATTGACTTGAATTATCATGTTATGCAATGAAAGGGGAACACATGGATACTTGATACATACTTGGACTATCTTCTCCCTTTCTAACACTCTTTTGTTAGTCCAAGTAGATTTCCCCACCTTGAACCAAGCTTTCCATCAAACCTAAACACTCTAGTGAGAGATGAGAGGTCTTTTTCTTGAATCAACTAGGCAAAAAGTGTTGAGTTGGGAACGACAAGGATAAGTTTTCATCGTAGAGCTAGCCTTACATCATTGGGCAATGCATATGATAGGAAAGAAGTTTGTGGGAATTGAGAAGAAAAGGGAAAAGGGAATGATGAAAAGATTAAGAAAAGAAAAAGGGATTGAAAAAGAACAAAAAGGGCTAAGCATCAAAAGAAAAAGAAAAGAGACAAGTGAAAAGACAAGAAAGAGCTAAGCAAAGAAAAGAAACCCTCTATAGTGTTTAAAGACGAAAGAAGTGATCAAAGTTGGGATAAGAAGACAAAAATGCCTTAAGAAAATGGTAGCTTATAAAGGGAACCTTGGGTTTAGAAGAAGAGTTAAGTTCTTTATAGGGATTTGGGTAGAATGAGAATCTATCATTGTATGCATGAATTGTTTCTTACTCTTAGCATTTATCTATAGTTTATTCCTTTCTTGAGAGATCCTTTGTTTTTGAAACCCACACTTCATTTGATATCACTTTTATCTCAAGACCTTAATCCCTTAGCCAAATGTGTTCATTTGATTTGCATAATCATGATCCAACATTGCCTAATGAATGTTAAAGGGAATGAGGATAGGAATTCATGTGTAGGTTGGGACTTGAACTTGATGTTTCTGTTGATGGGAATGGCTAACTCTTTGAAGTAGAGCAAACTTGATTGTGGCTCTTAATTACTTGTCTTGACATTTGTTTCCACTTATGCTTAACAATTGCTTTTGAAAGCTTTGAACTCTAATTTTCAAACATTTCTCCCATTTTAACTTTGATTGTTTGCTTGCGGACAAGAAAAATACAAGTTTGGGGGAATTGATATATGTATTATTTAAAGGTTTTTAGCATCATATTTGATTTATGATTCAGCATTATATCATTATTTCATATTAGTTTTCTTAAAATTTCATTTATTTAGGAGTCTAGAGAGTTTGTATTAGGATTTGCACATTTTGGTCTTTGTTGGATTGTCTTCTTGTATTTTGTATGTGATTGGAGTTATTAGGAACAAAGCATTGGAGTCATGGAGATTTAGTACGTCTTGACTTGATTAGTTGGAGACCAAAGAAAGAGTGAAAGCCAAGGAGATGAGACAAAAAAAGCAATTTCTTCTCGGGCCAGCGACCATCCAAGCTAAGCCAATCTGACCTAACACGAATTCGTCGAGACTGGGACAGAGGATCCACCGGTGTACGTGCTTCGACATGTTCTGCCTGGTTGAAATGATCTGCTCCCATCGGCTTGTTTTCCATCGATTTAGCGAGGCCGATACAAGCTGGCATTGAAGACGATTTTTTGACAGGGGTCTATCGACATCAGCCATCAGTTTATTGAGGCCGATACAAGCTGAAGATCTTTCCAAGTTTTGGGCCAGAATTTCTATCGACTTGGCCCATCGACAAAACTAACCCGATAGAACATTCTTTCGACTGCACTTTATACAAAAATGCCACTACGACCAAAATACTCATATATTTGTATCTAGACCTAATTTTTGGGATGAATCTTCTTCCTTGTATTTTTCTTTGATCCCTTTTGAATCTTAAATATTTTGTAAACTCTTATTTTGATTATTAAGTACATGTTATCTTTTTTAATTTCTTCTCACTAATCATGATTTCCATTATTATCTCTAAGGATTTTGATGGGATCAATATGATTAGTGAGTAGTCTTTTTGGGTTTTGAGATGAGGTAGACTAGGATTTGATTAGGGATAATCTAAGTGTGTTTAGTGCTTAATTTATATTAATCCTTCTCTATTAGGTCGTTCTCTATGCTTGGTTGCAAGAAATTGTTGAATCAAGATATTAGGCTTTTCTTTGCCCACTAGGTGTTCGATGAAATGCTTGTTAGAAACTATTGAGAGATTTTGTACGCTTAGCCAATGGGAATTGATGTCAAAGGTGTTTAATAGTCGAATGAAATTGTTTTAAATGCTTGATTAATTCTTAATCACAATTGATAGATTGTTCTTGATTATGAATTGATTAAAGAGATCTTTTCCTAGAGATAGGATTGATCTTGACTTGAGTTCTAGACTAAGGATTAAATGCTTGCTTGAATGGTTAATTATTGAGATTGAATGCATGCTATCTTGGATTTGATATTGAGAAATGGATTAATTCTTGATTAGCATAGAGTTAATTGTATGAGAATATTATTAGCTACTTGATAGATCATTTAACCTTCTTTATTTGCTTGTGTAATTGATTGACACCTAGATTAAATTATCTCTTGATAGTTCTAGTTCTTTGACCTCATCTTAGACTCTTTTCTCTCATTGATTTAAGCTTCCATTTCTTATCTTTGTTTGTTTTTGCTTGATAACTTAGGATTGTTAGCTTAAAATCAACTTAAATTGGCTTAGCTCATATAGTTGTATGCATTGCTTTTGGCTAGACTCACACCCAATTAGGATTGACACCTCAACCTATACTACAATGACATTTGTCTTGTGGGTTGAGTAATTGACTACAAGATATACAAGACTCAAAAATCTTATTATCAGAACTTCCCTGAACATGATGCCTTCATCATTTGCTTACACACTCTCTTTAATTTTGTGGTTTACTGCTTTCATTCTGCTTGCTTAGCTTAATTCGACTACTTATAACCTATCGTGTGAAACTTGAGTCTCTGTGGATTCGATACCCTTAATACTACAATCACATTTGTGCACTTGCAGTTAGAAATAGGGATTAAGATTTGACCTATCATGTTTTTTTTTGCAAAATTGAAATTCTTCAAAATCTTCATTAAACGGCGAAAGTCTCATGATCACGATATGTGTCGACCGATACCAAGACTGTGTCGATTGACATAAATCTCAAATCATCATACCAACTTCTCTTCTTTCAAATGAATGCTCCAAATAGCTACAGAATGCGCCATAATCCAAAAATGTTCCAAACCTGTAAAATAGAGATTTGTGCGAAAAACTTTTGACCTTGCTGTTTTTCGCATAAATATGGCACAAATCGCTGTTTTCGCACAAATATGCTCTTAACATAGATTTTACCTATCAAGTTTTTGGTGCCGTTGCCGGAGATCGAACTCTGGTCACCCGCGTGAAATGCGGGGATACTTACCATTATACTACAACGACATTATGGCGCATTCTGGAGCATATTTGGACATTGGTAGTAGCTAGGAGCGTCGAAGTGCTAACGGGAGTGGTAGAGACCTCTATTACCGCTTGTGCATTCATGGAATGTGTCCAAAGTACATCCCAATACGAGAAGAGCACTGATAGAAAAAAAATGATACCCAAATGCGGAAAATCAGTTGCTAAGGAAGGAAAAGGAGAAGAAAGTAAACAGAAAGTGATAGTATGCAGGTTAGATGCTAACAAAGTAAGATTTCATGTGTTCTTTAATCGATACTCCTTAGGTGAGACTGTACTTATTAGATTATAGAAGTCATTATGGTGAATTTGAATGCTATGAATGTGATTGTGAAGTTTACTCAGGACAGTTGCTAAGTGTGGGGGAAGTATATGTTGGTCTTGATGTCTGCAGGTTCATTTTTCATGTGGTTTAATAAGGGGAATCTGAGTGTGGTACTTCAACGAAAAAATAGTTTCTGAAGTTTTCAAACTTCTTCTCCTTATCTTCGTTTTCAGTTTTGCCTGAGGACAAGAAAATCTAAGTGTGGCGGAGTTGATATATCATGTTTTTTAGGTGTTTTGAGCCATGATATATGTACATAACCGAGTCTTTTATAGAGTCTTTCGAGTCCTTTCAGGTGTTTTACAGGTTTAGAGCATATTTGGACATTATGGACCAGACTTGAGCTATTTGGAGCATTCATGCGAAAGCATAGAAGTTGGTATGATGATCTGAGATTTGCGTCGATCGACACAGTCATGGTGTCGGTCGACATAGTTATGGTGTCGGTCGACACAGATCGTGATAATGAGACTTTCGCCGTTTAATGAAGATTTTGAAGAATTGTAATTTGGACCAGAGGAACTGAGCGAGTGGTCGCGAGATGACACTTGCTGACTATAACAAACCAGATTATTTCTATGCCAATCGGTCTATGATTCGACCATATTCATTTACCAGAGCTGAATTTGAGCTAAAACCAGAGTACTACACTTTGGTTGGGCAGCATCAGTTCCATGGGCTCTCTGGCTAACATCTCATGGATCATATAGAGACCTTTGAGGAATTGGCTAGTAGAATTAAGTCTGATGGAGTCTCTTCTGGTTACCTTTTCTGCAAGCTCTTCGTTCTCTCTTATTGGAGAATCAGTTCAGTGGTTGAAGCAGCTACCACCAGGATCTCTTACTACATGGGATGCAACAAAGAAGACTTTCTTGCTCAACTTATACGATGATGCTAGGTCTGATCAGCTGAGAGAAGACATTCTCAAGTTTAAACAAGGACATACAAAAGCTCTAAAAGCCACTTGGATACGTTTCAAGATGTATCATCGTGATTGTCCACATCATTGTTTCTCTGAGGTTCAGTTGTTGGGTATCTTCTTCAGAGGAGTGGATTTATGGTATCAGATGGCATTGAATGTTGTTAGTAATGGGAACTTCAACACCAAATATCCAGAGCAAGCTAAGGAGCTGATTGAGAACTTGGTGACTAGCAATAGCACCAAGAATGCTGATTTAGAGAGAAAGCAAACTGGTGGAAAGGTGGATGGAACACAAATAGCAGAGTTGAAGACCAAGATTGATTCTGTCCACAGCCTTCTACTTGGGAAAAAACAAGTCTAATTTGCTGCAGATGTAGAGACCTTTGGATCAGTAGACGAGGTAGAAAATGTGAACTACATATCTGGAATTGGTTATCAAAGTCAGAGATATGGGAATGAGCAGAGACAGACTTCTGGTTACACCCCAAGGTCAAGGTCAAAGGATTATGGTTATTCATCTCACCAAGCTTCTCCACCTAATAAGCAATCTGAGATTAAATCCATGCTTGAGGAGTTGCTTCTTGGTCAGAATAAGATGACAGGAGATCTGAATGGGAAATTAGACTGTATGTACCAAGATCTCAGTGCGAAGTTGGAGATTTTGACAAGCAGAGTTGATAATCTGGACAATCGCACGATGCAAGTTAAGGAAAACATTAAGGGCAAGATGGGCCAATCTCAGAGAGAATATGTCAAGGCGATTTCTGTACAGAATGACGATGAGCAGAAGAATAATTTAGAGGTTTCGGAGCTGGAAAATTCGAGTGATTCTCGAGTTACAGAACCTGTGTCGATCGACACGCATATGTGTCGGTTGACAACACCTTTGAATTTTCATAACGGGCCAAAATTGACCACCCTCGATATTAAGGTCGACTCAAACTGAGTGAATGTCGATCGACATCATTTCAGCGTCGATCGACACTATGGACGAGAGCAGAAAAGTTTCCTAGAAAAGCAGAATGTTGCTAAGGAGAGAGTCTACAAGCCTAAGATCTCATACCCAAGAACTTCTACGATGTCTAAACATGAGCTGGAGGAGATTAAGTGCATGGCTGTGATGGACAAGAAACTAATTGAGATTCCACTAGTTGATGTCTTGAAGAAGCATCCTTGCCTTCAGAGATATGCGAAAGGAATGATCTCCTTTGATGGAGGTTTGAAAGAGGGGATGTTTGTCATTTCTAAACAGATCAGTGCAGTGCTGCAGAACCAGATTCCAGAGAAGCTCAAAGAGCCATGAAGTTTCGTACTAGATTGCTCTATCTTTTCAAATAGATTTGAGAGGTCTATGTGTGATCTAGGAGCTAGTGTGAATCTGATGCCCTATTCAGTTGCTATTAAATTGGGAATGACAGACTTCAAAGCAACTAAGGTTTGTCTAATCTTAGCAGATCGCTCTGTAAGGACCCCCATAGGAGTTTTGGAGGATGTTCCCATTATCATCGGCGGATGTATGATCCCGACCGATTTTGTAGTACTGAAGCTTGACACTGAGCCAAAGGATCCTCTCATCCTTGGCAGATCATTCGCAGCTACAGCTGGAGCAGTGATCAATGTGAAATTGGATCCTATAGATCTCCACATGGGAGCTAAGATCATGGACTTTAAGATGCAGAAGTTGAAGAAACCAACAGCTGATGGACAGACATTCAATATTGATGTGAGACCTGAAACTGAAGTTGGTTCAGAGGAAGTGCATGATGATGGAGAAACAGAGGTGACAGCCCAAAAGAAACTGATTAAGTCATCCACGTCACCTATACCTGCTCTTAAGCAAAAAGCTCCAAACATCACACATAAGCCACATCTGCTAAAGCAACGGTATGCACCCTCTGACTTTAGGTATGCTAACACTGGTGCTAATTCTGCAGGGAATATATAGAGTCATGAAACAAAATGCTCCACCCGACCTTGCTGCTATTCCCAATTTTCTCGGTCATGGATGAGGAGAATTTCGCAAAGGCATGCTCTGCCTTTAGCGAAACCACCTGAATTCTGACCATATGTCTAGTAAAGCAAATGACTTAAAACAAGTGATGAGTGGGAGACAACCCACTGGTGGGTCTGTTTCCTTTAATTTTTCGTTTTAGTTTTTGTGTACTTTGATTTTTCTGGTTTTGGTGTGTTAAGGGCGTAAGAAAATGTCAAACTGAGAAGTGTCGATCGATACATCTATTGTGTCGGTCGACACAAACGGATTGATTACAACCGCGGGTTATTAAGGAATTTTTACCGTAAAGATTTTGGTTCGGGCAGTGGATGAATTCAAACAGCTAGGAGAATACGATATGCACCGATATCCACCCACACAATCATTAGTATCTATCGACACCACTTGGTGTCGGTCGACACACATCACGTACAAGTAAGTGTTCTGACTCTTTCCATTTGTTCAATTTGATTCTTGTTCTTCTGAGCCCGAGCTTGTATAACACTGGGGACAGTGTTGTTTAAGTGTGGGGGATTTAGTTACTGAACACCGTTTTCTGTTTTCTTAGAGTCTGTTGAGTGTTTTATTGAGTCAAAACAGGTTAAGTAAGAAACTTTGACTTTTTAAGGAGATCACTACACTTGCAGGAACATAAGTGACCATTGGATTAGCGTGCAATTGATCTCTAACTATTAGAAAACCCAACCCAAATCAGCCTACTGTGGACACCCATATCACTTCAGGTATTCAGAGAATCCATTACTGCTTCACCCTTAACTTGACTTAAATTTTCTCACCTAGGGGCTTGATATGCTTTGAGTCGTATTCCTCTGTTAGTTCTGACACGGCTTGTAAACCTGTCTAAGTATGGTTCCCTTCTACCCTTACCTAAAGGTAAAAAAAAAAAGAGATAGTCTGCGGATAAGATAGTAGCTTCGAAGTGATCACAGGAGTGGTAGAGACCCTATTACCTCATGTGCATTCATGGAATGTGTCCAAAGTACATCCCAATGCGGGAACAACACTGATAGAAAAAAACATAATAATAAAATGATACCCAAGTAGAAAAAAACAGTTGCTAAGGAAGGAAAAGGAGAAGAAAGGAACCAGAAAGTGATAGTATGGTGGTTAGATGCTAACAAAGTAAGAGTCCATGTGTTCTTTGATCGATACTCCCTAGGTGAGAATGCACTTATTAAATTATAGAAGTCAGTATGGTGAATTTGAATGCTCTAAA
This sequence comes from Orychophragmus violaceus, assembly GCA_030180135.1. Lineage (NCBI taxonomy): Eukaryota > Viridiplantae > Streptophyta > Magnoliopsida > Brassicales > Brassicaceae > Orychophragmus > Orychophragmus violaceus. Next base: position 92,219,549 of record CM058239.1, on the reverse strand, counting down.
TGTGATTGTGGAGTTTACTCAGGACAATTGCTAAGTGTGGGGGAAGTATATGTTGGTCTTAATGTCTGCAGGTTCATTTTTCATGTGGTTTACTAAGGGGAATCTTAGTGTGGTACTTAAACGACGAAATGAGTTTCTGAAGTTTTCAAACTTCTTCTCCTCATCTTGGTTTTCTATTTTGATTGAGGGCAAGCAAAATCTAAGTGTGGGGGAGTTGATATATCATGGTTTTTAGATGTTTTGAGCATGATATATGTACATAATTAAGTCTTTTATAGAGTCTTTCGAGTCCTTTCAGGTGTTTTACAAGTTTGGAGCATATTTGTACATTATGGCGCATTATGGAGCTATTTGGAGCATTCATGCGAAAGCAGAGAAGTCGGTATGATGATCTGAGATTTGTGTCGATCGACACAGTCTTGGTATCGGTTGACACATATCGTGATCAGGAGACTTTCGATGTTTAATGAAGATTTTTAAGAATTGCAATTTAACCCATAAGTTTCTCATAATTACAAAGAAGCGCAAATCGTGTTTTTGACTTTAAATTAGATTTTTCATCCACTTGTTAGGCGACGCTTTACTTTATCATAGATAGAGATATTTTGGGGCTGGTCTTGTACTCGAGAGAGAATAGATTTCGAACCCCCGTTTTTCTATTTCTTTTATGTTATTTGGTTTTCTATTCATCATGCCTTGTGTTCCATTTTCCATGTCTAAGTAGATTTCCTTTTTAGGTTTATGGATTCTCATTAGGGATTTCATGTAATGTTAGTTTAATTGAGTAATTTGGATTCATAACATCTAGTTCTTCATCTAGGTTGTTCTTAACGCTTAATCTGAATTAGCTACTTAGATTAATGATAGCAGGTTTATTAGCGAAGCGATGGTATGTTAATTAGCTAGAAAAGAACCTAGTTGAGCAAATTACCTATTCGCAAAGAGATTTGGTTTAGGGAATTTGTGAACGAAAGAACTTGAATTAAATGCATGTTTAGAACTCTAGGATTCGCAACGAGAGTTGGTTTTATAGGTTGTTAGACATAGTTAGCATTCACAGCGAGAGTTGGTTTGTCATACATTAGTAATTCTAGTTCTAGAACATCGATATATGAATCATGTTGATTGATTGATCTATATTCCTGATTTCCTGAGAACTTCCCTGAACCCGACGCCTTCGTCAATTGTTTACACACTCTCTTTAATTTACTTGATGTTTACTGCTTTCAATATTCTTGCTTAGCTTAATTCGACTACTCATATTCTATCGTGTGAAACTTGAGTCTCTGTGAATTCGATACCCTTAATACTACAATCACATATGTGCACTTGCAGTTAGAAATAGGGATTAAGATTTGACCTATCAGACATTCATATAATACATAGTTAATTTTTTTCTCCTTCGCTCCACATCGTACACAACGTGTATCTCAATTGATTCCTTTTTCCTTCAAATTTTTTGTAACCGCTAAACATCACGATATTACTTGCCATATAAAATATCGTAGTTTGGGAGGACATTTTATCTTCCATGAAAAGAATTGCAAACATTTTACATCTGGCCCCATGAAGGGGGATTCATTACCTTTATCCGGTATGTCTCTTTCTGTATGATATCCTGATTTGACCGAATATCTCTCAGAATTTGTAAAATGCCATCCGTTTGCGTCAAATCGATTAAACATTCATATTGGTATACTCGCAATCAAATATGCATCGTCAGGTGAAATGACCATCTCAATCAGTTATGTGTCTCACACCTGGTTTTGATGATCAATCAACTGATCAACCGTAATCAACTTATTGTTCATATGTGTTTTACATGTTGCTGGTCTCGGGCGGTAGGCTGGAGTCCATGGGTAATTCCATATTGAACTGGATGCTCCAATACCCACCCTCTTAATGAGTCATTTTTTAACTAGAGATCTATCTGAAATAATACTCCTCCATTCATAAGATGGTGAATATGATTTGATTGGATCTAAAGAATATGTATTCTGAAAATATCTACCCTTGAAGACTTTTGAAAACATAATATATTGTTTATCAATCAACCTCTACAGTTGTTTGGCTAAAAAATATGTGTTCATGTCTATGACTGCCATAAATCTAATGCCTCCATTATCTTTGTCTCGACTTTATCCCAAGATTTCCAATGCATATATTTGCTCGTTCCTCATGAGTTCCACTAGAAATGAGAGACTATGCTTGTCAGTTTTGTAGTCATTGTTTTTGTTAGCCCAAAAAAGACATCACATGGTTAGGCAAAGCGGTTGCCACTAATTTTATTAAAACCTCATTTCCACCTCTTGTAAGAAACTTTGTTGTCCATCCGATCCATTCACTTTACCATGAAGTCTGTCTTAAAGAAAACTAAAAATATGTGTGTTTGCCCCACCCAGGCTCTCTGGCATCTACAAATATGATCTCATCCCTCCCAATATTTTTATACCTAAAATATGTTTCATTTGTTCTTATAAGCCCTCATCCACCTTATAACCAAACTGAAGAGATGGTTTTGAGAAATTAATTTGTTGTCATGAAACTCACTCATAAAACTTGAGAATCCGTAAATTTATATGACATTCCTCCTTTTTTTTGCAAAAGAATAGAATATATGTGAGCTTGCACTTGCCACCTTCATTCATGTTAAAAGTTTCTCACCGTTTTTGATTTTATTGGGCCCAAACAAACAATTAAACAAAAGCATAGTCAATTTTTAAAAAAAAAAATCACATGGAAGATATCTAATTCGGAAGTGATTTGAGTTCTCATTCACTCTCAAAATGGTTGATTACTTACTTGTACTTCATGAAATTATTTTTTTTACTATATTAACCTTGGTTTATATTAATTTTATTATTTATTATATTAGTTTTTAAAATTGACTTTTATTTTATTTTGAAGATATACATAATCCCGGATAAAAAATGCAAAAAAAGAAAGATGATAAATATGAAAATGTTTTTGAAATGTGAGTTTTAAGTATTGATAAATATGATTATTGTAGATAATATAATTTGATATACTAAAGGTCATATTATTTATATGAATTTTGAATTTAGATAAAATAAAGGATAACATATTTTTAATAAGAAGTTAAGATATATTGGTGTTTATAAATATATATAATTGTAATTTGTTATAACTAATATGAAAATATGTTGACAAAGTAAATTTAGATATTTATAGATATGATTATAGATAATAATTTATTTTGTTGTTATTAATTTTAAGTTTAGATAGAAACGATAAAATATTTTAGTAAGAGGTTAAATATAATAATGTTTATATGTATAATTATAATTAATATGATATATATGTGTTCAAAATATTATTGTTGCTAATTGAATTGATAAATTTTTTAAATTTTGGAAAGTTTTGTTTAATAATGTTTGTGCTAACATCATAATCATGCCAGTGCTAGTATTGTTTAAAACAATAAAGTTCATGTTGAAATAGTAACTATCTTAAATCCGATTTTCATTCTTTTATGAAAAGAAAGAAGAGAAAACAAATGGAACTAATATCTGCTATCACATGTCTCATATGTAATGAACATATGTATACGTATCTGTTTAACCAGCTTCTGTTATTAGTACATGCAATATACTATCATAGTTGTAATTCACCAGCTTCTGTTATTAGTTCACATCTTGCAACTGTGGAGTTAAAAGAGACGTATAGACCTTTCTTGACGTAAACAGATATGTATACATATGTGAGATCATGTGTATATAGCATATATACTGTGTAAACTATATTTTGTGTGGATGATACATACATACATATCTATATAGATTATGAGTGCCAGTTCATGTTAGGAAGCTGAAACGCCTGTCTTAAAACGCCATGATCAGCAAGAGACGACGTGGTATCGATGACCCCATTTCCATGAAACACTGAACTCTGAGGAATTTCGCTAAGCATTGTGACAAAAGACACATTGTAGTTGTCATTGTTGGGATCACTCGTATGATGAAACCTCTTGCTCGATAAGAAAGATCCGAATGAAGACGATTCTGCGGCCTCGTGACCCATCCGATACTGACCACACAAGGAACGTTTGTCCGAAGAAACGACCATACCGTCGAAAAAGTGTTCTTCGTTATTGTTATTGTTGTTGTCGTTGTTGTCTAAAACAGATGTGGAAGAAGAATTAGCAGATGATTTTGAGAGCATTCCTTCCATGAGATCCTCTCTTAGTAAAACTCTCTCCATTGTTGGTCTCTGTGAACTGTTCTTCTTATAGATCCTACATAGAACCCAATCGTCTAGCTGCAATATTTTGATGTGTTGTACACTAATCAACGCACCAACCATATATACATAGTATATAATAATTAATAGCGTACGTGTTACGCGCATTTTGTCAACCTATCAAGATCATTTTGCATACCCTTAGTGAGTTTTTCCTTGTGGTGGCTGAGTCAGGTGGCTTAGCTGCGGTACTAAGGCTACCATCGGTGAGGCGATATTCATGCATGATCCAATCTGTTTTAATCCCTTTAGGAGGTTTACCACCATAGAAAACAAGCGCTTTTTTGACGCCAACCTTGCAGAGCCGGCCTCGAGCATAAGCCAGGTAAGCGACGGATTAGGGCATCCGACTTAAAAGGGCATTTTTTATAAATTTTCTTCATTAATATATATTAGAAAAGGGCATTTTTGTATATATTTTTCATAATATAGGCATTTTTAAATATAATTTTTTATTAAGATATTTAAATATAATTTTAAAAAATAATTATATTAAATAATATTTTAGTTCTGAATAGGGCATCCGAAAATATTGGACCGGCACTGCAACCTTGTGACTATTGCACGTAAATATAGGTTTATCGGTTCCCGTGGCTTTCCAATAACCAGAAGTTGCTGCCCGGTTTGGCCTAACCCCATTTGGATACTTCCGATCTCTAGGACTAAAGAAGTACCACTCTTGCTCCCCGAAATTCGCCTTGCCTAAACCATTCAAAAATACTATTAACCAGTGATTATCGTTAGATTTCAATGTTCATAATCCAACTAATTATACATTTTAATCCAAACACTAAGAAAAAAATATAGGAAAACATATATACTTGGTAACTCCCAAGGATCAAACTTGTATAGATCAATCTCGGCGATGATAGAGACCGGAAGTGGAATAGAAGCAGCTTTCTTCTTGAGGTAATGAACTACTAGTTCCTCGTCAGTCGGGTGAAACCTAAACCCGGGAGGGAGATGCGGGTGACCCGGCCCAATGCTTGAATCCCCCATGTTTTCCATCAACTCAATGTTTAGAAGAAAAAAAACTAAATGATTTTTCTACGAAATCAGTCTCATGATTCACAAGAGAGAATATGTAGGAAGAGGATTGAGTTTTGGACAGTGAATGTGTGTAACATATAAGATGCAAGAAGAAATAGGTGTTAGGCTTGTGTGTGCATACGAGTACCGAACTGGGTCCCTCGTCGAGAAAATGACACGTGGCTAATCATGGGGCCCAGAATGAGCGGCCAATGGGCATTAAATTTTGGAGAAAAGGCAGGTTTTTTCGAACTGCCTTATGTCATGCCTTTCTTATGCTACACATCACGCACATACCTCTTTTTTGGTTTTTTCGTAGAACATTAATATGAAAATGAAAATGTGGAAATTATGTATTATATATCTTTTTCTTAAATATTACCATTATGTTTTTCGTTTGCAATCAAGTTCTAATTAATTAATACTATAATGAAAAGAATGTCTTTTCCACACATCAGCTTTTCGAAGCTCTACAAGAATCAATACTATAATAGTTGGATTGCATTTCCAGGTGTTGACATCTCAGCATCCGTATTACATGAGGTATTGACACATGTCCTTATGAATAAAATCTCTCACCAATGAAATTAAAACATTTTAATATATCAGATCCTATCTGTGAAGAAAAAAACAAATTAATACTATTGTTTATGTTCATTCGGCCAAAAAAAAGAGTTTTTGGGCTTAGTAACACTTATTGTCTCTGTTATGCATGGACTGACACTTTATTTCGGTGTCATAAAGCACGTGACACTTTCAGCATGGATTTGTCTCATATGCCCTTGAAGAGACACGTCATCCACTTTACTGCGAGTGGGAGTTCGTTTTTTTATACCGATTTAATTCTTTTTATTTAGCTGATTAGACTGCGCGTGAGAAAGGGAGGGTTGTTTTATTTTTTATTTATTTAACATACAATTAAAAAATAAACTGGTAAATTTAAAATTTCAACTCAAAGCAAAACCTTTCATCTACCTTTCATTATGCTTCGTGGGGAGAACCTGAGGAATAGAGGTAGAGAAGCAATGGCGAGCCGCAGAGACAACATCGAAGCATTCGCGGATTCCGGTTAGAAACTGATTTGAATGTTAATCGATTTTCGGTGCATGTAAAGTGAACAAGTTATTTTGTATCGATTTGAAGTTCGCATGTTTGGATTCTGGGTTAGGTTTTCAATTGGAGGAATTTGAGGCAAGTGATAATTCCTTCAATTGTGAAATTGATGTAAATGATTTTTTCGGAATTAGGGTTCTATGTTATTGTTGGGCTGCTTTTAGGATTCCCGCTTGGTTGTATGTATTTGAAAGGAATAACTGTTTGTCGGATCTGATTCAAAATCGGATATGAACGTTCTATTCCTGTATGGTCGTTCATAAAAACTGAATTACTTTTTTTATGGTTCGTATACACAGATATCCTTGATAAAGATTGCATACCACCATTTGAGTATGATGACGATGTTTGCGACACTCGGTTACCGGAGAGGTGGTTCTGTCGGAATCACTATCCAACAGGGAGGAAACTTCATTCCTACTATAAAACAGACTATTTAGTGGAATTATCTCTTGCCTTGAAAGATCACAAGGAGGAGATGGACAAAATCATGAATTCGCAGTTCGGGAAGTTATTTGATATACCTTTGAGGCGACTGGCATTTTCGGGCCAATTGGTACATGGTCTCCTCACACGTCAGCTGCAGTGTTATAGACGTCACGAGCGCTGGTTTATCTTCGGCCCTAACCCGATAAAGTTCTCTTTAAGGGAGTTTTATCTCGTTATTGGATTGAAATGTGACCCCTACGAGAAAAGCTCTTCGGAAGCAGCAGAAACCGTATCAGAAGAACACGAGGGGGATGCCGTGAACCTTTCTAAGGAGCAGCCAGTCGATGCATCGCAAGGTATGTGGGACCAACCTTATTTAGTAGTAGAGAGTTAATCCGATACATCACCAACCTTATTTAGTAGAGAGTGAATTTGATACATACGTAAGTTGGTTTGTAAGTGTTGTAAGATGATTTAGTAAACTGTATTTTCTGCTTTGAAACAGTTGCTCCAAGTCATTGGGACACATTGATTGTGGCGGGGCAGATGGGCAAAGACGGGAGTATCGATCAACTCATCAACCGTCTGAAGTCAGGGGAAACAATGGAGGGAGATACGATGTTGCAGCTAGCCCTTGTCATACTTGCTGACGGTGTGGTTGCAGTAGAGAATCAGTACGGAAAGGTTTCCCGTAAAACCGTTGAACTTCAAAGATGTGGACAAGTTTTTATCGTATCCATGGGGCCGGAAGGCGTTTGAGCTAACCATGCTCAACTTCACGGATATGGTAAGGAATAAGGGAATGAAGGATAGGGTGACAATGCCCTCTATAAGCATGTGAGGATTCCCGATAGCAATTCAGCTGCTTGCCCTTGAAACAATACTGGAGCTACAGGCTAAGATCCTAAGTGCATCTGCTGAGCTAGACTTCACTCCTCGTTCCTGCAGTGGCTTGTACAAAAAGAAGACTATCGACTACAAAGATCTCATCAATGTCGAGAGCCTTCCCGGGGTATGATACATGATCCTTTAGACATATTATAGTCTCCTGCGTGAACGTATACATTTATGATATTATGGATATGAACGTATATAAGAACACGTAAATATACTTGTGTGAACGTATATATCTTATCAAGTTATATAGCAGTTTGGTTGTTGGAGTCGATGTTAATTGACAAAGCTATGCTACTTATACAGCTAACTATAGATTCAATTCTTCATGCTTCCAGTGAAGAAGTGGATCATAAAACGTGGGAATGGAGTGATGATGATGAGGAGGAGGATGAGAGAATAGCTTACTTGGAGGCAATCCTGAAAGAGGGGAATGCGTCCCTACAGCTAAATCGTAGGTCTTGGCCCGGAGGAGACAGATCGTGGCCTAGGGTGCTGACACCAGAGGAGATGGAAGTGTATGCGAAGAAAAAAGAAGAGAAAGAACGTAAGAAGAGTGAACCCAAGGGAAAGGGAAAGAAGGGAGCTAGGAGAAGCGCTGGTGTCGATGGTGTCGCAGGTCCTTCTGCCAAGAGGAGCTTCTCGAGAATGGATGAAGGTTGGTGGGTGAATGAGCGGGAGGCGGTGATTGGTGAAGCCGTGGCAGAATCAGTAGGATGTAGCAAATCTTTGTGGGTGCAAAAGTGGCGTCCGGAGGTGGACGCCATTGTCAAGAATACCCTTGAGAGGCTTTTAAAAAACTACCACTTAGTTAGGGTGGATAAGAAGCGGGTCATGGAAAGTAGAGAGGACGACATGACTCCAGACGGTGGCATGGATATCCCTGATCCTAGTGTGAAAAAGAAGAATAAAAAACGGGTTCATTTTGAATCTGAGGTGCTCACCGGGGTCGATAGTCCAATTATGGAGGGGGCCCAAACAGGACATGCCAGTGGCAGCGTTGACCCTAGAGCCCGTACTAGGCGTTCCGCCAGAATATCAGAGTCTGTTGGAAGTACCAGTAAAAAGCAGAAGGAGAAGAAGGAGTCGGTAAATATCTTTATGAACCCGTAAATATCTTTATGAACGTACATTTGTTGTTACTTATTCATCTAACCTTTGATGTTTATTTCTTACAGGAGACGTCTCCAGGTAACGTAGCCAGAGATGTTTTGTTGGATGATTTTGTAGATCAAAGTCCCAAAAATCGTGCTGGGAAGGCTTCTAAAGGTGGTGTGGCTGTAGCTGCTTCTAAGGCGTCTCGCAAGCAGAAGAATCGCAAGGCCAAACCTTTTATAAGAAAGAAAAAGCATACTAAAGAGAATGTTACACTTTCTGTATCGCCAGTCCAGCTCCCCGCACACGAAGACGTGCCGGATAACGTCCCGTCGGATGAGAGGAACGAGTCGGTAGAGAAGCTCCCTTCGGATGCAGATGGAAATCAGGCGGCCTAGAAGATTCCTAGCGGGATCGAGACGGTATGTGCTTAATCTAAATTTGTGAACGATCATGTATTTTTTGTGAACGTGCATTAATGGACATATGAACATTCATTCGACAGGAAGATGTTGAGAGCGTTGGAAGATCAAAGTCTCCTGGCTTGGATAACGTCCCGTCGGATGAGAGGAACGAGGCGGCAGAGAAGCTCCCTTTGGATGCAGATGGAAATCAGGTGGCCGAGAAGATCCCTAGCGGGATTGAGACTGCACGTACTTAATCTAAAATTGTGAGCGATCATGTTTATTTGTGAACGTGCATTAATGGACATATGAACATTCATTCGACAGAAAGATGTTGAGAGCGTTGGAGATCGAAGTCTTCTGGCTTGGATAACGTCCCGTCAGATGAGAGGAACGAGGCGGCCGAGAAGCTCTCTTCGGAAGGAGATGCAAATCAGGTGGCCGAGAAGCTCCCTATCGGGATAGAGACGGTACGTACTTAGTCTAAAATTGTGAACGATCATGTATTTTTGTGAACGTGCATTAATGGACATATGAACATTCATTCGACAGCAAGATGTTGAGAGCGTTAGAGGATCGAAGTCCTCGGGCTTGGACAACTTCCCGTCAGATGAGACTAACGAAGCGTCCAAGAAGCTCCCTTCGGAAGGAGATGCAAATCAGGTGGCCGAGAAGCTCCCTATTGGGATAGAGACGGTACGTACTTAGTCTAAAATTGTGAACGATCATGTATTTTTTGTCAACGTGCATTAATGGACATACGAACATTCATTCGACAGGAAGATGTTGAGAGCGTTAGAGGATCGAAGTCCTCGGGCTTGGACAACGTCCCGTCGGATGAGAGGAACGAGGCGGCCAAGAATCTCCCTTCAGAAGGAGATGGAAATCAGGCGGCCGAGAAGATCCCTAGCGGGATAGAGACGGTATGGGATTAGTCTAAATTTGTGTACGATCATGTATTTTTGTGAACGTTCATTAATGGATATATGAACATTCATTCGACAGGAAGATGTTGAGAATGTTGAAAGATCTATGCCTAAGGAAAAATCTGGAAAACGCAAAAAGCATATCCATGGTAGAACTTCAAAGAAGAAGAAGCTGTCTAAGGAGGCGCTGGATAAGGTATTTTCTGTTATTTTAATTTAAACACCAGAAACGTATCCATGTGAACGTGCACTATGTGAACGGCATGATTATTAGTGAATGTTTATTAATGAATGTATGATCGCGCACCCGTCAGGAAGCAGGACACACAGCGGTTGTTGACGAAGCTGGCTCTACTATGGACGATGGGTCTAAGAAGAAAGAGTCGATTAGAGAGCCGTTTGCCGAAGACCCGTTGACCGCATCTTATGAGGAGACCCTCGACCCACCGGCCTCTTCAACAGCCTCGGTATGATCCCGAAACCTCACACAACCCTAGTAGTTGGAATTTTAAAATCTTAACAAACGCACATACATCAGGAGCATATGAATGATGGCGTGGATCCCTTGTTTACATATGGACAGCCTCCAGAGGTAGAAAGATCTCTCGACTTACCTCAAACCTATCTAGTTATGAAGCATATCTGTGAACGTACATTACAGTCGTTATACTAACATTGTTTTGCAGAATCCAGCTTGTCCAACTGTCCAGGACCCTGGTGCCGCAACCACGGATGAGGAAATCGCCTAGGCTGCCATGATGGAATTGGTATAGAGTAAACCTATATGTGTGAACAACCAGACGCATCTATGAACGTACATTTATGAAGTCGGTCACTTTTGTTTTGCAGGGTGCAGCTGCTACAATTGCACGTAAGCCGGTGAGGTCAGAGTCTACGGCAGATCCAAGAAATGTGCAGGATTCGGGCTTCACATCAGTAGACGGAGAAAACAAAAAAGCCCCTTTGGAGGAAACTGTATGTGCGTAGATAAAACGTGTGTACGATCATAAATGGCACCCGTGATCATACACTAAGCTGAATATGAACGCTCATATTGTAGGAATCAGTTCGGGCAACCTCTCAGGAGCCACCCGAGGATGCCACTAAGTCTGTCAGTCCACTTAATGTGCTACCCCTGATTGTATTCCCGGTAATCGACGTGGAAGACGATGAAACATGCGACGGGGAATACCCTCGTAGGGGAGACAGACCGAATGCCCGGAACCCGGTTTATGACTCCCCATTCTTCAATCTGTTTAGACCAAAGAGATTAGGTGAGCCGACAATACACCCTCTCGACGATGTTACATTCGATGATACATAGGAAGCTACCAAGTCCGCCTTGAGATTTGTAGATGGAGAGTAAGTTACATAAACCCCATTCAGCTAATTACTAATTGAGTAACTATTTATCTTATGCTTAACACAAAACAACCATTATTCTTGGTAGGCAAATCACCTTGCGTACTGGACAAGTTTTGACTACCTCGGTGATCAGTGAACTTGGGGATTTGGGGGTTAATCTGGATTACCTGGTTAGTTATACTATCTTGCAGGCAATGTTCAGTGACATTATAAAATCAACTTGTACTGTATTTATAACAGAACCTTTGTATATGTACAGCAAATGCGGCTTCTGTTGTCGCTGGTATGGACCAAACGTGAGATGGCGTATCGTACAGCCCAAATAACCATTGTTGATTCTCTGTTCGCGGATACGTTGGTGAGAACCTTTGAATCCTTCCAGAGTGGGTACTTTGAATCTGGATACGGAAAAGATGAGTGCATGTTCAAGTGGCCTTCTCTCTTGGTAGAATACGTATCTGGTTGTCAGGACAATGGGTTGCCCCAGCTCCGTTGGGGTACAGGTGCGAAAACCATTTACATGTCGATGCGGTGGCATGATGATAGGTGGGTTGGCCTGATTGTCAACGTACAGAACAGAAAGGTCGAGTTGTTGGACACCAGGCTTGGTGATAGCAATAGCGACGAGGTAGCTGAGGAAATGACCCCATTCACAACGATGCTACCATACCTAGTGAACCAGATAGGCCGAGGGAGAAAAATCACCAAACCCATTGGTTCTTGGAAGTATAGGATACGTGATTACGTGGTGCAAAACATAGATGTTGTTGACAGTGGGCCGGTAATCGTCAAGTATCTCGAGATGCTTAGCAGCAACTGCAGCAAAAACGAGGTGCTCTCCATTAATGAATCCAGTGTTCCCATAATTTGCGCCAAATATGCCAGTGATGTGATCAACTATCTCGTTTAGATACCTAATTAAAATGTGTTGCGCGACACACCTAAGTTTTTTTTTGCTACATTTGTGTCTGTTAGTTTAACTTTGATGAATTACTTTCGTTCAACGTCAGCATAATTTCGTAACTATGTCGGGGTTTAACATATATCGGAACTTATCGATTCAAATTGCAATTTCGCATCAAAATTGACGCGAGATACTCAGGAAAACGGTAATATTTGAATGTGAACGTTCATTTGTTTAAGTCGAACATTCATATCATTAACAGCGTATTGGTAGCTGTTAAGTCAAACATTGTAGATTTAAGTCAAGTCAATATTTATTACTTTCATCTTTTCCCATGAGGGGGGCATTAATAACTCCACGTTTTGAATTGGATCTATTCAGTATTAATAAGGTCATATCAATACACATTTTCAAAAACCTCTATCCATCTATACACATTCCAATTGTGCTGATGTGCTAAAACAATATGCTTCAACTACCATAACCCCTCCAGATTGACGTCATCAGCTGGCTCGCTCAATCAAATGACATAGTTGACCTCCTAGCAGTTGGTTCCGTATGCAAAAATCTATATCAGTTGGCCCACTCGCCTGAGGTGCTCAAGCTGGCCAACATCGACTGTTTTAAGTTCAGAGCGGGGTATGTCCAGATAGGAAGCACGGGAAGGGCTTTCTTTGAAAGGTAACATAAGATGATGGAGGTAATGAGGAAGGTTTATTCTACTTTCTATTAACGTAGCCATACTTGTATGAACGTGGTAGGTGCCTTTACGCGAGAAATTCAACGGCTTCGCTGATGGAAGGCATACGTGTTGCCTTTGTCGAACGAGACTGCGACACGGCCATTCGCATTTTGGAACGAGGCCTCACTACATGTCCATACAACGTGCTGGTGACAGGATTGTGTCACCTGATGAACGGAAGATCGCACGAAGGGTCTGATATCCTGGAGTTGCTGCGTTGGTGGGAAGATCTAGAGTTCTCGGCGGGTGTTGCGCGCTGGATTGTCCGCTTGGTGGCGGCGATGAGAGAGGGGGCCCCAATGAGGACCGATGGTGGGTTCTTCAGAACATTCAGACCACAGATGTACCATGGGGCGGAGTGTGAATGTGGTTTTGATTGGAACGAGGAATATGTGTGCGAGCACTGTTTTGGATGGAGCGTGGCAATCAGGTTAAGGCTTATGTGGTGAATTGGCCTTAACGTTTTGAGAACTCGTGAACGTTCATTCAACAGTTTCTTGGACGTTCACAATTGTCACCTTACCCCTTCTCATTTTCACGGCGCCCCATTCAGTGTTAATTTTAGATTAAATGTACGTGTGCTATGTTTATAATGTAAGCCCCTTTCTAATGTAAACCCCCTTTGTATGTCCATATTGTCCCTTAAAAAAAAATTTCACACCAAGAATCAGATGTCAATAACAATAAAAACAATGTCCGTCGCGTTTATTTTCATATATTGGGTTAATTTATGACTGCACCCGGCTCGATGACATATAGATGTACTTACTGCTTTTAATTATAAAGTGACGGTAGTGGTTTTAGGTCTAGTCGATGACAATTACACTTACTGTTTTTTCTCTTTCTATCTATATGGGAGATAATAAATATGGACATTAAATGAGTTATGGGTATATGTCAACTCAGACTTCAATTCTAGGTGGGATTTCCATCTCGTAATCAATGCACACTTACCACTACTTCCAGTTATACAGATTTTACTTTTCTAATCCAGTTTATTTTACCAACACCACTCCAATGGTCGTCGTAGAACATCTCGCAAGTTCTTGGTACATCGTTGACTTCCTCTCCAGATTAGTATAAATAAGGTTACATTATTGCACATTTCTAAGCACTTCCTTCACACTTATATCCTTTCCAATTGTGTTGTTGTGCTTAAACAATATGCTTCAACTACCAGAACCCCTCCAGATTGACGTCATCCACCGGCTCGCTCAATCAAATGACATAGTTGACCTCCTGGCCGTCGGTACCATTTGCAAAAATCTCTACGAGTTGGCCCACTCGCCTCAGGTACTGAAGGTGGCCAATATCGACCACTTTAAGTTCAGAGCGAGGCATGTCCGCATTGGAAGCACGGGCAGGGCTTTTTTTGAAAGGTAACATAACAGGTTGGAGCAATTTCGAACGGTTTATTCTACTTTCTATTAAAGTTGTCATACTTATATGCATGTGGTAGGTGCCTTGAAGCGGGAAATCCAACTGCTTTACTGATGGAAGGCATACGTGTTGCCTTTGGCGAGTGGGATTGCGATAGGGGAATTAGCATTTTGCAACGAGGCCTCACCACATGCCCATACAATGTGTTAAAGATGGGAATGTGTCATGTGATGAACGGCAGGTCTGACGAAGGGTCTGATATCTTAGAGACACTGCGTTGGTGGGACGATATAGTGTTTGCGTCGGGGTTAGGGCGCTGGATTGTGCGCGCGGTAGCGGCTATGAGGGATAGGGATCCATTCTGCACTATAAGAAATATCGCCATTCATAGCCCTCGATAACAGCTATTATAGGTGTTTAATAGCGTTTTGATAAACGCTAGGACATGAGGAGCTATCTTAGGGGGGTCAGATATGATAGCGTTTTTCGTGCGCTATGATATGTGGAACGTATGATAGCGCCGTATATGAGATGTGCTGTAGTAAATCTTATTATAGCATTGTATCAATGCTGCCATATATTTTATTATAACAACGAATTCATGCTATATGTTTAGCATTATTCAATTGTTTTGAATCGTGTTTTTATGCATTATTAATTAATTATATTTTTAATTTAATATTTGATTCAAATCATATTTCATATATCTTCAAATAATGTTACATTACATTAAAAGTACCACGGAACCAAATCAACCCAAAAAAAAGTTTTACATCTAGACTTGTTTACGTTTAAGTTAACATACTAACTAAACAAGTCTCAAAATCAAAACAAAATACTAACTAACAAATGCTTTGAAACATGCCTTGTTAACATTTGGTTTGACACTTCTACCTGCTCAAAAACCAGTGGAAACAGAGTAAAAGACAATGCAAATAGTCCCAACAAGATTAATACTTCTTTGTCTAATTTGATGGCTAAAACCACTAGACCTGGATTCTCCATTGCCAATAGCATTGTGTAAGTCTTCCCTGCTCATGTAGCAACGTAGCAGAAACCAAACCGTTCCTTCCTTTGAGTACTGCTCCAACAAAACAACTTTATCACACAAATTAAAATTCATCACTTTACCAGAAGAATAAGAAGAGAAACTTGAGAGTGAATAAACTAAATCCCAAATTCGGGAAAGTAGTATGAGCTAACCTGTCCAGTGATGTAACTGGCCAGCCACATCTTCCGGTTGTCCATACCGTCCTGAAAAAATCAAACGAATACAAGAACAAGACATTTAATGTGAGCAAGAACCAGCTCAATTAGTCTTTCATCATTTATTGATAGTCAATTGGGAAACATCAGATATGTTTTGCCAAGCAGTTTCATAAGAGAAATTAAGCTGGACATATTTACCTTATCAAGATCGGTGTGAGCAAGAGCAACATGGTCATTGCAGGCAATGCAATTTCCTAGAGCAGACAGACGTTCCTCAATACGCTGGATAATAACTTGATCAGGTAGACTGTTCCTCAAGTGTTGAAGCTCTGTACAAAAAAAGAAATCATAAGTAAAATCCAGGAGATGCAACAATACTACAGACCAAAGAACCAATAACTAATATTGTTCTCAAAAGAACAAAAGACTTTGTCCATGATACTAACATTACAAATTCCTCAATACAATATATGGACGAGAAAAATCATCTCCACTAAAAGCATATTCAGTTATAAGAAGTCAACTTATAAACTAAATTTAAACAGGGATAGTCAATGCAAATGCTTCTGACAAGTTGTATATAAAAATATTCAGTAGAAACGATACTATCTCCATATATATGTCAACAGTTTCATGCTTTGATATGAATATCAAGATCAGTTCTTTATAGTGCTAAAATCAGACTGGTGTAAACACTGTCAACAAGATTTAATTACCGCTAGTGAAAAATATCAAGAAGATTAGAAAAAGTAAGAAATTCTGAAGGTGTTGAGTAGCTAACCAGCACAAACACGCCCAATAATCCGTGTTCCTCCAATAGAGGTCTTAACAATAGGGATAACATCTGCTAACTCCGACTCAAAAGCACTATTAAAGATAAACATCAACAGTTTTAAACTAAAGCTATAGAATAATCAAAACTGAAACGTGTCCAAGCAAAACAAAAGATACCTGTAAAAGTTCTCAGAGCCTCCTATAGCGACTAAGCAATAGGCATTAGTGAGCTTTGAAAAGACACTAACTTCACAGTTGTTCTCAAACTGAAGACCTGCATATCACAAACCCATTAAATTCACTTAGAAAGAAATCCCCAAAGAGTAAACACAGTGACTATTGGTAAGGCTCTGCAGAAAGCTTACGAGTCGCCATCGAGTGTAAAAAGATAGGAACTTTGCGAGCGTACACCTGCGTGAACAAGGCAAAAGTGAAATCTATATCATCAAGAAGAAGATGAAAAAGAAACAGGATGTTGCGGCTGCAACAAAACCCCTCGAAATTAGGGTTTTACGTCATAAAGATCAACAGAGATACCAATGCTTTCAGAATAGGAACCAACCACAACAAGCAATCATATAAACCCCCAAAAAACAGTGATGAGCGATTTCGAAAGCGTTAAGGATCAGAAAATCCCCGGGAAACAACATTGGAATGAAAGAAACAACAGGAAAGGTTAAACACTTACGGAGTGGTTTTCGTGGAGCATAAACTAACCATCGTCGGAGAAGAAGGAAATCCACGAACACATCCTCGTCCACAAACTTAGGGTTTTGAGCTTTGGGGATTTTAGGGATTTAGAGGAGGTGCTTGGGAGGTTAGCGCTAGGGTTTTGCAGACGAGAAGGAAATTAGGGTTTGGGTGAGGAGGAGGACGGCGGAATTTGAGGAGGAAGAGAGGAAAGCGGTGGTCGCGGTGAAGGAGATGGGCCAGTGAAGTTTAGAGCCATGGTTTTGAGGAGTTAGAGAGAAGAGAGACGAGAGAACTGAGAGGAAAAAGTGTATGTGTTTTTTTTTTTTTTTTTTACAGATGAATATGTGTATTAGCGAAAGAGGGGGAAAAATTGGGGAAAATTTTTCACCAAAATCCCAAAAATTCTAAGTGTTACCGCTCTAAGCAAAAAATTTGGCTCCAAGTAATTTTTTGCTCCCGCTTAATGAATTTTGGCATAGAATTTTGGCATAGCGTTTTTAAAATGCTATAACAGAGTCTTCCAGTCAATATCATCTTTTATAGCACTTGTGAAAACCGTGCTATCCTAAAGTGCTATCAATGCCACTTTTTTTTGTAGTGCTGGGTCGATGGTGGGTTCATCAGAAATTATAGACCTCCTAGGTACCACAGGCAGAGTGTGAATGTGATTTTGATTACAGTGGATAGTTCGCATGCGAACACTGCTACGCACGAAGCGTTTCTATCAGGCTTAGGCTTTTGTTTTAGTTTTTCAGAATAAATATGCTTCACTTTCAACTTTTTTGGTAACTAGTGAACGTTCATAAAATTTTTAGACGTTCACGAATGTTAATATAATTCCTTTGTTCAACCAGTTGGCTTCGATGTTTAGGATACAACGAAGAGTGGCGTATAGGGAAAGGATCCAATTATCTTTTAATATAACTATCGCAAATTTATAGGAGCGCTATTATTACCACTACTTTGGCACAGCCCTCCATAAAAATTTAAGTGTAATTATTGCTATAAAAAAGTAGTATAAGAAGTGGTTTACAATCAAATCGATATTAACAACCCTTAATATCTTACCTCTTGATTCCATGTGGAACTTAAATGTGGGCAGGTATATGTCAAATCACACTTAAGTTATAGTGACACCCGATTGGTCATACACACCTTCAGAAGGGATAAACATCTACTTTGTCGATACACCTTACTTTTAGTATAAGTAAGGTGTTATGTTGACCTAATCTGGCAAACTAATCCCGGTTCTAGCTGCTAACTTCTACTTTCCTTTTGAAATCATGCTGCTTCTGCCACAGCCACTCCAACTTGACGTCATAGAATGTCTCGCTAAGTCCAGGCACATAGTGGACTTCCTATCCGTTGGTAACGTCAACAAATAGATGTATGAGTACACTCGTTTGCCAGAAGTTCTGAGGTTGGTCAACCTAGACCACTTCATGTGCAATGCCGAATACGTTTGCATGGGTAGCCCGGGCAGGCCATTCTTCGAAAGGTAAACAACCTTGTAACATAACTTGCGAGTTGATTGATATATATCGGACTTGATGAAAACACAAACTGAATACATTGCTAGGTGTCTAGATGCTGGAAATCCAACAGCACTCCTCATGGAAGGTGTTCGTGTCGCTTTTCTTGAACGTGATTGCGATAGGGGCATAAATATTTTGCAACAAGGCCTAACCTCATGTCCATACAATATACTCGCTACGGGAATGTGTCATCTAATGGTTTGCAGGTATGACGAAGGGTCTGATATCTTAGAGAGCTTGCGTTGGTGGGAAGATATTATGTTTGCGGCATGTGTTGCGCGTTGGATGGTGGAGGCCCTAAGGGCTATGAGGGGTGTGTCCATAGGCAGGCCATACGCTGGGTTCTACAAAACTTTCAAAGCGTCTAGATATATACTACGGTCCGGAGTGTACATGTGGCTTTGATTTCATAGGGGAATTCGACTGTGAAAACTGTTTCGCAGTTAGCGTGGCCAAGAAGCTAATGATGATGTGGTAAGCAGTGTGGATGGGTGGAAAGCTTCCTGTTATTATCAGTCGTATAATATATGTGAACGTTCATTTTGTACTTCTAAACGTTCACAACTATGTCGGATTATTCTAAGTTTCAGCAAGTTTCCTATGTTATTGTATTCTTTCAATGTATTAATATGTAAGATAATGTATGATGTTTTATAAACCGGTGTATGCGCCACGTGTTATAAGTTCATATATGCATTAAATGCCCAACCTTAGTTGTTGGAATGAAATGGCTGGACTAGTTAAAGGCATTTAATTCCTTTACAACAACATCCAACCACCTAAGTGTCCATCGCGTCTATAAAAGCAGCATGAGTTCGATCTTGTGTTTATCAACATATCTTTGTACTCATCGTATTGAATCCGAAAACAATATGTTCCACACGCTTCCAGACGCTGTAAACCTCGACATAGTCGAACGCGTTGCCCGTTCATGCTATACCGACCTCTTGCCGCTGATGGGAGTCAATAAAACCTCATATCGTTTAGCTACCGAGAGAAGCGTGTTACGAGTCGTAAACATAGACTGCTTACTGGACAACGCGGCCAGAGCTTCCATAAGAGACGATGCACGCCCTTTTTTTCAACGGTTAGTAAGATATCTATATATTAATGAACGTAGAGAGCAAACATGGCTGGTACGATTGTGATTCCACTGAAACTTTCACTCGTTCATAATTGTGAGTAGGTGTTTGCTCACCAATAACCCCACCGCCTTATTGCTAGAGGGACTACAGACACTCTTCATAGAGCTAGATCCGAAAAGAGCAGTGTTTTTGTTTGGCCAGGCACCACAAGATTGTCCGTACATCATATTTTCTCAGAGCATGAGCAAAATCCTTACTGGGAACTGGGTAGAGGAATTAAAACGTCTAGAGGATTTGCGCTGGTGGGTCGATCTACAACGCTCTGGTGACCTAGCGGCACGCATACTAAAGGATGTTATTGATTGGGAACGCGGAAAGCAGGAACCTTCCTCTCGTCCTACTCTTTTCCGAACCCACCGTGTGGCGGATGTAGGTTCCGACCTGACGGCTACCCCGAGTGTGTTAGCTGTTGGATTTTCTGTATCTCGTACACTTTTGCTCTCCTGTCTTAACTTCGAAAGTTATCAAATCTAGCAGAGCTTAAATAAGTTGTCCGTTGTCAATGAGTTAATCATTAGTCTTTTGAATGCACCGCAGTTACGTGCATCTTGTAATGTTGTTGCCTAAAAATAGTATTTTGCGAACTCAATTATGTTAGTTGTGAACATTCGAATATTTTAAATGAATGTTCATGTATGTCCGCTGAACGTTCACATAAATCAGTGCAAACTAAATGAAAGTGTATAAAGGGTTATAGGGGTTATTGGGAGGATTGGTTTGTACCCACGAAATTTTAGTGGTTTTTCAATTCATTCCCTTGCTTATTAGTACGCTGATGTGATGTTAACTAGTATAATATTCTTTAATTACTAGTTTATGTTAATATATAAATGGTGATTATGAATCCTCTATATGGAGGCGTGTGCGCTAATGACACTTTATTGTAATTGGGCTATGATGGATTTATGATGTCATCCGTATGCTTTGTATTTTTCTCGTTATCACTTTCATCTTATTTTTTTGGCCAAGTATACGTTCATTTTTCGGCAGTTTAAATAGACATTATTAACTAACATGTCCCAATAGTATCTTGCGAACTCAAGTACTTTAGTTGTGAACGTTCATGTATGTCCGTCGAACGTTCACATAAATAAATGCAAAGTATAGTGCGTACACAATAATAAAAGTAAGAGTCTGGACGATAACATTTAACTAGGAAATAAGTTTATTAAACAGACGACCACGATACTCAACAATTACACTTAAAAAGAAAAAATTTCTCCGCTACCATTTTGCAAAAATAAGCAACCTGCAAAATCCAAAAACACTTATCACACATGTCGTCAGCCTTCGGCTTTTCCCACCATAATTGACTCGGATCGAATTTCGAACAGCTGCACTCGGTTATCAAATGGGGATCGTTTAAGTCACGTTTGGAAATTAACCAATCGGGAATCACCCTTTCCCAGCCATTCCCAATTATGTTAGGCATCTTACTTCGAAGTTCATTAGCGCGTTCTCGTGTAAGTACATACTTACCGAGTACTACTTCTCCCCAGTCGTTTCTGAACAAGAAGCTAATGCATCCTCTCCCCGCATCAACCATGATCTGACCGATTCCTTCAGCCCTCTTGTTCTCGAAGAGCATGTTTGATACTCCTTTGAGTCTTATTGCGTGTATGTTACCCGCGTCGTAGCACCTCTCATGGAATTTTGTCCAGTCGAATCGCGGAGCCCAAACCCAGTGACTCATCTTCTTCAAATTAATGGTGGCATAGAACTCATCAGTCAGAGACAACTCATTCAACTTAGTGCATGTAATCCTCGAGTGTCGGAGATCCTGCACGTCGTTTTCGCAGACTAGAACTAGAATCTTCCTTATTAGATCTTTCGGCAACCCCAGCAAGTTGAATGGTGTCACTGATGGCTCCCTCCGCCTCTTTGTCACCGACCGCATTTCGTAGGGTGGTTTATTGACACGTTTCCAGGGCCAGTATACATGAGGATTAGGCATTTTAGATTGCTTTTAGGCGTCGCTATGGATCAGGGGTGGTTTGTTGAGTAATCTGAGAAGAGGTGTTATGAAGAGATTTAGTTAGGCCAGTCTATCTATATATAGATATATGAGTAGATATATATAGAGAGTCGTATATATAACTGCTAATCAATAACTTGGCTTTTTATATTCGCGACGATTCGCTTGTCCCACCACATAACCGTTGTGTCTTCTATAAGCCACGCTTCACAAACCCCAATAAATATCCCATTGATATTTACACGTTATACGAGATGGTTGGATCCTTTTCCTATACGCCACTCTTCATTATACCGGTCCAATAGTTGCAACTTATAGGCCTATATATTATTGCGTAGATTGTTAAAGCATAGCTTATCCTCCCTACACTCTTCCAACTAACAAATATGGCCATTCTTGATCTTCCAGAAGACCTATTGATTAGAATTCTGGTTCTCCTTATCCACAACGATTTCAGAGATTTTAGAAGAGTGACATTAAACTGCGAGGCACTGTTTCAGTTAGCACAAACCCCTCCTTTCTACAATACCGTTGATTTCTTCAACAACTACATTATCTTCTCTTACCATGAAATAGCAGAGGAGTTTCACCAAGCTTGCTTAGACCACGACAACCCCTCATGCCTTCTGCTCAAAGGTATGTCCGAGTTTATATACAAAGATCGGCGTGAAGCAGAGGAAGAATTGATTAAAAAATCCGCCGAAACTGGATGGGAGACTGGTATGTACGCCTGGTTCATGCTGGTCCGGGTCATGTACGGTGAAGCAGAGGTTGGGAACATAGTTTACCTCTTGTCCATTGGTTCTGTAAACAAAAATTTCTATGAGTTGTCGCACTCGCCTGAGGTACTCAGTGTGGCCAATATCGACCATTTCATGTTCAACGCGGAGAAGGTCCGTATAGGAAGCACGGGCAGGGCTTTTTTCGAAAGTTATTGATGCGTGATCTGGCAAAATCCTTGTTTCCTATATTTCTTAATAACAAAATACATGTGGTAGGTGCCTCGACGATGGAAATCCAACGGCCTTCCTGCTGGAAGGTATACGTGTTGCCTTCGTTGAACGCGAATGCAATGAGGCAATAAGTATCTTGCAACGTGGCCTCACGGCAAGTCCATACAACATAATTGCTACTGGAATGTGCCACTTAGTGGCCGGGAGGTCGGACGAGGGATCTGATGTCTTAGAGACTCTGCGTTGGTGGGACGATTTAGAGTTTGCGGCGTTGGTTGGGCGATGGGTTGTGAACACGGTCACGGTTATGAGAGGGTGGGATCCTATGACGCCTTACCTTGGGTTCTATAGAAGTTACAGCCCTCCGCGCTACTACGGGCCTGAGTGCGAATGCGGATCTGAATATCCCTGGGAGTTTGACTGTGAAAACTGTTTCGCACATAGCGTAGCACACAATCTAAGGCTTATATGGTAAAATGTTAAATCAGCAATAATCGTCGTATGTGTACACATATGAACGTTCATAGTTAACTATGAAGGTCCATATCGACACATGAAAGTACTTAGTAGCAAACTGAGTATACATAAACATGAGCGTTCATTCCAAAATACTCTGGCGGTCGTTTACACATGCGTGGCAATATTAAATCTAAGGCTTATATGGTAAAATGTTTAAATCAGCAATAATCGTCGTATGTATACACATATGAATGTTCATAGTTAACTATGAACGTTCATAGTTAATTATGAAGGTCCATATCGACACATGAAAATACTTAGTAGCAAACTGAGTGTACATAAACATGAGCGTTCATTCCAAAATACTCCGGCGGTCGTTTACACATGCGTGGCAATATTAAATTTAAGGCTTATATGGTAAAATGTTTAAATCAGCAATAATCGTCGTATGTATACACATATGAACATTCATAGTTAACTATGAACGTTCATAAATAACTATGAAGGTCCATATCGACACATGAAAGTACTTAGTAGCAAACTGAGTGTACATAAACATGAGCGTTCATTCCAAAATACTTCGGCGGTCGTTTACACTTGCATGGCAATATTATATACTTATTATGTTAAATCATGAACGTTTATAGTATTTATGGTTAATTTCACAAAAAGTAACCGTACATAACATATAACATATGAACGTTCATACTTAACTGTGAACGTCCATCTCGACATATGAACGTTCTTAGTAACATAATGAACATACGTAGAGACAACATGAACGTTCGTTCCAAAATACTCCGACGATACAATATTGCATTTACACATGCATGGCGATATTATAATACACCCTTAAAGGTCAAACGCACCGTAACAAAAAAATGCACGACCATTCAAAAAGCCCCCGAAATACATACATAGTTATAACAGACGTACGTACGTACATACCAAAACCGGTGAACGTGCATAATCGATTGATGTACGCACATACTAAAATAGTGAACGTTCATTCCTACTATTCCCGCGCCATATCAGATGGGTTCTTGCAATTGGTCCGGTTATGTCCAGGCTGACGGCATCTTCCACATTTATTTGGCGTCTTTTTCTTGGTGGGCCCCGTACCACCCTGCAAAAAGATACACGACAACAGTCATAGCCAAAGGTTCTGGTTCGACCTATTTCAAATAAGCTTAACAACTTACAAAGAGTTCGAAGAAAGATCTCTTTCTCTTAGTTGGTGGCCTTCCAGGGGGTCTCCTCGTAAGCGGTGGATGCAGGTCCATATTTTTAAGCTCCTCCGGCACATACTCATCATCTTCAGCTGAGTTAGGTACGGGTAGTACGCTACCCGCATAAGCGCGCTTCCATGTCTCTAAAGCATACCATTTATGACACAAAGTCATGGGGTTCATTCCTAGAAATTTCGCTGCGGCAACTGCGTGGCAGCAAGGTAGCTTTAGCTTGTCACAAACCTTGCATGTGCATTCACCAGTGTTTAAGGCAACATGATACCACCGATCGGTGAGGGAGGTAACTTGCACACTCCACTGTGACGCTTGGGTAACTACCAATTTTGTAGAATCCTCTGCCAACGTAAGAAGCAACTTATCCACCTCTGGGGTCACTATCGACTGACTCTTCGCAGCCACATTTTGTCTCAGACAAAACCACCACATCAGCATTGTCCGTATGAACTCAACGGTAGAAGTAATCGGAAAATCTTTTCCTTTCGCGAGCACAACATTCAAGGACTCGGCAATGTTGCTACTCATCAAATTATACCGTTCTCCCTTTCCATGGACCCGTGTCCAGTGCTCAAACCCTATACCTTCTAACCATTCCACACACTTAGCACTGCATAGGCCTATCTCATTCATAGCACCGAGGAAGTGGCCGTTCCTATATGCTCGAGCAGCATTCGAAACTAGATCCCCTAAACCCTCTACCTTGAACTTTTTGCCTACATTGCGTTCCAAGTGTACAGCGCAAGCTCCGTGGTCGGCCAGGGGGTAGACAAGCCTAATTGCATTGTAAATACATGAATGACGGTCAGAGACAATGACCAGATCGGTGGAATCAGGGACAATCTCTACCAAGTTGCGCATGAACCACTCCCAAGATTTATAGTTCTCACCGTCAACAACGGCAAATGCAATGGGGAAAATCTGAAAGTTCCCGTCATGGAAACTCGCAGTTATCATGCACCCTCTGTATTTACCCCACAGTTGGGTCCCGTCTACAACTATAACGTTCCGTAGCCATGGAATACCTTTAATGGAGGCACCAAACGAGAAAAACAGACTTTCAAACCGCTTCACCATCTTACCTTTTTCTTCGTAATCAATGCAATGCAGATTGTAAACAGTCCCTGGATTTGCTGTGCGCATCAAATACAAATACGCTGGAAGTAACATGTAGTTGCCCTCTGCTGATCCGTGGACTGCCTCAATAGCCAACTCTCTGGCTCTCCACGCTTTCCAGTACAACACATTGATTGACAACTCCTCCATCAACATTAAAGGCAAGTCTCTCGGCCTAGGTCCAGTTTTTCCATTCCCATACTTTTTCTTCAGAAGCTCTGCAATAACCCTTGCAGTAGCATGCTTGTTGTTCTTGGTTCTCGAGTTAATGTCGCAAGAGTGGTGCAATTCTACTTTCCTAATCTCAAAATAAGAAGAATAGGGCACAAGTTTAGCATAAACCCTCCAATCACATCGAGGGTCGACGCATTGCATTATTATCTTCTCCGGTGTGGACCGCGGAGTACGGAAGTGAAACAGCCTCTTCATAGCATAAACACACATGGTTACCTGTAAATCCTTCTTGATTTTGAACAACCGCCCAACATATATACCATCATCTTCCGTTATTATATCAATATCACCGAGGTCTTTCCCACCTTTTATCGCGTTGTCAAACATAGGTGGAGCATCTTGCGCAAACATGATAGCTTGATCGCGGATATCCTCATATATGTTCTGCAGGCTCAACAACATACCACCTGAAGGTGTGGGCTCCATTGTGATCAGAGTTAAAGAAGACACCAATTCATGTTGCTCGTTACCCGGTCCTTCAACATCTTCGAACGCCCTGTTAAGCTGTTGTGTCCACTGAGTTAGATCGAAACAATCATACTCTCCTCCAGTATCTGCATCAGCAGTTGTCTGTTCAGTAGATGTCTGCTCAGTAGATGTCTCTCAGTAGATGTCTGTCCAGTAGGTGTCAGTTCAGCAGATGTCTGTCCACTAGGTGTGTGTGCAGCATATGTCTATCCAAGAGGTCTCTGTTCAGCATATGTCTCTTCATGATCATCGTCTCTATCTGACCCATCTTCGCTACCCGACGACTCCTCGCTTACCGTTGGCAGAATGGTATCCAAATCCTGGTCCACACCATTCACAGATATAATGGCTTCGTTTTCTTCGTCCTCGCCATTAGAATCAAGGCCATCAAAGTTTTGCGTTTCACTCACAAATGTATCGACTGTCGGAAAGACAACATCCTCTGCGGCTTCATAAGCTTCAACAATCGACTTTTCCCCTCTCGCAACAAATGCCGCAATGCTTCCTGAAATTGTTCCACCACCGTCTGAGCAATCTGCTCCAAACACACTACTAGCGCTTTGGCTTAAAAGCAAGTCCTGGAAAGAACTCCCGCTAGAGCTTTGACCAGCTTTCAACGCGACATCATCAACACTTTCCTTTGCCTTTTTACTCCTCTTCAACAACACGCTACCACCACTTTCACTAAGTTTCGGAGGTATGTCCAAACCACATTGTTTTGATTCTTTAAACATACTGCTTTTACCACCCTCTCCAAACTCAGCATATAAACTAACCCCCTCGTTTTTTCTTCTAATCACTTTTAAAGTCTCCAGTCCATCTCCGCTCCCAATACATATTGGCGGCATCTTCGACGCTGCAATTGAACACATCGTCGCCGGTGCCACATACGTCAGCTTGCAGCTTGTTCCATATTCAGCATTGAACTCCTTCAACACCCTGGACTTGTATGATTCAGGTGTGTCATCGCTGCGTAAGGTTATGCACCTCCCGTATGCCCGGTAATCAATGCTGAATTCCCGTTCTCCGTTGTTGGCATGATTCCACTTCCCGGCCACCACGTAAACAGGATCACAGTGAACCTGATCAAAATATATACAGCATGACTTGTTAGCAAAAACACATGTCCTATTAGCAAAAAAACATGTCTTAACACTAATGAACGTTCATTACAAAATAAATTTGTGAACCCGTACAAAATTCAGCCTCGGAGTAAAAACGGAATCTGGACAGAACTCAGTTTCAGACCGTATCATATGTTCATAAGAACAAAGCATAACTAAGATACAGATATGTCATACTTCCAAAATAGCGAATAACGAGACAGAAAGAGATCCAAAGCTTACAAGTAATGAAAATTTTCTGGTTCACGCCGTTGACGACGTTCATATGAACAGTAAACAACTAATATACGTTCATACTTCCAATCCGACAGATTCGACCAGGAATTTATTTACAGATTTACATACGGTAAAATCAGAAAGGATTAATTCTTACCTCTGCCATTAATGCAGACCTCAAGCGAAAATAAACCACAAAAGCACTGAATTTAATTCCACACTGCTATCTTCGACAACCACCAATCGGATTTATGACCTAGATCTATGATGAAGTGAGATAAGTTTTGAAATTTAACTCAGATTCTATTAATTAAATAGGCTCAATAAACCTAATTAGCTTTAAATGCAAAGTGATTGGCGGGAAATAATAATATAACTAAAATCAACATCATGTCAGTTTCTATTCCCTCACGCGCCACGCTTATAAGGTGACAGTCACGTGTTTGCCCTTCGACCATACGTCAGAAGCGCTGTAATGGGCTGTGTCTCACACTCCTAGGGGCAAATTCGCGTTTCACTTTTTCTAACAGTGAAAAAGTGTTAGCCGAAACACAAAAGTGCTACTTTTGTAAATGCTACGCAATAAATTGTTACTTTTGCCATAAATCCCAAAAAAAAAAACATAGCCTTACGCTTTATTAGAAAATAACTCTCTCTCTCTCTCTCCCTTTAGAACTATCTCTCTCTATCTCTCCGATCTGTTCCTCGCCGTATCATTAGGGTGCGATCGATTAGGGTTTCTCAGCTTCGATCTTAGGCGTTGTGGGGGTCACAACCGTACGACTAGTATCCTTCGATTTCTAGGATGATTTCCTTCGATCCTTTGGTAGAAATCGTGTCATCTCGGAGGCTGTTCTCCGCCGGTCACTGTCGGAGGTTTATCATCGGATATTATTGTTGCATGTCACAACCAGGTAACGATCTGACTTCATACGCTTGTCTTACTTCTTTGCTAGATCTCTTCGCCTTCTACAAATCTGTGCTCCGCCGTCCTCAAGCGTTGTTTTTAAATCGGTTTTGACAGCTCCATGACCTAGCCAGGTAAAAGATCCGACTAAATTCCTTAGCTTTTCTTGCTTTTGATTCTCGAACCCTAAATCGTGTTTTCTTATCTTCTCTCTTAGGACAAGCCAATCATCTATTCGTATGATTGGGGTTTTTATCTATTCGGACCACTGTTAGAACATCCATAAAAAGGTTCGCGATCCCTCTTTTTCCTTTCCGATTTTTTGCTGTCATCTCTTATCTTGTTTATAATGAAGAATACATTGTTACATTGAAACCCCAGGATACAGGCTATGATGTAAGTTTGGATGATGCTAAGCTAAGAGAGGCCTTGATATAAGTGAGAAGATACAAGGCCCAGCTCGAGCTTCATCAATATGCAGAGGGCGTGGATGAAAAAGTATCAACGGTGTGACAAAAATCTCAGTTATTGGCTGCACCAGTACCCGCTGCAAAGCTTTAACTTTGTGTCTCCTCTAAAAAGGTTAGTGTTTACTTATCTTCTCATCGTTTACGATTTATATATTACACTTGACTTCATGTACAAAACGTGGATCTTGGTTTTATGTTCTAAACTGAATTATGCGTACTATTATTGATTTCTCTTTTCCTGAAGGTTGCATTTATCTAACATTTTTCATTGATGACCATTCTTCTTTGTTTATACTTCAGGGACATCTTTCTGGTGAACAGCTCAGGAATGGCAAATGTTCTCTACATGATGTAAGTTCCTCTTTTTTTTCCCTTTAGTCTGGGATATCCTATGCGTAAAAGAATTTGTTGGTGTCTCATTATATACGACTTAACTGCATCATCTTAGTATGTTAGAATGAGTGGAGCTCAAGCTATCTTATTTCTTGGAGATCTCTCTTATGCTGACAGATATCAATACAATGACGTTGGTGTGAGATGGGATAGCTGGGGACGTTTTTTGGAGCGTAGTACCGCTTATCAACCTTGGCTCTGGTCTGCAGGAAATCACGAAGTAAATTACATGCCCTACATGGTAAATATCTCGAGTCATCTTGTACTAACTTACTACCTACCCAAGTAACGTATAGGTTGTGTCTAAAACTCGTAACAGTTGAGTTGTTCCGATGCTACAAACACACTTTCTCAGACGTAGATCAATTGTTACAGGTGCTTAAGATAGTACGCCGAAGCTTAACGAGAGAAATGAAATTTTCATTAGAGCTCTTAGTTATATCTTCTCACTCTTCAGGTTGAGCGTTTGGCTTCTTGCCTTCTTTTCCTCCTAAATTCCTAAGTATGTAAAATGTTTACAGGGGGAGGTGTCACCTTTCAAGAATTACCTTCAGCGTTACACTACGCCTTACTTAGCCTCAAAAAGTAGCAGTCCTCTCTGGTATGCTGTTAGGCGTGCGTCTGCTCATATCATTGTCCTCTCCACTTATTCTCCTTTTGGTAATATCTCAATTGCTCAATAACATTCTCTGCCTCTACTTTGAAGGTTTATACCAACGAGTAGATTTTGTTTTGTATCCCTGTTAAGCATGACTCTTTCTGATTGTTGTGCAGTGAAGTATACCCGTCAGTGGAGATGGCTTGATGAAGAGTTTAAAAGAGTTGACAGGGGTAAAACTCCTTGGCTAATTGTTCTGATGCATGTTCCGATATACAACAGTAATGAAGCACACTTCAAGGAGGGGGAAAGCATACGAGCAGCTTTTGAGGATTGGTTTGTTGAATACAAAGTTGATGTAATCTTTGTTGGACACGTCCATGCCTACGAGAGATCGGTACTTGCTTATTACCGTAAATTTCCATAGATAGACTACTTGTTTTGCAGAAATAGATTTGAAGAATATATTTCACTTGTATATTGTGGACACATTTTATATGATCCTAATACTAACTAAACAAAGTTGTAGGGCAAAGGAAGCAGACACAAACCGATGAATGACATAGACTTGGTCGTGGAATACAAGAAAGAAGAAAAGCAAGACAAATAAATATAATGTTGTATACATTTTGTATTAAACCTTTTATTCTTATTTTTGTTAAGCAGAATTCTATGATTTTCAAATTCATTAACACTTTCTAATCTTATTAAAATACAACATTATAACTTTTATTTACTTTTAATAAAAATTAAACACAAAAAATGTATGAAAACAACCCCGCTGCGTAACGCATGCCAATACCTAGTAACATATTAATTAATGAAAAACTTTTAAAATTTTACCCATCAAATTCTGAAACACACATGTGCATACAAATACTTGAAGAGTATCTCTTCTTCGTGTGGTCAATTATTGGAAATTGGAATTGATATATCTTGAATCTAACGCTTTGGAATCAACCTGTAACATCCCGGTTTGTGGTATATGTGGAAAGGCTTAAATGAATTAATTTGACTATCTATGTCACCAAGTGCACTTACCTTTTCCAGTCACTTGCGTAAAAGAACTCCAGAGTTAAGCGTGCTTGGGCTGGAGTAGTCACAGGATGGGTGACCTTTCGGGAAGTGATTCGTGGTAGCATGTGTGTGAGGACAAAACACATGGGAAAAGGCCAGGGAGTGATTATAGGGTCAGTAAATTACGCTGTTGAGCCTACCAAAAATAACGCACCGACCATCGAACAGGGGTGGGGCCCACGATCCTGTAAGAGGGATGGGTGACTCACCGGTAGGGGCGGATGGGGCGTTACAAAGTGGTA
Source organism: Orychophragmus violaceus (assembly GCA_030180135.1). Taxonomy (NCBI): domain Eukaryota; kingdom Viridiplantae; phylum Streptophyta; class Magnoliopsida; order Brassicales; family Brassicaceae; genus Orychophragmus; species Orychophragmus violaceus. The sequence continues at coordinate 92,188,176 of CM058239.1, read as the reverse complement.
TCAGAGCCGAATCCGAGGATGCGTGTGGAGTCAGCGAGGGCTCACTTCATCAAGGATAACGATCCTGGTGCGCAACGAGGGCGTTGCGCTCTGTGAGAGTGGGTGAATTGTAACATCCCGGTTTGTGGTATATGTGGAAAGGCTTAAATGAATTAATTTGGCTACCTATGTCACCAAGTGCACTTACCTTTTTCAGTCACTTGCCTGAAAGAACTCCAGAGTTAAGCGTGCTTGGGCTGGAGTAGTACCAGGATGGGTGACCTTTCGGGAAGTGATTCGTGGTAGCATGTGTGTGAGGACAAAACACATGGGAAAAGGTCAAGGGGTGATTATAGGGTCAGTAAATTAGTCGGTGGGCCTCCGAAAAAATAACGCACCGACCGTCGGACAGGAGTGGGGCCCACGAGCCCGGAAGAGGGATGGGTCACTCACCGGTAGGGGCGGACGGGGCGTTAGACAACCATCCCCTCCAATATATCTGGGTACATATATAACCTTAGTCTCACAGAGTAAAATTGTAAGTCTCAAGAAATCAATAGTAACAAGAATATGATGTTCATAAAACACAGAATTCTACACTCACTTTGCAGAGAATTCCATAATTGAAAAACAGATCTCGACAACGCTTTAATAAAAAAAATGCAAAACAACGGAGATGGTGGAATGTCAACCGCTATATACTAACCACGGTGTAATGGTCTTAGACTCTATATCCTGTTAGGTTAGTATATTCTCTATTGTTATTCTCTAAATCATTACAAATTAGGAAGATTTGGTGATTTGCTTTCTTTCGTAAGATAGTGATATAACATCTATTTTTCATGTATGTCACCCAAAAAAAGTGGGAAGGGGTAGCTATATTTTTATGTTAATGAATGCAAGGAAAACACTTGATTCGTGTAACACCTAAGTGATCAGAAAAGTTTCAAGCACAAGCTTGTACTTAAATCATTGGTAGCTCTATCCTTCGTTAGAATGTCTAAATTTGTGTGAAGAACATCAAGTACTAATTTTATATTTATGACTGGCACATACGCATAGGGCTTTCGGCCATTTTATACCTCAACACTTGTCCACGGTCCTAATCGAAACCTATATTGATAAACTGTGCTAATTTATACCTCAACTAGTCTAATATTTAAATTTTATACCTCATCTTACAAAATCTAATCAAATTAAGCATAATTTTTAACTCCGTTTAATAGCCGTTTGTTTTTTTGATGACGTGGATATGACGTGTCATATTAAATTTATAAAAATGTAAAACGATGTTTGATGGGAATTGAACCTGGGTGGGGGAGAATAACTCACGCTGAGCTCAACCACTGTGACAAGCCCGAATTATTGTTCATTTATGTAAGGCTTTCTATATATGAAGCAACATTCCAACAGACAAGCCCGAAAAACACGTCATTTTCTGTTGCTGTTTTACTATCATTCACCATAAACATTGCTTAAAGTTATAGGAAACAAGAAAGAATAAATTTGGAGAATTTGCAACAACAAGTAGGTAAAAAAGCCAATCTTCAAACCAAAAACACTTATCAATAATCTGTGAAAAACTTCTGTTTAAATCCACAAACACATCAATTTTCATATTCCTGAAGAAGAAGAAACGGAAGTTAAAGAATATTTACAGAAGATGAGCCTCTTCTTCTGCTTCTGCTTCTTCTTCATGATCATCTTTACCACTTCATGTGAGTTCTGGATATTTGTTTTTATCAGCTTTCTGCAAAACCTCAACTTATTTATCTGATTCTGTGATCTTTTTATCTTCCAGCTGCTTATGATACATTGGATCCTAACGGGAACATTACAATAAAGTGGGATATCATGTCCTGGACAGCAGATGGTTATGTGGTAAGAAACTAAGAATCCTCTACGCGCTTGTGCGTGGGGTGTTTGAAACTCACACAAACTCTCATCAGAACCCAAATCTTCATCAGAACCCAAATCAAATGATCAGTCATGAAGGTTTCTGACTGAAGGTTTCTTTGGTGATTTGGTGGACTAAGGGCTTGATTGGTTTACCCGCTGTCACCCGCAAACGCAGCGTTTGCGGGTTGTAGCGATTCGTAACGTTTGACAACAATCATAAAAACTGCTTTGTACCGCTTCATACCGCCTAATACCATATTATATCGCTGAAAACGAAAAACTCCTTTCCGCAAGCGTTTGCGGTTGCGGGCGGTTGCGGATAGCCTTTAAAAAAAACATAAATTAGAAAATAAACAATTTTTTTATATTACGTACCTTAATAACTTTTTTTTCTTTTTAAAATAACCTACGTTCCCTAATCACTAGCTAACCCTAATTCATAAATCTTTTTTCTCATTGAAACTATGGCCTCTTTCCAAACTGAAGAAAGTCAAGACACTGCCGTAAGTACCTTATTCATTAATTCGATTTATATATGTTGTTAAGTTTTGCTCTGCTTTCTTTGTTTAACTTTTTTTTAATATCTGATTAATGATTCATATATATGTGTATGTTTTTGATACATGTATGTTTTGTAACGAGATATATGTTTGAACTGGTTTTCGAATAGAAACTCCAATGGTCGGACGAGATGACTCGTTCATTGTTAGAACCAATAACGTTGGAAAAATAAGCTGGAAATTCCAAGGGAAAAAATTTGAGTGAGCAGGGAAAGAAAAACGTTGTCAAAGAATTTAGAAAACAATTTTCAATTCTCTTGGTTTAACCGCAATCGCATCCGCTGGTTTGCCAGTCAAAAATATCCTGCAAATATATCCGTTTACAACAGCTATACGAGTCGTGCAAAACACTTATTAACGCTACAAACTGTAACCGCCCGCTTCTGCAAACTCCCGCAATCGCAACCGCATCCGCTGCGGGTGAACCAGTCGAGCCCTAATTCAGTGTCTCTGACTGAAGGTTTCTTTGGTGAGTAGTCAGGAAATGGTCTGGTAGTATCAGTTACCGTCGAGAAACAGAGGCTACGAGCGTTGGGAGAAGACCGAAGTGAAAAGAGCTGAATGAAATTTCCAAAGGCAGAAAAAGTACCTTTCTTCATCACAGAGCACACTGGATGGGCTGCTTCATCGCTTCATCACAAACCCAACAACACGACGCGAGCTTTACCCGGTTATAATGATTTCATCGACTAAAACGAACAATTAAATAGTGGCAGATTTGAACTATAAAATAAAAGCCTTACAGAATTGAACAATAATTCGGGCTTGTCACAGTGGTTAGGTCTGCATTAGTTATTGCTCCCCCACCTAGGTTCGATCCCATCAAAGACGGTTTTTTATTTAATAAATAGTATAAACGATGTCGTTTATTTTTTTTATAAATTTAATATGACACGTCATATCCACGTCATCAAAAAACAAACGGCTATTTAACGGAGTTAACGATTATGCTTAATTTGATTAGGTTTTGTAAGTTGAGGTATAAAATTCAAATATTAAACTAGTTGAGGTATAAATTAGCACAGCTTATGAATATAGGTTTCGATTGGGACCGTGGACAAGTGTTGAGGTATGAAATGACCGAAAGCCCCATACGCATACTAACAAGGAGCTATAGAGGTGAAGGAGTTTTTCTTGACTATGGTGTTACACGTCATGTCACATTTAAAAACGTTAAAAGTTGGCTGAAGAAGTTTTTGCTTTGTGACCACACATATGACAACATTTTGATCATGTTGGTTCGAAACAAGGCACATCTAGGTCGCAGCTCATGAGTTGTTTCAACAGAAAAACACATGCCTTTGCAGAGAGATAGATAACACATTCCTCGTAGGGATATCTGCAGTCAAACACTGCACGTGGAGACCACTTTTATTAATTAAGTTGCTTTTTCATATATCGTGTTGCACAAGAAAGCACTGGATATTGGAGGTGATCTGACTCCTTTTTCTACAGGAAAAAGGTATCAATGTAGTCAAGAAGGTTGGATGTTGCTTAATTAAGTTGATCACGATCCATCCATCTTTTCCTATAATACTTGTGTCTTGGAATCTTAGGAAACATTATAGTTTGTTAGCTACATAAGATGTATTTATATATGGCTCTTCCTGACGTAGTCCTTCGGTTGCTTCTCTTTCCTTCTTTTGGTATAAGTTTTTCAAATCCTCAAAACGATTTAACTATTCTACATTAGCGTGTCTGAGAAGGATTAATGTCACAAATGCCACTATCTTTCAAATAATAATCTCCCATGCCACTCCATGATCAACATGCCACTCGCTTTAAGTGAACTGACGAAACTACCCCTGAATATTTTTAAGTGAAAACTCACCATCCTCGTGGTACAACTGCCCCCCAGATGTACCAGTTGTACCATTAGTACAACTACCCCCAGATGTACCAGTTGTACTAGATGTACCAGTTGTACCACTAGTACAACTGCCCCTCAGATGGTACAACTGCCCCTCAGATGTACTGGTACAACTGTCAAAATAATCCTCCAGTTGTACCAGATGTACCGCGTATAGGAGGATTCGAACTCTGGGTGCGACGCGAGTTCAGGAACGCGCACAACCACTGAACTACCGTGTATTACTGAAACCTATACCAATTCACTGCTATTTAACCTTGACAAACCATCATTAGAGATTCATTAAGGGTAAAATTGTAATTTTATTGGAGAGTGGCATTTATGATTTTTTTCTAAGAATTAGTGGCATTTGTGCCTTGCACTCGTCTGAGAATCTATGAACAAATTAGACAGATACTTAGGGCTAAGGAGCCACCTAAATACAAAAGCTAAAACAATGATTTGATATTCACAATGATTATTGCTAGAAAATATCATTCTATCTCAAACTTAAACAAAGGAAGCCACATTAAAATTTCGTACACAAAATCTTAAAATACCAAAAGATAATAATATATAACATAAAAACATTCCCATGCGTAGCATTGATACAAGTAATGTAGATAACAAGAAATTTCAACATTTTTCTCCAAAAAAATATATAAAATTTAACATCTTCATGGTGTGTCCAGAGTTTTGGATCGAGTATGAGCACTAAATAGGAGTGTGAGATATATTTTATGAATTTAAGAACATGGATAGAATTCTTCTACTAGAATATATAATATTGTGGTATAAGAAACTGGATAAAAAAATTTTTAAACTACTCTATAAAACCAAAAGAAATGACTGAAATATTGCTAGTATGTGTTGACTTTTCAATTTGTATTTATTGGGTACGGGCTCATACAAAACTTGATACTTTTGTGTTACTATTTTTTCTTATTTATTGGGGATGGGTTCATTACAAGAAAAACCGTAAATAGGCACGAGCCAGCTATGGATTGGTCGTGACTATTTTTTTCAGCCACGAAATATCATTCGTGGTTATCCGTGGATATTTAGTCACGAATAGCCACGAAATAGTCGTTGAAGGGTTTAGCCACGAACTGTTACAAAATTATTCGTGGCTATCTTTGCCACGAATATTTCGTGACTATCTGTGGCTAATTTAGCCACGAGTAGCAACAAAAATGTTGTGGAAGGGTTTAGCCACAAACTGTTACGACATTATTCGTGGCTATTTTAGCCATGAACATTTTCGTGGCTATCTGTGGATATTTAGCCAGAAATTGCTAAATAGCCACGGATAACCACGATTTTATATGTGGCTATTCAAAACCCTAAACCCTAAATATACCCTAAAACCCCAAACTCTAAACCACAAACTCTTAATCATAAACTATAAAATCAAAATACAAACCTTTAATTTTATATACATAAAACAATTTCAAATCCAATACCACAATTATATAACATGTATATATATAAAACCTAAACTCTAACCCTAAAATAACCCTAAACCCCTAAAATATAAACAAAAATATAACATTTCAATTACTATAACATATCCAAAATTAAGATTATTAATTAGTATAAACAAAACAAAACTAATACATAAAACCTTAAACAAACCCCAAAACTCTAAAGTATAACCAAAACTCTTATTAATAACATTTTAAATACTATAACATATTCAAAACTAATATTCAACACTCATAAACCTTCAAACCATATACCCTAAATAATAATCAAACTCTAAACTTTAAATTCTTAATCATAAACTATAAAATTATACTCTTACCCTTCAAACCCTAATTTATATTTAAAATTATTATTATAAACAAAAATCTAAACAAACCCTAAATTATAAACAATAATCTAATTATAAACAAGAATCTAATCTGATTAAGAATCTATATTTATAAACTCAAATCCTCTTACTTATATATTAATTAGTTTGATAGTTTATTTGAAAGGTTTATACATTATAAACTTTAATCCTTAAATTTTACATTAAAACATAAATTAATTTCTATTGGTTATAAAATGATTAGACCCTAAATTATAAACAAAAATCTAAAACTTTTTAACCTTAATTTAAACATAAATCACAAAACCTATACCCCGAACTCCAATTACTATACTTATAAACTCAAACACTTTTACTTATATATTAATTAGTTTGATATTTAGTTAAATTTTTTTATAAATTTTGCATTTAAAAAAAATCAAATCAAATTAATTTGATGCTAATTAAGAATTAAAATATATCATAAGATGATTAAATCCTATTGGTTCTTAGAGCTTAATTCCTATTGGCTCTTAGAGAAAGACAAGAATTATGATATCCTTTAATATCAACCACTGATTAAGCTAGATCTAATGGACCTAAATTAATTGTGTTTTTTCCTCTTATTTTCTTCTCTTCTCCTGAGATCGTATCCTCTTTTTTTTTGGTTCTTCTTTTCTTAGATTTTCAGATCCACAAATTTTCAGATCCACACAAATTCTCCTTCGTATCCCTCTTAATCTTTGCAAGTAGCTTAGATTTTCTTCGTATCTGGTCTTGAAAGCAGAGATCCACGCCTGCCTTACCTCATCTGGTCACATCCGTCGTATCTTATCTGCCGTTCGTTACTTCCACGCCGCTAAGCCTCCTTTCTTCGTCACCACTCCTCGCAAGCTTCGTCCCGGATCTCCAGCTCCGTCGCAAACTCTTCTCCAGTGGCTCGGATCTCGCCACCTCTCGTCTCAGACGCGAAGGATTCGCCGCGGTTGCACCGACGTCAGAGCTTCATCGTCGGTGAGGGTTTGGACAGATGAGGAGCCGCCAGAGCTTCGACGAGAGAGATGAAGACGAGCACATTCTCCTCCCGTGCCGGCACATCCTCTCAGCCGTCTCTAACTCCTTGACGAATCAAACTTCCTCTCGGGTTCAGGGTTGGGCAAAGGAAGACAAATCTCCTGGTCACGCCTCTCGTCACCGGAGATTCAGTGACAGCGGTCTACACACGAGGCGGATTGCAGAGATCTGGTGGAGTCGTGGTCCGGTGGATTCATGGTCCGATGGAGTCGTGGTACTGCAGAGGCGGTCGATGGTGCTGCGGTAGTGCTGTGGTGCGACGGTGGAGGCGGTGCGTCGGCGGTGGGTCGTCGATGAGCCAACATCTCATTTTCCCCTATCTTCAAAAAAACAATCTCATTTGTCCCCGTTTTAAAAAAATAATTTCTTTTACATTTTCTTTTAATTGTAAAACGTGGTTGTTTACTTGTTTATCCCCAAAAGTTCATTTTTATTACCGCCCCAACCGGAAGTATCCATAACCCAGCCTGGATGATCCGACCCGCCTCCTTATTATTTACTATTTCGATTAATTCAATAAAAAAATTTACATTTTTACAATTTAGAAGAAAAAAATTTGAAGCGATTCTTTCGCGATTCGTCTCTCCTCCGACATATCGACCCGAATCGTCTCCTCCGACGGCTCCGACGGTGCTCTATGACCCTTTTGTTATTTTCTCTCCGTCCAAACTCCTTAATCCTTCGACGAAGACGAAACCCTAGCCTCTTCCATCCAAACCGCCTCCTCCGACCCTCGCGCTCTCTTCCCGTGGCAAACGATCTTCCGACTGAGTTTCCTTCCAACTGCGCTTCTTAGGAGTTAAGTGTAAGGCTACTGACTTTTTGATTGCATGGTTTTAGTCTACGGTTTTTAGTGTCGAATCGAGTTTGTATAGGGTTGTGTATGTTTGTGATGTATATGTTTGTGATTAGCTTCGTTTGTGATGTTTTATACAGAAATGGCTCGAGCTAGACTTAGAGACATTGATGGAGAATCGGCTGAAGGTAACGGTACGGATTTGGAGCGGGAAGAAGAGAATCGTGATCCTCCTCAAGAGAATCAAGATAATGTTGAAGAGGTACAACTAAGAACTATTTGAATTGTTTCATTGCCAAGTAGTACAACTGTATATATTTAGGATGGTTTTGTAGACAACTAGTACAACTATGTCTATTGAGTATGGTTGTGTAGACAACTGGTACAACTATGTCTATTGAGGATGGTTGTGTAGACAATTGGTACAACTTGTGTTAATGTGATGACTCATTGTATGTTTATATTTTTTCAGGTAATCGATGATGATTCCCAACCATTACAGCCGGAGAAGATGTTCTTTCCTCTTAGCGAGTACACCAAAGGTTGCAAGATAGGAACTCGGTGTTGCATCAACGCGGTGGTGGACTTCATTAAGCCGCTTCCCGAAGTGAAATGGTTCAGGAACCATTCTCAATTTAAGCATGTATTTCACATGCCTAGACACTCTAACCACATGCTTCAAGGATTATGGTTGCTTCTCCTTCGCACAGCTTATACCGAGAAGAAAGATGAGTGGTGGTTTGTGCCTAACGAAGTCCCGAGTAGGTATTCTCTGCAAGAACACGCACTCTTAACTGGATTGGACTGCCACAATTACCCGAACAAGTATAAGGAATTGGGGAGTTAAAAGTTTGTGGAGAAGGTGTTTGGAAGGTCTAAGAAAATCAAAGTAGCGGATGTTGAAGAGAAGCTGAAGCTGATGGATATGAAAGGGAAGAGCAATGCATATAGGAAGAAGCTGATTTTCTTATATTTTTGAAGAAAGGTGATGGTAGCTAAGGCGAAGGCAGATGGAAACATTGATTCCTTCATTCTCCGTATTGTCGACGATTTGGCAGCTTGCGAGACATTTCCATGGGGCCGTTATACATTCGAGGAGTCTATTGGCGAGATCGGGCGTGTTGTGAAAAATTTCAAAGGCTCTATTAAACCAAAAGCCACTACTGGATTTGGTGGTTTCATTCTTCCTCTTGAGGTAAAAGCTGCTAGTGACATTATAGTTTTTATATTTCAAAAGTCTTCGTTTTGATGTAACTTGTTAAATATGTGTAGGCTCTGGCGTTTGAGTGTATTCCAAACCTTGGACGCAAATTTAGAGAAGTAGTGCAAGTATAGAGTGGTTGTCCTAGGTTGTGCAAGCATAAGTTCATAGAGAGTTCAATGAAAGGTTTTTCATTGGAAGAATTAAAACAAGAGCTTCGAAGTACTAAGGTGAGATTTCGAGTTCCTATTTGGTGATTTCTGTTTCTGTGTATAGTTTGAATTTTTAGTTAAATTTGATCATTTGCGCAGGATATCGCCAGCATATTGGAACCTGACACAGATGAGAAAGCTTTGTTGGAGCGCATATTAGACGAGGATTTTAATGACGGTGTCGGCTTTATTGATACAGTCGTTGAAACCTGGACAAAGCAGCTAACTGTGGAGAAGAAGAGGATATGGTGGAAAGATATGTATGAAGCTGACATTGCTTCCCGTAGTGGCTCCAGTAAAGCTGCTGATGAACCTCTACCCCAAGTTGATACTGTAACGCCCCTTTCCCATTCTCCGCTGACCGTCGAGCTGACCGGTCAACAATCAAACAAGAACATGACCGATCAAACCCGAGCAAGTCGAACGGGAAAAGTTCGCCACAGGACGAAGCCAAAAATAGATCGGTTTGAGACAAAGGCTCGCACCATTCCGTCTTTGACCCCGCTATCCTCATTTCCATAGTATAAGCGGTACCACTTGCACTACTTCGATGAGTTGTGTTGGTTCGGACTAAAACCTTGTATCAGGGAAACAATTTCATTTCTGAGTAATCAACGTTAAGCACAACGTTTAATAGAATTTCACAAACAATCGTCAAGTCAAATAAACAAAGAAATCGTCATACGAAATAATCAATAACGCCGAACCGAGAAAACATCCAAAAATACCGAATCAAATCCCGCCACAAGCCATCCCGAAACTACACCGAGGACCTCCCGCGTCCGTCGCTGCTAAACCTGAAAAACACAAAAAGAGTCTAATGAGTGATCTAAGATCACCCAGTGAATCGGCTCCCCACTAACGGCTTCTAATCTATCTAGATATACAGATTCCTGCCCCAAAACCCAAAATAACAATCAGCAGGAATAAATGGTCGGTCACTCAATACCATGTCGTGATAAACCCAAACACACACAATCAATGCCAAAGATAAAGAGAATTAAGGGAAATCGAAGGCACTGCGGCACATGTCCTCGATTGGACTCAGTCTATCTAACGCGCAACGAAAGAAATAACAAAACAATACTGGGCCCTACGAACTCGGTAACTTCCACGGGTTTACAATGTCACATATATGGTAACTAACCCACGACTCCTAAACGTGTACACAAGGTCCCACGAGTAGGACACCATTCTCCGTCCATCGATACGCGGTGACTCGGACTACCCCTAGATAGCCAGAGTTTTCATGTGATTCGGCCCTAGGACATGACCCCGTATTCTCCAAATCACACACTTACCGGCGTCACCCGATAGGTTAACACCATAACCAGAATCACCGTGATCCGGTTAAGTAAAACCCGAGGATCCAATCGGGTCGGAAGTACCGGAACGTAATCAAAACCTAGGCTTGCGGAATCTAACGCGCCCTAGAGTCCTAGTGCAGAAATGTAAACACGCAGACTCGCTGGGACTCTAGCACAGATCACGCAATCAACAACAATAATAATAATAACAGTTCCCAACCATTCCGCAAGCCACTACACTACCACACCTCCGCTCTGACTAGGTAAGATACCTAGTCAGCACCAACTAACTTACCCGGTCCCATGACCGAAGTAAGTGTCCACAATGACTGCTCGGCCCAACACCGAGCAGTCTAACAAGCCTGCACACAAAGCTCAACATAGCACAATAATCCCAACAATCAATCACGCAATCACAATCAATCACAACAATCACATCAATCACAAAACAAGCAGGCCTATTAAGGTTTCTAAGTCTTTTAATCCATTCTCGTCCGCTACCTTGGGTTATCGGATTCCTAACCCGTAGACGGCTTACAACACACTCCACTTCCTTATTTAAACCATTCTAGATATCTTTTATTAACTCCTCGATCAGTCGGTTTAGAGTTAGTAAACTTACTAACTGTTGGAATTGTGTCCAGTAATCTCGGTACTGTCTCTAGAAAGTAAGAGTATGTCAATGATCAGACATAAGTCATATAATACTGGGGGTCATGATGGCTTGCTAGAGTCCGCTCATGATCTATAAGTCTTGGACTTATTGCCTTTATTATATGATCCCATATGGGTCACACGCCTAAGCTAACAGGAAAGATATAGGAACGGCTTAGCAGAAGTACGGTAAAAGTGCTAGGCATTTACTGTACTTAGAGAGAATAAAAGGGTTTGGCCACGGTGTGTCGATCGATACACAAGGTGTGTCGATCGACACAGTGCAGAGGAAACCGAACGAGTTTTATAAATAAAACTCGAGTCTGTTTTTCTTCTTTAACCCTAACCTAGCCGCCAACTCTCTCTCTCTCTCTGCGCCGTTTTCCTTGTGGTCTAGCAGCCCCTATTCCTGCTTGGTGTGCGTGTGTGAACCTCTGGAGGAGTTATCACTCGGTGGCTCTCTGATCTCTGACCATACCATCCCTTTCCGCTGCATAAACAGGTATAAGGTGAGATCATCAATTGTTTCTATTCAAGAAGAACCTAGATCAGCATGTTTAGGATAATCTGAATCTGAGAATTGAATCAGGATTGATCTAAACATTCCTTCAGTGGTATCAGAGCTTTTGGTTCTGGTTTTTCTTGTTTAGATTCATGTTTAGGATTGTTTTCTTGTTTAAGAAGTGTTTTGAATCAACTACTGATAAGAGAAATCACTTAAGCAACAAGGAATTGAAACCTAAACACACTTGAAATCGCAAATCCAAGCTATATTGATTTGGAATGCGATTTTCATAAAGAAGTATCGGCTGTGATCGCATGGATCGATCGATACGATCGCATGGATCGGTCGATACAACCGCGAGAGAATCGACTGCGATCGCATGGATCGATCGATACGATCGCATGGATCGGTCGACACAATCCGAGAATATCTTGGCCAAACCTGATAACCGTCTGTGCATACGTGAGAGCATCGATCGATACAGGATCGGTGCACGATCGATGCAGGATCGATGCTTAGAGCATCGACCGATGCGGTTGATGGATCGATCGATGCGGTTGGTTCATCGACCGATATGGTTGGTTTAAGGCTCGGTTTAATAATTTTATTAAAATTATAAACGTCACGGTTTAATAAACAGAATTAATAATTTTATTAAGTTCTGGTTAAACCGGGATAAGAAATCCAATGTCGAAATAATTATTGGATTTAGTGCCTAAACCAGGATTTTCTAATTTGATTTGGTTGGACCAAATAAATTGAGAAAATCCGGTTTAGTAAATAACCGGTTGACAATTGTGGTCGTCGTAGTAATTAATTTTGGTTAAACCAATTTTAATGAACCAGACCGGTTATGTCATCTAATTGGACGATCGGGTTATGTCTCGGACACAGACCAATTCTTAGGCCTCGGGCCAAGAAGTTAAAACGATTGGGCCAATTATTTGAGTCTTTCTTCAGATTTAATTTAAAATTTATTTTATAAAGAATATAAAGTCGATTTTGAATTAAAGTTTCCGAAATTTTGAAATTAGAAAGTTTCTAAAAATTGGAAGTTTCTAGATTTGCGGGTTTTGGATTTTAAGAAATTTCTAAAGTTAGAAAGTTTCCGGTTTTAGAAAGTTTCCGATTTTAGAAAGTTTCCAAAAATAGTAGGTTTCCTAAAATGGAAAGTTTCCCGAAATAGTAATCCTCTATTTGGGAATGAAATTTTTAAAATAAACCTACGAACCTCAAATAATATCAAGCGTTGGATGTCTTGTCCAGGCTATGTCAGCTGTCGAAGCCCATTCAATTGTATTCACGGCCTTACAGTGTGAGGGTGTCTGCTTTTGCGTGGGTAAGACGGTTTGTGATTCATAAATGTCATTGGGAGTCCCAGACATTAATGATTACATGACTGTATAGTCTGGTTTTCTTGACTGGGCCATCGGGAGTCCCGGGCCTTGAGACATCAGAGTGAATTGGGCCTCGGGCCCAGATTCATAACCAAGAGTTATATCACGGATATAATTAGCCGAGATAGGGCTTACCGATATAAGCTAAGGTTGGGTGACGGCCAGTGGCCCACTTTGATCTTAGTTATATGTGGATCTTGGAATCATTATATTCTATTGAGGGTAACTGATGTTATTGAATATAATGCGTGATTAATCATATTAAGTATAATACAAGATTAATCATATTGAACATATTAACTAAAATCCTTTTATCTTAATTTTCAGTTATGACTAGCACAAACAATCAAAACACTTTCTCGATCCGGTCTGTCCTTAAGATGGACAAACTGAACGGATCAAATTTCTTGACTTGGTCGCGGAACCTGAGGCTAGTCCTCAGACAGGAGAGAAAGGACTATGTCCTTGAGAGAGCTCTCCCCGTGAGGATCGGGTCCAATGCTTCTCATGCAGTATATGATGCTTGGAATAAGCATTATAATGATGCGGTAGATGTGCGTGATCTGATATTGGCTACCATGGACTCAGACTTGCGGAAGCAATATGAGAACGTGGAGTCGCCAATAGAGATGATCAGCAGCCTGAAATTGAAATTTCAGGAGCAGATAAGAGTGGATAGATACCGGTTGGTTAAGTCTCTCACTGGCTGCAAGCTACCAAATGATCATCCAGTGAGTCCTCATGTCAGTAAAATGATGGGTTACATTGATAACCTGAGGAAACTGGATTATCCAGTTAGCCAAGAATTGGCAACTGAGATCATTCTGCAGTCACTGCCGTCAAGCTATGATAAGTTCAGAAGGAACTATATCAAGAAAGGCTTAACGAAGACGCTGACTGAACTGCATGATATGCTCAAGACAGTTGAGCCAAACGTGAAGAGTACCCTGTACAATCTCATGAATGAGAAGGGTAGGTTTACTAAACCTAATGCTGACAAGGGTGAAGACAAAGTTGTCCAGATTTTGAATCATGGCAAGCGTGTGTCTTCTGAGCCCTAGTCAGATACCTCTTACGTTGGTAAGTGCTGCTACTGTAAAGAGACTGGGCATTGGAAGAGAAATTGCATTAAATTCATGGAAGATGATGAGGAGTTGAAGTTGATGTATGAGACTACTTCCTCAGGTATTCATGTTATTACTTCAAGTTATACCTTATAGGTATTGGATACTGGTTGTGGCACTGATATTTGTTAAAATATGCAGAGCCTGGGCAACAGTAGAACTTTGAAGGAAGGGCAAGTAAAACTGCGTGTCTGGAAGGAGCTTGGGATGCTGCCTCAGCCGTAGGGTTTTCACTTATAGATCCCTTTAAGGCTTGGCTTTGTATTAAGTAATTGCTACAATGTACCTGCTTTAAGCAGAGTTGTTTTTCATTTTCTTTTAAGAATTTGAATGTTTTTCATTTTGATAAAAGACAAGTTTTGTTCTTTTGATCTTAATGAAATGTTAATTGTAGCACCCTATTCAAGGAATGGGTTTTATATCTTAAACCAAAGAGTGCCTAAAATAACATAAATACCAAATTGGTTTAAATCTGATGAATTAAACCTGATTTTTCTTGGCATAAAGTCTTGGTCACATAGAGTAAGTCGGATTCAGAAATCCCATAGTCATGGACTGTTGGGCTCATTTGATAAAATATCTTATGAGACTTGAATTCTGTTTACTAGACCAAAAGGTAAAGGGCCTATCTTAGCCAAGCTAGAGAAAGGCCCAAAGGCTTATTGGACCTGGAACATACTCATGTATGTGGCCCGATGAGCAGTAATGCCAGAGAAAATCTCCTGTACTTCATTGTCTCTACTGATTACTTCAGTGAGTGTGACTGTGTTCATTTGTTGAGACACAAGTCGGAATTCTTTGACATGGTCGAAAGAGTTCCAGAATGAAGTATAGGATCTGAATGACAAAAGTATTAAGACTCTGGATTAAATCACGAGTGAGAATACTTAAGTCATTGATTGTGTGATCATCTGAATGAGTGTGAAATCGTTTCACAGCTCATTTCTCCTGAAAACCTGAAATTTTTTTTCTGTGAGAAAGAATCAGATCTTATTAGAAATGATTAAAGATGAGTCACA
This sequence comes from Orychophragmus violaceus, assembly GCA_030180135.1. NCBI lineage: Eukaryota > Viridiplantae > Streptophyta > Magnoliopsida > Brassicales > Brassicaceae > Orychophragmus > Orychophragmus violaceus. The sequence continues at coordinate 92,172,808 of CM058239.1, read as the reverse complement.
CGAATCTTCCATGATATTATTTAAGAATAACGCTCTAGAAATATCTAAGTTTACGCTGAAATAGTTCCACCAATATCAGTTGAAAGACACCACGTAAATGTGGATTGGAATCGATCCAAATTCGTCTTTACTGAATATTTGTAGTTGTGCTACTTCGCTGGTTGTCCTAGGGAAACCAAGGCTTGTTACTTTTACGTCCATTCTGTTTTCTAAGAAGGGAAGTTATTTTCCAAGAAGAACAGTGGGAGTAAAAGTATAACTTGAAGAAATTCGAGTAATATAGGTGACTGCTCAACCTGTTGAGGGAGAGCAACGGATGGATTTACAGATTTCTGTAGAATCTACACCTGTGGAGCCTGAAGTTCGCAGATAAGAATGAATCAGTTACTAATCCGAGAGTGATTTCTCGTCATTAGTTGAACCTGATAATCATTGAAAGTTCGCATGATCTGATGATCATTAAGAGCGACGAATCTGCGAAATTCAAAGAAGCGATAGTGAGCCCGGACTCCGAAAAATTACACTATGTGTAAGTTAGCTTTATTGATCCATTCATGGATGGAAGCAAACATATCGGAGTTGGAATCTTCGTTCTGTTGAAGTAGTCAAGGTTTTGACTTGAACAGGAACGAAATGGAACTGTGCGTTTACTAATAGATAAGTGGGAGCATTATTGCATTTCTCATAGTGTATGTCGAAGACATACTGATTCTCTAATATAACGTCCCAATGCTGCAGTCGGTAAAGGACTGGCTTGGGAGTTGGTTTTATGATTGACATGGGTAAAGCCACGTAGTTCTTGGATTTTGGATCTAAAGATAGAGATCCAAAAGAGCTGGTAGGACAAAGTCAGGATTCTTATCCCGACAAAGTCCTACACGTTTTCAGCATTCCAAGAAGGGTTTATGCCAATGTCACATGGCAGTACGTTAAGCAAGACACAGTGTCCTACGATAACTGCTGAGCTTAAATGCATGGATAAGATTCCATATGCGTCGGCAATTGGATCTATCATGTATGCCATGAAACGTACTTGTTTAATGTTGCTTTAATGTTAAGCAAGACAAGTAAAGACCAGTCAAATCCAGCAAAGAATCACTGGATTGCCGTAAAGGGTATCCTAAAGTATTCAAGGAATACACAGGATAAATTCATGATTTACGGAGAAAGTGAGGTGCTACAAGTCGATAGAGTCGGAAAGGCAAGTTTCCAACGGACAAAGATGATTTCCGGTCACAGTCCGGTTATATCTTGTGTCTGTCTCGCGGTGCAAGGCACTGTTGCTGACTCCATGACTTAAGCTGAACATTTCGCAGCTTGGAAAGCGGCGAAAGAGGTTGTTTGGAAATAAGAGTTCGTCACTGAACTTGATGTGATTCCCAGCATAGATGAGACTAGCTGCACATCAGAGGTCCAAACACCTTGAGAGTAGGTATAACCTATTCCGTAAGATAAATGACAGAGATGTTAAGTAGATCAGCAAGTTTCAACGAATGAGAACGTTGCTAATCTATTAACGAAGCCACTCCTTAGGCCTAAGCACGAGTCGCGGACTGTAGCTGTAGGATAAGTGAAATTAAGATGTACTCTAAATTTCAGTGGGAGTTAGTAAAGGGCTTTATTTAGTTATTGGATATGTTCTTGAAATAACATTTAAGATGTTTAATGAAATTATTATTTCAAGATTATTTTAACTGTGATGAAATAATCGTTCCAAAGTGATATAAACCATTTTATAGGTCATCGAAGTAAATGACTTGATCTTGAGTTATCAAAGTCATTTAGCTTGATCATGAGACCCTATGTTTGATAAATGACTTATATCATTATGTCCCTAGTCGAAGGTTGTTGAAATTGGAACACCAACAACCGTGTGAGACTGGATTGGTACGTGACTTATGACAAAGTCTCAGTGTGTCATAGATGCGCGGCATCAAAGTCAGTACATAGGTGTATGTTGGGGAACATACGACCGGACAAGACCCGATTATGAGAACTCTTCAGGATATTTATATCTGTGTCATAAGAGATTCTCACTACGACTATAGAGTATAGTCCTTAGACCTGAGTTCGCATGCATGTGACTGCACATGGACTAATGCACTTTGATCATTGTCTAACGCTGTCGTTCTGCGATAGTTATAAGGACCTTGTTTGGGTACATTATGAAATGAGTAGTTTACAGTGATGGAACAAGACGGGATTTGTCCCTTCAATATAAATGAAGTGAATATCTCTAGGCCAATCGGAGATTTGAATACTGGAAAATGCATGGCCATGCTCAAACGGACTGTCCCGAGTCGTTTGGATTGTCAGTATCAAATCAGAGTCCGATGAACAATATTAGGCTTTATAAGGATGACACCAATCTTGCGTTATGACTAATCGAGATATTGTGACAAAAGGATTATGAATACAGAGATTCCAGTACAAGTGGGAGATTGTTGGAATTGTGTCCAGTAATCTCGGTACTGTCTCTAGAAAGTAAGAGTATGTCAATGATCAGACATAAGTCATATAATACTGGGGGTCATGATGGCTTGCTAGAGTCCGCTCATGATCTATAAGTCTTGGACTTATTGCCTTTATTATATGATCCCATATGGGTCACACGCCTAAGCTAACAGGAAAGATATAGGAACGGCTTAGCAGAAGTACGGTAAAAGTGCTAGGCATTTACTGTACTTAGAGAGAATAAAAGGGTTTGGCCACGGTGTGTCGATCGATACACAAGGTGTGTCGATCGACACAGTGCAGAGGAAACCGGACGAGTTTTATAAATAAAACTCGAGTCTGTTTTTCTTCTTTAACCCTAACCTAGCCGCCAACTCTCTCTCTCTCTCTGCGCCGTTTTCCTTGTGGTCTAGCAGCCCCTATTCCTGCTTGGTGTGCGTGTTAACCTCTGGAGGAGTTATCACTCGGTGGCTCTCTGATCTCTGACCATACCATCCCTTTCCGCTGCATAAACAGGTATAAGGTGAGATCATCAATTGTTTCTATTCAAGAAGAACCTAGATCAGCATGTTTAGGATAATCTGAATCTGAGAATTGAATCAGGATTGATCTAAACATTCCTTCACTAACACCCCGACGTCTCATTATTAACTAACTTTAATTCATTACCCCTTTCCGCTATTAAACCTAAATCCCAAACCCGTTATAATATTCTATATATTCATTTAGGTTTAACCATGTTTTAATGTTGTCTTACTTCCCGTATATAGATTCATTAATTATGGTTCTTATACAATATATATGCATATACGATCCTATTCACACGGTATCTATATGAATGCATCAATCAATCCTTACTAACAACCTAGCGGCACACAATCGATTAACCTTTTAATTATTTAAACCCTAACATGCTTATCTGATCCTAACCGGTTTATCATTAACGTCTAATTATTCAATATGAACCAATCATTTTAATTATCGGGTATGCAATTAAATCTACGGTTTTACGTTTCCCGGTCTATATGTAACTAAAGGTCTGTGAGCCAACTCACAGTGTTATTATGATGACGGATAGATGGATTGACGGAACTCCCGAGACCTGAACTAAACCCGCTGATACCCGAACCCTTCCCGAACCTCCGATCTTGACCTGCACTTGTCCGCACCGTTGACCTAATGATTCTGATGGAGCCTCCGAACCATCTTTTCTCTACTCATTCTCTCTCTCCTCCCGTTCTCTTTCTATGCTCCGGTTCTCTCCGGTTCTCTCTCTCTCCTCCGGTTCTCTTCTCTCCTCCGGTTCTCTTTCTTCTCTGGTTCTCCCTCTCTTCTTCTTCTTCCTCCTCAAGCTTCATCTTCTATCTCTCCTTAACGCTTCTCCTCTCTCCATCTTCATCTTCTCTCGCTCCTTCATGCTTCCTCTCTCCATCTTCTTCTTCTTCATCTTCTTCCTTCTTCTTTCTTCTTCTCTCTTCTCACGCCTCATCTTCTTTCTTCTTCTCCACGCTTCTTCTCTTCTTCTCTCCTCCTCCACGCTTCTTCTCTCTCTCTCCTTCTTCTCTCCTCCCCCGGCTTCGTCTTTCTTCTTCTCTTCCTCCTCCGGCTTCTTCTTCTTCCTCTTCTTTCCTCTGATCTTCTTCTCCCCCTTCTTCTTCTTCTTCTTCTTCTTCTTCTCCCCACGCTTCTCCTCCTTCTTCCTCTCCTTCTCTCTTTCTCTCTTCTTTCCCTTCCTTCCTCTCCCTCACGCTTCTTTTCTTCCTTCTTCTTTTTGTTTTGTATTGTTGTGTGATGAATGAAAGTGGAAGGGATAGCTTTCTTATATAGTGAAAGGGAATGGCTTGACGAATGACAAATGTCACTCCTTTCCTCCACATTCAGCCACGATTACCACTCCAAACCTTGCTATATTCACCTCACCTCCTTTGTTTCTTTGTCTCTTGCCACATTAACCACCAAAACAAAAGAAATACATTGCACTCCCATAATCTCTCTTTCCATGCCACCTCATTCCATGAAGACAAGTGTCTAAGCCTCTCGTTGCAAGCCACACCAACGCCCTCCTATTATCTCTTCCCTCTTGCCACGACACAATTCATGAATCAATAGAAGATTCATTTGATCATGTGATCAAAATCACATGCATTGTATTTCTTCGAAAACAATGCCACAACACCTCCTCATCTTCTATAAGCTTGCCACGTCCTATAGTAGATTCAATGCATTTATTTTCCTCTTATGCTCCTTAAGCCATGCAGACCAAGAGGATGAGATGCATTCATCTCATTTAGCTTGTGATCATTTTAGAAACCATTGAAGATTCAATGTACCCAACTCATTCTTTGAATCAAACAAGAACATGACCGATCAAACCCGAGCAAGTCGAACGGGAAAAGTTCGCCACAGGACGAAGCCAAAAATAGATCGGTTTGAGACAAAGGCTCGCACCATTCCGTCTTTGACCCCGCTATCCTCATTTCCATAGTATAAGCGGTACCACTTGCACTACTTCGATGAGTTGTGTCGGTTCGGACTAAAACCTCATATCAGGGAAACAATTTCATTTCTGAGTAATCAACGTTAAGCACAACGTTTAATAGAATTTCACAAACAATCGTCATGTCAAATAAACAAAGAAATCGTCATACGAAATAATCAATAACGCCGAACCGAGAAAACACCCAAAAATACCGAATCAAATCCCGCCACAAGCCATCCCGAAACTACACCGAGGACCTCCCGCGTCCGTCACTGCTAAACCTGAAAAACACAAAAAGAGTCTAATGAGCGATCTAAGATCACCCAGTGAATCGGCTCCCCACTAACGGCTTCTAATCTATCTAGATATACAGATTCCTGCCCCAAAACCCAAAATAACAATTAGCAGGAATAAATGGTCGGTCACGCAATACCATGTCGTGATAAACCCAAACACACACAATCAATGCCAAAGATAAAGAGAATTAAGGGAAATCGAAGGCACTGCGGCACAAGTCCTCGATTGGACTCAGTCTATCTAACGCGCAACGAAAGAAATAACAAAACAATACTGGGCCCTACGAACTCGGTAACTTCCACGGGTTTACAATGTCACCTATATGGTAACTAACCCACGACTCCTAAACGTGTACACAAGGTCACACGAGTAGGACACCATTCTCCGTCCATCGATACGCGGTGACTCGGACTACCCCTAGATAGCCAGAGTTTCCATCTGATTCGGCCCTAGGACATGACCCCGTATTCTCCAAATCACACACCTACCGGCGTCACCCGATAGGTTAACACCATAACCAGAATCACCGTGATCCGGTTAAGTAAAACCGAGGATCCAATTGGGTCGGAAGTACCGGAATGTAATCAAAACCTAGGTTGCGGAATCTAACGCGCCCTAGAGTCCTAGTGCAAGAATGTAAACACGCAGACTCGCTGGGACTCTAGCACAGATCACGCAATCAACAACAATAATAATAATAACAGTTCCCAACCATTCCGCAAGCCACTACACTACCACACCACCACTCTGACTAGGTAAGATACCTAGTCAGCACCAACTAACTTACCCGGTCCCGTGACCGAAGTAAGTGTCCACAATGACTGCTCGGCCCAACACCGAGCAGTCTAACAAGCCTGCACACAAAGCTCAACATAGCACAATAATCACAACAATCAATCACGCAATCACAATCAATCACAACAATCACAGCAATCACAAAACAAGCAGGCCTATTAAGGTTTCTAAGTCTTTTAATCCATTCTCGTCCGCTACCTTGGGTTATCGGATTGCTAACCCGTAGACGGCTTACAACACACTCCACTTCCTTATTTAAACCATTCTAGATATCTTTTATTAACTCCTCGATCAGTCGGTTTAGAGTTAGTAAACTTACTAACACCCCGACGTCTCATTATTAACTAACTTTAATTCATTACCCTTTTCCGCTATTAAACCTAAACCCCAAACCCGTTATAATATTCTATATATTCATTTAGGTTTAACCATGTTTTAATGTTGTCTTACTTCCCGTATATAGATTCATTAATTATGGTTCTTATACAATATATATGCATATACGATCTTATTCACACGGTATCTATATGAATGCATCAATCAATCGTTACTAACAACCTAGCGGCACACAATCGATTAACCTTTTAATTCTTTAAACCCTAACATGCTTATCTGATCATAACCGGTTTATCATTAACGTCCAATTATTCAATATGAACCAATCATTTTAATTATCGGGTATGCAATCCTAAATCTACGGTTTTACGTTTTCCGGTCTATATGTAACTAAAGGTCTGTGAGCCAACTCACAGTGTTATTATGATGACGGATAGATGGATTGACGGAACTCCCGAGACCTGAACTAAACTCGCTGATACCCGAACCCTTCCCGAACCTCCGATCTTGACCTGCACTTGTCCGCACCGTTGACCTAATGATTCTGATGGAGCCTCCGAACCATCTTTTCTCTCCTCATTCTCTCTCTCCTCCCGTTCTCTTTCTATGCTCCGGTTCTCTCTCTCTCCTCCGGTTCTCTCTCTTCTCTGGTTCTCCCTCTCTTCTTCTTCTTCCTCCTCAAGCTTCATCTTCTATCTCTCCTTAACGCTTCTCCTCTCTCCATCTTCATCTTCTCTCGCTCCTTCATGCTTCCTCTCTCCATCTTCTTCTTCTTCATCTTCTTCCTTCTTCTTTCTTCTTCTCTCTTCTCACGCCTCATCTTCTTTCTTCTTCTCTTCTTCTCCACGCTTCTTCTCTTCTTCTCTCCTCCTCCACGCTTCTTCTCTCTCTCTGTCCTTCTTCTCTCCTCCCCCGGCTTCTTCTTTCTTCTTCTCTCCTCCTCCGGTCTTCTTCTTCTCTTCCTCCTCCGGCTTCTTCTTCTTCCTCTTCCTTCTTCTTCTTCTTCTTCTTCTTCTTCTTCTTCTTCTTCTTCTTCTTCTTCTTCTTCTTCTTCTTCTTCTTCTTCTTCTTCTTCTTCTTCTTCTTCTTCTTCTTCTTCTTCTTCTTCTTCTTCTTCTTCTTCTTCTTCTCCCCACGCTTCTCCTCCTTCTTCCTTTCCTTCTCTCTTTCTCTCTTCTTTCCCTTCCTTCCTGTCCCTCACACTTCTTTTCTTCCTTCTTCTTTTTGTTTTGTATTGTTGTGTGATGAATGAAAGTGGAAGGGATAGCTTTCTTATATAGTGAAAGGGAATGGCTTGACGAATGACAAATGTCACTCCTTTCCTCCACATTCAGCCACGATTACCACTCCAAACCTTGCTATATTCACCTCACCTCCTTTGTTTCTTTGTCTCTTGCCACGTTAACCACCAAAACAAAAGAAATACATTGCACTCCCATAATCTCTCTTTCCATGCCACCTCATTCCATGAAGACAAGTGTCTAAGCCTCTCCTTGCAAGCCACGCCAATGCCCTCCTGTTATCTCTTCCCTCTTGCCACGACACAATTCATGAATCAATAGAAGATTCATTTGATCATGTGATCAAAATCACATGCATTGTATTTCTTCGAAAACAATGCCACAACACCTCCTCATCTTCTATAAGCTTGCCAAGTCCTATAGTAGATTCAATGCATTTATTTTCCTCTTATGCTCCTTAAGCCATGCAGACCAAGAGGATGAGATGCATTCATCTCATTTAGCTTGTGATCATTTTAGAAACCATGGAAGATTCAATGTACCCAACTCATTCTTTGAATCAAAGAAAGGAGAGGTGGCGCCATGGGGAGATTACACTTGCCTCTCCAGGATTTAATCTTGCCAAAACACTGCACCTATTTTCTTCTAGAAGCTCCACAATCCCGACCCATTCCGATGTACCGATGTTACCGTTTTGTGTTTAATATTTTACAAATTCCTTAGCTGCTTCTATAAATCCACCAAGCCTAATTTTCAGATTCTAGATGATATTATATGAATTTATCAATTTAAATCACTCCATTTGGACACCCGTAGCTCCCGATATAGATTTTACAAGTTTTATCGGTTCTATCGGTTTCCTTTCCCGATAGTCCGTAAAACTCGTTTAATATCTGTTTCTTCCAATCCTGGTCTTCTAAACATTCTTTATGTTGAAACATAAGAATATTTGGCCCGTCTCGACTTCCATCTCGAACTTTGGCAAAATTACCATTTTACCCTTCACTTGGCAAAAATGACAATTTTGCCCTTGGTTGACTTTCTGCTGCCTGTTGACCGTATTTTTGATACGTGGTATCACAGATACAGTTATGGATATGATTGCTGCAATGGAGGAGACGATCAAACTCCAGAATGAGAGGTTGAAGGAACTTGAAAGCTTTGTGTCAGAGCAGCGAGAGAAGCAAACCGTGGTTGTTTACCGTGGAGGAGTTGCTGAGAAAGGTAACCGTGAGTTACTTTGTATTTATTTAGCTAAGTTGTTTTTTATTGTTCTTAATTATGAGGGCATTTTTTATGCAGTTGGTGATCAGGATCTTGATAAGGTTGATGATAATGAGGATGGTGGAGATAAGGAAGATGTTGATGGTGATGGTGAAAAGGAAGATGTTGAGAATGAAGGTGAGCGTGAGAAAGAAGGTGAGGAAAAGAATGACCAAGTAGATGATACTGAAGAGGAAGCCGTAGTAGCTGTTGCTCAGGAAATTAAAGTAACCAAGAAGGGACCGACCAAACGAAAGAAGAAAGGGTCTAAGAAAGGAACAAGGAAGGAAGAGAAGCAGGAAGAGAAGCAGGAAGAGGAGAAGGAAAAAGAGAAGGAAGAGGAGAAGGAAGAGGAGAAGGAAAAAGAGAAGGAAGAGGAGAAGGAAGAAGAGAAGGTGCTTGGGAAGTGAGTAAGACAACCCTCGAAGAGCATACGGACACCTTATCAGTCTCGTGTGAAGAAGCCAAAGAAGAAGTAGATGAATGTTGTTCGTTTAGAAAACAATGCTCGGTGCTTTTGTTGTGTTAGTTAAACTTGGTGTTTTTTGGTTTGAACTTTTGTAATGTTTTGGATTTGGAATGTTTTGGATTTTGAAACTTTAATGTGTTTGCGGTACAACCGCGTTCACTTCGAGACAACTGGTAACAAATGGTAATAATAGGTACAACTTCAAACAAATTCCAAATGGTAAAACTAGGTACGACTAGTATAACTAAAAACAGATTCTAAATGGTAATTCATACGGACAACTAATACAACCAAAAGATTCCAAATGGTAATACTAGGGACAACTAGCACAACTACAAACTGATTCCAAACGGTAATTCATACGGACAACTAGTTCAACCAAAAGATTCCAAATGGTAATACTAGGGACAACTAGCACAACTACAAACTGATTCCAAATGGTAATACTAGGGATAACTAGTACAGAGATAAGTCTTACAAACAACTGATAATGATAGAACATAGATAAGCCTTACAAACAACTGATAATGATAGAACATAGAACATAGAACAGCCTTAATACTAGTTGACAACAAAGAATTATCTTATCATGGTTTATAAGATTCTCCTTTGCTCTTCTTAAGAGCCATTTCCAGTTGGTTGATACGATACTCGTGGCTTCGAATCGTCTCTGCCTGATGGTCCACAGTCTTCCTTAAGTTAGTGGTTTCTTCTTCGATGTCATGTACCCATAGTTTCCGAACGTGTAGGTCATTATCCTGCAAATCAAATGTAGAGTTAATCAAATCACAAAATGACCAAAGCACAAAGTCAGTGAATCTCACCTCAAACGCATTGCAGACAAAGTACATCCTTCCCATGTCAGATTTGAGCGGTTTAGGCTCCACAACAATTCGACCACCGCAAGGAAATTTTGTTGGTATGCCATTGTCACCATCTGCAAGGAAGAATATCCTGTCGTATTCTTTCTTCTTCCTCTTCATGTCATCGTAATAAGGGTCTGCTTCGAATTTGTCCATATTCAATGTTCTGTAAAATCGAATGTTAAATCTAAATCGAAATCGAAGTCTATACTTGTTCTACTCAATTGTAAATCGAAAACTATACCTGTCGAATTAGGGACACAAGGAGCGATTTCGAAGTGATTCAGAAGAAGAAGATAGTGGAGAGAGAGAGGGGAGCGATTTCGAAGTGAGAAGAAGAAGATAGTGGAGAGAGAGTGGGGAGCGATTTCGAAGTGAGAAGAAGAAGATAGTGGAGAGAGAGTTGTCCGAGATTTATGGTCGAAAAAGAAAAGAAAGAGTGGAGGTTTTAAAAAAATTGAAAATTTGGAAAATTCCCGCGTACATGGAATTAATTCCCGCCTAAGGTTTTAGCGAAATTTGAAGAAAAAAATTGTATTTAGTTGTATCCATATGTGTAGTTGTCCTTTCTTCTTCACAGTTGTACATTTGCGATTATCCAATACTTGAAGTTGAACCTACATTTAGATTTATATTTTGTAGTTGTCCATGTTAATTTGGGAAAATTGCTTAAAATGCCCTCAAACTTGAATTTAAATAAAAGTGTACCCCCAAACTTGAATCAAATATAAAACTGGTTTTGCGGCCTTATGAAATTACCGCGCTATCCTTACGACCAATCAAAAAAACGTCAAACGCAATTACCATTATAACCTTCGACTATTTCATACTTCTATGGATGTCTAAGATGCCAGACTCCAATAGAAGTCTGATACAGAATTAATTACTAAATTTAAATTTTAAAATTATTAAAAAATATTTTGTCAAAACTTTTATATACATAAATTATATATAAACAATTTAGTAGTATATAAATTAAAATTTTATAAAATTGAGTCATATTAAACTATGTTAGTTAAGTATGCCTTAGAACCCTACTTTGTAATGGAACATAATGGAACATTTACATATAACTTACATATAACCTTAGGGTTAGTTAGACTCATGGTTTAAGAAATTCACATTTGAAAAAATATATTTGCACATGTATGTTATAATGGTGATATAATTAACGAATTTGATGTGTCCTAGGTGTTTTGTTTAAATATTTTCCGATGTTAAGTGATAAATACTAAATTTAGGGTTTATCAGACTTCTATATAAGTTTAAATTTTGGGGTTTCGTAAATACATGGTGTTTTTAACCAAATATACCTTAAATGGTTAAAATTGACTAAATATTATGTAATTTTAATTTACATATGTCCAAAAGTCCCATATTTAATTTATGTATCCGAAATTTTCCTCAAAATATTTTTTAATAATTTTATAATTTAAATTTTCAACTTAATTATCTCTCAGACTTCTCGTACGTGTATTTAATCAATTTTAACCATTTAAGGTATATTTGGTTAAAAACACCATGTAGCTTGATCTATGCTTGACATATGGAGTTGGATATCATATTTTCATCTGTAGGGTTAGGCTGAGGGTTTGTGAATTTTCATCCATGTTGTTACATTTGCATATACTGGTTAGGTTGTGACTATATTAAACGAGTTTGATGTTTTTTATAAGTTTTCTATATAATATGATGGTATTTAAGTAGTAATTAGTAGATTTAGGGTATATCAGACTTCCATGTTAATCTGATTAACGTACATGATTTCTCAGACTACCGAAGAAGTCTGACTAATCTCGACCAAAAACTAAACCCTACTTGGGAATTTACCCCATATATAAACGGAAGTTACCGACATTAGATCGTAAAAGTCATTATCAAACTTCTCTCTCTAAAACGGAAACACACTCCCTCTCTAGATACTCTCTAAATACCCTCTAATAACTCTCCGCCAACCCTCAGCCGCCACCGCCACCGCTACCGCCGTCGTCATCTTCTTCATTCTTGTAATTATCTCTTCTTTTCGTCTCTCCTGACCAGTCCATACACCGCCGCCATCATATTCTAAGCTCTTCGTTCTTTAAATGTTTGAGATCTATACGAAAGAAGTCATTTTTCTTTGATATTTGTCTAGATCTAAACAAAAATTTGGTTTTTATATATTTCTCGTATTAGATCCGTACGGTTTTGAGTTCGAGTCATCCCCTTTTTCATATGTACTTTGTACTTCGTCTAGATCTGAATAAAACTAAAAATAGATAGATTTTTATATATTTCTCGTTTTAGATCCATGGGATCCATACGGTTTTGAGACAGAATCATCCCCGGTTTCACATGTCTTTTGTCTAGATCTTAACAAAAAAATTGGCAAAAAATTGTTTTTTTAATATATTTCTCGTTTTAGATCCATACGGTTTTGAGACCGAATCATCCCCGGTTTCACATGTCTTTTGTCTAGATCTTAACAAAAAAATTGGCAAAAAATTGTTTTTTTAATATATTTCTCGTTTTAGATCCATACGGTTTTGAGTCCCAATCATCCTCTTTTTCACATGTCTTTTGTCTAGATCTGAACATCCCCAACAAAAAATAGATAGGTTCTAGGGCCCCTAGGTTCTATGCTTGAGTTAGACTCTATTAGAAGTCTGAATTTGGAATTGTTTTTGTTCAGACTGTTTTAGAAGTCTGACTTACAATCGTTTTATTGTACACAGGATGGGGCGATTCAGTCAGGTTCCAACCTCGAGTAGTAGTAGTTCATTCTCAACTTCCACATTCCGACAAAGATCCGGTTCATGCAATGGATTCCCGAAAAAATGTTTCTGCGGTCTGGACCCTGTCATGCGAACATCCACTACAGCCGATAATCCGGGAAGAAGATTCTTTGGATGTCGTAACTGGGATGTAATTGCCTTTCTCTTCTGTTTTGTAGCCAGTTTTATTTCGTTTTGACTTATTCGATCTTATTTTTGGAATTTGAAGATGATATTGCATATTTAAAATGTGGCTGTATAGGATGGTGGCTACCATATAATGAAGTGGTGGGATGAGGCTATGATGGAGGAGTTTCACGAGTTAAAGCTGAGTGTGGACCAACATGGCGAACAAGTTGATTACATCTTCCTTTGTTATGCTGAAATTGACTGTGTAACCAACTTGCACGATGAGATCAAGAAAGCGCAGGCAGAGATAGCTCAACTAAAGGAGCTCTTGACTGAGAAACCATCTAGCCAGATGGTGCGTGGCGCCAAGTATGAGTATATGATGGTTGCTGGTGCTGTTATCATCGTCCCGATTATCTTGAGGGCTTTTGGTTTCTTTTAATATAAGTCCTATGTATCCAAGTACAATTTTATGTATTATAAGACGAATTTTAGGGTTTTATCCAATTTCTGTTCATTCATCATCGTCCAATTTCATTCATCATCCAAATCTGCGAATTGTCAGACTTCAAAAGAAGTCTGACTAATAAATTATTTTCTTCAGACTTCGTATGGAGTCTGAATCTACAATAATTAGTTTTAAGATTTAAATGATTTTCCTCAGACTTCGTATGGAGTCTGAATCTACAATAACTAATTTTCACCAGACTTCGCGTGCGTAACGACACGTGGCCTCTTGCATGCCCGAGAATTTAAATATTTTGTAAATTAAATGGGCGGGAGTTATGTAAAAAGGAGACGAAAAAAGCGCGGCAGTTACGTTTGCAGTAAAACCGTCCGCCAGTGGTAAAACCGTCTCGTTTTAACTGCCCCCTATGAGACATATATAAATATGATTTTTTAACCTTTTTTTTTACAGTTTCGCAAGAAAGATAAAAAAAAAACTATTCTCTCTCAAATCCACTCAATCGACACCGTGCACTTTTTCTGGGTATCATTTCCAGATCTGGTTTCTCTCTGCTCCGCCGCTTACATTCGACGGTAAGATTAATCTAAAACTTCTTCGGGGGAATTCTAAGTTAAACTATTAGTAATCAGACGGCTGTTGGTGTCTGATTGTAGATCTCAGACCACATATGGAGTCTGATTACATCCTCAGACTCCAGGTGGAGTCTGAAGTCTGAAGTCTGAGTTTTTTTGTCTCATACTTGCGCTGAGCTTTTTTGTCTTTTTTTCTAAATTCCAGATCTTGTTGGGCCCCGATCTTGTTTTACTGTAGCTCCTCCGTCGTCTTCCTTCGACAGTAAGATTCCTCGACTCTTCTCCTCTTCTATATATTTACATAACTATAGTTGGCAGACGGCATAAGATGTCTGACTGTGTAAGGCCCTCGTTGTTTCAGGTTTCTGTTATGGAAGATGTTGAATTCCCACGAAGGATGTTCACTGCCGGTTATGAACCATCTCCGGATAAAAGCATACACTACTTTAGTGGAAGGAGAGATCTGATAACTGATGTTAAACTAGCGCTGTTACCGGCTGAATGGCAGGAACTCCTCGATTCAGAACTTGGCGTTTTTTTGAAATTCCATGAACTGAATTTCAAATGGTGTTCAAGGATGGTGCACTATATGCTCTGTCTGCAGTTAGACTGCAAGAAGAAGTATGAGTTATGGTCTCTTTTCGGCGTTAATCCAGTTAGGTTTTCCCTGAATGAGATTCATGCTATAACCGGACTCAAATGCGACTATATTGAGAACCTCGAGTACCCTGAAATTCAGTATACCGATGAGATGAGAGAAATGTGGAAGCTTCTTAGGGTGGGTTTCGATTTAGGCCCAAGTTATACGCAACTAATGGATGCTTGTACAAGATGTTCTGAATGGGAACCGGAACAAAGGATATGGCTGGGCTATCTAGCGATCTATGCAACCTTCATTAAGGCTCATCACTGGACAACCTCCACAAGGGGTGACATGTCCAAGCTTCTGCTGTTTCCAGGATCGATACAATCCTATCCATGGGGACGATTTGCCTTCAAGGTTCTGATAGATTCTGTTAAAGAGGCAAACAGAAAACTCGTGGATGGAAAAAATTATCAGATCGGAGGTTTTGCTGAGGTCCTGAACAACTGGATATACTGGGCATGTCCCGCTATGGCGACAACTTATGGAGAGCCCTTTCCGGATGCCCCAGACCTACCATTGCTGGTGTACCAGGGATCACGGAGTCGAAAGAAAGCCGACGAAGCCTTACGCAAACAGGTATTTCTTGTACTTATGAACTCTGACTTTTATGTCAGACTTCATATGAACTCTGACATTATATGTCAGACTTCATTAGAAGTCTGACACATAATGTCAGACTTCGTATGAAGTCTGACACACATAATGTCATACTTCATATGACCCAGTCTCGTATGATGTCTGACTGGTTGATATTACAAATGCTTATATTTGTTTTTCTATGTGACTTGTAATTTGCAGACCCGCGTCAACAGCTTCGTAATCAAGGAATACGATGACATGTTTCCCGTATGGGACAACCCTGATGAGGAGGACGACAAAGTTGAGAACATTGTGAAGGCAATGTTCGGACAGCTAGGGACTGTGCATTGGAGGTGGGGTTCAAAACACTGGAAGAGCAAAGGTGTGTTCAAGACCAGAGCTGGAGGTCCTGTTAAGCTTGAGATTAAGTCTGAGAAAGATGTTGATCAGACTGGTGAGAAAAAGCGTAAGGTTGTGGGAGTCAAGGGGAAGTTGTTGCAGGTTGTTTCTGATGATGAAGATGAGGAAGAAGAGGCTGAGGTAGTTAGCAAGAAACTTAGAGTAGGGAAGGCTGGTCCTACGAATGGGGATGTTGTTCAAATGATTGAGGGTTTGCAAAAATCACTTGAAACTCAGATTGATGTATTGGTAGATGTTTTCAACGAGGGTTTGCGTCTAATGGGTATCAGAATTGATGATCTTGCCAAGATCGTCCAGAGTTTGAAGAAAGAGAGTGTTGGAGTTGAGCAGAAGGAGAAAGACCAGAAGAAAGATTCTTCTGAAATGAAGGAAAAGGAGAAGAAGAAAGCTGGTACTGGAGGGAAAGGAAGAGTGAAGAACGCATAAGCAAAAATTGCTGCTGCTGCTGCTGCTGCTGCTGCCGCCGATGAGATGAAGAAGGCTGGAGTTGGTGAGGATGAAGAAGATCCAGCTGAAGATCTTCAGGTTCAAGAAGGGGTAAAAGCTGCTGCGGTTGATGAAGAGGGAGGAAGAAAGAAAAATGAAAGGCCTAAGAGGAACCTGAAGAAAGTTGTACTGAAGGTATCCGAACCTGAACATGCAGGGAAAGCGAAGCCTAAAGTAGCAGCAGATAAATCCGCCAATCCCTCTAAGGAAATCATACCGATTGCGACTGATGATGGGGTTAGTCTCCAAAACCCTCAATCTCTGGATACAAATAAGGAAAAGAACGTTGGGCCTAAGAGAAGTAGCAGACTTATGAAGAAATCACTTGAGGGGAAGTAGCCTTCTATTGCTTTATGAACATTGTAAAGGCTGAAGCATAATAGTATTTGTTTTTTTCCCCATTGGTTCTTGTATTTGCTTTGAACATGGATTCCTGGCATTAGACTTATGTTGCATTGGCTTGCTATGATTTTTCGATGGCATTTAGCACATGTCAGACGTCTATGGATGTCTGACATGTTATGTATTCTAGTTACCAGACGTCTAGTGAAGTCTGGTTCTTGTGTGAATTTTAGTTCGAACATTATGTTTAACATGGGTTGTCAAATTGTCTATGCAGAGTATACCCGATGGCACAGATCCGAGTGTCATGGTCGTTGCACGGTCGGCTACGGGCATAAACTTCGATTCTACGGGGCAGTTTAAACAGGACACTAAGCAGGCGGCAGCTGAAGTTTACATGCAAGCAAAGGCACCCAGGTTAAACAAAAGGAGAAGGTGAAGACTCCAGCTAAACCTGTTGTCCAAGCACAGGTTCCACCGAGATATGACCCTTGTGCTGCTATCACCAGGATGCAAGTGAAGGCACTTAATGATTACAACAAAAGACAGCCGTATGTGTTGATACTCTGCTTAGATTGTAAGTATGTACACCTAACTCGATGTCTAACAAGTGTATTGTTCTTTGTAGGGGTTATCCAGCTAGGCAACTGAACACATCACTACAATGGTATTACGATCTTCGCACTCCAAAGGAATGGCTGCATGACACGGTCAGTATTACTCCAATGGTTTTGAATTAAGAACTCCATTCCAATATGGATGTATATTCAGACTTCCAAAGAAGTCTGGTTGTTTATTCAGACTTCCAAAGAAGTCTGGATTTATACTCAGACTTCCAAAGAAGTCTGATTGTATATCCAGACTTCCATAGAAGTCTGATTGTATATCCAGACTTCCATAGCTGTCTGGTTGTGTTTTATATTTTTTTATATTAACACATGCTTGGCTTAATGCAGCAAATTGATGCGGGTATTGATCTGTTGAGGCTTCGCCAACACAGCCATCCGGAATGGTTCAGGAACGAGAGGCTGTGTTTCATTGACACACTCCTTCAAGCCTTGTGGCGTCAACACTATCCAACTTTTATTAGTAGTGGTGCTGGAGGGAATGAACCAGCCGCAACTAGAATGCTTCCTGCTGGTTGTTTTGATTACTTCACTGATGACCTACCACTATTCTGCAAATCACCGAAGGCTTGGGCGGTGGATATTGATTATATTTACACCGCACTGCACACTGGCGGAAATCATTGGGTAGCAATTATGATTTCTATCCCGGATAGGCACGTAACAGTATGGGACATCATCATTAATGATAGGACTGATGAGTTGGTCGGAGCGGCAGTGGCACCAATCTGCGAGATGTTTCCTTATGCGATGCACATCTTGAAAATACCCGATGCTGATGGATGGCCTTACCCAGTCGATCGTTACACCCACTCGATTGTTAGGAGCGACGATCTTCCTCAAAACAAACAAACAGGTGACTGTGGAGTGTTCTGCTTGAAGTTCATCGAGTTCCATTCACTTGGAATGGAGTTTCCAAAGTATCTTTGTGATAAGAACATCAAGTCAATCAAGGACAGGCTAGCTTTTGACATATTGTTTGAACTCAAGCGAACAGATGAAGAGCAACGTTCCGAGTATGCTTTGCTTGACACCTACGGTGATAAATAGACCGCCTCTATCTTTTTCATTCCTAAACAATACATATCTATGGTGGTTGTAAAAAACACATCAATCTTTTGGCCTACTTTTGTGCTTGTTTTTTAGTTATGTAACAAACTTAAGCACTAATTCTAGTTATGTTTATTACTACGCTTGTTGAAACAGAACCCAAACAATTGAGACAAGTTTAAATATTAGAGTTCTGGAATACATCACTACGTCAGACTTCAGTGAACCCTAAAAAAATATCAGACTTCTGTAAACCCTAAAACTTATCAGACTTCACTGAACACGAACACAAATCAGACTTCAGAAATCCCTAAAACATATAAGATTTCAACCATTTCTAATCAGCCTGAGGTTGTGGACAATTAGGTTGTTTGTGGCCTGGTTGTTTGCAGTTCGAACAACAATATTGCTTGTGTAGTTTCCGCGGTTTAGTGCTCTTCTTCTTGGCGATTTCTAGCATAGATTGCCACCTCGACTTCTTTTGTCTTCCAGGCTTCCGCCTCTCTTCCGGCAGATAGACACGCACGGTGTCATGATTTGCCTTTCCGGTAACATTCTTTGGTAAGATGTTGCGCGAGTATGCAGCGTACAAGTAGTCCGTTCTGTAAGATGGACATACAAGGGTAGAAATGAGTAGCTCAAGTTCCGGTGCAGCGCATATGGCATGTGAGCAAGGTATCTTTTCGTAATCCCAAACACCACATTCACACTTCTGATGTTCCAAATCAACAACACAATCCCTATGTCCTCCCTTAACAACGAACTTATATGTATCTACGCGTTCTGCCGTCATCATATCTGCATAATATTCACGAATAGCCAGCAAATATTCAACTCCTCGGCTAAATGTTGTTGAGAGACTCATTGCATCTAGCCGCCTTTTACAAAACCACGTCCCTAGTTTCTCTTGTATAAACTCTAAAAGGAAAGATATGGGATATCCTTTTGCCTTCTTAACTGCAGAGTTTATAGACTCAGCAATGTTGCTCGTCTTTATGTTGTACCTGTATCCACCAATTTGAAAGAGGTTAACCCAAGTAAGAATTAGAAAGTATCATAAAAACATTATGCTTTCAGACTTCTCCAGTCGTCTGGAAAAATAATCAGACAGCAAGGAAGGTCTCATAATTGTATCAGACATCATTAGAAGTCTGATAACTATTGTCAGACCGATAAGTACCTGTCTCCGTTGAAATGCACGCGTGACCATAGAATCACATCCGCCTCTTCCAAGTAATCAGCAAGTTCAGGATTTGCCGCTCGTAAGGAAGCCATGTTTCGGTCGAAATCGTAAATTGTATAAGCGTAAGCCGCGTTTTTCACCAAGTACAGAAGATGTTTTCCCCTGAACTTGGTAACTATATTATTTTGTAGATGGTAATAGCATATCCCTCGCTGTGCCCAAGGGAAAACTGCTTCACACGCATTCTTGATCGACTCACATCTATCCGAGACTATGACCAAAGGATATTGGTCTGAAATGCATTCTTTCAGTTTGGTGAAAAACCATTTCCACGAGTCATCGTTCTCAGAGTCTACAATTCCAAAAGCCAACGGAAATATTTGAAAATTCCCGTCTTGTGCGGCCGCCACTAGCATAACACCGCCATACTTTCCATTAAGATGAGTACCATCCACCACAATGACTCTTCTAAGATACGTAAACCCATTATGGAAGCTCCAAATGCTATAAATAGATACTTAAATCTATTCTTCTCATCTAGCTCAAGCCCAGTTACTGTTCCCGGGTTGGTTTGCCTGATTCCATGCAAAAAAGAAGGCAGTCTCGCGTACCCATCTTCCGCTGTTCCTCTCACAATCCTTTGAGCATGTAACAATGCTCTCTATGCGGTTGTGTAGCTCATCCTAATCCCAAACTGCTTCTTCATTGATACTTTGACATGCTTTGGTGTTATCCCCTCAATCATACCAAAAGTTTCAGTAAACAACCAACCAATATAAACTGGAGTAAAACGTTTGCGCGTAGACATCCGGTCCACCATCGAGCATGAATGTGTTTCTGAATAGATCATCACCCAATACTTTTTTGGTTCGCTCTTCACACATGCTCGAAGCATCCACTTGCATCCTTCCACACGACATTTAGCCACAAAACGTGTCTTGTCAGACTTCTCTGTCCTAAATGCGAATTTCTTCATTATCGCCGTCAAACGTAGCTCTGATATTAGGTCTTTCTTGCTATCAAAACACTTATTGAGAATGATACCCTCAGATAAGTCCCTTTTGCGAACACTCTGATTATTCATACTCTCCAACTCATATTTCTTATAATCTTCATCTTCTTCCACATCTACATCTTCATGTTTAACTTTCCCATATAGGGTATAATCAGCATCGTCATGGTAAGCCTCAGCGTGTTCCATGAAAACATTCTCAGGCACATCCAAGTTACCAACACCATCATTACCACCACCACCACAAACAGAATCCTCCGAGACTGAGTCCACATATTCCTCATTCCAGTCTTCTTCTTTGTCATCTTCGTCTACATCTTCAGATTCATATTTGTCATCATGATTCACAGCATCTTCATCATCCATACGGGATCGGCTCGAGACACATAGACGGATTAAATGCGTATTAGCTAACTCAACCATGCTCCTTACTTGCCTATCATTTGTGACATAAACCGGAGGGCTATCCGGATCCATTTGTTTCAAGAGTGCTTCCGGCAATGGATATGATAACTCCACCAGGTCGGTTTTCTTGTCCAGCATATAATCATCTTGTACCATCTCAACTAGTTCTTGATGCGTAGAACCATCACGCAGAGTGATAAACCGCCCTCCTTTGAGCTTATCAACCACAAAATGCCAAATCTGGTCTCTCACAACCCATTCACCAAAATTAACAGGTAACTGAACCATTATCTGTATAAACAAACACGTATAAACAACATTAGAGATCTTTTGGGAAAAGCCAAACTTCTTTGTGAAGTCTAATGGGGATGATATTAGCTACATTGCCAATATTATTCAAAAATTTATTTAAAAATAATTACCATATATAAGAATGTAAAACTCACGCAGAAGGAACATATAACACTAACACACATTTTTAAAAAATTAATGTCAACGAAATTAATCACAATTATACAATAAAAATGCATTTTAAAAGTTTGACATATTTCAGACGTCTATAGAAGTCTGCTTTCTATATAACCAGACGTCTATGGTAGTCTGAAAAAGAGGGTAGTTTTGCAATTGATTTTGAAATGCAAGGCAGCGGATGCAGTCTGAAACAATTCAGACAGCGCAGGCTGTCTGCTTTGGAAGTTTTTAAAATTTTTGTCAGACAGCTCAAGAAGTCTGAAAAAGGGTAGTTTTGCAATTGATTTTGAAATGTCAGACTTCTCGCAGAAGTCTGAAAGTAATCAGACTTCTTCCGAAGTCTGAAGAAAAAGTAGAGGGTAGTTTTGCAATTGATTTTGAAATATCAGACATCTTCGGAAGTCTGATATCTCATCAAACTTCTTATGCTGTCTGACAATTTTTTCAGACAGCGAATGAAGTCTGATGAAAAACATCGAATTTTCGAGCGTTGACCAAAATTCAATTGTTCAGATGTCTTTTGCCGTCTGGCAAAGTTTTGGAAATTCAGATGTCTATAGCCGTCTGAGATTATTTTTCTTATTTTCAGACAGATTTACATGTCTGACAATTTTTTCGCTTATTTTGGTCAACGTCTGAAAATTTGGGTCAATTGCAGTTTCTACCCCCCCCCCCCCCATTATTTTCAGACAACGGATTCCGTCTGACAAAAAGTCAAGAATCGGTCAATTTCTTGCCAGACTACATCAGAAGTCTGACAAAAAAAACAAATTTGAATCAATTGCAAAACTACCTTCTTCTTATTTGGACTTTTTAACGATGTATTTTTTTGTTTTCAAAGGAATTTAACAGACTTCTATGGAGGTCTGGCAATTGAAAGTCAATTGCAAAACTACCCTCTTGTTGACCATATTGAGGCTTACGAAAAGATGCAGACTACAAAATCGGATCTGAAAATCGACGATATGAAAATGTTCTTACCAATCTCTGATTTCCGTTTGTTTTTAGCCGCGTCGATTTCCCAGAACGTCTAAAATCACCGAAAGCCCCAAATCCGAGACGTGTTTTGCTGTTTTTATTAGATGATAAACGATTTTGCTACTTTTGAATCGAAAAATATCGAAAAATCCCCCAAAATCAAAGGGGAAAAGAGAAATCGGTGAGGAGAACGTCCGAGCTCAGATTCTTGAGCTTTAATTGAGCTTTAATGGTGAAAAAACTAGCTGGATTACACATTAACTCGTCGGCGATGGTGGGTGTCGTGGTTGTTGAGCATTCATGGCGATGGCATTTTCGTGAATATCCAAAACAAATTTGGGTTCTTTTGTCTTTTGATTTCAAATATCAGACTTCAAATGAAGTCTGACGATGGCATTCCTGTGAATATCCGGATTAATAAGGGGATATATTAGCGATGGAGAGGAAGGAGAAGGCCGAGGGTATAATCAGGGTTGACTTCAATTTCGAGGGCATTTTTGCAAACGTCCCATGTTAATTTGTAGTTATTAATGTCATTTCAAATGTTATTATAGGAAAATTTGTCTTAAAATACATTATTTGCCTCTAGACCACCTTAGTATGGCGACATTGTAGTAAGACTTTCATATTACCTAGTGTCTTTTATGTCAAAATGTGATATTGTGTATGATCACTTTAAAATTTTTTGATTTTTCAAGTTTTTCAAATGAAAATAGTAATAATCACATATAACTCGTGTATGGAGATATTTTATTTTATTTTATAAAACTATTTGTAAATCTATCAAATATTGGGTTTAATAATTGAAATAATTGTCTGAAAAATAGTAGTATTGGTTTAAAAATTCATATATATATATACTTCCCTATGTATATTTTCCAAGCATTCAAAGTATTCAAGAACTTGCAAATATTGTATACATCCTCTATTTTTTTTATTCCAAGAAGTACCCACCATGTTTTAAGTTACACTCATAGTCGTACCGCATAAATACCTAGTTGTACGATTTTTAAAAACACAAGCAGTTTGTTCTTATTTGTCCCAAGTAGTACCATTACGAAAAAACAATACGTCACCAAATCTCCAAAATACATCACAGAAGTGTTCTTTAGCCACTTTATGGATGTAACCAATTTTCCAAATTAATACCACGGTTAGACTTGTTATTTGTCCTTCGTCGTCGACGTTCACAACCGGATGGAAACCTCTTCTCTTGAATTCTTCCAGGTGTTTTAGTGTAATCCGGAGGTAAAGCGACCAATATTTGTATATCTGGAGGCACACTCCACTTAGACTCATGAGGCACTAGATAAAGTGTCATGTAATAAGCCATTGCCCAAGTCTCAATTAAGTAATACCGGGTACACAACTCATAGATACTGACATTCCCCGTTCTCCCTAGATTCTTCACTTGTAAAATGGTTGCGGCAAATTCATGCACACAAGGATATTTGTCAACGTCGAAGGTTCTACAGCTGCAACTTTTTTTCCAGTAAGTCTACAAAATACATCTTCCCATCAAGTCCAATTACATAGTACTCTAGCCGGAAGCTGTTTATTTCATTCGCCTCTAAGTGTGTTGCAATCGCACATCGTGTATGCAATTCGTTCTCCACGACCAGCACCAATTTCTTTGTGTCCGTCGCAGAACCAGCTTCCTTCCGATGTTTGTTAAACCATTCAGAAAATTTCTCAAGGATAGCATCAATCAAAGGTAGTAAGTGGTACTTCCTTGCTTTCTTGAATGTGATGTTTAGAGATTCAGCGGCATTGCTAGTGTCTAAATTGTACTTATCTCCTTTGAAATAGGCTCTTGACCATTTTTCCACCTCATACGTTTTATCTAGATACTCAACCACTTCGGGAAACCTGATTCTAAAAGTCAGAATATTCTCGATCGAATTCAGCCTGAGTGTAGATATGAGCTAAATCAGTGAATTTACTTTTAACAAAATCTTTGTTGAGGTTATTGACCTTTTTCCTAACGTTCTGAGACAAGTGCCAAATGCAATGTCCATGTTGAGATCTCGGATACACCTCACGCATAGACTTGATGATGCTTAAATTTATGTCGCTAAGAGAAACCAATTCAGGATCATCCGGTATAACAATTTTCAGGTTTTCGAGAAACCACCTCCAACTAACATCTTTCTTAGCATCGATTACACCAAAAGCAAGGGGGTAATGGTGGCGATTAGGATCTTGTGCTGTCGTAAATACTAGCTAACCACCATAAACAGTTTTAAGAAAGGTTGCATCCACAACAATCACTTTCCTCATTGAACTGACCCTTCAATGCTTGCTCCGAAGGCAATGAATAGGTATTCGAACTTGTTCGCTCTATCCACCTTCACATTTGTTACCGTACCCGGATTGACAGTCTCTAACATATACAAGTAAGAATACAACTTCGTGTAGCTCTCTTCAGGAGTTCCTCTAATATTACTAACGGCTAGTATTTTTCCTCTTAAGGTCGTCGAGTACGAGCATCCCACACCAAGTCTCCCATGAACAAGACTTACAATACTCTTAGGAGTTGGGGTCTCCATCTGACCTAGAAAGTCTTGAAGCAAAAGAGAAGCTACAATTTGCGGTGTGCCTTTACGTCTACTGATGCTACCAGTTGCAGTAACCCGAGAGCATGTATGCATTTTTCTGTACACTCTAACACTGAAATAGTCTTATCTCATTATTCTCACAACACGTAAATACCAATTACATCCTTCTTTCGCTTGACGGCAGATTAGCACAAGTCGCTCTGTATCAGACTTAACAGTGGAGACTCCAAAACAGTACTTATTTGAAGCTCTCTCAACCAAATCTTGTACTGCCTCCTTCGAACAAAATTCTTGGCCTAACTCAATACCCGTACCATCTTCCCATTCTTCAGCATACTTAGGACTCTCAATAGAACATGGAAGCTCAACA
This sequence comes from Orychophragmus violaceus, assembly GCA_030180135.1. NCBI lineage: Eukaryota > Viridiplantae > Streptophyta > Magnoliopsida > Brassicales > Brassicaceae > Orychophragmus > Orychophragmus violaceus. Next base: position 92,147,562 of record CM058239.1, on the reverse strand, counting down.
AATTCATGTTCATGCATATCATCTTCTTTCACAACCACCTCCACAACCTCTTCCACAGCCGGAATTTCAACATTTGTTTCTACATTATTGCAATCTTTGTTGACATCTTCATCCATTACCTCTTCAATTACCGGTTCATTCTGATGCGTCAGTGGTGCAATACCACCTCTGTAGATAGCTAAAACACCAGCATTACCTACATCATCAACTGGGGCATTTGAAACTGGCACATCATAATTCAACCCAATTGAACTTCCCCCAAATGCTTTTGAAATTTGGTCACCCATCCCATTTGTTTCCAATTCTTTCATAACCTCCACATTCAAAACAGACCTAAGTTGGTCTTTGTCCATTGTCGTTAGATAAATAAGAACATCCTCATCATCCGTAATATCTGACGAGTATAATGACTTAGCCACCAATGGAATGTAGCTCAATTTCAGCTTCGTAATCGTTTTATCTACCCCCAATCTTCAGGCAAATCTTTTCCACTAACTTCGCATACGTGATCTCCTCCAAATATGCTGTCCTAAACGAAATAGCATAGATTGAATTCCTACCGGAAATCCATGTATACTCTTCTGAATAGTGTCCTCCGTAGTCGAAATGTATGTTGGTGTGCATGATGGTCTTTGCATCATGTAAGTACAATAAAAAAAGATAACTCAAATATTAGAAAATAACCAATCTTCTGTACAGTACTTCCAATTGTACCAATTGTCTTATATCACATTTATACCATTTTTCCCAATTGACATAGTTTTCCCATTTGTTCCAGTTGTCTAATCTCTCCCGATTTCAAGAACCACCTCAAATCTCAAAATCGAGATCAAATCGAATAGATTCGTAAAATCACATTCATTCGGCATATAAATGGCAAAATTTACCCAATGCAAGAATCAAGCTTCATCTCAGTCATGGTGTAATTGTCAGGTTACATAGCACATAATTTTTCAAATCTAGGTGATTTGCAGTTGAATCATAAAAAGATCAGGATCATTACCTTATGATTGCAGCGGATTAATCAATGGAATATCGAGATCTGCAAGAGCTGATGATTACCGGCTCCTCCTCAGGTATCCACACGCTTACAAGCTATTGGATCAGGCTGCTAGACCAAGCGGAATGCCTCAGAGAGAGAGAAGGAGAGGCAAAAATCGCAGACCACTGAAGCAAGGGCTTCCTGCGCCTTCCTCTTCCTTATATGGGCCCAAGTAATTAAACTAATGGCTCATTAGGCTTTTGGAGGGAAGGCCCAAATCAGACAAAAGACTGTCTTTTGTCTGGCCTAATTCTCTGTACAAATACAGTAAATGCCTTGCATCTTACTTATTAATTCCAAAACTTTCCCGTTAGCTATGGTGTGTGACCCTTAGGGATCATACAATACTGGTAATAAGTCCTAAACTTATAGATCATGAGCATCTCTAGCAAGTCATCATGATCACCCAGTATTTATGACTTATGTCTGATCTCGACACTTATCATACTTTCTAGAGATAGTACCTTAGATTTCAGGACATTCCCAACAATCTCCCACTTGTACTGGAATCCTACATTCCCTAATCCTTTTGTCTCAATATCTCGATCTGGCATAAGGCAAGATGCGTGTCATCCTATATAGCCAGACCATGTTATCGGACCAGATTTGATATCAATGCAAACGAGGGCAAGTCCGTTTGGGAGTGGCCACTCTCTTACCAGCTATCAAGTCTCCGATTGGCCTAGAGATATTACCTCCGTTAAACGGCAGGGACAAATCCCATCTTGTCCCATCACTATGAACTACACACTTCATAATACACCCAACCAAGGTCCTTATAGCTCCCAGTTACGAAACAGCGTTAGACAATGATCAAAGCCATCATTCCATGTGCAGCCACATGCATGCGAACTCAAGTCTAAGGACTATACTCTATAGTCGTATATGAGAACCTCTTATGACACAGATATTAATATCTTGTAGAGTTCTCATCAGCGGGCCATGTCCGGTCATATGCTCCCCTACATATACCTATGTGTCGACTTTGATGCCGCGCATCTATGACCCCTCGAAACTTGGTCATAAGTCTCAACACAATCTAGTCTCAAGTGGTTGTTGGTGTTCCAATTTCAACAACCTTCGACTATGGACACTATGATTTATGTCATTTCGTTAAATATGGGGTTTCAGGATCAAGTCTACTCATGTACTTCGATGGCCCATATATAATGACATGAATCATTTTGGAACGATTATTTATATCACAGTTAAAATAATCCAGAAATCATAGATTTCATAAACATAAAATATTATGTTTACATGAACCTTTCAAAACAACTAAATAAAGCCCTTTACAAACTCCCACTGAAATTAAGACTACATCTTAATTTCACTTATCCTACAGCTACAGTCCGCGACTCGTGCTTAGGCCTAAGGAGTGGCTTCGTTAATAGATTAGCAACGTTCTCACTCGTTGAAACTTGCTGATCTACTTAACACCTCTGTCATTTATCTCACGGAATAGGTTATACCTACCCTCAAGGTGTTTGGACCTCTGATGTGCAGCTAGCCTCATCTATGCTGGGAATCACATCAAGTTCAGTGATGAACTCTTCTTTCCAAACAACCTCTTTCGCCGCTACCCAAGCTGCGAAATGTTCAGCTTAAGTCATGGAGTCAGCAACAGTGCCTTGCACCGCCAGACAGACACAAGATATAACCGGACTGTGACCGGAAATCATCTTTGTCTGTTGGAAACTTGCCTTTCAGACTCTACCGACTTGTAGCACCTCACTTTCTCCGTAAATCAAGAACTTATCCTAAGTATTTTCCAAATACTTCAGGATATTCATTACGTCTATCCAGTGATTTTTTGCTGGATTTGACTGGTCTTTACTTGTCTTGCTTAACATTAAAGCAACATCAAAACAAGTACGTGTCATGGCATACATGATAGATCCAATTGCCGACGCATATGGAATCTCATCCATGCATTCAAGCTCAGCAGTTATCGTAGGACACTGTTTCTTGCTTAACGTAATGCCATGTGACATTGGCATAAAACCCTTCTTGGAATGCTGAAAACGTGTAGGACTTTGTCAATTTAAGAATCCTGACTTTGTCCTACCAGCTCTTTTGGATCTCTATCTTTAGATCCAAAATCCAAGAACATACGTGGCTTTACCCATGTCAATCATAAAAACAACTCCCAAGCCAGTCCTTTACCGACTGCAGCATTGGAACGTTATTTCCGAGAATCAGTATGTCATCGACATACACTATGAGAAATGCAACATCGCTCCCACTTATCTATTAGTAAACGCACAGTTCCACTTCGTTCCTGTTCAAGTCAAAACCTTGACTACTTCAACAGAACGAAGATTCCAACTCCGATATGTTTGCTTCTATCCATGAATGGATCGATGAAGCTAACTTTCATACAGTATGATTTTTTGGAGTCCGGGCTCACCTTCGCTTCTGTGAATTTCGCAGGTTCGTCACTTTCAATGATCATCAGATCATGGCAACTAATCACGAGAAATCACTCTCGGATTAGTGACGGATTCATTCAGATCTGCGAACTTCAGGCTCTACAGGTGTAGATTTTACAGAAATCTGTAAATCCATCCGCTGCTCTCCCTCAACAGGTTGAGCAGCCTCCTGTATTTCTCGAATTTCTTCGAGTTATACTTTTACTCCCACTGTTCTTCTTGGAAAGCAACTTTCCTTTTAGAAAACAGAATTCCGAACAACTAACTTCGTTTTCGGAATGGACGTAAAAGTAACAAGCCTTGGTTTCCCTAGGACAACCAGCGAAGTAGCACAACTACAAATACTCAGTAAAGACGAATTTGGATCATTTCCAGTCCACATTTATGTGGTGTCTTTCAACTGATATTGGTGGAACTATTTCAGCGTAAACTTAGATATTTCTAGAGCGTTATTCTTAAAGAATATCATGGAAGATTCGTGTGACTCATCTTTAATCATTTCTAATAAGATCTGATTCATTCTCACAGAAACACCTCCAGGTTTTCAGGAGAAGTGAGCTGTGAAACGACTTCACACTCATTCAGATGATCACACCATCAATGACTTAAGTATTCTCACTCGTGATCTAATCCAGAGTCTTAATACTTCTGTCACTCAGATTCTATACCTCATTCTGGAACTCTTTGACCATTTCAAAGAATTCTGACTCGTGTCTCATCAAATGAACACAGTCATACTCACTGAAGTAATCAGTAAAGATAATGAAGTACAGGAAATTTTCTCTGGCATTACTGCTCATCGGGCCACATACATGAGTATGTTCAAGGTCCAATAAGCCTTTGGGCCTTTCTCTAGCTCGGCTAAGATGGGCCCTTTGTCTTTTGGTCCAGTAAGCAGAATTCAAGTCTCATAAGATATCCGATCAAATGAGCCCAAAAGTCCATAACTATGGGGTTTCTGAATCCGACTCACTCTATGTGACCAAAACATTTATGCCAAGAAAAATCAGGTTTAATTCATCAGATTTAAACCAATTCGGTATTTATGTTACATTTAGGCACTCTTTGGTTTAAGATATAAAACCCATTCCTTGAATAGGGTGCTACAATTAATATTTCATTAAGATCAAAAGAACAAAACTTGTCTTTTATCAAAATGAAAAACATTCAAATTCTTACAAGAAAATGAAAACAACTCTGCTTAAAGCAGGTACATTGTAGTAATTACTTAATACAAAACCAAGCCTCAAAGGCATCTACAAGTGAAAACCCTACGGCTGAGGCAGCATCCATAGCTCCTTCCAGACACGTAGTTCCACTTGTCCTTCCTTCAACGTTCTACTGTTGCTTAGGCTCTGCATATTATAACAAATATCAGTGCCACAACCAGTATCCAATACCTATAAGGTAGAACTTGAAGTAATAACATGAATACCTGAGGAAGTAGTCTCATACATCAACTTCAACTCCTCATAATCTTCCATGAATTTAATGCAATCTCTCTTCCAATGCCCAGTCTCTTTACAGTAGCAGCACTTACCAACGTAAGAGGTATCTGACTCGGGCTCAGAAGACACACGCTTGCCATGATTCAAAATCTGGACAACTTTGTCTTCACCCTTGTCAGCATTAGGTTTAGTAAACCTACCCTTCTCCATTATGAGATTATACAGGGTACTCTTCACGTTTGGCTCAACTGTCTTGAGCATATCATGCAGTTCAGTCAGCGTCTTCGTTAAGCCTTTCTTGATATAGTTCCTTTTGAACTTATCATAGCTTGACGGCAGTGACTGCAGAATGATCTCAGTTGCCAATTCTTGGCTAACTGGATAATCCAGTTTCCTCAGGTTATCAATGTAACCCATCATTTTACTGACATGAGGACTCACTGGATGATCATTTGGTAGCTTGCAGCTAGTGAGAGACTTAACCAACTGGTATCTCTCCACTCTTACCTGCTCCTGAAATTTCAATTTCAGGCTGCTGATCATCTCTATTGGCGACTCCATGTTCTCATATTGCTTCAGCAAATCTGAGTCCATGGTAGCCAATATCAGACCACGCACATCTACCGCATCATTATAATGCTTATTCCAAGCATCATATACTGCATGAGAGGCATTGGACCCGATCCTCTCGGGGAGAGCTCTCTCAAGGACATAGTCCTTTCTCTCCTGCCTGAGGACTAGCCTCAGGTTCCGCGACCAAGTCAAGAAATTTGATCCGTTCAGTTTGTCCATCTCAAGGACAGACCGGATCGAGAAAGTGTTTTGATTGTTTGTGCTAGTCATAACTGAAATTTAGAGATAAATAGAGTTTTAGTTATTTAGTTCATAAAAGAGTAATCTTAATAACTTATAAGAAAACTCGCATTGCATTCAAAATTTCTTTGTTTAACCTCATAAGAATGCAATGATTCCGAGACCCATGTTCAACTAAAACCAAAGTGGGCCACTGGCCGTCACCCGGAATTAGCTTTACTTGGTAAGCATACACACAGCTAGTTATATCCATATAACTCTCGGTTGTGGATTGGGCCCAAGGCCCAATTGATGTCTCAAGGCCCGAGACTCCCGATGGCCCAGTCAAGGAAACCAATCTCTTACAGCCAAATAATCACTAAAGTCTGGGACTCCCAATGAAATTAGTGACTATATACTACTTTACTTACGCAAAAACAGACACCTCACACTGTAAGCCATATCTGTAATTGAATAAGCGTTAAGTAGCTGACAAGATTGGGCAAGACATCCAAGCTTGATATTGGTTTTGAGGATTTTAGGTTTTATTTCCAAAAATAGAAGATTACTATTTTGGGAAACTTACTTATTTTAGAAACTTTCTAAATTTAGAAACATGCTAAAAATAGAAATTTCTAATTTAATATTTTATTAAAGTTTTCGGATGGGTCACAAATTATAGGCCCAATTCTTGGCCCAAGACCACAGAATTCCAATTGGCCCAATAATTTGACATAACCGAGTCGGTTCATTAATTCTGGTCCAAGACCAAATTAACTACTAAATCCAACTGGTTATTTACTAAACCAGACCAGCTCTAAATTATTTGGTCCAACCAAATCAAACTTAGACCAGCCTTCGGTTTAGATTAAATCCGGTTTAACCAGAAATTAAATAATATCAATTGTATTAAATAATTTCCAGCAAACCGCGATTTGGGTTAACCGCTTAAACCATACATTAATTAAAGTTTTGAATTGATTTTGACCTTAATCAAATCGAACAACTATCGATTGATTATGACCCTAAAGTCAACATTATCGAACTTATATTGCAAAACAATTCACAAAACAAAAGTGATCGTGATTCATGGAAAGTCAAAAACAAACCTTAACTAATTAATAAACGATTAACATGTGATGTCAACAATAGTCAAAAGCGATTCATGCCATTAATTAAAGAACAAACGATTATCACAATAAAAGACAAAATCAATTCAATACTTTGATAATTAATTCACTTTAAGTTAACATTCGATCGTGACATTAACAAAAGGACAAGAATGATTCTTAAACATTAACAATAAAGTCAATGATCATTGTTGTTAACCACAACAGAGTCAACCACAATCGGTTCGTATAAAGCAAAGACAATGACGACGATCGATGATCGTTCAATAAAAACAAAGTCAACATGCGAACATCATCATAACATTCAACGATTCTTATTTCTAGGTTTTCCAAGTTTCAATCAATTTTACTCATTAAAATCGATTCATCAAACTAATAAACAACCTAGTATGATCCAAAAAGCAAAAACCTAACGACCTAGGCTCTGATACCACTGTAGGATTATGTGTGTTCATGGTGTAATTGTCAGGTTACAACCTAGCACATAATCATCTAGGATCTAGGTGATTTGCAGTTGAATCATAAAACAGATCAGGATCATTACCTTATGATTGCAGCGGATTAATCAATGGAATATCGAGATCTGCAAGAGCTGATGATTACCGGCTCCTCCTCAGGTATCCACACGCTTACAAGCTATTGGATCAGGCTGCTAGACCAAGCTGGAATGAATCAGAGAGAGAGAAGAAAAGAGAGGAAAAAATCGCAGACCACTGAAGCCTTAGGGCTTCCTGCGCCTCTCCTCTTCCTTATATGGGCCCAAGTAATTAAACTAATGGCTCATTAGGCTTTTGGGCCCAAGGCCCAAATCAGACAAAAGACTGTCTTTTGTCTGGCCCAATTCTGTGTACAAATACAGTAAATGCCTTGCATCTTACTGTATTAATTCCATTTAACTTTCCCGTTAGCTATGGTGTGTGACCCTTAGGGATCATACAATACTGGTAATAAGTCCTAAACTTATAGATCATGAGCGGGCTCTAGCAAGTCATCATGATCACCCAGTATTTATGACTTATGTCTGATCTCGACACTTATCATACTTTCTAGAGATAGTACAGTAGATTTCAGGACATTCCCAACAATTAGGTGCGGTCTCACAGAGGGAGTATCGAATCAAAGGACACATGGACTCAACCTATTCAGTGTCTGACCACCAAACAGTCGGTTTCTGGTTTCTTTCTTTTCCCTTTCTCCCTTAGCAACTGATTTTTCCCCACTGGGTATCATTTTTTTTTTTACCAGTGCTCTTCCCTTGTTACTGGGGTCTAACTTTGGACTTTTCCATGGATGCACAGGAGGTAATAGGGGTCTCTACCACTCCCGCAACCACTTTGAAGATATTAGTTGGTTTTTTTCCATAGATACACAGGATGTAACAGGGGTCTCTACCACTCCCGTGACTACTTCGAAGTTCCTAGCTTATCCTCAGTTTTTATAACTCTTTTTTTTTATATTCTCAAGGAAGGGAAAAATCAGAAACTATACTTTGGAACAGGATCATAGGCTGAGCCAAACACATCAAAGGAATCCGACCCAAAGATTACCAAGCCCCTAAGTGAGAAATTAAAGTTAAGATTAAAGTGAGACTAGTGATGGATCCTCTTAATACCTGGTTAGATATGGGTGTGTTGGGAATGTCCTGAAATCTATTGTACTTACTCTAAGTGAGAGTTGTATTGTCGAGATGAGACAGTCATATAATACTAGGCAATCATAATGCTTTGCTAGAAGCCACTTATGATCAATGAGTTAAGAACCCATTGCTAGTGTTATATGATCCTACAGGGTCACACACCTAAGAAAACTGAACATAGAATATGAGTTTGATCATTAGTGTAATGATCTGATAAATGCATATTTGATATGCATTCAATATCGAGTTTCTGAAGCAGTGTCGATCGACACAGAATGTGCATCGATCGACACAGATCGCGAATGGCCAGATTAACTTCGGTTTAATCGTTGGTTATTCGGGTCGTGGTTTAAGTCAACATATATAAGATATATGGTCGACTTTTACATGACACCTGACCTAATTCACAGACACAAAGTGAAACTAGAAACCTCTCAAGAGATCTGATCTCAAAGGCACTAGCATCCCAACTGTTCAGTTCGTGTGTGTGTGGATACCAGTAGAGGCGCAGCAATTGAGGCTCTGAGAATCTCGAGTACTTGCAAAACCCTTCCGCTGATAATCACCAGGTAACTTCGAGATCTGTAGATTCAATATAACATGAACCCTAGATCCTAGGCTACGAAATTTAGACTAGGGCTTCCTAATTGGATTAGGAACTGCTAGAAATTCCTACAATGGTATCAGAGCCTTAGGGTTCTATTGAATCAGTAGGATGTTGATTAGATTAGTTGAATCTAGATCACTGTATAGTTGATACAAGCATGCTAAAACTCGTTTTGAAACTAGGTTATTTGCTGAAAACGATTAGGGTTTATCGCCGTGTCTCGATCGATACCAATCCGGTGTCGATCGACACATAAGGATAACCTGAATGAAGCTTAGGTTTAACCTAACTGTGACGATCGACACAAGAGTTGTGTCGGTCGACACAGACCTTTCGGTCAAGTTGATCGGTTCAATTGAATTGGACCGGTTAGCTAACTTGGTTAAACCGCTAAATCGATTTATTGTGATTGAGTTGATAAGGTTAGCATCGACCGACACTAATGTAGTGTCGATCGACGCACACCGGTTATCACGAAACCGGATCAATTGGGTTGATCGGCTATCGCAAATTGGTTTTGGTTAGTCTGTATCGATCGACACTAAAGTAGTGTCGGTCGACACAAGATCCGTTGATTTAGGTTATTGAACCTGAAATCACAGGACCAAACCAGGATAAATCAATTTTAATTAGAAGAATTAAAACATAATAAAACTGAACGTTTTAAAGGTTCCGTTCCTCAACCAAAATATCAAGTAATACTTGATTTCTTCCCAATCTTGTCAACTGTCAAGACTTGTTTCATTGTGCGATAGACTTGCAGTGCAAGATGTCCACAATTACATGAGTAAGACAGGAAGTAATCGTGTTGATGGACTTGCAGTGCAAGACATCAACAATTACATGACTCAAAAGATTGGTTTACTTGAATGGGCCATCAAAATCATTTTGGGCCCATATATGTGATACCCCGTATCAAAATACGGTCAACGGGCAGCAGAAAGTCAACCAGGGGTAAAATTGTCATTTTACCAATGTCGGGGTAAAATGGTAATTTTACCAAAGTTCGAGACGGAAGCCGAGACAGTCCAAATATTCTTATGTTTTAACATAAAGAATGTTTAGAAGATCAGAATTGGAGGAATCGGAACGGAAACATGTTTTCGGTTTGTCGGGAATGGAAACCGACAAAACCGAAGAAACTTCAAAAATTCATAACCGGAGCTACGGGTGTCCAAACGGAGTGATTCAAAATGCTAAATTCATCAAATGGCAAGGAGAATCAGTTTATGGAGGCTTGGGGATTTATGGAAATCGGTTGGTATTTATGAAAACAATTATCAGGAAAACAAGCAAACCGAACAAGAATGACTAGAAGAAATTAAGAATGGATGAAGGGCGAATGATTGGAATTTCAGGCTCAAATACATCTCAGGTGACAAGTGTAATATTACCATGGCGCCACCTATCCTTTTAGATTCATGAATAATGAGATTTGATAACTTGGAGGAGGAGCATGGCATGTGTACGTGGAGTAAAGAAGAAGGAAGATGCTTTGAATCTTCTCAATGGGTGGTGAACGTGGCATCATAAGGGAGAAGGGAGAAACTGATTCTGTGAATGAATCAATACAAAATATATTGGTCACGTTTCTAATTTGAGGAAGGAAAATAATTCATTGTTTGCCACCTAACCTCATATCCTAACGTGGCTAAAGAGAAGAAAAAAGAGAGATTGTACAATGAATTTACCTTGTCTTTCAACCTCATTTCGTGGCAGAAAATGAAAGAGGTGAGAGAGACACTTGTCATCTATGTAGAAGACCTTGTTTACTATTTAAGGAGCCATTCTCCTTCTCACTTGATACACAAAATAAACGAGAGCAATAAAGAATAGGAGGAGAAGAAGCGTGAGGAGAGAAGAAGAAGAAGAAGAAGAAGAAGAAGAAGAAGAAGAAGAAGAAGAAGAAGAAGGGAGAGAGAAGAGGCGTGGAGGAGGGAGGAAGAAGAGGTGAAGCGTGAGGGAGAAGGAAGAAGAAGAAGAAGGAGGAGGAGGAGGAAGAGAAGAAGGAGGAGGAGAGAAGAAGATGAAGCGTGAAGGAGAGAGAGAGAAGAAAAGGTGAAGCGTAAGAGAGGAGAGAAGAAGAAGAAGACCGGAGGAGAGAGAAAGAAGAGAGAGAAAGAGGAGAGAGAAACAAGAGAGAGAAAGTAGAGAGAGAGACGTGAAGATAAAGAAAAGAGAGGCGTGAAGGAGAGAGAATATGGTCCGGAAGCTTGATTAGAATCCTTCGGTCAACGGTCAGGACGTTCGGGAAGCTTCGGGGTTTGAGTTCGTGCATTCGGGAGGTTCGGGTTCCAGTTCAGGGATCTCAGGATTCATACCGTGTCAGAACCGCCATTACCGCACCTATCTCACTGTGAGTCGGCTCACAAACTCGTAGATTCATATAGACCATAAATTGATAAACCGTAGTGCTAGGATTACATACCCGTTAATTAACCTTATTAGTAATTAATATTTAATTGGATGTTTAATGTTAAACCGGTTAGGATCGGATAAGCATGTTAGGGTTTAAAGAATTAAAAGGTTAATTGGTTGTGTGCCGCTAGGTTGTTAGTAATGATTGGGTGATGCATTCTTATACACCGTTGTGTAAGACCGTATATACATCTATATATGTATTAAGAACGATAATTAATGAATCTATATACGGGAAATTAAGACAATAAGTTAAACCTAAACACACATATAGAATATGAGAACGGGATTGGGGGTTTAGGTTTAATAGCGGGATTGGGTAATGAATAAAGTTAATTAATAATGAGACGTCGGGAAGTTAGTAAGTTTACTAACTCTAAACCGACGGATCGAGGAGTTAATAAAGGATATCTAGATTGGGTTAAATAAGGAATGTGGTGAGTTGTAAGCCGTCTACGGGTTAGCAATCCGCTAACCCAAGGTAGCGGATGAGAATGGATTAAAAGACTTAGAAACCCTAATAAGCCTGCCGGTGTTATGTTGTTGTGATTGTTGTGTTGATTGTGATTGAGTGTTTGATTATTGTGATTATTTTGCTGTGTTGAGCTTTGTGTGCAGGCTTGTTAGATTTCTCGGTGTTGGGCCGAGCAATCATTGTGGACACTTACTCCGGTCACGGGACCGGGTAAGTTAGTTGGTGCTGACTATGTATCTTACCTAGTCAGAGCGGTGGTAGTGTAGAGGCTTGCGGAATAGTTGGGGATTTATTATTGATATTGATTGCGTGATCTGTGCTAGAGTCCCAACGAGTCTGCGTGTTTATATTCCTGCACTAGGACTCTAGGGTGCGTTAGATTCCGCAAGCCTAGGTTTTGTGTACGTTCCGGTACTTCCGACCCGATTGGATCCTCGGGTTTTACCTAGCCAGGTCATGGTGATTCTGGTTAGGGTGTTAACCTACTGGGTGACGCCGGTATGTGTGTGATTCGGAGAATACGGGGTCATGTCCTAGGGCCGGATCGCATGGAAACTCTGGTCACCTGGGGTAACAGGAGTCACCGCGTATCGATGGACGGATAACGGTGTCCTAGCCGTGGGGACCTTGTGTACACGGTTAGGAGTCGTGGGTTAGTTACCATATAGGTGACGATGCAACCCGTGGAAGTTACCGAGTTCGTAGGGCCCAGCGTTGTTTTGTTATTTTCCTTTATTGCGCGTAGATAGATAGAGTCTAATCGAGGACATGTGCCGCAATGCCTTCGATTCCCTATTTCTCCTTATCTTTGGCATTGATTGTGTGTTGTGGGTTCATCACGACGTGGTAGTGCGTGATCGACTATTTATTTCTGTTGATTGTTATTTTGGGTTTTGGGCGGGAATCTGTAGACTCTAGATAGATTAGAAGCCGTTAGTGGGGAGCCGATTCAGTGGGTGATCTTAGATCGCTCATTATACTCTTTTGTGTTTTTCAGGTTTAGGTAGCGACGGACGCGGGAGGTCCTCGTTGTGGTTTCGGGTTGCTTGTGACGGGATTTGATTAGTGGGGTTTTGGGTGTTTTCTCGGTTTGGCGTTATTATTATTTCGTGTGTTGATTTCTTTGTATATTTGACTTGGCGATTGTTTGTGAAATTCTATTAAACGTTGTACTCAACGTTGATTACTCAGAAATGAAATTGTTTCCCTGATATGAGGTTTTAGTCCGAACCGACACAACTCATCGAAGTAGTGCAAGTGGTACCGCTTGTGCTATGGATATGAGGATAGCGGAGTCGATGATAGATTGGTGCGAGCCTTTGTCTCAAACCGAACTATCTTTGGCTTCGTCCTGTGGCGAACTTTTCCCGTTCGACTTGCTCGGGTTCGATCGGTCATGTTCTTGTTTGATTGTTGACCGGTCAGCTCGACGGTCAGCGGAGAATGGGAAAGGGGCGTTACAATAGACATCAGGTGGATTGGACATGAGATGTAAATCCACAACCAAGAGTTGTATTGGATACAACTAGCAAAGTTATTGCTTACCTAGATAGCTAAAATTTGGGTGACAGCCAGTGGCTCACTCAAATTTAGTGAAGTATGGATCTTTGATCATTGTATTCATTGGAGGAAACATTGTTTGAATATAATGCGAGTTTTCTTAATAGTTAAGATTTCTCATTTCTTGAACATCATAACTAAATCCTTTCCTTTCTTTGATCTCAGCTATGACTAACACTCATCACAACACTTTCTCCCTGCGATCCAGCCTTGAGAAGGACAAGTTAAATGGATCGAATTTTCTCGAATGGTATCGGAACTTGAGAATTGTTCTCAAGCAGGAGAAGAGGGACTATGTCCTGGAAAATGTTCTCCCTGAAAAACCGAGAGCCAATGCTCCACATGCAGAAAGGAGTGCTTGGGATAAGCATTCTAATGATGTGGTCGATGTGACTTGTCTCATGTTGGCTACCATGAACTCGGACTTGCAGAAGCAATATGAGAACGTGGAGTCGCCCATGGAGATGATCACTAGCCTGAAAAGTATGTTTCAGGAGCAGGCACGAACTGAGAGGTACCAGACGGTTAAGTCTCTCATTGAATGCAAGCTACCAAAGGACGGTCCAGTAAGTCCTCATGTCATAAAGATGATGGGTTATATTGATAACCTGGAGAAGCTGGATTGTCCCATTAGCCAAGAGTTGGCTACTGACATCATTCTACAGTCACTGCCGTCAAGCTATGATCAGTTTGTTATGAACTACAACATGAACAACGTGACGAAGACGTTGACTGAACTGCATGGTATGCTCAAGACAGCTGAGCCAAATATCAAGAAGGGCAATCCAAACGTACTTATGGTACAAGGAGGCAAGAAGTTTAAGAAACTTGGCAAGGGTAAGGGAAAGGGCAAGGCCGTCCAGGTTGAGAACCAGGATAAGCCTGCGCCAGCTGCCAAACCCAAGCCCGGCCCATCTGAGACTGATTAGTGCCATTACTGTAATGAGCTTGGGCATTGGAAGAGAAATTGCAACAAATTCCTGGAAGAGAAGAAGAAGAAGACTTTCGATACTTCGTCTTCAGGTATTTATATTATAGAAGTAAATGTTACTACTTCAGGTTCTACTTCTTGGGTATTGGATACCGGTTGTGGTGCTTATATTTGTACAAATATGCAGGGGCTAAGCAACAGTAGGACTTTGGAGAAAGGACAAGTGGACCTGCGCGTGGGGAATGGAGCAAGAGTTGCTGCATTAGCCGTAGGAACATTTAATTTGTCTTTACCTTCTGGTTTGGTTTTAGAACTTAATAATTGTTACTATGTACATGCTATTAGCAGAAATATTATTTCTATTCCTGTTTTGGATATAGAAGGATATCAGTTTTCAATTAAGAATAAATGTTGTTCTTTTGATTACAATGATATATTTTATGGTAGCACCCCGTTAGAGAATGGGCTTTATGTTTTAAACCAAAGCACACCAATCTATAACATTAACACCAAGAGATTCAAGTCAAATGACACGAATCAAACCTTTCTATGGCATTGTCTTTTGGGCCATATAAATTAGAAACGGATTCAGAAGCTCCATAGTGATGGACTTCTGGGCTCATTTGATTATGAATCATGTGAGAAATGCGAATCTTGTTTACTGGGCAAAATGACCAAGGCTCCTTTCAACAAACAAAATGAAAGGGCCAGTGACCTATTGGGCCTTATACATACCGATGTGTGTGGCCCAATGAGCACAAGTGCCAGAGGAAATTTTCGATACTTCATCACCTTTACTGATGATTTCAGCAGGTATGGCTATGTCTATTTGATGAGACACAAGTCAGAATCTTTTGAAAGGTTCAAAGAATTCCAAAATGAAGTACAGAATCAACTTGGCAAAAGTATTAAGGCTCTTCGATCAGATCGTGGAAGAGAATACTTAAGCCAAGAATTCAGTGATCATCTAAGAGATTGTGGAATTGTCTCACAACTAACTCCTCCTGGAACACCTCAATGGAATGGAGTGTCCGAGAGGAGGAATCGGACTTTATTAGATATGGTTCGATCAATGATGAGTCACTCTTCTCTTCCACTATCCTTTTGGGGATACGCTCTAGAAACGTCTGCGTTTACACTTAATAGGGTTCCGTCAAAGTCAGTTGCAAAGACACCACATGAGATGTGGACTGGAAATGTTCCAAGTCTGTCTTTTCTGAAGATTTGGGGTTGTGAAGCTTATGTTAAGCGGTTAATTACAGATAAGCTCGAACCCAAATCAGATAAATGCTACTTCGTTGGTTATCCTAAGGAAACCAAGGCTTACTACTTTTACAACCAGTCCCAGAACAAAGTGTTTGTTGCTCGGAACTGTGTTTTTCTTGAGAGAGAGTTTCTTTCCAAGAGAAACAGTGGGAGTAAAGTACAACTCGAAGAAGTTCGAGAGCCACAGGAAACCGCTCAGCCCGTTGCGGAGGAGAAAAAGTTGGATTACAAAGAGTTGTAGAACCCACGCCTGTGGAGCCTGAAATTCGCAGATCCGAAAGGATTCGTCACGAGCCTGAGAGATATGGATTTCTCGTAACCAATTATCATGACTTGTTGATCATTGACAGTGACGAGCCCGCGAATTTTGAAGAAGCAATGATGAGCCCTGACTCCGAAAAGTGGCTGAAAGCCGCTGAATCCGAAATGGGATCCATGTCACAGAACAAAGTATGGACTTTGGTCGATTTACCCAATGGTGCAAAAGCCATTGAGTGTAAATGGATTTTCAAGAAGAAAATTGATGTGGATGGAAATATTCAGATATATAAAGCAAGGTTGGTGGCAAAAGGTTTCAAACAAATTCATGGTATTGACTATGATGAAACCTATTCCCCTGTCGCTATGCTTAAGTCCATTCGGATTCTCCTAGCAACAGCCGCTCATTATGATTATGAGATCTGGCAGATGGATGTGAAAACAGCTTTCCTTAGTGGAATTCTGGAAGACGATGTGTACATGACACAGCCTGAAGGTTTCATTGATCCTAATGATGCTAGGAAGGTATGCAAACTTCATCGATCCATTTATGGGTTGAAGCAAGCATCACGGATTTGGAATCTTCGTTTTGATGAAGTAATCAAAAAGTTTGATTTCATCAGAAACGAAGAAGAACCGTGTGTTTACAAGAAGATTAGTGGGAGTGCAGTTGCATTTCTCGTATTGTATGTAGATGACATACTCCTTCTCGGAAATGACATTTCGTTGTTGCAGTCTATCAAGACTTGGCTCGGAAGTTGTTTTTCAATGAAAGACATGGGAGAAGCTGCATACGTTCTTGGAATAAGAATCTATAGAGATAGATTAAATAAGCTAATTGGATTGTGTCAAGATACTTATATCGATAAGGTATTACACAGATTTTGTATGCATGATTCCAAGAAGGGCTTCATACCAATGTCTCATGGCATAAGTCTCAGCAAGAAGCAGTGTCCTGCGACACCGGCTGAGCGAAAACGCATGGTCGGATTCCTTATGCTTCGGCTTTAGGATCCATCATGTATGTCATGCTCTGTACTCGTCCAGATGTTGCTTGTGCTTTAAGCATGACGAGTAGATACCAATCTGATCCAGGTGAAAGTCACTGGACAGCTGTCAAGAACATTCTGAAGTATTTGAGAAATACTAAGGATAAATTCTTGGTATACGGAGGAAGTGATGAGCTGGTAGTAAGTGGTTACACGGACGCAAGTTTTCAGATGGACAAAGATGATTTCCGATCACAATCTGGTTACGTCTTTTGTCTGAACGGCGGTGCAGTTAGTTGGAAGAGTTCCAAGCAGGACACTGTAGCAGATTCCACGACTGAAGCTGAGTACCTCGCTGCTTCTGAAGCGGCAAAGGAGGTTGTTTGGATCAAGAAGTTCATCACTGAACTTGGTGTAGTTCCTAGTATTTCTGAGCCAGTGGCTTTGTATTGTGACAACAATGGAGCCATTGTGCAAGCAAAGGAACCTAGGTCACACCAAAAGTCCAAACACATAGAGAGGAGATATCACCTTATCCATGATATCATTAACAGAGGAGATATGAAGATCAGCAGAGTCCCAACGGATGAGAATGTTGCTGATCCTCTGACCAAGCCTCTCCCAAGGCCTAAGCATGAGAGTCATACTACTGCTATAGGCATTAGATTTCTTAAGATGTGATCTTGATTTCAGTGGGAGTTGTATTTGGTTTTTAGTTATGACATGATGTTCGTAAAACATAATTTGGTTATGTTATTTTAATGAAATTGTTTCAGTATTATTTAATTGTGTTATTAAATAATTGTCCCAAAGTAATTTATGACATTTTATAGGCCATCAAGTATGTGACTTGATCATGAAACCCTATAGGAAATAAATGACATAAATTACAATGGTCCCTGGTCGAGGTTGTTAAAGTGGGACATTAACAGCCGCGTGAGACTAGTATGTGAGGTGACTGATGACTAAGTTTCATGAAGTCATTAATAAGAGTATTAGAGTCAATCACATAGATATTTGTTAGAGAACACAGGATCGGATTTGACCCATTGATGAGAACTCTACAAGATGGTTATATGAGTGTCATAAGAGTTTCTCATTACGACTATAGAGTATAGTCCTTAGACCTGAGTTCATCATGATTTCTTACATGTGGATTGGTCCGTCTTGACTTTGTCAAACGTCAGCCGTAACTGGTGACTATAAAGACACTGATTGGGCGTATCATGAAATGTGAAAGGAACATGGATGGAACAAGATGGGATTTGTACCTCCTATATAACAGGATACAAATATCTCAGGGCCTGTCAAAGATTTGATACAGGAAATGCGTGGCCGCGCTCAAACGAGGTGAATGTCAGTCGTTTGTCTTATCAGTATAAATCGGACTTCGATAAACATGATCTAGCTAAATAAGGATGACACAGTTCTTGCCTTATGCCAGATCGAGATATAGATACAACGGGATTATGGGAATAGATGATTCCAGTACAAGTGGGAGATTGTTGGGAATGTCCTGAAATCTATTGTACTTACTCTAAGTGAGAGTTGTATTGTCGAGATGAGACAGTCATATAATACTAGGCAATCATAATGCTTTACTAGAATCCACTTATGATCAATGAGTTAAGAACCCATTGCTAGTGTTATATGATCCTACAAGGTCACACACCTAAGAAAACTGAACATAGAATGTGAGGTTGATCATTAGTGTAATGATCTGATAAATGCATATTTGATATGCATTCAATATCGAGTTTCTGAAACAATGTCGATCGACACAGAATGTGCATCGATCGACACAGATCGCGAATGGCCAGATTAATTTCGGTTTAATCGTTGGTTATTCGGGTCGTGGTTTAAGTCAACATATATAAGATATATGGTCGACTTTTACACGACACCTGACCTAATTCACAGCCACAAAGTGAAACTAGAAACCTCTCAAGAGATCTGATCTCAAAGGCACTAGCATCCCAACTGTTCAGTTCGTGTGCGTGTGGATACCAGTAGAGGCGCAGCAATTGAGGCGCTGAGAATCTCAAGTACTTGCAAAACCCTTCCGCTGCTAATCACCAGGTAACTTCGAGATCTGTAGATTCAATATAACATGAACCCTAGATCCTAGGCTACGGAATTTAGACTAGGGCTGCCTAATTGGATTAGGAACTGCTAGAAATTCCTACAGGGTGTCCTTAGTAGGTTGATCTGTTTGGGGTTTTCTAACAGTCATAGAGGCTCTGCAAGTCTGTCCAATGGTCACTTAGTTCCTGTTCAAGCGAAAAGTTTCTTCGGAAAATCATAGTTTCAAAAAACAAATTTGACTCAATAAAACAATTTTGAAAAATAAAAGGCTGACTCTAAGAAAAAAAAGAAGATAGGAGTCAGTACCACCTCCTCCACACTTGAAACACACTGTCCCCAGTAGTGTCAAGCTAAGGTTCGGTAAAAAGAAACGAAAAATGTTTGGACGAGTTAATGTCTGTCGGATTTTACCTGTGTCGCTCCTGCATCGACTGTTTCACTAGGTGCGTCGATCGTTGCAGGGCGATTGCGATATGGGTCGATCGTTTCTTAGGACCGCAACGACCGATGCAATGCGATTTTCGTGGTGTGACGATCGACACACATGTCCGTGTCGATCGTTGCATTGCGATTTCGTCGAAACCTGCAGACAAAACTTCACCAAAACCAAAAACAAACGTAAAATCCTAACAAAACACCAAAAATGAATATGCGAAAACGAAACAGTGGGTTGCCTCCCACTCAGCGCTTGTTTAGCGTCAATATCTTGACGTTTTAGCTGAATCAGACAGAGGGTGCAACATCCAGAGGCAAAATCTGACCTCCTGGAATCTCGGCCTTAGCCCAATAATGTTTTACTCTCTGTCCATTCATAGTAAATTCCTTACCTTCTTGGCTGATTAGAACAACAGCTCCATAAGGACGTACCTCCTTGATCGTGAAAGGACCAGACGACCTTGATCTCAGCTTACCTGGAAACAATTGCAAACGAGAGTTATACAAAAGTACCTGATCATTGGGCTCAAATTGTCTAGAGACAATCCTCTTGTCATGATAAGCCTTAGTCCTCTCCTTGTACAGCTTTGAGTTCTCATAAGCATGATGCCTAATCTCATCTAACTCATTAAGCTGCACCAATCTCCTCTCTGCAGCAGACTTAAGATCAAAGTTCATCTGCTTCACAGCCCATGCTGCCTTGTGCTCTAGCTCTACTGGCAGATGACATGCTTTTCCATACAGCAAGTGAAAGGGAGTAGTCCCAAGTGGTGTCTTGAATGCAGTCCGGTAAGCCCATAGTGCATCATCCAGCTTTGCTGCCCAATCCTTCCTTGTCTTCCCAACTGTCTTCTCTAAGATCTCTGTGATCTGTCTGTTAGAGACCTCAACTTGTCCACTAGTCTGAGGGTGATAAGGAGTAGCAACTCGGTGATGAACTCCATGCTTCTATAGCAGCTTCTCGAAGACCTTATTAATGAAATGAGATCTTCCATCACTAATTACTATCCGAGGTACTCCAAATCTAGGGAATATGATGGTCTTAAACAGCTTAATCACCACCGAAGAATCATTGGTTGGACTAGCTATTGCTTCTACCCACTTAGATAAATAGTCCACAGCAACCAAGATGAATTTATTCCCATAGGATGAGGGAAAAGGACCCATAAAGTCTATGCCCCAGCAATCGAAAACCTCAACCTCAAGAATGAAATTCTGAGGCTTCTCATGCTTCTTACTGATTTTCCCTCTCCTCTGACAGGCATCACACCGAGAAACAAAGGAATGAGCATCTGCAAACATTGAAGGCCACCAGAAACCTGCTTGCAGGACCTTAGACACAGTCTTGAAAGTAGCAAAATGTCCAGCATAATCTGATCCATGACAGTGGAATAGGATATCTGGAACCTCTGATTCAGCAACGCATCTCCTGTAAAGACCATCCGAACAATGCTTGTAGAGATAATGCTCATCCCAGTAGTATCGCCTGAGCTCCCTGAAGAACTTCTTCTTTGCATACCCCTTCAAATCATCTGGTTCAGTCTCTGCAGCCAGGTAATTAGCTATATCTGCGTACCAGGGTCGATCGGAGGTTGCGACAGCATCAACTTCGAAGTCCCAATTTCCAATCTGAACCGTGAGGGGTTCTGGGCTCGTATTCGTACTGCAACGATCGTCGCATAAGGTATCATCGATCGTTGCTTCCCCGATACATGCATCGATCGTCACAGATGTGTCATCGATCGACGCAATGCGATTAATCCGACAGTTCTGCAATTTTCCGCCCAAATCTGTCTGAAACACTGTCCTGATCATATTGACGTTCTCCTCAGGCAAGAAATCATTAATGGCATGTCTTCCTCAACCAGCATCCTTGACAGATGGTCAACAACTCCATTTTCAACTCCCTTCTTGTCCCTTACTTCAATGTCAAACTCCTGAAGGAACATAATCCATCTCAACAATCTTGGCTTAGCATCTTTCTTCTGCATCAGATACTTCAGGGCTGAATGATCAGTGTGTACAATCACCTTAGAGCCAACAAGATAAGGGCGAAACTTCTCAAATGCAAAGACAACAGCCAACAACTCCTTCTCTGTAGTGGCATAGTTTCTTTGCGCATCATCTAGTGTCCTGCTGGCATAGTAAATAGCATGAAGCTTTCTGTCCTTCTTCTGTCCCAGAACAGCCCCTACAACATAGTCACTCGCATCATACATAACCTCAAAAGGTAGATCCCAATCTGGTGGCTGAACTATAGGAGCACTCACTAATGTTTGCTTGATCTGTTCAAATACAGTCTGGCAATCTGCATCGAACTCAAATTTGGTATCCTTACATAGCAAAGCAGTTAGTGGTCTAGCAATCTTACTGAAATCTTTGATGAACCGTCTATAGAAACCAGCATGTCCAAGAAAGCTCCTCACAGACTTCAGAGAATCAGGCGCCTGAAGGCTGGTCATCACCTCAATCTTAGTGCGGTCAACTTCGATCCCTTCTTCAGACACTCTATGTCCAAGTACAATGCCATCTCTGACCATGAAATGGCACTTCTCCCAATTAAGAACCAAGTGCTTCTCCTCGCATCTAGCTAGTACCTTGCACAGATTATCCAAGCACTCATTATAAGATGACCCGTAAACTGAAAAGTCATCCATAAACACCTCCATAAAGTCCTCTATCATATCAGTGAATATGGACATCATGCATCTCTGGAAGGTAGCTGGCGCATTACAAAGACCAAAAGGCATCATGCGGTATGCAAATGTGCCATATGGACAAGTAAAAGTAGTCTTTCCCTGATCTTCTGGATGGATGGGAATCTGAAAGAAGCCTGAATATCCATCGAGGAAGCAATAATAAGGGTGATTAGCTAACCCTCCAGCATCTGATCAATGAAAGGTAAAGGGAAATGATTCTTCCTTGTCGCAGCATTGAGCTTCCTATAATCTATGCACATCCTGTGTCCAGTCACAGTCCTTGTAGGAATCAGCTCGTTCTTCACATTCTTCACTACTGTAACTCTGTTGGGAATGTCCTGAAATCTATTGTACTTGCTTTAAGTGATAGTTGTATTGTCGAGATGAGACAATCATATAATACTAGGTAGTCATAATGCTTTGCTAGAAGCCACTTATGATCAATGAGTTTAGAACTCATTGCTAGTGTTATATGATCCTACAGGGTCACACACCTAAGCAAACTGGACGTTAAAGACGAGGTTGATCATTAATGTAATGATCTAGTAAATGCATATTTGATATGCATTCGATATCAATGTTCTGGGACTGCATCGATTGATGCATATAGTGCAACGATCGATGCACTCGCGGATTAATCAGATTAATTCGGTTAATCGTTGGTTAAATTCCGTCATGGTTTAAGTCAACATATATAAGATATATGGTCGACCTAAACTAATAAAAAAACCTAATACACAACCACCAGAACTTGAATAGAAACCTCTGAAGAGATTGGATCTCTATAGGCACTAGCATCCCTGCTGTCTAGTTTGTGTGCGTGTGGATACCAGTAGAGGCGCAGCATTTGAGGCGCTCTAGATCTCGATTATCTGCAAATCTTCCGCTGCTAATCACCAGGTAATTCTGAGATCCCATTGATTCAATTACGTGAACCCTAGATCCTAGGCTTGGAATTCAGACCAGAATTGCCTAATATGATTAGGATCTGCTAGAAATTCCTTCAGTGGTATCAGAGCTTTAGGTTCCATTGAATCTGGAGCATGTTGATTAGATTAGTTGAATCTGAATCTGTGTATGGTTCATACAAACTTGCTAAAATTCGTTTTCATGAAAACCTAGTTTAGGGTTCTGATCGAAAACGTTTTAGGGTCTTTTCGCATGGTGTCGATCGTTGCCAATCCGGCATCGATCGACACATGGCGAAAACCCGAATAAAGTTTAGGGTTTTTTTTCGCATGGTATCGATCGATGCCAATCCGGCATCGATCGACACAGGGCGAAAACCCGAATAAAATTATGTTTCGCCTAGTGTCGATCGACGCAAGAGTTGTGTCGGTCGACGCAGACCTCGCGAGATTGATGAATCGGTTCAATTGGATTGGACCGGTTATCGAGCTTGGTTAAAGATGGTTAAACACTAAGAATGGTTTATTGCGATTGGGTTGGTATCGACCGATGCTAATGTAGCATCGATCGACACTGACCGGTACTCAAAACCGGGTCAATTGGATTGATCGGTTATCGCAGATTGGTTTTGGTTAATCAGCATCGATCGACACTAAAGTAGTGTCGGTCGACACAAGATTCGATGATTAGGTTATGGAACCTGAAATCACAGAACCAAACCAAGACAAATTATTTAATTAGAAGAATTAAAACATAATAAAACTGAACGTTTTAAATGGTTCTGTTCCTCAATCAAATATCAAGTGATACTTGATGTCTTTCCAATCTTGTCAACTGTCAAGACCCATTTAATTGTGTGATAGACTTGCAGTGCAAGATGTTCACAATTACATGAGTAAGACAGAGGTAATCGTGTTGATGGATTTGCAGTGCAAGACATCGACAATTACATGACTAAAGAGATTGGTTTACTTGACTGGGCCATCAAAATCGTTTTGGGCTCAGAGACATCAGGTGGATTTGACATGAGATGTCATTCCACAACCAAAAGTTATATTGGATATAACTAGCAAGGTTGTTGCTTACCTAGATAGCTAAAATTTGGGTGATAGCCAGTGGCTCACTCAAGTTTAGTGAAATATGGGTCTTGGATCATTATATTCATCTGAGGAAACATTGTTTGAATATAATGCGAGTTTTCTTAATAGTTAAGACTTCTCATTTCTTGAACATCATAACTAAAACCTCCCTTGTTTTTCAGCTATGTCTAGCACAAACCATCGTAACAATTTCTCCATGCGATCCGTCCTTGAGAAGGACAAGTTAAATGGATCCAAATTTCTTGAATGGTATCGGAACTTGAGAATTGTTCTCAAACAGGAGAAAAAGGACTATGTCCTTGAGAAAGTTCTCCCCAAGAAGTACCGAGCCAATGCCTGGCAGTCAGATAAGGATGCTTGGGATAAGCATTCTAATGATGCGGTGGATGTGAGTTGTCTCATGTTGGCTACCATGAACTCGGAATTGCAGAAGCAATATGAGTACGTGGAGTCGCCAATACAGATGATCACTGGCCTGAAAAGTATGTTTCAGGAGCAGGCACGAACTCAGAGATACCAGACGGTTAGATCTCTGATTGAGTGCAAGCTACCAAAGGGCGAACCAGTTAGTCCTCATGTCATTAAGATGATGGGTTATATTGATAACCTGGGGAAACTGGATTGTCCCATTAGCCAAGAGTTGGCTACTGACATCATTCTACAGTCACTGCCGTCAAGCTATGATCAATTTGTTATGAACTATAACATGAACAACTTGACGAAGACGTTGACTGAATTGCATGGGATGCTTAAGACTGCTGAACATAACATCAAGAAGGACACCCCAAATGTCCTTATGGTACAAAAGGGTAAAAAGTTTAAGAAACTTGGTAAGAACAAAGGTGATGGCAAGACGAGCTCGATTGTGAATCCAAGCGAGTCTGGCCATGTTCCTAAGGTTAAAACCAGTCCTTCTGAAGATGTTAAGTGCCGTTATTGTAATGGTTATGGGCATTTGAAAAGAAACTGCAATAAATTCTTGGAAGATTATGAGAAGCTGAAGAAGACGTACGAGACTTCTTCTTCAGGTATTATGTTATAGAAGTAAATGTTACTTCTTATAATCCTACTTATTGGGTATTGGATACCAGCTGTGGTACTCATATTTTGTGAAAATGTGCAGGGCATGAGCAAAAGTAGGACTATGGAAAAAGGACAAGTGGACCTATGAGTGGGAATGGAGCAAGAGTTGCTGCATTAACTGTAGGAGTATTTCATTTGTTTTTTCCTTTTATGGCATGTTTTGAACTTGAAACTGCTACTATGTAACTGCTATGAGCAGACAGATTATTTCTAATCCTTGTTTGGATATGGAAGGATATCAGTTCTCAAATCAAGAATAAGTGTTATTCATTTGATTACAGTGATATATTTTATAGTAGCAGTCCATTAGAGAATGGAATTTATGTTCTAAACCAGAATGTGCCTAACTATAACATTGATACCAAGAGATTCAAGTCAAATGATACGAATCAAACTTCTTTCTAGCATTGTCGTTTTGGGCTCATTTGATTATGAATCATAATGAGTAAAGTGAATCTTGTTTATTGGAAAACGACAGAGGCCCCTTTCAACAAAGGTAGTGTCGATCGATGCATGTATGCAACGATCGATACAGGTTGCGAACGAACGGATAAAATGAATGGGCCAGAGGATTATTGGGCTTTATACATACGGATGTACATGGCCCGATAAGCGCAAATGCTAGAGGAAATTTTCAGTGCTTCATTACCTTTACTGATATTTTCAGAAGGTACGGTTATGCCTTCTTTATAAGGCATAAGTCAGAATCTTTGAAAAGTTCAAACAGTTCCAAAAATGAAGTACAGAATCAATTTGGCAAAGGTATTAAACCTCTACGATGAGATCATGGAGGTGAATACTTAGGTCAAGAATTTAGTGATCATCTGAGAGATTGTGAAAGTGTTTCACAATTCACTCCTCCTGTATCGGACTTTATTAGATATGGTTCGATCAATGATGAGTCACTTAGATCTTCCATTATCTTTCTAAGAATACGCTCTAAAATGTCTGAGTTTACTTTAAATAGAGTTCCATCAAAATCAGTCACAGAGATACCACATGAGATGTGGAATGGAAATGTTTCTGATTTATCCATCATGAAGATTTGGAGTTGCGAGACTTATATAAAACGTTTAATCTCTGATAAGCTCACACCCAAATCTGATAAGTGCTGCTTCATTGGCTGTCCTAACAAAACCAAGGCATGTTACTTTTACAACCAGTTCGAGAACAAATTGTTTGTTGCTCGGAACTATGTTTTCTTGAGAAAGACTTTCTTTCCAAGAAGAACAGTGGGAGTAAAAGTACAACCCGAAGAAATTCGAAAAATCACAGGAGACTGCTCAACCTGATGAGGAAGAGCAGCAGTTGGATCTACAAAGAGTTGTAGAACCTGCACCTGTGGTGCCTAGAGTTTATAAAGGATCTGGTGAATGTATATTCGATATACATTTAAATGGCGAGTTTCTGAAGAAGTGTCGATCGACACAAAAGTTGCATCGATCGACACAGATCGCGAACCAAATATTGATTTTGGTTTATGACTTAATTAACTACGGTTTAAATCTTGGTTAATTAGGTCGTGGTAAAAGTATACATATGAGATATGTGTGCGCGACTTTTACAGAAAACTGAAGCTCGCAGATCTGAAAGGATCCGTCACGAACCCGAGAAATATGGATTTCTCGTAACCAATTGCCGTGATCTACTGATCATTGAAAGTGATGGGCCTGCGAATTTTGAAGAAGCAATGATGGGCCTTGACTCCGAAAATGGCTGAAAGCCGCTGAATCCGAAAATGGTTATATTCAGATATACAAAGCAAGGTTGGTGGAAAAGGTTTCAAGCAAATTCATGGTGTTGACTATGAAGAAACCTATTCCCCAGTCAACATGCTTAAAGTCCGTTCGGATTCTCCTAGCAACCGCCACTCATAATGGTTATGAGATCTGGCAGATGGATGTGAAAACAGTTTTCCTTAATGGAATTCTGGAAAGGGATGTGTACATCACACAACCTGAAGTTTTCATTGATCCTAATGAAGCTAGGAAGATATGCAAGCTTCACCGATCCATTTATGGATTGAAGCAAGCATCTCGGAGTTGAAATCTTCGTTTTGATGAAGCAGTCAAAAGGTTTGACTTCGTCATTAATGAAGAGGAACCGTATGTTTACAAGAGGACTAGTAGGAGCGCAGTTGCATTTCTGGTATTGTAGGTTGATAACATACTACTTCTCGGAAATGAAGTTCCATTGTTTCAATCTGTTAAGACTTGATTCGAAAGTTGTTTTTCGATAAAATTATGGGAGAAACAGTATACATTCTTGGAATATGAATCTATAGAGATAGATTGGATAAGCTAATTGGATTGTGTCAAGATACTTATAGTGATAAGGCCTTGCACATGTCCAATATGCAGGATTCCAAGAAGGGATTCGTGCAAATGACTCTTGGTATTACTCTTAGCAAGACGCAGTGTCTTGCGACACACGCTGAGCAAGAGCAAATAAGGGTCAGACTACTGCTAAAGGCATTGGATGTCTTAGGATGTGATCTTAATTTTAGTGGGAGTCATTGTTATTAATTTTAGTTATGATATGATGTTCGTATAAACATAATTTGATTATGTTATTGAAATCTGACATCTGTATTGTTTAATAATGGTTATTAAATAATAGTCCCAAAGTAATTTATGACATTTTATAGGTCATCAAGTATGTGACTTGATCATGAAACCCTATAGATAATAAATGACATAAATTATGTTGGTCCCTGGTCGAGGTTGTTAAAGTGGGACATTAACAACCGTGTGAGACTAGTATGTGAGGTGACTGATGACTAAGTTTCATGGAGTCATTAATAAGAGTATTAAAGTCAATCACATAGATATGTGTTGGAGAACACATGATCGGACATGACCCACTGATGAGAACTCTACGGGATAGTTATATAAGTGTCATGAGAGTTTTCATTACGACTATAGAGTATAGTCCTTAGACCTGAGTTCATCATGTTATCTTACATGTGAATTGGTCCGCTTTAACCTTGTCAAACGTCAGCCGTAACTGGTGACTATAAAGGCATTGATTGGGCGTATCATGAAGCGTGTGAAGAGATAGGGATGGAACAAGATGGGATTTGTCCCTCCTATATAACAGGAGATAAATATCTCAGGGCCCATCGAAGATTTGATACTGAGAAATGTGTGGTCACACTCAAACGAGGTGATTGTCAGTCGTTTGTCTTGTCAGTATAAATCGGAGTTCGATGAACATGATCTTGGCTCAATAAGGATGACACGGTTCTTGCCTTATGCTAGATCGAGATATAGTGACGAAGGGATTATGGGAATAGACGATTCCAGTACAAGTGGGAGATTGTTGGGAATGTCCTGAAATCTATTGTACTTGCTCTAAGTGATAGTTGTATTGTCGAGATGAGACAATCATATAATACTAGGTAGTCATAATGCTTTGCTAGAAGCCACTTATGATCAATGAGTTTAGAACTCATTGCTAGTGTTATATGATCCTACAGGGTCACATACCTAAGCAAACTGGACGTTAAAGACGAGGTTGATCATTAATGTAATGATCTAGTGAATGCATATTTGATATGCATTCGATATCAATGTTCTGGGACTGCATCGATCGATGCATATAGTGCAACGATCGATGCACTCGCGGATTAATCAGATTAATTCGGTTAATCGTTGGTTAAATTCCGTCATGGTTTAAGTCAACATATATAAGATATATGGTCGACCTAAACTAATAAAAAAACCTAATACACAGCCACCAGAACTTGAATAGAAACCTCTGAAGAGATTGGATCTCTATAGGCACTAGCATCCCTGCTGTCCAGTTTGTGTGAGTGTGGATACCAGTAGAGGCGCAGCATTTGAGGCGCTCTAGATCTCGATTATCTGCAAATCTTCCGCTGCTAATCACCAGGTAATTCTGAGATCCCATTGATTCAATTACATGAACCCTAGATCCTAGGCTTGTAATTCAAACCAGAATTGCCTAATATGATTAGGATCTGCTAGAAATTCCTTCAAACTCCACCTTTCTTAGGCACTACCTGGACTGGACTAACCCAATCACTGTCTGAAATAGGATAGATGATCCCAGCATCCAAAAGCTTCATGATTTCTTTCTTTACCACATCCTTAAGGTTAGGATTAAGCCTCCTTTGATGCTCAACATATGTCTTAGACTCGTCCTCAAGATGTATCCGATGCATGCACAGCTCCGGAGAGATACCTGAAATTTCATCAAGAGAATAGCCAAGAGCTTTGCGATGCTTGCGCAGCTTGCTTAGCAGTAAAGTGAGCTCTGTGTTGTTCAAACTAGCATTAACAATCACTGGATATGTTGAATTAGGTCCAAGAAACACGTACCTTAGCCCGGATGGAAGTTGTTTCAGCTCAATTTTCGGAGCTTTTTCCTCTGCCCAGTCTCTGTCGACTTGCAACGATCGATGCTTAACCTGTGTTGATCGATGCAAAGTCGCGTCAGACACATCCACCTGCATCACTTGTTCAGCAGAATCCATCAGCCTCGCATAGCAGATTGCGGGCTCGTCTTGCAGGTGTTCCAGCTCCAGTATAGAGCTCAGTAAAGCTCTCTCCAGTGGATCCTCAGCATGTGACTTATGAAAGTATTCTGCAGCCAAGTCACTGAGTGTGTCCACATAAAAGGTCTGCCCGTCGATGGTTTGTCTCTTCACCAGCTTGTTCATATCAAAGCTCATCTTCAGATCACCCACATTCAGAATTATCTTACCTCTCTGACAGTCAATCATCACACCCGCAGTAGCCAAGAAAGGCCTACCACAAAATCAGTAGGAATCACACATTGGCCAATCATGATAGGCACATCCTCTAATATTCCCTCAGGAATTCTGATTGTTCTATCTGCTAAAACCAATGAAATCCTAGTGGGCAGGAAGTCAGTCATTCCAAGTCTCTTAGCAACAGAGAAGGGCATAAGATTCACACTAGAACCAAGATCACATAGAGACCTTTCAAATATTTCCCTGTAGATAGCACAATCCAACACAAAGCTTCCCGGATCTTTCAACTTCTCAGGAATCCTGCCCTGAATCACTGCACTACATACCTCTGTGATCATCATTACACTCTCCTCATCAGTCCATTTACCAGCAAGTAGGTCCTTAAGGCATCTTTTCATCACAGGAGTGGTTTCCATAGAGTCAATCAAATGCACTTCAACTTTTACCTTTTTAATGAGCTCCTTGCATTTGGCATACTGCTTATCGTTCTTAGCCTTCCTGGGGTTCTTAGGAAAAGGTACCTTAGTCTTGTAGACCCTTTCATTCGACTTCGTCAGTTTCTCTGCGTCTGAGCTCTCTGCAGTCGCATGGCGTCGACCGTTGCTAGTGTTGCATCGAGCGTTGCTAGGCGACTGTGTTACAACCTCTGCGTCGAGCATGGGCTCGTTATCCTTATTTTTGCTTTGCATCGACCGTTGCTGAGGTGCGTCGATCGATGCATTGCGAATCCCTCGGATCTCATCATCCAATTCTTCAATCTCCACGATTTCCTTGACACTTAACTGCTTTTTCTGGGCAGGAAACAGCTCCTTACCACTTCTCAATGTCACTGCATTGCACTGATACTTAGGATTAGCATCAGTCCGTCCCGGAAGAGATCCATCTGGCCTCTGAACATATCCAGTAGTCCTAGCAACCTTAGCTTCAAGCTCCCTCATATGTGTGCTCAAGGATTCAAACTTCTCATTCAAATCTTCATATACAACACCTAACTTCTTGTTGAAATCCACAGCATTCTTAGTCTGTCCTTCCAGCAGCTGTTCCATCATGGCTTCCATCTTTCTTTCATGAGCATTAGCAGCATGAGGTGTCTGATATGAGGAAGATCCATAAGTCCTCTAGTTACCTGTCTGAAAAGGTTCCTGAAAACCAGCATTCTGTCCAAATCCAGAAGAGTTTTGATTGCTTGTGAAAGCACTCTTCTGTCCACCATTGAAGAATCTATTACCTTGCTGATTACCAAACCTATTTCCTTGGAATCCAGAGCCACCAATGTAGTTCACATCCTCTTCCTGATTGTCTTCTTCAGCTTCAAATACCTCAACATCCTGAGCAAAGTGGACAGCTTTCTTCCCAGCCAGCAGGTTACAAACTGTATCCAACTTACTCTTGATATCAGCTATCTCCAGATTATCTATCTTCCCAGCAGACTCCTTCCTTCTCTTATCAGCAGTCTTGCAGCTATTACTGTTCACCAAGTTATCTATCAACTGCTTTGCTTGCTCAGGAGTCCTAGTGTTGAAATTTCTATTGCTGGAATTATCCAACGCAGTCTGATAAGGGAGATTTATACCTCTGAAGAAGATACCCAGCAATGTTACATCAGTAAATCCATGATGTGGGCAGTCTCGTTAGTACTTCTTAAACCTCATCCAAGCAGCCTTAAAAAGCTCTATAGGATCTTGGGAGAAAGTGAGAATGTACTGTCTCGACTGATCAGAGCGAGCATCATCATAAAAGTGTCTCAGAAACTCACTCTTCACAGCATCCCATGTAGTAAACTTCCCAGGTGGAAGTTGTTTCAGCCAGGCAGCAGCATCTCCAGCGAGAGAGTAGGAGAAAAGCTTGAGATACAGATATTCATAGTTCACTCCATCATACTTCATCCCAGTGACTATGTCCTCAAACTCATCAATATGATCCATTGGCTGCTCAGTCGGAAACCCATGGAAGGCATTCTGCCTCAGAATAGAGTAGTAGATGGTCTTGATCTCAAAGTCATTCCTCTCAAAACCAGGAGGTACAAGTGCTGACCGGTTAGCATGAAACTCATCCGGACGGTTATAGTCAGCAAGGGTCCTCTCATGAACAACCATCTGCCTTTGTCCTTGTCCTTGTCCTTGTGGCGGTTCGGGCGCAGGTTCAGGGATCACATTCCCTTCAGCATCAATCTGTTGCCCAGCAGCATTGTACGGATTGTTTTGTCGGTCCCTTTAGGTACCTCGAGCATCAGGTATCAAAATTAAGCGTTCTTGTACCATCTTTGCTCGTTGACTCTTCCTGTTAGTTCTCTCTACTCTAGCAAGCTCTTCAAGTCTGAGATTAACGAGATTCGAGTTCGGGTTACTTCTGGTATCACGCGTCTGCATAAACCATCTGCAATCGTAGCGCAACAATCGATGCTAAGAGGCAACGATCGATTCAACTCAAATCGCATTGCAACGATCGATTCAAAGGTATGCAACAATCAATGCCAAGCGAATGTCAGACCTGCGACAGAGAAAAACAGAGAAGAAAATCAGTAACTAAAAATAAAAATAAAAATCCTAGTCTAAACCCTAAGTTCAAATCTATCAAGGACTCAAAAGAGTCCCCGGCAACGGCGCCAAAAACTTGATAGGTCAAGAATTAATCCCTATTCTAACTGCAAGTGCACAGTGACACAGATGTAGTACTTAGGGTATCGAATCCACAGAGACTCCGGTCAACGATAGATTAAAAACAGTCAAGTTTGAACTAGGTGAAAGTAATGTGAAATTAAAAGCAAGCAGAAAAGTAAATCAGTAGCAGGAATGTCGGTTTTGAAAGCAATTAACTAAAAGCCCTAAGTCTAGGAAGTTCTCAGGAAATCAGACAAGCAGATAAGATAATCAGTCGAGATCAAATTAAGTACGGTTCTAGAACTCAAACACAGATATAGAACTAACCAACTTTCTTTGTGAGAATTCTCTAAGTCTAATACCAGAAATCCAAATGTCTTTGTAATTCCTAACAGATTAAACTAGCTTTAAGTTCAGGTTCGATATGTTCACAATTCAATTAAACCAAATTTCTTTGCGAGTAATTCAATTGCTCGATCTAAATAGTTCAGATTCTAAATCACACTTTCGTGTCAATTTAACAACCTAAGGTCTAGATTCTAAGTGATCAAGTTAGAACTAGCATTAAGCACAATTTAGATCAAATAACAATTATGATATGAATCCTTAACTGAATTAATTAAATCTAGCAAGTCATGAAATCCCTAGTGAGAATCCCTAAACTTAACTATGAATCTACTCAGGCATAGATAATGAAAACATGATCACTGAATTAATAGATTGCATAAAAGAGTAAAAGTAAAAGGGGTTCGAAATCTTCTCCAAAAGCAGGAAGCAATACAGGTTCAGATCAGCCCCAAATAGCTCTGAAAACTCTCAGCTCAAAGTATGAAAGCGTATCTAACACATAAGTCAAAAACCTAATTATAAAGGCATAATCACGGATTGGGGCTTCTTTGTGAATATTAGGAACTTCTAGGATTTAGTGCAATTTCCACATTCTTCATTAACTCTCGCGAGAATTGTCTGGTCACGCTGTGCATTGATCGATGCCAATGTGTGTCGATCGACATAGTCGTCAAATACGGGCAGTGACTTCTCTCTCTCGGCTCAAACCACCAAAATGCTCCATAAAGCTCCATAATCTCCAATTTAGCTCCAAAAGTACTTAAACCTGTTAAACACCTTAAATGACTCTAAAACATAGTAATAGACTCGATAAATATATACCATGGTTAAAAGCCCTAAAATCCATGGTATATCACTCAATACATGTACCATCTTCCCATTCTTCAACATACTTAGGACTCTCAACAGAACGTGGAAGCTCAACAAATTCATCCTCATGCATATCATCTTCTTTCACAACCTCTTCCACAACCTATTCCACACCCGGGATTTCAACATTTGTTTCTACATTATTACAATCTTTGTTAACATCTTCATCCATTACCTCTTCAAATACCGGTTCATTTTGATGCGTCAGTGGTTCAATACCACCTCTGTAGATAGCTAAAATACCAGCATTACCTACATCAGCAACTGGAGCATTTGAAAAATGCACATCATAATTCAACCCAATTGAACTTCCCCCAAATGCTTTTGAAAGTTGGTCACCCATCCCATTTGTTTCCAATTCTTTCATAACCTCCACATTCAAAACAGACCTAAGTTGGTCTTTTTCCAATGTCGTTAGATAAATAAGAACATCCTCATCATCCGTAATATCTTACGGGTATAAAGACATAGCCACCAACGGAATGTAGCTCAATTTCAGCTTCGTTATCGTTTTATCTACCCCCATCTTCAGGCAAATCTTTTCCACTAACTTTGCATACGTGATCTCCTCCAAAGATGCGGTCCTAAACGAAATATCATAAATTGAATTCCTACAGGAAATCCATGTATACTCTTCTGAATAATGTCCTCCATAGTCGAAATGTATGTTGGTGTGCATGATGGTCTTTGCATCTTGTAAGTACAATAAAAAGGATAACTCAAATATTAGAAAATACCCATTCTTCTGTACAGTACTTCTAATTGTACCAGTTGTCTTATGTTTCATTTATACCATTTGTCCCAGTTGACCTAGTTTTCCCATTTTTTCCAGTTGTCCTATCTCTACCGATTTCAAGAACCACCATAAATCTTAAAATCGAGCTCAAATCGGAATAGATTATTAGTAAAATCAGTTTCATCCGGCATATAAATGGCAAAATTTGTCAAATCCAAGAATCTCAAGCACTACATTGTACTAATGCAAACATTTTTCAAATCAAATTGGAAATCCCAAAATAGTATTACTCATACTTACAATCGAATAGCTCGATTTTAAGAGAATGGTCAATGCCGGCGGTCCAGGCGTGAATTACGCCGCCGATTGACGGTGTTTCGACGGTCGGAGAGCAAGCCGCCGGTGACGAATTCTTCTTCTTTCAGCTCGTCCGAGTTTCGAGGGGAGGAGAGAGAGAGCAGAGAGAGACGACCGAGTGGAGCAGAGAGAGAGAGACCACGTTTCTTTTTTAATTTCAGTTTCTTATTAAATAATTTATTTTAAATATTCAGAATTCATTTTTCTTTTCTTTTTATTTCGTTTAATAAAAAAAAAACAGTTTCATTAAGGGCAAAATCGAAAGTCTACATTAGGAAGGGTATGCAGACTATGGAAGGGTTGATGAGATCAATGTCCAGCCACTTAAGGACAAATGAGCAATTGATTCGTCGTCGATGGGGGTCGTCGGATGCTGCAAAATTTTTTTTTATTTGTTTGTTTAATTTTTATTATTATTTTGTTTAATGTATTTTATTGTCTGAAAAAATGTAATTGTATATTCAATTTTAATTTATATAATTTTTTAAAAAAAATTTATACCATAGTCACGGATTGATTCGTAGCTATTCGTGGCTAAGGCTTCGAAATGTATCATGGCCAATTCGTGGCTATGACCACAACTATAATCGTGGCTATTCATGGCTATAATAGCCACAAAAACTTTTCTTGCTATCCGTGGCTGCTAGCCACAGATAGTCACGAAAAGTCGATAGCATTGGGTTCATAGCCACGGCTTTTTTCGTGGCTATTCGTGGCTATTGCTAAAATAGCCAAGGATTAAGTTCGATAACCAAAAAAAAATTATGTGGCTATCGGGCAGTTTTTT
Source organism: Orychophragmus violaceus (assembly GCA_030180135.1). Lineage (NCBI taxonomy): Eukaryota > Viridiplantae > Streptophyta > Magnoliopsida > Brassicales > Brassicaceae > Orychophragmus > Orychophragmus violaceus. The sequence continues at coordinate 92,111,831 of CM058239.1, read as the reverse complement.
CGTAATGGCTCACCTGTTTGTTAAATGGTGTAAGCCTCAGACTGGCTTGAAATATTTCACACAAGTTCCAAATCTCTCTAACTATAATATGTAGTTTTTATACGGTGTGATATTATCTCATCCTTAAGATGCTCTAGAATTTAAAATGCGATCTGGAAACATTCTAATTCTCCAATTGTTAAAATGGAAAATAATGTTTACCTGTATAAATATGCCTTTTTGTTATTGGTTTGTATATTGTTCATGTAACTTTAACAAAAAATACATAAAATTTGAAAGATTTTTATAATAAGCATCTTTGCGGTAAGGAGCCCAAAGAATCTTTTCTCATTGTGCAGCTTTTCTATCTCTCAAAGAATCTTCTATCAAGTTTTGGTTTTCCTCATTATGACTTATATGACCCAATTGAAAATTATAGAAAAGAAAAAAATGTAAAGTTGCAGTAGATTCGGACACTCGGAGAAAAACTTAACAAAGTTTTTTTTTTTTGAAACTAGACCCCAGGGTTTATAAAAAAAGAATATGGGTTTTGAGTTTTGGGCATATGAAGAAAAAATTAAATCAGACCAAAAATTGAAAAGTTTGGACCATTACAAAAATTTGTGTTTTAAATTTTCTCAATTCATGTTTGCTTTTAGGTTAAATAAATAAATAAATAAATATATATTTGTATTAATTTTAAACTTAACAAAGTTAATGAGGAAATAATGGTCGTCCAGAAGATTCTTTTTCATCTTTATGTTTAGGTGTTTCATTCGATGTACCTAATAACTCTTTGCATAATGTGTTTATGTAATGTGTTTTCATATTTATAATTAAAAAATGTGTACATAAGAATGAAATAAACTTATATATAATACATAATGCATACATATCTATGAAACAATTTAAAAAAAAAAAATTAAAATCAAATCTCGCGGCATAGCACATATATATACCAAATTACAATGATAATAGAAAGAAAATCGATACATTTAAGAGTTGCTATAGTAAAGAGATTTTGCGTATTTGCAAAACTAACAAACCACTATTTGATTATTTTTTGATGATTTTACCCCGCTCTCTTTCTCTCTGTTTTTAACACCATCTTTTTCTCTCTATTTCGTTTATGTTTTCATTTAGAGAAAAGACATAAAATAGCACCAAAAAACATATTTTTTTTACTAAAGAGCTTGAGCATTGTTTATACGTAAAGAGCTTGAGCATTGTTTATATGATACAATAAATATTAAAAACATATTTTTTTTTACTAAAGGATTTTCATAAATAATAAATTTAGATTACAAGAAATTAAAAAAAAAAACCCAAAGGGACCCCAACCAACAGTAAATCCTAAACATCAGAGCAACAAAAGCTGGCCCATTAAACATATCCAAACCGTAATTTCAACCGACCACCGCAGCCACACTGGAGAGGAGGAGATCGGATGCCTACGGGAACCAGAGACGGTAACTAGACAGTGAAACCTCCACCAATTGAAGCAGAAACAAACCGTCTGAGAAGTACTACGCCATCGAAAAGGCTGGCGGAGAGCACAAAAGGCGGAAACAAGGGAGATTCAAGGATAACTTTAACGGCACCAAAGTGCCGTTGCCGTAAAACCTGCCGCTAATAGCTACTTTTCGCCCACCCGCCATAGTCCTCATAGACCTTACTCGGGATACCACCGGAAACAAGAACCCGCACGAACCACCGCCCAACCCGTCGAGCCCCTGACGCTACCACCGGACTCCACCGGACGAGAAGAAACCACATGCAAACCGGAGGGCACCACCGCAAACAGACAACCAAAATCTTGAGGAAGCTTCTCTTGCCTAGTCCTCATCCGATGAGATTCGCTAAGAGCCGCCGTCACCAGCTGCTGAGAGATGCTGAGGCAAAATCGGAAGCCACTAACCACCACCAAAATTTCTGAGGATGACCGCTGAGTCGAGGAGAGAAATACAGGACAAAAATACGGCGGCTAACTCAAAGACTGAAAAAGATGCCGAAACCAAAGGGGAGCCGCGACAGAGATCTCGGAGCTTTTGAGAGAAACTAGAAGAAGAGAGAGAGTATATCTTATAACTATTGTCCTCAATAACATATTACAAACTAAGAGCATGTTTAGTGGTGAACCCCTTATGGGGTTCTTAAAAAAAAAAAAATTTTTTTTTTTGGGAAAAGTGTAAAAAAAAAAAAAAAAATCGAAAAAAAAATAGACGAATGACAGGCTGCCACGTGTCATGAACAGTGTAAGAACCGGTTCTTAAATAAGGATTTTTAAGGCCCGGGTTCTTAACTATTCACGTGGGACCCACGTGAATAGTTAAGAATCCGGGCCTTAAGAACCTCTGGTAAACATGCTCTAAGTTACCCTGGTAAACAAAAGTTAAGGGTTGGCGTTATATTCTCCCATTTAATATTTAAATTAACACACAAACCCTCCAGATGCTCAAGCTCTTTACGTAATCCCCCACTATTATATATGTCATCACATATCCACCCATTTTTTTTTTTTTTGAGTAATTCTCAAAATCGAATTAAATCTCTCTAATTGTAGCGCGGGGTATGGTTGCTTCCTCAAATAGACTGCTATGTTTTTGTTGGTTTTTCTTACTTCGACTTCAGCCTGTACTTTTCTATAGAGATGTACATGCATTTAACATCTTCTGATATATTGGGCACTGCTATATTTTTTCCTTCTAGTAACGGTGTCCGGAATGTGGTCTTAAAATAGTAGTTGAAAACTTTTGTAATATAACTTGTGAGCTTGTATTCTGATTGTTTGTTTTACTTTACTTTGTTCAAACCCAAAAGAGCAATAAATTCTCATCTACACTTCTTCTCTATTAGTGGGTAGCAAAACTATTGGTCTATTTCAATTAGTGTGTACTCCTTTAAATGTTCTGCTTCTAGCATATTGCAACAACTTGCTAAATCTGACAATTCAACAATAAATTCAAGCAACAACAGAGAACTCTAAAATCAATAATCAGAAATCTCCTTAAACTCAACTACAAGATTTACAATAGCTATTGGGAACCAAGTTTATACACCATCTATCATCCATGATGGAGTTACAAAACACGATAAAACCATGTTGCTTTCCATAGAGACACCCAATCGTAAGGAGCTTAAAAGCTTCTTGCCTCAGTAACAATAGAATATCATAGGAGGAGCCCATGTTAATAAAAAAATAAGAGAATTATGATGAAATCTACACCTTCGTTGATTCGTATTTATATCCTTCTAGCATTATAAGGTCTACCACATAGCAGATTACCAGAAGCGGCTTCATGAGCAGCGGTTGTTGTTATAGGAATTTGGATTCCTTGAAAATTAGACCTTCTCTTAGAAAAAGCACCATGCAATTATGATGAAAAGTCAGAACAAAACAACAAAGGAAAAAATATCCAAATGATAGGACAAAGAAGCTAGAACGACGACAACAACAAATTGACCGAGAACACAACAACACTAACATGTCTAACATCAGTCCGTGAGTCCATATAACGTTATGCTTTTCCGGTACTCTTTTTTCGCAGCACCATTATGATTCTCCTGCTTATTCTGCCTCAAAACAATAAGAATATGCCAGTGTTCAATAAGAAAATCAAAGAGATACCAAAGTCTTTCACAAAATATAAGCTAAAGTTACTTACCGATGCTCTTTGTTTTTTTGCCTCTATTCACATTGGTATTGCTCTTTGACATCTTGATAATAGCATCTATGGTCAGAAGAAAATGTGAATAATCATGAGCACTATACAAATATTAAACCACTTACAGCAAGAGCCTCCTTCGGTAAAAATCAACGTACAGTTTCGTGACTCCTTCCCTCCAGATTTGTTTGCGTCCTCCAACTTCTCAACTTCGGTAAAAGTCAGTTTTGGTTCCTTTGCTTTTCTTAAGTTCTTTGCTATGCTTTAAAGCTCACCTGGTAGCACAGAATTAAACATGGTTAAAAGTTTTACTTGATCGTCATCAGATGAGAGGAAGGTAATATTCAGTCAAATACATACCTGCTGAAACTGTCCCTCACTTATGCACACACAAACCTCCCATCTGTCATTGACTTTCTCGACCATCCTAATCTCAACAAAAAAGCACATCAATAATCAAAATCAGTTCCAAGATACAGTCTTTCTAATAATGTCCATACAACAAACAAACCTTGGGAAAGGGCCAGTCCTTGACTTATTGACAGAACTTAAGTATAGACCAACCTAATCATTGAATTATTTGTTTGAAACTCGCTTGCCATTCATCTCCACCTTAACGGTCTTTCCCAAACAAACAACAATCTCAAATACTCTTTTACTCATTAGAGCCACCACATCGTCTTCTAAATTATACATGCCGAATTTCCCTAAATCGGGTTTGAATGAGACTTTCGACCAGTTACACTCTTGTTGCACTTGGTAATAATCGGTTCTGACTTCTTCCCCATTTTTTTTTTCAAACACCTAGACATCACCAGAAAATGTTAAACCCCAAAACTTATTGTTATCGATCTATAATTGAACATGAAAGAAATGTAAATGTCGAATCATATATGCCACAAATGCAAAGACACATAAGCAAAATCCGCTGAACATTATAGAACCCCTAATTTCCCAATGAAAAATTTTTTTTAAGGAAAAACTAAATTGGCTGATTGGTGAACCAATCAAGCAAAACATAAACTAATTTGACTCTTAAGATGGAATTTGTAACCGATTTTAGGGAAGTGATTGAAAGCATAGAACTAATTACCTATTTGTGTTTGGTGAGTATATGTAGGACAAGTAAGAGCCTTAGCTCTGTTTGCCAGCAGATTCCGCATATCCTTACTGCTTTCTCTCTCAATCAATTTCATCTCCAAAAATGTCACAAATTGATGTCGTCGTTATACCTGCTTCCTCATATTGAGATGAAGACCTAAGATGTTCATATTGAGATGAACACCTTTTGCAAATTCTGAACAATATGTGTCACCGATGGTGTCGGCGACACAGGGAGGCTGAAATGATTCTGGAGTGAATTCTAGATGATTTATATTCCATCATCGACGATTACATCTTCGATGATAGAATAGAAACAACGACATCATCGACGATGTCATGGACGGTTCTATTATATCCGTTGGTGATTTACATAGAATAGAAGATGCGGACAGACTGTCTTCTTTTGGATTCAAATTCAAATTGTTTTCTTTCCCCCTTTAATGCTTATTTCGAGTTGTAAACCCATTTAGTGCTTCCTTATGCTCTCCTACTCTATATAAGGAGATGTAACTCAAGCTCAATGATATATACTTTTGGGAATTCTTTCCCTTAAACTCTCTCCAATGCTCTCATACTCACACATACTCCAATACTCTCTCTCTAGCAATTCTATTTATGTTCATCACTCTTCCTAGATTAATCTCTCAATACTATCTTCCAATCTCTTAATTCTAACATGGTATCAAAGCTATAATCTGCTATACATGATTTACTTCCGTAAATCTCTGATTTAAAAGTTCTCAAATATGTTCTTCAAACGCTTTGTTCTTCATTTCTGCCCTAATCTTTCTTCTCTTTGAGTTATTATTCTGCCTGGTATTCCCCCCCAAGGAGTTAACTAAGTGTAACCATGGAGAACTCAGAGCATGTGTTTATTCCAGTGACCCTAAAGGGGTGTAATTACTTGCTATGGGCAAGAATGGTGAAATCTGCTCTTGGAGGCCGTGGGCTATGGAAGTATATCAGTAATGAAGCTTCAACCCAACTGGTCCAAGATGAGGAGAAGAGGATTCAAGAAGACCAGAAGGTCCTGTCCATTCTCCAAAGTTCCCTTGAAGCCCCAATATTGGAGGCTTATTCATATTGTGAAACCGCAAGAGAGTTGTGGACAACTCTTCATAAGGTTTTTGGTAATCTTTCAAATCTCACTAGAGTATTTGAAGTAAAGTTGGCTATTAACAGTCTTAGCCAAGAAGATATGGAGTTTACTGAGCTTTTTGGCAAGTTCAGATCATTATGGGCTGAACTTGAGATGTTGAGACCAAGTTCAGTTGATCCCATTGTTGTAAAGGAAAGAAGAGACCAAGACATGGTGTTTTCTCTCCTGCTTGCATTAAATCCTACTTACAATGGCATGATTAGACACATCTTGAGGTCAGACAAGCTCCCAACACTTGAGGAGTTGTGTGCACATATTTAAAAAGAGAAAGGTGTACAAGGATTGTTTGGGAAGAAGAAGCTTGTTACTGCAAAAAAGGGGTCTACAAGCGTGAAGAAGGAAGGTTACTGGTGTGTTATCATTGTAAGCAACAAGGTCACACAAAGAAGGAGTGTTGGAACAAATGTGAAGAATCAAAGCCATCTCCATGTGAGGACATAACCGGTTCATCCATAAAGAGTTATCATGTGCGGTTCATTGAGGAACAAGGAAATACTTTGGTGTCTTCTCAACATGATCTTCTGAGGAAATAAGATATATATGCCCTAATAGACGCCTTGAAAGCATCTAAAAAGTCTGGTAAATCTCTTCATGCATCTAATATCTCTAAGCCATTGATTATAGACTCCGGAGCATCTCATCACATGATTAGTGATTCAAACCTGATTACTAATGTAGAACCGGCTCAAGGGAATGTAGTGATAGCAAATGGAGATAGAATACCAGTTAAAGGTGTAGGAAATCTTAGGTTGTTTGACAAGGAATCAAAAGCCTTCTATATGCCTAGTTTTACATCGAATTTGCTATCTGTGAAAAAGGCAACCACTGATTTGAATTGCAATGTCATATTTAGTCCTAATGATGTTCATTTTCAGGACATTGAGACTAGCAAAGTACTTGGAAAAGAAGTAAGTAAAGAGGGTCTTTATGTTCTAGATAGCATTAGACCATCATTTGATTTATGTTCTGTTTCTCCTAACTCATTTCTTGCTACTGATGATAATGTTGTTTGGCATGCTAGACTAGGACATCCTCATTCAAGAGCTTTAAGTCTGTTATTACCTAATGTATCATTTGCAAATGATGATTGTGAAGCTTGCATACTTGGTAAACATTGCAAGTCTATTTTTCCAAAATCTGCAACCATTTATGAAAATTGCTTTGATCTTGTTCATTCTGATGTATGGACTGCTCCTTGTTTGTCTAGAGAGAGTCATAAGTATTTTGTGACATTTATCGATTAGAAATCAAGTATACTTGGTTAACTTTGATCCAAACCAAAGATAGGGTGTTAGAGGCATTCACCAACTTTCAAAACTATGTGACTAACCATTTTAATGCTAAGATCAAGACTTTCAGATCAGACAATGGTGGAGAGTACACTAGCCATGCATTCAAAAATCATCTAGCCAAGCATGGAATCCTTCATCAAATCAGCTGTCCTTATACTCCCCAACAAAATGGAGTTGCTGAAAGGAAAAACAGACATCTAATGGAGGTAGCAAGGTCTATGATGTTCTACACAAATGTCCCAAAACGCTTTTGGGGAGATGTTGTCATGACAGCTTGCTATTTGATCAACAGAACACCTACCAAAGTTCTGCATGATCAATCACCGTTTCAGGTATTAAACAAAACCAAACCTTCAATTAACCACTTACGTATGTTTGGCTGTATGTGTTTTGTGTTGATTCCAAGAGAACAAAGGGACAAGCTTGATGCAAAGAGCACTAAGGCAATGTTCATTGGTTACTCCACAACTCAGAAGGGCTATAAATGTTATGTACCTGAAACCAGGAAGGTCTTGATATTCAGGGATGTTAAATTTGTGGAATCAAAGGGCTATTATGTGGAGAAGAGTTGGGATAATCTTAAGGATCTATCCAATAATCCATATGATCGTGCCACAAACTTAAGGATCATTTTGGAAAATCTTGGAATCACTCAACCAAGCCAGAAGGAACAAGAGCGGAAGGCCAACACGCTTGAGGAACCTTCAGTTGTTGCTGATGATATCCACCTTGATCATGAGGGGGACAATGCAGATGAATCTGCCATTCATGATCAAGGAGGAGAAGACGAACAAGAGGTACAAGAAATGGAGTCTGATCATGAGGAAAGAGAGGCTGATCAACCGGTTCAAACCTTGAGGAGAAGTACGAGGGTTAAGAAGAACCCATCTGAAAGGAGAAATAAGGATTTCATCTATTACAACATTCAGGTTATCGCACATCCAATCCAAGCAGCCTGCACTCTTGCTCACTTTCCAACATAACATCAAGTCTTCATAGGAGCTCTTGATGCTGAATGGGTTCCAAAGACTTTTCAAGAAGCCAAAGAACATAAGGAGTGGAGACATGCAGCAGGAGAGGAGATCAAAGCTATGGTGAACAACAACACGGTACGAGACTGATCTACCTAGGAAGAAGAAAACAGTGAGATCCAAATGGGTGTTTACCATAAAGTACAAAAGCAATGGAGAGATAGAGCGCTATAAGGCTAGATTGGTGGCAAGAGGATTTACTCAGACATATGGAGAGGATTACCGTGACACTTTTGCACCAGTAGCCAAGCTCCACACAGTTAGAGTCATCTTATCCTTGGCAAAAAACTTGGAATGGGAATTATGGCAGATGGACGTCAAGAATGCCTTCCTTCAAGGTGAGTTAGAGGATGAAGTGTACATGACTCCACCACCTGGTCTTGAGGACATGGTTACACCAGGGAAAGTCTTGAGACTTAAGAAGGCTATTTATGGGCTAAAGCAATCTCCTAGAGCTTGGTATCACAAGCTGAGCAAAACTCTAATGGAGAAAGGCTTCAAGCAATCAAAATCTGACCATACACTCTTCACTCAATCAAACCAAGAAGGTATTGTAGTCATTCTCATTTATGTTGATGATATTATCATCTCAGGGAATGACAAGGTAGGAATTCAATCTAGTAAGGATTATTTGAAATCTGTTTTTGATATCAAGGATCTTGGAGAACTAAAATACTTTCTAGGGATAGAAGTGTGCCGCTCTAAAGATGGCCTCTTCTTATCACAAAGAAAGTATACTCTTGATTTGTTGAGTGAAGCAGGTAAGCAGGGAGCAAAGGCAGCTAAGACACCTCTTGAAGATGGCTACAAAGTCATAAGAGAGGGGGAAATTGAAGATCAACCTTTTGAGGACATCACTTTATACAGAAGAATCGTTGGTAATTTGATCTATCTCCCCATTACTAGACCTGATTTGTGTTTTGCTGTGAATCATGTAAGTCAACATATGCAAGCTCCTAAGATGCATCATTGGAGCATGGTGGATCATATCCTAAGATATCTCAATGGATCTCCTGGTCAAGGAATTTGGATGGGATGCAATCAAAGCACAGAGATTGTAGGTTATTGTGATGCTGGTTAGGCTGGTGACCGTGTGGATAGGAGATCTACTACAGGCTATTGCACATTCATTGGAGGCAATCTGGTCACTTGGAAAACTAAGAAGCAAAAGGTGGTCTCATGTTCCAGTGCTAAAGCAGAATATAGGGCAATGAGGAAGCTCACAAATGAACTCACTTGGCTCAAAGCTCTACTTGAATACTTAGGCATTGAATCCCCAAATCCAATCACAATGCATTGTGACAATCAAGCAGCTATTCACATAGCATCCAATTCAGTGTTTCATGAGAGGACAAAGCATATTGAAGTGGACTGCCACAAGGTGAGGCAAAAGGTACAAGGAGTGATTTTGCCTTGTTACACAAGGAGTTCAGATCAGTTGGCTGATATCTTTACCAAGGCTGCAAGTTTGAAACTGTGTGAGTTCATTCATCCAAAGCTGGGACTCATAGACATCTCTCAGCCATGTTTCTCTCAACCTTGAAGCCTATACTCTTTTTCCCTAAGTGTAGTTTTGTCCCAAGTGGTTTTCTACACTTAGGTTTTTAATGAGGTAGGTCTTCATTGTTCCAAGCTTGATCTCAATCCTTGTGATTCAAGCTTGAGGGGGAGTATTGAGATGAAGACCTAAGATGCTCATATTGAGATAAACACCTTTTGCAAAGTCTGAACAATATGTGTCACCGATGGTGTCGGCGACACAGGGAGGCTGAAATGATTCTGAACGTCATGTGTCATCCACGATGTCGGCGACATGGAGTCTGGAGTGAAGTCTGGACGATTTATATTCTATCATCGACGATGTCATCGTCGATGATAGGACATCATCGACGATGTCATGGACGGTTCTATTTTATCCGTTGGTGATTTACATAGAATAGAAGACGCGGACATGCTGTCTTCTTTTGGATTCAAATTCAAATTGTTTCCTTTCCCCCTTTAATGCTTATTTTGAGTTGTAAATCCATTTAGGGCTTCCTTATGCTCTCCTCCTCTATATAAGGAGATGTAACTCAAGCTCAATGATATATACTTTTGGGAATTCTTTCCCTTAAACTCTCTCCAATTCTCTCATACTCACACATACTCCAATACTCTCTCTCTCTCTAGCAATTATGTTTATGTTCATCACTCTTCCTAGACTAATCTCTCAAAACTATCTTCCAATCTCTTAATTCTAACACATTAGACTACTCTATTTTCAGCTATCTCCAGATTGGACGTTCGAGAATCAGATGCTGAGATGATGATTCGGCTTCCCTTGCGCTAATGGAAGCAAAAGGGTTAGGAAGAAGTAGTGTGGATATACTATCACATGAATTCAAAACGGCAGCTATCTGGGCCTGATAAAGAAATTTGAATATCGATCACATCCAATAAATTTGCAATGAGTTCGACATTGTTTATTTAAAAAAGGAAGTTGACACGTCAGATAAAAGAAAGTGCTGAGGTGGAGGGCTGTGGGGAGAGAAAAAATGTCTCTCATTATATATATGATTTTGTAAAATCGCGTTTTGAAACAACGATGACCTGTTCCCACCTGTTTCTAAACTAAATCAGATCCATAAAAGCAACCTGATCCGACCCTTTTTAAAACCCATAATTGCTATTGTTAAACACAATTTTACAACAACAAAAACTAAACACAGTTAGATATAAATACGAATAGATATAGGATGTATATCATTGGAGGGTTACGTGAACAGCTTCAAAGTTTGTGGAAATTGACTGTTTGTTTAGAGTATGGAGAGGTGAATATAACGTCAACCAAAAAGTTATAGGAAAACCTAAATATATGTATGGTACAATAAATAATCTAAAAAGTTACAATAACATATATATTTCTACCACGACATCCATGTAAATTAGTGATACAATACATACTTTAGAGTGTGTCATGCAGGAAATTATAACTTGTTATGAAACAAATTATATGTTATAATAACTGTTAATATGTTACAACATTTTACAAAAGAAACGTATCATGCTTTACACTAATAACAATAATTGTACATGCCTATGCTTATCACTCGAACCATGATAGTATATGGATTCCCTTAGAAAGCAATTAAGAAGAATCAGAAACGGCGACATTAACACATTCATTGAACCAAAAATAGCTAATCAGAATATACTCTCATGGTTCCAAAAGTCTGCGTGCTACCTCAAGTTCTAAACCACTAACGTAATCAGCAATTAAACTTGCTATCTGTCATGCGTAAAAAGAACAGAGAGAAAGAAAAAAAAAACTGAGTAATTTATTAACAACATTATCTAGTGAGTGCAGGCTCTAAGAACCCACGATCTCATCTTAAATCAGCACAACAACAAAAAACAAATGCAATGCTAATAACACCTTGCAATCAATCGTCTGAAGGTACACAATCAAACTAAACTCAAACAACTAAGGAATTGAATCCGCAAGCAACCAGGGACTTGAACCTGCAAAACAGGGACATGAACCCGCGACATGCTTAAACATAACTATTAATCATACAACGTTTTCGGTTTTAAATGATAACCTAAAACAAGATCGGACAATCAGACACAGAAAAATGTCCGCTACGGACAAACGATGTTCCATACGAACGACCAAGTTATACGAAGTGCCGAAAGTTTCATTTGAACAACTTGTTGGAAAAATGGTTTCGACAAATGCATTCCATATGAAACAGACGACATTTCGTATACATCTGACTAATCGGACAAACGCACCTTTCGACAGGGATTACGGATCAACGAAACATCCGAGTGGACAAAGATCGAGCTGAATCAGCTCAGAACCGAGCCAAACCAGCTCGTAAAATCCAAGCTGAACCAGCTCAGAAATCCGAGCTGAACCAGATCGGAAATACGAGCTAAACGAGCTCGGACACGAACTCTTCCCTTCTCGTTTTCCGATCATGAATTGCTCTTTCGGAAGTTCCGAGCTGAATGCATCTCTTTGAAACTTCCGAGCTGGATTTCACCTTTCCAAACTTTTCGAATGGATAGCATACAATCAAGCATTTGGCGATATCTCATTATGCGGATGCGCAACTAGCCGCAATCCATCTTCGGAAACATCAGCTTATACTATCTCGGCCGTTAGACCAAGTTGTCGGATAAACCTAGAGGAAATACGAATTTGGGCCCAAACATACAATATTCGTATGTTCGAAACTTTGGGCGGAATAAAGAAGCCTAGACACAAACGGACTCCGACCGTCCGTTCTCAGCCCATTCGGAAAATAAGTCAAGCCGCGGAAAGATAATTGCCGAAGAAAGGAGATAAACTCGAATAAGTGAAGAGGAAGATATCTCCGAGCTAAAGAGGAAAATCCGAGATAACAATGTAAATCTTAACGGAAAAAGGAAGGAGATAACAACATGAAGATTTCCGCAAATCTTGCGGAAAATATCCTCGAAGCCGACTTGCCGCAGCTATATAAGGAGATGGTAGTTATACGATTGAGGGAGGGCGAAAAACCCTAGCATCTAGATTTAGAACTACGAATGGCTTGATCCCTTTCTAAGGGTACGTAGGCAGCCTTCCTCAAGGTTCAGCTGTAACATCTTTAACTTTTATTCCTTGTACTCCGTTTCCGATTCTTTAGATCAATAAAACTATCTTTCGGATCTCCCTTGTCGTGTTGTTTACATAGAAATTTATGTTCCCTAAAAAGTTAGCTCTACAAGTTTTGACAGTGCCAGTTTCGACTCTCACAACATTCATCTCATCAAAACATAGTCCAAGTTATGCCTAACCTGTTTAAACTTCGCAAGTTCATCTTCCAACTCCTTCACTTTGTGTTGCAGGTGATTTTGCTTCTATTCAATATCAGCCATGAAATGTTTCTTAATCTCAAAACAAGCTAATTTGGTCTTCCCTATGTTTCTGCCGCCCTCAAACGGCCCGGATTATCAGGTCCTAATAGTTGGGAAAGCTGATCCATACTAGGGTCAGATGAATTTGATGGGCCATGCTCATTATCAATGATCTCAGCTGCCTTTTTCTGCAAATGCATAATGTATGTAATCAGATCCCACACCAACAGGCTCGCCCATATCAGTGAACTCAAATCTCTCTCTAAAATTTGCATCCTTGGCTATGTTCTTCATCTTTGTTGGTCCTCTGTGTTTCTTACGCTTTGGTTGATCTTCAGCAGCAGGCTGATCAGACATCTCCATCTCACCTTCAGGCTCTTCATCGACGACTGGTTCCTCGTCTTCTCCTCCTTTCTCATTCTGTGTTTCTTCTTTGAGTCCTCCTAACTCGTCATCATGGTTTTCTTGTTCAGATTGTGCTGCATGTGTTGCTCCTTCATCTGCCTTAGCTCGTTCTTCATCTTAATGATGTTCATCATCCCTAGGTTCTTTCGCATTTTCATGAATGTCTTCTGGCTGTTGTTCCCCTTCAGTTTGTGTTTGGTAATACACAACACCCAGATGTTCCACCTCGTTTGTCTCTTCCCTTACTGACACCTTCTTAGAGCTTTTCCTGCCTTTCCTTTGTACAATGTTCTTCTTGCGTACCATGTTAGCTCACCTGAAATAGACAACACAATTAATTAGTACAATGTCAGAGTGATTGCCTACACTTCTACACATAGTCCAAAAAACAAAAAAAACAAAAAAATACAACGGGGCAAAACAATGCAACCAACACACAATTCAAACAAAGCACACACACAACAACGAGATCTAATCAAACATATATTCCTTCACAATCACTACAGGCATTCTGAGATTCTTCATTTTCAAAGTCAAAATCAATAGTTTTCGGCAATGGTCCAATCCTGCACTCTCATCTCCTTCCTCTTCCTCAATGTATCTCCTTGAAGAACCTCTTAGCACAACATATCAATTTGATGTGTCATCCTCTCTGGAGTAAAAAACCTACTTGGCCTATGAAGCTAATATATAAGGATCCCTCAGGAAGGAAACTTGACACTTATTCAAGTTGACAAGTGTGTACCCATCCTCCACCTTAACACCATTACCCTTTACTGCCCACTGACACCCGAAAAGAGGTACGTAGAACACATTGTAATCCAGTAAGATGATATCTACTACTCTCCCATAGTAAGATACCATATCAACAACTTGAGATGTGTCTTTCGCACTTGATATACACATTGCAGTTGCTTCATAAAAGACGCCACTGTTTTGACTTTCCCTATGGACTGAGTGGGTGTGAAACCGCTGACTATTCACTATTGCGTGGACCATATGCAAACCACTTAAATGTTTCATCATGAGTTTCTGAGTCGATGGGTACCTAGCAATATTCACAAATAAAAGTTCAACTCCTTGTACATTAATATGAGAACATAAAGTCCAAATGTTTAAAAAGTCTTGCATGTTCTTTTAACCAGGAAGCAAACTTCTGAGTATGAAGACTCCATAAATATGTTGCATCACAACTGCATCTTGCATTGGATTCTTGTAGATGTTGTAGATGCATGCTTGTAAGAGGAAAAAAAAAGATATCAGTCTAAATATGTAACAAATCAATGACTAATTAAATCTTAAACATTCCTTAGACTTACTTCATGTATGGATCAACGACAGTCGTATTCTGAATGACTGCAAGGTGGGTTATTCTCCTCTCCATCTCAAATAGATTAACCGTTGTGGCTGCAGATATTGGACGACCTTCTAATATGGATTGGCTCTCATAATCTGTATTCATGTCCAGTTTCTCCTCTAAACTTGTTGTTCTTTTAAGAAAGTCCCTACAGAATTGCATGCATTCTTCTGCGAGATAGGACTCAGCAATACATCCCTCGGGTCTGGCAGGGTTTCTGACAAAGTCTTTGAGCACCTTCATGTACCTAGACAGAGTAAAAAAGTATTACTATCATACGAGATTAATGAGTAATTGAATTCTGCAAATGATATAGTGGAAAGTATACCTTTCAAATGGGTACATCCAACGGAAATGCACTGGTCCACTTAATCTAGCTTCTCTTCCTAGATGAACTGTCAAGTGGACCATGATATCAAAGAAGGTGGGAGGGAAAAATATTTCAAACATGCATATAGTTTCCACAACCTGAGCTTCCATTGCTGCAATATGGTCCCTATCAATCACCCGCTGACACAAACGGTTGAAAAATGCACATAACCGTGCAATTTCTATTCGTGGACCTTTAGGCAGTAAACCTCTAAGAGTAACTGGTAGGAACTGCTGCATCGGGACATGGTAGTCATGTGATTTAAGACTAGATACCTTACTGCCTTCCAAAAAAACACCCCTTGATATATTAGAACAATATCCATCAGGCCCTTTAAAGTCATATAGTCGCTTGCAGAATACTTTCTTCTCAGTCTTGGACAAAGACCAAGATGCTGCAGGAAGGTACGTCCTTTTGCCTTTGATGCTAGGATGCAGATCCTTTCTAATACCCAGATGTTCAAGATCTTTACGAGTATTAAGACCATCCTTTGACTTGCCACAATGGAGTAATGTTGATACAATGCTTGCAGCCACATTTCTCTCAATATGCATAACATCCAAGTTATGCCTGACAGGGAGTTCCTAAGTAACAAACACAGTAAACAAAACAAAAGTTAGACAAGCCAATCTGATTATTGTTCAAAAAAATGCATACTTAATAGTTGAACTTTTAACATACCTCCCAATAAGGCAACTTGAAGAGTACAAATCTTTTCTTCCATCTTGACATTTCTTCTTCATCTACTTCAGTTTCTTCCTCTTCCTCAGACTCACTAGAGGCAGAGTCAATCTCAGTTTCTTCTACAGCAGTCCTTTTCTCTTCTTCACTGATTCTTTAACCTTTCCAAAGTTGTTCTTATAGTTTTTCAAGTGGTGAGAAATTTCTTCACCAGATAATATCCTAGCTCTCTTGCCATGTTCAGCGTGTCCATCAAACCAAGCCTTCTTTACCCGAAACCTATGCATTGGTCCCAAACCCTTTCTATGTGACATATACACATGCTTCCTACTATACTTCAGCCACCTATTGTCAGTGTGTTTCCCGCACAAGGGACATCCCATTTTTCCCTTCACCTTGCATCCAGCTAAATTACCATATGCAGGGAAATCTGAGATTGTCTAGAGAAGCATTGCCTTGAGAGTGAACACAGATTTACTGAAGGCATCATACGTTAGCTCTCTTATGCTCCACAGCTGGTTCAAATCCTCTATTAAAAGTTCTAAGTAGACGTCAATATTGTTTCCAGGTTGATGTGGACCGAGAATCAGCAAAGTTAGCATGATATTCTCCTTCTTCATACAAAGATGAGGTGGAAAGTTGTAGTTCACCTGCAGCACAGGCCAACAACTATACATACTATTCTTCATATTAAACGGATTAAACCCATCTGTTGAAAGTCCAAGTCGAGTGTTCCTTTCTTCTGCAGCGAAAGCAGGATATCTATCATTCATCTGGTCCCATGTCACAGAATCTACTGGATGTCTGAGTTTCCCATCCATGCTCTTGTTAGTAAAATGCCACCTAAGGTTTTTGGCCATTTCCTCAGAACTAAACATCCTCTTCAGCCTAGGGATTACTGGGAAGTACCTTAGAAATTTCTGTGGGACACCTTTCTTCACCTCACCAGTGCTCATGTTGACTTTCCACCTAGAAGCTTTGCACTTAGGGCAGTTGTCGAGCTTCTTCAATGTCTTCCTGAATAAACATCAATCATTGATACATGCATGAATCTTTTGATAATCCATGTCAAAAGACTTTAAAAACTTCTTCACATCATAGAAGGAGGTATGTAGTATGTTATCCTCTGGTAACATCTTCGGCAAAGTCTCTAGAAGATCATTGAAACTCTTATCAAACCATCCATTTTGGGTCTTCAATCTGAATAGTGACACAATGGCAGACAGCTTGCTATGATGTGTGCAGTTTGGATACATTGGTGTCTTTGCATCTGCTAGCTTAGCCAAGAACTCATCTTCTTCCCTGTCCTCTCCCTCTGCCATCTCACAGAAGTCAAGCGGACTAGCAAAGTCTCCATCTAGATACTCAGCAGCTCTGTATAGCCCAATAATCTCTTCATTCCACACATTTGATTTCCTTTCACCTTCAGCTACTGAAATGACTTCTCCATGATGGTACCTGTCTTTACGCAGCTTATAATCCTCATCCATCCCTCTTGTTATAAGGTGGTCTACTACATCACTCCCTAAATGACGATCTACATTGCGGCAGGCCTTGCAAGGGCAAGTTACCAGCTCTCTTTCTCCTCTATCCGCAGCCACAAAGTTTACAAAATCTCATGCACCTCTCTCCTATGAAGGATCGAGTCTTAAGATAAAAGACAGTTTAAAATCTTAAAGTCTAAAATCCACAAACGAAAACTTGGTAATTTATTTATGTTAGATCAATGCCTGCAAAGATGAACCCATTTCTTCTCCAACATTTATATAATCTAACCTTATTTTAAGTCGTAAGAACAAGAATTCAAACCGATGACACAAACAGATCAGATGGGTATACACTATGTATACACTATGTCACATAAACTCATGCTCATATAAATCAACCAGAACATACACTATGTCAGACAGAAACAAAGTGTTGTTGGAAATCATCAACAATTAAGCCAAGAGGAAATAAATAAACAGCAGTTTCATTAATCTACTATCCATAATAAAATCACATAAATCATAGCAGTTAAACCAAAGAACAAAATCAACCACAGTTTCAATAATCTACTTTAGATAATCTATGGTTGCATATAAATCAGAACAAACCAAAACATCTCACACACAATCTAGAAGACAATAGGAGAAGCATAAGAAGTGTGCAAAAAACAAAGTATATCAGGATGAAACTAACCTGAAGTTTGGCCTGAACAAATGTGAAGCTTTAGATGTGGAAAAACCTGTCACGAACACTCGAAAAACAAATAGAGAGTCAGAACAAGGAAAAAATTGTACTTCTCGGGTTGAAAGGGTAAAAGAGATGAGCAAAATACACATTTTAAACTTCGACTATACAAGTTGTTGATGACAAACTGATTGGTAATTTACGAGATAAGAACATCATCATATAGAACCAAACAAGTTAAGATTTAGAAAGCCCAACAGGAGTAAAAATCTGTAAATCGGTGTTTAAGAACCCTAAATCTAATTGATTCACAGAAAATACACAAGCAACCAAATTATGCATGCAAGGAAGTAAAGATTGTAAGACGGAACAGATATCGATTCTTTGCAAGCGATGTGTAAGAACCTAAGTCTGATAGATCCTCACGAAAACCACAAAATTTCAAAACGAAATTGATAGTACCGACTAATAGAAGGAGAATCTTTGGCTAGATACCTTCGATTTCGTTGACCGGAATCAAGTAACACTATTATGAGCTGCTTGAATGTGTATGCGGAAGTAGTTGGTGAGCTCTGGGTTTTTTCGAGAGAGAGATTGAGCTGCTTTGATTTTGAGTTATGTGTGTCTGTCGAAGAGAGACATTGAGATTGAGGGGAAAGTTTTGGGGGGGGGGGGAATTTTTTTAGGGTTTCGCGGTCTTAAGAACTTTTAGCTAAGTATAGCTCGAATAGAAGAGGGGAAAGTTCGCGGGCTACTAAAAATTCGCCTAATTATTGGTGGATTGGGCTAATTTGTGTTCCCGCTTATTAAAACCTTATCTTAGCATTGAACCATTGCTATTAAAAGTTAAAAAAAAAATCTAAAAATTATCTACAACAGCAGAATGAAAATCCGTGCTATTGTATAATGCTATCAATAGAGATAATTTTTGTAGTGACAAGCCCATTTGTTGTGTTTGGAATTCTTAGATTTTGTGTGAGTTTTTTTCTTGTGAATGAGTCGAACGATACAAATAAAATAAAATGAGATGAAGTGGCTGGTGTGAAATATTATCGCTGATTTTATGATGGTATAAAAATCAATTCTGATTTACCTAATTTATTTATTGTGTTTATATGTACCTAAACCTGTGACACACCCTTTTTGTTCTGTTAAAATCGCCATATCAAACTCCACCCACCTTTAACAGTGTTTTGTGTAGGATTGCCTGAGGAACATATAAAATTTGAGATTGGTTGCTCTTTCTCATGCAAAACATAGATCTCCTTAAAGATTTTGAAGAAATATTTTGTTTATAAAAAGTTTCATTTTTCTTATTTGTTTGAAGAAGATGAAGTTTCGCTTTTTTGTTAAACAAGCTTTTAATAGAGAGGTTTTTGAGGCATTTATATAAAACGATTTATTGTAAAACATTTTCGAGAATTGTAAGCGTCTTTCCATATGAAAGCTGTCATTTCTCCCATGTTTCTTAATAAATATGTGACTAAGTATAATTATTGTATATATAGATGACTAAGTTGAACTACTTATAACATAGTTTAAGAAATTAACAACATAGATAAATCTCAAATACCAAAAAAATATATTTAAAACTATAAACGCTAAAGGAAAATTACATAGTTTTAGTCAGTGACGATGACTGATGTCTTGTGTTTTTAAGTGTTTTTAGGCATGATTTAATGTGTGTTTTAGCTTTAGGAAAAGCATTTAGGCATCATTAGGATTGCATATGCTTTGTTTCTCCTTTTTGTAGGTGGTGGAAGGCATGATGAAGCACCCAAATCATATAGAGGTGGTAGGGACTGAAAAACACCCAAAAAGGAGTGGAAAAACAGCTAAGGATCACGACCAGACCTCACAGCGGCATCCCACAGCGGCCTCCCCAAGTCGCTGTGGATCAAAAACCCTCACAGCGGCCTCTCACAGCGACCTCCCCAGGCCGCTGTGAGATTTGACCTTGAAAGATCGAGTCATTTGAAGAGCTTGCGTTCATATTTAGCTTTGAAGCTTCACACCAAAGTTGTAGGGAATTGAGTTAGCTTTCTAATGGAGGTGGTTGGAAGTCATTTGAAGCTATACACGAAGAGTTATGATCGATTTACTGGACACATATCAATTATGTCGTGGTGAGACCAACTTTTGCCCACATGCTACCTTTTCTCTTTTTCTTTTGGCTTGTAGACCCTCCCATGTTCTGAGGTCGACCAAGACACTTTGTTTTCTATTATTTAAGACCTCTTGGTGTATGTAGAGAGGCATGATCTACTTCTTGATCCATTTTTGGATCTAGATCAAAACATTATTTTTCCTTTTCAAGTTTGGTTTGAGTTCTTCTTTTAGTTTCCTCTTGTTCTTCATTTCTGTCTTCTTAATTATGTTTTGCTTTGTTATTATCAAGTTTATTGAGTAGTTCTTTAAGTTTCTGGGGTTGAGCTAAGGTGAGGGTGATCTAGAAATGGTTTAGGTTGTTTAGAACTTGGGATTAATGATTTCTTACTTGCTAGAAGTTCTTAATGCTAGGATTGAATTGGCCACTCAACTCCTTGATCCTAAATGTTGCTAGCACCGAGAGGTGTAGTTTATGTTTGAATCTCTATCAAGTGCTTTACATTCTTAGCCAACGAGAGTTGATGTTTAAGGTGTTTAGTGGTAGTAAGAACTTGATCTTATTGCATAGCTATCTTGAAATTGCCAACGAGAGTTGATGTTAATGCTTGATAGGTATAGGGTTATTATCACGAGAGTGGATTAACTAGAAATCGTTGTTCTTAGCCTAAGAAATCCCCCATTGTTTGTTGAATGCTTCTGAACTGAATAATGATCACCCAAACCGAAATCTCAACCCAAGGAACTTAGTCTTTTATCACCTCTGTTTTTACTCTGTTTTTGTGAATATTAGTATCTTGTTTAGTGAATGGTTTGTTCTGTTTTTATTTCACTTTTGTTATTTGTATCATTTGTATTTTAGTTTCCTTACTTTTGTTTCACTTAGGTTGTTAGTAAAAAAACCAAATATCTTGTATTTGCTTAGATTAAGGAACTTTGTGCATTCTTGGTGTTATAGGTCACTAGCTCCCTGTGGATTCGATCCTAAAGTGCTACATCGACATACCATTCGATTGTGGTAGCGTGCACATTAGGTTAATTGGTGCGTAAAAACGCAAACATCAATTTGGCGCCGTTGCCGGGGAGTTAGGCGATTTATCATTAAGATTTCAAATTTCCTTGAGACTAAGCTTTTTTTTTTTTTTTTGTTAGTTTTGTTACTGATTTTATTTCAAGTGTTTGCTCTTTTTGCAGGGCATAATCACAAGAGAGAAAGTTCAAGAGAGAGGATGGCTTGGAACCCTACAAGCTACCACAGTTTTGAATGCCCATCCACTTATCAAGAAGATCTTCCATATGGAAACTTTGCTCAAGAACACCAATATGGAGATGTTGAGAGATACCAATCTTGGGACCCCACAAAATACCAAAGTTTTGAAAGTTCACCTACTTATCAAGAAGATCCTCCATATGAAGACTTTGTTCAAGGATACAACTATGGATATGATGAGGTCTATCAATCTTGGGACATGGAGTACGAGCATGGAATGGATTATTACTCCCCGAACTTTAATGAAGAAGAGATTCTCAACAATCAAGGTTTTTATCAAAACCAAGGAGACCAACAATTCCAAGGTCAAGGGAGTTATTCAAACCAACAATCCAAGGAGGATACAATGGAACAAATTCTGAAACAAGGTTTGGAGAGTACCAAGGAGATGTTTTCTGGGCTGAGTGCAAGTCTTGAAAACTTAGCCGCTAGCTTTTCAGCCTTAGAAAAAAGGATGTCTCAACGTGAGAGGGATGCTGAAAAAACATATGAAGAGGATTCTCAAACCAAGGATGAGTTCTTACAAGAAGATATAATGTCTGAAGGAGAAGTTGAAGCACCTCTTGTTTACAATGTTGATGAAAATCTTGAGATAAGATATGAAGAATAAGTTTATGTTGGAACACTCATGATTCATCCAGCAAGGAGCACAAAGGAAGAAGAAGACATTGTGGTAAGAACTATTGAAGACTCTCATGAAGATGGCTTGGTTTTTGGATGTATAGAGAGCATAAAGGAGATTTCAATGGATGATGAATTCTCAACCAAGGAAGAAATGCATATCCAAACCAACTCCAAGCAAGAGATAAAGAGTGAAGTGCCTAAAGAGAAACAAGAGAGTCTCACTGAAGAAATCTCCATGGATGGTGAAGAAGAAAAATTTCAAATGGTACAACTCTTTGACAAGCATCTTGGTATAACTTCCTCCACAACAATGAGCATTGATGGTCCAAGGAAGATATCTTTTGAGGAGATTAGGATGAACGAGTTTAGGGGATGGTTCTATGATGAATATGATCCTGGTGATCCAAAGCCTTGCCACATTCCCAACCAGAAAAAGTGAAGGGATAGTCGAGCTAGAGACTTTAAACAAGCTCACTTGGGAGGAAGTCCCATGGTATCCTTTGTACATATACTTTGATTTTCTATGTTTGATTTGTCTGATGTGTATTTGTGTGAATTTTATGTTTGTTTTAGTTTTGTGTGTGTGTTTTCAGCATGTGGACAGGAGAGCAAGAGCTAAGTTTGGGGGGATTCCACCGAAGAGCAAACATGAGCGAACAAGAGCTAAGTTTGGGGGATTACACTATTACCTTCCGATTCAGGTAACACCACCACCACCTTGTACATATATTTTTAGTTCTTTTAAATTTTATTTACCATCTTTTATGTTTTACTCTTATAATTGAGTCTTGCATTGTAAATAGTAAGATTTCGAAAAAAGAAAAAAAAAATTGAAAATTTTGAAACATAAAAAAAAAGAACTTGTAGCTTCATATTTGTTTATCTTTTAGGATTGAGTCTAGTTGCATTATAGATTCAATTTACATTTGCATAGGAGACAATGATATAATTGCCTTGTAAGAAATTTAGATTTAGAACTGAACATGATGCCCTTGATAATCATACTATGTTGCTTAAACAACTCTTGAAACACTTGTACATTTCGAGCTTTGATCACACCACTCAAATCCATTTGTCTTGTTTGATACTCTCAACTTTGAAACCAACTCATCTATATGGACTTAAATGAACTTAATCTTCTCACTTATGGGATTTTGATGCTTGATCATGGTCACTATATACACACTTGGATTATCTTTTACCACTTTTCTACCACCCTTTGTTAATCCAAGTGGCCATTCTCACTCTTACGATGGTTTCCACACCATAGAACCCTTCCCTTTCCTTTTAAAACCTTCATTTGTTTGATTGAGTGAGACCTCTTTTGATAATGCTAGCATGTGTAAAATCTTAAAAGTATGAGAACGACAATGATTAGCTCTCATAGGTTAGTCTAGGAGTTCACTATTGGATTAGCATTAGAGGTTAAAGCACTTGAAAATGGGATTGGGAATGTAAGTAAAAAAGAAAAAAGAAAAAAAGATTGAAATGGGGAGGAAAAGAAAGAAAGAACCAAAGGCTTGTGTGAGAGAAACACTTGGGGAGTTGATATGATTAAAAGAAAAGTTCTAAGTTGTAATGAAAATGAAACATAAAGAAAAGAGTCTTAGAAAATATAAAGGATAACTTCTCAAGAATCAAAAATGAAAAAAGTCAAATGGTTAAGTTTGGGAGAGAAGAGAGATTGGTTAATTTGGGATGGGATTTGGAAATACATTTGGGTAAGGCAATGAGAGTTAAAGTTGTATGCATAAATTGTTCTTGTCTTGCTACATTTTGCAATATGTCTAGCATTCCTCTTCCTTGAGAGTTAGCCACCAAATAAGAATTCATGACCCTCCTCTAAACACCATTTGAAACCTTTTATACCAAGCCGATTGATTAAGATCAAATCCCCATTTGTGAGACTGCACTTTGATAAATAAATGAATTTAAGAGTTGGTGGAATGTTGAGTTAGTTAATTCTTGACAATGTGCTTAAGAGAATAAGATTTGGTGTGTTGATAAGCCTAGAGAAATTAGAGTGGATTAGATTGTTTGTTCATGCAACATACTATCATTTTCTAAGGACATCATGTTGAGGGCTTGTTAAATTTCTTTGGTTATGAGTCTCCAACTTCAAACCTCTCCCCTTTGTCTCATTGTTGTTTGCTTGGGACAAGCAAAGAAACAAGTTTGGGGGAGTTGATGTCTTGTGTTTTTAAGTGTTTTTAGGCATGATTTAATGTGTGTTTTAGCTTTAGAAAAAGCATTTAGGCATCATTAGGATTGCATATGCTTTGTTTCTCCTTTTTGTAGGTGGTGGAAGGCATGATGAAGCACCCAAATCATATAGAGGTGGTAGGGACTGAAAAACACCCAAAAAGGAGTGGAAAAACAGCTAAGGATCACGACCAGACCTCACAGCGGCATCCCACAGCGGCCTCCCCAAGTCGCTGTGAAGAAATGCGAACAGCCGGGAGCTCCAGCGGCCTCCACAGCGACCTCCCCAAGTCGCTGTGGATCAAAAACCCTCACAGCGGCCTCTCACAGCGACCTCCCCAGGCCGCTGTGAGATTTGACCTTGAAAGATCGAGTCATTTGAAGAGCTTGCGTTCATATTTAGCTTTGAAGCTTCACACCAAAGTTGTAGGGAATTGAGTTAGCTTTCTAATGGAGGTGGTTTGAAGTCATTTGAAGCTATACACGAAGAGTTATGATCGATTTACTGGACACATATCAATTATGTCGTGGTGAGACCAACTTTTGCCCACATGCTACCTTTTCTCTTTTTCTTTTGGCTTGTAGACCCTCCCATGTTCTGAGGTCGACCAAGACACTTTGTTTTCTATTATTTAAGACCTCTTGGTGTATGTAGAGAGGCATGATCTACTTCTTGATCCATTTTTGGATCTAGATCAAAACATTATTTTTCCTTTTCAAGTTTGGTTTGAGTTCTTCTTTTAGTTTCCTCTTGTTCTTCATTTCTGTCTTCTTAATTATGTTTTGCTTTGTTATTATCAAGTTTATTGAGTAGTTCTTTAAGTTTCTGGGGTTGAGCTAAGGTGAGGGTGATCTAGAAATGGTTTAGGTTGTTTAGAACTTGGGATTAATGATTTCTTACTTGCTAGAAGTTCTTAATGCTAGGATTGAATTGGCCACTCAACTCCTTGATCCTAAATGTTGCTAGCACCGAGAGGTGTAGTTTATGTTTGAATCTCTATCAAGTGCTTTACATTCTTAGCCAACGAGAGTTGATGTTTAAGGTGTTTAGTGGTAGTAAGAACTTGATCTTATTGCATAGCTATCTTGAAATTGCCAACGAGAGTTGATGTTAATGCTTGATAGGTATAGGGTTATTATCACGAGAGTGGATTAACTAGAAATCGTTGTTCTTAGCCTAAGAAATCCCCCATTGTTTGTTGAATGCTTCTGAACTGAATAATGATCACCCAAACCGAAATCTCAACCCAAGGAACTTAGTCTTTTATCACCTCTGTTTTTACTCTGTTTTTGTGAATATTAGTATCTTGTTTAGTGAATGGTTTGTTCTGTTTTTATTTCACTTTTGTTATTTGTATCATTTGTATTTTAGTTTCCTTACTTTTGTTTCACTTAGGTTGTTAGTAAAAAAACCAAATATCTTGTATTTGCTTAGATTAAGGAACTTTGTGCATTCTTGGTGTTATAGGTCACTAGCTCCCTGTGGATTCGATCCTAAAGTGCTACATCGACATACCATTCGATTGTGGTAGCGTGCACATTAGGTTAATTGGTGCGTAAAAACGCAAACATCAATGACCAAGGTATACATTATTTGGCTCAGGCGAAGGCAACATGCAGGGCGCTGAGAAACGCCAGTGAAAGCTTAGATTTTCTCTGAGTTCGTCGATCTATACTTCTCCAAAATTAATGAAATTATCTGGTCCCCACCTATAGTTGTAACTAAATTCGTCAACTGATATCTGGAATCCGAAAACCCTTCTGCTCTTCTTCTCAAATGTATGTGTCTATTTGTATATTATGGTTGTTTGGTCGACAGATTGTCCTCCAGAAAATGGATGGTTAGAGGAGAGACTATGATCAAGAGATTTGCAGATAGTCGATGGGAGACGGAGATATACGCCTACTCCAGTTTTTGCGGGTTTTCTATGGAGATGGAGAAGTTTTGAACTATGTGTACATCAACGAGTGCGAATTTGCAACTCGAATACGTATTAAGATAACTTTGAGACATAGGTTATCAAGGCCAGATAGACGGTGTGCACTGTTCTATGAGAAGCGAGGAAGTGTAGATATCAATGAGCTTTATAGATGTATGTGTGCTCTGATAAAGACATGGTTTTTTGGTGGCATTATTGTTTCAAAGGTACAAACATGTGCGATACATGCTTTTTGACAATTGAGTCACTAATTTTCTTCTCAATCATGAGAGATAATTTTGGAATTTGGCCAATTATCTTCATGAAGATCCTTAATTAATATGTGGTTTGTTATATGTAGTAGATTATGTTACGATCGACTTTTCAAGTATTGTATACATTATCGTTTTCAAGTACTTAATTAAATTAGTTATATTTTCAAATCAACAATGGGAATATTAATCTCATCAAACGGTTATAGTGGTGGTATATGGAACTCAAGTCGATATATTATGGCAGCCTTTAATGAAAAAAGAGCAATAACCAAGCATCGTAACTCTCATTTGCAAGATAGTTAACCATGATTATTGTTGATTTGATGAGGTTGTCGAAGAGAAACATTCCTTAAGTGCCAGCAGTTTGTGTACTATTTATGCCTTGTTTATATTAGAAAGACATGTGCGGCGTGTAAACTTATTGATGCATGGTTCTATTTACTAATTTTTCTATCTCAAATTGTTGGTTATTGAAAACTTTTCTTTTGTTTATTGTGGATGAAGTGATATAAACTTGTGGATTGGTAGCTTTAATTTGATAATTTACTTTCGGATTTTAAGAAACTATAAATGTATGTTTGTTTTTCTGATCTCAATGCAAACTATATTTGGTTATTTTACTTTAGAAAGAAAATGTTGGTAAATAAGAATTAATTATATTAAAGATTTGTAAATTTACATTAGTTTAAAAAACATATTGCTTTGATATTCAGTTAAAATTATTAGCAAATACAGCAAAACTAACTTATATTATTATTACTAAATAAAAAACATACTATATGATACGACTTATACCCCACTACTTACGGCAAGAATAACAAGTTGCATATTAGTTGTAACACTAGCGACAAGTTACCCACTTTATTACTACTATACACAGATATCATTACTATCAAGATTGATTTATAAATAATGGACTTGTTAAATATTCTAGAAAAGCCAAAACGAGTAAGTTGACTTTAATGGAAAGTTGAAATAGTTTCATACTGATTTAAAATATTTACCAATTTTTTATTTCAAAAAACAAAAAAAAAATTTCAGTTTTCACTTTCTTCTTCTTCCTTTTCGCTTTCTTTTTCTGAGATATGAATCCATTTAAAACATGCAACTTCCTATTGTTCTTCTTCATCAAAATCGACGGGGTGTCTATTCTCAACACCAAGAGGGATTATAAGGTTCAATGGAACATGACTTTTGGTAAACTGTTTTATCAACGAAAGTAATGCGCATGTTCCAGGTAGGGATTATACTGATTATTATTGTTCTCTTTTGTTGCAGAATATCCCTTCAATCATGCACTCCTGCGTGATTTTTCGGAAATCTTTGTAAGCATACACTCATTGGGTCACCTTCGTTGGGTGCATTTTTCAAAGAGATAGTCCGTGACATCGTGGTTCACTTAAACTCTCGTAGGTTGAGATGCATCCGCCTCATTAGTTGTTTTTGATTATGGTTTCTCATGTGTTTTTTTTTTGTACCTGAGTAGGAGGTCTTGTGATGCAATATCATTAAAAGAATCAAGGTCTTCAAGCATGTATTTATTATGAGAATCTTAGCCTCATAACTTCATATAAAAAAGTCAAGGATTCTCATTCAATGGCAATGGCTAAATTGGTGGCAAGAAGACTATTATTTGATTTAGCTAATTTTTCTACTTTTGTTTAAATGTAAATCATTTCTTTTAATGTATTTTATTGTAAAGATCACATTGTAAGAACTATAAAAAGCTTAATTGTTTTATTGTAAATAATATAGAAATTTTTGGAATAATAAGAGTTCTCTCTTAAAAAGCTTTTATGCTTTGTTCTTTCTTTCTCTAAGTTTTGTGGATTCCCCTTTTTAGAAAATATTATGAATTTATGTCTTATGTGTGGATTCACTAAGGCTTAGATTCTTGATCTTATCACAAAGGCTTTCACACCTTTTGAGTGGCGATCTTCAATTCACCATCGACTCCATCTAACCATCCATTAAAAAGCCTTGAGAGCGTCTTCGGCCAGCAAGCTTTTTCCATTCGACCATCGACCACGGATCAACCAGAGAGCGTCTCCGACCAGCTGGGCGACCCAAACAAC
The DNA here is from genome assembly GCA_030180135.1 of Orychophragmus violaceus. NCBI lineage: Eukaryota > Viridiplantae > Streptophyta > Magnoliopsida > Brassicales > Brassicaceae > Orychophragmus > Orychophragmus violaceus. Next base: position 92,083,279 of record CM058239.1, on the reverse strand, counting down.
TATCCACCTCGGATCTTATATCATTAGGTATCAGAGCTGAATATCCTATCATTTATCTTTTTATTTTTTTGTTAATTTGTTTTCTTTTCATTCCATTTTAATATCGAAAAAAAAAATTATGTTCTGACCAAAAAAAAATCTGTTTTTATTCTTTTGAAAACAAAATTGAAAAAAAATTTAAAAAAATTTCTTTATTTTTCCTAAAGTTTTATTTTTCTCATTAAAAAAAAAAAAACATTTCCTTTTATTTTGATTTTTCAGTTTAACAAAAAAAAATACAAAGCTTTATCTATTTTAAATAAAAATACAAAAAAAATTATCAAGGTGAAACGGTTTTGAGTACAAAACCATTTGAAGAGGGATAGAATGATGCAATATCATTAAAAGAATCAAGGTCTTCAAGCATGGATTTATTATGAGAATCTTAGCCTCATAACTTCATAAAAAAAAAATCAAGGATTCTCATTCAATGGCAATGGCTAAATTGGTGGCAAGAAGACTATTATTTGATTTAACTAATTTTTCTCCTTTTGTTTAAATGTAAATCATTTCTTTTAATGTATTTTATTATAAAGATCACCTTGTAAGAGCTATAAAAAGCTCAATTATTTTATCCTTCTTATAAAATATTATGAATTTATGTCTTATGTGTGGATTCACTAAGGCTTAGATTCTTAATCTTATCACAAAGGCTTTCACACCTTTGAGTGGCGATCTTCAATTCACCATCGACTCCATCTAACCATCCATTAAAAAGCCTTGAGAGCGCCTTCGGCCAGCAAGCTTTTTCCATTCGACCATCGACCACGGATCAACCAGAGAGCGTCTCCGACCAGCTGGACGACCCAAACAACTATCCAACTCGGATCTTATATCATCTTGCATGTTCCTCCCTTACAACCCAAAACCCAAGATGTCGAAGTCTGACATGAAGAGTTTTGGTTATGCCTCCATGATTAGTTTTGGTACTATAATAGCGTTTCTAAACTATAATAGCGTTTTTAAATTTATTATGCTATTAATTATATGCGGGAAAACATTTAGTCAAAAAAATACGCGTGTGTCTGAAAAAAAAATTTCCGCCAAAGATATAGATAGCGTTTTAAAAAAAAAACACTATAAAAAAAATCAAAGTCAAGTCATCCATAGCATAAAAAAAAATGTTGTAGTCATATGCTATGAATACTTATTTTTCTTGTAGTGGGTCGACACTCTAAGTCAACACCAATTTGGACTTTTCTTCTGGGTATCGAGCATGCTCGATTTCAAACTGTCAGAACTAGAATCTTGGGAGTTTGGAAAGGTTGTCAAGCGACACTTAGGTGGTGTTCACCAAAAATATCGATTGACACTGCTTTCTTCTTATTTTCTGTGTCGATAGAGGTTGATTTTCGTCCATCAAAAATCGATTCAGCGAGGATTACAATTGGTGTCTACCGACACTCGGTTCGTAAGTCCAAAATCCTTTAAATCTTCAAATTCTCCAAGCTCCAAAAGTTCCTATGACCTTAAACCATTATCAGCACTGAATTTAGCTATTTTCCACTCTCCAAAGTGATAGCAGTGACTTGATGCCTCGGTTTTTATTTGTCCTTCCAAAAAATAATCTTTCTTGCCTTTTCACAGATCCAACAATCTGAGCAACCCGAGTATCCGACTGTGGACATGAGTGTTTAAAACTTTAAATGTTCTATTTAGATCCTAGTACATAGCATTAGTCTTTCCTTTACAGTCCCCACTTATCTTTTGCTAACCTTCAAGAATTTGTTCGAGCATAAACTTCACTTAACTGTCTGGATTTGGTGCATGATGGGTTTGGTAAGAAGAATTGCCATTGTTCCTTGTGAACCTATTGCCTTGATAGGGCTGCTGATATTGCGGGTTCTCAGCTGGTTCAAAAGTGTCAACCTCAGCAGGAAAACTGAACAGATTTCTTATCCACAAAAAGATTATTCATAAAATCCAATTTAGCCTTTACCACACAAATCTGACTGCGATTAATGTTCCAACTTGCTTCTTCTTTTCATTGTCAGTATTTTTGGTATTATTGATAGAACTCAATCAAAATGTAGATACAAAATGCATAAATGCTCCATTGCAAACTCAGTTTATAAAATTATCTTAATGTAAAACTTACTATTAAGTCATCGTAACACAGAACATACATATAAAAGTAAGAACAAAAAATCCAGTCTAACAGAAAACAATAGTACAGGTAATATAATGACAAATTTGAATACACATCGCTGCGCGTAGCACGGGATATCGTTTAATATAAAATGTTTGACCAAGATCTGTCTTCTTAAAAGCCAAATAAGACAACCAAATCTCTTATGGAAATTCCATTATCCGTTATGAAACAATTAGTCAATATTATTCATTCTATCATATGGAAATATTATAATATATATATATATATATATGTATGACCACCCTGTATATAAGAGATACTAACACAATTAGTTTCAAGTAAGCATTATAATATCAAAAAGGAGGAAAGGTATATTGGATTATCAATGTTTCATTTCGTAAGAAATGTTAATTTTTTTAAAACAACCCTCAAATATTTGTAAACAACCTCATATTTTTTGGATCCATGTTCTTATTAGTTTTTTTTTTTTAAATCAAAAGTTTCTCTTATTTATCCTGTGAAAACTAGGCTAGTATCAGCTAGCCCGGTGGTGTTTCCCGGAGTTACAAGAGAGTGAGAGTTTACACGTGAACGTGCTCTTTTGGCTCGAGGAATAAAAACTAAATGAAAGTCCACAAACGATTTTCGGAGATGTAAAAATTCATCAATTTCCGCCTCAAGTGTTGGCCACTCCTCTTCTCGTTCAATGATTGTCACTAGTTGATGGCAGTCCGTCTCGAACAGCATCGTCATGTGTTGCGCAGCGATCATCTCTTTCATAGCCCAGATAAGCCCTTCCAGTTCAGCTTGAATTAGGGACTGGATATTTGGACATCCCTTGCTTCCGGTTCGGATTGTATGTTCATCAAAAAGCAACGCAAAGCCCAGTCCGGTCGTCGTCTCCTTGTTCAGCCATGACGCGTCGATTTGGCACTTGAGACCCGGCCGGTTCTGGTTTTGATCCGGAGAGGCTCTCGGTATGTGGTCCGTGTCTTGATCCTCCTTATCCACCTCCGGGAGAGTTTGCGCTAGTTTCCAGGCTGTTGCCTCATGTGAAGCTAGTTGCACCGTATATTCCGGAGATATGTACAGACCATTAAAGATCTTCTCGTTACGAGCTTTCCAGATGTACCAGACCAGCCAAGGAAACATCTCCATTGCGTGGTCCGGGACGTTTATCTCTTTGGCTCGCAGTAGGAGAAAGTCGAAGTTCGGGTACAGAGAACCGCACGGGAATAGACCCGGAATTGTCGGGATTGTTGAGAGAGCCCAACATTGTATCGCAGGGGGACACTCGAACAATATGTGGTTTATGTCCTCTCGCTCTGCTCCACATCTTTGGCAGGATCGATCTTGTCCGCAGTGTCGGTCGACCATACGACTTGCCGCTGATACAAACCCCGATAACGCTTGCCATAAGAAGTGTTGGATTTTCTTCACTGTTTTCACTTTCCAGACTTGTTTCTTGAGAACTACTACACTCGGTTCTAAGATTTCTTGTACTTGTCCAGCTTTCCTTTGCTCCCTCGCTATGGTGTAGCCTGCTTTGACTGTGTAGAGGCCTGATTTTGTCTTATCCCAAGTATAGCCGTCCCTTCTATTAGTTGGAGAGATGCGGATTGATGCTATCCTCTGTATGTCATCTTCTGCGATCAATTCCTGCAAAATTTGTACGTTCCAAGTCTTTTCCTCGGCGTTGATGAGATGACAGACTCGCAAGTCCGGGTCACGGCCATTACCGCAATCTCTGGCTGCTCTTGGTTTTTCGTCTTGAATCCACACGTCTTGCCACACATAGGTCTCGGCTCCGTTCCCTATCGTTCTTCTGAGTCCATCTCTGAGAACTTCTTTTGAGGCCAAGATACTTCTCCATGTAAAGGATGGGTTGTTTGATTTTTCTATCGGGTTGGAGTAGCGATAGTATCTGCTTTTGAGGACTCGGGCTAAGAGTGAGCTTGGGTATTTTAGCAATCTCCAGAGCTGTTTTGCGAGGAGGGCCAAGTTGACATCTTCGAGTTCCCGGAATCCCAGACCACCTTGGTCGAAAGGTACACAGAGTTTGTCCCATGATGCCCAATGGATTCCTCTGTTATTATTCTTGGTATCCCACCAGAAACGAGCTATGGCACTCGATAGCTTTTTCGTGATATCTTTAGGGAGGAGAAAACACGACATTACAAAGGTCGGAATTGCTTGTGCGACCGCTTTGATCTGAACTTCCTTACCTCCTTTTGATAAAAATCTGGATGTCCATGTGGATGTTTTCCCATTCAGACGATCTTGGACGTAAGCAAAGACCTGTTTTTTGGATCCGCATATTTGTTATGGCATTCCCAAATACATTCCCATACCTCCTTCTTTTTGTATCCCTATTGATCGTTTAAGATCTGTTTTAAGGGACGCTACGACCTTAGAACCGAACAGAACTGAAGACTTTGATTTATTCAGTTGTCCTGAGGCATATCCGTAGACGTCAATGATACGCATAAGCTCCTTGCATTGTTCAGTCTCTGCTCTACAGAAGAAGAGGTTGTCATCAGCAAAGAGGAGGTGTGAGATGGGTGGGCACGATCTCGCAATCTTTAGTCCTTCGATTCTCTTTAATCTTTCTGCTTCCTGTATATGTGCTATCAATACCTCCGTGCACATAATGAAGAGAAATGGAGAGAGGGGATCTCCCTGCCGTAGCCCTCTAGCCGGAGCTACATGTCCTCTTGCTTCTCCATTAAGAAGCACCCTGTATGTGACTGATGTAACACATCACATGATCTTTCGTACGCAGGGTTCATCAAAACCCATCTTTAAGAGTAGAGCCTCCAGGAAGGACCATTCCACCATGTCGTACGCCTTGCTCATGTCTGTCTTAATGGCTACGAATTTCGATTTGCAGCTCGGATTTGTACGCAGCGCATGGAAAATTTCTTGAGCGATGAGAATATTATCAGTAATGAGTCGCCGAGCCACAAAGGCCGATTGTGTTTCCGAAATTAAAACTGGCAGCACTTTTTTAAGGCGGTTCGTGAGTACCTTCGAAATGATCTTATAGTTAACATTGCAGAGACCTATCGGTTGGAATTCCGCCATTAGAGATGGTTTGGCTACCTTCGGAATCAGGCATATATTAGTCTGATTCATTCGTTCATCCAGCTCCCCTGTATCGAAGAAGGTCTGAACCATCTTGACCACGTCTTTTCTCACTACGTTCCAAAAGCGTTGGTAAAATAGGCTTGTCATTCCATCTGGTCCTGGTGCTTTATCTGGATTGATTGCAAAGACTGCATCTTTTATCTCTTTCTCCGAGGGGACTCGATTCAGGGTCTGGTTCATATCCTGTGAAACTTTCGCGGTAATAAGCCGGAGAGAATCCTCAATGTCTGCAGGGTTAGACGTTGCAAACAGGTTTTAGAAGTAGGATACGGCTACTTGCTCGATTCCTTCTTCTGTTTCTACCCATTGATCTCGTTTATTCCGTAACTTTGTGATCCTGTTGCGAGCCCTACGTTGTTTAGTTATTCCATGGAAGTACTTTGTGTTGCGATCACCTTCCCTCAGGTGGATGACCCGACTTTTTTGCCTCCAGTACAATTCCTCATCTCTTAAGGTTGTACATAACTTCCACTTGAGTTCGAGTTCTTCTTCGCTTGTCATGGAGTCATTTCCTTGGGCAGTGTCAAGCTGAAGCTTTATTTCTTCGATTAGCTTCGCATTATTAGTCGGGTTGGATTTCTTCCAAGATGAGATTACTTTGCAGCAATCGCTTATCTTCCCTACAAAATCGTGTATGTCTGCAATTGCTTCCGTACCCCAGCCTTCTTTTACGACCTTGGCAAAACCTTCCTTGGAGAGCCATCTTCTATCAAATTTGAAACCCCTCCTTCGTCTAATCTCGTGTGATTTGAAACGGGTCAAGATTGGTCGGTGATCCGAACCCTACCTTAGCAAATACTCCACATCAGTGTGGAAAATAGATTGTGTCAGTCTTCATTGCCAACTGATCGGTCCAGTCGACATTGTATACGTCCTGATCTTCTTCTTCCAGACCAAGAGAATGAATTTCCTTTAAAGGGAAAATCGAGCATGCCACAATTGGCTAACATGGTGCGGAAAGGCAGGAAGGAGGAATATGGCCGTTTGCGGCCTCCTTTTTTCTCACTGTGGTTCGTTATTTCGTTAAAGTCCCCCATCATCATCCATGCCCCCTTCCTTTGTATGCCAATGCGCGTCAGACGCTCCCAAACGTTTTCGCGGTATTCAACAACCGGATCACCATAAACAAAAGTTATAAAGACTTTATGGCCTTCCACATTGGCCTCAACATCGATCATTCTATCATTCGAATAAAGAATCGTGACGTCGTAGTCATCCATATAAAACAGATCTAATCCACTGCTTCGTCCAACCGGCTCCACGGTGAACAGTTTATCATAACCAAACTCAAATTGAAAATCTTGCAGAAAAGAAAAATTGTTTTTAGTTTCAGAAAGGAAAAGAAAAGGAGAATGAAAACTTCTATGCAACTCTCGCAAGTGTTGCTTGGTCAGGTAGGCGCCCGCCCCCTGACAATTCCATGCGATGGCACTCATATCTGAGTATTGGGTGGTTTCTGGGACCCCATTGAACCTGAAGTAGAAAGAGTTTTGTTGCTTTTTGAAGCCGGAAACACCTCATTGCGAGGGAAGAGTGAGGCACTTGACCTCTTTGCCTGCGACGACACGCCCATCCTTGACTGTTTTCTAGAGGGGGATGCTCGTCCACGAAGAGAGAGTTTTTTCGAGGCTACCAGACGTTTAAGATCAGGGCTTCTAGGTGTTTGTCTCCTTTTAAGGCAAGTCTGGTCTTTAAACCTCTGTTTTGGTTCTGTTTGGATGCGTGTATGGGCCTCTTGTCTCACCTGTTTCCTTTCTCTAGACTGGTTGGCCTGTGGCATCGGGGTGGACGACTTTTCTGGCGTGAGCTGAGCTATAGCTTCGATTTGCTCTTCTTCCTGGCATGGTGCCTCTAAGAGTTCTTCTCCTAGCAGATCGTCATTCTCCAGCATGTCCTCATCCATGTCTGCATTATCCAAGTTTTCCTTTTCATAATCGGCAATCATTCTGTCAATTTCTTCTGCCGTTGGTTCCGGTGAGGCTGCAGCTTCTCTAGCCGTGTTTGCCTTCGCGGTGGGATCCTGAGCTGAGAGGAGGAGCAGTGATGGCTGTGACTGAGAAACTTCATGAGTCCTCCTATCTCTTCCTTTGTCTAGTTGAGTCTCTCTTGGTGGTTCTCGGGTTGTCTGAGGATCAGCTGGTTCCCGTATCTTCAAGACCCCTGATGCGCTTCTCTGAATTAAGCTTGATATTACCCTCTGCTCTCCCTTTCCATCACGTTCCGCATCCGCTGTGTCTATGGCTTTCCCTTTGAGTCGACGTTTCCTAGTCTCCTCTGATTCTTCTTCCGTACCTGCCACTTGAGCTTTTTCTTTACTCCCCTCTTTATCACGATGGACTGGGCGCCATTCTACTCGGTGATTGTTTCGGTATGCCGATTGATACCTCACGTTACTCTTTTCAGGATGTTTGCGAGCTCCGTAGAACACTGAAACTGTCCTCTGAGAGTCGGGTGAGCCCCGTGAGTCTTTCATACGTCGCTCGTGGTCACTGTTATGTCCTCTTTGTTCCTCCTGTTCTCTGGTCACTTGTTTCTCTCTGTAGCCAGCACCCTTGTTCCACGAAGACGCGGAGTAGGACTCATCGCCAGTCCTATAGTATGAGTCTTTGTTCTTTCGGTACGGGTGATAGTACTCCTGATCACGGGGATGGTTCTTAGAGTCGCTTTTCAGTCTATTCCAGACATTCTTACCTCTGGAGATTCTGTTGTCTTCGATCTTTAGCCTCAGATCTTGTCTGATCGTGTTCTCTTCTTGGTTATCCTCTCGCCTGGCCCTGGAAGAGAGGCTTAATTCCTTCTGCTGATACAGCCGGACCAGTGAAGGTTTCTGTCCTTGCGGGATCGAGAAAGCTTCTTGTCTAGCTAATTCTTCTTTGCGCAGTTTCTCAATTCGTTCGAGTCTGTTTTTTTCTCTTTGCGCTTCAGTCAGGTTCGGGCAAGTACCTTCTTCGTGTGAGATCTTTTTGCAAGTGTAGCAGTATCGGTAGAGATCTTTCAAATTTTAGAGGCTCATCGCCATTTAGGAAGACCCTAACCCGACAACCGTCGACATCAACTTTATCGACAGTGCCCAAGGCTCTCCCTATGTTCCTGAAGGTTTGGTCCTTCCTGTAGTGACTTGGGATGCCCGTTACCAAGACCCAAAACAGCATCGTATTTGGGAAGTCTTCCCGAATGCAGGGGATCCACCTTTCAAGTGAGAAGCTCCACTTGTTGAAGTGACACGGTCTCTTTTTTAGAACACTGAGCAGGTCTTCCTCTGTGTCAAAGTCAAATTGGAATTTGTTTTGGCCCAAATTTGTTCCACGTACTCGTCCTTCTACATCCCAAATCCTGCGTTTGGGCATGTGTTTAATCAGAGCTTCGACGCTTCGGCCATCTTCATGGAACATACGACCTACTAAGGTCAGTTTAAACTTATCAATGAGGTCTGAGAAGTCAAAAGCAGGGATTTTAATGATGTCTTCATCCCTCTGCGAGTCACTATTAGTCAATTCTTTCTCTGGTGAAGGATTCCTTGAGAGACGAAGGCTTTTCCTTTCTTCATCCTGCTTCGGGCGCCGCATCGTGCGGGAATTCTCTCCTCTTTCCTGGGAGGATCGTTGCCATGGATGGCCTGAATCTTCCATTCCTGAGTTTATACGCCGCATTGAGCGGGAGTTGATATCATCCGTCGGAGATGTTCGCCGTATGTAACGGGATTGGTTGACGTTCATCGGTGATTGACGCCGCATCGAGCGGGAGTGGTCACGTAGTTCACGTCCTGAGTTTCGAGTCGGTCGATCCTTCTCATGGTTTCGCTTGATATGGACGCGTTCCATGGTCCAGAGTGAGAGGTGCCATACAAACAAGGGTGATGGGGCTTCAGTGGAATCAGAATCCCTAGCGTGTCTTCCGTAGCGTCTAAGGAAGGCGGCTTTAAGTTGAGAAAGCTTACCTAGCGGGGATTTCCGCGAGTATACAGGGAGGAGGAGTGTTAGTGAGTCTCCCTCTCTCTCCTATGCAGATTCCGGCGTGATTTAGGCTATTGGAGGACGGCGGAAATCAGAGATCTCGGAGTCGCGTTCGCCATCGCCAAAACCCTAGCCGCTCTCCAATCCCGACAAATTTTTTGTATTGAAAGATTTCTATTTCCATGTTCTTATTAGTTATATAGCTTATTTTAGCGTTGATTTAGAATATCAGTTTTATAGTTTTTTTTATCATAATATTGAATTCATAAGATTGAATTATATTTGTTGCATTTTTCAGCAGCATAATTAATGACAACAAAGAAAGTTTCATCTCGTTTATTTTTTTCGTTGATGGCGTTTGCTCTCATGATCTCATCTTCCTGCCCAACATTTCAGGTAATTCACATATTTATTTACAATTAAATTTTCTTAAATCCAGACATTTATGTTTGTTTGTTAATAATATAATATTAAATGTTTCAAACTGAAAATTCTTCTTAAAACCGGGTCTTTTTGTATTGGTAATAAATGTTTCTTCGTATAATTGCATTAACATGTTCAAATATTATGTTTACATTTAGAGAAAAACATAACATTTTCAAACTAAAATTGAATTGATTTTTGGTTTGTGAAGACTATACACATTATTTTATCCAGTTTGTAAATTGATATTTTGGTTGTGAAAGATATCCATCTTGTTATGTTAAATTAATTTAAAATAAAATCAAACAAAATATGTATATTCGTGAATTTTGTTTTGTCAACTCCAGTACAACGGAAGGTCATTTTTACGTTTATTCAATGGTGAATATATAAAACTAGAAAATATACAAAAATTAGAAATAAATTTTATTTGTTATAGATCAATCTTTAATTTAAAGGAATTTTTTTAATTATGTTACTATTGTAAAAATAAAGGCATCAGAATCAATAATTTATACGTGGCCTAGTAAATACAAAATCATAAAACCATTAATTGATTAATTTGTATATCAGATTTGTTAATGTGTCTTATGAACCAAACAGGAATACAAGTGATACCTTGTCTTCCGGGAGAGTGTAAAAACGATATGACATGCAATGAACTATGCAAATTCAAAGGATACAAAGGAGGAGGGTTTTGTCAACACTATGTTGGCTCCAAGACCGGCCATTGTTGCTGTAATCCTAGTTTTGAATCTCGAAAGCCATTCATATCCGATGATACCAATATATTAATTACAACCCTAATATATTATGTAAGAGCATGCCCATCCTTGTTATTTGGCACAGGTTCTAAAAAAAAAAACAATAAAATAATAAATGCATGCTGACTTGGTAAGGAGAGAGGTAAGAAGCGATCTTTAAATAGGTGATTTAAGGAACCGATTCTTCACTGTAGCTGACACATGGCGCGTGCTGATTCGTCCTTTTCTTTATTTTTATTTTTGATTTTTGTTTATCCACCTGTAAAAAAAAAAAAATATTATTAAAATTTTTTTTAAGAACCCCATTGGGGATTTCAACAATGGAGATGCTCTAATATCATAACAATCAACATATATTCAAATATGTTTTTAGGTAGATGATATATTCTCTTATAACAATTGGGAAGTTGGTTAAGAAAGAGTTCCTGTTAGTCAATCTACATTACATAATCCGTTATGTTATATATCTTTTGTTCTCAGTTATCTGATAGTTCTAAGTTTATTCCTAAATATACACTCCAATTACATATAAATGCATAAGTAGTATGAATTGATTGAATCCACATACACTCATGATTATACAATAGATTATTGATAAATGTGCCGAAACAACCTTAGAAAGTTGTCTTATTACTACGACAACTTTGACAAGGGAAAATTTTTGAAAATTTTGACCAAATGACTTGTAAACCATGTTTTGAATTTCAAAAGAAAATTAATTTAATAATACATATTTATATATTTAAATAATTAAAAAAAGTTAGTTATATTTTCAAATCAACAGTGGGATTGTTACGGTTGTAGTGGTGGCATATGGAATTCAAGTCGATATATTATGCAGTCTTTAATGAAAAATGAGCAAGTTAATCAAGCATCGTAACTCTCATTTACATGATATTTAACCATGATTACTTTTAATTTGATGGGGGATATCGAAAAGAAACACTTCTTAAGTGTCAGCACTTTTGACCAAATGACTTGTAAACCATGTTTTGAACTTCAAAAAAAAATTAATTTAATAATACATATTTATATATTTAAATAATTAAAAAAAGTTAGTTATATTTTCAAATCAACAGTGGGATTGTTACGGTTGTAGTGGTGGCATATGGAATTCAAGTCGATATATTATGCAGTCTTTAATGAAAAATGAGCAAGTTAATCAAGCATCGTAACTCTCATTTGCATGATATTTAACCATGATTACTGTTAATTTGATGGGGGATATCAAAAAGAAACACTCCTTAAGTGTCAGCAGTTTGTTTACTATTTATGCCTTGTTTATATTAGAAAGACATGTGCGGCATTGTAAACTTATCTGATGCATGGTTCTATTAACTAATTCGTCTATCTCAAATTGTTTGTCATTAAAAATTATCTTTTGTTTGTAGTGGATCGGGCAATATAAACTTGAAGATTGGTAGCTTTAATTTGATACTTTTACTTTCGGATTTTTCGCAACTATATAATGTATGTTTGTTTTTCTGATCTCACTGCAAACAATATTTGGTTAGTGTACTTTAGAAAGAAAATATTGATAAAAAAGAATTAATTATATTAAAGATTTTAGAAATTTACATTTAGTTTAAAAAATATTAGCTTTGATATTCAGTTAAGATTATTAGCAAATATAACAAAACTATCTTATATTATTATTACTAAATTAAAAACATACTAAATGATACGACTTATACCCGATTACTTTGCGACACCAATAACGAGTCGCATATTAGTCGTAACATTAGCAATAAATTACCGACTTTGTACAACTATACACGGATATCATTATTATCAAAATTGATTTATAAACGATGGATTTGTTAAATATTCTAAAAAAGCCAAAACGAGTAAGTGAACTTTAGTGAAAATTTGCAATTTATTCATATCGATTTAAAATATTTACCAATTTTTTATTTCAAAATTCAAAAAACAAATCTTCACTTTCTTCTTCTTTCTCTTCGCTTTCTTTTTTTATGAGATATGAATCCATTTAAAATATGCAACTTCTTATTGTTCTTCTTCATCAAAATATACGGGGTGTCTATTCTGGACGCCAAGGGGGATTACAAGGTTCAATGGAACACGACTTCTGGTAGATAACTTTTTTATCAACAAAAGTAATGCCCACGTTCCAAGTAGAGATTATACTGATTATTATTGTTCTCTTTTGTTACAGAATATCCCTTTAATCATGCACTCCTGCGTGATTTTTCTGAAAGCTTTGTAAGCATACGCTCATTGGGTCACCTTCGTTGGGTGCATTTTTCAAAGAGATAGTTCGTGACATCGTGGTTCACATAAAGTCACCTCATTAGTTGTTTTTGATTACGGTTTCTCAGTGTTTTTTTTGCACTTGAGTAGGAGGTTTGGCATGTTCCTCCCTGATAACCCAAAACCCCCAAGATTTCGAAAATTGACATGAAGAGTTTTGGTTATGCCTCAATGATTGGTTTCGGTCAACACTCTAAGTCAACACCAATGTGGACTTCTTCTTATGGGTGTCGAGCATGCTCGATTTCAGACTGTCAGAACTAGAATCTTGGGACTTTGGAAAGGTTGTCAAACGATACTTGGGTGGTGTTCACCAACAATATCGATTGACACTGCTTTCTTCTTATTTTTTGTGTCGGTCAAGGTTGATTTCTTTCCATCAAAAATCGATTCATCGAGGATTTATATTGGTGTCTCCTGACACTCGGTCCGCCAGTCCAAATCCTCTAAATCTTCAAATTCTTCAAGCTCCACGAGTTCTTATGCACTTAAACCATTATCAACACTCAATTGAGCTATTTTACACTCTTCAATGTGATAGGATTGACGTGATGCCTCGGTTTTTATTTGTCCTTCCAGAAAAGAATCTTTCTTGCCTCTTCACAGATTCAACAATCTGAAAAACCCGAGTATCCAATTACTCAACATGAGTGTTTAAAACTTTAAATGTTCTATTTAGATCGTAGTACATAGCATTAGTCTTTCCATTAAAGTCCACATTTATCTTTTATTGACTGTTGATTCAGAGAATCACATAATAATTAATTTGTGTAACTGATTAGAAAATGAGGGACTCGGATAATAAGATTAAAAAAGTACCGAAGATCAATAACAAGTTAGACCGGAAAATATAGTCTTATTATGAAATCGATCCGAAATCGATCGTGGATCGCTAGCTCTAGGGTTTTTGAGTACATAAGTGTTTAATGCGCTTTCCTCCCTCTTTTCCCGCGTAGGGGAGGGATATTTATATCAGAAGATCTAGGGTTTTTCCCCTAGATTCTCTCTGATATTCTTTTCAAAATCCAAAACATCTAAATTTTGTTTCCATAAAAGATTTGTATTTATCTTCCTATAAAAATGTTAACATTTTTATCTCTTTGCCATTCAAGTTGGCCGGAGCATCGTCAGGAATCCAGCTCCGCCATTGTCGAGCTGCTTTGATGTTGCCGGGCTACTTTGCATTGAATCATAATCATCTCGCCTAGGCCGGATCTCCTCCGGGCCATTTCTGCTATTGGGTCGGGCCTTAGAGGGGTGCTAAACCCACCTCCAACACTAAGCCCCCCTCAGTTCGTCGCTCTGAGTGGAACTTAAGTCGGCGAATTCAGTAGTGGTTTGGGCCAAATAGTTGAATTATCAAGAGTCGAGATCCAGCCCGAATCGTCAGACCTTCCGCCATGCGCCTCGTTGTTGTTTTGCGTACTCGAGATGCTTTTTCTTCGTCCAATGGCACGGGGACACATGTGCTAGGAAGTCGCAGGTTCGCGTCCGTTGAGAGGTAGATTTGCGTCCTTTGGAAGACTCTCGCCTCTTCACTTCTATAAATACCGCTTCCTTCTTTCACTTTTAACTATCCGCTACCAGAAGTAAATTTCAGGTACTCCTCCTTCTAAACTTCTCTAATCTTTTATTTTCTTTTTAAATCCTTCTCGCCTTTGACGATATGCGCATTCGCGCCGAATCCAGTGAGAATTCTGCTAGTATCGCGAGCGCTGGTGCTACTGACGGGGAAAGCATCCCCTCTTCTTTGCCGCATAGCTCGGATTCCGTCAATATCGTTCAGGAATTATCTCGAAGGCGGTCTTTGTCTCTCGGTGATGATGCTGCCGATCACACCGATGAGCATGTTCCTCTTGCATTGAGGGCGGCTTCGCGAGGCCGAGGTAGAAAAGAAACCATCCAGAAAGGAGGAGAGGATAAGGCGTCTTGTTTTAAATTTGTGGATCATTTTGGGGTTTTTCCGACCTCCTCTACTGAGGAATCTCTGGCTTCGCTGAAGACCTTTCCTGAGTGTGAAGGAATCGAAGTTCTTTTGCCTTCCATTTCACAACGCCCTTGGGATGCCCCTCCAAACTTCGCTTGTCTTTATGAATCGTTTTTTCGTGTTGGAAACCTTCAATTTCCCTTGCCGAGCGTATTGGTTTGACTTCTATGCGAAGTTTAGAATTGCCTTCACCCAATTGAACCTCGCTGGCATTATTAACATAATCGGCCTTCTCGAGCTTAGTTCATCTCTTGGGATCCGGTTAACGGTCGACTTGTTTGAGTGCTTCAGGAAACTCAATATTCCGAAAGCAAAGCTGGAGTGGATCCATATTAATTTCTGGCCTCGATATAAACTGTGAACCGGTGTTCAGTCCAACAAGACTCATGATTGGCAAAGGAAATATTTCTTCGTCGGAATTCCCAAATTTTCGTTTCCCGATCCTACGGCCTTAGTCGTCAACGAGTGGAACCTTTCCATTGGTAGTTGACCGGTCGGCTAATCACTGACGTCATTTTGGCTATTGGTTTTTATCATAATTCTCTTTTCCTTGCAGATTGTCTTAATCCGAAGCGGCTTGGTCAAGAGTATTTGAATGACGTCGGTAGGAGATTTTCTCAGCTCGATTGGCAAACTTGGTCCAAGACTAAAGAGACTAAACCGAATAAAACCAGTGAGTTTACTATCACCTGACTCACTTCGCCCGTTGATGATCCATCCCAACCGACATAGAAGATGAGGAAAGCAATAAAGGTTATCCTGAGCATGGTGGTTGAACCGAAGAGAATTTCAAGGCCTTCCGATGGCAGTAAGCCAGATTGCCCTGGTCGATCTTCAGTTGCCAGATCAACTGCTTCTCTTAGATCGCAATCTAGGAGAGGAGATAACCGGGCCTCTAATGACGCTGATAAGAAAAGGGCTAAGGAGGCTAAAATCGCTCATCCGAGCTGAGGTCAAAGAAGACGGCTGATGGCTGATGGTGCCGACATTTCGAAGAGGAATACATGTGGTTCATTTGTTGAGGACGAGCTGGAAGAGCCCTCTTCTCAGTTGATTCGAAAGACTTCAAAGTCGACTGGTCCGGTTGGGGTGGCTCCTTCGTCTGATAAGGAAATTCCTCCTCCCCCTTCTTCTCATCCAGTTTCGCTCTCGAGACCTACCGAGACATCGGCTTCGCCTGCTGGGTCGAGGAAAAGGCCCTTTGAGGTTGCAAGCCGCTCTGAGAGCTCGAGTGCGAGTAAGCGCCTGAGAGTCAGCGAGTCCTCGGAGAGTTGGATGAATAGATCCTTCGCTCTTCGTGGTGACAAACTGAAGAATCCGGATAAGTACTATTGCGGGGAGATGGTTTGGAATACCTCCTTCGAAGCCATTCCGCCCTGCCCGCTAGATCAGATGTACAAGCCTGAGGTGTATCGCAACATCTCCAAGTTTTTTGTTGATGTGAGTGTTTATGTTTATTAGTAATATTATTAATATTAAATTTAAAAAATGTAAGATAATTCTTTTTAATATATATTTAAGATGAAATTCTTTATATTAACGATAAAATTTTGTGTCCGCACATAGTGCGGATAAATTATACTAATATATATATTTTTTTTGTTTGATCTTCTTTAATTTTCTTTTTATCACCCGATTCGTGACTGACATACTTTTATGTAGGGTCATTTTCATCATTTACACCAACCAGCGGTGAATAGTAATCTGTAATCTGGATTGGATATACGTTTTTTTTAGTTTACTTAATTATGATAAACTTGTTGTTATCTAGCCAATTTGATACATTTAACAACTGTTTTAATTAAAACATTAGATTTTGACCCGCACTTAGAAAGTGCGGGTTTAATTTTCTTTGTAAATTTTACTTTTTATTCATTTTGTTAATAGTAGTTTAAATTTTTAATTATGTAATCTAATTTTGATTATAATTGTATAACCAGCATTATAAACAGTAGGTTAGCAATTTAGTTTTTTTTTGTAAAATGAATTATGTGTTATTTGGAAGAGATATATCATAAGGATTAAGATATTAAAATAACGATTTTGTATTATATGTTTTAATCTGTGTTGTATCATAAGATCATAGTTTAGAAAAAAAAAAAAAAATATATATATATATATGAAAACAACTATTGTAAAAGTTTTGTGGTATAGGTTTAATTGTTATTATATTTATCTAAAATATTATTTTATAAAATACATGTTGTAGTCGTATATATAATTTGCAAATTTGATGGAACAACCCGTTAAAAACTTCATTCAAACATAAAGCATAATTTGACGCTTCAAATATTTGAATAATATAAATATGAAATTATTTTAATATTTTTATTAAGTTTAAAATATATCAACTGAAATTATTTACTATATATATACATATATATATATGTATATATTTTTTAAACTCATGCAAAAAAATTTTTAGAAAATTTATAATCGAAATTGGCTAATTAATTTTTCAACCCGTTTAATTATTTAAATATTTTTCAGTTTGATGGAAAAACCTGCTAAAAAGTACAATCGTAAAATATATATATATATATATATATATTTAAAACAAAATAAAAAGATATTTTATTATAAATATATTTTGAATTAAATCATAAATTAGAGAATATTAATTTATATATATAATAGTTGATGTATAAATTATTAATTATATTTATCAATTAATTTGTTTTCATTTTAATTAATTAGGAAAATGGGACCATTATATTTTGGTTGTTTGGCTACATGTTTAATAATTATCTTGTTTGGAAATATGGATTGTAGAGATAATGTTATATTTCCTAATTACCCTTAATGAAATTTAATTAAATCATTAATATGCAATGGCATAAGTTGTAATAAACACATGAACTAAAGGTTAGTTTTATTTTGACTCTAATTTTTTAATAGTATTGATATCTTCCGATTGTTTTAATAGTTTTCAGGTTACTTCTAAGTAAGTTGTATTATAAAAAAAATGGTCGTCATGTCAATTAGGATTGGAACGAATCCGGATATCCGGCTTTTTGAAGTATCCGGATCCGGATCCGCCGGATATACAATATTACTATCTAGATCCGGATCCGAATTATCAGGATATCCAGTATTCATATATAAGCGGTTATCCGGATTCGATCCGAAATTCGTTTAATTTTTAAAAAATTTACATATTTCACACGAAAAAGAGTTATATTCGTTAAGAAAAAATCATAACATTTACTCGGATTATGTGTGAGTTAAGACAATCATGTAAAGTCCAACAACTTCTCAGTCATGATCAATTCACAAATGTATTTAATCAAAATTCCCAACGTCGACTTAGATATTGATCAAATGTCACAAAAGTGATCTATGTAAAGCCCCCTTCTCGTTATCCGCTGATCGACGAGTTTTCCGGCCAATAATCAAACAAGATCCCGACCGATCGAACCCGTGCAGGCCAAACGTGTCACAATATGAAAGCCAGGGACAGTCCGATTTTAGTCAGTGGCTCGAACCAAACCATCTTTGACTCCGTTTACCTCGTTTCCACGATACAAGGCTTTTCAACCTATATCGATTCCACAAGTTGTGTTCGGTTTGACTAACCACACATCAGAGAATAATTTCGATTTTTAATTTATCTAAATCTTTTAAATTCTATTTCTACTAGTTCCACATATTTTCAAAAATCATTTTAATGGGTATACCCTGAAAAATCCAACACCGAAGAAAAACCAAATGATTCGAAAACAAACCGCAGCCAAATGCGAACCCGAAACCACTCTGAGTATCCTACGCGACCGCCGAGCTATACCAAACCTGAAAAACACAAAATGAGTCTAATGAGCAATCTAAGATTACCCAGTGAGTTGGCTCCCAACTAAACAAGCTTCTAAATAAGCTAAATGATTCCCACCCAAACTCAAAATAACAAATAATAATAAGAGGTAAAATGAAATAGCTGATTACATGCTACCAAGTCGTAATGAGCACCACAACACACAAAAATTCAATTGACAATACGAAACATTAACAAAGGAAATCGAGAACATTGCGGCACATGCCCTCGATTAGACTCGATCTAACTAACGCGGCTCTATTGCAATCTCCATACCATGGGCCCTAAACGCGAACTCGGTAACTTCCACAGGAACACTTAGCTACCCCACGGTAACCAAAACCTCCCACGACTTCTAGACGTAAACACGAAATCCTACGACTAGAACACAGTTCTCTGTCCATGATACACGGTGACTCTGGCTACCCCTAGATAACCAAAGCTTCCATGCAGTCCGGCCCTAGGACCCCGTATTCTCCGGACTACACACCTACAGACGTCACTCCATAGGTTAACTCATGCCAGAACCACTACCCGAAGGTACGTGAACTAACCAGGAACTCAACTCTCGAGGATCCAATCGGGAGGAAGTACCGAAATGCTATCTCTAGACTTGCGGGTTCCAACGCACCCTATAGAGTCCTAATAACAGTAATGTAAACAAGCAGGCTCACTGGGACTCTATCACGCAAGACCGACAAGGTCAAAATAGTAACACCATCTCAATCCCCATAGCCAGTCTATCCCGCAAGTCCTACCACCATTCATCTACACATCCTAACCTAACCGGTCCGGTACCGGAATAGGTAACCATACCCAGACTTACCCGGTCACGTACCGGAGTAAGTATCTACTAACATAGTCTACTCGGCCCAATACCACAGTAGATAAACAATCGCACAATCAATGGTCTACCCAGCCCAACACCGGAGTAGATAAACAATCACACAATACCAATCAATTAATTACATAGGTGACATTACTCTCTTTTAGCTTAAACCATAATTCCTTTTAATCTTTCATTCCTTAGTTTTAATTATTCAATTATTTCACCGCTAGATTGGAGTTAGTAAACTTACTAACTCCCTTGACGGCTTAATCTCAAATTAAATATTTTAATTCTATTCCTTATTTCTATGTTTTAATTACCTCAATCCTTACTGACTTCCAATTAATTTAATACTAATTACTTAACCCGATCATACCGCTAACTAACCCAACCCGATTATCATATTCTAAGGTGTGTAATATATTTTTAATCCGTATTTTAGTTTAACTCTTAATTCTTGTATATAGATTCATTTAATTACGTTCGTCTAATATAGATGCATATATTTTCCTAACATGCCATATTATATGTATGCAACACCCAATCAAGCAATCAATGATACGATCAATCAATCAACCAATAAGTAATAACTATATGCAATGTATATATCATATCCATATTAATTAATTTTCCCGAGTTATTTAACTAACTTAATCCATTCTATCATGATTCAGTTATGGGTTTGCAATCCTATAATACTACGGTTTCATTATTCCAGGATCTATATGATTCTAACTTAAATGCAACACGCAACAGTTTAGCCAAATCAAAGTGATATCTTGATGACGGATGAACGGATTGACGGAACCACGAGACCCAACACGAACCCGACGCTAACCCAAGCCTTCCTCGAACTGTTGACTTGCTTTGACCTGAACTTGACCCAAGCATTGACCTTGGTGATTCCGATCGTTCCTCCACACAAACCTCCGGACCGAAATTACAACTACGACTATAACCCCACCTTAAACAGAAGAGAAAGTCGGTACGTATGATGAACATTGAAAATCTCCGCTTAGGAAATATTTATCCGCTCCTCCATCACCATCCCATCTCTTAATCCGCACATCACTTTTTGTCTCAAACCTTACTTTCTATCTCCTCTCTTCTCTCTCTCTTCTTTACTCTTTTGAGTTTTTTGGTGTGAGGAAAATGAATGGGGATAGGCCTCCTTTTATAGTGGAAATGAAGTGATATCCACCCTTCATTTGTCTCACTTCACCTCTCTATCTCCCTCCACGTTTTTACACCAAAATCAAGCCAAAAACAATTCATTTCACTCCTTACCTTACACCTGTAGCTCTCTTCTAGAAGCCTCTTGGATGATTGCCACCACACCATAGATTCAATGTACCTAAAATTCACATACATTGCATCTACTTTCTTATAGAAATATTTTGTGTCCCATACTCATTTTTGGGCTTGGTTATAGGCCCTATAATACTTCATATCTTAGCCCATCCTCCCTTGATTCAACTCCAAGCCCACATATTTTTATTTGAATTTTTTTAATTACTCTTAAATGATCCAAAAATCATATCTTAATATAGCAGTTAAATCTTGTCAAATCCTTTTAAAAGTAGCTCATAAATAATTTAATAGAGCTCTGGTCAAAATTTTATAATTTTGGAGCATTTTAGAGACATTTTCGTCTTTTTCTCGGTTTTGTCGGTTTCCATTCCCGACAGCCCACAAAACCTCAAAAATTCTTATTTCAGTGATTTCTGTCTTCTAAGCAAACTTATAAATAAAAAATGAGATTAATTTGCCTGTCAAAGCTTCCCGTTTTCACTTTTGGTGAATTTACCAAAATACACCCGAGCTCCCAAATTTACCGAAATGACATTTGTTGACTTTTTGTTGACTTGAACTCTGCCCGTTGACGTTATCTTGAGACAGGGTACTGCAATCTACCTATGTAAGTATACAAAATATTACACCTTTTATATAATATTAGTTCATATATCACTAACTAACATAATTTTAGTGGCTAAATATCCGAAATGTACAAATTAGTTTCTGATTTTCGAGATCGTGAAAGAAAGAGAGTTCTAGAGAATGAGAGTGGAAAAGAGTGATATATTTTGATGATTAATTTGTTGAATGTGGGCTTCCTTTAGTTCAAATTAGACTTCATTTTTGTTACGTTTCAATAAAACTAAAGAAGATTATAAGTATATATATATATATATATATATATATAATATAAAATGGATCTCGGATATCTGGTTTTGAAAATTTATATTATTCGGATCCAGATCCGGATCCGTCGGGCAATTTTACTATCCGGATCCGGTACCCCGAATATCCGTTTTTTCAGAGCGGATCCGGAGCGAATCCCGGATCGGATCCGGATCCCGGATAATAATCACAGGCTTAAGAGCATGTCCATTGGAGGTTCTAAGCCCAGTTTCTTAAAAAAAAATTAATTAAATATTGTGGGTCCCACGTGAGGCCCACATGAATAGTTAAAAACCAGTCTTTTAAAATCCTTATATAAAGACCGATTCTAACACTGTTCACGCCACTTGTCCTCTCGCCATTGGTCCATTTTTTTTTAATTTTTTTTTTTCCGTATCTGAGAAAAGAAAAAAAATTAATAAGAACCCCTAGTGGTATCAGGGCTGTACATGCTCTAATGTCAATTGAATTTCTTAAGGCTTTATTTAAATATATAGTTTACACAACATTATAAAAGCATTACAAGAAATAAAGAGAAGAGTGGAGGATGGCAAGCTGTATATGACATGTGAAAATAGACAACTAGAGAAACATGATGAGGAGATAATTACCGAGGAACCAAATCATCTCCACAATTAAAACCATGATTCTTAAGAGCAGTGGATTTTCCCTTCAATACTAATGATCTTGTGGATTATAGTCGAAGGAGGGAGCAAGAGGCCTTTATAAAACTGCATGTTCGGTTCCTTCTAAAATTTATAGATAGAGGCATTATATACCTGAATCAACGCAAGAGTAGAGATATCTCCTTTAGGATCAAGAGAACCAATACAACACCAAATCCCAGTTTGAAAGCACTATTTGGTTCAGAATAAGGTAAAAGACCTGGTCTAAACCACTGTAGAGAAGGGACAATAAAAATAAGATTCCTTATTTCGAGACAGAATCCGCAGAGCAAACAAGTCGGTTCATCATCCAAACCCAAAGAAATAAGCATATCAAAGGTACAATTACGATAAAAATGAACAGCCAAGAGTTAGTTGAGTGTTTTGGAACAATCACCGCATTCCAAACAAGATAATTTCAAAGGAACTATAGGCATCAAGGGTCTAAACGTTTCCCAAATGTTCTTAGAATGAAAACGAGAATACCTTTTGTCCTCAATAGCCCAAGTAACTTCTCCATTACTATCCAAAAGCTGGATAGAAGAGATACGAATCAACATTTGAGGCTGAATATCTGATCTGGCTGGATGTAACTGCCAACCATAATTAGTGATGCAGTCACTCACTAGTGAAGATAAGGGAATGCCAAGATCCACCATACCACGAGGGCTAATGAATTGAATAAGAGGACCAATATTAGTGTATGGATCCCAACAAAAAATGTAGCATCCCCCCCTGCTCACAGAAATGCGCAAGAAGGAGAGGGTCAGAGCATGCATTCTAAGAAGCCTACATAACATCCATGAAACAGAGTTATTATCCAAACGCATCGACCAAACAGAACGATTGGAAAAATACTCACTTCTACACCATGCTACCCAAATAGACGCAATTTCGAAAAAGGATCTAAATCAGCTGAAGACCAAAAACCTCGTTCTAACAGGTAACGCTTCTAAGGCCAAGACCCGCTTCCAATTTAGGGGATCAAATACTCTCCCAAGCAACCCTAGCTCCCACATTTTGTCAAGACAACCATTCCAAATATAGGAGGACGTGACACTATTTATTAATGAAATTGCTTTCTATTCACTACAAACAAGAAAACATTATTTTTACGGTTGCTTCTTGCTACTATTTAAAGACAAGTTTGCAACTGGTTTGCTACTACAGATATATAATCATATATTAATCGCTAAATTATGACTAAAAATGGTAGTCGCCAATTTAGTCACCAAGTTACGACAAATTAATGACTATAGTCGAAACCGGAAACACTAGTCGTAAAGTAGTCGTTTAATGTGCGACTAATGTGCGACTAAATTGGAGAGTCGTTAAGAAGTCGTAAATTAGTTGTAAAGCTAATGACTAATTTGTGACTCTTTCAGCATGTCGCAAAGTAGTCGGGTATCAGTCGTATTATACATGTGCAAAAACTCATGTTTTGTGTTGTGGTTAGGTGTACCTGTTTAATGCGACTGCAACTTTAGTCTTCATTTAAACGCCTACTAGTCACTACTTAGTCGTCTAAAGTGTCTACATAATCGAAGTTCATCCCTTTCTTCTTTTCATTCATAGAAACACAAAGAATTTTAAAATTGTTTAATGGCGGGAAATTAAAATTATAGAAACTATTGGGAGTGGATGTATATGCGGTTCGATAAAGCGACATGATATTTCTCGGCAAACTCAAAATGGGGGTGGAACAATTCATGCAATTTTCAAATAACCAGCCTTTAGCGCAGAGCAATGGTGTTAAGTTTCACTGCCCTTGTAGTATTTGCAAGAACGAAAAACCAGTAACCTCGGGATAAAAAAATTGGAGAGTAGATGATTTATGTCTGATTATTATGTTTGGTATAAGCATGGACAAGAAATCAATATGGATTTAGGAACAATTATGTTGATGTGACACATATAAATAGGAGTGAAGATGTTGGTAATGTAGTGAAAGATAGATATGTGGATGTGGTGAATGATGTATTTCGTGATAATGTGATTTTTGATAGCTATTATGTTGATGTGACACAATATATGATGATTGTCGTGAAGGTCACTCACAGTTATGCTTAGCTGCTCGGGTCATGCAAAATAAGGCAGATCATAATATGAGGGAAAAGTTAATGGATTCGATATGTGAAATCTTCACAGGATATTTACAAAAAGGAAACTAGAAAACTGGTTCACATTACGAGACAACAAAATTGATGCGCAATATAGGTCTCCTATATTATATAGTTGATGTTTGCATTAACAACTTTATGATCTTTTGGAAAGATGACGAAAGGAAGATACATGATTGTTTTGTGATGCACCAATATGGAAGCCTAATTAGAGACGACATAGAACCAATGTACCATGTAGTAATATGTGGTATCTACTAATTGATGACAGATTTAAAAGAGTATATCAAAGCGAGAAGATTGCAGTGGCAATGAGATGTCATGCTGAGAACTGAGCAAAGAAGGGAGAAATCACTACAAGAAATTGGAGTATTAATAGCAGTAGAAAATAGCGTTCTATGTCTTTCTGCTATAGTTTACATACTCCTCAGTTTTAGATAGCGTTTCGCTATGTTTGGTGATCCGATTTTAGTTATACAAACGCTTTTTAGAAACGTAGCATACATAGCACTTTTTAGTTTTAAAACGCTATGAATAATCGAAGCGGAAAAATAATTCATTTTCCCGCTTGACACTTAGCGAAAGACAAGCGCCTAATATTTTCAGATTCCCTCTAACATAATTATTTACCAATTATAATGGAAAAAACACCTACTTTTCATTCTCACTCTCTCACAAAATCATCTTACCCTAATTTGGTCAAAACAAAAAGCCAGATCCGGCGGCTTTAAACTCAGAAGGGATCTTCAAACCAGATATCTCGAGTTGCGATATCTCCTTCAGGCCCAAATCTCGGCGAGATGGTCTTCAAACAAGACATACTTGTTTCTACTGCCGCCTCAATCCTCCGGTGAAGAAGAAAGTTTGCATGGTGTTTCAACCTCCGATTATCTAGCTCCAAGCCCTTATCTCCGTCCAGAACAGTTACCGTCGGTGGATCTCTGCTAAAGCACTTTAGATCCGCTACTCCATCTCTGCTTACCTCTCCTCGTCTCTAGATCCACATCGATGGCGCCTGCAGCTATGAATATGAGAACGACGAAAGGCAGGAGGATTATTGGTCTATTATTCTCATCCCTCCTCATATTGCTTCTCGTCACGAGGTCGTCGAACACAAAACGCAAATTAACTTGCACAGATTTGTAAGTGGCATGTGTTTCTTCAATAAAGCTATCACCTTCTTATGTTGGGTTCAACACAAACCAGTTACCTTTCAGTACGAGCCAGAACTCTGAGAATTTCGCAGATGATGAAGCGGAGGTAGATCCGCAGATCATAAGAGATGAGCCTGAAGAGCTGGAGAAATATGAAGAAGAATATGGAGATGATCTCTTCAATGGTAACTTCTTCCAGTAAAGACGCTCTTCACTTAGAAGATTTGTCGTGTTTTTATTTTTTCCTTTTCATTTCTTCTCGAAATTGGCAGAGACTTTGTGAAAAGGGATGAGAGAGATCAGTTTGAACCCGTTGGCTTGGATGATTCAGTCGACGATGATAGGGATTTAGGTCAGATTGCGCTTGACCGTCGCGGCGCCGAGGCTGCGCTCGATGCTCGTGAAAGTCGATTCTTTGTCTGCAGATTCAAAACAATTCACCTTCATCTACTTTCAGCGAGAAAATATTACTGTCAGAAGAGGAAAAAACCCTCATGAGTCTGTCAAAGTAAGGCTTCATTATCAAATGTTTCATGTATGTTCTTGTCTATTATATCAAGTTCAAGGCATCAACTCAGTGATTCTTGTCAATGCAGTGATTCTTCTTCTGATAGCAACGGCATGGAAGTTCTATTGAATTTTCTATCACAAAATAACTGTGATTGGGCTACTTCACCTCATATATTACCGACTTTAGAACCTATTCTTATGTGGTTATGTGTTAGGTATTTTCATTATTGTATAACTAATGGTTAACAGGAATCATATAGGCATAACTCAAATGTTTTGTCTTGATTTTTTTATAGGTACCTCTTGCAGAAGAAGAAGAGAGGAAAATCTTTAGACTCTGTTGCCAACTTCCACTTGCAAAATGGAGCGGTAAGTCCAGTAGGGTATAGACAAACATAGTGATTTAGATATTTTTAGATTGATAAGGCTTTCTTGTTTTACATATGTTACACAGTTGGTTGAAAGAATAAATTGGATGGCGGATCGATCAGAGAAAGGTATCCATCAAAGTGGAGGCATTATGGTTAACTATGTCTACAGGTAAATCGATAAACTTTGGTATACGTGTATGATGTATGTACAAATGGTTTCATGTGTGTATACTCTAGAGGCTTAAGAGCTCTTTCACTTATTGGGATCAGTCTCGACATGGCTAATCACTAAGAGGTATTCACACATGAGTTTTGTGTTGAATCCTTCATCCACATTCTGCATTTTTTTCACAAGCCAAGATGCTTATGTAACACAAATTTTGTTATGTTCTTGCAGAATGCAGAGACAGTATGTCGATAAAAGCAAATCGTTGAAACAATTGAATGCTAAAACTGATAGAAGAGAAGAGCAGGAAGTGAGTCGAGACGTGGATAATGAAAACTCATTGGATTTGGAAAGTGAAAGAGAGGGATCAGAGTCAGAAGAAGAGCCGAAGTGGATTTTGTCTGTGATCTTCATTGTTTAAGCTCATTACATGTTATTTGTGGTTTTATGACTTAAATTTTCTAAATTGTTTAAATTAATAAAATATCTTCATTTTGAAATCTTCAACGTTTTTTATTTTATATATTCAGAAAATAATAATTTATAAATCCAAAATCTATATATAATCAAAAATCTATACATAATCAAAAAAAATATATATATATATATAAAATAAATAATAACAAAAATAAAATGCTATTGTATATAATATAATAGCAAAACACTATGCGCTATTGTAAATAACTCTATTGTATCATAATGAAAAAACGTTGATAACAGTGTATGATCTATTATAACGGGCATAGATAGAGCGTTTACTAAACCGCTATGATAGTAATATATAGCGTTTTTCGGGTGCTATATATACTCTAATTTCTTGTAGTGAATGTGTGATCTTGACTCCATATAATTTTCAACGGAGTGGAAATATTTTCAATATCATTCTCAGATTTCTCAAGAACCCGTAATGTTTATCTTGGATTATGTATAGATGTTTTCAATCCATTTGGCATGTCTCGTAATCATTCGTTGTGGCATGTGATCTTGACTCCATATAATTTACCCATTGGTATGTGCATTAATACACAATATTTGTTTCTTACAGTTTTGAATTCTCGACCAAATCATCCGCGCACTACTCTCGATATCTTCATATGATATCTTATTGAGGAGTGAATTGTGGTCTTCTGTAGTCGATGCATAAGATGTGTCCTTGGATGGAAGTTTTCATCTAAAATCAATGCTGATGTGGACGATAAGCGACTCCCGGCGTATGGGATGTTATCGAATGGACGATTCATGGTAAATTGTCTTGTTCAATTTGCATGGAAGATACAAAATCTTTTTATCTGCATAACGGAAGGAAGATGTGTTGGTTTGATTGTCACCGAAGAGTTATTCTTCATGCTCATCCACTGTGGAAGAATAAAAAGACTTCTTTAAGGAAAAAGACGCCTTGAAAAAGTATCCACCTCAGTCTTTGACTGGTGAACAAGTTTATTACGAGCGATTGGAATGTGTAAATCCATCAAAAACAAGGACGGCGGTGGAAATGGTCACAAAAATAAAAATCCTGGCTATGGGAAGTGGCATAACTGGCACAAGGAAAGCGTATTTACCATTTTCAGTTTAAAAAATATATATTACAGGGGTTGGAGGATTTTTCCTAACTTATGTTCGAGAACTTAAAAATAAATCGCGTCCAAATTCTAAAATAAACATAGTTTTAATCATATGCAATTTTGAAAAGATCTTTCCACCATCATTTTTTGACGTGATGGTGCACTTGCCTATACATCTCTCCTACGAACCTGAATTAAGATGTCTAGTGCAATATAGATGGATGTATCTTTTTGAAAGGTTTTTCAAAAATTTGAAAGGAAAATCAAAGAACAAAAGATATGTGGCAGCATAGATTGTTAAATCATCTAGCAATGAAAAGGTAGCTTATTTCTCAGAGCACTACTTTTATGTTCATATAAAAACCAAATCAATCGTATCATACAACTTTGGAGGAATTAGAAGATTTTAGATGTCAACTTTGCACTGCGTTTTGAGAGGAAGAAACTTTTCAGAGACAGAAAAGCCGAACTCTTTTTCAGAGAGATGGTGAAAAAATAAAAAAATTCACCACGCTCTCACAAAACTGAGACAAGCTAGGAACCACATCATATGTCTTAAGGACAATCAGAGTAATTGGACGGAAAGCACTACAACTATTGAAAGATTTGTGATCAAATACTTCAAAGACCTCTTCACAAGTACAAATCCCTTCGATTTTACTGATTCCCTCCTATTACCGAGAAAATACCTCAACACGTTAACCATTTTTTGGTTTCAGATCCCTCCGGACCGAATGGCATGACTTGTTGTTTCTACCAAAGATTTTGGCAAGTTATATGTTACAATTTGATGAATCTGGTCAAGGATTTTTTTGTGAAGGGGAGCTTTGATCAAAAACTAAACCAAACAAATATTTGTCTACTTCCGAAGAAATACCGCCCGAGAGGAATGACAAAATTTAGACCAATTTGTCACTGCAACGTGAGCTACAAGATCATATCAAATTCTTGTGCAAAAGATTGAAAGAAAATTCTTCTGAAGCTAATCTAAGAGACACAATCGGCGTTTATGGCCAAACGCCATATTACTGATAATATTCTGCTTGCGCAAAAGAATTTTCATGCCCTCCCGACAAATCTTATATGCTAATTTCATTTCATGGCCATAAAAACGGACATGAAAAAAGCATATGACAGAGTAGAATGAGATTTTATGCGAGCACTCCTGCTAAAGTTTGGCTTCGCAGAAAAAGGAGTTGACCTCATGATGTTTTGAATTTCTTCGGTCTCGTACCAGTTTCTAGTAAACGGGGAACCACAAGGAAGGATTAAGCCCACCAGTGGACTCCAGCAAGGAGATCCCCTATCCCTCTTCCTATTAATTTTATGCACGAAGGCTCTTATTTCCCTCCTAAATGGATCGGAAGAGGAGAAACATATTACATGATTAAGGGTCGTAAGAGCCAATCCAACCGTTTTCCACCTTTTATTCGCAGATGATAGTCTTTTTTTCTATATAGCAAATATCCGGCAGTGTCGATATTTTAGACATTATAAGAGTACGGTGATGCATTTGGTCAACAATTGAACCCGGGAAAATCGTCAGTTTTCTTTGGTAGCAGAGTTGATTCTGATATGTGGCAAGTGATAGAGAGCTCGATTGGCATTAAAATGAAGGGGGTTCGGGCATGTACCTTGTATTTCTTTAACAGATATGTGGATCAAAAAAAAGTATTATGTTTGGTGCAAGACAAATTTAATAATCAGGTTTGCATTTGGTCTGCAAGTTTACTCTCGAAAGGAGGGAAAGAAGTGCAGATCAACTTAGTTGTCCAAGCTGTTTCGACATATGTTATGTCGTGTTTTCTCCTCCCTCAAAGTATCATTGATAAATTGAGGAGCGCAATATCAAATTTTTGGTGGATGTTAAAACAAAATAGTAGGGGACTCCATCAGATAGCATGGGATAATATTTGTATTCCTCTTCTTGCTAAACAGATGTGGCGCTTAATCGATCACCCAGACTCCATCTTTGCGAGTGACTTAAAAGGACGATGCTAAAGAAACTCTGATCCCGTGGAGTATCGCAAAGTATATTCACCGTTCTATGAATGGCGTAGTATTATAGCTGCAAAAGATGTTCTAAAACTTGGATTAAAAAAAGATTGTTCTGGAATGTAATACTAGATAGAGTATGGGATGAGTGGTGGATTCCAGATATTCCAGCCCGCATGCCAGCGGTGGAGTTTTTCATCGTTCTAGGGTTTCGACAATTAGATTAAATCATTTTAGGCTTCTTTGTTATTCAGTTGGTATTCAATATATGCATGTCTACATTATGCGGGCTGGTTTTTTAGTTTCTTAAGTTTTTTTTTTTTTTCTCTTTTTCATTTGTTTTTCTTTCATTGTATTTTGTAAAATCCCAAAAAAAAAAAAATTAATATGAAGAAAAACAAAAAGAATATATTTTTTACATGCTGATACAGTTTTTTATAAAGTTTGGTGCCTTAACGTAGCATTCAGGGAGTACTATTTAAGTATTTTGCTTTTGGGGTGGTTACCGTTTCAAAGGACCTTTTACTTTTTTTCCTTTACCTGATGGTTCAAAACAACAGAAAAGTATAGATACGTCTTTGAAGGGTTTTTTGTTTGTTTTTTCTTCAAACTACATAAGAGAAGACAAAATACTTGCAAGTCAAGAAAAAAAAAAACCGTCTCTAAAATATTTGATCAATAAGCTTTCAAATCAAACCAAGTATTTTCTTGAAGTCCAAATGTTAGAAAATGAACGTTGAATTCGTCCTTGAATATCAGCACGTGAAGAACCTATTATCACCAAGCTAAAACCATTATAAATAAAGACACATATATCTATTTCTTGCCAATCTAAAACTAGTTCCTTCTTCCGATCCAGTAATATTTCTTTTTTCAAACAAAGTAAAATAAAACCAGTTCTCTTCATCTCTAAATCAGTCTTTTCACTGATCAGTTATTTTGTTTTTTTGCTCGTGATCAATTCAAAAATTGTTCGATGCAACGTTTGGTAGCACCTTGTTCAAAACTCGCATACACAAGATACGTGGCAAACCCAACCCTACCTAACCCAAACATATGTGATATTTTCATCAATCATCGTGGGATCGATACCAAGAAGACTATTTCGGGTCTTTTATACGATCATTTCACTAGACTACGTTTAAATTCTTTTCTGGATAGTAAGAGTTTAAAGCCAGGGGATAGACTTTTCGTTGAGATCAATGCAGCAATCAGAGAATGCAGTGTTGGTATTGCGGTTTTCTCTCCTTCGTACTGTGACTCTTACTTTTGTCTGCATGAACTCACGATGCTCATGGAGAACAAGAAGAGAGTCATCCCAATCTTTTGCAATGTCAAGCCGTCGGAACTCTGCGTTAAGGACGACCGTACACGTCCGGCTGCCGAGATCCGGAGGTTTCAATTGGCTCTCGAGGAAGCAAAATACACCGTGGGACTCACGTTTGACACATCTAATGGGTATGCTCTTGGGTTTCCCTAGTCAAACATGTTCATATATATATGATTTCTTTTGGAGTATATACAATACATACTTTTTTTTCTAATGAATCTTAAATTATTTAAATGGCTTTATAAGACATGTTTTCCACATATATATTATATATCTGTATGAACCTAGGTTACAATGACATACCCATTAGACTACATGCATGTTTATAAATTATACCCATTAGTATTTTAAATGCGATTTCTTATTTTTTATTTAACACGTCTAAAACTGTTGTGCAGAGACTGGTCAGAGTTTATGGCCATGGCATCGGATGCAGTCACGAAGAATTTGTTAGACGTTGAAGGGGGGAGACTAAGGAGAAACAACCCCACGTACAAACACATATCTGCGTAGTCAACCAATAGTACAATCAGTAATAATTTAATTTAATTTAATTTGATATAAAGTTAGTAATTCTTTTATGATTTTTAGATTTGACTAATCTTTTTCAATTATTTCTTGCAAGAAGTTAATTTAACAGATTAAAAAAAGTTAATTTAATTGTATTGATTCTTCTGTCATAAAGTAGACTTATTTTGTAACCAAATGATGATACAATTTTCGAGACAAGCCGCCGACTTCGATTCCTCCGGTTTCTCCCCGGACGGCGTCCATTGCCGGTGCCGGGGAGGGTCACAAGTCTCCGTCTGTAGCTTCTGATCCCATCTCAAGTGCATGTGCCCTGTTCCAACGGTTTCTCCGGTCCCGTCATCGCCAACATCTCCTCTCCGACTGTCGCCTCCCCTGCTTGCTTCCGGTCGTCATTGTTTTCGTCTGGTCGGCGTGCGTGCCTCCGTCGAGTGGTTGCCGTCGACTCCTCAGCCATTTCCGGCGATCCTGCTCTCCTCGTTTGGTGAGTATGCGTTTCTAGCCGATCTATTCAATCCGGTGCTCTGTTTGGCTGTAGTTCCGGAATTGGCATCGTCAAGCTGTGGTTTGGTTCTTGTTTACGGATCTAGTTCTAGGCGTGATTTGGGCTGGTTCCGGGTTAGGGTTATCGGTTTGAGATGTGGTCATTTGGTTTAGAAAGTTATGTTTAGCTCCCTCTTCTTTCCAGGTAGTCGTTGGTCCACATATCCGGCTTGGCAACTGAACTTGTAGGTTTTTGATTTGTGGTGGATGAGTGTTGTGGGTGCTTTCTAGTCTAAATTTATTTCCGGGTTATGCTTAGCGTCAGGATAGTTTGGATTGGTTTGGTTTTGGTTATTTCAAATCTAGTGTGATTTGGAATTCTTTTAGGCTTCTATCTAGGTGTTTATGGGCATATAGAAGTGCGTCGCAACCGTATCTGAAAGAGTCTTATAGATCCTTGTAGGGGTTCTTTCTTGTCGGGTCGTGGAGTCTTGGTTCTTTGAGTCTGAGAGAGGGTCTCTCAGCATCTGTTCGTGTAGCTAATGTTATCGTTGGTGGACCGTGGGCAACATCGATAAATCTCGCTCAAGCATCTCCACATGGGTCAAGATTTGCAAGTTCGGTTTGTATTTTGTTGGATTATGGATTGTATCAGTTGTTTTATGGTGTAGTTGTAGGTTTTGTCTCCGGGGATTTCTTTTTATTCCGCCGGCTTAGTTTTCCTTGATGGGATTAGTTACCGGAAAAAGTTCTGTCTTCTCTCGGTTTTGTATTCCAAAAACGCATTCCTCCATGATTAAATAAATGTATAACTTCAGATGAAAAAAAAAAAATGATACAAAATATAACGGATCGAATATTTATTAAATGTTCGTCTCAAACACGTTATTTTCTGCTTCTTTCGTCTTTTTTTTTTTTTACAATTCTAAAATTTTGTGCTTTTGATAGTTGAATGTTATATACAAAAGAGTCCACATTCTCTATGTATTTCACAACTTATTTCGTCTTCTAGAACTCTTTTGGATTATATATTATTTTCTATTTGAATCTTGTGCCGAATTATAATTGAAATTCCAAAAAGTTTAAAATACATAGAACTCTTTTGAACTATTGTAGAAATGTTGAGTTTCCTTAAACTACAGAGTTAATGTAGTTGATTAGCCGATCATCATATTTTATTCAACTGGGCTTCCATTCAACTTGGTTCCTTATAATATGAGTCAAGCTATTTAGCCTATGTGTTGGACGCTGTAAAATATTTCCTTTTCTCCCGCATTTAAATAGAAAATCGTTTATAAAAAAAACGTATATTGGATTATAAAAATAGATCGAGTTTTTTTTTTACTTAGGCTTTCAATTTGACCTTTTCGCCAAATTACGATTAAATAAACCTTAATAAAATCAATAATTTTAATATCCAAAAAAGAAACATACACCTTGAAAATATATTGACATCACCTTAATCTTTGTATTAATTGAGAAATATTTTTGATTTTATATTCACTCTCAAAATGGCTGATTATTAAAATTTTACAAATCTATTAGAATGATATGTTATATCTCTCTGATGGCGATTCCTTGTGCGATTTCGTGTAACTGCTTCATTGACCGTTATGAGAGTGTTTATCCGACAAAGTTACTTGTCTCCGGCGGTTTCTTGGTCGGCGTTGTTCGATCCTACATCTCCGATTTTGTTGCGAGTTGTGGGTGGTTTTCTTTGCATCTAACTTCCCCTAGTTTATCGGTTTCTTCTCTACAACCGCTGCCTTGGCCTGGTTTTAAAGGATCCCATTTCATCTTAGGGACTCAATTTTCTTTACAACCAAGCGAATCTCTTTTACTAAAACAAAAAATGTCGGCGAATCTTCACAAACAAATGCAGAACATTGATATCGGTATCAATGAAGAACCAGTGGCTTTACCTATGCATGTCTGAAGAGGCAATCCAAATTAATCGATTTGCCTTGGTGGTGGTTCCGGTTAACACGAGGAAGCAAAACTTGCGTGCCATGATTGCTCAACTGCCCAGAATTTGGGGTTTTGACTCCTCAATTACGGGACGAATCATTGCTGCTAACCGCGTTCAGTTCTTGTTTCCGTCGGAGGAAGCCTTACACTTGGTATTTCGACGATCTCCATGGTCATTTGCTGAGTGGATGGTGACTGTCACACGCTGGTAACCCAACCTCTCGGCCAAATCTATCAAAGTCATTCCGTTCTGGATCCAGATACGTGGAATTCCATTGGAATTCTTATCTCGTGGTACAGTTGATTTTGTTGCGAGCAAATTGGGGACTGTCTTTGATGTTGATTTTGATGAAGCCTCTACACGAGTGGAGTTTGTCCGGGTTCAAGTGCTATGAAATGTGGACAATCCATTGAGATTCAAGAGAAATTTTCAGTTCATCGCTGGTATTAACACAATCCTATCATTCACATACGAGAAACTCCGTAATTTATGCAAAAGGTGTGGAATGCTTGATCATGAAGACAAAGAAT
Source organism: Orychophragmus violaceus (assembly GCA_030180135.1). Classification (NCBI taxonomy): domain Eukaryota; kingdom Viridiplantae; phylum Streptophyta; class Magnoliopsida; order Brassicales; family Brassicaceae; genus Orychophragmus; species Orychophragmus violaceus. The sequence continues at coordinate 92,048,402 of CM058239.1, read as the reverse complement.
GTCCTTTGCGCTTTGAAGATGATGCAGACGGTTTTGATGATGGACCTGATGATGATATTGAAGACCCTCCGGAACAGAGTGATGATGGTTTTGTTGATGCAGTTGCTCCGGTAATGGATGTACCTCCAGTTGCTGTTCCACATGTTCAGAACAATAACCAAGTAATTAACAACCAAATCGCTCTCAACAGTTCTCCATGGATGGAAGCAATTCCCCAACAGGAACCTTACATTCCTATGCCGCTTACTGATGGCTTCCTTGCTCAGGTGTAATAACTAATCCTCAGCCTACTGTTTTCAGTGGTGACTCATCAGAAACGATATATCCACCAGGCTTTGGTGATCGACTCAAAAGAAAACGTGAAGGGAATGAAACTCATGTGGTTCTCGAGGTTAGCGAATCGAGCAGACTTATCTTGGGACCAATTCGAAGACGAGTTGCTGAGATTGAATCATCTAATTCCAGTTCTGTAAACCAACTTACCGATAGAGGCGCGGAGGGCCCGGTACCCCCATAGGATCCATGAAGATATGCACATAGAATTGTCAGGCCTGCTGGGGTCACTGACTAAACCACAACTGAAAGGTCTTTGTCGTCAATTTCATCCTGATATTGTTTTCCTCATCGAGACGATGAACTCTCTTCAGTGGTCTCTGATATAGCTACTTCTTTAGGATTTTCAAATTCAGTTTATGTACCTCCATCGGGTCGCGGTGGAGGATTAGCTTTATTATGGAAAAGTTCAGTTTATATTTCCCGCATTTCTGAAGATCCCTGTTTGATTGATGTACATGTTCAGTTTAATGGAATGAATTTCTACTTATCGTGTGTGTATGAGCATCCAGTTAAAAGCCGAAGACATGAGTTATGGTCACGACTTGAACATATTGGACAGAACCGTAATGGTCCATGGTTACTACTTGGCGATTTTAATGACTTGCTCTCCAACAATGAAAAGTTCGGAGGAGCAATAAGAGGAGACTGGACTTTTCGTAATCTACAAAGTATATATACAGCATGTGATCTTCTGGATATTCGCAGCATTGGTAACAAATATTCATGGATTGGAGAAAGACAGAATGATACTATTCAGGAATGTCTAGATCGTGTTGCTACAAATTCAGAATGGCGTGCTAATTTTCCCTATTCTGAAGCGGAATTTCTACCTTTCACTGGTTCGGATCATCGACCAGTGATTGTATTTATATCTGACCAAGCCCCAAGAACGCAGCGTAGACAGTTCTTCTTTGATAAACGGTTAATTGATCAACCTACCTTCTGTGATTCTGTTACAGCGGGATGGTTTTCACAGTGTTTACCTTCCAATGCTCAAATCATTGCTCATATACGTGAATGTCGCAAGTCTCTGGCACAATGCAGACGAGAGAGTAACCTTAATGCTGCTCGATAAATTTTACTATATAAATTTTAAATGATAAATCAGTATAAATATTAATATAAATAAAAATTATTTTATTATGTGATTGATATACAATGATACTATTGTTGACAATATTTTTTTTCATAGAAAATCAGTAAATTTATAGATGTTCTGTAAAAGAAAATTTAGTTGACAATTTTAAAAAATAAAGAAAGAGTATTAGAATATCTCCTAGGTTTCTTTTATATTAAAATCATGTGATGACATCTTCTTGTTAATAATTAATATAATCATTAGTACTTCTTATAAAAAAAAACTTACTCATTCTATACAGCAACAATATATGAACGATTTTATTTTAGTTTTGTACATATATTTTTGAGTTGTAAGTTTTTATTTCGATTATTTTGTCTGATAGTTTTTCATCTTTAAAAATTAGGGAAAATTGCTTAAAATGCCCTCAAACTTGAATTTAAATAAAAGTGTACCCCCAAACTTGAATCAAATATAAAACTGGTTTTGCGGCCTTATGAAATTACTGCGCTGTCCTTACGACCAATCAAAAAAACGTCAAACGCAATTACCATTATAACCTTCGACTATTTCAGACTTCTATGGATGTCTGAGATGTCAGACTCCAATAGAAGTCTGACACAGAATTAATTACTAAATTTAAATTTAAAAATTATTAAAAAATATTTTGTCAAAACTTTTATATACATAAATTATATATAAACAATTTAGTAGTATATAAATTAAAATTTTATAAAATTGAGTCATATTAAACTATGTTAGTTAAGTATGCCTTAGAATATACTTTGTAATTGAACATTTACATATAACTTACATATAACCTTAGGGTTAGTTAGATTCATGGTTTAGGAAATGATCACATTTGAAAAAATTACATTTGCACATGTATGTTATAATGGTGATACAATTAACGAATTTGATGTGTCCTAGGTGTTTTGTTTAAATATTTTCCAATGTTAAGTGATAAATATTAGATTTAGGGTTTATCAGACTTCTATAAAAGTCTGAATTTCGGAGTTTCGTAAATACTTGGGATTCAACCAAATATACCTTAAATGGTTAAAATTGACTAAATCTTATGTAATTTTAATTTACATATGTCCAAAAGTCCCATTTTTAATTTATGTCCAAAAGTCCCCATTAGATTTAGGGTTTGTCAGACTTCCATAGAAGTCTGAATTTTGGGGTTTCGCAAATACTTTGAACCAAATATACCTTAAATGGTTAAAATTGACTAAATATTATGTAATTTTAATTTACATATGTCCAAAAGTCCCATATTTAATTTATGCACGTACGAGAAGTCTGAGAGATAATTAAGTTGAAAATTTAAATTATAAAATTATTAAAAAATATTTTTGAGGAAAATTTCGGATACATAAATTAAATATGGGACTTTTGGACATATGTAAATTAAAATTACATAATATTTAGTCAATTTTAACCATTTAAGGTATATTTGGTTAAAAACACCATGTAACTTGATCTATGCTTGACATATGGAGTTGGATATCATATTTTCATCTGTAGGGTTAGGCTGAGGGTTTGTGAATTTTCATCCATGTTGTTACATTTGCATATACTGGTTAGGTTGTGACTATATTAAACGAGTTTGATGTTTTTTTATAAGTTTTCTATATAATATGATGGTATTTAAGTAGTAATTAGTAGATTTAGGGTATATCAGACTTCCATTATAATCTGATTAACATACATGATTTCTCAGACTACCGAAGAAGTCTGACTAATCTCGACCAAAAACTAAACCCTACTTGGGAATTTACCCCATATATAAACGGAAGTTACCGACATTAGATCGTAAAAGTCATTATCAAACTTCTCTCTCTAAAACGGAAACACACTCCCTCTCTAGATACTTTCTAAATACCCTCTAATAACTCTCCGCGAACCCTCAGCCGCCACCGCCACCGCCGTCGTCATCTTCTTCATTCTTGTAATTATCTCTCCTTTTTCGTCTCTCCTGACCAGTCCATACACCGCCGCCATCATATTCTAAGATCTTCGTTCTTTAAATGTTTGAGATCTATACGAAAAAGTCACTTTTTCTTTGATATTGTTTAGATCTAAACAAAAATTTGGTTTTTATATATTTCTCGTATTAGATCCGTACGGTTTTGAGTTCGAGTCATCCCCTTTTTCATATGTACTTTGTACTTCGTCTAGATCTGAATAAAACTAAAAATAGATAGATTTTTATATATTTCTCGTTTTAGATCCATGGGATCCATACGGTTTTGTGACCGAATCATCCCCGGTTTCACATGTCTTTTGTCTAGATCTGAACAAAAAAAATTGTTTTTAATATATTTCTCGTTTTAGATCCATACGGTTTTGAGTCCCAATCACCCTCTTTTTCACATGTCTTTTGTCTAGATCTGAACAAAAAATAGATAGGTTCTAGGGCCCCTAGGTTCTATGCTTGAGTTAGACTCTATTAGAAGTCTGAAATTGGAATTGTTTTTGTTCAGACTGTTTTAGAAGTCTGACTTACAATCGTTTTATTGTACACAGGATGGGGCGATTCAGTCAGGTTCCAACCTCGAGTAGTAGTAGTTCATTCTCAACTTCCACATTCCGACAAAGATCCGGTTCATGCAATGGATTCCCCAAAAAATGTTTCTGCGGTCTGGACCCTGTCATGCGAACATCCACTACAGCCGATAATCCGGGAAGAAGATTATTTGGATGTCGTAACTGGGATGTAATTGCCTTTCTCTTCTGTTTTGTAGCCAGTTTTATTTCGTTTTGACTTATTCGAGCTTATTTTCGGAATTTGAAGATGAATGCATATTTAAAATGTGGCTGTATAGGATGGTGGCTACCATATAATGAAGTGGTGGGATGAGGCTATGATGGAGGAGTTTCACGAGTTAAAGCTGAGTGTGGACCAACATGGCGAACAAGTTGATTACATCTTCCTTTGTTATGCTGAAATTGACTGTGTAACCAACTTGCACGATGAGATCAAGAAAGCGCAGGCAGAGTTAGCTCAACTAAAGGAGCTCTTGACTGAGAAACCATCTAGCCAGACGGTGCGTGGCGCCAAGTATGAGTATCTGATGGTTGCTGGTGCTGTTATCATCGTCCCGATTATCTTGAGGGCTATTGGTTTCTTGTAATATAAGTCATATGTATCCAAGTACAATTTTATGTATTATAAGACGAATTTTAGGGTTTTATCCAATTTCTCTTCATTCATCATCGTCCAATTTCATTCATCATCCAAATATGCGAATTGTCAGACTTCAAAAGAAGTCTGACTAATAAATTATTTTCCTCAGACTTCGTATGGAGTCTGAATCTACAATAATTAGTTTTAAGACTTAAATGATTTTCCTCAGACTTCATATGGAGTCTGAATACAATAATTAGTTTTAAGACTTAAATGATTTTCCTCAGACTTCGTATGGAGTCTGAATCTACAACACCAGACTTCGCGTGCGTAACGACACGTGGCCTCTTGCATGCCCGGGAATTTAAATATTTTGTAAATTAAACGGGCGGGAGTTATGTAAAAAAGAGACGAAAAAAGCGCGGCAGTTACGTCTGCAGTAAAACCGTTCGACAGTGGTAAAACCGTCTCGTTTTAACTGCCCCCTATGAGACATATATAAATATGACTTTTTAACCTTTTTTTTACTGTTTCGCAGGAAAGATAAAAAAAAAACTATTCTCTCTCAAATCCACTCAATCGACATCGTGCACTTTTTCTGGGTATCGTTTCCAGATCTGGTTTCTCTCTGCTCCGCCGCTTACATTCGACGGTAAGATTAATCTAAAACTTCTTCGGGGGAATTCCAAGTTAAACTATTAGTAATCAGACGGCTGTTGGTGTCTGATTGTAGATCTCGGACCACATATGGAGTCTGATTACATGCTCAGACTCCAGGTGGAGTCTGAATATCTCTCATACTTGCGCTGAGCTTTTTTGTCTTTTTTCTAAATTCCAGATCTTGTTAGGCCCCGATCTTGTTTTACTGTAGCTCCTCCGTCGTCTTCCTTCGACAGTAAGATTCCTCGACTCTTCTCCTCTTCTATATATTTACATAACTATAGTTGGCAGACGGCATAAGATGTCTGACTGTGTAAGGCCCTCGTTGTTTCAGGTTTCCGTTATGGAAGATGTTGAATTCCCACAAAGGATGTTCACTGCCGGTTATGAACCGTCTCCGGATAAAAGCATACACTACTTTAGTGGAAGGAGAGATCTGATAACTGATGTTAAACTAGCGTTGTTACCGGCTGAATGGCAGGAACTCCTCGATTCAGAACTTGGCGTTTTTTTGAAATTCCATGAGCTGAATTTCAAATGGTGTTCAAGGATGGTGCACTATATGCTCTGTCTGCAGTTAGACTGCAAGAAGAAGTATGAGTTATGGTCTCTTCTCGGCGTTAATCCAGTTAGGTTTTCCCTGAATGAGTTTCATGCCATAACCGGACTCAAATGCGACTATATTGAGAACCTCGAGTACCCTGAAATTCAGTATACCGATGAGATGAGAGAAATGTGGAAGCTTCTTAGGGTGGATTTCGATTTAGGCCCAAGTTATACGCAACTAATGGATGCTTGTACAAGATGTTCTGAATGGGAACCGGAACAAAGGATATGGCTGGGCTATCTAGCGATCAATGCAACCTTCATTGAGGCTCATCACTGGACAACCTCCACAAGGGGTGACATGTCCAAGCTTCTGCTGTTTCAAGGATCGATACAATCCTATCCATGGGGACGATTCGCCTTCAAGGTTCTGATAGATTCTGTTAAAGAGGCAAACAGAAAACTCGTGGATGGAAAAAATTATCAGATCGGAGGTTTTGCTGAGGTCCTGAACATCTGGATATACTGGGCATGTCCCGCTATGGCGACAACTTATGGAGAGCCCTTTCCGGATGCCCCAGACCTACCATTGCTGGCGTACCAGGGATCACAGAGTCGAAAGAAAGCCGACGAAGCCTTACGCAAACAGGTATTTCTTGTACTTATGAACTCTGACTTTTATGTCAGACTTCATAAGAAGTCTGAGACACATAATGTCAGACTTCATATGACCCAGTCTCGTATGATGTCTGGCCCTTTGATATTACGAATGCTTATATTTGTTTTTCTATGTGACTTGTAATTTGCAGACCCGCGTCAACAGCTTTGTAGTCAAGGAATACGATGACATGTTTCCCGTATGGGACAACCCTGATGAGGAGGGCGGCAAAGTTGAGAACATTGTGAAGGCAATGTTCGGACAGCTAGGGACTGTGCATTGGAGGTGGGGTTCAAAACACTGGAAGAGCGAAGGTGTGTTCAAGACCAAAGCTGGAGGTCCTGTTAAGCTTGAGATTAAGTCTGAGAAAGATGCTGATAAGACTGGTGAGAAAAAGCGTAAGGTTGTGGGAGTCAAGAGGAAGTTGTTGCAGGTTGTTTCTGATGATGAAGATGAGGAAGAAGAGGCTGAGGTAGTTAGCAAGAAACCTAGAGTAGGGAAGGCTGGTCCTACGAATGGGGATGTTGTTCAAATGATTGAGGGTTTGCAAAAATCACTTGAAACTCGGATTGATGTATTGGTAGATGTTTTTAACGAGGGTTTGCGTCTGATGGGTATCAGAATTGATGATCTTGCCAAGATCGTCCAGAGTTTGAAGAAAGAGAGTGTTGGAGTTGAGCAGAAGGAGAAAGACCAGAAAAAAGATTCTTCTGAAGTGAAGGAAAATGAGAAGAAGAAAGCTGCTACTGGAGGGAAAGGAAGAGAGAAGAAGGCAGAAGCAAAAACTGCTGCTGCTGCTGCTGCCGCCGATGAGATGAAGAAGGCTGGAGTTGGTGAGGATGAAGAAGATCCAGCTGAAGATCTTCAGGTTCAAGAAGGGGTAAAAGCTGCTGCGGTTGATGAAGAGGGAGGAAGAAAGAAAAATGAAAGGCCTAAGAGGAACTTGAAGAAAGTTGTACTGAAGGTATCCGAACCTGAACATGCAGGGAAAGCGAAGCCTAAAGTAGCAGCAGACAAATCCGCCAATCCCTCTAAGGCCATCATACCGATTGCGACTGATGATGGGGTTAGTCTCCAAAACCCTCAATCTCTGGATACAAATAAGGAAAAGAACGTTGAGCCTAAGAGAAGTAGCAGGCTTATGAAGAAATCACTTGAGGGGAAGTAGCCTTCTATTGCTTTATGAACATTGTAAAGGCTGAAGCATAATAGTATTTGTTTTTTTCCCCATTGGTTCTTGTATTTGCTTTGAACATGGATTCCTGGCATTAGACTTATGTTGCATTGGCTTGCTATGATTTTTCGATGGCATTTAGCACATGTCAGACGTCTATGGATGTCTGACATGTTATGTATTCCAGTTACCAGACGTCTAGTGAAGTCTGGTTCTTGTGTGAATTTTAGGTCGAACATTATGTTTAACATGGGTTGTCAAATTGTCTATGCAGAGTATACCCTATGGCACAGATCCGAGTGTCATGGTCGTTGCACGGTCGGCTACGGGCATAGACTTCGATTCTACGCGGCAGTTTAAACAGGACACTAAGCAGGCGGCAGCTGAAGTTTACATGCAAGCAAAGGCAACCCAGGTTAAACAAAAGGAGAAGGTGAAGACTCCAGTTAAACCTGTTGTCCAAGCACAGGTTACACCGAGATATGACCCTTGTGCTGCTATCACCAGGATGCAAGTGAAGGCACTTAATGATTACAACAAAAGACAGTCGTATGTGTTGATACTCTGCTTAGATTGTAAGTATGTACACCTAACTCGATGTCTAACAAGTGTATTGTTCTTTGTAGGGGTTATCCAACTAGGCAATTGAACACATCACTACAATGGTATTACGATCTTCACACTCCAAAGGAATGGCTGCATGACACGGTCAGTATTACTCCAATGTTTATGAATTAAGAACTCCATTCCAATCTGGATGTATATTCAGACTTCCAAAGAAGTCTGGTTGTTTATTCAGACTTCCAAAGAAGTTTGGATTTATACTCAGACTTCCAAAGAAGTCTGGTTGTAATTTCAGACTTCCATAGAAGTCTGGTTGTATATCCAGACGTCCATAGCTGTCTGGTTGTGTTTTATTTTTTTTATATTAACACATGCTTGGCTTAATGCAGCAAATTGATGTGGGTATTGATCTGTTGAGGCTTCGCCAACACAGCCATCCGGAATGGTTCAGGAGCGAGAGGCTGTGTTTCATTGACACACTCCTTCAAGCCTTGTGGCGTCAACACTATCCAACTTTTATTAGTAGTGGTGCTGGAGGGAATGAACCAGCCACAACTAGAATGCTTCCCGCTGGTTGTTTTGATTACTTCACTGGTGACCTACCACTATTCTGCAAATCACCGAAGGCTTAGGCGGTGGATATTGATTATATTTACACCGCACTGCACACTGGCAGAAATCATTGGGTAGCAATTATGATTTCTATCCCGGATAGGCACGTAACAGTATGGGACAACATCATTAATGATAGGACTGATGAGTTGGTCGGAGCGGCAGTGGCACCAATCTGCGAGATGTTTCCTTATGCGATGCACATCTTGAAAATACTTGATGCAGAAGATGGCCTTACCCAGTCGATCGTTACACCCACTCGATTGTTAGGAGCGACGATCTTCCTCAAAACAAACAAACATGCGTCTGTGGAGTGTTCTTCTTGAAGTTCATCGAGTTCCATTCACTTGGAATGGAGTTTCCAAAGTATCTTTGTTATAAGAACATCAAGTCAATCAGGGACAGGCTAGGTTTTGACATATTGTTTGAACTCAAGCGAACAGGTGAAGAGAAACGTTCCGAGTATGCTTTGCTTGACACCTACGGTGATAAATAGACCGCCTCTATATTTTGCATTCCTAAACAATACATATCTATTGTGGTTGTAAAAAACACATCAATCTTTTGGCCTACTTTTGTGCTTGTTTTTTAGTTATGTAACAAACTTAAGCACTAATTCTAGTCGTGTTTATTACTACGCTTTTTGAAACAGAACCCAAACAATTGAGACAAGTTTAAATATTAGAGTTCTGGAATACATCACTACGTCAGACTTCAGTGAACCCTAAAAAAATATCAGACTTCTGTAAACCCTAAAACTTATCAGACTTCACTGAACACGAACACAAATCAGACTTCAGAAATCCCTAAAACATATAAGATTTCAACCATTTCTAATCAGCCTGAGGTTGTGGACAATTAGGTTGTTTGTGGCCTAGTTGTTTGCAGTTCGAACAACAATATTGCTTGTGTAGTTTCCGCGGTTTAATGCTCTTCTTCTTGGCGATTTCTAGCATAGATTGTCACCTCGACTTCTTTTGTCTTCCAGGCTTCCGCCTCTCTTCCGGCGGAAAGACACGCATGGTGTCATGATTCGCCTTTCCGGTAACATTCTTTGGTAAGATGTTGCGCGAGTATGCAGCGTACAAGTAGTCCGTTCTGTAAGATGGACATACAAGGGTAGAAATGTGTAGCTCAAGTTCCGGTGCAGCGCATATGGCATGTGAGCAAGGTATCTTTTCGTAATCCCAAACACCACATTCACACTTCTGATGTTCCAAATCAACAACACAATCCCTATGTCCTCCCTTAACAACGAACTTATACGTATCTACGCGTTCTGCCGTCATCATATCTGCATAATATTCACGAATAGCCAGCAAATATTCAACTCCTCGGCTAAATGTTGTTGAGAGACTCATTGCATCTAGCCGCCTTTTACAAAACCACGTCCCTAGTTTCTCTTGTATAAACTCTAAAAGGAAAGATATGGGATATCCTTTTGCCTTCTTAACTGCGGAGTTTATAGACTCAGCAATGTTGCTCGTCTTTATGTTGTACCTGTATCCACCAATTTGAAAGAGGTTAACCCAAGTAAGAATTAGAAAGTATCATAAAAACATTATGCTTTCAGACTTCTCCAGTCGTCTGGAAAAATAATCAGACAGCAAGAGAGGTCTCATAATTGTATCAGACATCATTAGAAGTCTGATAACTATTGTCAGACCGATAAGTACATGTCTCCGTTGAAATGCACGCGTGACCATAGACTCACATCCGCCTCTTCCAAGTAATCAAGAAGTTCAGGATTTGCCGCTCGTAAGGAAGCCATGTTTCGGTCAAAATCGTAAATCGTATAAGCGCAAGCCGCATTTTTCACCAAGTACAGAAGATGTTTTCCCCTGAACTTGGTAACTATGTTATTTTGTAGATGGTAATAGCATATCCCTCGCTGTTCCCAAGGGAAAACTGCTTCACACGCATTCTTAATCGACTCACATCTATCCGAGACTATGACCAAAGGATATTGGTCTGAAATGCATTCTTTCAGTTTGGTGAAAAACCATTTCCACGAGTCATCGTTCTCAGAGTCTACAATTCCAAAAGCCAACGGAAATATTTGAAAATTTCCGTCTTGTGCGGCCGCCACTAGCATAACACCGCCATACTTTCCATTAAGATGAGTACCATCCACCACAATGACTCTTCTAAGATACGTAAACCCATGTATGGAAGCTCCAAATGCTATAAATAGAGACTTAAATCTATTCTTCTCATCTAGCTCAAGCCCAGTTACTGTTCCCGGGTTGGTTTGCCTGATTCCATGCAAAAAAGAAGGCAGTCTCGCGTACCCATCTTCCGCTGTTCCTCTCACAATCCTTTGAGCATGTAACAATGCTCTGTATGCGGTTGTGTAGCTCATCCTAATCCCAAACTGCTTCTTCATTGATACTTTGACATGCTTTGGTGTTATCCCCTCAATCATACCAAAAGTTTCAGTAAACAACCAACCAATATAAACTGGAGTAAAACGTTTGCGCAGATATCCGGTCCGCCATCGAACATGAATGTGTTTTTGAATAGATCATCACCCAGTACTTGTTTGGTTCGCTCTTCACACATGCTCTAAGCATCCACTTGCATCCTTCCACACGACATTTAGCCACAAAACTTGTCTTGTCAGACTTCTCTGTCCTAAATGCGAATTTCTTCATTATCGCCGTCAAACGTAGCTCTGATATTAGGTCTTTCTTGCTATCAAAACACTTATTGAGAATGATACCCTCAGATAAGTCCCTTTTGCGAACACTCTGATTATTCATACCCTCCAACTCATATTTCTTATAATCTTCATCTTCTTCCACATCTACATCTTCATGTTTCACTTTCCCATATAGGGTATAATCAGCATCGTCATGGTAAGCCTCATCGTGTTTCATGAAAACATTCTCAGGCACATCCAAGTTACCAACACCATCATTACCACCACCACCACAAACAGAATCCTCCGAGACTGAGTCCACATATTCCTCATTCCAGTCTTCTTCTTTGTCATCTTCGTCTACATCTTCAGATTCATATTTGTCATCATGATTCACAACATCTTCATCATCCATACCGGATCGGATCGAGACACATAGACGGATTAAATGCGTATTAGCTAACTCAACCATGCTCCTTACTTGCCTATCATTTGTGACATAAACCGGAGGGCTATCCGGATCCATTTGTTTCAAGAGTGCTTCCGGTAATGGATATGATAACTCCACCAGGTCGGTTTTCTTGTCCAGCATATAATCATCTTGTACCATCTCAACTAGTTCTTGATGTGTAGAACCATCACGCAGAGTGATAAACCGCCCTCCTTTGAGCTTATCAACCACAAAATGCCAAATCTGGTCTCTCACAACCCATTCACCAAAATTAACAGGTAACTGAACCATTATCTGTATAAACAAACACGTATAAACAACATTAGATATCTTTTGGGAAAAGCCAAACTTCTTTGTGAAGTATAATGGGGATGCTATTAGCTACATTGCCAATATTATTCAAAATTTTTTTTAAAAATAATTACCATATATAAGAATGTAAAACTCACGCAGAAGGAACATATAACACTAACACATATTTAAAAAAATTAATGTCAACGAAATTAATCACAATTATACAATAAAAATGCATTTTAAAAGTTTGACATATTTCAGACGTCTATAGAAGTCTGCTTTCTATGAAACCAGACGTCTATGGTAGTCTGAAAAAGAGGGTATTTTTGCAATTGATTTTGAAATGTCAGGCAGCGGATGCAGTCTGAAACAATTCAGACAGCTGCGCTGTCTGCTTTGGAAGTTTTAAAATTTTTTGTCAGACAGCTCAAGAAGTCTGAAAAAGGGTAGTTTTGCAATTGATTTTGAAATGTCAGACTTCTCGCAGAAGTCTGAAAGTAATCAGACTTCTGCCGAAGTCTGAAGAAAAAGTAGAGGGTAGTTTTGCAATTGATTTTGAAATGTCAGACATCTTCGGAAGTCTGATATCTCATCAAACTTCTTATGCTGTCTGACAATTGTTTCAGACAGCGAATGAAGTCTGATGAAAAACATCGCATTTTCGAGCGTTGACCAAAATTCAATTGTTCAGATGTCTATAGCCGTCTGGCAAAGTTTTGGAAATTCAGATGTCTATAGCCGTCTGAGATTATTTTTCTTATTTTCAGACAGATTTACATGTCTGACAATTTTTTCGCTTATTTTGGTCAACATCTGAAAATTTGGGTCAATTGCAGTTTCTACCCTCCATTATTTTCAGACAACGGATTCCGTCTGACAAAAAGTCAAGAATCGGTCAATTTCTTGCCAGACTACATCAGAAGTCTGACAAAAAACAAATTTGAATCAATTGCAAAACTACCCTCTTCTTATTTGGACTTCTTAACGACGTATTTTTTTTCTCAAAGGAATTTAACAGACTTCTATGGAGGTCTGGCAATTGAAAGTCAATTGCAAAACTACCCTCTTGTTGACCATATTGAGGCTTACGAAAAGATGCAGACTACAAAATCGGATCTGAAAATCGACGATATGAAAATGTTCTTACCAATCTCCGATTTCCGTTTGTTTTTAGCCGCGTCGATTTCCCAGAACGTCTAAAATCACCGAAAGCCCCAAATTCGAGACGTGTTTTGCTGTTTTTATTAGATGATAAACGATTTCGCTACTTTTGAATCGAAAAATATCAAAAAATCCCCCAAAATCAAAGGAGAAAAGAGAAATCGGTGAGGAGAACGTCCGAGCTCAGATTCTTGAACTTTAATTGAGCTTTAATGGTGAAAAAACGAGCTGGATTACACATTAACTCGTCGGCGATGGTGGGTGTCGTGGTTTTTGAGCATTCATGGCGATGGCATTTTCGTGAATATCCAAAACAAATTTGGGTCCTTTTGTCTTTTGATTTCAAATATATGAAGTCTGACGATGGCATTCCTGTGAATATCCAGATTAATAAGGGGATATATTAGCGATGGAGAGGAAGGAGAAGGCCGAGGGTATAATCAGGGTTGACTTCAATTTCGAGGGCATTTTTGCAATCGTCCCTAAAAATTATACTCGTTCGCCTATATATTTTGAAGAACTTTTTCCCCCAATTCATCTCCCTAGACTTTTTATGATCAGGTGTGTGATTTACTTTTATTGACTTGCATATCAGGTAAACTTATCAAAATTCCCTCTTCAGATATAATTTGATCTCTTATGTTAATTATTTATATAAACATCATCTAAATATTAATTAATATAAAAACTTGCATTACTGTTTCAATATTGGTTATTATTTTATCCAGTGGCCTTATTTTTGTATTAGTATATTATTTCATTTTAAAAAATATTAATTGTTTCTTTTATGGATATACTTTTTGTTTAATTTTTTCATCTGCTTCTTGAAAGACATAATAAGTATATATTATTATGATGTATGTTTAAATTTTATATTATAATTTTTTGACAAAAAAATTAATATTATAATTTAATATAATATAATATTTTTTATTTTTATTTTATTTTATATTATAATCATATATAAAACATATGTTGTGATTTATAATTACTTTCTATACAATAATGTGAATCTGTACTATAAAATCACAAAATATACTTTTAAAAATTAAATATACATATCTAAATATTGAATTTACTCTTATATCCAAAAATATTTAGTATATTCTTAGATTCATTCATTTTAAAAATATATTTATTTTTCTACTAACTTTATGTGAAGCTATAACTATTAATTTTATACTATAAAAATTATATTTTCATCAAACCTAGTATATATATTGTTGATTCCGAAATCAAACAATAATCAATTTAGGAAATTGATTAGAAATTTAGGGACTTGAATATGAGATTAAATAAAGATTAAAGAGCAAGAACATGTTAGACCAGAAAATCTAATCTTATTGGGATTATAGTCGGAATCGATTGAATAATTGCTAGCTCTTAGGGTTTTTAGTACCAGAGTATCTGTTTCGACATGTCTTTTCCCCCGCAGGGGAAATATATTTATATCTGAGGATCTAGGGTTTTTTCCTAGATTCTCTCTGGTATTATTTACAAAATCTGAACAACTTAGATTTTATTTCCTTAAAAGATTCCTACTTATCTTTTTGATAAAAATGTTAAACTAACATTTTTATCATTTTGCTATGTAGGTCGTCGCGGGTGGTCGCTGAGCTGCATCGTCGTTTTCGGGCTACCTTATTGCTATCGGGCCTCTATTTTATCTTTTGGGCTGGATCTCTTTTGGACCACTTCGTTATTGGGCCGAGCCTTAGAGGGGTGCTAAACCCACCTCTAACAGTAAGCCCCCCAGTTTTTTGCGCCGAGCGGAGTGTAGGTCGGCGAATTTAGTTGCGGTTTAGATCCAATAACCGAGTTGTAGTGAGTCAAGATTCAGCCCGGATTGATTTGTCTCCCGACACGCGCTTCGTCGCTGTTTTGCATGTTTGGGACGCTTCTTCCGTCCAATCGCACGGAGACATGTGTACTGGGAAGTTTTAGGGTTGCGTTTCTTGAGATGTACAGTTGCATCCCTCGGAAGACTCCCCACCTCCTTGCTTCTATAAATATCGCTTTTTCTCTTTGCTTCTCGCCATTTGCTATCATAAGTAAATTTCAGGTACTCTCTCTTCTTAACCTCTCTGATATTTTCTTTTTCCTTTTATATCCTTCTCGCCTTTGTCATTTTCTCTGCCGATATACACATCCCTGCCGAATCTAGTGAGAATTCTGCCAGTATTGCAAGTGCTGGTGCTTTTGATGGGGAAAGCATCCCTTCCTCTTCTCCGCGTAGCTCGGATTCCGTCAATCTTGGTCAGGAAATATCTCGGAGGCAATCTATGTCTCTTTGTGACGATGCTGCCGACCACTCTGACGAGCTTGTTCCCCTGGCGCTGATGAAGGCTTCTCGAGGCCGAGGTAAGAGAGAGGCTACCCGGATGAAAGAGGAAAAAAGGCATCCTCTTCTCGATCTGTGTGCGATTTCGGTGTTTTGCCGACCTCCTCTACCGAGAGTCTATGGGCTCGTTAAGGGCCCTTTCGGGGTGTGAAAACATCGATGTTCTTTTGCCTTCCACCTCGAATCGCCCTTGGAGTTCTCCTCCGAATTTTGCTTGTCTCTACGAGTCGTTTTTCCATGTTGGGAATCTTTGATTCCCGTTGCCAAGGTGCTGGTTGACTCCTGTGCGAAATTCAAGATTGCTTTCACCCAGCTTAACCTCGCCGGCATGATTAACTTAATCAGCCTTCTTGAGCTTAGCATGTCTCTCCGGATCACGGTCACGGTCGAACTATTTGAATGCTTCGGCCAACTAAACCTTGTGTCGAAGAGGCCGAAGTGGATTCAAGTTAACTTACGTCCACAGTATAAATTGTGGACTGGTGTTAAGTCCAACAAAACTCACGATTGGCAGAGGAAGTACTTCATTGTCAGGATTGACAAGTTTTGGTTCCTGATCCTGCAGCCTCGGTTTTCAGCGAATGGAACATCTCCGTTAGTAGTTGACCGATCGGCTAGATGTCAACATTCTTTTTTTGCTGTTGATTCTTATCGTAGATTTTCTTGTTTTGCAGCTCACCTCAATCCAAAGCTTTTCAATAAGGAATATTTGAAAGACTTCGGCAAGAATTTTTCTGAGCTCGGCTGGCAGACTTGGCCCGAGACCAAAGAACATAAGAAAACTAGTGATTTTGCGAATATCTCGCGGTTTGGCTTATTTTATTATCTCTGTTCTTATGAATCTCTTCTTGCAGCGTCTCAAGCGGTGAAGAAAATGGGGAAGGCAATAAAAGTTATCCCGAGCATAATGATTGATCCGAAGAAGGCTTCGAGATCTTCAGATGTCGGTCGACTAGATGGTCCCGACCGATCTTCAGTTGCTAGACCGAATTCTCCTAGATCGGAATTTAGGAGAGGAGAGAAACGGACCTCTGATGATGCCGATAAGACAAGGATTGAGGAGGCCAAATAGCGTTCATCCGAACCGAGGTTTAGGAAGGCGACTGTCTTGTTGAGGACGAGCTAGAGGAGTCTTCTGCCCGTTGATTCGGAAAACTTCGAAATCAACTGATCATGTCGGGGTGGCCCCTTTGTCGGATAAAGGGATTCCTCCTTCTCCTTCTGCTTGCCCGGTTTCGACTTCCGGTCCTATAGGGACCTCAACATTGCCTGTCAGGGCGAGGAAAAGGTCCTCCGAGGTCACTAATCGCTCCGAGGGCCTGATATGCTCGAGTTTTATCCCTAGAGCTACTCTGCAAGTGCACAGACGTGACTAGTAGTATATAGAGGTCGAGTCCACAGAGACTCAAGACTCTTACGATAGATTATAGAATGTCGAACTAAGCTAAGCAGCAGCAGTAAGAAAGCAGTAAATAAAGCAGCAAATTAAACTAAACGGTGTAAGCAAGAAAGCGAAGCGTCAGGTCAAGAGAGTTCTCAGGAAATCAGGAATACAGGCTAATCAATCAATCATGATCAAATTAAAAACTTTTCTAGAACTAGAATCACTAAAGCATAAGAAACCAACTTTCTTTGAGAGTATTATCTATGTCTAGCAACCTAGCAATCCAACTTTCGTTGCGAGTTCTAGAGATCCTAAACATGCATTAATCTCAGGATCTTTCGTTCACAATTTCCCTAAGCCAAATTTCTTTGCGAATAGTCAAATTGCTCATCTAGGTTCTTTCTAGTTAATTAACAAATTGTCATTGCAGAAATAACCTAACATCAATAATCTAAGTGGCCAGTTCAGATTAAGCATTAAGAACAACCCTAGATGAAGAACTAGAAGTTATGAATCCCTATAGATTGATTAACCTAATATTCCATGAAATCCCTAATGAGAATCCCTAAACCTAACTGGGGAACTACCCAGACATGGTAATCATAACAACAGACATGATGAATAGAAAACCAAATATCATAAAAGAAGTAAAGAAACAGGGGTTTGAAATCTCTTCTTTGTCCAGTACAAGACCAGCCCGTATAAGCTCTCTAAATCCCTCTGAATGTAAAAATGAAGCGTATGAAAAGCATAACCTAAAAAAGTGGCTAAGAAACCTAATATATTAGTCTAAACACGTTTTGAGCTTCTTTGTAATTATGAAAAACTTCTGGGCCAAGCTGAAAATTCCAAAGTCTTCATTAACTTGGCGAGAATTATCTGATCACGATATGTGTCGACCGACACCAGAAGTGGTCGACACAAGCCTCTGTTTTCGTCTATGATTTCTTCTTCTCGCATGAACTCTCCAAATATCTCCAGAATACGACATAATGTCCAAGTATGCTCCAAACGTACTTAAACCTATAAAACATCTGAAAGGACTCCAAAACACACTAAAAGACTCGATAACAAAGACATATATCATAGTTAAAACCCCTAAAAACCATGATATATCAACTCCCCCATACTTAGCTCTTGCTTTCCCTCAAGCAAACATAAAATCAAGACCAGGAGAAGAAGTTTGAAAACTTCATAAACTCATTTCATCATAGGAGCACCACACTCAGATTCCCCTTAGTAAGCCATATGAAAAATGCACCTGCAGACATAAGGACCGACATGTACTTCCCCCACACTTAGCAATTGTCCTGAGTAAACTCCACAATCACATTTAGAGCATTAAAATTCACCATACTGACTTCTAGAATCTAATAAGTGTGGTCTCATTGATACGAATAAAAAGTTCCTCTTAATCACTTCAGCTGCAAGTATACAGCCTAGTCCTTGTAGTTTTGAGGTGTCAATCCACTTGGGTAAATCAAACACACTAAGAATGCAAGTGTTTCCTTAATCTAAGTGCAACCAAATTTGTTTGTGGATCTTGTAACTATAAACTAACAAGATATCCAGATTCCAAACATGATTAAAAATACACAATTCACAATAATATTCAAGAGTGATTAAAACAGAGCAATAAGATAGTTAAAAACAGTTGATTAAAAACTAAGTTCCTTGGGTTGAGTTTCGGTTAGGTTGGTCAATAATAAGTTCACAAACATTTAACAAACATGGGATGATTTCTTAGGCTAAGAACAACAATTCAAGTTACTCCACTCTCATGATGATAACCCTATATCTATCAAGCATTAACATCAACTCTCATTGGCAATTTCAGGATAGACATGCTTTAAGAACAAGTTTTTATTACCACTAAACACCTTAAACATCAATTCTCATTGGTTAAGTATGTAAAGCACTTGATTATAGATTCAACTTCTCAGTGCTAGCAACATTCAAGTTCAAGGAATTGATTAGCTACTTCAATCCTAGCATTAAGAACTTCTAACAAGTAAGAGATCAATATTCCCAAGTTCTAAACAACTTAAACCATTTCTAGATCACCCTCACATTTACTCAAACCCAAAAACTTATAGAGAACTACTCACTAGCCATAACAATAACAAAGCAAGACATGTTTAAGGAAAGCAGGAAGAATGATAAACAAAGAAGAACTCAAGAACACAACTCAAATTGCATAAAAGATCAAAGAAAACTAAATTGTTTGTAGTGAATTGTTACAAGAGGTGATATGGCTCTTCTAACACATCAAGAGCCCTTAAATAGAACATAAAAACATGCAATGGTCGACCAAAACCACATGGGAGGGTCTACAAGCCGAAAGCAAAAAGAAAAAGTAGCATGTGGGAAAAGTTGGCCTCACAGCGGCTTGCGGCCCTCGCTGTGGAATGTCGCTGTGAGGTGTCCTGGTTCCACAGCGGCTTGGAGCAGTCGCTGCACATGCCGCTGTGGATTATGTCGTCCCACAATTCCCTCACAGCGACTTCAGGCCGTCGCTGTGAGGTGTCGCTGTGTGGTGTCCTTGTTCCACAGCGGCTGCATGCACTCGCTGTGGGTGCCGCTGTGGAACTTGCTGTCTCGCAAATCCTCGACAGCGACTTGGTGCAGTCGCTGTGGGGTGCCGCTGTGTGGTCCTGGTCCATAGATTCCTCCACAGCAACTTGGTGCAGTTGCTGTGGGTAGCCGCTGTAGGGGTCCTTCTTTGATCCTTAGTTGTTTCTCCACCTTCTTTGAGTGCTCTTTTGGTCCCTACCTCCTCCTTTGTCCCTTGGTGCTAATTCACCACCTACAAAAGAGAAAAACAATGCACATGCACTCCTAATGATGCCTAAATGCTTTTCCTAAAGCTAAAACACACTCCAAATCATGATTAAATTCACTTAAAAACACAATACATCACTCACCTAGGGAGTATCGATTAAAAAACACATGGACTCTTACTCTGTTAGCACCTGACCACCATACTATCACTTTCTGGTTCCTTTCTTCTCATTTTCCTTCCTTAGCACTGATTTTTTCCCACTGGGTATCATTTTATTTTTTTCTATCATGGCTCTTCCCGCATTGGGGTGTACTTGAGACACATTCCATGAATGCACAAGACGTAATAGGGATCTGTACTACTCCTGTGATCACTTCGAAACTACTAGCTTATCCGCAGTTTATCTCTTTTATTTATTTTTTTACTTAAGGAAGGGGAGAAGGGAATCATACTTAGACAGGTTTACAAGCTGTGTCAAAACTAACAGAGGAATCCGACTCAAATACACCAAGCCTCTAGGTGAGAAAAATCAAGTCAAGTTAAAGGTGAAGTCATTAATTGATTCTCTGAATATCTGAAGTGATGTGGGTCTCCTCAGTAGGCTGATCCGTGTGGGGTTTTATAATAGTCATAGATCATCTGCAAGCTCATCCAATGGTCACTTAAGTTCCTTCAAGTGTAGTAATCTCCTCAAAAAGTCCTTGTTTCCTACTCAATTTTGATTCAATAAAACAGCTCAACTAACTCTGAGAAAACAGAAAACGGTGCGTCAGTAGCTACCTCCCCCACACTTAAACAACATTGTCCCCAGTGTTATAGAAGCTTTGGCTCGGTGAGAACAAGAATCAGAATGAACAAAATCCAAAAAATTTAGAATACTTACCAGTCGCCGGCCTGTGTCGATCAATGCTCAGGACCGCATCGATCGACGCAAGTCGTGTTTGGTCGCTCGCAGTTTTAAGAATAATTGTTGCCTAAACCGCAATCAATACGGTAAAAGCCAAACCGTATGTAACCTCTGCGTCGATCGACACACATGACCGTGTCAATCGACGCAGGGCGATTATGACCTGTTCTCACGTTTTGAACACACCAAAACAAGAAAATCAATGCACACAAAAACTAAAACGAAAAATAAGATAAGAAAAGACTCACCAGTGGGTTGCCTCCCACTCAGTTCTTGTTTTAAGTCATTAGCTTGACTATGGGAAGGAGATCGGATTATGGTGGATTCAACAAAGACTTGGAGTGCCTCTGTGAATGTCTACTCATCCAAGGTGGTGTATAAGCACTCGGATCATGAGATCTCCCAAGAAATGAAAGAATGGAACCAGGGTGCGAGCGAAGCATGAGTGGGATATTGCGTTTCCTTGCATTCACAACAATGTGGTCATGAGGTTTAAGTCTAGAGGAGTCATACCTTTGCTTTGGTGGAGGTGAGATGTCTTGAGATTTCTTCTTATCAGTATTTGCAGGCTCTGAAGATGTTAGAGCAGGTTTAGGATGAACCGCCATCTTCTCTTCTCCAATCTGAATCTCAGGCTCCACCTCAACACTGAAGCTCTGTCCATCAATGGTGGATCTCTGCAGCTTATCCATCTTAAACTGCATCTAGATGTTCAGTTTGATGAGTCTGAGAACGTCAATTACATAGATGGAACTGGTTATCAGGGTCAGATATTTGGAAATCAACATGAACAGACTTCTGGTTACGCACCAAAGACTATGGTTCTTATTCATATCAGACTCCTCCTTCACAAAATGAGCAGTTTGATAAGATGATGGGTAAGTTGGGACAGCTCTTGAAGATCAGCAGAAGAGTACAGTGGACTTCAATGGAAAGATAGATGCTCTGTACCTGGATTTGAATTGGAAGATTGAGTCTCTGAGCACTCATGTAAAGAAGCTAGATGTTCAGGTTCAACAGACTGCTGGAACGGTCCAAAGCCAAAATGGAACTGAAAGAACCGAGCAGAAACAATACGTCAATGTTGTCATTACAGAGAATGCAGTTGATCTAATATAAGAAGAAGAAGACATCATAGCTGCTTTTCGGGATGAATTATCTCTGTCTGCGCCGAGCGTCGATCGACACACCTTTGATGTCGATTGACACGCACCCGATACGAATAATGAAAGTGCTTTTGAGAAGCAAGCGTCAATCGACACACTCTAAATCGATCGACACTGATCGCAGACGAGACCATATACATGCAACAGTCCATGAGCGAGTCTATAAGCCGCTTGTACCCTATCCTAAGGCTCTTAAGAGGTCCAAACAGGAGCTAGACGAAGCTAATTTCATGACAGAGATGAATAAGAAGCTGACTCAGATCTCACTAGCTGATGCCTTGAAGAAACACCCTTCTCTGCAGAGATATGCGAAGAAGATGTTCTCCACTGATGGAGATTTGGAAGAAGAGGTGTTGGTGCTACCTAAGCATGTTAGTGCAGTGTTACAGAACCAGATTTCAGAGAAGCTTTCAGACCCATGAGTCTTTGTGCTAGACTGTTCCATCTTTAAGGACAGCTTCAAGCATTCTTTGTATGATTTAGGATCTGGTGTGAATCTCATGCCATACTATGTGGCTGTGAGATTAGGACTGATAGATTTCCAGCCTACTAGGATCTCTCTTATCCTAGTTGATCGATCGAAGAGGATTCCAGAAGGAGTCTTACAGGACATTCCTATCAGAGTTGGAAACTACTTGATTCCAACAGATTTTGTGGTGCTGAAGTAGGAGGTTGAACCAAATGATCCTCTGCTGCTTGGTAGACATGGTCTGATTGATCTCCACCTGGGAGATAAGCCTTTGCAGTTCAAGATGGATAAGCTGCAGAGATCCACCATTGATGTACAGAGCTTCAGTGTTGAAGTGAAGCCTGAGACTCAGATTGGAGAAGAGAAGATGGCGGTTCATTCTGAACATGCTCTAATATCTTCAGAGCCTACAAATGCTGATAAGAAGAATGCTCCAGACATCTCACCTCCACCAAAGCAAAGGTATAACTCCTCTAGACTTAAACCTCCTAACCACATTGCTGTGAATGCAGGGAAACGCAGTATCCCACCCACACATCGCTCCCACCCTGGTTCCATTCTTTCATTCCTTGGGAAGTCTCATGATCCCACTTCAGGTTACACACCAAAGACTATGGTTCTTCTTCACGAAATCTGATATAAAATTAACTAAAAAAATCTAATCTTCTCCTTGGTTTTCTTGTTCCTCTTGTTTCCTTCTTAATTGGAGAAGAAGAAGAAGATTTCACTGATTCTCTCTCTTTCTCTCTACTCTGAATCCATGGATTCCAGAGCTATCATCGATTCAGCTTTGTTTAAACTCACTCCTACTCGTACCAGGTCAGTCTCACTTCTTATTGACGATTGATATCCTTTTTTGAATGTTTTTTTTTGAATGAATATTAAATTTATTCAAACCCAAAAAACAGTTTACATAGAATGCAACTTGATTTTGATTAATACAAGATCATCTTAGGTTATTATGGTAATCTGGAGGCAAATCAAGCCACCATGTCTCCTTGGAGTTTTGAGTTTCCCATCTGTTGAAGAGAAGTTATGCGATTTCGAAAACTTTTGTCGATGTTTCTGATGATCACCGAAGATGGGATTGGTGTCTCGCCGTGCTTCCGTGAATTTCTTTCACGCCAAATGGTGTAGACAGTGAGTTAGAGGGCATAGCGCAAAGAAAATATGTCACCTTATCCCCTGTTTGATGAGCCAGGAGATTCAGTATGTTGGTCCAGTTTGCCGGAGTGGTTGAGCCAAATAAATTGCCCGAAGACACTCTCCACACTTTTCCTATGTAGGAGCATTGAAAGAACATGTGCTCCCTTGTTTCCAACTGATTGCTGCAAAAAGAGCAGGTCACATCAGCTGCAGCATTCCATCTCATGATCATGTTTCCTGTAGCTAATCGGTCATGAGCCACAAGCCATGGCACAACAGAGTATTTCAGTGTTGCACCCGCGAACCAAATGGAGATTTGGCTGGGTATTTCTTATTTGCTTCAAGGTTTCTGTTGTGTTGAAGCATGGTCGGAATGTGTCATTCTTTCCTCTCCAAAGCCAGACATCAGCAATATTACTCCTATCTCTCAGTTCTTGGAGCTCATCTTCTATAATGTTTAGGACCTGGTTTCTGTGATGTCTCCGTCTCCTACGCGCATTGAATATCTGTTCAACAGTGAAATTTATCTTAGCCCCCATGTCTATACAGCCTTTGTTGCCCGTGAGATCCATAAGTTTACCCAAAGAAGTCCACTTGTCGTACCAAAAGGATACCGATCGATGAGCCATTGTTAACATCCACTTTTAAAAAAGTTGCAGCAATGTGTCTGATTTTTAATATCTTCTTCCACATCCAGCTTCCCATTGTACTTTTGGTACTGACGAGCCAGATCGAGCCTTTGCGTATCAGATAGCGACGAAGCCATTTTACCCAAAGAGATGATTCACACTCCACCACTCTCCAAAAAAGTTTCAGGCGGGTCATTGTATTTACTTCAGACAGAGATTGTAGTCCGAGTCCCCCTTCTTCCTTAGGCTTACAAACATTTTTCCAAGCAATATTTGCCTTTTTAGCTTTCAAATCCGGACCCGACCACAAAAAGGCTGAGCATAACTGATCAATCTCTGCAATACATTTTCGTGGTAACCAAAATGCTAACATCCAAAAGTTTGTCAGACCACGAATGACTGATCCAATCAATTGTAATCGAGCTGCGAATGATAGGTAGCGAGCTGTCCAGCTTCTTATATGGGATTTGATTTTGCTAATAAAAGGGGCATAGTCGTGTGTTGTCATTCTCTTCGTAAGCAACAGGAGCCCCAAATATTTTTCTGGTAATGAACCAGAATCAAAAGGGAATTTCTCCAGGATATCCACTTGAGCAGAATCTGTAGTTCCAGCCATGAATAACGTTGATTTCTCCAAGCTTTTCCGCAGACCTGACATTTGAGAAAAGTCCTTAAACACCTGAATAATTCCCTCAATCGAGCTCTGCTTCCCATCCGTGAATACCAGTAAATCATCCGCAAAGCAAAAATGGGTGAGATTTAGGCTTTGACAGTACGGGTGGTATCCGATTTTCCCTTTTACTGTCGACGTGTCAAGGAGCTTAGATAGAACTTGCATAAAAATCACAAAGAGGTATGGTGAAAGAGAACAGCCCTGACGAAGACCTCTCGTGCTTCTGAAATAACCAGCTAGTTCCCTGTTGATCTGCACCGAGAAAGAGGCAATGCTTATACATCTTTGAATCCAACCGATAAATGTATCAGGGAATTGCAGAGTGGATAGGACGGACAGAAGGAAGGGCCAATAGACAGAGTCGAAACCCTTCGATATGTCTATCTTTACTGCATATGTCGGGCTTACATTGCTTTTGTGATAGCTTTTCACCAATTCTGAAGCCAGAAGCACGTTTTCCATTAGGAGTCAGCCCTTTACAAACGAAGATTGGGTTGGAGAGACAAACTTTGGTAGCATGATTTTCAGTCTATTTGCAAGAAGCTTGGAGATTACCTTGTAGATCACATTACAGCAAGCAATGGGTCTATAATCTCTCATGTGTGTTGATTCATCCGTCTTCGGGATTAAAGCTAGAATGGTTGAGTTAATTCCAGTTGGCAAGAACCCGTTCCTGAAGAATGATTGGATAGCCACCACGAAATCTCTTCTTATAATGGGCCATGCTGATTTGTAGAACTCACTCGTGAATCCATCCGGTTCTGGGGACTTATTAGAGGTCATTGATAACAGTACTTGGTTGATCTCATCCTCCGTGACCTAACTATGAAGCATGTTCATGTCCGATTCAGAGCAATCGAATCTCAATAAGTTGTGCAGCTCATCCTTTGATATTTCTTGAATATCGTCATCCTTACGAGTGAGGAATTCCTGAAAATACTTAACTGCCTCTGCCTTTATTCTGTCTTGTGTATCTGCAACCGACCCATCTTCCCGGTGTACCTCTTTTATTGCATTCTTGACCTTCCCAACTGTTGCAGTTTGATAGAAGTGCATGTGGTTTCCATCACCAATTTTTAACCAATGAGTTTTTGCCTTCTGACTCACGACCTTTTCCTCAATTTCAGACAGCAGATTCCAACGAGCGTAAGCCGTACTCTCTTCTTCTACTGCCACTGCGGAGGGATTTGTCAGGGTTAGAGTTTGCACTCGCATAATCTGTCAAAGGCTTCCTTTGTCCTTTTTAATGTCTCCAATCTGTTCTTTGCTCAGATTCCTTATCAATGGTTTCAGTGCTTTTAACTTCTTACCAAACCGGAAGAGAGACGATGTTGATGTAAAAATATCAGTCGTTTCATCCCAATAGTTCTTAACTACCTGCAAACACGCAGGAAGGTCCGCTACGGAATTGATAAATTTGAACGGTTGTTTAGGTTGAAGAGGTGGAGCTTGAATGTTTATCCTGCACCTTAAGTGATCAGAGTAGCTACCGGATTCGAAAATGCAGTACGTATGCGGAAAGGCTCGGATCCAAGCATCATTCATTAAGGAATGGTCGAGTTTCTTACAGACTAAGCCTTCCTCCCTTTTGTTACACCACGTTAGCCTAGGCCCATGAGCATTCATGTCGAGGAGGGAGCAGTACCTGACTGTTTTTTGGAAATCCGCAATTCCCGGTGTCGCAACCGGTGAGATTCCAAATTTTGAATGTTCGTCTACTTCTAGGATTTCATTGAAGTCTCCCATGACTATCCATGGCTTGTTTCGAATAAGAAGGGAGTCTTGGTGATTTCTCAAATCCATCCATAGTTCTTTCCTTTCTTCCATTGGTTTAGAGGCGTAGACAAACGAGCAGAAAAATTCAACATCCATACCTTCCATAAAGATTGAGCAAGTGATCATCTGGTTTGACCTAAAGCAAGGAGTAACTCTAACTTTTGAGCTCCAACGAATCCAAAGTCTTCCCATCCTACTATTTTCATAGTTTGAAAGGAAGGACCAGTATTTGAAGATTGAGTTGGTTATACGCATAGCCTTAGATTCTTTGACTCGTGTTTCTAGAATACATCCAAATTGAAGAGGGGCTTCTTTTATACACTTACGGATCACCATATGCTTTTTGATTTGTTTAGACCCCGGATGTTCCAAAAGAAACCTGACATTAGTGAAGTTTCCGGGTAAAGTTTTTGTTCAATTTTCCTCTGACAATATCCTTAGCTTTTTGAATTGAAGAGTCTGAAATGAATTTATGGTTGATCTTTGAAGTCCGAGGAAGAGATTGCCTTGATTGAGACGTTCCAACTCCTGCCGAATGATTCTTATCCCCTTGGCGGTCTGTTCCTACAATATGTTCCTCTATTTTTTCCCATGTTATCTCAACAGAGGCATCTTCAGTTGACGTTACTGCATCCTCAACAGGCTCCATCTGAGCTGCTTCAACATCTGTGTGCTCGTGTTCCAAAGTCTCTTCTTCCTCTCCTGAGACTTAAACAGCGAACGAGGACTTTGAGAGCAGTGTGAATTTACCATATTCAAGACCATGTATTTGCTAGTATTAGTAGGAGTCAACCATTTTCCCTCCTCCTTACCTTCCTCAACAGTCTCCAACTGAATGTAATTCTCACATTTTGCTCTGCCAACATTGTTATTCACTACTATGTCAGAACCAACTTCCGTCGCTATAGTCGTGTTTGAAGTTTTAGCAGAATTATGTTCTTCTTCTTCTTTCCCACGGTCCTCAATAACGTTATTTATAGTTGTTGCAGCTTCAGAATGAGCCGCTATAACTGATTGTTCTCCTTGGTTCTGGTTAAGCTGACACACTTTAGCAAGGTGTCCCCATTTCTCGCAAATTAAACACCTAGAAGGCAACCATGGATAAGTGTAGTCAACTCGAGTTTCTTTCCCTTTGAGTGTGAAGTTCATCGATTTTGGTAGCTTTTGGTAAGAATCGCCTTCACAGACATCTTAGCCACCTTAAAATCTAAGCATTGAGCCGTTTCCGGGTGCATTCGGGCCGGGATTCCCACTGGACTAGAAGCAAAACTCAATCCTTTCCAAGATAATATGTCCATTGGAACATTCCGCATATGAACCCACATCGGAATCGATTTTATTTCCAGTTGAGTGTTCTCTACGTTTGGTGTCCAGATGGACATAACCACCGGTATGTCCGCTAAATTCCATATTCCTCGACGTAATACTCTGGATCTAGTCATTGGATTGCTAATTCTGAACTTCATAGTGGTAGAATTGACTTCATAAACATCTATCATTTGGCTTTTGTCTCCAAAAGACCAAATTTTGTTGACAATGGCATGAATCTTAGCAATGTGCGGGGATTTCGCTAAGAAACGGCCTATGAGAAAATCTTCCCACAATGGAGAAGCATCCTCCAAGACTTCATCTGGTACTACACAGGAGCCTACGCCCTCGTGCAGCGTAACATCAATTTCATATTTTTTAAGACAATACCTGGCGATGTTTTTGGACAATACCTGCCCAGGAAGTTGCTGGTGGGGACGCGGCCTCAGAACCTGGCGACGGCTCTTTCTCTTCATGGTTTTCTGCATTTTCCGGTGAATGTTTTGAGTTGGGAGAGGCGCCGTCGTGACCCCTGTCGGCCAGCCTCCACCATTATTGCCTTTTTCTTCCAGTGAAGCCACTTTCGGTGGAAAGCAACTTTTTTCTTGCACGCTGAAATTCTCTCTGTCTTTCTCTCTTACCTTTTTCTTTCTCTCTCATCTTTTTTCTTGAATAGTGTTTTATTTTTATGTTTTAAATTTTGAAAGATTCGATCTGGTGCTCTTCTGTGGGAGTAAGAAGGAGAAGTTGGTTTCTGGGATTTTCGAACCATTCATCTCTCATCTTAAATTCGCTAGAGATCAAATCTCTAAAGGCAGTTACTCCTTTTCTCTTCATCCCCCTACTGCTCACTCTTGATCGGTAAGTTCTGTCGAATATCATATTTGAATTTATGCACTGTGATAAATGGAGTGATTGTGAAAGCGTTTCTTCGTTTGCAGGTTTGTGAGATTCGTGAACACCCCTGCGATTATTGAGAGATTCACAACTTTGGAGAAAGAGATCTTGAAGATTGACCATTCTATTCAAGCTAATGAGATTAACTTACTAAAGCTTAGCTTGTTAATGACAAGTGTTGGCTTTAACAGACAATGTTTTTGCTTATAATCTGCAGGTGGTAATAATGTAAGAAAGTCAAATGAATCCTCCAAGGTAACTTGTGTTTTCAAGTAACTGGTTTTGTCAATTGAGTGTTTTCCTCTCAATGTATTATACAGAAAGGATCTGAGAAAGGCAATGAGGCTGCATGAGAAGAAACCTCCAAGTAACTCTCCTTCCATATATGTTTCTTTTGACGTTTTTTTAACAGGGCAGCTTCAACGTCTTCTTGAAACTCGAAGAACATTACTCCGCAGAGAGCAAGTAATGGCCTATGCACGAGGGGTGTTGCTGGTTAGTATTGATGATCTCATACTATTCGCTGATGCTTTTGGAGCGTCAAGGTTAGGTATGTAATAATAATGCCTAAATATTTCTTGTGCTATAAGATCTCACAGTTTCATCACTATGCAGGGAAACATGCATAAAGTACAAGGAACTATGGTAGAAGAAGCATGGAGACGGGCTTTGGATGGCAGAATTAGCAGCTGTGAAACGAT
This sequence comes from Orychophragmus violaceus, assembly GCA_030180135.1. Classification (NCBI taxonomy): domain Eukaryota; kingdom Viridiplantae; phylum Streptophyta; class Magnoliopsida; order Brassicales; family Brassicaceae; genus Orychophragmus; species Orychophragmus violaceus. The sequence goes on along the minus strand of CM058239.1, from coordinate 92,018,915 downwards.
CGTTCCACCAGACATGTCGTTATTGGGTTGCTCTTCCACTGAACGGGACAGACTCATCTAATTCAAGTTCTGAAAACGAAGGTACCTTGTAGCATTCTTCTACCGGCTAGATGCCTAAACGTCCATTACTAATGCGAATAAGTTTTGATATTTTGTAGATCATCACCCGTATTGGAAAATATATGATATGGGCATATCTGATACGGAGAATATACGATATACTTGTGTAAAACCTCATATGCCTAAACTAGGAAATAGCAAACCTAGAATATCTCCTCATTGTAATGTATATATACAGACATTCTAATGTGAATAAACTCATCTTCCCCTAATCTTTGACATGGTATCAGAGATTTAGGGTTAATATCTTTCATTTGATCCCTAATCTCTTGTCGTGTTAAATCATTCTTCTATCTCTGTCGTATACTCTGTTTCTTGTTATCAAGTTCAGAGCTCAGTCTTTTTTCCCTTTTTTTCCCTTATATCTTTGTCTGATAAATCACGTCATCAAACATGGAAGGTTCACGTGATAATCAATCATCTTTCGAGAAATCAAGCACTTAACAGGAAGTCGTCTACTCTGGTTCTAGCTCGGTGAAACAAAATCCTCTGGTTTCGGATTACTATATTCATCCTTCAGCAGATCCAAGTCAATTAATCTGCACCGTTTTGCTCAACGATGCTAGTATTCTGAAAACAAGCTCTCGTTCATTGATGGCAGTATTCTGAAAACACACAAGGATTCAGCAAAATTTAAAATTTGGGAAATCGTTAACTCCATGCTTGTCTCCTAGATCCTTAATGCCATTGATCCGTCGATAATGTAATGGCCTAATTCCCATAGCCCAAAATTTTTTTTAAAGAAGGAGAGAAAAGCCCAGCCCGTTAGCCAAGCCCATTTTTCTTTTTGCAAAACCCTAGCTCTCCCTTATAAATAGAGCCTCCTCCTCTTCCAGAACCCATTCTCTCTTCTCTGCTGCGGAGCTTTGTCGGAGTGCGAAGTTGACCAAAGCCCTATAAGCCACTATTCACGTTTTCAAGCCTCCCTTCGATCCAGGTAACCTTTGAACCCCGTAGATCTGAGTTTTCAAAACTCGAAACACGTTTTCAATCGTTTTCCAAAAAATATCCCGAATCCCGAGAAACCGAGCATACCACCGTGACCGCCTCGACGAGAGGAAGCCGGAGCCGCCGACTGATCGCCGATCAGCCGCCGCCGGAGTGTCGGGCGCATGAGATCCACGCGCGCCGGAGCCCACGCGCCGACCGCCGGAGTCGCCTGCAGCCGCCACGCGCCACCGTCGCCGCCGTCATGCGCCGCCGTCCGTCGTCGGAGATTCGCAGGAGCGCCGCCGCCGTCCGCCGCCGGAGCCACCATTGACCGCCGGTCTGGTTTCGTTGGTCCGGTTCGGTTCAATTCCAATTTCGATTCAATTTCGGTTTAAATAAATTTCGTTCGGTTTAATCCGGTTTAGCTAAATCAATTTTAATTTCGGTTTCCATTCGGTTTAATTCAGTTGGATCAGGTTTGCTTCGGTTTGCCAAAATTGATTTCAATTTCCGGTTTAATCCAAACCAATTCCAATTCGATTTCAATTCGGTTTGAGTTAGCTTATAAATAGGAGCCTCCTCCTCTTCCAGAACCCATTCTCTCTTCTCTGCTGCGGAGCTCTGTCGGAGTGCGAAGTTGACCAAAGCCCTATAAGCCAATATTCACGTTTTCAAGCCTCCCTTCGATCCAAGTAACCTTTGAACCCCGTAGATCTGAGTTTTCAAAACCTGAAACACGTTTTCAATCCTTTTCCAAAAAATATCACGAATACCGAGAAACCGAGCATACCACCGTGACCGCCTCGACGAGACAAAGCCGTAGCCGCCGACCGATCGCCGATCAGCCGCGTGACACACACTCGATGTCGATCGACACACACTCGATGTCGATCAATGCATGCCCGATACGTATGATGAAAGAGTTCTTAATCGCCTTGTGTCGATCGACACATCCTATCATCGATCGACACTGATCGCGCCGACCGCCGGAGTCGCCCGCCGCCGCCACGCGCCGACCGCCGGAGTCGCCCGCCGCCGCCACGCGCCACCGCCGCCGCCGTCACGCGCCGCCGCCGCCGCCGACCGGAGCCGCCGTCCATCGCAGGAGATTCGCCGGAGCGCCGCCGCCATCCGCCGCCGGAGCCGCCGTTTACCGCCGCCGTTGACCGCCGCCGTTGACCGCCGGTCCGGTTTAGTTGGTCCGGTTTGGTTCAATTCCAATTTCGATTCGATTTCGGTTTAAATCAATTTCGTTCGATTTAATCCGGTTTAGCTATATCAATTTCAATTTCGGTTTCCATTCGGTTTAATTCAATTGGATCCGGTTTGCTTCGGTTTGCTAAAATTGATTTCAATATCTGGTTTAATCCAAACCAATTCCAATTCGATTTCAATTCGGTTTGAGTTAGCTTATAAATAGGAGCCTCCTCCTCTTCCAGAACCCATTCTCTCTTCTCTGCTGCGGAGCTCTGTCGGAGTGCGAAGTTGACCAAAGCCCTAGAAGCCACTATTCACGTTTTCAAGCCTCCCTTCGATCCAGGTAACCTTTGAACCCCGTAGATCTGAGTTTTCAAAACCTGAAACACGTTTTCAATCCTTTTCTAAAAAATATCACGAATCCCGAGAAACCGAGCATACCACCGTGACCGCCTCGACGAGACAAAGCCGTAGCCTCCGACCGATAGCCGATCAGCCGCGTGACACACACTCGATGTCGATCGACACACACTCGATGTCGATCAATGCATGCCCGATACGTATGATGAAGGAGTTCTTAATCGCCTTGTGTCGATCGACACATCCTATGCATCGATCGACACTGATCGCGCCGACCGCCGGAGTCGCCTGCCGCCGCCACGCGCCGACCGCCGGAGTCGCTCGCCGCCGCCACGCGCCACCGCCGCCGCCGTCACGCGCCGCCGCCGCCGCCGACCGGAGCCGCCGTCCGTCGCAGGAGATTCGCCGGAGCGCCGCCGCCGTCCGCCGCCGGAGCCGCCGTTGACCGCCGCCGTTTACCGCCGCCGTTGACCGCCGGTCCGGTTTAGTTGGTCCGGTTTGGTTCAATTCCAATTTCGATTCGATTTCGGTTTAAATCAATTTCGTTCGGTTTAATCCGGTTTAGCTATATCAATTTCAATTTCGGTTTCCATTCGGTTTAATTCAATTGGATCCGGTTTGCTTCGGTTTGCCAAAATTGATTTCAATTTCCGGTTTAATCCAAACCAATTCCAATTCGATTTCAATTCGGTTTGACTTAGCTTATGATTTGAACCTCCAACTTCTTTCGATCATATCTAGACCGTCTTCAACCCGAATCGAGTGATTCAAAAGCCTAAACCGCTTTTTTTTCGCCCTCTTTCCAGAACTGTCATCAGTTTGGCCTCATGAAGTTCCTAAATTACGGAAATGCCCTTATTTGGCTAAGGTGAGGTTTTCGGTTTAATCTTCGCTTGCTCTATTCCATTCCGGACGATAGTCCTTCGTTAATGTTGTCTTTACTAGGTAGTATAGGAGTAGTAAAGCGCTGATGTGATTGATTGCAGAACATAGAATGCTAGGTTATCGCTAAATCGAAAACGTTGAATGTGCTTGATGGACTTGAAGGGTTTAGAACTGTGGTAGGGCCCCCGAAAGGGTGTTTGGTGACTGCACATGTACATTACACTTAGTACGTGTCCCTTGTATCGTCGTAAGGGGGGTTTCGGCGAGCTCCCCGAAGGGTAAAGTTGGAGTTGGAGTTGGAGTTGGGCTCTGGGGCCAATGGCGGGCTTCAGAGCTGTTTATTTTAATGCACTATGTGGTCGATTTGTTTGCGCTTTCACTTCATAGTAGTCCATTGGGAAGTAGGTTGTGGGATAAAGCCTTCGGGTGTTGCTTGCAAGGTGATATTAGCCTAGGACTTGTGATTCACAATTGTGTAGTGTAAGCTGGGATCGCGGGTTCCCTAAATCCGCCCCTCACTGGGTAATTGTGTTTGAAACAATTGCTCAGACCTCCTTTTCCTTTTCCCCTGCCCCCGTTTTCTTGCAGGTCCGGATGCGGGATTGATTCGATCGGGTGATGACATTGGTGTATTTGGATCCGAAGAGAGCGTCGGGTCCTGGGACAAGTTGAGTGACATCCCGGTTGGACCAAAATGGGCTCCACGGGTGTCCTAATGCCGCGTCTCCGGTTTAACCGGGAGGCGGGTGTTACAGATAAGATCGTAAATATCATGTTCTGAAAGTGCATTCAATCTGTGGCAAGGATTTCAAGATCGTTTTATCAGTTGGGAATGTCCCACGAATCCATGAATTGAAGGCGTATTTGGCAAGTTTCAAGCAAGAACGACAAACGGTTCAAGAATATTTTGGTAAACTGAAGCTTATGTGGGATGATTTACTCGAGTACGAACCTCTTCCCGACTGCTGTTGTGGACAGTCTGATTGTCGTTTGATCAAAACCCTTAACCCTTGAAGAAAAGCGAGAGCATGATTGGACTCATCAATTTCTCATGGGACTTGATACTACACGATTTGGGACAATTCGATCCAATATTTTGTGTATCAAGCCAACACCTTCACTTGGAATAGCATTCTCCATGGTTGTTCAGGAGGAACGTCATCAAAACATAACTCGTACGCTTGCTCCACGTACAGATGTCGTTGGTTTCTCAGCTTAGACTTCACAAGCCCTTGTTCCCTCAACTGGTCGTGGTCGTCATCTCACTTGTACTCACTGTGGGAAAACAGGTCATGATGTTCAAGCCTGCTATCAACTAATTGGTGTCCCTTGGCAGAGTGATAATTCTCGTGGTAGGGGACGTGGTCGAAGTTCCTCTGGTCGTGGACTTGGTATAGGTGGACGTGCTAATGCTTGAAATACGCAAATATGGCACAGCAACACAATCATCATGTGTTGACAGAAGAAGATCGTGGCAGTCTTCCAGGTCTCACTAACGAACAATGGAGAGGCTTGGTTTCACTTTTCAAATCACCTAATCCAAATTCCGATTGCTTGTCTGGTAATATGAATTCTCGTCATATTATTATTGATACGGAGCTTCAGATCATATGACGGGGGACTTGGAATCTTTATCTGATGTAGTTAGTATTGTACCATGTCTGATCAGACTTCCTAATGGGAATCAGCTACAACTATCAAAGAAGGAAAATTTAGTCTTGGTGGTTGTGTGATTCTTCATCACGTTGTATATGTTCCTCACTTGGAACCAACTCTGATTTCTGTTGGAAAATTGTTACGTCATAATCCTGGTGTAGCAACGTTTACTGATAAAATTTGTATATTACAGGACCGTTTTACGAAGACGCTGATTGGAGCGGGTGAAAAATGTGATGGGATCTACTATTTTCGCGGAGCTATTGGAGTTCAAGCTAACGCAATTTCTTCTAGTCGTGTTTTGGGTCATGAGTTATGGCATCGACGTCTCGGACATCCTGCTTCATCTGTGTTATCTCATTTATCTGGTGTTATTGATATTGGCAGTAGTAGTTACAACACCTCACACCTGTGTGACGTGTGTAATAGGGCCAAACAACTGATATACCATGGATTTTAGGGTTTGTAACCATGTTATATATCTTATTTATCGAGTCTTATATTATGTTTTGGAGTCTTTTTGGTATGTTTACAGGTCTAGTCATGTTTGGAGCGGAATTAGATATTATGGTGCATTCTAGAGCATTTTGGAGATTTAACCCGAGAGGAAGAGTTCACTGCCCGTTTCACAGAGTGTGCAACGATCGACACAATGTTGACACAGACTTCTCGCGAGCGTTTAATGAAAAGAATTGGAAATTCCAACTTTGCCCAGAAGTCTCTCATAATTACAAGGAAGCCCCAACCGACTTTAGACCATTATATTAGGGTTTTTAAGCCATTTTTTAGGCTACGCTTTAGATTGCTTTACTTACGCTTTATTCTATTTTCAGAGAGAGAGTTAGGGGCTGATCCTGCTCTCGAAAGAGAGAGGATTTCGAACCCCAGTTTTTTATTGATTTTATGATATTTGGTTTTCTATTCATGATATTTTCTGTTTCGATGATTATGTCTGAGTAGATTACCTGTTAAGTTTAGGGATTCTCATTAGGGATTTCATGGAATTATAGGTTGATAAATCTGTAGGGATTCATATCTGTTAGTTCTTCATCTAGGATTGTTCTTACTGCTTAATCTGAATTAGCTACCCATATTTATGATGTTAGGTTGATTGATGCAACGACAGTTGGTTAATTAGCTATAAAGAACCTAGTTGCGTTCTTACCGTTTCTTATCTCATCAACCGAATGCCATCACAACTCTTATCAGGCAAGACTCCCTATGAACTATTATTTGGGAAGAAACCGTCTTATGATGACGTTTGTGTGTTTGGGTGTCTTTGTTATGCTCGTAAAGGAACACATATCCGAGATAAGTTCGATGAACGCAGTACTAGGTGTCTCTTTGTCGGATATCCTACTGGTCAACCCGTCTGTTGTCCCAAACTTTCAGTCACCAATGTGATGGCCGAACCATATACCTCACTACTGTTGGAATCCGAGCCAATTCTACCAGATTCAGAATTCTCGCGAGTTCCAGATAGCCTAGGATCTAGGGATTGTCCGATCTCGACAATACAACTATTTCTAGAGTTCATACAATGTGATTTCAGGACATAATCCCAACAATCTCCCACTTGTACTGGAATCACCTATTCCTATAATCCCTTCGTCTCTATATCTCGATATGGCATAAGGCAAGAGACTGTGTCATCCTTATTATAGCCAACATCATGTTCATCGAACTTCTGATCTATACTGATAAACAAACGACTGACAATCACCTCGTTTGAGCACGGCCATGCATTTTCTCAGTATCAAATCTTCGATGGGCCCTGAGATATTTATCTCTCGTTACACAGGAGGGACAAATTCCATCTTGTTCCATCCCTGTTTCTATACATACTTCATGATACGTCGAAACAATGCCGTTATAGCCGCCAGTTACGGAACGACGTTTGACAAGGTCAAAGCGCACTAATTCATATGCTAGAAAGCATGATGAACTCAGGTCTAAGGACTATACTCTATAGTCGTAATGAGAACCTCCCATAACACTTATATATAACTATCCTGTGGAGTTCTCATTAAGCGGGTCATGCCCGATCATATGTTCACCAACATATATCTATGTGACTGACTGTGATAATCATATCATTGACTCCATGAAACTTAGTCCAACAGTCACCTCACATACTAGTCTGCGCGGTTGTTAGTGTCCCATTTTAACAACCTTGACTAGGGACAATCATAATTTATGTCATCTTTTACTTATAGGGTTTCATGATCAAGTCTTCAACTTGATGACCCATAAGATGAGCATAAAGTACTTTGGGACCATTATTTAATCATCCAATCATTAAATAATACTGATGTCAGTCTTAACTTACACAAACACTGCCATAGCATGTCTCTGTAAAGTTTACAACATAACTAAAATAACTCCCACTAGAATCAAGATCATCTCTTCAGATATCTTATACCTACAGCAACAGAATAAATTCCGTGCTTAGGTTGTGGGAGAGTTTGCGGTGTTCTGCTTGAAACAATTTCAATAGAGCACACCACCATTCAGATAAAAGCACTATTCTACGGTCCACTGCTTGGAGCCTTTCCAACAGTTAGCACCGCTATTCAGACAAAGAGACATAACCAGGTGGGAACCGGGAATCGTCTTTGTCCGACTAACTACTTTCAACTGGTTCGTCACTTTATCAGTTTACCACGAACCTATCCTTGGTGTTTCTCAACACTTGGGATATTTCTGGTAACTGTTTAGTGACTATTACCGGAATATATTGGTATATTCTCGTCATGCTTAAGCTGCATCTAGACGAGCGCAAAATATGGCATTTATGATGGATTCTATTGCAGCAGCATTAGAACTCACACTCATTAATATTAGTTCAGACAGTGTTCAGAAACACTTCTTCTTACTAATATTGTTACTAGCTCAGCTAGTGTCCAAGACACTTCATCTTGCTCAGATTATTGCCATAAGACCTTTGGTATGAAGCCATTCTTGGAATCAAGCGTATTAGATCTGTCCAATACCTTATCAACATAAGGATTTTTTCACGATCCAATCAGCTACTCTGATCCATTCCAATGGATCCCTATTCCAAGAATTCACGCGGCTACTCCTATGTCTATCGTGTAAATTTGACTTCCGACCTAAATCTTGACAAGACTTTAGCGTCGGAACGTCATTTATGAGATTCAAGTATGTTAACAACACACTGTGTGAGAGTTGCCATTACGCTCCCACTAGTCTTCTTGCAAACGCATGGTTTCATCTCTTTCTGATCAAGTCAAAACTATTGACCACATTATCAGAATGTTGATTCCAACTCCAAGATGTCTGCTTCAATCCAGAAATGGATCGGTGAAGCTAACATGCATACCTAGCCAATTTTCGGAGTTGGGGCTCACCATCGCTTCTTTGAATTTCGCATGTTCGTCACTTTTCAATGATCAGCAGATCACGACAATAAGTTACGAGAAATCACTCTCGAGTTAGTGACGGATCCTTTCGGATCTGCGAATTTCAGGCTCCACAGGTGCAGATCCTACAGCACTTTGTAGATCTCACCGCTGCTCTTCCTCATCAGGTCGAGCAGCCTCCTGTGTTTATCGAATTTCTTCGATGCGTACTTTTACTCCCACTGTTCCTTTTGAAAGTATGATCTTTCTTAAGAGACACAGTTCTGGACAAAAAGTACTAAGCCTTGGTTTCCTTAGGACAACCAGCGAGGTAGAACTTATCAGATTTGGATTCAAGTTTGTTTGTTGACTATTGTCTTACGCAAACCTTGCAATCCCAATTCATCAGAAAACAAATTTGGAAATCACCCAGTCCACATCCAATGTGGTGTTTTTCACTGATTCTGATAGAAACCTTTTAGCGTGAGCATAGACATTTCAGAACGTATTCTTAAATGGTTATGGAAGATTCATGTGATTCATCATTAATCGAATCATGTCTCATAAGATCTGATTCATTCTTTCAGATGATCACCCAATTCTTGACTCTAGTATTTTCCTCCGCGATTCAATCGAGGATCTCAATACTTCTGTCAAATTGGTTCTACACTTCATCTTGGAACTCCCTTAAGGGATTCCAGCTTGTGTCTCATCAAATGAACACAACCATGCTTATTGATGCTATCAGTAAAGTAATGAAGTACAAAATATTTCCTTTGGCAATAATGCTAGTTGGGCCGCATACATCAGTATGTGTAGGGCCCAATAAGCCTCTGGCCCGTTTCCTTTTAGCTCTGCTAAATGGGCCTTAGTCATTTGGTCTAGTGAACAGAATTCATATCTCAAATGATTAAAATCAAATGAGTCCAAAACTATGGATTTACTGAATCCGCTTCACTCTTGTGGTTAAACGACTATACCAAAGAAAAGTCGAGTTCGAGTCATCAGACTCAAACCATTTGGTATTTATGTTATATTCATGTTGGTTTAAGATATAAAACCCATACTAAACGGGGTGCTACCATAGAATATTTCATTAAGATCCAAAGAACAAAACTTGTCTTTTATCAAAATGAAAAACATCCAAATTCTCAAAAGAAAATGAAAGACATTTCTGCACTAGGCAGATACAAAGTAGCAATTACTTAATTTCTAAAACTAAGTAGGAAAGGCTTCTACAAGTGGAGAATTTCTACGGCTCATGCAGCAACCATTGCTTCAACCAGACACGCAGTTCCACTTGTCCTTTCTTCAACGTTCTACTGTCGCTTAGGTCCTGCATATTTCAAAAATATCAGTACCACAACAAGCATCCAATACTTATGTAGAACTTGAATTAATAACACAATACCTGAAGAAGAAGTACCATACATCTTCTCCTTCTCTTGTGAATCTTCCAAGAATTTATTGCAATCTCTCTTCCAATGCCCCGACTCATTACAGTAGAAGCACTTACTAACACCAGATGGGCTTGACTTGGGCTTAAAAGATGACACAGACTTATCCTGATTCCAAATCTGGACGGCCTTGCCTTCACCCTTGTCTATAAAAGATTTCTCAAATCTTTTTCCCTTTTTGATGTTTTGCTCTGCTGTCTTAAGCATGCCATGCAGCTCAGTCAACGTCTTCGTCAAGCCTTTCTTGATATAGTTCTTAATGAACTTATCATAGCTTGACGGCAGTGACTGCAGAATGATGTCAGTAGCCAACTCTAAGCTGACAGGACATTCCAGTTTCCCCAGGTTATCAACGTAACCCATCAGTTTAATGACATGAGGACTTACTGGAGCATCCTCTGGTAGTTTGCACTCAGTGAGAGACTTCACCATCTGGAATCTCTCAACTCGTGCCAGATCCTGAAACTTCAGTTTCAGGCTGGTGATCATCTCTATTGGCGACTCCATGTTCTCGTATTGACTTTTCAAGTCCGAGTTCATGGTAGCCAATATCAGACCACGCACATCTACCACATCAATATAATGCTTATTCCAAGCATTATATGCTGCATGCGAGCGATTGGTCCCAAGCCTTTCTGGAAGAGCTTTCTCAAGGACATAGTCCTTGCTCTCCTGCTTGAGAATGAATCTCAGATTCCGATACCAATCAAGGAAGTTGGATCCATTTAACTTGTCCTTCTCAAGGACGGATCGCAACGAGAAAGTAGTCATAGACATAAGCTAAAATCCAAGAAAAACGAAGATTTAGTTATGTATATGAAGAGAAATCTTATCAAATAAGAGAACTCGCATTATATTCAAGCAATGTTTCCTCTACGAATATAATGATCCAAGATCCTCAGATTACTAAAATTCGAGTGGGCGACTCGCCGTTACTCAAAATTTAGTTATCTAGGTAAGCAAATCATTGCTAATTGTACCCAGTACAACTCTTGGTCGCAGATGAGATAAACTATGTCTAATCCACTCTGATGTCTCTGGGCCCAGAACTTCTGATAGCCCAGTCAAGTAAAACCAATTTCTTCTGTCTTGTGATCATATGACAGTCGCACTGCAAGTCTATCAATGACCACCTGCCAAACTCATGATGTGGTGGATACCAAGGACTCCAAGACTATCCAACAAACAACACAAGTTTTCACAGTAGACAAAATTGGGCAAGACATCAAGGTCACTGTATATTTTGGTTGAGGAAACTAAACCCAAAAGTTTAGCAAATCAATCTCTTAGGTCATGTAATTGTTGATGTTTAGCACTGCATGTTCATCAACTCTACTACCTGCCTTACTCACGTAATTGTGGACACCAAGCTCTTGGCTAGATATCACACAACTAAATGAGTCTTGACAGTTGACCATATTGAAGCTAATCTTCGATCAATGTTTAAGTCTAGTTTGGTTTCTGCAAATTCAATGTTCAATAACCAGAATTTCGAATACTGTGTCGATCGACGCAGTCTATGTCTGTCGATCGACACTACCAAACAAAACCGGACTTCAATAACCGGTTAATTCAATTAACCCGGTTTATTGAACCAGTCATGTCGATCGACACAACCCATGTGTGACGTTCGACATAGACCTAAACCGAAGATAGTTTTGATAACCGGTCCAATCCAATTGAACCGACTTATCTGATCAAACTGATCTTAACCAATAGGTTTATACTAATCGGTATCATCAGTTCAATCCAATTGAACCAATCCATCCAATTTAAACAGTTTAAACCAGTTTCAACTGATTGCGATAACCGGTCCAATTCAATTGAACCGTATTATCCAATCAAACTGATTTAACCCACCGGTTCATGCTAATTGAGATAATCAGTTCAATCCAATTGAACCAATTTATCCAATTCAAACCGATCAATTCGGACTTAACCAAGCATGATAACTGGTCCAATCTAATTGAACCGATTAACCATTCGCTTGGTCTGTGTCGACCGACACTAACCTGTGTCGATCGATACGTGACCGAATCTGCTCTGTGTCGACCGACACTCAACCTGTGTCGATCGACACAGAAGGCTTTCAGTTTTTCTACGCGAAAAACCCTAGCCGCCGAATCTGTCGTTTTCGCTGTTCTGTGTCGACCGACACACCCAGTGTGTCGATCGACACCATGCGAAAACACAGACTCGTTTCTGATCGAACACGATCTAACCTGTTCTAACCAAACAACCTAGTTTGCGAATTTAAATCATCAAATTCGATTTAAACAGGTTTGATTCAATGATAAAACCCTAAGGCTCTGATACCACTGTTGGAATCCGAGCCAATTCTACCAGATTCAGAATTCTCGCGAGTTCCAGATAGCCTAGGATCTAGGGTCTAGTTAATTGAATCATAGATCTCACCTCGTGATTACCTGGAATTTGGCAGCGGAAGATGTATGGTAACACGAGATCTAGAGCGCCCCAATCGTTGCGCCTCTATCGTAGTCCACACACGCACAAGCTAGAATCCGCCGGGATGCTAGTACCGGTGCTCGGATCTCCTTGGGACTTTTGTTTCTAGAGGTTTCTGTGTTTTCTCTCTGAGAAAACACTCTGGGCCGCGCACACCAACACCCCCTTTAGGTCGAGATATAAAACGTGTTTATATACTGACCTCGAGGTGAACCGAAACATCAGTTTCGGTTTCGCCATTGTGTCGACCGACACACTTATTGGTGTCGATCGACACACGTCCTGTATCGACCGACGCACCCAATGGTGTCGATCGATACACCCTTTTGAAACTTATATTCGATCTGTATGCAATACATATCGATCAGACCATATACCAATGATCGATTCCCATGCAGAGTATATCCAACTTGCTTAGGTGTGTGACCCTGTAGGTTCACACGATACCAGAAATGAGTTACAACTCATTTGTCATAAGCGGTTTCTAGCAAAACATTATGACTACCTAGTATCACATGAATTGTCCGATCTCGACAATACAACTATTTCTAGAGTTCGTACAATGTGATTTCAGGACATAATCCCAACAACTACTACTACCCACCTCCACACTAAGTGTGATAACCGAGCTTGTCACAAAGGTTTAAGAGTGCGTCTTGCTTAGGAGAGTTAACGTGCTCGGGTCCGAAGGTCAAAGTTTTCTCTAAGAAAGAGCCGACTAGGTTCAATGATGTGTCAGGAAAGAAACGTTCGGTGCTTAAGTGATGAAGAGAGAGTTTCTCGGTAACGAGCGTATTATATTAAGTGAGATCCCGAGCTTGTCGAAAGACGAGCTCATTTTTTACAATTCGATAATGTTTTGACTTTAGAGAGAGAAAGTAGTGAGAAGTACACAAATCCCCAAAAGTTACATTTATGTACAGTGACGACTCCTATTTATAGTAAAATACGGTCGTACTTTTTACAGGCCCTTGACCGCCTATCGAGCTCGTACGGATGGGCCGTACTTGGTGACGAGATGGGCTGAGCCGTACGTTCCTTTGTCCTTTAGTGTAGCCGATCTGACTTGCTGTCGTTCGGCTGAGCCGAGCCGAGCCGAACCGATGGTAGTGGGATCGGTTCAAGCATGTGTGTTCGGGCCTTTATTGCTTGTTGGGCCATTTTGCTTCTGTTGGGCCGACTAATCTTCAGTGAATAAATATTGGGCCTTCTAAGTGGATGGGGTGCTAAACCCATATATAATAGTAAGCCCCCCCAGTCCGTTGATTTTCGTGATATTTGAAGTCGGCGGATTTGATGATGTGTTTTAGTTGGACCGATATTTGTTCGGTGTAGGTCTGGTCGGCCAGTTTGATCCGCTCACTTTGTTGTTTCTTTCTCGGGGAGCTCAAAGGTTTTCTTGGGAAACGGCTGGATACTGAAGAGTCGCGTTGATATAATGATGATGCCTATAACCACTGGAAGCTGAAAAGTCGCGTAGGGGTCATCATTGCGCGTGCCTTGAAATCTTCCCGTTTCGCCTATATATACCTCGCTCTATTGTTCTCCATTTTCATTTCTCTCCTCCTGCAGGTACTTTGCTCTCCCTTCTCTCTAGAATTTACTTTCTCTCTCTAGTTTTGTTGTTGTATTGGTAAGTTATGAGAATCGATTCCGATTCAGTATCATCCTCCGATCGGGATCTCCATTTGGTAAGGTCGTCCGAAGATAACTCTGCTCAGCCCAGCTCGTTTACTACGCAAGGGAGTTCTTCGTTGGGTTCGGAACGAACAGAGATTGTTTCGCAACGTTCGGCTTCGGGAAGATCTCTGAGCATACTAATTCCGCATTTGGTGGATTCCAAGGACGACGGGACGCGACCTTGGACTGCTTCGTTAGGTAGTCTTCCTGTAAAAGAAGAAGACATTTATCTTTTTGATCAAGCCTTACTCGGTACACTTGATCTAGTTCCGAGCAGGAGCAAGAAAACTCGGAAGATGGTGAGCCAAGAAGCTTCGGGTGCCCCCGAAAAGCCTAAAAAGACCCGTCCATTGCTTTCGGTGTTGCCGGCGAAGTGTTTGGACGATGATCTGAAGTGGCTGTCTAGGAACTGCGCCTCGGGGGGCGCTGGTCGGCTTGAGCTTCGCAAACCCGAGGATCATGAGAGACCATGTGATTATCCGGAGGGATGGATTTGTCTTTACGATTTCTGGTTCAGGCATATCCATCTGATATTTCCCCTCCCGAGGTTGCTTGTTGCTTATTGCGAGGAGAGGTGGATTGCGTTGTCGCAGCTCTGTCCGGCGGCTATCCAGAACTTGGTCGGGTGTATGATCCTTGCCTCTGAATGCGGGGTTGAGATGAGTTTCCGGTTTTTTAAGAGATTTTGTCTATATCGACGAATGGCACCACCGTAGGCACTCGTTATGTATGCTTGAGGTCGCGGCATAATATCAAAGTGGTGATCGGGAAGCCCTCGAAGGTTACGACTGGCAGGATCGTTACTTCTTTGCTCGGGTTAATTCAGCTTCGGTTCCTGATCCGGAGAGACCGTATAGGACTTTGTGGAACAATTTTCATGGTAATTTGATGTGCCTTGCTCGTGCCTTTTTATTGACTAACTCATGCTCGTTCTCCTTTTTGTAGATCGTCATCCTATTTCTCTTCCGCCTCCAGTCGGGTTTTTAGAAGATCTTAAGAAACTCGTTGCTCGGGGAATTCAGAATTGGCCGGACGTACACGCTGATCTGGTGAGGCGAGCCGTAGAGCGTTTTAACGAAGGTATCTTCTTGCTTTTTGACTCTTATTTCCTCTCTTCGCTGATCGGGGTTTTATTGTAGGTTGCCGTCTACGCTCGGTTGAGTCTTTAGCCGAGCTAAACAGTCGGCCTCTCGTTCCAATTGTCAAGAAGAGTAGGAGAAAGGATATGGGTCAGATGGATCTTGAAGTCGTGAACTATGTCGAGGAAAACCTAACTAATCGTCAGGAGAATCCTGTCGTGGCGCGGAAGAATCTCTCCGGACCGCAGGTAAATCCTGTTGACTTGGATCCTAACCGACCATTTTCTCCATGGGTTGGGGAGGTCCCTCCCGGAATGTTTTTTGTGGACGAGTATCGTCGGCATTTGTTTTGTCAGGTGTGTGTTGCGGTAAAGGCGGTTAATGCCCAGAAGAAGAAAAAGAAGAAGAAGAGGTCGCGGCCAGAGAACGCGGCTCCCAACGAGCAGGAGATTCCTCATGGTCCCGAACGTGAGCAGGAGATCGTGGATAGCGCGGAGGTGCCTCCCTTAGAGAGGAGAAAGAAGAAAAGCAGGTCGTCTGCTGCTGCGATCGATGCTTCCGAGCATCCTGAACATGGAGGGATGGATCTTGTAGTTCGTCCTGAGAATACGGACGCTCGGGTTGAAATTCCTGAGCGCCTTAATGCTGATGAGGTGGCTCGTGCTGATGAGATGAGTCCTTCGGAGACTCAGGAGGACCATGGCGCTGACCAAGGTAAAGCAGATGGGCTGAGCCGTACGTTCCTTTGTCCGTTAGTGTAGCCGAGCTGACTTGCTGTTCTTCGGCTGAGCCGAGACGAGCCGAGCCGATGGTAGTGAACTCGGTTCGAGCATGTGTGTTCGGGCTTTTATTGCTTGTTGGGTCGTTTTACTTCTGTTGGGCCGACTAATCTTCAGTGAATAAATATTGGGCCTTCTAAGTGGATGGGGTGCTAAACTCATATATAACACCAAGGCTATGAGTACCCTCTAATGCAGGCAATGCCAGGTCAAAACCAAGGAAACATGCCATTGCCTTCAAAGGGAAAAGCTTCCAAGAAGAAAGGGAAAGGAGATTCTGATGGAGATGGGTCTAGTGGAACAAGTGAATCTGACTCGGCAAGCGATGATGATTCTGCTTCGTCTTTGGAAGGTCAAGGTAAAAGACACTCTCATACGGGTCAAAAACACACTCGTTGGTCAAAGAAAAACCGGAAGAAGTCATCTAAGACTTTTATCATCCGTCAAATAAATAAAATAAATATGATATAAATATAAAATATATTAAATAAGTTTAGTAAATTTGATAAACAAAATTATATATTATTGAAAATATATGTAGTGTAAGATAATGTCAAATATCTATATTATTGAAGCAGAAATACAAAATAGAAACTACCCAATTTTTTTAGTTTATTTACAAGCAATGTCATTGATTTTCTTTCTTAATTTTAATGTTAAATAATTTTAAAAAGGCTATTTAAAAAGAAAATGGTTTATTGTCATTTAATTTTGGTAACCAAATCTTACAAATAAATTTTTTAAACTAAATGCCAAATTATTTCAAAAATTATTTATAATTAAAATATTTTGGTTAATCATTATATATTTATTTTTAGAAATTAATTAATTCAAAATTAACTAATAATATTAGTAAATACTATTTATTTTTAGAAAATATTTAATCTTGTAAAAATAAAATATTAACTAACATAAATGAAATAAAAAAATATTTAAGATACCAATTACTATTATTCAATTACATAAATTTTTATTTAGTTAATAATCAAAATTTAATATTATAAATGAGATTTACAGATTAATAAATCAAATATATTTTTACATATATATTTTTAGATTAATTAAATAAATAATTATTATATTAGTTATTATTTAAAAATATTAATATCATAAATGGGATTTACATATTAATAAACCAAATTATATTTTACATACATATTTTGTATTAATTAAATACAAAAATAAAAAAGTTTCTCACATTAAAGTAAACCATTTTTAATATATAGCTTTCTCTATATCAATATAAATATTAAATAATTCAATATATTAATAAAAATGTTTTATTTATTTATTTTTATAGTATTTAATTTATATTATTAAATAACTAAAACACATATAAAATGAATTTACTTAAACAATATTTGTGGATTTGACGAATAACCTGCAAATTTAGGTGAGAATTGTGCGTAAATAACGTCTTACTTTCACGAATTATGTCAGATGGGTTTTGTTGATCGAAAACAGATCGTAGCAGGTGGGTCAAACGGGCGGGTTTGACCCACTTCCGAGCTACATTATTAGTAATATCTGGACTTTTAATATAAGATTCATATATTCGGTTTTTTTGTTTTTAAGTATAACTATTATTATTTGCGTAGATTTAATAAATTAAACAATTGAAATTAAAATTAAAATTTTAACTGAATATATTTATAATTTAAAATTTCAAGGTAAAATAATAGTTTACATTCATCAACGGGTCTAGATCGGTTTAAGTTCCTACCGGAGACCCGTTCGGATATCCAAATGACCCAAAAATATTAAATATATTATTTATTTTTGAGTTTTACGGGTATTATTTTAGTATTTTGGATTTTTTTTAGTTTTCAAAATTTAAAATATATTTTGATATATTTCAGTTAATTTTAAAGC
Organism: Orychophragmus violaceus; assembly: GCA_030180135.1. Taxonomy (NCBI): domain Eukaryota; kingdom Viridiplantae; phylum Streptophyta; class Magnoliopsida; order Brassicales; family Brassicaceae; genus Orychophragmus; species Orychophragmus violaceus. Next base: position 92,001,072 of record CM058239.1, on the reverse strand, counting down.
TAAATAATTTTGAAAAAGCTATTTAAAAGAAAAGTTGTTTATTGTCATTTAATTTTTGTAAGCAAATCTTATAAATAAATCTTTTTAAACTAAATGCCAAATTATTTCAAAAAATATTTATAGTTAAGATATTTTGGTTAACCATTATATATTTAGTTTTAGAAATTAATTAATTCGAAATTAACAAATAATATTAATAAATACTACTTATTTTTAGAAAATATTTAATCTTGTATAAATAAAATACTAACTAAAATAACTGAAATCAAAAATTATTTAAGATATTAATTACTATTATTTAATTTTATAAAGTTTTAGTTAGTTAATATTCAAAGTTTTAATATCATAAATGAGATTTACATATTAATATATCAAATATATTTTTACATAAATATTTTAGATTAAATATTTTAAATATTTTAGTTATATTATACTTTACAGATATTTTCACGGATTTTTAAGTATTTTTAGGCTTTTAAGTGTTTTTAGATTTTAGATATTTTTTAGGTGTTCATGTAATACTCGAACCCAAGCGAACTTGATTTTTTGAATATTTACAGATTCTAAATATTAAGAGCGAACTAACATGAATCCATATGGAAATGATTCGAAAATCCGATCGGAACTCTAGTGGTTTTATATGAATCAAAACTTTTTATTTGAAAAACATACATTTCAATAGAACTAATATGAATCTAACACTAATACGTAAATATATAAAAATACACTATATAAGAATGTGTACATACAAATATAAATTTTGAAAAGAAAACCATAGAAACAAATGTTTTACTAACAATATTTTTATTAGAAAAAAATTGTCCCGCGCTGATAGCGCGGGTCAGAATCTAGTAGTAATTATAAGAGAGTTGAATAAGATGTAAAAATCTAAAGAATATACCATATCTATTATTTGAAGTAATAATAGATCTCTTTTTACAAACTTTAACGCTAAGAATATAGAGAGAAAAATTTATAAGGTGTTTTGCTACATAACCGAGGCAAAATTCTATCATTTGAAACCTTAAGGTACTCGAGCATTATAACTTCGTGGTTTTTGTTCGATACTCTTTTCTGTTAGCATAGTAGGATTTCTGGTGTGAAGGATTTCTTAGGTGGCAACCAGTGGCGGAGTTACTACAGGTTTAGGTGGGTCAGCAGACCTCCATGAACTTTATAAAATTTTGTTTGCGTCCAAATATTATTAGTAGTTAGTAGGTCAGTTAGTTAGAAACTCAAGGGATTGACCCCGGTGTTGCAAGTTTGATCCCTTATATGTACCCTTTTAAGTTTTTTTTTTTTCCTTTTTTTATTAAATATTATCCTCAGGTCCAACGGACAGAAATGTACAACAAAGAAGAATTTAAGTTTTTTTTCTCTTTTCCAAAATGTTTACTATGTGTTCTTTTTTGTCTTACATGTTTTTTATTTTTAAATTTAAAAGTGATATTCATTTGTTTTTTACCTTTCCTTATGGTCTATATATAAGCTCTCTAACTTTTAAAAACACAAAAATTTATTGAATCTAGTAATGTTGACAAAAAAAAACACAAACATATACATAAATATATTACAAAAGATATGTCGCACCAATATTCTAGAAAAAAAAATAAAAAAATTGATGAATAATGTTATAGGAAATTGGGCTATATGACTATAGATGAGACCAAAATTAGGGAAATAAAAAGTGGCTTTTTGAGATGATGGAAAGTTCAAGATTGCCCATCACCAACATCTCGGTTACACTCTTGAAAATAGACTCTAACACTGACAACTTTAACATTAGGGCTGACCTTGTACTGCTGTTTGACCCCACCATTGAAGAGCCCATCAATAAACCCTGGCTATAAGATCCGAGATGTTGAAACCCTGAACCCCACCTTCTTTTTCAGCGAGGCTGAAGCTCTCTTCAAATTAGTAAGATCCAATTTCTCTGTTTTTTAAAAATCGTTGCTTATCTTATTTGTGGATCTAGCTTGGTTTATTTGTGTTCATGTTTGTTTCCGTCTGAAATTAGTTTCCTTCTTTGCCAAAAAACTGTCAAGATTTGCAATTTGGGTGTTTTATGGGTGTTCATGTGTGTTTCAGGGTTTTTGGAAGCTTGGTTCCCTAGTTTCTCCCCATTGACTTCCGTCTTTAACCTGTTTTTGAATTTGTTTATTTCTGTTCATGGGTGTTTCTTATTTTCGGAATGAGGATGTTTTTCAAATTTCAAAATCATTTTTCCTTTCCTTAAGTCTGTTTTTAAACCTGTTTTGAGCTTGTCTAACAGATTCGGCAAGTCTTGTAGAAAGTAAAAGCTTCTACCTTAATTTGTCCTCTGTTTCCTTTAGTAGTTGTCTACCTTTTCGATACAATAGTTCTGTGCGTTTATCCTTACAGTAGTCGTCTATGTCTATCCAACTACTTCATTCAGAAGTTGTATGTTGTTTCCATATGCGCTTATCCTTATAGTAGTCGTCTATGTCTCTCCCCATATAGTAGTCATATACTTGTTTCCGACTACGTTTTTTCTTTTCATTAGCTCTGTACTTACCCTAAGATAGCAATCCTTAGTCGTCTACATTTTGACAATTCTCATTTTCTTTGAAGGTTAACATGGCTCCCCTTTCCCTTGATGAAGATCTAACAGACTTACCACCTAAAATTATATCCTTTGTTGGTAGATCCTCTGCAATGGATGCTTGTCATCTAGGATGCTGCTCCAAAGTTCTCTATCGAGCATTTAAAGAGCCATCAGTCATATATGTGCTCGATATTGAAGAATTCGTGCGTGACCCATATATAATTGACCGCTTTCCTGCATTCTTCAGTTTGGCAGTTGAGTCAAAAAACCCCAAAGCTAATTACTTAGCCGGTTTGCATAGGTTACTAATTGGAGCTGAAATCTACGATGCTGCTCCTTTTATGCGTACTGCATCGAAAGGTGGGATTGACGAGGCTACATTCTTGTCTGCTATTTTTTCTGTGGCGTTTGGTCATCCTCAGTTTGCTGAAGAAATTTTAGATCGTATCCATGAATGGAGATCCCGTTTGGATTACATGGACAAACTACCCCAGAATGTTGTCGACACCATCACCATGATGAGAACCACTGATGTTCGCTACAATCTACCACCCGTGTTTGCCGCTTTCCCTTCATGGTTTCTCCACCTTGATCGCAACACATGTCCTAAATGTTACCTTTTCTGGCACTACCAGCTTATGAGGACTGAGCTCTGAATTTTATTTCCAATAAGTACCATGTGGGTTTTAGTACTATGTCATTTTTTTAGGTACTGCTTAAGTGTTTCTTTTCTTTTGTTTTGACTATTTATCTAAAGTATATGACTAGATGTAGTTGCCTATTTATATTGACTAGATGTAGTTGCCTATTTATATTGACTAGATGTGGATTACTATCGTTTATTATATTGACTAAATGTAGTTGTCTATTTTTCGTTATAACTGTCTTCATAACTGCAATCATAAAGGGATGTCTTTAATGTGTCTTCTCGTTATTACGGGCATACTCCTATAAATAGATGATAAAAACACTAATTGACAGAGGGAACTGCCATACAAATTGTTTTGGAAACGAGCAACATGTTGAGGCTAAATGAGAATCTCTTACTAACGATTCTGGAAAACGCCCTCCGGTGTGGTTTCTGCGAATTTATTCGTACAAAGGCAACATGCACGACGCTGAGGGAGTTGGCTGAGACGGAATAATTCTATAAGAATGTTGATTTCTTCTTCCATCGAATACCATTGGTTCCAATTGCCCCTGCAGTTGCATTTGTTGACATTTGCATTACCAACAACAATCATTCAGCGCTTCTCTTAAAAGGTATGTCTACATGCATGTACACTAATCAGCAGGCTCTAGGGGAGGCTTTGATCAAATGATCTGCGGAAGGTGGTGTTGGATTGTTTAGTTGATCCTGATTCAATTCTTAGATTCATATCAACCTAAACATGCGGATCTAGGTTCTTCTCAGAATAGAAACAAATGATGATCTCACCTTATACCTGTTTGCAGCGGAAAGAGATGGTATGTCTGAGATCAGAGAAACACCGAGGGATGAATCCTCCAAAGGTTCACACACGCGATCACAGAAAACGGCTGCTAGACCACTAAGTAACTCGGCGCAGAGAGAGAGATTTCGGCTGGAGTGTTAGGGTTAATCCTTCTGAACTCGAGTTTTATCTAATAAAACTTGTCCGGTTGCGTTTGGGCCATTTGGCCCAAACACCAATTAACTCGACGGCATTCGCACACTGTGTCGATCGACACCCCTTGTGTATCGATCGACACACAGTGCCTAAACCGTTTTATTCTCTCTAAGTACAGTAAATGCCTAGCACTTTTACCGTACTTCTGCTAAACCGTTCCTACACATTTTCCTGTTAGCTTAGGCGTGTGACCCATATGGGATCATATAATAAAGGCAATAAGTCCAAGACTTATAGATCATGAGCGGACTCTAGCAAGCCATCATGACCCCCAGTATTATATGACTTATGTCTGATCATTGACATACTCTTACTTTCTAGAGACAGTACCGAGATTACTGGACACAATTCCAACAATCTCCCACTTGTACTGGAATCTCTGTATTCATAATCCTTTTGTCACAATATCTCGATTAGTCATAAGGCAAGATTGGTGTCATCCTTATAAAGCCTAATCTTGTTCATCGGACTCTGATTCGATACTGACAATCCAAACGACTCGGGACAGTCCGTTTGAGCATGGCCATGCATTTTCCAGTATTCAAATCTCCGATTGGCCTAGAGATATTCACTCCATTTATATTGGAGGGACAAATTCCGTCTTGTTCCATCACTGTAAACTACTCATCTCATAATGTACCCAAACAAGGTCCTTATAACTATCGCAGAACGATAGCGTTAGACAATGATCAAAGTGCATCAGTCCATGTGCAGTCACATGCATGCGAACTCAGGTCTAAGGACTATACTCTATAGTCGTAGTAAGAATCTCTTATGACACAGATATAAATATCCTGAAGAGTTCTTATAAGCGGGTCTTGTCCGGTCGTATGTTCCCAAACATACACCTATGTACTGACTTTGATGCCGCGCATCTATGACACACTGAGACTTTGTCATAAGTCACGTACCAATCCAGTCTCACACGGTTGTTGGTGTTCCAATTTCAACAACCTTCGACTAGGGACGGGATAATATAAAACATCTATCAAATATAGGGTCTCATGATCAAGCTAAATGACTTCGATGACTCAAGATCAAGTCATTTACTTCGATGACCTATAAAATGGTTCATATCACTTTGGAACGATTATTTCATCACAGTTAAAATAATCTTGAAATAATAATTTCATTAAACATAAGAATGTTTTACAAGAACATATCAAATAACTAAATAAAAGCCCTCAAACTCCCACTCAAATTTAGATTACATTTCAATGTCTCTAATGCCTACAGCTTCAGTCAGAAACTCGAGCTTAGGCCTTGGGAGTGGCTTTGTCAACGGATCAGCGACGTTATCATCTGTCTGAACTCGGCTGATCTTGACTTCCTTTCTATTAATGATGTCACGTATCAAGTGAAATCTTCTTAGAACATGCTTGGATTTCTGGTGTGATCTTGGTTCCTTTGCCTGAGCTATAGCACCATTGTTGTCACAAAACAGTGCCAGAGGCTCAGCCGCATCTGGTATCACACCTAGTTCAATAATGAACTTTCGTATCCAAACAGCTTCCTTCGCAGCTTCTGAGGCGGCGATATATTCAGCTTCTGTAGTGGAATCAGCAACGGTGTCTTGCTTGGAGCTTCTCCAACTGATTGCACCGCCATTCAGACAAAAGATATAACCGGACTGTGACCGGAAATCATCTTGGTCTGTCTGGAAACTTGCGTCCGTGAATCCACTGACTTTAAGCACATCACTTCCACCGTACACTAAGAACTTATCCTTAGTATGTCTTAGATACTTCAAGATATTCTTTACGGCAATCCAATGGTTTTCACCTGGATTTGACTGGTATCTACTCGTCATGCTCAATGCATAAGCAACATCAGGACGAGTACAGATCATGGCATACATGACAGATCCTATTGCAGATGCATAAGGAATATTCTTCATGCGCTCAAGCTCAGCAGCCGTCGTAGGGCTCTGCTTCTTGCTTAGCGTTGTGCCATGTACCATTGGCGTGAAGCCCTTCTTGGAATCCTTCATGCTGAATCTTTGTAGGACTTTGTCAATGTATGAATCTTGACACAAGCCTATCAGCCTTCTAGATCTATCCCGGTAGATCCTGATTCCAAGAACGTATGCGGCTTCACCCATGTCTTTCATGGAAAAACAACTTCCAAGCCAGTCCTTTACGGACTTCAGCATTGGAACGTCGTTTCCGAGAAGCAGTATGTCATCGACATACAGAATAAGAAATACAATCTTGCTCCCACTAGATTTCTTATACACGCATTGTTCTTCTTCGTTTCTGATGAAGTCAAATTGCTTGATCGCTTCATCAAAACGAAGATTCCAACTCCTCGATGCTTGCTTCAATCCATAAATGGATTTATGAAGCTTGCATACTTTTCCAGCATTCTTTGGATCTATGTAACCGTCAGGTTGTGTCATATACACATCCTCTTCCAGAATACCATTCAGGAAGGCGGTTTTCACGTCCATCTGCCAAATTTCATAATCATGAAAAGCTGCAGTTGCTAGTAGAATCCGAATAGATTTCATCATAGCCACTGGTGAATAGGTTTCATCGTAATCCACACCGTGAACTTGTCTGAAACCTTTTGCCACCAACCTGGCTTTATAAATCTGGACATTTCCATCCACGTCAATCTTCTTCTTGAAGATCCATTTGCACTCGATGGCTTTTACACCAGCGGGTAAGTCAACCAACGAAAACACTTGGTTGACCGACATGGAGTCCATTTCGGAATCAGTGGCCTTGCGCCACTTAGAGGAATCTGGGCCCATCATGGCTTGATTAAAGTTCGATGGTTCATCACCATCAATGATCAGAAGATCATGACAGTCAGTCACGAGGAATCCTTGATATCTCTCGGGTTCGTGACGGATCCTCCCGGATCTTCGAACTTCAGGTACTACAGGTTCAGGCTCTACAATTTCTTGTAGGTCCTCCTGCTGCTCTTCCTCATTAGGTTGAGCAGTATCCTGTTCATCTTGAATTTCTTCAAGCAGTACCTTACTCCCACTGTCTTTCTTAGAGAGAAACTCCCTCTCAAGAAAGTTACAATCCCGGGCAACAAAGATCTTGTTCTCGGAACGTAGATAGAAGTAATAAGCCTTGGTTTCCTTCGGATAACCAATGAAGTAGCATTTATCAGACTTTGGTGTAAGCTTATCTGAGATTAATCTCTTGACATAGGCTTCACAACCCCAAATTCTTAGATAAGACAGCACTGGAGCCACTCCAGTCCATAATTCATATGGTGTCTTTGCTACTGCTTTCGATGGCGCTCTGTTTAGAGTGAACACTGCTGTTAGCAGAGCATATCCCCAAAGGGATATTGGAAGGTCTGTGTGACTCATCATAGATCGAACCATATCCAATAAGGTCCGATTTCTCCTCTCAGACACACCATTCCATTGAGGTGTTCCGGGAGGAGTGAGTTGGGATACGATCCCACACTCTCTCAGATGATCACTGAATTCTTGGCTTAAGTATTCTCCTCCTCGGTCGGACCGAAGAGCCTTAATGCTTTTGCCAAGTTGGTTCTGTACTTCATTTTGGAATTCTCTGAACTTCTCAAAAGATTCAGACTTATGTTTCATTAAATAAACATATCCATACCTACTGAAATCATCAGTAAAGGTAACGAAGTACTGATAGTTTCCTCTTGCATTTGTGGACATTGGGCCACACACATCAGTGTGTATCAGGCCCAATACGTCACTGGCCCTCTCGTTAGGTTTATTAAAGGGGGCCCGTGTCATTTTGCCCATCATGCAGGATTCGCATTTCTCACATGACTCAAAGTCAAATGAGCCAAGAAGTCCATTCGAATGGAGCCTCTTGATGCGTTTCTCGCTGATGTGCCCTAAACGACAATGCCATAGAAACGTTCGGTTCTCCTCATTAGGTTTGAACCGTTTGGTATTAATGTTATAAATTGGCGCGGATTGATCGAGTATGTAAAGCCCATTCATAAGAGGGGCAGAACCATAGAACAAATTGTTGCGATTGAAGGAACATAATTTATTCTTAACTGAAAAATCATAACCTTCCAAATCCAACAAAGAAATTGAAATAATATTTCTGCTTATAGCAGGTACAAAATAACAATTATTAAGTTCTAAAATCAATCCCGAAGGTAAAGACAACAAGTAAGTGCCTACAGCTAGTGCTGGAACTTTCGCTCCATTCCCAACTCGTAGCTCCACTTGTCCTTGCTTCAGCCTTCTACTGTTGCTGAGTGCCTGCATATTAGTACAAATATGAGCCCCACAACCAGTATCCATAACCCATGGGGTATTATCAGAAGTAGTTGTATTAACTTCTATAACAAAAATACCTGTTGAAGAAGTCTCAAAAGTCTTCTTCTTCAATTCCTTTAGACCTTCCTGGAATTTCTTACATTCTCTCCTCCAATGCCCTGGTTCTTTACAGAACCTGCATATGTCAGTTGGCCCAGCCTTGGACTTGGGCTTGGGCTTTGGCGTGTCCTTGTCCGCGACTTGGACAGCCTTGGCCTTTCCCTTATCCTTAGCAGAGGATTTCTTAAACCCCTTGCCCTTCTGCACCATAAGCACATTGGGGTCCTTGGCGGTTTTCCTCAAATTGGGCTCCGCAGTCTTGAGCATTCCGTGAAGCTCAGGCAATGTCTTACTCAAGCCATGCATGTTAAAGTTCAGAATGAACTGATCATAGCTTGCAGGTAATGACTGCAGAATGATGTCGCAGGCAAGTTCCTGGCTGATTGGGCAGTCGAGTTTCTGAAGATGATCGAGATAACCCATCATCTTCAAGACATGAGGACTCACTGCCGCATTCTCAGCCAACTTGCAGTCCAAGAGGTTCTTAACTGTTTGAAACCTCTCAGTCCTAGCCTGCTCCTGAAATAGCGATTTCAGGCTTGCCATTATCTCGATGGGTGACAATACACTCTCGAACTGTTTTTGCAGCTCAGGAGTCATTGTCACCAACATCAGGCAATAGGCATCATTTTCATCTGACGAATGCTTTTCCCAAGCATTATGCAGAGTCCTGGCGGCATTGGCAGGAGGCCTCTCGGGGAGAGGATCACGAAGGACATAATCCTTCTTCTCCTGCTTGAGGACTAGCCTCAAGTTCCTTGACCACGTCAGGAAGTTTGTTCCAGTCAGCTTCTCCTTTTCGAGAACAGACCGGATCGAGAATGTGTTTTGTGTGCTTGTAGTAGTCATAGCTGAAATATATAGATAAAAGGTTATTAGTTAAAATGTTCAATATGATTAATCTCGTATTAAATTTAACATGATTAATCACGCATTATATTCAATAACATAAGTTATCCTCAATAGAATATAATGATTCCAAGATCCACATATAACTAAGATTAAAGTGGGCCACTGGCCGTCACCAAACCTTAGCTTATATCGGTAAGCCCTATATCGGCTAATTATATCCGTGATATAACTCTTGGTTGTGAATCTGGGCCCGAGGCCCAATCCACTCTGATGTCTCAAGGCCCGAGACTCCCGATGGCCCAGTCAAGAAAACCAGACTATACAGTCATGTAATCATTAATGTCTGGGACTCCCAATGACATTTATGAATCACAAACCGTCTTATCCACGCAAAAGCAGACACCCTCACACTGTAAGGCCATGAATACAATTGAATGGGCTTCGACAGCTGACATAGAATGGACAAGACATCCAACGCTTGATATTATTTGAGGTTCGTAGGTTTATTTAAAAAAATTCATTCCCAAAATAGAAGATTACTATTTCGGGAAACTTTCCATTTTTGGAAACCTACTATTTTTGGAAACTTTCTAAAATTGGAAACTTTCTAAAAACGGAAACTTTCTAACTTTAGAAATTTCTTAAAATCCGAATCATGCAAATCTAGAAACTTCTATAAATTAAGAAACTTTCTAATTTCAAAAATATCGGAAACTTTAATTTAAAATCGATTTATATTCTTTATAAAATAAATTTTAAATTATTCTGAAGGAAGACTCAAATAATTGGACCAATTGTTTTAACTTCTTGGCCCGAGGCCCAAGAATTGGTCCATGTCCAAGACATGACCCAATTGTCCAATTAAATGACATAACCGGTCTGGTTCATTAAAATTGGTCTAACCAAATTTTAATTACTACGATTGACCACAATTGTCAACCGGTTATTTACTAAACCGGATTTTCTCAATTTATTTGGTCCAACCAAATCAAATTAGAAAATCCTGGTTTAGGCACTAAATCCAATAATTCTTTCGACATTGGATTTCTTGTCCCGGTTTAACCAGACTTAATAAAATTATTAAATCTGTTTATTAAACCAGGACGAATTAATTTTAATCAAAATTAAACCGAGCCTTAAACCAACCATGTCGATCGATGAACCAACCGTGTCGATCGATCCATCAACCACATCGGTCGATGCTCTCAGCATCGATCCTGCATCGATCGTGCATCGATCCTGTATCGATCGATGCTCTTACGCATGCACGGAACCGAGCCAAAACCCTAACCGTGTCGATCGATGTGCACCAACCGCATCGGTCGATGCACCAATATCGAACCTGCATCGATCCTGCATCGATCGATGCTTTCACGCGTTAACAGGGTTAGCCGATAGACTGTATCGACCGATCCATGCGATCGTATCGATCGATCCATGCGATTCTAGCCGATACTGATTTTTGAAAATCGCATTCTACCAAATCATATAGCTTGGTTTCTGCGATTTTATGTGTGTTTAGGTTTCAATTCTTGTTACTTAAGTGGTTTCTCTTATCAGTAGTTGATTCAAAACACTTTTAAACAAGAAAAACAATCCTAAACTTGAATCTAAACAAGAAAAACCAGAACCAATGGCTCTGATACCACTGAAGGATTGTTTAGTTGATCCTGATTCAATTCTTAGATTCATATCAACCTAAACATGCGGATCTAGGTTCTTCTCAGAATAGAAACAAATGATGATCTCACCTTATACCTGTTTGCAGCGGAAAGAGATGGTATGTCTGAGATCAGAGAAACACCGAGGGATGAATCCTCCAAAGGTTCACACACGCGATCACAGAAAACGGCTGCTAGACCACTAAGGAACTCGGCGCAGAGAGAGAGAGATTTCGGCTGGAGTGTTAGGGTTAATCCTTCTGAACTCGAGTTTTATCTAATAAAACTTGTCCGGTTGCGTTTGGGCCATTTGGCCCAAACACCAATTAACTCGACGGCATTCGCGCACTGTGTCGATCGACACCCCTTGTGTATCGATCGACACACAGTGCCTAAACCGTTTTATTCTCTCTAAGTACAGTAAATGCCTAGCACTTTTACCGTACTTCTGCTAAACCGTTCCTACACATTTTCCTGTTAGCTTAGGCGTGTGACCCATATGGGATCATATAATAAAGGCAATAAGTCCAAGACTTATAGATCATGAGCGGACTCTAGCAAGCCATCATGACCCCCAGTATTATATGACTTATGTCTGATCATTGACATACTCTTACTTTCTAGAGACAGTACCGAGATTACTGGACACAATTCCAACAGGTGGTTGGGAAACTGGAATGAAGAAATGCAAAAGCGCTGGCTAATTCTAACTAGAGAAGTGGCAAAGAAAGTTCGAATGCAAATAAGCGCCAGAGAAGTACTACCTTGGCCAGAGGAACCAATTAACTTGTGGTTGGAGAAGGAAAAGGAAGTAGATCTCAACAGCGTCACAAAGTGCAGATGTGCTTCTATAAATCGATGGCGACGCTATTGGGATGAAGGGTGGAAGCAACCTACCATGTGCAATGGATACTTATGGACCTTATAAACGATGTTGTTTTGCAAACTAGCTAGAACCAATTTGGCATATGGCCTAGACTTTAATAAAAACATTGTTAAGGACCCATTTGTAATGGTGTATTTCCTCCAGTAATATTATAAGACCTTAACTCATACTTTAGTATTGCATCTCAAGTATACGACTACTATCTTGTAACCTATTTAGTCAATGTATTTGCTTTTTTAATTTGATAAATAGTTCGTATATCTAATAACTCGCTGTCGTAGAAAAAGTAGTCGACTACTATCCTTTATTTTTAACTTAATTCCATAGACAGATTTAACTCATTGTCTTCAAATATGGCCCAGTTCCAAATTAACAAATTTCCACCATAACGTTAAAAAATCCCTCTGACACCAGTTACTTTTTGCTTCGATAACTGTTATCACGTTTTCCTTTTTTTTTAAACCTCCCCTTTCTTTTCGGATTGTTCAGCGTCCCACTTAAAAAAGCGATTAATATCATTTTCTCACTCTACCACCACTTTCTTCTTCAGCCTCCATCTTTGTATTTCATATTTCCTCCAAATCCACTGTTCTGGCCCCAAAAACTTACTCCCGAAGTAGAGAAAAAATCCAAAAGAAACCCACAAAAACAAAAAAAAAGCATGTTGCTTTCTTGCCCTAAATTCTTTAGCCCATGTAATTTTCATAACCAATTAGGCACACAATTTGATCGAATCTAGTCCATAATTTTAAATTTAGGCTTTTTGCATACTTGTTTATGTCGATTTCTACTTTTCGTATTGTCGTTTTGCATGTAATTTCAAACTAGTTAACTAGTAACTTAACAAGTTAATTTTTCTCATCTTTGGCCTATCTTTGTATTTTCGTCTTCGATTTAGCCTTTAGAGTTTTGTATTTCGAGATCGAAAAACCAAGGTTGCTGCCATTTTCTTTTCAGAGTCGTGTGTGTGTTTCTGAATTTCCAGTCCTTCAGATTGTATTTCTACTTTGATTATTAGTCGTTTACATGTGTGTCGAATACTTTTTGTTCAATTTGTTTTCTATTGACATATAACTACTTGTTATAGGTAGTTGACTATGGGTGATACGAATCTACCCAAACGTTTCTTCAAATCGGGGCATGAACCAAAGGGCGACAACAAACTCAACACATACTACCAACTTAATTATATTGAAGCTGTTAAATTTTCTCTTGAAGATGACGACATGGAGAAGATACATAACTCCCAATTTGGGAAACTGATTGATATCGGGAACCAAGTAGCAACGTCTGTCAGATTTCTCCATTTCCTCCTATTTAGGCAGCTTGTCATTAGGAAGCGTCACGAAATCTGGGTCATGTTTGGTGATCAACCGATTAGGTTCTCAATCAGAGAGTTCGCTATTGCTACAGGTTTAAACTGCTCAGTTATTAATGAGGCCATTCCTCAAGCAGAAGAGGGGGAATTGTCGAAGTACAAGAACCAAATGTTTGCAACGGAAACGAACCCTACACCTGTTTGAATCATGAACAAACTTTTAGGCAAACCTTACAAGAACAAAGAAATTAGGTAATAGACGGTTACTTTTAATTAACTATTTTGCTTTCTGTTTCAAAATGCTTTTTCTGATTACTAGTTTATACATTTACGTAGTAGTAGTCGACTACATTTAATTAGCTATCTTGTTGTCAGGTTCAAATTAGCTCTCTTGTTACTTGTTGAGGGAGTTCTTTGTCCAACATCCAAACAATCCAAGATCAATGGAGATCTAGTTGTGATGGTCCAAAATATTGAACGCTTCCTAAACTATCCATGGGGTCGCAAGTCTTTTAATATGACTCTAGACCATATCAAAAGCCAGACCGCCACTTTGTCAAACCTTTGTTAAGCCACTTGTGCAATTAACGGTTTCCTCACGCTTTACAAATGGTTCTCTTGATTTCTGCTCCCATCATTTTATCTAAGGAAATCAAAGGAAAGTCTTCAAAACTTATTCTAGCTGATGATGATGTTGAGGAAGATATTGTCCAGATAAATCGCCTTGGTACCCAGAAATCAATAACTATCTCCTTGCCTTACGTCAAAACGCTCGATAAAGATGAGCAGGTACATGTTTTTGTTCTGAAGTAGTCGTCTATATTTCAATATAGTCGTGGTTTAAGTAGTCGTTTTTCTAGCTGATGATGACTCTAAACCCCATTGTATTCGGCTAACTAGTAGTTGTCTACTTTTCAGGTCTCAGCTAAAGAAATAATCGATGACCAGGAGGATATTTTTGACGAAAACGAAATGGGTTACAATGATGAAGTGGAGGACAGCCGCATCGATAACCTCCTCGAAGCTATTAATCGTAACGATGAGTTCACGAGGAAGTCTTTGATTGGTGGTGCAAAGGCAAGTGATCATTTGAAGTTGAAAAAAGGTCAAACATCCACAACAGATACGATACCTCCAAGTGATATAAATGTTGCCTGTCTAATCAACGATGTTGCTGCTGCTTTTTTCAAGAAATCTGAGGAAGCGAATAAACCAATTTTGGATCAGATGAATGCTGTAAATCAGAACATCGCTATCCTACAGATAGAATTTCAATCCAAGTTCAGTACACTTTCTGCTGATATTAGTACTCTCAAGAGATGTGACATCAGTTTTATTCCACCTCCTAAACCGCCGTTAAACCCTTGTACAACAACTGTTCCTTCTCAAGAGAAAGTCGTTGCGGCAAAAGCAACTGATGGAAAAGCAGGTGCGTCTACTTCTGAAGATGATAGTGGAGACGAATCAGAAATAGGTGATGATTCAAGAAGACCAAAATCAGAACAAGAAAATAGTTGGCAATCAGCAATAGGCACAAGCGAACAAACAGAAACATGTACCCAACTTTGTTACCTGTTTGTAAATGAATACTTATAGCCAACTATAAGTATATTAAATTTATTGTTTTATAACTATACATGTAACATCTGGAGATGAAGAAGGAGAAGAAAGTTCATCGGAGGAGGAAGATGATGAATCCGACGCTGATAAAATTATCAAAAAAGTTATAAACACTGACTTTAATACACAACATGTAATCTACTTTTCGTAGGTGTCTAATAGTATTTGAATACTAATATTTTCAAAGTTATAAAGGTGGATACCCATTTACTAATAATTTTATATAGGATTTGGAAGAGGAAGCGCAGTTGATGGAACCAAACGAAGAAGACGACCATATTCAGGTCGTTACGAAAACCAACAAGGAGCCAGTTGGAGCAACTGTCCTGTCCACTACTCTTGCAGTTATTACTAAAAACACAAAACTAGCTTCTACTTCAGAAGAAGACACCACTGAAGAAGACACAACTGGAGATGAAGATGAGAGTGGTGAGTATTCTTCCAAAGAAGAACAAAGGGCTGACAAAAACGTGACCAAGGAAAAGCAGCAACATGATGAGGGGATAAAACAAAAACTTGTTTCAAAGTTTTATTTCCTTTCGTAGTCGAATACCTTTAACCAACTACAAAAGAAATCAACTATATTGGTTGACAACTATATTATAACTACACTTACTTTTATCTAATGTTTCTAACTCCACCAGGCAACTGTCTCCCCCAAGGCAACAAGCTCCACCAAGGCAGCAGCAGGTGCAAAGGCAACAGGCTCCACCAAAGCAACATGATCCACCAAGGTAGACAACCAGCAACAGGTACCTAAGTAGTCTACTACTCTTCTAGTTGTCTATTAGTGTCTAAGTACTTTGTACAAGTAGTCACTTACATTTTTCACTATTTTTCAGGCAACATGCTCCATCACCAATGCTCCACCATTGGTTCCAGTAGGAATTACTGAACCAAAATTCTCATTGGGCCTAACTCAAGAAGCAAAAACTCCACCTCCTGCACCTCCAGCTCAACGCAAAAGTGGTACAACGCCTTGCTTCATCAACATTTGCAGATTTTGTGACAGACAACAAAAGGCCCAAAAAAATTCACGAACTCGCTCTTTATTTGTGAGCCCCAATCCTGATGAAATCTCTATGCTACATTCGGCCATCAATGCATCACCGTAAGAATACATTTTTTACAGTATAATGACTATTTATAGGTCTTACTATACTAGTCTTCTGACCATACTTTTATAGGTCTTACCGTATCTTCCCACCATGGAACGACCTTACGTTATCTATAACTGATTTTAAAGAAATGATCTCCCTGGATTCCGCGATGTCTGCTCATGTAACTTCACCAGTTTTATATGTTTCTTAATTGTATACAACTACTTGCATAGACGATTATTAATGGTTGACTATATATGCAGTCGATGGACGCTGTTATTTTCTTTAATCGCAACAATATGTCATCTACATCGACCTCCTCCCTCAAGGGTTATGACTACTTGGCGTACGAGTTCGTCAGAGGAATTTCTAACCTCCAAACTCAAAAAAACAAAACTCCTTGACATATCAAACGATGTTTTCACCTATGTGAAAACAAGAAGGCAGTGGTGAAAAGACATCTTTTTGCTATACTGACCATATCTTATGGACAATGGTTATTGGGTTGGCTTATGCATCAACCTGGACAGCCACACCGTAGGCGTTCTACCAACCAAGCAAATGGTGCCTGATTCTGAGATTATGAGTACTGTTACTCCCTTAGCACAAAAATTGCCATTCTTCATGCGGAAAGCTGCTTACAACTCAGAGATGAAGTCTTTGTCCACTAAACCGTTCACCATTAATATCGGGAAGCCACTTATGCCGAAAGAAAAATAAGGTAAACTGCATCTTCAAAATAGTTAACTGTTATATTCTAACTTATTATTTGAATAGTTATAACTGTATTCTTCTACTATTGCAGAAAATTCTAGGATCCACACACTTATGCTACTCGACTTGCAGTCATCCAGCCAGATTTCCCTCTCTCTTCATGTTACTGAAGGCGTCGTCCATGATGCATCTCTGAAGTATGAAGTACGCTTTCTCTCTGTTCAAAGAGATCGAGTAGTACTATTTAGAGCATCCTTAAATTATGCCTTGTGTACTGTTTGGTTATATCTTATCTGTAAACTTATGTAAAACTATCCTACGTTTGTTTTATGTTTAAATTATATGTCTATCTATGTAAACTTATACAATATGTTACTTTCCTCAGTTATGTTAACTTTCCTACGTTTTGGTTTTTGAAGTTTGCCGTTCTACTTTGTCATTTATATTTGTGAAATTATCTGACTACTAGTATTCAAGTACTTCATCATATAGACAAAACTACTTTTTCAAGTACCTGTCTGAACATATCTGTTTACTAGTATTCAATTATTCTTATTGTTGAATTCTAGTGTAGTTGTTACTAAATTGTAGTCAACTACTTTCACATATAGTTTGAATCTGACATCAATATACTTATTAAACATATCAGTCTACTTGTATTCAACTACTATAAATGAGTACTAGTATTCAACTACTAGTATTGGTTGAATACTAATATGTTATTTCTACAGTACTAGTATTCATCTACCCTAACATCTATCAAACAACAACCAATAAAAAATTGCAAAATATAAGAAAACGGATAATTGCCATTAAATATGGGAGTTTAAAACAACAAAACTAGAGAGTATTATGCCAAATCGGCTAACTTAAGTAATTCCAAAACATGAAGCATTGTACCAAAAGCAAATCATCAAAATGGTTAATAATTCCCCATAATAATAAGGATTACAAGTGATTTGATGTCCATCAATTCCGCTTCTCCCATGGCAATAACACAATAAGTTTCCTTCACCTTTCCCGCCTAGGTAATTTGCAAGACGCCCTGTTGTGTCCTTTTCCAAGACACATACTGCAAACTCTCGCAACCTTCTTCGCCTGCCGCTAATTCATAGGAATAGCTTCTTTAGAATTATTTCTACTTAAATAGTCAACTACTTTTTATTAACGAATAGTCAAATGCATCTGTTTTACCTTGAATTCTCCTCGTGAGAGGATCCTCTATTTTTTTGGTCGACCTGGTGGGAGCCTCATCACCGGTGGTAGGATATCTACATTACCAAAAACTACTGGTGTCAGAACTGGATGAAACACACCTTCATAGATTGTTTTTCTGAATGCTGGCGTGTACACAATTCCGACCAGCTTGTCTGTTGTGTAATTACTATAAGACGAGGCAGCTAAAGCTTGGCTACAAGGTATCTGGATCATTTGGTACTCCCTGCATGTAACGCCCATTTCCCATTCCCCGCTGACCGTCGAGCTGACCGGACAACAATCAAACAAGAACATGACCGATCGAACCCGAGCAAGTCGAACAGGAAAAGTTTGTCACAGGACGAAGCCAGAGACATATCAGTTTGAGACAAAGGCTCGCACTAATCCATCTTCGACTCCGCTATCCTCACTTCCATAGTACAAGTTGATCACCTTGCACTACTTCAGCGAGTTGCGTCGGTTCGGACTAAACACAATATCAGGAAAGCATATTCATTTCTGAGTAAATCAAACGTTCAGCACAACGTTTAATCGTCACTTTACAAATCGTTTTCATCAATAAATAATCAACACGCAAATCAATACAAAAGTGGCGTCAAGCCAAACCGAGAGAAAAAACCCCAAAACCATCGAATCAAAACCCCGCCACAAGCCATCCTGAAACTACACCGAGGACCTCCCGCGTCCGCAGCTGCTTAACCTGAAAACACAAAAGAGTCTAATGAGCGATCTAAGATCACCCAGTGAATCGGATCCCCACTAAGGCTTCTAATCTATCTATCATCTATAGATTCCCGCCCGAAAACCCCAAAATAACAATCAATCAAACAAAATAGCCGATCACGCACTACCACGTCGTGTCGAGCCCACACACAATCAATTGCCAAAGGAAAGAGAAGGCGGTTAGAGGAAATCGGGAGCACTGCGGCACATGTTCCCGATTGCAACTCGATCTATCTACCGCGCACTACCAACTACACCAACACACCACTGGGCCCCTACGATCTCGGTAACTTCCATGGGTTTCCACTGTTACCTACATGGTAACTAACCCTCGACTCCTGGTGGTCAACACCAAGTCCAACGGCCAGGACACCGTTCTCTGTCCATCGATACGCGGTGACTCCGACTACCCCTAGACAGCCCAAGCTTCCATGCAGTCCGGCCCTAGGACATGACCCCGTATTCTCCGGACCACACACCTACCGGCGTCACTCAGTAGGTTAACGCCATAACCGGAAACACCATGGCCCGGCTAGGCCACTACCCGGGGATCCAATCGGGTCGGAAGTACCGGAACGTATACACACACCTAGACTTGCGGGATCTAACCACCCTAGAGTCCTAGTGTAAAAATGTAAACACGCAGACTCGCTTGGACTCTAACAATCAATCTCAATCACAATAACTATCAAATCAACACCGCTTCCCGCAAGTCTACTCACACACACACCACACCGCCCCCTAACTCAGCACCGTACCGAGTCAGGGTTACGACTTAACCAGTCCCATGACCAGGTTAAGTATCTATACGGATTGCCCGGCCCAACACCGAGACAATCTAAAGGCTTGCACAAGAGATCAACCACAACCACACCACAAATACAACCACACAATCAACAAACAACATGCCTATTAGGGTTGCTAGCATCTTTTAACCAATTTACGCCCGCTACCTTGGGTTAGCAGCTTGCTAACCCGTAGACGGTTCACCAATCACAACACTTCTCTTTTCTTAACCAATCCTAATCATCTTTTATTAACTCCCCGATCCGTCGGTTTAGAGCTAGTTGCTTACTAAACTCCCCGACGTCTCATCCTTTATTACTTAATTCATTTATTCTCGGGAAACTCCGATATCATTCATATTCTATACGATCGTTCAGGTTTAACTTCCGTATTTTAACTCGTCTTAATTCCCGTATATAGATTCATTTCATACCGTTCTTTACTTACATATATAAGCATATATGACCTTAATCATGCAACGACTATATGAATGCATCACGTAATATTACTACCAACCTAACGGCACTCAACAGGTTTGAGCCGACTTACAGTGATATGACGGAACGAACGGCACGGCTGCGGATACGAATTCCCGAGACCCTGAACTAAACCCGAACCTCCAGAACAAACGAACACGAACTCCGAAGCTTCCTGAACACCCGTACACGAATCGCAAACACAAAACCGGCCAGAGTGACCGTCGTTGACTTTGACCTCCGGTTGACCGTTGACTTTGACCGTTGACCGTTGACTTTGACTTTGACTTTGACCAATGTTGAACCGGTTGACCACTCTGAACCAACTGAACCGATGCAATCAAACCAAACCGACTGAACCGTCTTCAATTGAACCGGTTAGGTTAAACCGGTTTTGAGTCAACAGTTGACCGGGTTGACCGGTTAACCTAAACCGACTCAAATCACCAAACCATCTTCAATATTGAACCAAACCAATTCTAAACCAACACCAGTGAACCGGCGGAAGAGAGAGACGGCGGAAGAAGGATTCCGGCGACTTCTCCGGCGTTGACCGGCGGTGGTCCGGCGTTGACCGGCCGGTTCACCCCTTTTTCCGACGACTCAGGTGACGATCTACATATCAAACTGATCGGAAAGAGGAGATCTATGCATCCATGGCTTTAAAACGTCCAGATCTGATGAAGGATGAGAGAGATCCGCCAAAACCCTAACCGCATCAGCTTTCCGGCCAGATTCCGGAAAGCTCTGGCGACGGCGGTCATGGTTGGCTGGCTGACGGTTGTAGAGGAGGGAGAGAGGAAGCTACTGGGCT
The DNA here is from genome assembly GCA_030180135.1 of Orychophragmus violaceus. Classification (NCBI taxonomy): domain Eukaryota; kingdom Viridiplantae; phylum Streptophyta; class Magnoliopsida; order Brassicales; family Brassicaceae; genus Orychophragmus; species Orychophragmus violaceus. The sequence goes on along the minus strand of CM058239.1, from coordinate 91,980,353 downwards.
TTGCAGAAATGGATTTGGGTTTTTATTGAGAGAGATATGGTGTTTTTGGTGTTTGAAGGTCTTATTAACACTCAAGAACACTTTGAATGCTTTTGAGGTTCTATGAAGATTCATATGAATTTTATGGGTTTTCCAAATGAATCTAGAGAGAAGGGAGAGCATCTGGTCGTGGGGTAGGCTAGAGAGAGAGAGGGAAGGGTGAAATGAATTTGGATGAGGTGTTTTTGGTGTATTCAACAAAAACCATGCATCACATATGGTCTTGACAGAGGAAGGCTGGCGAACTGGTAGTGAGACACCTGTCTCTGGAGCTTCTTCTTATCCACAAAATCCAGCCCAAAACCGGCCCAATTCAGTTACAAACCCATCTTGCAATTTCTTCTCGGTTTCCTCGGTTTTGCGATAATTGTTTTAGAAAATACTCCAATATTCCCATAAATCCCAAAACTTCAAACATCTGATTCTCCCTGATGTTTTATGAATTTATCAACTTGAATCACCCAATTTGGAGTTTCCTAGCTCCGGTTATGAATTTTCGAAGTTTTCTCGGTTTTCTCGGTTTTTCACCCGACAAGCCGAAAAACCCGTTTCTGCTCCGTTCCTTCCAACTTTGGTCTTGTAAATGTTCTTTGTGCTTTAAAAAGAGAACATTTGGCCCGTCACGTCTTCCGTCTCGAATTTTACAAAATTACCATTTTGCCCCTGAGTTTGGCAAAATTACCATTTTGCCCCTGTTGACTTTCATTCTGCCCGTTGACCGTATTTTTGGATACGGGGTATCACATTCTTCCCCACTTATAGGAATTCGGTCTCCGAATTCTCCGTCACTACCAGACTTTGAATCGGTTCCCAACTCTGCAAGTTGCTCCGTTACTCCATTCCAACGCTTTCATACTCGAACACTGCTGTATACCATTGACATCTGACGTTACGGCGACCCTTCTGTCTCATACCATTCTATCCCAATGATCTCATCAACCGTTTCACTCTTGCTCATAGTCTTGTATACTTTACTTTGCTTCCCTCGTGCCTGTCTCCATCAATCTCGACCGTTGATTTCATTCCCCGTTAACTTCTCTGCTCTGATTCTCACTTCTGACTTCCCCACTTTGTTCTGACTTCCACGTGTTTCACGATACTGGTTTGTCTCCCTGCGACACTCTTCAAGAATCTACATTCCACACATGACGTTCTCCTGACTTCCAATTCCCCGTACTGATAACTTCACTTTGCTTTTGATACAGCTTCTTCCTTCTCGAATACTTCTTAAAAAATTTGGTCTCCGATTTCGACCTTGCTAAACTTCCATTCCATTCCCACTGATCGCTTCACTCTGGTCTCCACACTATCACTGATGGTCCTTCCAATCTTTTCGCTTTCTCAACATACTAACCGCTTCGCCCTTCCAGTTGTCCTGTACTGACACATTCTCCACCGACGATTCTTTCTCAACTGCTTCATTTCCCAGGTCAACTTGTCTCATGGCTTCTTTACACTCCATCTCGCTTTCGGGTTCGGGTTCGGTCTCGCATTCGTATCGCATCGTCCTACATTCAACACAACAACTTTCACTGGAGTGGTGAAATTCAAACCAATCCATCCCTCGATATCACTTCCTCATAGAGATATAGTTAGTTAATCATGTACCCAATGGTCACCCATGATTAAGTAACGATATCCTATAGTTTCGCTTTCTCGTGAATCGACAGTCGAATACAACCATTCTCAAGTTAGCTCAACACCTTAAACGAAAAGGTTCCAACACTTTCATCTCTAACAACTTAGCGATTGCGAAAAAATTTAATCTACTCAATCCAAATACCTTACCACCTCCACACACACTCCGCACATGCTAGGCATGCCGTAAAACTAGCACTTTCACAGTGCTACACCACAAACGAAACGCAACCCTAACTATCCAATGCACCACTCAAGCATTAGATAAAAACGCAAGAAATAAACACAAAAGCTAGCAATTACCACACACAACCACACAATCACTAGATCGCTCCGGATATGTCGTCAGTCTGGGTTCAGGTTATGATGAACGGTCGTCAGTTCCGCGCATCATCAGACTTCACGTGGTAATTCATTTGCATCCAAAACCATCACACGCATGCAAACAATTACTACGTAAGCCATAATGATAAGTAGAACAATTCACGAGACGTCCGTCATCCATACCCTAACCACCAAACTGCATCGCCATACCCCGGAGATGTCTGAAACAACATGTGAAAATCGCCGATCTAGATACAAACAACAACAACATAGTTAGTGCCCAACTTACCTGGCCTAACTATTCTAACCCTAACAGCCCCAACACGACCGGAATGCCAAACACAACCGGCATCCGGCTCGCGCTGGTAACCACTGGCAGGTGCGCCGGGAGGGTGTGGTGGGTGCGCATCTCTAGTCGGCGGTCCGACCTATTGCGGCTCTGCCATCGGACACAACTGCGCTACATGACCTCTGTGACCACAAGTCTCACAAACCAGAACAGGCGATGGGCGTGGCCCACAGTAACACGCTGACGCCTGATGATCTGTCGCTCCACATAACTGACAGGAAGAAACAGACCCCGAAGAAGGCTCCTGATAACACTCGGCTGCTCGATGTCCCTGGCCTCCACAAAGCTGGCAAACAACTGGCGCAGAGCGGGACCGACGAGAAGTGGACTGACGGGAACAAACGGATGCTCTGTGTCCCTCGTCTCCACACCTCCTGCAAGATCTCGATGGTCTCGGTGGCTGCTCCCATGGTGGCTGCGCTACGGGTGACTGCGCGGGTGACTGCTGAATAACTGACTGTCGAATAAGCCCACCGTCTCAACGACTCGGACCAGGTCGATACTCCTCAGGCACTGGGGAACGATGCGGCTCTGCATCTGACATACGAGGTCCGGGCCCCGTCACTGGACAAGTCGGGGCAAGATGACCGTCCATCCCACACACCTGATAATAGTACGTGCTTGGCACTGGCTGATACGTCTCACGGTAGCGCGGATCAACTGGTCGTGTGCACCAATACAGATGAAAGCCCTGAACTCCGCAGGCACTACAAGTCCGGTACACAGGCATCTCCGGTACTGAATCTGGCGTGTCTGCTAGTGGAATCTCCGGTGATGCAACCGGCTCGGTCGGTGGTGGCTCTGGTGATGTAACTGACTCAAACTGCGAGTCCGGCCCTACCGTCGACATCGGCTCAACTCCTGTGGCTGACTCCATCGCTGAGTGTGGTTCGGTGGAACCGGGTGATGGAGCTCCTGACCTCTGCGGCGATCCTGGCTGATGATGCGGCCCCACATGCTGAAGGAATGTTTAGATAAATCCTGATTCAATTCTCTGATTCAGATTATCCTAAACATGCGGATCTAGGTTCTCTTGAATAGAAACAATATTGATCTCACCTTTTACCTGTTTTGTGCAGCGGAAAGGGAGAACAGGTCAGAGATCAGAGAGCCACCAAGGGATAACTCCTCCAGAGGTTCACACACGCACACCAAGCAGGAAGAGAGGCTGCTAGACCGAGCTGAGGAGGCGTCGCAGGAGAGAGAGAGTTGGCGGCTGGCTAGGGTTAATTGCCTGAACTCGTCTCAAGTTTTATTTATAAAACTTGTCCAGTTCCGTTTGGGCCTTTGGCCCAAAAACCAATTAACTCGACGGCGTTCTCGCACTGTGTCGATCGACACACCTTGTGCATCGATCGACACACAGTGACTAAACCCATTTATTCTCTCTAAGTACAGTAAATGCCTAGCACTTTTACCGTACTTCTGCTAAACCGTTCCTACACATTTTCCTGTTAGCTTAGGCGTGTGACCCATATGGGATCATATAATAAAGGCAATAAGTCCAAGACTTATAGATCATGAGCGGACTCTAGCAAGCCATCATGACCCCCAGTATTATATGACTTATGTCTGATCATTGACATACTCTTATTTTCTAGAGACAGTACTGAGATTACTGGACACAATTCCAACAATCTCCCACTTGTACTGGAATCTCTGTATTCATAATCCTTTTGTCTCAATATCTCGATTAGTCATAAGGCAAGATTAGTGTCATCCTTATAAAGCCTAATCTTGTTCATCGGACTCTGATTTGATACTGACAATCCAAACGACTCGGGACAGTCCGTTTGAGCATGGCCATGCATTTTCCAGTATTCAAATCTCCGATTGGCCTAGAGATATTCACTCCATTTATATTGGAGGGACAAATTCCGTCTTATTCCATCACTGTAAACTACTCATTTCATAATGTACCCAAACAAGGTCCTTATAACTATCGCAGAACGATAGCGTTAGACAATGATCAAAGTGCATCAGTCCATGTGCAGTCACATGCATGCGAACTCAGGTCTAAGGACTATACTCTATAGTCGTAGTGAGAATCTCTTATGACACAGATATAAATATCCTGAAGAGTTCTCATAATCGGGTCTTGTCCGGTCGTATGTTCCCAACATACACCTATGTATTGACTTTGATGCCGCGCATCTATGACACACTGAGACTTTGTCATAAGTCACATACCAATCCAGTCTCTCACGGTTGTTGGTGTTCCAATTTCAACAACATTCGACTAGGGACAGGATGATATAATCCATCTATCAAATATAGGGTCTCATGATCAAGCTAAATGACTTTGATGACTCAAGATCAAGTCACTTACTTCGATGACCTATAAAATGGTTTATATCACTTTGGAACGATTATTTCATCACAGTTAAAATAATCTTGAAATAATAATTTCATTAAACATAAGAATGTTTTACAAGAACATATCAAATAACTAAATAAAAGCCCTTTAATAACTCCCACTGAAATTAAGACTGCATCTTAATTTCACTTATCCTACAGCAACAGTCCGCGACTCGCGCTTAGGCCTAAGGAGTGGCTTCGTTAATAGATTAGCAACGTTCTCATTCATTGAAACTTGCTGATCTACTTAACATCTCTGTCATTTATCTCACGGAATAGGTTATACCTACCCTCAAGGTGTTTGGACCTCTGATGTGCAGCTAGTCTCATCTATGCTGGGAATCACATCAAGTTCAGTGACGAACTCTTCTTTCCAAACAACCTCTTTCGCCGCTTTCAAAGCTGCGAAATGTTCAGCTTAAGTCATGGAGTCAGCAACAGTGCCTTGCACCGCCAGACAGACACAAGATATAACCGGACTGTGACCGGAAATCATCTTTGTCCTGTTGGAAAATTGCCTTTCAGACTCTACCGACTCGCAGCACCTCACTTTCTCCGTAACTCAAGAATTTATCCTTAGTATTCCTCAAATACTTTAGGATATTCTTTACGGCAATCCAGTGATTCTTTGCTGGATTTAACTGGTCTTTACTTGTCTTGCTTAACATTAAAGCAACATCAAACAAGTACGTTTCATGGCATACATGATAGATCCATTTGCCGACGCATATGGAATCTTATCCATGCATTTAAGCTCAGCAGTTATCGTAGGACACTGTGTCTTGCTTAACGTAATGCCATGTGACATTTGCATAAAACCCTTCTTGGAATGCTGAAAACCTGTAGGACTTTGTCGGGATAAGAATCCTGACTTTGTCTTACCAGCTCTTTCGGATCTCTATCTTTAGATCCAAAATCCAAGAACATACGTGGCTTTACTCATGTCAATCATTAGAACCAACTCCCAAGCCAGTCCTTTACTGACTGCAGCATTGGGACGTCATTTTCGAGAATCAGTATGTCATCGACATACAATATGAGAAATGCAATATCGCTCCCACTAATCTATTAGTAAACACACAGTTCCGCTTCGTTCCTGTTCAAGTCAAAACCTTGACTAATTCAACAGAACGAAGATTCCAACTCCGATATGTTTGCTTCCATCCATGAATGGATCGATGAAGCTAACTTACATAAAATGTAATTTTTCGGAGTCCGGGCTCACTTTCGCTTCTTTGAATTTCGCAGATTCGTCGCTTTCAATGATCATCAGATCATGCGAACTTTCAATGATTATCAGGTTCTACTAATGACGAGAAATCACTCTCGGATTAGTAACTGATTCATTCATATCTGCGAACTTCAGGCTCCACAGGTGCAGATTTCAATGATTATCAGGTTCAACTAATGACAAGAAATCACTCTCGGATTAGTAACTGATTCATTCATATCTGCGAACTTCAGGCTCCACAGGAGTAGATTCTACAGAAATCTGTAAATCCATCCGTTGCTCTCCCTCAACAGGTTGAGCAGCCTCCTGTATTTCTCGAATTTCTTCGAGTTATACTTTTACTCCCACTGTTCTTCTTGGAAAATAACTTCCCTTCTTAGAAAACAGAATGGACGTAAAAGTAACAAGCCTTGGTTTCCCTAGGACAACCAGCGAAGTAGCACCACTACAAATACTCAGTAAAGACGAATTTGGATCGATTTCAATCCACATTTACGTGGTGTCCTTCAACTGATATTGGTGGAACCTTTTCAGCGTAAACTTAGATATTTCTAGAGCGTTATTCTTAAATAATATCATGGAAGATTCGTGTGACTCATCTTTAATCATTTCTAATAAGATATGATTCTTTCTCACAGAAACACCTTCAGGTTTTCAGGAGAAATGAGCTGTGAAACGATTTCACACTCATTTAGATGATCACATAATCAATGACTTAAGTATTCTCACTCGTGATCTAATCCAGAGTCTTAATACTTCTGTCATTCAGATCCTATACTTCATTCTGGAACTCTTTCGACCATGTCAAAGAATTCCGACTTGTGTCTCATCAAATGAACACAGTCACACTCACTGAAGTAATCAGTAGAGACAATGAAGTACAGGAAATTTTCTCTGGCATTACTGCTCATTGGGCCACATACATGAGTATGTTCCAGGTCCAATAAGCCTTTGGGCCTTTCTCTAGCTCGGCTAAGATAGGCCCTTTTCCTTTTGGTCCAGTAAACAGAATTCAAGTCTCATAAGATATCTTATCAAATGAGCCCAACAGTCCATAACTATGGGATTTCTGAATCCGACTTACTCTATGTGACCAAGACTTTTATGCCAAGAAAAATCAGGTTTAATTCATTAGATTTAAACCAATTCGGTATTTATGTTACATTTAGGCACTCTTTGGTTTAAGATATAAAACCCATTCCTTGAATGGGGTGCTACAATTAATATTTCATTAAGATCAAAAGAACAAAACTTGTCTTTTATCAAAATGAAAAACATTCAAATTCTTACAAGAAAATGAAAGACAACTCTGCTTAAAGCAGGTACATTGTAGCAATTACTTAATAAAACCAAGCCTCAAAGGCATCTACAAGTGAAAACCCTACGGCTGAGGCAGCATCCATAGCTCCTTCCAGACATGTAGTTCCACTTGCCCTTCCTTCAACGTTCTACTGTTGCTTAGGCTCTGCATATTATCACAAATATCAGTGCCACAACCAGTATCCAATACCTTTAAGGTAGAACTTGAAGTAATAACATGAATACCTGAGGAAGTAGTGGCATACATCAACTTCAACTCCTCATCATCTTCCATGAATTTAATGCAATCTCTCTTCCAATGCCCTGTCTCCTTACAGTAGCAGCACTTACCAACGTAAGAGGTATCTGACTCGGGCTCAGAAGACACACGCTTGCCATGATTCAAAATCTGGACAACTTTGCCTTCACCCTTGTCAGCATTAGGTTTGTTAAACCTACCCTTCTCATTCATGAGATTATTCAGGGTACTCTTCACGTTTGGCTCAACTGTCTTGAGCATATCATGCAGTTCAGTCAGCGTCTTCGTTAAGCCTTTCTTGATATAGTTCCTTCTGAACTTATCATAGCTTGACGGCAGTGACTGTAGTATGATCTCAGTTGCCAATTCTTGGCTAACTGGATAATCCAGTTTCCTCAGGTTATCAATGTAACCCATCATTTTACTGACATGAGGACTCACTGGATGATCATTTGGTAGCTTGCAGCTAGTGAGAGACTTAACCAACTGGTATCTCTCCACCCTTATCTGCTCCTGAAATTTCAATTTCAGGCTGCTGATCATCTCTATTGGCGACTACATGTTCTCATATTGCTTCCGCAAGTCTGAGTCCATGGTAGCCAATATCAGACTACGCACATCTACCGCATCATTATAATGCTTATTCCAAGCATCATATACTGCATGAGAAGCATTGGACCCGATCCTCACGGGGAGAGCTCTCTCAAGGACATAGTCCTTTCTCTCCTGTCTGAGGACTAGCCTCAGGTTCCGCGACCAAGTCAAGAAATTTGATCCGTTCAGCTTGTCCATCTCAAGGACAGACCGGATCGAGAAAGTGTTTTGATTGTTTGTGCTAGTCATAACTGAAATTTAAGATAAAAGAATTTTAGTTAATATGTTCAATATGATTAATCTTGTATTAAATTTAATATGATTAATCACGCATTATATTCAATAACATAAGTTACCCTCAATAGAATATAATGATTCCAAGATCCACATATAACTAAGATCAAAGTGGGCCACTGGCCATCACCCAACCTTAGCTTATATCGGTAAGCCCTATGTCGGCTAATTATATCCGTGATATAACTCTTGGTTGTGAATCTGGGCCCGAGGCCCAATCCACTCTGATGTCTCAAGGCCCGGGACTCCCGATGGCCTAGTCAAGAAAACCAGACTATACAGTCATGTAATCATTAATGTCTGGGACTCCCAATGACATTTATGAATCACAAACCGTCTTATCCACGCAAAAGTAGACACCCTCACACTGTAAGGCCATGAATACAATTGAATGGGCTTCGACAGCTGACATAGACTGGGCAAGACATCCAACGCTTGATATTATTTGAGGTTCGTAGGTTTATTAAAATTTCATTCCCAAAATAGAAGATTACTATTTCGGGAAACTTTCTATTTTGGAAACCTACTATTTTAGGAAACTTTCTAAAATTGGAAACTTTCTAACTTTAGAAATTTCTTTAAAATCCAAAACCCGCAAATCTAGAAACTTCTATTTTAAGAACCTTTCTAATTTCAAAATTTCGGAAACTTTAATTTAAAATCGACTTTATAATTTTATAAAATAAATTTTAAGTTAATCTGAAGAAAGACTCAAATAATTGGCCCAATTGTTTTAACTTCTTGGCCCGAGGCCCAAGAATTGGTCCATGTCCAAGACATGACCCAATTGTCCAATTAAATGACATAACCGGTCTGGTTCATTAAAATTGGTCTTAACCAAAATTAATTACTACGATGACCACAATTGTCAACCGGTTATTTACTAAACCGGATTTTCTCAATTTATTTGGTCCAACCAAATCAAATTAGAAAATCCTGGTTTAGGCACTAAATCCAATAATTATTTCGACATTGGATTTCTTATCCCGGTTTAACCAGAACTTAATAAAATTATTAATTCTGTTTATTGAACCGCGACGATTATAATTTTAATAAAAATTTTAAACCGAGCCTTAAACCCAACCGTATCGATCGATGAACCAACCGCATCGATCGATTCATCAACCGCATCGATCGATTCATCAATCGCATCGGTCGATGCTCTCAGCATCGATCGATGCGTTCACGCGTTGAGCAGGCTTGGCCGAGATATGCGAAATCCATGCGATCGTTCGATCGATCCATGCGATTGCAGTCGATCTCTAGCGGTTGTATCGACCGATCCATGCGATCGTATCGATCGATCCGTGCGATCACAGCCGATACTTCTTTATGAAAATCGCATTCCAAATCAATATAGCTTGGATTTGCGATTTCAAGTGTGTTTAGGTTTCAATTCCTTGTTGCTTAAGTGATTTCTCTTATCAGTAGTTGATTCAAAACACTTCTTAAACAAGAAAACAATCCTAAACTTGAATCTAAACAAGAAAAACCAGAACCAATAGCTCTGATACCACTGAAGGAATGTTTAGATAAATCCTGATTCAATTCTCTGATTCAGATTATCCTAAACATGCGGATCTAGGTTCTCTTGAATAGAAACAATATTGATCTCACCTTTTACCTGTTTTGTGCAGCGGAAAGGGAGAACAGGTCAGAGATCAGAGAGCCACCAAGGGATAACTCCTCCAGAGGTTCACACACGCACACCAAGCAGGAAGAGAGGCTGCTAGACCGAGCTGAGGAGGCGTCGCAGGAGAGAGAGAGTTGGCGGCTGGCTAGGGTTAATTGCCTGAACTCGTCTCAAGTTTTATTTATAAAACTTGTCCAGTTCCGTTTGGGCCTTTGGCCCAAAAACCAATTAACTCGACGGCGTTCTCGCACTGTGTCGATCGACACACCTTGTGCATCGATCGACACACAGTGACTAAACCCATTTATTCTCTCTAAGTACAGTAAATGCCTAGCACTTTTACCGTACTTCTGCTAAACCGTTCCTACACATTTTCCTGTTAGCTTAGGCGTGTGACCCATATGGGATCATATAATAAAGGCAATAAGTCCAAGACTTATAGATCATGAGCGGACTCTAGCAAGCCATCATGACCCCCAGTATTATATGACTTATGTCTGATCATTGACATACTCTTACTTTCTAGAGACAGTACTGAGATTACTGGACACAATTCCAACACATGCTGCTCCAAAACGTCCTCCAGTATCGCAAGCTGCTCGTCCATCTGCTGCGCCCACTGCGCATGCTGCTCCGGATCCAACGACTCCATGTCCATATCGAAAACTGGGTGTAACGGATCCAACTGAAAATCCCCTCCACCAAGTGGAATAAAATCCGACTCATGCAAACTGAAGGGTAATGGCACATTATGTGCCTCATGCATCGGCGGCTGTATCGCTGGTGGTACCATAGGCGCCTCTAACTGTGATGTCAATGGCGGCAGCCCATAGTCTGTGAATCCCAAATATCCCATCACTCTTGTGGTCGGGTCTGCGGTACCTGCGTGGTCCTGTAGAAAAGGCGGTAACGGATCGGGTAACGGCCTCCAATCCACAACGGCTGCTCTCGCTCCCTGATGCACTCGGGGAACAATTGGCGGTCCCTCTGATATCCGAGAACCCTTCGACTGACCCTGCTGTGCTATCCTCAGACCTGCCTGAGGCTGGTCTACCAAGGCCTGATACTCTGCCCGTGTCATCAGACGCTCACCCATACTGCTCTCTGCAATCTCTCACACCCAATGGACACACCCACACACGATCCGTCCAGGGACACGCTGCTGCTGACTGCAATCAAAAACGCAATAAACATTAGTACACATAATACAAATTTTCTACCCCATCCCAACCCCGGATTTACGGACGCAGCTCGGTTTCCTAATGGATGCTTGGGTAAGACAGAATTTTGACTCGATAAAACCACGGAAAACACTCAGAAATGAACAGCTTCGAAACCCATGCAGAACCATGCTCTGATACCACCTTTCTGTAACGCCCCTTTCCCATTCCCCGCTGACCGTCGAGCTGACCGTCCAACAATCAAACAAGAACATGACCGATCGAACCCGAGCAAGTCGAACAGGAAAAGTTCATCACAGGACGAAGCCAGAGACAGATCAGTTTGAGACAAAGGCTCGCACTAATCCATCTTCGACTCCGCTATCCTCACTTCCATAGTACAAGTTGATCACCTTGCACTACTTCAGCGAGTTGTGTCGGTTCGGACTAAACACAATCTAAGGAAAGCATATTAATTTCTGAGTAAATCAAACGTTCAACACAACGTTTAATCGTCACTTTACAAATCGTTTTCATCAATAAACAATCAACACGTAAATCAATACAAAAGTGGCGTCAAGCCGAACCGAGAGAAAAAACCCCAAAACCATCGAATCAAAACCCCGCCACAAGCCATCCCGAAACTAAACCGAGGACCTCCCGCGTCCGCAGCTGCTTAACCTGAAAACACAAAAGAGTCTAATGAGCGATCTAAGATCACCCAGTGAATCGGCTCCCCACTAAGGCTTCTAATCTATCTATCATCTATAGATTCCCGCCCGAAAACCCCAAAATAACAATCAATCAAACAAAATATCCGATCACGCACTACCACGTCGTGTCGAGCCTACACACAATCAATTGCAAAAGGAAAGAGAAGGCGATTAGAGGAAATCGGGAGCACTGCGGCACATGTTCCCGATTGCGACTCGATCTATCTACCGCGCACTACCAACTACACCAACACACCACTGGGCCCCTACGATCTCGGTAACTTCCATGGGTTTCCACTGTTACCTACATGGTAACTAACGCTCGACTCCTGGTCGTCAACACCAAGTCCAACGGCCAGGACACCATTCTCTGTCCATCCATACGCGGTGACTCCGACTACCCCAAGATAGTCCAAGCTTCCATGCAGTCCGGCCCTAGGACATGACCCCGTATTCTCCGGACCACACACCTACCGGCGTCACTCAGTAGGTTAATGCCATAAGCGGAAACACCACGGCCCGGTTAGGCCACTGCCCGAGGATCCAATCGGGTCGGAAGTACCGGAACGTATACACACACCTAGACTTGCGGGATCTAACGCACCCTAGTGTTGGATCTCCTAGGATCTAGGGTTCGTTATATTGAAATTACCAACCTCGATCTTACCTTGAACTGGCAGCGGAATGATTGGTGAACGTGATCAGTAAGCGACTCAAGTGCTTCGCCTCTACCAAGCACACACTCACACAGCCTGGAACGCCGGGATGCTAGTGCCGGATTCAGGGAATGAGTTTTCGATGTTTCTACTTTTCTCTCTGAGAATCACAGCAACGGCCAGGGTCCAGGTCGACCATATAAGCCTTTATATATCGACCTAGAAATGACATCACGGACCGTCGGACAAGCCCGACTCGTTTACGTCATTAATCCAAAACATCAGTTTCGAAACCCGATATGCATCGATCGACACACGTACTGTGTCGATCGACACACCTCCTCGAAAAGCATGCATCGATCGACACACACATCATAAACTCTATGTCAATGTGTATCCAATACACATCAACGTGATCATTATCTAAATGATCATTCCCATATGTTAGCTTCCAGACTGCTTAGGTGTGTGACCCTATAGGATCATATAATACTGGCAGTAAGTCTACAACTTATAGATTTCAAGAGGCTTCTAGCAAAGCATTGCAATCACCAGTATTATACAAACGATTGATCTCGATACACAACTATTATCAGGAGTGAGTACAAGTGTGATTTCAGGCCACAATCCCAACAATCTCCCACTTGTACTGGAATCATCAATTCCTACAATCCTTTTGTCTCTATATCTCGATTTGGCATAAGGCAAGATTGGTGTCATCCTTATTAAGCCAATGTCGTGTTTATCGAACTCACGATCTTATACTGAACAATACAAACAATTGAACTACAGTTCGTTTGAGTGCGGCCACACATTATCTCAGTATTAAATCTTCTATAGGCCCTGAGATATTTATCTCCCGTTAATCAGGAGGGACAAATCCCATCTTGTTCCATCCCTATTTCAACGCACATTTCATGATACACCTGAGCAGTGTCGTTATAGCCGCCACTTACGTGTCGACGTTTGACAAGGTCAACGTGCACCAATTCATATGCAAGAAAGCATGATGAACTCAGGTCTAAGGACTATACTCTATAGTCGTAATGAGAACCTCTCATGACACAGATATAACTATCCTGGAGACTTCTCATTAGCGGGTCACGTCCGATCATATGTTCACCAACATATATCTATGTGACTGACTGTGATACTCATATCATTGACTCCATGAAACTTAGTCAACAGTCACCTCACAATCTAGTCTCTCGCGGTTGTTATTGTCCCACTTTAACAACCTCGACTAGGGACACATCATAATTTATGTCATTTGTTACTTATACGATTTCATGATCAAGTCCTCAACTTGATGACCTATAATATGACATAAACTTATCTTGGGACCATTATTTAATTATCCAATAGTTAAATAATGTCGATGTCAGGTTTTTCATAAACATGACCACCTATATCTGAACATCATAACTGAACTAACTCCCACTAGAATCAAGACCAAGTCTTCAGATATCTAGTACCTACAACAACAGTATTCAACTCGTGCTTAGGTCGTGAAAGATGCTGCGGTGTTCTTGCTTGGAACCATTCCAACAAACCACACCGCTATTCTTTAATAAGCACTATTCTACGGTCCTCTGCTTGGAAACCTTTCCAACAGACAGTACCGTTACACAGGAAAAATGACATAACCAGGTGACAACCGGGAGTCATCTTTGTCCGTCTAACTACTCATAACTGATTCGTCTTTTTCTCAGTTATACAAGAACCCATCCTTAGTGTTTCTCAAACACTTGGGGATATTCCTTACAACTGTCCAGTGACACTTACCGGAACAAATTGGTATCTTCTCGTCATGTTCTATGCGTCAGCTGCATTTAGACGAGCACAAAATATGGCATTCATGATGGATTCTATTGCATAAGCAAAAGGAATCGCACTCATAGACACTAGCTCAGCCAGTGTCCAAGACACTTCATCTTGCTAAGATCATTGCCATAAGACCTTTGGTGTGAAGCCATCCTTGGAATCATGCATATTGGAACTGTCCAGTACCTCATAATCATAAGGATTCTGACACGATCCAATTGGCTCTTCTGATCCATCTCATTGGATCCATGTTCCAAGAGCTTACGCGGCTTCTCCCATGTCCGTCGTTAAATTTGACTTCCGACCCAAATCTTGACAAAACTTTAGCGTTGGAACGTCTTTTATGAGATTAAGTAAGTTCTAAACATACAATTTGAGAATTGCAACTACGCTCCCACTAGTTTACTTGTAAACGCACTGTTTCTATTCGTTCCTGATCGAGTCAAAGCCTTTGACCGTTTTAACAGAACATAGATTCCAACTCCAAGATGCTTGCTTCAATCGGTGAAGCTAACATGCATAACTAGCCAATTTTCGAGTTGGGGCTCACCTTCGCTTCTTTGATTTTCGCATGCTCGTCACTTTTCAATGATCAACAGATCACGACAATCGGTTATGAGGAATCACCCTCGATTTAGTGACGGATCCTTTCGGATCAGCAAACTTCAGGCTTCACAGGTGTAGATCCTACAGCACTCTGTAGATCTAACCACTTCTCTCCCCCAACAGGTTGAACAGCCTCCTGTGTTTCTCGAATTTCTTCGAGCTGTACTTTTACTCCAACTGTTCTTCTTAGAAAAACAGAGTTCCGAGCAACAAAACTTTGTTCTTGGATTGGTTGCAAAAGTACTAAGCCTCGGTTTCCCTAGGACAACCAGCGAAGCAGCACTTATCAGATTTGGGTTCAAGTTTGTTTGTTGGCAACTGCCTTACATAAACCTTGCAATCCCAATTCATCAGAAAAACATATTTGGAAATCACCCAGTCCAAATCCAATGTGGTGTTTTTCACTGATGCTGATATAAAACTTATTTTGCGTAAACATGTTCATTTTAGAGCGTATTTTAAAAGAATAATGGAATATTCATGTGACTCATCATTAATCGGAGCATATCCAATAAGATCTGATTCATTCTCTCAGAAACACCATTCAGGTTTTCTAGGAGAGAAGAGCTGTGATATGACTTCACACTCACTTAGATGATCACTCAATTCTTGACTCAAGTATTTTTCCTCCGCGATCTAATCGAGGATCTCAATACTTCTGTCAAATCGGTTCTATACTTCATTCTGAAACTCCTTTGACCATTCCAAAGGATTCTGACTCGTGTCTCATCAAATGAACACAGTCATACTTATTGAAGCCATCAATAAGTCAATGAAGTATTGAAGTTTTCCTTTGGCACTAATGCTCATCGGGTCGTATACATCAGTATGTGTAAGGCCCAACGAGCCTCTGGCCCGTTTCTTTAGCTCTGCTAAAGAAGCCTTAGTCATTTGGCCCAGTAAGCAGAATTCATGTCTTAATTGATTTACAATCAAATGAACCTGAAGCCCATGACTATGGAACTTCTGAAGCCGCTTCACCCTATTTGGTCAATATGACTATGCTGAGGAAAAATCGAGTTCAAGTCATCAGACTTAAATCGTTTGATATTTATGTTATATTTAAGCGTATGTTGGTTTAAGATATAAAACTCTTTCAAAAGGGGTGCTACCATATAATATTTCATTAAGATCAAAAGAGCAAAACTTGTCTTTTATCAGAATGAAAAGCATCCAAATTCTCACAAGAAAATGAAAGACATTTCTGCATAAAGCAGGTACATAGTAGCAATTACTTAATTCAAAACCAAGCTTGAAAGGCTCCTACAAGTGGAGAATCTCTACGGCTCATGTAGCAACCATTGCTCCATACCAGACTCGCAGTTCCACTTGTCTTTTCTTCAACGTTCTACTGTTGCTTAGGCCCCTGCATATTTCCAAAATACCAGTACCACAACTAGTATCCAATACATACGTAGAATTTGAAATAATAACACAATACCTGAAGAAGAAGTACCATACATCTTCTCCATTTCTTGTGAATCTTCCAAGAATTTAATGCAATTTCTCTTCCAATACCCAAACTCTTTACAGTAGTAGCATCTATCAACATCAGATGGGCCTGACTTGGGCTTAAAAGATGACACAGGCTTATCCCGATTCCAAATCTGAACGGCCTTGCCTTCACCCTTGTCTATACAAGATTTCTCAAATCTTTTACCCCTTTTAATGTTTTGCTCTGCTGTCTTGAGCATGCCATGCAGCTCAGTCAACTTCTTCGTCAAGCCTTTCTTGATATAATTCTTAATGAACTTATCATAACTTGACGGCAGTGACTGCATAATGATGTCAGTAGCCAACTCTAAGCTGACAGAAGATTCTAGTTTCCCCAGGTTATCAATGTAACCCATCATTTTAATGACATGAGGACCCACTGGAGTATCCTCTGGTAGCTTGCACCCAGTGAGAGACTTCACCATCTGGAATCTCTCAACTCGTGCCAGATCCTGAAACTTCAGTTTCAGGCTGGTGATCATCTCTATTGGCGACTCCATATTCTCGTATTGACTCTTTAAGTCTGATACCATGGTAGCCAACATCAGACCACGCACATCTACCACATCAATATAATGCTTATTCCAAGCATCATATACTGCATTCGAGCGATTGACCCCAAGCCTTTCTGGAAGAGCTTTCTCAAGGACATAGTCCTTACTCTCCTGCTTGAGGATTAATCTCAAATTGCGATACCAATCCAGGAAATTTGACCCATTTAACTTGTCCTTCTCAAGGACGGGTCGTAACGAGAAGGTAGTTTTAGACATAGGCTGAAAATTTTAATCAAAGAAAATTCTAGTTATGATTTCAGGAAATGAGGAATCTTATCCAATAAGAAAACTCGCATTATATTCAAACAATGTTTCCTCAATGAATATAATGATCCAAGATCCATACATCACTAAAATCTGAGTGGACGACTCGTCATCACCCATAGTTTAGTAATCTAGGTAAGCAAACCATTGCTAATTGTACTCAGTACAACTCTTGGTCGTAGATGGGACAATCCATGTCTCATCCACTCTGATGTCTCTGGGCCCAAAACTTCTGATATCCCAGTCAAGTAAACCAATCTCTTCTGTCTTGTGATCATTGACAGTCGCACTGCAAGTCTATCAATGATCACCTGCCTTACTCATGTCACTGTGGATGCCAAGGACTCCAAGACTATCCAACAATGAAACGAGTCTTGACAGTAGACAAGATTGGGGAAGACATCAAGGTCACTTGATATTTAGTTGAGGAAATGGAACTCTAAAAGTTTAGTAATTCAATCTCTTAGGTCATGCAATAGTTGATTTCAAGCACTGCAAGACCATCAACACTACTACCTGCCTTACTCATGTAATTGTGGACACCAAGCTCTTGGCAAGACTATCACAACAACGAAATGAGTCTTGACAGTTGACCTTATTGAAACTAAGCTTTGATCTAACACACATCCAATGTGTATTAGACAGGTTTAGAACATTTTACTTCTAATTTTAATTAAGTTTTAATCGTTCTAATTTCAGTGGGTTAGGTCATTCGGTTCGGTTTCTTAATCATTTTGTTCAAAACCAAACGATTACGGTTCGCATCGTCACCATATGCGTCGACTGACACACTTGGTCGACTCTTGATATGCAACCTTCAGATCATTCGAGATAACCGGTAAAATCCAATTTAACCAGTCCATCTAATTGAACCGATTCAACCATTTTTAACTAATCGCGATAACCGGTCCAATCCAATTGAATCGACTTATCCAATCAAACTGATCTTAACCAATTAAATCGGTTTATTCTAATTGAGATAACCATGTCAATTCAATTGAACCAATTCATCTAATTTAAACTGATCTTATCTACCTTAACCAAGCATGATAACCAGTTCAATCCAATTGAACCGATTCAACCAATCGTAAGGCTTGTGTCGACCGACATTAAACCTGTGTCGATCGACACCGTAGAGTATTAGGGATTTTGAATTAAACCGACATAACCATGCAAGATAACCAGTTCAATCCAATTGAACCGATCTATCCATTCGCATAGTCTGTGTCGACCGATGCACCCAGTGTGTCGATCGACACAGTGCGATTACAAATCTTTCGCATTTTCGCGGTGCATCGACCGACACACCCAGTGCAACGACCGATGCTGTGCGAAAACCCTAATATCTTTTTCGAGTTTTCGCGATGTGTCGATCGACACCATGCGAGAAACCCTAAATTTTATTATGCGTTTCGCGGCGTGTCGACCGACACAAGCTTAGTGTCGATCGACACAGTGCGATAACAACAGATCGTCGTTTTCAATAGAGATACAATCTGAGATTAATTTCTTGAAAACACGATTTAACAGGCAATTAACTAATCAAATTCATCAGTATTCGATTTAAATGCCTTAGATTCAATAGACTAAACCTAAACAACTCTGATACCACTGTTGGATCTCCTAGGATCTAGGGTTCGTTATATTGAAATTACCAACCTCGATCTTACCTTGAACTGGCAGCGGAATGATTGGTGAACGAGATCAGTAAGCGACTCAAGTGCTTCGCCTCTACCAAGCACACACTCACACAGTCTGGAACGCCGGGATGCTAGTGCCGGATTTAGGGAATAAGTTTTCGATGTTTCTGCTTTTCTCTCTGAGAATCACAGCGACGGCCAGGGTCCAGGTCGACCATATAAGCCTTTATATATCGACCTAGAAATGACATCACGGACCGTCGGACAAGCCCGACTCGTTTACGACATTAATCCGAAACATCAGTTTCGAAACCCGATATGCATCGATCGACACACGTACTGTGTTGATCGACACACCTCCTCGAAAAGCCTGCATCGATCGACACACTCATGTATCGATCGACACACACATCATAAACTCTATGTTAATGTGTATCCAATACACATCAACGTGATCATTATCTAAATGATCATTCCCATATGTTAGCTTCCAGACTGCTTAGGTGTGTGACCCTGTAGGATCATATAATACTGGCAGTAAGTCTACAACTTACAGATTTCAAGAGGCTTCTAGCAAAGCATTGCAATCACCAGTATTATACAAACGATTGATCTCGATACACAACTATTATCAGGAGTGAGTACAAGTGTGATTTCAGGACACAATCCCAACAACTAGAGTCCTAGTGCAGAAATGTAAACACGCAGACTCGCTTGGACTCTAACAATCAATCTCAATCACAACAACTATCAAATCAACACCGCTTCCCGCAAGTCTACTCACACACACACCACATCGTCCCCTGACTCAGCACCGTACTGAGTCAGCGGTTACGACTTAACCAGTCCCATGACCAGGTTAAGTATCTATACGGATTGCCCGGCCCAAAACCGAGATAATCTAAAGGCCTGCACAAGAGATCAACCACAACCACACAACAAATACAACCACACAATCAACACACAACAACACACAACAGGCCTATTAGGGTTGCTAGCATCTTTTCACCAATTTACGCCCGCTACCTTGGGTTAGCAGCTTGCTAACCCGTAGACGGTTCACCAATCACAACACTTCTCTTTTCTTAACCAATCCTAATCATCTTTTATTAACTCCCCGATCCGTCGTTTTAGAGCTAGTTGCTTACTAAACTCCCCGAAGTCTCATCATTTATTACTTAATTCATTTATTCTTGGGAAACTCCGATATCATTCATATTCTATACGTTCGTTCAGGTTTAACTTCCGTATTTTAACTCGTCTTAATTCCCGTATATAGATTCATTTCATACCGTTCTTTACTTACATATATATATGCATATACGACCCTAATCATGCAACGACTATATGAATGCATCACACAATATTACTACCAACCTAACGGCACTCAACAGGTTTAATCCGTTAAACACTAATATGCTTCTTTAACCCTAGCCGGTTTAACTTTAATTCAATCAATCAATCAATAAATTCTCCCTTCAATTCAATTCATCACGACCAGGTATGCATTCCTATTTCTACGGTTTCCCATTTATTGTTATATATGCAACTACGGTGTTTGAGCCGACTCACAGTGATATGACGAAACGAACGGCACGGCTGCGGATACTAATTCCCGAGACCCCGAACTAAACCCGAACCTCCAGAACATATGAACACGAACTCCGAAGCTTCCCGAACACCCGTACACGAATCGCAAACACAAAACCAGCTATAGTGACCGGCGTTGACTTTGACCTCCGGTTGACCGTTGACTTTGACCGTTGGCCTTTGACTTTGACTTTGACCGTTGACTTTGACTTTGACCAATCTTGAACCGGTTGACCACTCTGAACCAACTGAACCGATGCAATCAAACCAAACCGACTGAACCGTCTTCAATTGAACCGGTTAGGTTAAACCGGTTTTGAGTCAACCGTTGACCGGGTTGACCGGTTAACCTAAACCGACTCAAATCATCAAACCCTCTTCAATCTTGAACCAAACCAATGCTAAACCAACACCAGTGAACCGGCGGAAGAGAGAGACATCGGAAGAAGGATTTCGGAGACTTCTCCGGCGTTGACCGGCAGTGGTCCGGCGTTGACCGGCCGGTTCACCCCTTTTTCCGGCGACTCAGGTGACGATCTACATATCAAACTGATCGGAAAGAGTAGATCTATGCATACATGGCTTTAAAACGTGCAGATCTGACGAAGGATGAGAGAGATCCGCCAAAACCCTAACCGAATCAGCTTTCCGGCCAGATTCCGGAAAGTTCCGGCGACGGCGGTCATGGTTGGCTGGCTGGCGGTTGTAGAGGAGGGAGAGAGGAAGCTACTGGGCTTTGAAGAAGTGGATATGGGTTTATATTGAGAGAGATATGGTGTTTTTGGTGTTTGAAGGTCTTATTAACACTCAAGAACACTTTGAATGTTTTTGAGGTTCTATGAAGATTCATATGAATTTTTTGGGTTTTTCAGATGAATCTAGAGAGAAGGGAGAGCATATGGTCGTGGGGTAGGCTAGAGAGAGAGAGGGAAGGGTGAAATGAATTTGGATGAGGTGTTTTTGGTGTATTCAACAAAAACCATGCATCACATATGGTCTTAACACCTCAAGAGGAAGGCTGGCGACCTGGTAGTGAGATAAATTTCTCTAGAGCTTCTTCTTATCCACAAAATCCAGCCCAAAACCGGCCCAATTCAGTTACAAACCGATCTTGCAATTTCTTCTCGGTTTCCTCGGTTTCGCGATAATTGTTTTAGAAAATACTCCAATATTCCCATAAATCCCAAAACTTCAAAAATCGGATTCTCCCTGATGTTTTATGAATTTAGCAACTTGAATCACCCAATTTGGAGTTTCCTAGCTCCGGTTATGAAGTTTCGAAGTTTTCTCGGTTTTCTCGGTTTTTCACCCGACAAGCCGAAAAATCCGTTTCTGCTCCGTTCCTTCCAACTTTGGTCTTGTAAATGTTCTTTTGCTTTAAAAAGAGAACATTTGGCCCGTCACGTCTTCCGTTTCGAACTTTGGCAAAATTACCATTTTGCCCCTGAGTTTGGCAAAATTACCATTTTGCCCCTGTTGACTTTTCTTCTGCCCGTTGACCGTATTTTTGGATACAGGGTATCACACTGCAGCTGCACATCCCTTTTGCTAAGTTCACTTCGAACCTCACTCCCTTAGGGTCTTTCACCTCAAACTCTTCGCAGTTAAGAACAATCATCTACATTTATACATATACATATGTTAAACTACACGCAGATGAATACTTTATATAGCGTAGCTGTCTACGTACGTAGCTGACTACATTAAATACTTACTTTCATATTAGTGCTATAAGTAAAATTTACTTCTAGAAGTTCTCTCACTTTTGGCGTTAGTATGCTATCATCTGATGAGACTGCTGCTTTTTTCCTCCCAAACCAACTAATCAGACTCATTCTTATAGCTTCAAGCATCGAGATAAGTGGAAACTCTCTACACTCTTTTAAAACCTTGTTTAATGACTCAGCAACTTTGGTTGTCATCAAATTGTATCGTTCACCCATGCAGTATGAACGTGTCTAGAGTGGGAGCCCCAAATCAAGCAGGTATTGAGCGCACTCAGGATTCACAGATTGGAGTTCTGCAAATATTTGAGAAAACTCCAAAACGGTATAAGCTTTAGCTGCTCTCACCACTAGTGAAGGCAACCGGCTTTCCCTAAACTTTTTTGTTACATTCCTCACTAGATGCACTAAACAAGCCCCATGTCCAGCTAGAGGATACACCTATAAACACAAGGTTCAGAAAAATCATCAAATATTCAACTATAATCTAACAAGTAGTCGTAGACAATTACTTTTCATCGAATACAATTAGACAACTACGTTACCTGTCTCATCTCCTTGTAAATGCTTGAATGTCTGTCTGACACAAACATTAAATTACTGTCATCGTTTATGATTTTCTTTAGGCATTGGAAGAACCATACATAGGATGCATCGTTTTCACTGTCAACTACCCCATAAGCTATTGGAAAAATTTGGAAGTTTTCATCTTGTGCACTAGTACAAAGAAGACATCCACCATAGCGTCCAGCTATATGGGTCCCGTCAATGAGCAATACCGGCCTCAGGAATTTAAGCCCAGCAATTGAGTGAGCGAATGAAAGGAATAGATACTTGAAACGCTTACTACCATTCTTGTCAACCTCATATAATGTTTCACAAACTGTGCCCGGGTTTGAGTTTTTCAGGTTCTCCACATAGGATGGCAGTAACGCGAAGCTACCTGATACTGAGCCGAATGATTTTTCCATAACGATTTCCCTACACCTCCACGCTTTCTAGTACGAGATGTTAACCTTAAATAGACAACCATTTTCAGAAATAGTTATACCTCAATTCTCGACTACTATTAGTATTCAATAAATAGTAGTTGTCTATCAAAACACTATTTACCTTGAAATCTTCCTGCATTATCCTTTGAATCTCAATGGGACCTGGTCTTTTGCGTCCATCAGTAAATCTAGTACGAATTAACTCCCCAATTACTTGTGTCGTAGCTTGTCTGTGGTATTGACGCCTATCGTCAATCGGACATGTGTGTTTGAAGTCTGCCGTTTTGATCTGGAAGTTTCCAGTACGGTCCATCATAGATGCATACACACGCCAGGGACACTTATCGCTAATGCATACGAATTCCATGTAAGTTGGTGTTGAGCGTGGAGTTTTGAAATGGAACTTTTTGGTAATCCCGTGTAAAGCCATCTTCAGCTTGCACTCAGCTTTGTTCCTAAATATCCTTCCCACAAATATACCGACACCCTCGTAGCTAACATCATCCAAAGCATCGTCTATCCCTGCATAAAAAAAAAAATCATTAATTGTGCAAAATAATAGTTGTCTACAAATAGATAACTACTCTAAATAAGTAGGTAGGAAAAAGTAGGTATCTACATACCATCACCTGGCAATTCATCAACAATTGGTGGAGCATCTCTTACAAACAAAGCTGGCGGCTCTTTCGTGTCTTCGAAAACTCCATCAATCGTTTCTTTTGCGCATCTAAACATCATTGACTGTTGTGTACTGCTCTCAGGTTCTTCATGAGCTTATTCACTTGAGTTGTATTCACCTTTGTCCGATTTAAAACCCGCAGCATGGTTTTTCTCGTCATTTTTCGTTTACTGCAAATTCATGACATTCTTCATCAGAGTCGTTAGCAGAAGTGTCTACACCTTTTCCCTTATCAATATCTTCTCCATCAAGATAGAGTATCGTCATATCTTCCATCTCTTCGAGATCTTCTGGGTCGTTGTCTAGGTCGTTCAATGCAAGCAAAGCTACAGAGTATGCAACTATGTTAGCTATGTTACAAAGTAGTCAATTGTACGTATTCAACTACTTATGTATACGGTTACAATCAAACAACTGATCCCATTAATAATAACCTGAGTATTCAACTACTTATAAATACAACTTAGTAATCGACTATTTCACCTTCAATCTCAACATCTTGAACTTTCTCTTCTGGGTTTTGATACAACAGCATAGCTAGTTTATACGTTGCATTTTTGAACAAATAAAAACAATTTTAGACCATATCATACCATTATAACACGATATTATAACACTATTTAGGTGAATCTTACCATTCTTCTGAGGTGTAATACCCTTTTCCTCGTTCAATCAGTCAACCATATCTGTTAACCCATGAAAGTAGTCAACTACTCTAAAATCAACCTCCGTTAGAATCAAACAGTAGTCGACTATTTACGAAGAAAACTTACCAACATCATTCTCTGCAATTCCAGTATCTTTCAAGTCACGCACAAGTTGAGTTGATCAACTTCACCTCTCATTTCGCCAAACAAGGACACGTCGTCGTCGTTTTGAACCAAAACAGGTGGTGCGTCTCTTCCCTCATCCATCAACATGTATTGCGGCCATTGGTATGTTATTTCCACAGCTCGATCTTCTTGGATATTCAGATTTTCTTTGACTATCTTTTCAAGATATTCATAAGTTGACCTGGAGCTTAACCAAATGCCTTTGTTGTTTCCTTTTTTCTCGACCTCGAAACTCCAAGTTCCAGTGATACTTCACACCATTTTCCTCTAACCAGCAAAACTGTCTTCCTTCCATCCATCTACAGTGAACGAAAAGTTAGATCTTTAGCAAAATATTCGACTTTGTCTACTACTCTAAATAGTCGTCTACGAAATTTGTGTGACAAAATGAATGTCGGATTCTTATTCTGACAAAACGAGATATTCTTATATTCAGGGGACCAAATAAGTCTCTATAAGTCTTGGAATGTAGGTGACCCAATGGAGGTTGAAGATAGTCCTCCTTGTAAAATTTGAGCGAGAAAAGGCAAAGAACAAGAATCGCCAGCTCAGCTTTTTTCTTAGTGAAAAGTTGTTGATGTTACTGCACAACATGAATTGCTAGCTGCCAAAGCTTTCTGAAAAGTAGTTGTCGCATTTCAGCGAGCTGTCACTGTCGGCTCAGGCGGTCCAAAACGAGGTAACAAGGGCAAAGTAGTCTGCTTTTGCGTGTGAAATACATTGTGTCCTGCCATGGACCTAATTTCGGGTATAAACTTTTCATAGACCTAATTTTTGGTCCAATTCATAATATTGACTCAATTAACCCTTGATTAAAAGCAATACAATATGAATATTAAGAGATATAGATTAATTTAATCAGAAAGATATTAATGATTCATATAAAATTATAATTTTTTTTTCAAAATTTTCAATTAAAATTTTGAAAAATCTAAAAATTATGTGACAAAATCTGATCGGATAATATTTTGCATCATTTCCCTTCCTTGAATTATTATAAGATACATACTAACATATCTAGCTGATTTTTTTAATAACAGTTATATAGATTAAATGCCATTAATCATGGTTGATATTTGTCTTATTAGGTAACAAAACTACTAGAAAGCAATAAATTTTAGCACCTTTTAATTTGTATCATAATCATCATATTATATTGTTATATTAACTTGCCAAGATAAATGTGTACTAGGAGAAACAAATTTACAATTCATAGAAATCCATGTACATGCATGTTTAGATCCTGTATGTTAAATATAACTGAAAATAATAAGGCATAACAAGTAGAAAATCTTTATTTGTAGATTTTTTTCATTATTCAAATTATAACAACATATAACATATATTTTACTCCGATTTTTTCTCACTATATATATAACCAAAGTTTTATCCTCTCCCAAATCATCATCACTAATTAAATTTGTCAAACTTGAAATTTTTTTCTCACCTTAACCAAAAACAAAGATGAAGCTACAGTTCTGCATAATCTTTCTTCTCCTCACATCTTCATTGTTCGTGCTTTCAACCGCAGATTCATGTAAGTGTACTTGATTTAGTTAATTGTTTTAGATAACATATCATTTGGTGATACTTTTGTCTAAAATTATGATTTTATGTTTGATGATGAATGGATGAATTCCTAGCATGTGGTGGAAAGTGCGACGTCAGATGCTCAAAGGCATCACAACATGAAGAATGCATTAAGGATTGCAACATATGTTGCGAGAAGTGTAACAATTGTGTTCCTTCTGGCACATTTGGAAACAAAGACGAATGCCCTTGCTATCGAGATATGAAAAACTCCAAAGGCGGACCCAAGTATCCTTGAACATGTTTTTGAAGATCATCAATCACATACACAATATATGTGTATAAAAATATTAGTTACAACTATGTTTGAAATAAAATGTATGAGACATGATCGTTTAAATGATTAATATAATCTGAAAGATATTAATGATTCAAATAAAATTATATTTTATTTCCTATTTTCAATTAAAAACTTGAAAACCTAAAAATTATGTGACAAATCAGATTGATAGTATTTTGCATCATTTCCCTTCCTTGAATTATTATAATATTTATACTAACATATATAGCTGTTTTTAATAGTTATATATATTAAATGCCATTAATCATGGTTCACAACTGTCTTTTTAGGTAACAAATCTACTAGCATGATTTTAGGTAATAAATCTACTAAAAAGCAATAAAATTTTAGCACTTTTAATTTGTGTCATAATCATAATATTATATTGTTATACAAGCATGATTCGCTTGCACTATGTGCAACCACAAATATTATTAAATATATATATTTTTTAAAAATATAAATTTAATTGAACAACAACAATAATATTATAAAATTTATATAAGACTATTTATAATTAAACATACATGCATTATTATATTTAATAAAATATTTTTATAATTTAATATAAATAAAATTAATAGTAATAAAATAAATTATAATTACATATTTTATGTATAAAAATCAATACATAAACATATTATTTAATATATTTATCATTTATATAAATTTAAAATTTATATAAATAATACAATTTTTCTTTAAAAATCCAAAAATAATATTTATTAGGGAAATTAGGTGTGGTAGCTACAAGTCACACCAAAATTAAGAAAATAAAAAGGTACTTTTTGACCTATTGGAAAGTTCACAAATGCCCACCATCTTCCAACTTATATATTCAATTTTTTTGTTATAACATCAGATTTTTTTTAATATGTGTTAGACTTTGTACTTTATTTTCTAATTTCACATCTTTCTCTCTTTTCTTTTCAAGTCTTTTTTTTGTTTCTTGGTTATCTCTCTTTCTCTCTCTCTTTCGTTTTAGTTGTGAAGCTTGATTACTTCCATAAGAATCGGTATTGGACGAAATCTAGCAAAGTTTTGAGTTGTGAGTTTCAGAAATTAGATCAATTCGATGTTTTAGAGTGGTTGCTGGTGATTCTCAGGCGGAATTTGTTGCTTTGTCATTGTTGAATCTGGTTTTAGGTTTGGATTCAGAAGCTATGGATTCGGAAAAATCTAGCGCCGCCGAAGTTGTCGACGGAAAAATCTAGCGCCGCCGAAACCATCGACGGAAGAATCTAGCGCCGCTGAAGCCATCGACGGAAGATTCTAGCGCCGCCGAAGATCTGAAGATGTTATTCAGGCGGTTTAAGTAACTCTGATGAAATGCAAAGAGCTTCAGATCCTCTTTCGTTGACGTTTTTCAACGAAACAAGCTTCAGATACTTTGATTTCACGACCTTAATCAGTTCGATTATCGCTTTCGTTTCTTGATCTCGCCACCTCTGATGCTTCGATACAACGCCATCGAAGCTCACGGAGCAGAGGGAAAGCGACAATTATGGCCACGTGTCGTTTAATTATTGGGAAGTTAAAAACTTCAATTATCTATCAAACTGAGTAAAATTAGGGTCTTTATTTGCCCATGTATGTCTCTCTATTGAAGTTAATTTTGTTTTATTGTAATAATTTTTTTGGCAATCTTCTGGTATTAAAACGTTAATGAGTTTCTGTAAAGTTTTAAACGTCAAAATAATTACATATATGTGAAAGTAGTTGATAAAAATAGTCCGCTATTTGTATTCAATCTACTTGTAAAAATAGTTAACTATTTCGTTTACTTAGATTTTCCTATAATTTACCTATCATAAGGAAAATAGTTAACTACTTGTAAAAGCGGATTGTATCTTAGGAAAATCGGATTGTACCTTTGGAAAAGTAGTTGATAAAAAATAGTCTCCTATTTATATTCAATTTACTTGTAAAATAGTTAATTATTTTGTTCACTCATATTTTCCTATAGTTTACCTATTATAGGAAAAATAGTTAACTACTTGTAAAAAATATATTCACTTATATTCTAAAATTATATTTGCATAAATATCTATTTTGTGAGGTAGTTATTGTATATATTTATAAATGTTATTGACTATTAGATTTAGTGATGTTTATATTAAAAAGTAGTTAACTATTTTAGTATTTTGTATAAACTATTTTATAAAATAGTCAACTACTCATACATTTTGTGGTGTTTTTATATTAAAAAGTAGTTAACTATTTTGTATAGACTATTTCACAAAATAATCAACTACTTATATGTCCATATATGTTTTATAGTAATGGTAAATAACTATTTTTATAATTATTTAGTGTGAATAACTATTTCGTGAAGTAGTTAGTGTATATGTTTATAAATGTCATTAACTATTAGATATATGATATTTATATTAAAGAATAGTTAACTATTTTGTATAAACTATCTTACAAAATAGTTAACTACTTGTTACGTATTAAAAAGTAGTTGACTATAAGGTATATACTATCTTATAGAATAGTTAAACGTCAACATAGTTATCTATATGTGAAAATAGTTGATAAATTATATTTATACTAATGTATACTATTATTAATTCAGTGGTTCTTTTATAAATGCAATTGACTATAAGGTATAAAATATCTTACATAATAGTTAACTATTCATTACTTAAAACACCACTAGATCTAATGATTTTATATTAAAGAATAATTAACTATTTTATGTCGACTATCATACAAAATAGTTAACTATTTTCTACGTATTAAAGAATAGTTTATTATAAATTATATATTATTTTACAGAATAGTTAACTACTCATTACGTAAATACACCACTAAATCTAATATTTAATTACATTTATTATTATGTATAATATTATTAATTTAGTGTTTTTATAAATGTAATGAACTAATACTAATGTACACAATTATAATTTAGTGGTTTTTATAAATATAGTTGACTATAACGTATAGAATATCTTACATAATAATTAACTATTTATTACCTTAAAAACACCACTAGATCTAGTGATGTTATATTAAAGAATATTAACTATTTGATGTAGATTATCTTACAAAATAGTTAACTACTTGCTACGTTTTAAAGAATAATTGACTATAAGGTATAGACTATTTTACATAATAGTTAACTACTCACTATGTAAAAACACCACTAAATCTAAAATTCAATTACATTTATTCTTATGTACAATATTATTAATTTGGTGTTTTTTATAAATTTAATTAACTAATACTAATGTATACTATTATTAATTTAGTGGTTCTTTGATAAATGTAGTTGACTATAAGGTATATAATATCTTCCATAATAGTTAATTATTGTGTAATACCACTAGATTTAATAATATTATATTAAAGAATAGTTAACTATTGTGTATATAGACTATTTTATAAAATAGTTAATTATTGAATTTTAGTTACACTAAATTATCTCCTCAGTCATATTGTCACCCTTTGTTTTTTTAATGAAATACTAGATTTTGACCCGCACTTAGAAAATGCGGGTTTAATTTTCTTTGCAAATTTTACTTTTTATTCATTTTGTTAATAGTAATTTAGATTTTTAATTATGTAATCTAATTTTGATTATAATTGTATAACCAGCATTATAAACAGTAAGTTAGCAATTTAGTTTTTTTTATAAAATGAATTAAAATAACGATTTTGCAATATATATATATGAAAACAACTATTGTAAAAGTTATGTGGTATAGGTTTAATTGTTATTATATTTATCTAAAATATTATTTTATAAAACACATGTTGTAGTCGTATATATAATTTACATATTTGATGGAACAACCCGTTAAAAACTTCATTCAAACATAAAACATAATTTGACGCTTCAAATATTTGAATAATATAAATATAAAATTATTTTAATATTTTTATTAAGTTTAAAATATATCAACTGGAATTATTTACTATATGTATACATATATATGTATATATATTTTAAACTCATGCGAAATTTTTTTTAGAAAATTTATAATCGAAATTGGCTAATTAATTTTTAACCCGTTTAATTATTTAAATATTTTTCAGTTTGATGGAAAAATCTGCTAAAAAGTACAATCGTAAAAACATCAATTGTAATATGTATATATATATATATTTGAAACAAAATAAAAAGATATTAAAATATATTATAAATATATTTTGAATTAAATCATAAATTAGAGAATATTAATTTATATATATATAATAGTTGATGTATAAATTATTAATTATATTTATCAATTAATTTGTTTTGATTTTAATTAATTAGGAAAGTGGGACCCATTATATTTTGGTTGTTTGGCTACATGTTTAATAATTGTCTTGTTTGGAAACATGGATTGTAGAGATAATGTTATATTCCCTAATTACCCTTAATGAAATTTAATTAAATCATTAATATGCAATGGCATAAGTTGTAATAAACACATGAACTAAAGGTTAGTTTTCTTTTGGCTCTAATTTTTTAATAGTATTGATATCAGAAGCCGCGTACGTTGTAGTGACGAAAGAACATATTTTTTTCATGTAAATTATCTCCTCAACAAAGATGCCACAAACGTTCACGATGCCCAATACATAAATATTTAAAATACCATTTATATAATTTTAAAGTTCTTGATGTTATGCTTGATAAGTTACGGATAGCTAAGTTAGGGTCATAAAGCAACTGTCCACTTTTATTATTGGCAGAGATATGTCTTTTTCTGCAAGGATTATTTTAAATAAAGAAATAAGGGCAATTTTGTTCAATATTGTGTGACAATTTTGTTGTGTTTAGTCATAGATCTAATTTCGAGTAAAAACTTTTTATAGACTTAATTTCTGGTCCAATTCATAATATTGACTCAATTGACCCTAATGTTATTCTATTACTTTATTTATACCAACTTCTTTCTATTTCTAAAATTATAAAATTATATTTATATATTGAAAAGTAATCATAATTTATGTGGTAGTAAAAGAATTTTTTAATTGATTTTTTGCTAAAATTTTGAATAATATAAAATATTTAATAAATAATTTTTTTTAAAAATAAAAATTATTTTAATTTATAATATATTAATATTGACCCCTGTAAAAAAATTATGCATCCGCCACTGGTGGCAACCACATAAAATATCTTCCATACTTGCTTATGGTAGGAGACAACTCATGGATATTAGAACTTTGTAGGAAGATAAGAACCAAAGTATAGATTGCCATGGTTTTGGTACCAAATTTACAAGCACATAATAAGTACAACCACATAAGAGGTTTTTAGTATCAAAGATGTTTTATGGATAATGTTAAAAGGAAAGATTTAAGATATATAACAAAAGGGGAAGCTTTATTTATTTATAACACTCAAATTATCTCAAAGTATCTTACAAGAGATTCTAAAGAACTTTCAAACTCAATTCACTTGGCTTGGTTACAACTCTTCTTAAGTCTTGGTATTTACAGTAGAAATCATAAGGAATACTATATGATATATTCTTTAGATTTTTACATCTTATTCAACTCTCTCATAATTACTATATTTGACAATATCTTACAACACTTATATTTTCAACACTCATATAATTTTGTTTACCAACCTTACCAAACTCATTTAATATAGTTTATATTTATATCATATCTATTTTATTTATTCCTCCTGTCTCCTAAAAGAGGGATAGCTTCCGCCATATCTGTTGTTAAAGTCCATGTTGTCTTCCTCGCTGTCAGAATACGCCTAAACAACATAAAATTTGTGGTCGGGGATGTACCTCTTGACCTTGTATTTTTTTCCACTCCAATCTGTATATTGGATGGTCGTGATTAGAGTCTGGTCACGCGTACTGCTCATGGAAACTTGCTAAAATTTATCTTATTTCCTCGACAAAATCTGATGGATAGACACCCTTGTTGTGTCAGTGTGACATGTGTGGAAAGAAAAGCCTCTGGTCGACTTCGGATTCCTCCAAGTAATTAAGTGCCACTATTGCACTTTTCCTTTGGTGGAAGTGACCACCGTCAAAAGCGTCATTATTGTAGCTTGTCTGGACATGTGCTTCATATCTCTTACAGATCATGACTCCATCTTCCTGTTGGTATTGGACTTTGGTCATCTTGAATGTGACAAGAACCTTTAACCTCCTTGTGCACTAATATTATCTTGCCACTATGTTAAGTTATGGAATAGTGTCAGCCATTTATACAATAATTTGTAGTATGCACTTTGTCAAATACTATAGTAACTGACACTTGGAAAAGAGTACTCCAATAGTGTACAAGTCAGCCAAGTACCATAGTAGGAGATATGCTTCTCTTGGAAATTTACCATAGTGAGCTGGGTTGGCATCTATGATAGTGAGAAAAGGAAATACCGGATGATAAGGTACTCCGAGAAGTGGACCTTGGTCTAGACCATACCTACGGATGTAAAGCCTTAGAAATCCATGAAGTGTTTCGGTACCCTTGTAGACCAGAACAATTTCTAGCATCTTTGCCTGTATTCCTTGTGGCATCATCGCAATTAAGTTTCTTAGAGTTTTTTCTACCAGATTTTTTGGACTAAGGGTGTATATCACCAGGAAAATCGTCGAGATTTTCCTCTGGGTCCTAGATAGGAAATCAGGGAGAAAGTTGTATTTTCCTTTGATGT
Organism: Orychophragmus violaceus; assembly: GCA_030180135.1. Taxonomy (NCBI): domain Eukaryota; kingdom Viridiplantae; phylum Streptophyta; class Magnoliopsida; order Brassicales; family Brassicaceae; genus Orychophragmus; species Orychophragmus violaceus. Next base: position 91,947,111 of record CM058239.1, on the reverse strand, counting down.
GCTTGACGCCAATTTTCCATTATGAGAACCAGCTTGCCCATCTGAGGAATTCTGTTTGTGGCAAGACCTTCTGCTTGAACCGTATCATCTTTGAAAACAAGGACATGTCCATTTCTGTGAGAAAATGTTGACCAACCAGATGAAACTCGGATTTTTCAATTCCTCGCTTGATTGCAAGTATTTCCTTGTACATGGAGTGGTAATGCTTCTAGATGTCTTTGAAAACACGTGCCACTTTTGTAGCCACATATGTGTCATTTTCCTTTTCCTTCTTCTTCTAACAGAGCAACACCCCAATAGCAATCGCTCGCATCTATTTGTAGGATCCTTTTTTCTTTGGACGGAATCTTTAGAGATGGGAGTGCCTTCGTGATTTTCTTAAGTTTTTTCACGGCTTATGTGCACTGTCAATTCCATGGAGGAGCATTTTTCTTGAGCTGGGCTGAGAGAACTGACCTGGCTTTTGCTAGGTTATGTATGAAGCCAGCCATATATTAACAATTCCGAGGAATTGTTGAACTACTTGAAAGAGAGCTTTTCATCTGGAAATTCATTGAGTTGTGAGGCAATGGGAGGTTGAAGATAATACTCGCCTTTTGAGATGTGCATGCCAAGGAAATCAATATCCATTTCTCCAATAGCCATCTTATTTTCAGAGAGCATAATACCTTATTGCTGAACGATATTATGAAATTTCTTCAAATAGTTTGGTGTGAGAGTCGATGTGTGGAGAGAACAGTAGAATGTCATCAATGTACACCAATGCGTTGGAGAGGATTGAGTAAAATATCTTGAGCATGCTTTCTGAAATAGTGGGGGAGAAATCTTTAATCCGAATGGCATGACTTTCCAATGATAATGGCGGTCTGGTATGCAAAAGCCTGTTTTTGGCATGTCTTCGGGTTTGATTCCTAGTTGCCAGAAACCCGGGTTCAAATCGAATTTTGAGAAGACATGTGCCTTTGGAAGTCTCTGAAATAAAACTTCTCGCTTTGGTAAAGGAAACTTGTCGTCTGCAAGAAAGTTATTGAGTGGCTGATAGTTTATGACCAGACTTAATTTTCCTCGAACTTGTTCTGCTCTTTTGTTGACATAGAAGACTTCACATGCCCATGTTGAAGTAGTCTTCTCAATAAGATCTTCCTTTTGGAGTTGATCAACTTCTTCAAGCGCAAGATTGTAATGGTCTGGATTCGTCATATCCCGGGTGGCTTGCTTTAGTTGGGTTGACATCTTCATTCTTTTCGAAGGGTAAATATATGAAGAGTTCCAGGTTTTTCCATAAGGGTGAGGAACATTTTGTGAGGAACTCTGTGTGAGAAGTGGCACAAGAGGTTTTGGTGATTTCTTCTCTGATGGGGTTAAGGATCTCCATAGGATAGAGATGAGAAATTGTTGTCCAAGGTAAAAGGTGGTTCTTTTTTTTAAGGCCTTTTGGATGCCATGATACTCTTTTAAGGCTGTGGAGGATATCAAATCCAAATATAAGTTCTTTCTTAGGAAGATCATACCCGTATACTCTAGATTTGACCATATATCCTCGAAAGAGTTGGATATAGATATGCTTACTGATAAGGGTGATATGGAAAATCTGGCAGTTAGCTGCTCTGGATGGTACTAAGCAAGAGTTCTAATGGGAGGACGGAAGTAAATCTGGCTTGATGATGGAAGATGTGGCTCCAGTGTCAAAGAAGGCTACGACAGGTATGTGTTGGGAATGTCCTGAAATCTATTGTACTTGCTCTTAAGTAAAAGTCATATTGTCGAGATGAGACAATCATATGACACTAGACAGTCATAATGCTTTGCTAGAAGCCACTTATGATCAATGAGTTTAGAACTCATTGCTAGTGTTATATGATCCTACAGGGTCACACACCTAAGAAAATTGGATTATAAATTTATTGGGGTTTTATATTTAATATATTATATATATGTGATATATAAAATATTATATATATATATATGTGTGTTACACGTATAGTATATACTAATGTTTATGCATGTGCCACTAATTTGATTAATGGATGTGTAATGAACGAGTGTGTAAAGCTTCAATTAATTAATTGGGAGTGTGTAAAGCTTCAATTAATTAATTGGGCTCAGCCCACTTCTTTAATCTAAATGTTAGGTTAAACGAGTGGATATATATATATATATAAGTTATGCGTGTGATGATCGATTAATAACAACACACACACAGCCGCTTACACCAAGAAACCCTAGAGAGACGAATTGTTCGTTGTAATTTTGAGATTTGATCTCAACGGCACTAGCATCCCGATCCGATCCAGTTTGTGTGCGTGTGGATACCAGTAGAGGCGCAGCACTTGAGGCGCTTTCAGATCTCGATTACTTGCAAAACTTCCGCTGCTAATCACCAGGTAATCCTGAGATCCCATTGATTCAATTACATGAACCCTAGATCCTAGGCTTGGAATTCAGACCAGGATTGCCTAATTGGATTAGGATCTGCTAGAAATTCCTTCAGTGGTATCAGAGCTTTAGGGTTCCATTTAATCTGTAGCATGTTGATTAGATTGGTTGAATCTGGATCTCTGTATAATTGATACAAGTATGCTAAAACTCGTTTTTGATCAAAGTAACCTAGTTTAAAGTTTTGTTCGAAAAACGTTTTAGGGTTTTTCGCATGGTGTCGATCGTTGCCAATCCGGCATCGATCGACACAGGGCGAAAACCCGAATAAAATTTAGGGTTTTTCGCATGGTGTCGATCGATGCCAATCCGGCATCGATCGACACATGGCGAAAACCCGAATAAAACTTATGTTTCGCCTAGTGTCGATCGACGCAAGAGTTGTGTCGGTCGACACAGACCTCGCGAGATTGATGAATCGGTTCAATTGGATTGGACCGATTATCGAGCTTGGTTAATGATGGTTAAACACTAAGAATGGTTTATTGCGATTGGGTTGGTATCGACCGATGCTAATGTAGCATCGATCGACACTGACCGGTACTCAAAACCGGATCAATTGGATTGATCGGTTATCGCAGATTGGGTTTTGGTTAATCTGCATCGATCGACACTAAAGTAGTGTCGGTCGACACAAGATTCGATGGTTTAGGTTATGGAACCTGAAACCACAGAACCAAACCAAGACAAATCAACTAATTAGAAGAATTAAAACATAATAAAACTGAACGTTTTAAATGGTTCCGTTCCTCAACCAAATATCAAGTGATACTTGATGTCTTTCCAATCTTGTCAACTGTCAAGACCCATTTAATTGTGCGATAGACTTGCAGTGCAAGATATCCACAATTTCATGAGTAAGGCAGGAAGTAATCGTGTTGATGGGCTTGCAGTGCAAGGCATCAACAATTACATGACTGAAGAGATTGGTTTACTTGACTGGGCCATCAAAATCGTTTTGGGCTCAGAGACATCAGGTGGATTGGACATGAGATGTCAATCCACAACCAAGAGTTATATTGGATATAACTAGCAAAGAGTTGCTTACCTAGATAGCTAAAATTTGGGTGATAGCCAGTGGCTCACTTAAGTTTAGTGAAGTAAGGGTCTTGGATCATTATATTCATCTGAGGAAACATTGTTTGAATATAATGCGAGTTTTCTTAATAGTTAAGACTTCTCATTTCTTGAACATCATAACTAAAACCTCCCTTGTTTTTCAAGCTATGTCTAGCACAAACCATCGTAACAATTTCTCCCTGCGATCCGTCCTTGAGAAGGACAAGTTAAATGGATCAAACTTTCTTGAATGGTATCGGAACTTGAGAATTGTTATGAAACAGGAGAAAAAGGACTATGTCCTTGAGAAAGTTCTCCCCAAGAAGTACCAAGCCAATGCCTGGCAGTCAGATAAGGATGCTTGGAATAAGCATTCTAATGATGCGGTGGATGTGAGTTGTCTCATTTTGGCTACCATGAACTCGGAATTGCAGAAGCAATATGAGTACGTGGAGTCGCCAAAAGAGATGATCACTGGCCTGAAAAGTATGTTTCAGGAGCAGGCACGAACTCAGAGATACCAGACGGTTAGATCTCTGATTGAGTGCAAGCTACCAAAGGGCGAACCAGTTAGTCCTCATATCATTAAGATTATGGGTTATATTGATAACCTGGGGAAACTGGATTGTCCCATTAGCCAGGAGTTGGCTACTGACATCATTCTACAGTCACTGCCGTCAAGCTATGATCAATTTGTTATGAACTATAACATGAACAACTTGACGAAGACGTTGACTGAATTGCATGGGATGCTTAAGACTGCTGAACCTAACATCAAGAAGGACACCCCAAATGTCCTTATGGTACAAAAGGGTAAAAGGTTTAAGAAACTTGGTAAGAACAAAGGTGATGGCAAGACAAGCTCGATTGTGAATCCAAGCGAGTCTGGCCATGTTCCTAAGGTTAAAACCAGTCCTTCTGAAGATGTTAAGTGCCGTTATTGTAATGGTTATGGGCATTTGAAAAGAAACTGCAATAAATTCCTGGAAGATTATGAGAAGCTGAAGAAGACGTACGAGACTTCTTCTTCAGGTATTATGTTATAGAAGTAAATGTTACTTCTTATAGTCCTACTTATTGGGTATTGGATACCAGGTGTGGTACTCATATTTTGTGAAAATGTGCAGGGCCTGAGCAAAAGTAGGACTATGGAGAAAGGACAAGTGGATCTATGCGTGGAAATGGAGCAAGAGTTGCTGCATTAGCCGTAGGAGTATTTTATTTGTTTTCTTTTATGGCATGTTTTGAACTTAAAACTGCTACTATGTACCTGCTATGAGCAGAAAGATTATTTCTAATCCCTGCTTGGATATAGAAGGATATCAGTTTTCAAATTAAGAATAAGTGTTATTCATTTGACTACAGTGATATATTTTATAGTAGCAATCCATTAGAGAATGGACTTTATGTTCTAAACCAGAATGTGCCTAACTATAACATTAATACCAAGAGATTCAAGTCAAATGATATGAGTCAAACTTCTCTCTGGCATTGTCGTTTTGGGCTACATAAATGAGAAATAGACTCAGAAGCTCCATAGTGATGGGCTTTTGGGCTCATCTGATTGAGAATCATAATGAGTAAAGTGGATCTTGTTTATTAAGTAAAATGACAAAGGCTCCTTTCAACAGAGGTAGTGTTGATCGACACAAACGGTGCGTCGGTCGATACAGGTTGCAAACGATCAAAATGAAAGGGCCAGAAGCTTATTGGGCTTTATACATACGGATGTATATGGACCGATGAGCACTAGTGCTAGAGGAAAATTTCAGTACTTCATTACCTTTACTGATATTTTCAGAAGGTACGGTTATGCCTTATTTATAAGGCATAAGTCAGAATCTTTGAAAAGTTCAAAGAGTTCCAAAATGAAGTACAGAATCAATTTGGCAAAGGTATTAAACCTCTACGATGAGATCATGGAGGTGAATACTTAAATCAAGAATTTAGTGATCATCTGATAGACTGTGAAAGTGTTTCACAATTCACTCCTCCTGTATCGGACTTTATTAGATATGGTTCGATCAATGATGAGTCACTTAGATCTTCCATTATCCTTCTAAGAATACGATCTAGAAATGTCTGAGTTTACTTTAAATAGAGTTCCATCAAAATCAGTTACAGAGATACCACATGAGATGTGGAATGTAAATGTTTCTGATTTATCCATAATGGAGATTTGGAGTTGCGAGACTTATATAAAACGTTTAATCTCTGATAAGCTCACACCCAAATCTGATAAGTGCTACTTCATTGGTTGTCCTAACAAAACCAAGGCATGTTACTTTTACAACCAGTTCGAGAATAAATTGTTTGTTGCTCGGAACTATGTTTTCTTGAGAAAGACTTTCTTTCCAAGAAGAACAATGGGAGTAAAAGTACAAGTCGAAGAAATTCGAAAATCACAGGAGACTGCTCAACCTGATGAGGAAGAGCAGCAGTTGGATCTACAAAGAGTTGTAGAACCTGCACCTGTGGTGCCTAGAGTTTATAAAGGATCTGGTGAATGTATATTCGATATACATTTAAATGGCGAGTTTCTGAAGAAGTGTCGATCGACACAAAAGTTGCATCGATCGACACAGGTCGCGAACCAAATATTGATTTTGGTTTATGACTTAATTAACTACGGTTTGAATCTTGGTTAATTAGGTCGTGGTAAAAGTATACATATGAGATATGTGTGCGCGACTTTTACAGAAAACTGAAGCTCGCAGATCCGAAAGGATCCGTCACAAACCCGAGAAATATGGATTTCTCGTAACCAATTGCCGTGATCTACTGATCATTGAAAGTGACGGGCCTGCGAATTTTGAAGAAGCAATGATGGGCCTTGACTCCGAAAGTGGCTGAAAGCCGCTGAATTCGAAATGGGATCCATGTCACAGAACCAAGTATGACTTGGGCTGATTTACCCGATGGTGTAGAAACCATTGTGAGTAAATGGATTTTCAAGAAGAAAAGTTGACATGGATGGTTATATTCAGATGTACAAAGCAAGGTTGGTGGCAAAAGGTTTCAAGTAAATTCATGGTATCAACTGTGAAGAAACCTAATCCCAGTCACCGTGCTTATGCCCATTCGGATTCTCCTAGCAACCGCCACTCATAATGGTTATGAGATCTGGCAGATGGATGTGAAAACAGTTTTCCTTAATGCAATTCTGGAAAAAGGATGTGTACATGACACAACCTGAAGTTTTTCATTGATCCTAATGAAGCTAGGAAGATATGCAAGCTTCATCAAACCATTTATGGATTGAAGCAAGCATCTCGGAGTTGGAATCTTCGTTTTGATGAAGTAGTCAAAAGGTTTGACTTCGTCAGGAACGAAGAGGAACCGTATGTTTACAAGAGACTAGTGGGAGCGCAGTTGCATTTTTTTGGTATTGTATGTTGATAACATGCTACTTCTCGGAAATGAAGTTCCATTGTTTCAGTCTGTTAAGACTTGACTCGAAAGTTGTTTTTTCGATAAAATTATGGGAGAAACAGTATACATTCTTGGAATAAGAATCTATAGAGATAGATTGAATAAGCTAATTGGATTGTGTCAAGACACTTATAGTGATAAGGCCTTGCACATGTCCAATATGTAGAATTCCAAGAAGGGCTTCGTGCAAATGACTCTTGGTATTACTCTTAGCAAGACGCAGTGTCCTTCGACACACGCTGAGCAGGAGCGAATGAGGGTCAGACTACTGCTAAAGGCATTAGATGTCTTAAGATGTGATCTTAATTTTAGTGGGAGTTGTTGTTGTTAATTTTAGTTATGATATGATGTTCGTATAAACATAATTTGATTATGTTATTGAAATCTGACATCTGTATTATTTAATAATGGTTATTAAATAATGGTCCCAAAGTAATTTATGACATTTTATAGGTCATCAAGTATGTGACTTGATCATGAAACCCTATAGATAATAAATGACATAAATTATGATTGGTCCCTGGTAAAGGTTGTTAAAATGGGACATTAACAACCGCGTGAGACTAGTATGTGAGGTGACTGATGACTAAGTTTCATGGAGTCATTAATAAGAGTATTAAAGTCAATCACATAGATATGTGTTGGAGAACACAGGATCGGACATGACCCACTGATGAGAACTCTACGGGATAGTTATATAAGTGTCATGAGAGTTTTCATTACGACTATAGAGTATAGTCCTTAGACCTGAGTTCATCATATTTTCTTACATGTGAATTGGTCCGCTTTAACCTTGTCAAACGTCAGCCGTAACTGGTGACTATAAAGGCATTGATTGGGCGTATCATGAAGCGTGTGAAGAGACAGGGATGGAACAAGATGGGATTTGTCCCTCCTATATAACATGAGATAAATATCTCAGGGCCCATCGAAGATTTGATACTGAGAAATGTGTGGCCACACTCAAACGAGGTGATTGTCAGTCGTTTGTCTTGTCAGTATAAATCGGAGTTCGATGAACATGATCTTGGCTAAATAAGGGTGACACAGATCTTGCCTTATGCCAGATCGAGATATAGTGACGAAGGGATTATGGGAATAGATGATTCCAGTACAAGTGGGAGATTGTTGGGAATGTCCTGAAATCTATTGTACTTGCTCTTAAGTAAAAGTCGTATTGTCGAGATGAGACAATCATATGACACTAGACAGTCATAATGCTTTGCTAGAAGCCACTTATGATCAATGAGTTTAGAACTCATTGCTAGTGTTATATGATCCTACAGGGTCACACACCTAAGCAAATTGAATTATAAATTTATTGGAGTTTTATATTTAATATATTATATATATGTGATATATATAATATTATATATATATATGTGTGTTACACGTATAGTATATACTAATGTTTATGCATGTGCCACTAATTTGATTAATGGATGTGTAATGAACGAGTGTGTAAAGCTTCAATTAATTAATTGGGAGTGTGTAAAGCTTCAATTAATTAATTGGGCTCAGCCCACTTCTTTAATCTAAATGTTAGGTTAAACGAGTGCATATATATATATATATATAAGTTATGCGTGTGATGATCGATTAATAACAACACACACACAGCCGCTTACACCAAGAAACCCTAGAGAGACGAATTGTTCATTGTAATTTTGAGATTTGATCTCAACGGCACTAGCATCCCGATCCGATCCAGTTTGTGTGCGTGTGGATACCAGTAGAGGCGCAGCACTTGAGGCGCTTTCAGATCTCGATTACTTGCAAAACTTCCGCTGCTAATCACCAGGTAATCCTGAGATCCCATTGATTCAATTACATGAACCCTAGATCCTAGGTTTGGAATTCAGACCAGGATTGCCTAATTGGATTAGGATCTGCTAGAAATTCCTTCAGTATGGGCTTGTCATAATTGGTAGGGAAGATGTAGATTTTGGCATTCGGAGATGGTTGGGATGAGTATACCAATTCTTGATCTAGCTGATCCGCCTTGCAAACGTCAAGTGTGTAGATGTCGAAAAGCATAAATTGGTCATCTTCATCATCTTTCTCTTCTTCTGTGTCAGATTCCTCTGAAGATTCATTTCCATGTTCAACCACCATTGCGATGACGGTGTCATCCGTTGGTTCATGATCGAGAGAGAATATCGATTCAATGTCTGGATCATCAATGTCTTCATTCTGGGCTAGATGGCCAATTAGTTTGTCTCTCTTGCTTTTGTTTGGGCACTGTTTTTCATAATGTCCTTTCTTGTTGCAGATGTAGCATCGGTCTGATTTTTTGAAGCCTCTTCTCTTTTTTCTTCTGAAGAAATTCCATCTTTTTCCGTGAAACAACTAAGGATACATCTTTTGCCATTTTTTTCTTTGATTTCTTCTCTTTTACGAAGCTTGAGGAGAAACTGCACTTCTTCTGCTTACATTTGATTGAAAGTTCAAGACGGTCACATGCTTTTCCAAGAAGCTTTCCTTGCTCTTGAAGCTGCTTGAAGAATTTCTGGTGGTTGCATACCTTTTCAAGAGCTGCAAGTGACATATGGTATATTTCTCCCAACGAAGCTTGGTTAAGAGCCATATTTTTGAGAAATAATATACATGAAGTCTCATTTCCAAGTGGTTCTGGAAGTGAGTTCAAGTAAGCTTGCTTGAGGTTGACGTCATCTATTCCATTCAAAGCGTATAATCGTTTTGACATCCTTTCGTAGTGTCTTTCTAGATCCTTTCTTTTGAAAGAGCATCACCTCATGCTAAGATAATATTCTATCGCTTGGATGGTGTAATGATTTCATGTACCAAGAAACTCATTTTGGATGTGTCCAATCAAAGCATCAATCGTGGGGGACTGGCATATTTGTAGTTGCCGGTAATCGCCAAGACTAATCCACCATTGTCCGAGGCGGCCATGGAGCTTATAGACCATCTTGTCTATAACTGTGGGAAGAGTAGCTCATTGATTAAGCATTTGTTCAGTAAGCCATGTGTTCATCTCGTAGATGTTGTCTCTCCATTTCGATGGTGGGATATTATCAAAGGAAAACCCAACATGTGGTTCATTGTGAACCCTTGGATTACAATCTGGTGGAGAATGAGCTTTGCGAGGCTCTCTCCTATCTTCATATATGTTTCCTTCACTTTCCATATCTTCTTCTTCTTCTTCTACAGTTGGTTCTGCCATCATGAAGCTTGAAATGATAACTTCTTCGTCTGAACTTTCTTAAGACTTTTTTTGTTTTGCGGTTTTATACGACACCTTTTCCTTGTTTTGCTAGTTCTTCAAGAGGTAGATATTGGATTAATAGCATGTTCCACCATGAACTATGGTTTGCTCTTTTCTAGTAAAGCTTGGGTCTTTGATGATTCTGGCATGGTTTCTTTTGGACTTTCAATGGTTGATTGCTTTCTCTTTGTAACATGTTTCTCCTAAACAATATTGGTTGGTAAGAAAGAGGAAGAGCCAAAGTGGCTTGGGTATTGGGAGAAAGAGAGAGGTTGTGTAACGCCCCTTTCCCATTCTCCGCTGACCGTCGAGCTGACCGATCAACAATCAAACAAGAACATGACCGATCGAACCCGAGCAAGTCGAACAGGAAAAGTTCGTCACAAGACGAAGCAAGAGACAGATCGGTTTGAAACGAAGGCTCGCACCAACCTATCCTTGACTCCGCTATCCTCGCTTCCATAGTACAAGTCGGTCGTCCTGCACTACTTCTGCGAGTTGTGTCGGTTCGGACAAAACACAATATCAGGAAAGCATATTCATATCTGAGTAAATCAAACGTTCATCACAACGTTTAATCATCACTTTAAAAGAAATCGTTTACATCAATGAATAATCAACACGCAAATCAATAAAAATGGTTGTAAGACAAACCGAGAGAAAAAAAAACCCCAAATACATCAAATCAAAACTTCCCACAAGCAATCCCAAAACTACACCGAGGACCTCCCGCGTCCGTCGCATCTTAACATGAAAACACAAAAAGAGTCTAATGAGCGATCTAAGATCACCCAGTGAATCGGCTCCCCACTACGGCTTCTAGTCTATCTATCATCTATAGCTTCCCGCCCGAAAACCCCAAAATAACAATCAATCAACAAATAGCCGATCATACACTACCACGTCATGTCGAGCCCACACACAATCAATTGCCAAAAGAACAGGAAGGCGATTAGAGGAAATCGGGAACACTGCGGCACATGTCCCCGATTGAGACTCGATCTATCTACCGCGTAACACCAACTACACCAAAACACAACGCTGGGCCCCTACGATCTCGGTAGCTTCCAGGGGTTTCCACTGTTACCGACATGGTAACTAACCCTCGACTCCTGGTCCTCAACACCAAGTCCAACGGCCAGGACACCGTTCTCTTTCCATCGATACGCGGTGACTCCGACTACCCCTAGATAGTCCAAGCTTCCATGCAGTCCGGCCCTAGGACATTACCCCGTATTCTCCGGACCACACACCTACCGGCGTCACTCAGTAGGTTAACGCCATAACCGGAATCACCACGGCCCGGTTAGCCACTACCCGAGGATCCAATCAGGTCGGAAGTACCGGAACGTATACACACACTTAGACTTGCGGGATCTAACGCACCCTAGAGTCCTAGTGCAGAAATGTAAACACGCAGACTCGCTTGGACTCTAGCAATCAATCTCAATCAATAACAACAATCAACTCAACACCGCTTCCCGCAAGTCTACTCACACACACCACACTGCCCCCTTACTCAGCACCATACCGAGTCAGCGGTTACGACTTAACCGGTCCCATGACCAGATTAAGTATCTACACGGATCGCTCGGCCCAACACCGAGACAATCTAAAGGCCTGCACAAAAGGTCAACCACAACCACACAGCAACACAATCACGCAATCAATAGTCTACTCGGCCCAACACCGAAGTAGACACACAATCACACAAACACCACACAAACATGCATATTAGGGTTTCTAACGTCTTTTAACCAATTTACGCCCGCTACCTTGGATTATCATCTTGCTAACCCGTAGACGGTTCACCAATCATAACAATTCTCATTTCTTAACCAATCCTAATCATCTTTTAACAACTCCTCGATCCGTCGGTTTAGATCTAGTAGCTTACTAAACTCCCCGACGTCTCATCATTCATTACTTAATTCATTTAACCTCGGGAAACCGACACCATTCATATTCTATACATTCGTTCAGGTTTTACTCCATATTTTAACTCGTCTTAATTCCCGTATATAGATTCATTTCATACCGTTCTTTACTTATATATATATATATATATATATATATATATATATATACGGCCCTAATCATGCAACGACTATATGAATGCATCACGCAATGATATTACCAACCTAGCGGCACTCAACAGGTTTAATCCATTTACGTTAGCATGCCTCTTTAACCCTAGCCGGTTTAACATGAACTCAATCACTCAATTCAGAGTTCAATTCAATATAAACGGGTATGCATTCCTAACTCGATGGTTTCCCATTTAATGTTCTATATGTATCTACGGTGTTTGAGCCGACTCACAGTGATTTTGCGGAACGGCGGACCGGATGCGGATACGATCTCCCGAAACCCGAACTAAACCCGAACCTCTCCGAATACCCGAACACGAACTCCCGAACACTCCGAACTACCGAACAACCGTCAAACCGATCGTTGACCGGCTCGTTTTCCGGCGTTGATCGCGTTGACCGGCGGCGTTGACCGGCGTTGACCGAGGCTGACCGTTTACCATTGACCGTTGACCAAGCTAACCGGTTGACCACGAACCGAGAATCCAATTAACCGGTTTAGGTAAACCGGGTTAAAGTCAAAGTGTTGACCGAGAGTTGACCGGTTACCTAAACCGATCTAAACCCAACCAAATTAGCTCCATTCTTGAACCAACACATTTGAACCAACCCCTGGACGAACCGGCTGAAGATTTGAAGGTGGAAGAAGCATCTCCGGCGACTACTCCGGCGTTGACCACGGCGGCTCCGGCGTTGACCGCGGCGGCGGTGACTTTTCCGGTGACTTCCGATGGCGAACCACACACCAATCTGCTCCTTTTGATGAGATCTACCCACCCATGGCCTTGAATCACTAAGATCTGATGAAGAGAGAGAGAGAGAGTTATCCCAAGAACCCTAAGCCGCGATTTCTTCTTCACCGGATTCCGGCGATCTCCGGCGACGGCGGCGACGGTGGCTGGTTGGAAAATGAAGAGGAGGATGAGATGAAGCTCCTGGGCTTTGTAGAGCGTGATTTGGATCTAAGAGGAGAAAGTTATGTGCTTTCTTGTGTGAGAAGCTATGAAGAACACCTTTTGTTCTTGAAGTAGATTGCTTGAAGATGCAAGAACTTGATGAATTTGTTGAATGTTTCTGGAGAGAATGAGAGAGTGTTGTCGACAGAGAGATACTAGAGTAAAGATTCAGATCACCAAAATGACCAAAAGGGATGAATAGTAGAGATTCCTTGCATGCATACACTTTTCCTCATGCATCCATTGTGGTGATGCCACCTCTCCCTTAAAGCTGGTGACCTTGGGAGCTCACAGCTGTCCCTGGTGAGTTTTTGAAGTCCACTAAGGCCCATTAGCACCGGCCCAATCCAATAAAACCCCTCCTTAGCTTGACTAAACACTTTTGCTTGGTTTGCTCGTTTTCCCGATAATTGTTTTAATAAATATCAGGCGATTCCCATAAATATTCAAACCTCCATAAACTGATTCTTCTTTATTTTATATGAATTTAGCAACTTGAATCACTTCATTTGGAGTTTCTTAGCTCTCGTTAATATTTTCCGAAGTTTACCCGGTTTAGTCGGTTTTCCAACTGATACTCCGAAATATGCGTTTCTGCTCCGTTTCTTCGAATTCTGGTCTTGTAAATGTTCTTTATGGTTTAGAAAGTGAACATTTGGCCAGTCTCGTCTTCCGTCTCGAATTTTGGGTTTGGCAAAATTACGATTTTGCCCCTGTTGACTTTTCTTCTGCCCGTTGACCATATTTTTGGATACGGGGTATCACATTCTTCCCCACTTACAGGAATTTGGTCCCCGAATTCTCCTTCACTACCAGACTTTGAATTGGCACCAAATCCTGCAAGTTGCTCCGACACTAGCTTCTAACGCTTTCTTATTTGAACACTGCTGCATATCTCTAACTTCTGACATTCGTGCTCTCTTTCCACCTTCTTTCCTATAACTGATCCTTAAACTGATTCCCCAACGACCATTCTTTATCCCAGCTCTTAGTCTTGTTCACCTTGTTTCACCTCACTCTTCACTGGCTTCATAAGTCTCGAACTTCAGACTTACTCGCTGCTAGCTTCTTTGCTTGCTTTCCCATTTCTGACTTCCCCACTTCGCTTCGACTTCCATGTCTTTCACGATACTGGTTTGTCTCCCCGAAACACTCTTCAAGAATTTTCATTCCCAACCTGACGTCATTACGGCTCTAACTCCATTCACACTGATAACCCCACTCTGATTCTAATACGACCTCTTCCTTCTCACACGTCTTGGTTTCTGAATCCGACTTTCCTAACTTTCCACTTCACTCCCACTGACGGCTTCGCTCTGGTTTCTACACGGCCACTGTCGCTAACGGTCCTCAAATCTCTTTTTGCTAACCCATCATACTGACCGCTTCGCTCTTCCAGTTGCCCTGCACTGACACACTTTCCACCGACTATCCATACCAACTGTTTCACTTCCCGGGTCAACTTGTCTCATGGATTCTTTACACTTCATTTCGCTTTCGGGTTCGGGTTCGGTCTCGTATTCGTATCGCATCGTCCACTCCGTCCTACATTCAACACAACAACTTTCACTGGAGCGGTGAAATTCAAACCAATCCATTCCCTGATATCACTTCCTCATAGAGATATAGTTAGTTAATCATGTACCCGATGGTCACCCATGATTAAGTAACGATATTCTATAGTTCCGCTTTCTCGCGAATCGACAGTCGAATACAACCATTCTCAAGTTAGCTCAACACCTTAAACGAAAATGTTCTAACACTTCTATTTGCCACAACTAACGATTGCGATAAAATGAAACTACTCAACCAAATACCTTACCACGCCACTCACACTCCGCACATGCTAAGCATGCCATAACACTAGCACCTTCACAGTGCTACACCACAAACGAAAGACAACCCTAACTATCCAATGCACCACACAAGCATTAGATAAAACACGCAAGCAATTAACGCAAAAGCAAACAATTACCACACACAACCAAACAATCATCAGATCGCTCCGGATATGTCGTCAGTCTGGGTTTTGGTTATGATGAACGGTCATCAGTTCCGCTCATCATCAGACTTCACATGGTAATTCGTTTGCATCCCAAAACCATCTCACGCATGCAAACAATTACTACGAAAGTCATAATGATAAGTTGAACAATCTGCATCACATACATACACAAAAACAACAACACACACATGTTTCGAGGTTTGTAGAAATACATAAGGAAACAGAAATACAACCACAAGATGTCCGTCATCAACAACCCAACCGAAAAACTGCACCGCCATATCCTGGAGATGTTCAAAACAACATACGAAAACCGTCGATCTGGTTACACACAAACAACACAGTTAGTGCCCAACTCACCTGGCCTAACTATCCTAGTCCTAACAGCCCCAACACGACCGGAATGCCATACATAGACGGCATCGCGGCTCGCGATGGTAACCACTGGCAGGTGCGCCGGGAGGGTGTGGTGGGTGCGCATCTCTGGTCGGCGGTCCGACCTGCTGCGGCTCTGCCATCGAACACAACTGCGCTACATGACCTCTGCGACCACAAATCTCGCAAGCCAGAACGGGCGCAGGGCGTGGCCCACGGTAACACTCTGACGCCTGATGATCTGTCGCTCCACATAACTGACAAGAAGAAATTGACCCCGAAGAAGGCTCCTGAAAACACTCGGCTGCTCGATGTCCCTGACCTCCACAAATCTGACAAACAACTGGCGCTGAACGGGACCGACGAGAAGTGGAACGACGGGAACAAGTGGATGCTCTGTATCCCTCATCTCCACACCTCCTGCATGACCTCAAAAGTCTCGGTGGCTGCACCAATGGTGGCTGCGCTACAGGTAACTGCACGGCTGGCTGCTGAATAACTGGCAGCCGAATAAGCTCAGCGTCTCTGCGACTCGGTCCAGGTCGACACTCCTCAGGCAATGGGGCACGATGCGGCTCTGCGTCTGACGTACGCGGTCCGGGTCCCGCGACTGGACAAGTCGGTGCAAGATGACCGTCCATACCACACACCTGACAATAGTAAGGGCTCGGTACCGGCTGATATGTCTCACAGTAACGCGGATCAACTGGTCGTGGACACCAATATAGATGAAAACCCTGAACTCGGCAGGCGCTACATGTGCGGTATACTGGCATCTGCGGTACTTAATCTGGCGTGTCTGCTAGTGGCATCTCAGGTGGTACAACTGGCTCGGTCGGTGGTGCCTCTGGAGATGTAACTGACTCGAACTGCGTGCCCAACCCCGACGTCGACATCGGCTCGACTCCTGTGGCCGACTCCCTTGCTGAGTGTGGCTCGGTACCATCGGGTGAGGGAGCTCCTGACCTCAGAGGTGATCCTGGCTGGTGATGTGGCCCAACCCGCTGCTCTAAAACGTCCGCAAGTATCGCCATCTACTTGTCCATGTATTGCACCCACTGCACCTGCTGCTCCGGGTCTACCGGCTCCATATCCATGTCGAGGGCTGCGTGTAACGGATCTAACTGAAAGTCCTCCCCACCAAGTGGAATGAAGTCTGACTCATTTAGACTGAAAGGTAACGGCACCTTACGTGCCTCAAGCATCGGCGGATGTATCGCTGGTGGTGCCATAGGCGCCTCAAACTGTGGTGGTAATGATGGCAACCCATAATCTATGAATCCCAAATATCCCATCACTCCTACGGTCGGGTCTGCGGTACTTGCGTCGTCCTGTAGAGATGGAGGTAATGGATCAGGTAATGGCCTCCAATCTACAGCGGCTGCTCTCGCTCCCTGGTGCACTCGTGGAACGAATGACGGTCGATCTGATGCCCGAGAACCCTGTGACTGTCCCTGCTGTGCTATCCTCAGACCTGCCTGATGCTGGTCCACCAAAGCCTGATACTCTGCTCGTGTCATCCGACGCTCACCCATACTGCTCGCGGCAATCTCACACACCCAATGCACACACCCACCCACAATCCTTCCAGGGACACGCTGCTGTTGACTGCAATCAAAACCACAAATAAACATTAGTACACATAATATCAATTTTCTACCCCATCCCAACCCCGGTTTTACAGACGCGGCTCGGTTTCTTAATGGATGCTTGGGTATGACACAATTTTGACTCGATAAAACCACGGAAAACACTCAGAAATGAATAGCTTTGAAACCCATGCAGAACCATGCTCTGATACGACCTTTCTGTAACGCCCCTTTCCCATTCTCCGCTGACCGTCGAGCTGACCGATCAACAATCAAACAAGAACATGACCAATCGAACCCGAGTAAGTCGAACGGGAAAGGTTCGTCACAGGACGAAGCCAGAGACAGATCGGTTTGAGACGAAGGCTCGCACCAACCTATCCTTGACTCCGCTATCCTCGCTTCCATAGTACAAGTCGGCCGTTCTGCACTACTTCTGCGAGTTGTGTCGGTTCGGACAAAACACAATATCTGGAAAGCATATTCATATCTGAGTAAATCAAACGTTCAGCACAACGTTTAAGCATCACTTTAAAAGAAATCGTTTACATCAATGAATAATCAACACGCAAATCAATACAAGATGGATGTAAGCCGAACCGATAGAAAAAAACCCCAAATACATCGAATCAAAACTTCCCACAAGCAATCCCAAAACTACACCGAGGACCTCCCGCGTCCGTCGCATCTTAACATGAAAACACAAAAAGAGTCTAATGAGCGATCTAAGATCACCCGGTGAATCGGCTCCCCACTACGGCTTCTAGTCTATCTATCATCTATAGATTCCCGCCCGAAAACCCCAAAATAGCAATCAATCAACAAATAGCCGATCACACACTACCACGTCATGTCGAGCCCACACACAATCAATTTCCAAAAGAACAGGAAGGCGATTAGAGGAAATCGGGAACACTGCGGCACATGTCCCCGATTGAGACTCGATCTATCTACCGCGCAACACCAACTACACCAAAACACAACGCTGGGCCCATACGATCTCGGTAGCTTCCAGGGGTTTCCACTGTTACCGACATGGTAACTAACCCTCGACTCCTGGTCGTCAACACCAATTCCAACGGCCAGGACACCGTTCTCTATCCATCGATATGCGGTGACTCCGACTACCCCTAGATAGCCCAAGCTTCCATGCAGTCCGGCCCTAGGACATGACCCCGTATTCTACGGACCACACACCTACCGGCGTCACTCAGTAGGTTAACGCCATAACCGGAATCACCACGGCCCGGTTAGGCCACTACCCAAGGATCCAATCGGGTCGAAAGTACCGGAACGTATACACACACTTAGACTTGCGGGATCTAACGCACCCTAGAGTCCTAGTGCAGAAATGTAAACACGCAGACTCGCTTGGACTCTAGCAATCAATCTCAATCAATAACAACAATCAACTTAACACCGCTTCCCGCAAGTCTACTCACACACACCACACTGCCCCCTGACTCAGCACCATACCGAGTCAGCGGTTACGACTTAACCGGTCCCATGACCAGATTAAGTATCTACACGGATCGCTCGGCCCAACACCGAGACAATCTAAAGGCCTGCACAAAATGATACCGTTTTTTACTTATATATATATATATGCATATACGGCCCTAATCATGCAACGACTATATGAATGCATCACGCAATGATACTACCAACCTAGCGGCACTCAACAGGTTTAATCCATTTACGTTAGCATGCCTCTTTAACCCTAGCCGGTTTAACGTGAACTCAATCACTCAATTCACAGCTCAATTCAATATAAACGGGTATGCATTCCTATCTCTACGGTTTCCCATTTAATGTTCTATATGCATCTACGGTGTTTGAGCCGACTCACAGTGATTTCGCGGAACGGCGGATCGGATGCGGATACGATCTCCCGAAACCCGAACTAAGCCCAAACCTCTCTGAATACCCGAACACGAACTCTCGAACACTCCGAACTACCGAACAACCGTCAAACCGATCGTTGACCGGCTCGTTTTCTGGCGTTGATCGCGTTTACCGGCAGCGTTGACCGGCGTTGACCGAGGCTTACCGTTGACCATTGACAGTTGACCAAGCTAACCAGTTGACCACTTCTCTGAACCGGTTGACCACGAACCAAGAATCTAATTGACCGGTTTAGGTAAACTGGGTCAAAGTCAAAATGTTGACCGAGAGTTGACCGGTTACCTAAACCGATCTAAACCCAACAAAATTAGCTCCATTCTTGAACCAACACATCTGAACCAACCAATGGACGAACCGGCTGAAGATTTGAAGGCGGAAGAAGCTTCTCCGGCGACTACTCCGGCATTGACCACGACGGCTCCGGCGTTGACCACAGTGGCAGTGACTTTTCCGGAGACTTCCGACGCGAACCACACACCAATCTGCTCCTTTTGATGAGATCTACCCACCCATGGCCTTGAATCACTAAGATCTGATGAAGAGAGAGAGAGTTATCCCAAGAACCCTAAGCCGTGGTTGCTTCTTCACCGGATTCCGGCGAGGTCCGGCGACAGCGGCGACGGTGGCTGGCTGGAAAATGAAGAGGAGTACGAGATGAAGCTCCTGGGCTTTGTAGAGCGTAATTTGGGTCTAGGAGGAGAAAGTTATGTGCTTTCTTGTGTGAGAAGCTATGAAGAACACCTTTTGTTCTTGAAGTAGATTGCTTGAAGATGCAAGAACTTGATGAATTTGTTGAAAGTTTCTGGAGAGAATGTGAGAGTGTTGTCGACAGAGAGAGACTAGAGTAAAGATTCAGATCACCAAAATGACCAAAAGGGATGAATAGTAGAGATTCCTTGCATGCATACACTTTTCCTCATGCATCCATTGTGGTGATGTCACCTCTCCCTTAAATCTGGTGACCTGGGGAGCTCACAGCTGTTCCTGGTGAGTTTTTGAATTCCACTAAGGCCCATTAGCACCGGCCCAATCCGATAAAACCCCTCCTTAGCTTGACTAAACACTTTTGCTCGGTTTGCTCGTTTCCCCGATAATTGTTTTAATAAATATCAGGCGATTCCCATAAATCTTTAAACCTCCATAAACTGATTCTTCTTGATTTTAGATGAATTTAGCAACTTTAATCACTTCATTTGGAGTTTCCTAGCTCTCGTTATGATTTCCGAAGTTTACCCGGTTTAGTCGGTTTTCCGACCGATACTCCGAAAAATGCGTTTTGCTCCGTTTCTTCGAATTTTATCTTGTAAATGTTCTTTATGGTTTAGAAAGAAAACATTTGGCCCATCTCGTCTTCCGTCTCGAATTTTGGAAAAATTACCATTTTGTCCCTGGGTTTGCTAAAATTACGATTTTGCCCCTGTTGACTTTTCTTCTGCCCATTGACCATATTTTTGGATACGGGGTATCACAGGTTGTGTTTGGACCATGTATGGTGGGGTGTAGATCGAATAGGGTATGAAGAGATCATATGGCATTTGGGTTTGATTTTTGGGCTGTTTTTGTAAGGATTGTAACTGGACCTTTAGTCATTTTAGTTCTGACTCTTTTTGGTCAATAAGGGGTAAAGGCATAGAAATAGTGGTTGCAAGGTGGAGGAGTTCTTGGTGAAGATAGGGTATCTTTTTGTTTATTTATTTTATAGAAAGATCCAAAACAGTTACCTTTCGGTATATTTGACTCCAGATGTGATTTTGAGTCATTGCGTTTTCGGTCTTCCAGTTTAGAGTTGCTTCGGCTGGACTGATATGCTTCGTTGAACCATCTGGATTTTTTTATGTTTGGATTTTTTATCTTCCATGAGTGCCTGACATTTCCTTGTTCAAACTCCAGTGGTGGAAAGTTCGGTTCTTGAGATGTTGGAGGACCGAACATGTAACAGTCTTTAACATCTTCTTGTTCAGAGGTTGAAGGAGCTTCTCTTTGGTACAAGGCATAGTATTCAAAATTTCTTCCACTAGGTTCTCCAAGGAGGCCAAATTCTGGATCTCCTGCTTCATATCGTTCTTTTAGCATTTGTTGAGATGATTTTCTTCTTCTCATTCTTTTCTTTGGAGCTTCATCTTCGTCTGAGTCATCCATTAAGCCTTGCAGACAATCATACACATCAAAGAAT
Source organism: Orychophragmus violaceus (assembly GCA_030180135.1). Classification (NCBI taxonomy): domain Eukaryota; kingdom Viridiplantae; phylum Streptophyta; class Magnoliopsida; order Brassicales; family Brassicaceae; genus Orychophragmus; species Orychophragmus violaceus. Next base: position 91,925,862 of record CM058239.1, on the reverse strand, counting down.
TTGTGACCGGTTTAATCAGAGAACGAGTATATCGGTTATCCGGATGAGTCGAAAGAATTTATTGGGACTCCGGGTAGATATTGTTTCATGGCCCTTGAGTCTCCAAATGGAGATGTCATATTAATCTCGGTGCAGAAAGCTGAAAAGTCGTGATTTTTCACCGTCTTGTGATTTGAAAGGTATTTCTATGGCACCGTTTTTTCTTCTGTTAATTGATGAGTCTACACACTGTATTGGTGTACTTATTTCATGGAGCTTCTCATAATTTGTCACCCAAGACTCCATAAGAAACTTGATAAGCTCATTTCTGAGGATTTGGCTAGGGATATGGATGCATGATGAACTGTGTTGTGATTCTAGTTGAATGAGCAGTGCATCCTCTGTGTCTCGTGAAAGACTTATAACCACGGCATGATTTTGGACCCAATATGCCATCTGGTGGTGGAGTGTTTCTGCATATGTATTTCCGATTTGTGGAGCGCTTGTGATTTGCAAATGGATTTCAATGTCTTGGTAGATGTGGAGGTCTTCGAGTGCCACGTTGAAATTTGGGAAAAGTGTTACAAACATCATACCCGCATTCAAAGTTTTTTGAAGAGTTGCAATGCAAGCATGTTGGTACTCTCGGTATCTTGTATCCAGTAGGCGACTCTTGCAAAAACTATACCTTTTCTTCCATGGAGGGTTAGTGCCAAACGGATTTCTCCGTAGTGGAGATGATTATAGTTCTGGTCTCTCCATTGTTGAATCATGCCTTCGTTAAGTCGGAGAGGGGTCATTTGTTCTGCTTCAGTTGTTGGGACTAGGTGATGTTCTAGCTGTGAAGCTAAAACGTGTTCTTTGGAAGCATGTTTGTTAGGACCAAACACATGCTTTATGACTTTAGGTAAGGTGGAGTTTGGTTTGGTGAAGGCTTTATATGGATTAAGTAAAGGTAGTTGGGTAATAGGAACTTGACTTTCATCACTCACATATTCTACTTCATAAAGGTAGTCTATTTTACTAGAGTTGGATCTTCTGAAAGAGGGTAGGTTGGACAAGGTAGATATAATTTCCATGGTGTAAATTGAAACCAGAAACCAAGACAAAGTGCTATGTTCCTTATTTATCCTTTGAAGTAATAATACACCATAAGTTGTTCCTTTTACGATATAAATTTAAAATATATTAAATAAGTTTGGTAAGTTTGATAAACAGTGTTGAAAATATATGTGGAGTAAGATAATATCAATATAGTAATTATGAGAGAGTTGAATAAGATGTAAAAATCTAAAAAACTAAACCATATAATATTCTTTATGGTTTCTACTATAATACCAATAGTTGAGAAGAGTTGTAACCAAGCCAAGTAAGTTGAGTTTGAGAGTTCTTAAGAATCCCTTGTAAGATACTTTGAGATACTTTGAGTGTTCTAAGTGAATAAAGCTTCCCCCTTTTGTTATATATCTTAAACTTTCCCTTTAAACATTATCAATAAAACACATTTGATCCTAAAAACATCTTATGTGGTTGTACGTACTATGTGTATGTAAATTTGGTATCAAAGCCATGGTAGTATAAGCTTTGGTTCTTATCTTTCTACGAAGTTCTAATATCCATGAGTTGTCTCCTACCATAAGTAAGTATGGAAGGTATGTATTGTGGTTGCCACCTAGTGGATCATCTACATCAGAAATCCTACTATGCTAAGAGAAAAGAGTATGGAAAAAAACCATAAGGTTATAATGCTCGAGTACCTTGAGGTTTTATATAATAGAATATTGCCTCGGTTATGTAGAAAAACACCTTATGCATTTTTCTCTCTATATTCTTAGCGTTAAAGTTTGTAAAAGGAACAACTTATGGTCTATTATTAGTTCAAATGATAGATAAGTAACCTAGCATATTGGTTTCTGGTTTCACCATGGAAAGTATAGATATCTACCTTGTCCAACCAACCCTCTTTCAGAAGATTCAACTCTAGTAAAATAGACAACCTTTATGAAATATAGAATACATGAGTGATGATAATAAAGTTCCTATTACCCAACTACCTTTACTTAATCCATATAAAGAATTCACCAAACCAAACTCCACCTTACCTAAAGTCATAAAGCATGAGTTTGGTCCTAACAAACATGCTGCCAAAGAACTCGTTTTAGCTTCATAACTAGAACAACACTTAGTCCCAGCAACTGAACCAGAACAAATGATCCCTCTCCGACTCAGCGAATGGATGATTCATCAATGGAGAGCCCATGGCTATACTTTTTGTTGCAAGAGTTGCCCTACTGGATACAAGATACCGAGAGTACCAACATGCTTTCATCGCAAAACTTCAAACAACTTTGAATGCGGGTACGGTGTTTATAACACTTTCCCAAAATTCAATGTGGCCCTCGAAGAACCACAAATCTAGCAAAACAAGCAAATCCAGCTGCAAATCATAGGCGCTCAACAAATAGGAAATACATATGCAGCAACACTCCACCACCAGATGGTGCATCGGTCCAAAATCATGCCATGGATCTAAGTCTTCCACGAGACACAGAGGATGCACTGCTTATTCAATTGGAACCACAAAACAGTCCATCAGACATCCATATCCCTAGCCAAATCCCCAGAAATGAGCTGATCAAGTTGCTTCCAGAGTCTTGGGTACAAAATTATGAGAAGATCCATGAAACCAGTACACCAATACAATGTGTAGACTCATCAATTCACAGAAGAAAAGACGGTGCCATAGAAATAGCTTTCAAATCACAAGGTGGTGAAAAACCACGACCTTCAGCTTTCTGCACCGAGATTAATATGATCTATCCATCTGAAGACTCAAGGTCCATGAAACAATATATACCCAGAGTACCAATAAATTATTTCGACTCATCCGGAGAACCGATATACTCGTTCTCTGATTCAACCGGTCACAAATTCTATTATGTATGTGATTGTCCGCAATGCTTAATGGATGACTCAGATGAAGATGAAGCTCCAAAGCAAAGAAGGAGAAGAAGAAAATCATCTCAACAAATGCTGAAGTAATGATATGAAGCATGAGATCCAGAAGTTGGTCTTCTCGGGGAAACTAGTGGAAGAAATTTTGAATACTGTGGCTGTGATTGGTGTTTAAACTGTAAAGGTTGTAGAGACTTTAATGTTTTTAAAGTATTTAAATTGTAATTTTTTCCAATCAGACTTTAACCAACTAACAGTCTTAAAAGTGCTCCTTAAATTTCTCTCAGTCTTTTTCTTTGTATCTATTTGTTGTTACGTTCAATTTTTCAGTTTTTTTTCTACAACCTATTAATTGTGCCTTTTATTTTTTTAAAGTCACAGTCATTAAAGTCAAAAATTATATAGTCATAAAAGCTCACAGTTGTTACCAATCACAACCTATGTCTTGTACCAAAAAGAAACTCCTTCAACCCCTGAGCAAGAAGATGTTAAAAACTGTTCCTTGTTCAGTCCTCCAACATCTCAAGATCTGACTTTTTCACCACTGGAGTTTGAACAAGGCAATGTAAGGCACTCATGGAATATCAAAAATCCAAATATAAAAAATCCAGATGGTTCAATGATACAGATCAGTGCAGCCGATGCAACTCTAAACTGGCAAACCGAAAACGCAATGACTCAAAATCACATCTTGAGTCAAATTGACCGAAAGGTAACCGTTTTGATTCTCTCTATAAAAGAAATAAACAAAAAGATAACCTCTCTTCACAAAGAATTCCTCCACCTTGCAACCACCGTTTCTATGCCTTTACCCCTTATGTACCAAAAAGAGTCAGAACTAAAATCACTAAAGGTCCAGTTACAATCCTTACAAAAACAGCCCAAAAATCAAACCCAAATGTCATATGATCTCTTCACACCCTATCCGATCTACACCCATACCTGGTCCAAACACAACCTCTCTCTTTCTCCCAAGACCCAAGCCACTTTGGCTCTTCCTCTTTCTTACCAACCAATATTGTTGAGCAGAAACATGTTACAAAGAGAAAGCAATCAACCATTGAAAGTCCAAAAGAAACCATGTCAGAATCATCAAAGACCCAAGCTCTACAAGAAAAGAGCGAACCATAGTTCATGGTTGGAACATGCCAGTAATCCAATATCTACCTTTCTTGAAGAGGTAGCAAAGCAAGGAAAAGGTGTCGTACAAAACCGCAAAACAAAATATTCTCTCTTGATGATGAACCAACGGATGACACCGTCATCGTAATGGTGGTTGAACATGGAAATAAATCTGAAGAGGAATCTGATATAGAAGAAGAGAAAGATGATGAAGATGACCAATTTATGCTTTTCGACATCTACACACTTGACGCTTGCAAGGCGGATCAGGTAGATGAAGAATTGGTATACTCATCTCAACTATCTCCGAAAGCCACAATATACATCTTCCCTACCAAGTATGACAAGCCCATGGCTGCTGTAGCCTTCTTTGACACCGGAGCTGCATATTCCATCATCAAGCCAGATTTACTTCCGTCCTCCCACTGGAACTCTTGCTCAGTACCATTCAGAGCAGCTAACGGCCAGATTTTCCATATCACCCTTATCAGTAAGCATATATATATCCAACTCTTTCCAGGATATATGGTCAAATCTAGAGTATACGGGTATGATCTTCCTAAGAAAGAACTTAATTATATTTGGATTTGATATCCTCCACAGCTTTAAAAGAGTATCATAGCATCCAAAAGGCCTTAAAAAAGAACCACTTTTTACCTTGGACAACAATTTCTCATCTCTATCCTATGGAGATTCTTAACCCCATCAGAGAAGAAATCGCCAAAACCTCTTGTGCCACTTCTCACTCAGAGTTCCTCAAAAAAATTTCCTCACCCTTATGGAAAACCCTGGAATTCTTCATATATTTACCCTTCAAGAAGAATGAAGATGTTAACCCAACTAAAGCAAGACACACGAGGATATGATGAATAAAGATCATTACAATCTTGTGCTTAAAGAAGTTGATCAACTCTAAAAGGAAGACCACTTCACCATGGGCATGTGAAGCCTTCTACGTCAACAAAAGAGCAGAACAAGTTCGAGGAAAATTAAGACTGGTTATCAACCACCAGCCACCCAATCACTTTCTTGCTGATGACAAGATTCCTTTACCAAAGCGAGATGTTTTATTCCAGAGACTTCCCCAGGCAAAAGTCTTCTCCAAATTAGATCTGAAAGCGGGTTTCTGGCAACTAGGAATCAAACCCGAATACATGCCAAAAACATGCTTTTGCATACCGGACCGCCATTATCATTGGAAAGTGATGCCATTCGGATTAAAGATTGCTCCCTCACTATTTCAAAAAGCTATGCTCAATATATTTGAGTCAATCCTCTCCAACGCATTGGTGTACATTGATGATATTCTACTGTTCTCTCCAGACATCGACTCTCACACCAAACTATTTGAAGAAATTTCATAATATCGTTCAGCAATATGGTATTGCTCTCTTAAAATAAGATGGCTATTGGAGAAATGGAAATTGATTTCCTTGGCATGCACATCTCAAAAGGCGAGTTTTATCTTCAACCTCACATTGCCTCACAACTCAATGAATTTCCAGATGAAAAGCTCTCTTTCAAGTAGTTCAACAATTCCTTGAAATTATTAATATATGGATGACTTCATACATGACCTAGCGAAAGCCAGGTCAGTTCTCTCAGCCCAGCTTAAGAAAGATGCTCCTCCATGGAACTAACAATGCACATAAGCCGTGAAAAAACTCAAGCAAATCACGAAAGCACTCTCTTCTCTAAAGATTACATCCAAAGAAAAAAGAATCCTCCAAACAGACGCGAGCGATTGCTATTGAGGTGTTGTTCTGTTAGTAGAAGACGGAAAAGGAAAACGATACATATGTGGCTACAAAAGTATTATGTGTTTTCAAAGACAGCGAGAAGCGTTACCACTCAACGTACAAGGAAATACTTGCAGTCAAGCGAGGAATTGGAAAATTCAATTTTCATCTGGTTGATCAACATTTTCTCATAGAAATGGACATGTCCTTGTTTCCAAAGATGATATGGTTCAAGCATAAGGTCTTGCCACAAACAAGATTACTCAGATGGGCAAGCTGGTTCTCACAATGGAAATTTGGCGTCAAGCACATCATAGGAAAAAACAACTTTCTTCATGATTTCCTATCTAGAGCCCAGAGGCAAATCTCGACGATTTTCCTGGTGATATACACCCTTAGTCCATAAAATCTGGCAGAAGAAACTCTACGAAACTTAATTGCGATGATGCCATCGGGATTACATGCAAAGATGCTAGAAACTGTATGGTCTAGACCAAGGTCCACTTCTCGGATTACCTTATCATCCGGTATTTCCTTTCCTCACTACCATCGATGCCAACCCAGCTCACTATAGTAAATTTCCAAGAGAAGCATATCTCCTACTATGGTACTTGGCTGACTTGTACACTATTGGAGTACTCTTCGAAGTGTCAGTTACTACAATATTTGACAAATTACATCATGACAAGGAGAAAGCCAACTACAAGTAATTGTATAAATGGCTGACACTATTCCATGACTTAACATGGTGGCAAGATAATATTAGTGCACAAGGAGGCTAAAAGTTCTTGTCACATTCAAGATGATAAAAATCCAAGACCAATAGGAAGATGGAGTCATGATCCGTAAGAGATATGAAGCACGTGTCCAGACAAGCTACAATAATGACGCTTTTTGACGGAGGTCACTTCCACCAAAGGACAAGTGCAATGGTAACACTTAATTACTTGGAGGAACCCGAAGATGACCAAAGGCTTTTCTGTCCACACATGTCACACTGGCACAACAGGGGCGTCTATCCATCAGATTTGGTCGAGGAAATAAGACAAATTTTAGCAAGTTTCCATGAGCAGTACGCGTGGCCAGACTCTAATCTCGACCATCCAATATACAGATTGGAGTGGAAAAAATTACAAGGTCAAGAGGTACATCCCTGGCAACAAATTTTATGTCGTTTAGGCGTATTCTAACAGCTTGGAAGACGACATGTTTAACAACAGATAAGGCGGAAGGTACACTTCTTTTAGCAAACAGGGGTAATAAATAAAATAAATATGATATAAATATAAAATATAAAATAAGTTTGGTGAGTTCGGTAGACAAAATTATATGAGTGTTGAAAATATATGTGGTGTAAGATAATGTCAAATATAGTAATTATGATAGTTGAATAAGATGTAAAAATCTAAGGAGAGGAAGTCATGGCAGAGATATCTCACGGGAAGCTCTTCTTGGCGTTGACTGGTGGTTGCTCCGGCGTTGACCGGCGAATGAAAGTCTCTCCGGCGAAGATTTCGGTGACTGAGACTGTCTCCGGTGAGAGGAGAAACTGATGATAAGGAGAGTAACCGGCTAGAGAGAGAGAGAGAGAGAGAGAGAGATAGAGAGAGAGAGAGAGAGAGAGAGAGACCGGCAATGGAGGAAGAAACGGCGGAAGTCGCCACCGGCGACTTCTCCGGCGGCAGCTCCGGCGAGGCTCGGCGGCGGGAAGTCTGACCGGTGGCGAATGGAGAGGTGGATGAGGAGATCACAAATATACAAGTGGTTTGAGGTGATTCATCTTAGGTTTGGAGATAATTTAGTGACTTCTGGCTCAGGTATGAAGAACATGATGAATTTCTTGAAGATCTTCAAAGAAAGGTTGAATGTTCTTGAAGATTGATGAATATGGTGAGAGAAATAGAGGGAGATCGTGGGAGGTGAGAGGAGAGAGGCTGGATAGAATTTTTGGAAGATTTTTGATGAGAGATTAGAGCAATGAGAGTTAGGTGAGAGTGTTTGAAGTTATTGCTTTCATGCAATGAATCAAGTTGATTCTTTGAACCTAGGAGAGGTATGTGGCGCCATATGAGGGTAGAAAAGTGACACTTTTCACACCAGGGAGCTTCTAATATCCCATACAATGTATCACCAGACCCGTAGATTCCTCGAATCTTTATTCCAACCGTTCAGCCAATAATAGCTAATTTTCGTTTTAAATCTCCAAAAACATTGTAGCTTCTGAAATAAATCTTCCAATCTTCTTTTTAAAATACTAGACTCCATAAGAGTCATTTAGAAAGTTGTTTCAACTCATTCGGACTCCCGTAGTTCCCATACCAAATTTTACAAATTTATCGGTTTTATCGGTTTCCATCCCGAGTCCGTAAAACTCTTTTAAAAGTCCAATTCCACCACTTCTAGTCTTCTAAATGATTTTTAAATTAAAAATAGAATCATTTCGCCCGTCTAAGCTTCGGTCTCCTATTTTGGTAAAATTACCAAAATACCCCTCAAGTCTTAGAAATTACAAAATGCCCCTGTTTACTTTTATGACTGCCCGTTGACCCATTTTGTGAAACAAGGTATTACACACGACAACCAAATATTGCAATATGGCGGTCAAAACGGACATGAGCAAGGCCTATGACCGGCTTGAATGGAATTTCTTTGAAGTTGTGTTAACGGAGTTTAGATTCCATTGACAGTTTGTGGATTAGATAATGCAATGTGTCTCGACGGTCTTCATTTCGGTTCTAATAAAAGTAGGGTCCAAAGGATAGATCATACCTCAAAGAGGCATCTGTCAGGGCAATCCACCATCTATGTTTTTGTTTATTCTTTGTAGCGAATTACTCTCTAATATTTTCAATAGAGCACAGAGGAGTGGAGATATGACGGGTATTCAGATATCAAGATGTGACCCATAGTCAATCACAACTTGTTCGCTAACAATATGATGTTATTTGTGAAAACAAATCAAAAATTTGTGAAGCTCTGAGGAGCATTCTTCTTGATTATGAACTAGCATGGAGACAAACAATCAATAAAGGGACATATTCTACAACTTTCTCTGCAAAGACTCCATTGTAAACAAGAGAAGGCTCAAAGATTCTTTTGCAATTGATAAGCTGGTATTGTTAAAAGCGGTGCTCGTAGCCATCCCTTCTTACTCCCTTGCATGCTTTAAGATTCCAAAAATCTTATGCAAGAGGATCCAATCGGCTATCACAAGATTTTGGTGGGATGCAAATCCTTAGAAGAAGAGTATGTGTTGGGTGGCATGTAGCAAAATGGCGGAATCGAAAATAGATGGGGGATTATGATTCAGAGATATTGAAGTCTTTAATGATGCGATGCTAGCAAAAATAAATTGGAGAATAATTTCAAATCCAAATAGTCGCATGGCTAGGATATTATTGGGTTGTTATTGCAAGAAGAAATACTTTATGGATGTAGAGGCTGTATCCAACTGTTCTCATTGGTGGAGAGGAATAATTATAGGAATGGAATTGATTAAGAAGGGACTATCGTACTGCATTAGGTACGGAACGAAGGTGAACATATGGGATGACCCATGGATATCAAACGTCAAACTAGAGAGATTAAGGGGACCTGCAACGGAGAACGGCCGACATTGGACAATATCACGTCTGTTCCATGACGACAGGTGATATATCATGGTTATTAGGTGTTTTGAGCCATGATATATGTACATAATCGAGTCTTCTATAGAGTCTTTCGAGTCATTTCAAGTACTTTATAGGTTTTAGCACGTTTGGAGCATATTTGGACATTATGGCGCATTCTGGAGCATTTTGGAGCATTTGCCCGAGAAGAAGAAGTCACTGCCGATATCAGACACTTGTGCCGATCGACACATATTGTGCATCGGTCGACACAAGGTCGTGATAGATTTATCTCGCGAGTTTTAGTGAAGATTTGCAAATTGCAACTTGGTCTAGAAGTTTATCATAATTACAAAGTGACCCAAATCGTGTTTTAGTTATTAATTAGGTTTTACAGCCACTTGTGAGGCTAGGTTTTGATCTAAGTTTGGATCTAAGATTTTCTTAAGTTTTATTCTTGCTTTGTTCTATCAGAGATTAGGGGATTTGGGGGCTGGTCTTTTGCTCGAGAGAGAAGAGATTCCGAACCCCTAATCTTACTCTTTTGGATTTATATATGATTTCTATTCTGATTATGTCTTTGTGATGATTGATATGTCTGAGTATATCTCTTGTTAAGTTAGGGAATTCTCATTAGGGATTTGAAGGAATGTTAGAGTAACTGAATGATTATGATTCATTATCTAGTTCTTCACCTAAGTTGTGTTTAATACTGAATTCTGGACTGATCACCTAGAGTTTAGATCTGAGATAATTGATAATAGCGCGAGAGTGTGATTCATAATCTGAATAAACTTAGTGTGAGCAACTTATCTATTCGCAGAGAGATTTAGTCTAGAGAAGTTGTGAACGAACGAACTTGGGATTAATGCATGTTTAGAACTCTAGGATTCGCAACGAGAGTTGGCTTGCTAGGTTGTTAGACATAGATAATTATCGCAGCGAGAGCTGGTTAGTTTTACTTCTGTGATTCTAGTTCAAGAGCGCTATAGATTGAATCTTGATTGTCTGTTATCTGATTTCCTGATTTCCTGTGAACTTCCTGAAACTTGACGCCTTCGTTAATTGCCTACACTCGCCTCATTGCACTCGTTTACTTGCTCTCTTATTTATTTTCTTAGAATCTGCTTCGCTTAGCTTAATGCGACTACTCATAATCTATCGTGTGAAACTAGAGTCTCTGTGGGATTTGATACCCTTTATACTACAATAGCATAACTGTGCACTTGCAGTAGAATAAGATTAAAACTCTGAGCCTATTAAGTTTTTGGCGCCGTTGCCGGGGACTCTTTGAGTTTGCCGATAGATTCAGTACTAGAATTTAGACTAAGGATTCTTCTTATTTTTTCTATTTTACTCACGTTTTGTTTCTTTGGTGTTAAAGGAATCGCATTATGTCGACCGACACCCTCTAAGCATCGATCGACACCAAGCGCGACTGATAGCATGGTTTTTAGGACTTTTAACCATGGTATATGTCTTCTATTCGAGTCTTTTAGAGTCCTTTGGAGTCCTTTTATGTATGTTTTCAGGTATAGACACGTTTGGAGTGGATTTGGACATTATGGCGCATTCTGGAGCATTTTGGAGCATTAACCCGAGAGATAGAGTTCACTGGCGATTTCACAGACCTGTGTCGATCGACACAGAATGTGCATCGATCGACACAAGGTCGACACAGACACATCTCGGCGGATTAATGAATATTTATGGAAATTTCACTTTGGCCCAGAAGTTTCTCATAATTACAAAGAAGCCCCATCTGAGTTTAGATCATTATATTAGGGTTTTTAAGCCATTGTTTAGGCTACGCTCTTCATACGCTTTACTTACGCATTGTTTTATTCAGAGAGAGAGATTTGGAACTCATATTCCTTGTTTCTATTATATGATATTTGGTTTTATATTCATGATGTCTTCTGTTTCGATGATCATGTATGAGTAGTTTACCTTTTAGGTTTAGGGATTCTCACAGGGGATTTCATGGAATTATAGGTTGATCAATCTGTAGGGATTCATATATGTTAGTTCTTCATCTAGGGTTGTTCTTCATGCTTAATCCGAATTTGGCCACTAAGATTATTGATGTTAGGTTGATTTCCGCAACGACAGTTGGTTAATTAACTAGAAAGAACTTAGATGAGAAATGTTACTATTCACAAAGAAATTTGGCTTAGGAGAATTGTGAACGAAAGAACTTTAGTTTAATGCATGTTTAGATCTCTAGAATTCGAAACGAGAGTTGGTGTGCTAGGATTGTTAAACATAGATAATATTCGCAACGAAAGTTGGTTTCTTATAATTCTGTGATTCTAGTTCTAGAACATTTCTTAATTAGATCCCGATTGATTGATTAGCATGTGTTCATGATTTCCTGAGAACTCCCTTGACCTGACGCTTCGTTTGATTGCTTACAAAACCGACTTGCTACCTATTTACTTTTCTGCTTGATTTACTGCTCTCTGGTTTACCTTTTTCTACTGTTTTACCTAGCTTAACCTGAAATTCTATAATCTATCGCAAAAGTATAGAATCTCTGTTGATTCGATACCCTATATACTACTAGTCACTACTGTGCACTTGCAGTGTAGATCTAGGGATTAAAACCTGATCGTATCAAGTTTTTGGCGCCGTTGTTGGGGACTCTTTTGAGTCTTCGATAGATTTGAACTTAGGGTTTAGACTAGGTTTTTCGTTTTTGTTTTTGTTTACTGATTTTTCTTTTCTTTTTGCGTTTTATTTACGACCAGAATCGCCTTGCGTCGATCGACACAACATGGGCATCAATCGACACTTGCTTGCGATTTTCATTGATCGACACAACGCGTAAGATGATGGCAATGTTGGAACGGATCTTAGAAAGTCAGCAGAATAACTCATTATGCAGAGACTATGGTTCTTATTCATTCACCAGAGATTATGAATCTTCATCATATTAGCATGTTCCTCCTCAAAATACGCAGTCTGATAAGTATGATGGAGCAGTTACTGGAAAGACAGGAAAAGGATGTGAACTACATCAGTGGCTCTGGATTTCAAGGAAACAGTTTTGGAAATCAGCAAGGCGACAAGTTCTTTAATGATGGACAGAAAAGTGCTTTCACAAGCAACCAGAACTCTTCTTAATATAGACAGACTGATGGATATCAGAAACCTTTTCAGCAAGGTAATTCTTACCAGAGGACTTATGGATCATCCTCCTATCAGACACCTCTTGCTGCTAGTGCTCATGAGAGCAAGATGGAAGCCATTATGGAGCAATTGTTGGAGGGTCAGACTAAGACTGTTGTAGACTTCAACAAGAAGATAGATGCATTGTATGAAGATCTGAATGGGAAGTGTGAATCTTTGAGCACTCATGTCAAGAAGCTAGATGTTCAAATCCAACAGACATGTCAAGATGTGCAGAAGCAGAATGGAGCTGGGAAAGCTGAACATAACAAATCCATCAATGTTGTGACCACAGGAGATGAGATTGACCTGCTGGGAGAACAAGAGAGCATAATCTCGGATTTTTGGAAGAATTATGTCTGTCTGAGACATGCATCGATCGACACACTCTCGATGTCGATCTTTGCATACCCGATACGTCTAATGCATATACTGAAAATCTCCTAGTGTCGATCGACACAACTCAAGCATCGATCGGCACAACTCAAGCATCGATCGACACACCTACTGCATCGATGGACACAGATCTCATACGGGACCAGGAACCTGCAACAGTCCTAGAACGAGTCTATAAGCCCTATGTGCCATATCCTAAGGTTCCTAAACTATCTAAACAAGATCTAGAAGTGGCTAACTGCATGAAAGTGATGGAAACGCAGCTGATTCAGATTTCAGAGAAGCTTCCAGACCCAGGAGCCTTTGTGCTCGACTGTTCCATCTCTAAGGACATATTCAAGCGTTCTCTTTGTGACTTAGGATCTTGTGTGAATCTCATGTCATACTCTGTGGCTGAGAGATTGGGAATGATGGAATTCCAGCCTACTAGGATCTCTCTTATCCTAGCTGATTATTCAAATAAGTATCCAGAAGGAGTTCTTAAGGAAATTCATGTCAGAGTTGGAAACTACTTGATTCCAACAGAATTTGTAGTGCTGAAGTATGAGATTGAGCCTGATGATCCTCTACTACTTGGTAGATTTTTCTTAGCTACTGCTGGAGCTGTGATTAATGTGAGGCATGGATTGATTGATCTCCACCCGGGAGATGATCCATTGCAGGTTCAAGATGGATAAGCTGCAGAAATCCACCATTGATGAACAAAGGTTCAGTGTTGAGGTGGAACCAGAGGTTCGTATTGGAGAAGAGAAGATGGTTGTTCATTCTAAACATGCTCTAACATCTTCAGAACCTGCAACTGCTACTACGCAGAAAGCTCCAGACATCTCATTCCCACCAAAGCAAAGGTATCGATCCTCTAAGCTTAAAACTACTAATCAATTTGCTGTGAATGCAGGAAAACACAGTATCACACCCTCGCTACGCTCCCACCCTGGTTCTCTTCGCTCATTTCTTAGGAGATCTCATGATCCGAACGCTTATACACCACCTTGGCTGAAGATACATTCACAGATACATTTAAAGTCTCTATTGAATCCCCCATAAGTCCGATCTCCTTGCCAAAGTCAAGCTATTGACTTTAAATAAGCGCTGAGTGGGAGGCAACCCACTATTAGGTTCGTTTTTCTTTTCATTTTTTCGTTTTGATTTGGTGTTTTTTATTTTCTGTTTTTGTGTGTTCAAAGGCGTGAGAAATAGGCAGAATCGCACTGCATCGATCGACACACATTGTGCATCGGTCGACACAGTTGCCAATTACCATTTTAAGGTCGAGACAATCGCCTTGCATCGATCGACACCACATTGGCATCGATCGACACAGGCCGACGACAGGTAAGCGTTCTGACTCTTTTCGGTTTGTTTTCATTCTTATTTCTTTTCTCACCGAGCCTAAGCTTGACACCACTGGGGACAGTGTGTTTTAAGTGTGGGGAGGTAGCTACTGACGCACGCTTTTGTTTTCTTAGAGTCAGTCCAAATTTGTTTTATTGAGTCAAAATTGAGTAGGAAACAAGGACTTTTTTGAGGAGACTACCGCACTTGCACGAACTTAAGTGACCATTGGATGATTTGCATATGATCTATGACTATTAGAAAACCCAACAGAGACCATCCTGCTGAGGACACCCATATCACTTCAGGTATTCATAGAATCCATTACTTGACTTCAACCTTTAACTTGACTTAATTTTCTCTCCTATGGGCTTGGTATACTTCGAGTTGGATTTCTCTGTTGTTCTGGCACAGCGTAAACATGTATGATTATGGTTCCCTTCTCCCCTGCCTTGAAAGTAAAAAAATATATATATATATATAAAAGATATAAACTGAAGATAAGTTAGTAGCTTCGAAGTGGTCGCGGGAGTGGTAGAGACCCCTAGTACCTCCTGTGCATCCATGGAAACATGTCCAAAGTACACCCCAATAAAGGAAGAGCACTGATAGAAAAAATAAAATGATACCCAGTGGGGAAAATCAGTGCTAATGAAGGGAAAAGAGAAGAAAGGGACCAGAAGCAACAGTTGAGTGGTCAGATGCTAACATAGTAAGAGTCCATGTGTTCTTTGATCGATACCCCATAGGTGAGACCGCAGTTAATAGCTTATAGAAGTCAGTATGGTGAATTTGGATGCTCTGATTGTGATTGTGGAGTTTACTCAGGATAGTTGCTAAGTGTGGGGGAAGTACATGTTGGTCTTGATGTCTGCAGGTTCATTTGAATGTGGCTTACTAAGGCGAATCTGAGTGTGGTGCTCCTACGATGAAACGAGTTTCTGAAGTTTTCAAACTTCTTTTCCTGATCTTGGTCTTCTGTTTGCTTGAGGGCAAGCAAAAGCTAAGTGTGGGGGAGTTGATATAGCATGGTTTTTAGGACTTTTAACAATGGTATATGTCTTCTATTCGAGTCTTTTAGAGTTCTTTTATGTATGTTTTCAGGTATAGACATGTTTGGAGTGGATTTGGATATTATGGCGCATTCTGGAGCATTTTGGAGCACTAACCCGAGAGATAGAGTTAACTGGCGATTTCACAGACCTGTGTTGATCGACACAGAATGTGCATCGATCGACAGAAGGTCGACACAGACACATCTCGGCGGATTAATGAATATTTATGAACATTGCTCTTTGGCCCATAAGTTTCTCATAGTTACAAAGAAGCCCCATCCGAGTTTAGATAATTATATTAAGGTTTTTAAGCTATTGTTTAGGCTACGCTCTTCATACGCTTTACATATGCATTGTTTTATTCAGAGAGAGAGATTTGGAACTCATATTCCTTGTTTCTATTATATGATATTTGGTTTTCTATTCATGATGTCTTCTGTTTCGATGATCATGTCTGAGTAGTTTACCTGTTAGGTTTAGGGATTCTCACAGGGGATTTCATGGAATTATAGGTTGATCAATCTGTAGAGATTCATATATGTTAGTTCTTCATATAGGGTTATTCTTCATGCTTGATCTGAATTGGCCACTAAGATTATTGATGTTAGGTTGATTTCCGCAACGACAGTTGGTTAATTAACTAGAAAGAACTTAGATGAGAAATTTTACTATTCACAAAGAAATTTGGCTTAGGAGAATTGTTACGAAAGAACTTGAGTTTAATGCATGTTTAGATCTCTAGAATTCGAAACGAGAGTTGGTCTGCTAGGATTGTTAAACATAGATAATATTCGCAACGAAATTTGGTTTCTAATAATTTTGTGATTCTAGTTCTAGAACATTTCTTAATTAGATCCCGATTTATTGATTAGCATGTGTTCCTGATTTCCTGAGAACTCCCTTGACCTGACGCTTTGTTTGATTGCTTACAAAACCGACTTGCTACCTATTTACTTTTCTGCTTGATTTACTGCTCTCTGATTTCCCTTTTTCTACTGTTTTACCTAGCTTAACCTGAAATTCTATAATCTATCGCAAGAGTCAAGAGTCTATGTGGATTCGATACCCTATATACTACTAGTCACGACTGTGCACTTGCAGTGTAGATCTAGGGATTAAAACCTGATTGTATCAGCGACCAGTGATACCGAGCACTTGGACGTTTAGCAGGTTTTTCTCTATGGAACCTGTGATTCTGATTCGCGGTGAGGACGACATTTTAGGAGACCAAGAGGGTCATATACGCAACGCGAAGGGTCAGAAAATAGATGGGGAAGGAAACCCCATCATACAAGAGGTTGCCGTGAGCGCGGAACCTACACAACAGGAGACTGGTCTCAAGAAGACACTTGCTGACTATAACAGACCAGATCTATTATATGCTAATCGGTCTGCGATTCGACCACCTCCATTTACTAGAGCTGATGTTGAGCTGAAACCAGAGTACTACGCATTAGTTGGGCAACATCAGTTTCATGGTCTCTCTAGCGAGCATCATATGGATCATATTGAGACTTTCGAGGAATTGGCTAGCAGTATCAAGGCTGAGGGAGTCTCTTCTGACTATCTTTTTGTAAGCTCTTCCCATTCTCTCTTAATGGAGAAGCAGCTCACTAGTTGAAACAGCTACCACCAGGATCTTTGACCACTTGGGATGCAGTCAAGAAGGGGTTCCTTAAACAGTTTTATGACGATGCTAGATCCGATCAGCTTAGACAGGATCTCTTGACCTTCAAACAGGAACCTACAGAGTCTTTTAAGGCAGCTTGGAGGAGATCAAGATGTACCAAAGAGATTGTCCACACCATGGTTTCTCTGAAGTGCAGTTGTTGTATGGATTCTGCAAGTAATGAGAACTTAAATACCAAGACTCCAGAGGAAGCTAAAAAGCTTATTGAGAACTTGATAACTAGCAATAGTGTCAAGAATGCTGATAAGCAGAGGCGGAAATCTGGTGGCAAAGATGATGGTTTGCAGATGGCTGAGGTGAGGGACAAGATTGATTCTCTCCATAGTATCCTACTTAGGAAGAGGCAATTCTGATCTGATACAGAAGCTGAAGAGTTTTCAGAGGTGAATTGTATAGCTGGAGCTGATTATCATGGACAGACATATAGAAATCACCAGAGGCAAGCTTCTGGTTACACACCAAGGTCAGGGGACAATGGTTATTCATCTCACCAAGCTCCTCCCACTAATGAGCAGACAAAGATTGAGTCCATGCTTGAGCAGTTGCTTCTTGGGCAGAATAAGATGACATGAGATCTGAATGGGAAGCTAGATTCCATGTATCAAGATCTAAGTGGGGAATTGGAGACTTTGACTAGCAGAGTTGATGATCTGGATACTAGGATGGCGCAAGTAGAGGCTGGTATTGAGGAAATGATAACTCGATCTAAGAAAGGACATGTTAAGGCGGTTTTGACATAGAACGAAGCTGAGCAGAAATATGATCAAAAGGCATCAGAGCTGAAAAATCCGAGTGATTTCTTAGATGAAGACTCTGTGTCGATCGACACGGATGTGTGTCGGTCGACACCACTTTCGAGTTTTCATGACGAACCGAAATCGACCAAGCTCGACATCAAGGTCGACTCGAATCGAGTCAATGTCTATCGACACCACTTCAGTGTCGATCGACACCATGGTCGTGAGCAGCCATTTTGTCCAGAGAAGCCGAATGTGGTTGAGGAAAAGGTCTACAAACCGAAGATTCCTTTCCCCAGGCAGTCTAAGCAGGAGATTCTGTTAGAAAAGTACATGAGGATGATGAGAGATAAGCTAACTGAAACCCAATTGATTGATGTTGTTAAGAACGTTCCTATGGTGAGGAGATGTGTTACAGACATACTTTCTAGTAACATGATTGAAGAAGAAGGTGTCTTGATGGTCTCTGAAGTGTGCGATGCTATTATTCATAGTAGGATTCCTGAGAAACTAAAGGATCCAAGAAGCTTCATGATAGACTGTTCTATATACAAAGACAGATTTAAGAGGTCATTGTGTTATCTTGGCTCAAGTGTGAATCTCATGCCATACTCTGTGGCTATGCGATTAGGACTGTTGAACTTCCAGCCCACTAGGATCTCTTTTCTCCTAGCTGATCGATCGAAGAGGTATCCAGAAGGAGTTCTTGAGAACATCCCTCTCAGAGTTGGAAACTACTTTATTCCAACGGACTTTGTGGTGCTGAAGTATGAGATTGAGCATGATGATCCTCTACTACTTGGTAAATCCTTCTTAGCCACTGCTGGAGCTGTAATTGATGTGCGACATGGTCTGATTAATCTACACCTAGGAGATAAACCTTTGCAGTTCAAGATGGATGGGTTGCAGAGATCCACCATTGATGGACAGAGCTTCAGTGTTGAGATAGAACCAGAGACTAAGATTTGAGAGGAGAAGATGGCGGTTCATGCTGAGCCTGCTCTAACATCTTCAAAGCATGTACCTGCTCTTAAGGAGAAAGCTCCAAACATCTCACCTAAGCCACGTCTGATCAATCCAAGGTATGCATCTTCTTACCTTAAGTATGCTAACTCTGATGCTGATTCTGCAGGGAATAGAGTCAGGAAACGAAATGTTCCACTTGACCTTGCTGTCATTCCCAAGTTCCTCGGTCAGTCTCACGCACATGATGCATATACGCCACCATGGATGAGGAGAATTTCGCAAAGGCATACTCTGCCTTTAGCGAAACCGCCTGACATCTGACCATCTGCCACAGTCAAGCTAATGACTAAAAACAAGCGCTGAGTGGGAGGCAACCCACTGTTGAGTTAGTTTTTCTTTTCTTTTTGGTTTAAATATTTTGTTTCTTTGATTTTTCTGCTTTTTTGGTGTTTCAGACCGTGATGAACAGTTTTCAGACAGCAGTGTCGATCGACACCGAACTAGTGCCGCTCGACACCAAACTCGAAAACACGGACCGTAATCGAGGACGCTCGATTTGGATCAGATTAGTGTCGACCTAAACGACACTGGCTGTGTGTCGGTTGATAGGTCTAGTTTTAATCATATTCTACTGCAAGTGCACAGTTAATGCAATTATAGTTTAAAAGGTATTGAATCCCACAGAGACTCTAGACTCTTGCGATAGATTATAGAACGATCGAGTTAAACTAGGAAAAAGTATGTGATAAACTAAAAGCAAAGCAGAAAAGTAAATCAAGCAAGTTTGTAAATTATAAGACGAAACGTTAGGTCTAGGGAGTTCTCAGGAAATCAGGAACACAGGCAATCAATCAATCGGGATCTAATTAGTAACTATTCTAGAACTGGAATCACAGAATTATAAGAAGCCAACTTTTGTTGTGAATCCTATCTATGTCTAACAACCTAGCAAACCAAATTTCTTTGCAAATACTAGAGTTCTAAACAAGCATTAATCTCAGGTTCTTTCGTTCACAATTCCTCTAAACCAAATTTCTTTGCGAGTAGATCAAATTACTCATCTAAGTTCTTTCTAGTTAATCAACCAAATGTCGTTGTGAAAATCAACCTAATATCAATAATCTAAGTGGACAGTACAGATCAAGCATTAAGAACAACCCTAGATGAAGAACTAACAGATATGAATCCCTACAGATCGATCAACCTATAATTCCATGAAATCCTTAATGAGAATCCCTAAACCTAACAGGTAAACTACTCAGACATGATCATCGAAACAGAAGACATCATGAATAGAAAACCAAATATCATAAAACAGAATAAAGAACTGGGGATCTTGAAGAACAAGATCAGCCCATAACTCTCTCTGAATGTAAAATAATATGTAGCCTAAACAAGTGGCTAAGAACCCTAATATATAGTCTAAAACACGTCTGGGTGCCTTTTTGCAAATCTGGGCAGTTTCTGGCCAAAAACTGTAATTTCTCCAAAATGCAGATTTTTGGGCGCAGAACCCTGGAATCACCTTGCGTCGACCACTGCATAGATTGCATCGATCGTTGCAAGGTGATTTCGCAGTCAGTGAACTCTGTGAGATCTCTAAACAGTGCAGAATTGACCCAAATGCTTCCAAAACGTCCAATTAGGCTCCAAATGTTCTTAAACCTGTAAAACACCTGAAAAGACTCCAAAACATAATAAAAGACTCAATAAATAAGACATATACCATGGCTAAAATCCCTAAAATCCATGGTATATCAACTCCCCCACACTTATCTCTTGCTTGCCCTCAAGCAAGTAAAGAACCAAAGTATAAGAAAAGAGGTTTGAAAACACAAAAACTCATTTCGTCCTAGGAACTTTCGCATTCACGTTCACTTAGTAAGCCACTGAAAACTTTCCTACAGAACTCAAGACCACAATATACTTCCCCCACACTTAGCAACTGTCCCAAGTAAACTCCACAATCAAGTTAGGACATTCAAGTTCACCACACCAGTCTCTGTATACAATTAGGTGCGGTCTCATAGAGGGAGTATCGAATCAAATGACACATGGACTCAACCTATTCAGTATCTGACCACCAAACTGTCGGTTTCTGGTTTCTTTCTTTTCCCTTTCTCCCTTAGCACTGATTTTTCCCCACTGGGTATCATTTTATTTTTTCTATCAATGCTCTTCCCTTTTTATTGGGGTTTTAACTTTGGATCTTTCCATGGATACACAGGAGGTAATAGGGGTCTCTACCACTCCCGTGACCACTTCGAAGCTACTAGCTTATCCTCGGTTTTTATCTCTCCTTTTTTTTTACTTTCAAAGGAGGGGAAAATCAGAAACCATACTTAAGAACAGGATCACAGGCTGTGCCAAACACATCAAAGGAATCCGATCCAAAGATTACCAAGCCCCTAAGTGAGAAATTAAAGCCAAGATTAAAGTGAGACTAGTGATGGATCCTCTGAATACCTGGTTAGATATGGGTGTCCATGGTAAGCTGATCTGTTCAGGGTTTTCTAATAGTCATAGAGATCCTGCAAGTCTGTCCAATGGTCACTTAGTTCCTGTTCAGGCGAAAATATTCCTCGAAAAATCATAGTTTCATACAAGTTTTGACTCAATAAAACAATTTTGAAAAACCAAAGACTGTCTCTAAGAAAACATAAGCGTGCGTTGATATACCATGGATTTTAGGGATTTTAGCCATGGTATATATCTTTGTTATCGAGTCTTTCTATGTGTTTTGGAGTGTTTTCAGGTGTTTTACAGGTTTAAGGACATATGGAGCCTAATTGGACGTTTTGGGAGCATTTGGAGCAATTCTGCACTATTTAGAGATTTCACAGAGTTCACTGGCTGCGTTTTCGCAGTGCAACGATCGTTGCAGTTATGCAGTGGTCGGCGCAGTAGGTCGACGCAGTTCTGCACCCAAAAATCTGCATTTTGGAGAAATTACAGTTTTTGCCCTGAAACTTCCCAGGCTTGCAAAAAAGGCCCCCAGACGTGGTTTAGACTATATATTAGGGTTTTTAGCCACTTGTTTAGGCTACGCTTTATTTTAATTTTGAGAGAGAGTTAGGGGCTGATCCTGTTCTTGATGTTTTTTTTTCGATGATTATGTCTGAGTAGATCTCCTGTTAAGTTTAGGGATTCTCATTAGGAACTTCATGGAATTATAGGTTGATGAATCTGTAGGGATTCATACTTGCTAGTTCTTCATCTAGGGTTGTTCTTAATGCTTGATCTGAAGTAGCTATCCAGATTTATGATGTTAGGTTTATTGATGCAACGACAGTTGGTTAATTAGCTAGAAAGAACCTAAATGAGCAATTGAATTACTCGCAAAGGAATTTGGTTTAATTGAATTGTGAAGATATCGAACTTGGAATTAAAGCTGGTTTAATCTGTTAGTAATTGCAAAGGAATTTGGATTGCTGCACTTAGACTTATAGAATTCTCGCAACGACAGTTGGTTAATTCTATATATGTGGTTTGAGTTCTAGAACAGTTCTTAATTAGATCCCAATTGATTGATTGCTTATGTTCCTGATTTCCTGAGAACTCCCTAGACTTAACGCTTCGCTTCCTTGCTCACAGACTCGCTATTTACTTTTCTGCTTGCTTTTTAGTTTCTCATCATATTTGCTTTCTCCTAGTTTAATCTCAACTGCTCTATAATCTATCGTTGACCGGAGTTCCTGTGGATTCGATACCCTAAGTACTACAACTACATCACTGTGCACTTGCAGTTAGTATAGGGATTAATTCTTGACCTATCAAGGTTTTGCCGCCGTTGTCGGGGACTCTTTTGAGTCCTCGATAGATTTCAACTTAGGGTTTAGACTAGGATTCTCGTTTTTTTGTTTTTTTGTTACTATTTTTTTTTCTCTGTTCTTGCGTTTCAAATACGCCTGTAATCGCCTTGCATCGATCGACACGGTCCTGTGTGTCGATCGTCACATCTTCGCACATGCATCGATCGACACTCCTTTGCATCGATCGACACAGCGCGTAAGATGATGGGAATGATGGAACGGATGTTGGAAAATCAGCAGAATAACTCATTCTGCAGAGACTATGGTTTTTATTCATTCACCAGAGATTATGAATCTCCATCATATCAGCCTTTTCCCCCTCAAAATATGCGATCTGATAAGCTGATTAGTATGATGGAGCACTTACTGGAGAGACAAGAATAGAATTTGAACTGCATCAATGGCACTGGATTCCAAGTAAACAGGTTTGGGAATCAGCAAGGTAACAAGTTCTTTAATGGTGGACAGAAGAGTGCTTTCACAAGCAATCAGAACTCTTCTGGATATGGACCGAATGCTGGTTATCAGAAGCCTTTGCAGCAAGGAAATTCTCATCAGAGAACCTATGGATCATCTTCTTATCAGACACCTCCTGTTGCTAATGCTTATAAGAGCAAGATGGAATCCATGATGTAGAAGTTGCTAGAGGATCAGACTAAGACTGATGTAGACTTCGACAGGAAGCTGGATGATATGCATGAAAATCTGAATTGGAAGTTTGAATCCTTAAGCACACATGTGAAGAAGCTAGATATCCAAGTTCAACAAACAGCTGGAGCAGTACAAAGGCAAAATGAAGCTAGAAGAGCTGAGCAGAACAGATCCGTTAATGCTGTGACCATAAGGGATGAGATTGACTTGCTGGAAGAAGAAGAGGACATAATCTCGGATATTCTGGATGAATTATGTCTGCCTGAGACATGCATCGATCGACACACCTCGTGCATCGATCGACACAACCCCGATACGTCTGATGGAATTGCTCGAAATCTCCTTGCATCGATCGACACACAACGTGCATCGATCGACACTGATCCCAGACATCACCAGAAACCTGCAACAGTCCTAGAACGCGTCTATAAGCCCCATTTGCCATATCCTAAGGTTCCTAAACTGTCTATACAGGAGCTAGACAAAGCTAAATGCATCAGAGTGATGGAAAAGAAGCTGATTCAGATTACAGAGAAGCTTCCGGACTCAGGAGACTTTGTGCTAGATTGTTCCATCTCTAAGGACAGATTCAAGCATTCTTTGTGCGACTTAGGAGCTGATGTGAATCTCATGCCATACTTTGTGGCTGTGAGATTGGGAATGATGGATTTCCAGCCTACTAGGATCTCTCTTATCCTAGCTGATCGTTCAAAGAAGTATCCAGAAGGAGTTCTTGAGGACATTAATGTCAGAGTTGGGAACTACTTGATTCCAACGGACTTTGTAGTGCTGAAGTACAATGTTGAGCCAGATGATCCTTTGCTGCTTGGAAGATCATTTTTAGCCACTGCTGGAGCTGTGATAGATGTGAGACGTGGTCTGATTGATCTCCAACTGGGAGATAAGCCATTGCAGTTCAAGATGGATAGGAAGAAGAGAGCCACCATTGATGGACAGAGCTTCAGTGTTGAGGTGGAACCAGAGGTTCCAATTGGAGAGGAGAAGATGGCTGTTCATTCTGAACATGCTATAACATCTTCAGTGCCTGTAACTGCTCATAAGCAGAAAACTCCAGACATCTCATTCCCAAAGGTAAGGTATAAATCATCTAAGCTTAAAACTCCTAACCGCATTATTTTGAATGCAAGAAAACGCATAATACCACCCAAGTTTCGCTCCCACCCTGATCCTTCTCGCTCTTTCCTTGGAAGATCTCATGATCTGACAGCCTACACGCCGCCTTTGATGAAGAGATATTCACAGAAACACTCAAAGTCTATTTTGAAACCGCCATGAGTCCGATCTCTATCCCATAGTCAAGCTAATGACTAAAAACAAGTGCTGAGTGGGAGGCAACCCACTATAGAGTCAATTTTCGTTTTTATTTTTCATTATTTAGTGTTTGTTTCTTTAATTTTTTGTTTTAGTGTTTTCAGCCGAGAGAACAGGTCCAAAATCGCCTAGCATCGATCGACACAACTATGTGTCGATCGACACGAAGCGATTACACGATTGAATTGAGCAAACACGCCTTGCGTCGATCGTTGCAGTTCTGAGCATCGATCGACACAGTGCGACGAGAGGTACGTAACTCTGGATTTTCAGACTCTTTTCAATTTGATTATCTGTTCTCACCGATCTCATGCTTTGATTACACTGGGGACAGTGTAGTTTAAGTGTGGGGGAGGTAGCTACTGACGCACGCTTTTGTTTTCTTAGAGTCAGTCCTTTGTTTTTAAAAATTGTTTTATTGAGTCAAAATTTTGTTTGAAACTATGATTTTCCGAGGAAACTTTTCGCTTGAACAGGAACTAAGTGACCATTGGACAGACTTGCAGGACCTCAATGACTATTAGAAAACTCCAAACAGATCAACCTACCAAGGACACCCATATCTAACCAGGTATTCAGAGGATCCATCACTAGTCTCAATTTAATCTTGACTTTAATTTCTCACCTAGGGGCTTGGTAATCTTTGGGTCAGATTCCTTTGATGTGTTTGGCACAGCCTATAATCTTGTTCCAAAGTATGGTTTCTGATTTTCCCCTTCCTTGAGAATATAAAAAAAAAAAAAGAGTTATAAAAACTGAGGATAAGATAGGAACTTCGAAGTAGTCACGGATGTGGTAGAGACCCCTATTACCTCATGTGCATCCATGGAAAGGTCCAAAGTACATCTCAATGCGGGAAGAGCACTGATAGAAAAAAATAAATTGATACCCATATGGGAAAAATCAGTTGCTAAGGGAGAAAGGGAAAAGAAAGAAACAAGAAACCGACAGTTTGGTGGTCAGATACTGAATAGGTTGAGTCCATGTGTCCTTTGATTCGATACTCCCTTTGTGAGACCGCACCTAATTGTATATAGAGGCTAGTGTGCTGAATTTGAATGTCCTAACTTGATTGTGGAGTTTACTTGGGACAATTGCTAAGTTTGGGGGAAGTATATTGTGGTCTTGAGTCCTGTAGGAAAGTTTTCAGTGGTTTACTAAGTGAATAAGAATGCGAAAGTTCCTAGGACGAAATGATTTTCTGTGTTTTCAAACTTCTTCTCTTATATTTTGGTTCTATACTTGCTTGAGGGCAAGCAAGAGCTAAGTGTGGGGGAGTTGATATACCATGGATTTTAGGGATTTTAGCCATGGTATATATCTTTGTTATCGAGTCTTTCTATGTGTTTTGGAGTCTTTTCAGGTGTTTTACAGGTTTAAGGACATATGGAGCCTAATTGGGCGTTTTGTGAGCATTTGAAGCAATTCTGCACTATTTAGAGATTTCACATAGTTCACTGGCTGCGTTTTCGCAGTGCAACGATCGTTGCAGTTATGCAGTGGTCGACGCAGTTCTGCACCCAAAAATCTGCATTTTGGAGAAATTACAGTTTTTGCCCAGAAACTTCCCAGACTTGCAAAAAGGCCCCCAGACGTGTTTTAGACTATATATTAGGGTTTTTAGCCACTTGTTTAGGCTACGCTTTATTTTACTTTTGAGAGAGAGTTAGGAGCTGATCATGTTCTTGAAAGAGAGAGGATTTTGCCCAATTCATTATTTTGATTTTATAATATTTGGTTTTCTATTCGTGATGTTTTCTGTTTCGATGATTATGTCTGAGTAGATCTCCTGTTAAGTTTAGGGATTCTCATTAGGAATTTCCTGGAATTATAGGTTGATGAATATGTAGGGATTCATACTTGCTAGTTCTTCATCTAGGATTGTTCTTAATGCTTGATCTGAAGTAGCTATCCAGATTTATGATGTTAGGTTGATTGATGCAACGACAGTTGGTTAATTAGCTAGAAAGAACCTAGATGAGCAATTGAATTACTCGCATAGGAATTTGGTTTAATTTAATTGTGAACATATCGAACTTGGAATTAAAGCTGGTTTAATCTGTTAGTAATTGCAAAGGAATTTGGATTGTTGCACTTAGACTTAGAGAATTCTCGCAACGACAGTTGGTTAATTCTATATCTGTGTTTTGAGTTCTAGAACAGTTCTTAATTAGATCTCGATTGATTGATTGCTTATGTTCCTGATTTTCTGAGAACTCCCTAGACTTAACGCTTCGCTTCCTTGCTCACAAACTCGCTATTTACTTTTCTGCTTGCTTTTTAGTTTCTCATCATATTTGCTTTCTCCTAGTTTAATCTCAACTGTTCTATAATCTATCGTTGACCGGAGTTCCTGTGGATTCGATACCCTAAGTACTACAACTACATCACTGTGCGCTTGCAGTTAGTATAGGGATTAATTCTTGACCTATCATGCGTCAGTAGCTACCTCCCCCACACTTAAAACACACTGTCCCCAGTAGTGTCAAGCTCAGGATCGGTGAGAAAAAATAATCAAATTGAAACGAATCTGAAAGTTGCAGAATACTTACCTGTAGTCGGCCTGCGTCGAACGATGCACAATGTGTGTCGATCGATGCAAGGCGAATTTTGCTCGCGGTTATGTAAATAACTGATGTCTGAACCGCAATTAATTCAGCTAACCGTGAATCGCGATTGCATCGACCGATGCACTATGTGTGTCGATATTCTGCCGGTTTCTCACGCCTTTGAACACACAAAAACAGAAAGAATTAAAAACACCAAATCAAAACGAAAAATGAAAACTAAAACAAACCTAACAGTGGGTTGCCTCCCACTCAGCGCTTGTTTTTAGTCATTAGCGTGACTATGGGAAAGAGATCAGACTTATGGGGGTTTCAACAGAGACTTTGAGTGTCTCTGTGAATGTCTCCTCATCCAAGGTGGCGTATAGGCATTATGATCTTGAGATCTCCCAAGGAACGTAGGAAGTGATCCAGGGCGGGAGTGAAGCTTGGGTGGGATACTGCATTTTCTTGCATTCAAAGTAATGCGGTTAGGAGGTTTAAGCTTAGATGATTTGTGCCTTACCTTTGGAAATGAGATGTCTGGAGCTTTCTGCTTATGAGTACTTGCAGGCACTGAATATGTTAGAGCAGGTTCAAGAGGAACCGCCATCTTCTTTTCTCCAATCGGAACATCTGGTTCCACTTCTACATTGAAGCTTTGTCCATCAATGGTGGATTTCTGCAGCTTATCCATCTTGAACTGCAAAGGCTTCTCTCCCAGGTGGAGATCAATTAGACCATGTTGCACATTAATCACTGCTCCAGCAGTAGCTAAGAATGATTTACCAAGCAGCATAGGATCATCAAGCTCAATCTCATACTTCAGCACCACAAAGTCCGTTGGAATCAAGTAGTTTCCAACTCTGACAGGAATATCCTTAAGAACTCCTTCCGGATATCGCTTTGAACGATCAGCTAGGATAAGATAGATCCTAGTAGGCTGGAATTCCATCTTTCCCAATCTCACAGCTACTGAGTACGGCATTAGATTCACACAAGATCCTAAGTCACACAGAGAACGCTTGAATCTGTCCTTAGAGATATAACATTCTAGCACAAAGGCTCCTGGTTCTAAAAGCTTCTCTGTAACCTGAATCAGATTCTTCTCCATCTCATTCATGCAATCAGCCACGTCTAGCTCCTGTTAAGACAGTTTAGGAACCTTAGGATATGGCACAGGTGGCTTGTAGACTCGTTCTTGGACTGTTGCAGGGTTCTGGTCTCGTCTGCAGTGTGTGTCGATCGATGCGAAAGGTGTGTCGATCGACACAAGGCGAGTATGTTCAATTTCATCAGACGGATCGGGGTTGCATCGATCGATGCATGTCTCAGGTAGACAATATTCATCCAGCTCCTTATCCATCACTTTCATGCACTTGACCACATTCTGCTCATGTTTTGACTTTATAGGAACTCTTGGGAATGGTATTGAAGGTTTTTAGACCCTTTCCTTAACAATTCCACGAGAAACAAGTGAGGCTGATTCTCCACGGTATGCAATGATCGACGCACTTGGTGCAACGATCGATGCAAGTAGTTCATCTCGAGTTCCTGCTTCAGTCTCGGGTTTTTCAACTTCTTCCACGAGTTCAGCAGTCTTAAACTCAAATTTCTCTCCTTGGCTTGGTCCATTATCAATCTGAACTGACCAAGCTCTGATGTGGGTGTCCATGACACTAAAAGGGTGTCGATCGACACTGATGGATTTTACCAAAAGATCAATGTCAATCTCGGTCGAGTGTGGTCCGTCAAAACTCTCAAACTCAGGGATTTTAATCTCAGATTCTTCTCTGTTTTCCATTATTTTCCCAGCCTTAACTCTAAATCCTTCTTCCCGATCCAGCTTATCTTCAACCTGAACTGAGATAACATTGACATAAGCATGTTGGGCATTCTTCCCTTTGACAGAACTCGAAATTTGATCCACTTGTGTATCCAGCAGCCTCATATGAGTGTTCAAGGACTCAAACTTCTCATGCAAATCAGTGTACAAGGCATCAAGATTTGAGTTAAAAGACACAGTGGTCTGTTGTTGTCCCTCAAGAAACTGCTCCATCATGGCTTCCAATCTGCTCTTATGTGTAGGTGCAGGAGGTGCTTGGTGAGATGAATAACCATATTCTCTCGATCTCGGAGCATAACCAAAACATTGTCTCTGCTGATTTCCATATGTTTTTCCATGATAATCAGCTCCAGCAATATAATTCACCTCTGAAAACTTTTCAGCTTCTGCATCAGCTCGAATTTGTCTCTTCCTAAGTAGGATGATGTGGATAGAATCAATCTTGTCTCTCATCTCAGCTATCTTCCCAACCAATGCGTATGGTATGATGGGTTTTCCTTCTCCATCCAGTTCTGACCCTTCGCGTTGCATATATGACCCTTCTGGTCTCGTAAAATGCCGTCCTCCCCGCGAATCAGAATCACAGGTTCCATAGAGAAAAACCTGTTAAATGCTCAAGCTCTCGGTATCACTGGTTTCAGTTTGTGTCGATCGATGGCAGAGAGTCGATCGATGCAAGCTCGAAGATGTGACGATCAACACACAGGACCGTGTAGATCATCTTGGTTCGTGTTTCGCCTTATGTCGACCGATGCAAGAGTAGCGTCGATCGATACAGATGTGAAACGATGTCGATCGACACACATGACCGTGTAGATCGATGCAGGGCGATTACAGGCGTACCTCAAACGCAAGAAAAAGAAAAAATTAGTAACCAAAAAACGAAAAACCTAGTCTAAACCCTAAGTTCATATCTATCGAAGACTCCAAAGACTCCCCGGAAACGGCGCCAAAAACTAGATAGGTTCTAAAGTTTTAATTCCTATTCTACCGAAAGTGCGCAGTTAATACAATTATAGTATAAAAGGTATCGAATCCCACAGAGACTCTAGACTCTTGCGATAGATTATAGAACGATCGAGTTAAGCTATGAGAAAATATGTGATAAACTAAAAGCAAAGCAGAAAAGTAAATCAAGCAAGTTTGTAAATCAGAAGACGAAGCGTTAGGTCTAGGGAGTTCTTAGGAAATCAGGAACACAGGCAATCAATCAGTCGGGATCTAATTAGTAACTGTTCTAGAACTGGAATCACAGAATTATAAGAAGCCAACTTTCGTTGTGAATCCTATCTATGTCTAACAACCTAGCAAACCAAATTTCTTTGTGAATACTAGAGTTCTAAACAAGCATTAATCTCAGGTTCTTTCGTTCACAATTCCTCTTAACCAAATTTCTTTGTGAATATATCAAATTACTCATCTAAGTTCTTTCTAGTTGATCAACCAACTGTCGTTGTGAAAATCAACCTAATATCAATAATCTAAGTGGCCAGTTCAGATCAAGCATTAAGACCAACCCTAGATGAAGAACTAACAGATATGAATCCCTAGAGACTGATCAACCTATAATTCCATGAAATCCTTAATGAGAATCCCTAAACCTAACATGTAAACTACTCAGACATGATCATCGAAACAGAAGACATAATGAATAAAAAACCAAATATCATAAAACAGAATAAAGAACTAGGGTTCAAAATCCTCTCTCTTTCAAGAACAAGATCAGCCCCTAACTCTCTCTGAATGAAATAATCCATACCCTAAACAAGTGGCTAAAAACCCTAATATATAGTCTAAAACACGTCTGGGGGCCTTTTGGAAAATCTGGGCAGGTTTTGGGCAAAAACTATAATTTCTCCAAAATGCAGATTTTTGGGCGCAGAACCCTGGAATCACCTTGCGTCGACCACTGCACAGACTGCATCGATCGTTGCAAGGTGATTTCGCAGCCAGTGAACTATGTGAGATCTCTAAACAGTGCAGAATTGACCCAAATGCTTCCAAAACGTCCAATTAGGATCCAAATGTCCTTAAACCTGTAAAACACCTGCAAAGACTCCAAAACATAATAAAAGACTCAATAAATAAGACATATACCATGGCTAAAATCCCTAAAATCCATTGTATATCATCGGTCGACACCAACCACACTAGCAGGTAAGGTTTCTCATTTTTCGACATTTTTCGCTGGTTATACCTTGTTCTCACGAACCCAAGCTGCGATAACACTAGGGAATGTGTTGTTTAAGTGTGGGGGAGGTAGTT
Source organism: Orychophragmus violaceus (assembly GCA_030180135.1). Taxonomy (NCBI): domain Eukaryota; kingdom Viridiplantae; phylum Streptophyta; class Magnoliopsida; order Brassicales; family Brassicaceae; genus Orychophragmus; species Orychophragmus violaceus. The sequence continues at coordinate 91,894,657 of CM058239.1, read as the reverse complement.
ACTAACATCGTTTTCTCTTTTCTTAGAGTCAGTCCCTTGTTTTCTGTTGTTTTCAAATTGTTTTATTGAGTCAAAATGAGTATGAAACTATGATTTTTCGAGGAATTTTTCGCGGGAACAGGAACTAAGTGACCATTGGACAGACTTGCAGGACCTCTATGACTGTTAGAAAACCCTAAACAAATCAACCTACCGAGGACACCCATATCTAACCAGGTATTCAGAGGATCCATCACTAGTCTCACTTTAATATTGACTTTACTTTCTCACTTATGGGCTTGGTAATCTTTGGGTCGGATTCCTTTGATGCGTTTGGCACAGCCTATGATCCTGTTCTAAAGTATGGTTTCTGATTTCCCCCTCCCTTGAAAAAAAAGGAGAGATAAAAACCGAGGATAAGCTAGTAGCTTCGAAGTGGTCACGGGAGTGGTAGAGACCCCTATTACCTCCTGTGTATCCATGGAAAGATCCAAGGTTTAAACCCCAATAAAAAGGGAAGAGCACTGATAGAAAAAATAAAATGATACCTATTAGGAAAAAATCAGTGCTAAGGGAGAAAGGGAAAAGAAAGAAACCAGAAACCGAAAGTTTGGTGGTCAGACACTGAATAGGTTGAGTCCATGTGTCCTTTGATTCGATACTCCCTTTGTGAGACTGTACCTAATTGTATATAGAGGCTAGTGTGGTGAACTTGAATGCCCTAACTTGATTGTGGAGTTTACTTGGGACAGTTGCTAAGTGTGGGGGAAGTATATTGTGGTCTTGAGTTCTATGGGAAAGTTTTCAGTGGTTTACTAAGTGAATGTGAATGCGAAAGTTCCTAAGACGAAATGAGTTTCTGTGTTTTCAAACTTCTTCTCTTATACTTTGGTTCTTTACTTGCTTGAGGGCAAGCAAGAGCTAAGTGTGGGGGAATTGATATATCATGGTTTTTAGGTGTTTTGAGCCATGATATATGTACATAATCGAGTCTTCTATAGAGTCTTTCGAGTCATTTCAGGTACTTTATAGGTTTTAGCACGTTTGGAGCATATTTGGACATTATGGCACATTCTGGAGCATTTTGGAGTATTTGCCCGAGTAGAAGAAGTCACTGCCGATATCAGACACTTGTGTCGATCGACACATATTGTGCATCGGTCGACACAAGGTCGTGACAGATTTATCTCGCAATTTTTAATGAAGATTTGAAAATTGCAACTTGGCCCAGAAGTTTCTTATAATTATAAAAGTGACCCAAATTGTGTTTTAGTTATTAGTTAGGTTTTACAGCAATTGTGAGGCTAGGTTTTGATCTAAGTTTGGATCTAAGCTTTTCTTAAGTTTTATTCTTGCTTTGTTCTATCAGAGATTAGGGGATTTGGGGGCTGGTCTTTTGCTCGAGAGAGAAGAGATTTTGAACCCCTGTTCTTACTCTTTTGGATTTATATATGATTTCTATTCTGATTATGTCTTTTGTGATGATTGATATGTCTGAGTAGATTTCTTGTTAGGTTAGGGAATTCTCAGTAGGGATTTGAAGGAATGTTAGAGTAACTGATTGATTAAGATTCATTATCTAGTTCTTCACCTAAGTTGTGTTTAATACTGAATTATGGACTAATCACTTAGAGTTTAGATCGGAGTTAATTGATAATAGCGCGAGAGTGTGAGTCATAATCTGAATAAACTTAGTGTGAGCAATTTATCTATTCGCAAAAAGATTTGGTCTAGAGAAGTTGTGAACGAACAAACTTGGAATTAATGCATGTTTAGAACTCTATGATTCGCAACAAGAGTTGGCTTGCTAGGTTGATAGACATAGATAATTATCGCAGCGAGAGCTGATTAGTTTTACTTCTGTGATTCTAGTTCAAGAGCGCTATAGATTGAATCATGATTGTCTGTTATCTGATTTCCTGATTTCCTGAGAACTTCCTGAAACCTGATGTCTTCGTTAATTGCCTACACTCGCCTCATTGCACTCGTTTACTTGTTGTCTTATTTACTGTTTTACAATCTGCTTCGCTTAGCTTAATTCGAGTACTCATAATCTATCGCATGAAACTAGAGTCTCTGTGGGATTCGATACCCTTTATACTACAATAGCATAACTGTGCACTTGCAGTAGAATACTATTAAAACTCTGAGCCTATCAACAGACGAGAATGGGACATAGAGAAATTTGTAACTTTCTGCTGGACATGGAGCAAGAGATTCTGAAAATTCAGCCAGGCAGAAGGGGAGCTCATGACAAGCTGATTTGGGTTTTTGATAAGTGTGGGAAGTGCACAACGAAAGGAAGCTACTATCAAGCAATAAAAGAGACGGATACAGAGCAAAACAAAGACAGTCGGAGTACTGAGTTCAATTGTAACAAGGATATTTTGAGTAGAGAGATGGTCCAAAAAATTAAAATGTTTTTATGGAAAGCTAAAAGAAGAGATATACCAACAGGAGAGAATATATTTCAAAGGAAGATAACGAATTTTGCCTTGTGTTTGATATATGGAGAATGGGAAAACGGAACACATTTTGTTTAAATGTCTTTATGCAGAGGAAGTCTGGAAACAAGCCCCGTTTAAAGATCTCGGGAAGTGAATGTGTGGACAAGCTTAGAGGAGGGACTAGAGAAGTCGCATGTTCTAAAGGTGCTTCCACCAAGGTATTAAAGGCAAGGTTCTCTTATGTGCATTATATGGAGAATCTGGCTCAGCCCAAACAGCTTAGTATTCAAAGAGAAGAAGATAGGAGCAGAGGATACATGCACAAGAGCAATAGCTGAAGCGCGAGAATGGAGTGAAGCTCAGAATGAGGAGAAGAAGGAAGAAGGAATGCATGAAACAACTTGGGTTAATCAGCTCAAAACAGGGACGAACAAAGAGAAGCAACGGCCAGGGTATTTACAGACGCGGCATGGGAAGATGAATCTAATAAAGCAGGTTTAGGATGGAATTTTTCAGAGAGAGATGGGACATGTGGAGGTGCAGGTTGGATGCGGAAGGAGAATGTGAGGTCATAATTGATGGCCGAGGCTCTAGCTTGCTTGGAATCTTTAATCCATTTTAGATTACTTAAGAGAAACAAGGTTATAGTGTCTTCAGACTCGCTAAATCTAATACGTGCTCTTATCAAGAGAGACTACCCAACGGAGATCTATGGAGTGCTAAAAGACATCGAGATGATTAAGGAGTTTAATTTCAACTGTTTCCTTTCACTCCTCGAAGTGAGAATAAGGAAGCAGAAAATTTGGCTAAAACAGCTTTATGTAATGTGGACTTTTTACCTTCGGTAAGAGCTATGGCTAATGTGTAAGACGATTGATTTCAATTTGAGAATTGAATTTTCTTTTGATAAAAAAAAAAAGACCATGTTTTCTCACTTTTATAAAAATGAGCTTAATACCAATGTTTAAGAAAGCTTTAGATGCTAAAAAGGTGGTGATTCAATACCTAGTACCTAGAAGGTCTAGTTGGTTTTAGGTGATTTTAGGCCATTTAGATTTTATAAAAAGAACAGTCAGACTCGTATATATTGTACAATATATATCACATAATTCAAATATTCTCTGTTTTTTAATATATTTGTAACTCAAATTACATACGAAATAACAAAAAAAAAGTTCGTTAAATTTATCACCACACGATATTGCTATCAAAATCTGTTAAAATCATATCATAAGTCATTTTTATAATGATAACCATTATTTTATGACGTAATAACTTATAAATTTAGTATGAGTAATAAAAAATTTAAATTACACCAAAACAAACACAAAAATTAAAATCAAATGATAATTGGTTAAAGATTGTGTAAAGCCATCTAGAACAATTTAAACTCGCCTAAACCCGCCTAGGACCGTCTAGAATCGTTTAAATATGTCTAATCCTAACACTTAGAAAAAATAACCACGGTAAAGAACCGCTTAGTGTCAAGGCCTCGCAAATACTATTTTGGAATAATTGTTATCCAATTGTATTGCATGTTTCACACTAAAATGAAGTAATAGATTAGATTACTGAATATTTTCTAACTTTTTATATACAAGATAGTACTTTAAATCAGTGACAAAAAAATAATACTTTGATATTTGTTTTATATTTTTGTTAAGAATATTTACTATATAAATAAATACAATGTATATATTTTTACTAATAGTTTTGAAATATTATAAAATAAAATATTATTAATTGAAAACTATTTTTTAAATGAATATAAAATAGAATAAACTTAGAAATACATAACAAATATATAATTAGAAAAAAAAACTAATTATTATTTTATTTCATAGAATAAAAACATAGTATCTAACAAACATACAACAAGTTAATTGTATCCACTATACCTTTTTTAAGAAGTAATAGCAATTTTGTCTTTTTCAAAATCTTATTGCAATTGTGTATTTTTTTTGTCTTTTAGTGGTGGTTAATGACCATTTAGTCTTAGTTTTTGTGTTTTCGTTATAGATAGTTAATTCTACAAATCTATCCACAATTCACCTTCTATACATCTTATTTTTTATTTTTCTTAATTATTTTTTTTCTATTACACTCTCTTTCTTACTTTATGAGTTATTTTTTACCCCTCATTTTTTTATGGTAGATAGGATAGGGGAGGTGATGATTCCGACAAAATAGACCACCGGAATGGAGATAAAATAGACCGATCTACCGGAATTCAAAAAAAAATCAGACATAATACGGAATTTGCGAATGGATAGTTTAGAGTAGATGTCCACAACATCCATCAACGTGGATACTTATGATGGACAAGATGCTTAACAAGATGGTTTAACATATGATGTTGGACGATCACATGAATGATGAATCCAAAAGTATGTTTACCATGGGTAAACGTTTAACATATGATTATTCGTGGACAAGATGCTTAACAAGATGGTTTAACATGAATGATGATGGACAAGATGCTTAACAAGATGGTTAACAAGATGCTTATCATGGGTAAACGCTTATGATGGACAATAGTTAACAAGATGCTTACTATGGGGTAAACGTTTATGATGGACAATCGGTGGTCAAGAGTTAACATTATTGCGATCCGTGGATACAAAGCACGGGTCTAATGGAAAATAGTTGGTTAAGAGTTCACATGATTGTGAATTTGTGGACATATATTAGGTGTAGACAACTATCCATTAAAAACAACATTTTCATTGGCTACTTCCGACCCATGGTAAGCATCTTGCATGTGATATGATCATTGTAGTATCCACATGGATGGATATTCATTCGCAATTTCCGTAGTATCCACATGGATGGAGCCTCAACTATCCATTCGCAATTCCCGTATTAAGTCCGTTTTTTTTTTTTTGAATTCCGGTAGATCGACCGGTTCTAACTCTATTCCGGCGGTCTATATGACCGAAAACCTCACCCATTGCATGATATCCACCGTTCAAAAAATGTGCGGTGAAATAAATAGAAAAGTAAAAAAGAGAAGGAAAAAGAAAAGAAAAGAAAAAATAAAAATAATAAACAAAAAAGAGGTTTTCGGTGGATAGAAAGAGAGTGTAAGGGGTAAAAAAAATTTTTTGATTGTGGACCCTACAAAAAAAGATACATTAATGCAAACTCTTTTGGAAAGATACTAAATTGCAATAAAAAGGATAAAAAGATATACTAAGTGCAAGCGACCCAACATACAACACATATATATATATATATATTTGATATATCATGGTTTTTACCGATTTTAGAGCATGATATAAGTGTGTTTAAGAGTCTTTTAGTGTTGCTTTAGAGTCTTTTACAGGTATTAGATGGTTTGGAGCGGAATTAGAGTTTATGGAGCTTTTTGGAGCATTTTGGTGTTTTGACCCGAGACATAGAGTTCACTGTCCAAAACAAAGTAATGCATCGATCGACACAGATTGTGCATCGATCGACACACGAGCGATATGGGATTATCTTTGGCGGTTTAAATGAAGTTTGGATATTGCACTTTAGCCCAAAAGTTTCCAAGAATTACAAAGAAGCCCCAGTCGTGATTAGGCCTTTATAATTAGGTTTTTTAAATCAGTTTTTAGGGACGCTACGCTTTACTTACGCTTTGATACTTTGAGCATAGAGATTTTAGAGCTTTTGGGGCTGATCTAATCATGTATTGCTTCCTGCTTTTGGAGAAGATTTCGAACCCCTTTAATCTTTATTCTTCATTTATGCAATCTATTAATTCATTGATTATGTTTTCATTATCTATGTCTGAGTAGATTCATAGTTAGGTTTAGGGATTCTCATTAGGGATTTCATGACTTTTTAGATTTATTTATTTCAATTAAGGATTCATATCATAATTGTTCTTTAATCTAAATTGTGCTTAACATTAGTTTCTAGCTTGATCCCTTAGAATCTAGATCTTAGGTTGTTAAATTGACACGAAAGTGTGATTTAGAATCTGAACTATTTAGGTTGAGCAATTGAATTACTCGCAAAGAAATTTGGTTTAATTGAATTGTGAACATATCGAACCTGAACTTAAAGCTAGTTTAATCTGTTAGGAATTACAAAGAAATTTGGATTTCTGCTATTAGACTTAGAGAATTCTCGCAACGAAAGTTGGTTAGTTCTATATCCGTGTTTGAGTTCTAGAACCGTACTTAATTTGATCTTGACTGATTATCTGATATGTTTGTCTGATTTCCTGAGAACTTCCTAGACTTAGCGCTTTTAGTTAATTGCCTTCAAACCAATCTTGCAACCTGATTTACTTTTCTGCTTTGCTTTTAGTTTCTCACTACTTTCTCCTAGTTTAACTCGACTGTTCTATAATCTATCGTTGCCGAGAGTCCTTGTGGATTCGATACCTTACATACTATAATTGCATTAACTGTGCACTTGCAGTAGAATAGGATAAAACTTACACACCTATCAAGTTTTTGGCGCCGTTGCCGGGGACTTTTTTGAGTCTTCGATAGATTTGAAATTAGGGTTTAGACTAGGATTTTTATTTTTGTTTTTAGTTACTAATAATTTTCTCTGTTTTTCTCTGTCGCAGGTCTGACATTCGCTTAGCATCGATCGTTGCATCCTTTTGAATCGATCGTTTCCTCTAAGCATCGATTGGTGCACTGCGATTACAGACAGTTTGTGCAGACGTGTGATACCAGAAGTAATCCGAACTCGAATCTCGTTAATCTCAGACCTGAAGAGCTTGCTAGACTAGAGAGAACTAACAGGAAAGTTCAACGAGAAAAGATGGTACAAGAGCGTTTGATTCTGAGACTTGATGCTCAAGGTACCCTAAGGGACCCACAAAACAATCCGTACAATGCTGCTGGGCAATGGATTGATGCTGAAGGGAATGTGATCCCTGAAACTGAGCCTGAACCGCGACAAGAACAAGGACAAGGTCAGAGGCAGATGGTTGTGCATAAGAGGACTCTTGATGACTATAACCGTCCGGATGAGTTTCATGCTAACCGGCCAGCACTTGTACCTCCTGGTTTTGAGAGGAACGACTTCGAGATTAAGACCATCTACTACTCTATTCTGAGGCAGAATGCCTTCCATGGGTTTCCGACTGAGCACCCAATGGATCATATTGATGAGTTTTAGGACATAGTCACTGGGATGAAGTATGATGGAGTGCACTATGACTATTTGTTTCTCAAACTCTTCCCCTACTCTCTCGCTGGAGAGGCTGCAGCTTGGCTGAAATAACTTCCACCTGGGAAGTTTACTACATGGGATGCGGTGAAGAGTGAGTTTCTGAGGAACTTTTATGATGATGCTCGCTCTGATCAGTCGAGACAGGACATTCTCACTTTCTCCCAAGGTCCTATAGAGCCTCTTAATACTGCTTGGATGAGGTTTAAGAAGTACCAACGAGACTGTCCTCATCATGGATTCACTGAAGTGACATTGCTGGGTATTTTCTTTAGAGGTATAGATCTCCCTTACCAGACTGCGTTGGATAATTCCAGCAATGGAAATTTCAACACAAGGACTCCTGAGCAAGCTAAGCAATTGATAGATAACTTGCTGAGCAGTAATAGCTGCAAGACTGCTGATAGGAGAAGGAAGGAGTCTGGTGGGAAGATAGATAATCTGGAGATAGCTGATATCAGGAGTAAGTTGGATATTGTTTGTAATCTGCTGGCTGGGAAGAAAGCTGTCCATTTTGCTCAGGATGTTGAGGTATTTGGAGCTGAAGAAGACAATCAAGAAGAGGATGTGAACTACATTGGTGGCTCTGGATTCAAGGGAATAGGTTTGGAAATCAGCAAGGTATTAGGTTCTTCAATGGTGGACAGAAGAGTGCTTTCACGAGCAATCAAAACTCTTCTGGATTTGGACAGAATGCTGGTTATCAGAAGCCTTTTCAGCAAGGTAATCAGAGAACTTATGGATCTTCCTCTTACCAAACACCTCATGCTGCTAATGCTCATGAGAGCAAGATGGAAGCCATGATGGAGAAATTGCTGGAAGGACAGACTAAGATTGAATGCAACAGGAAGGTAGATGATGTGTATGAGGACCTTAATGGGAAGTTTGAGTCCTTAAGTACACATGTGAAGCAGTTGGACACACAAGTGAGCCAAATTTCAATCTCTGTCAAAGGAAAGAGTGTCGTGGATAGCCACATCAAGGCTTGGTCAGTTTATATCAATGATGGATCATACCAAGGTGAAAATTTCGAGTTAAACACAACTGAACTGGTGGAAGAACCTGAGAAACTCGAAATTTGAGGAAAAACTCTCAGGTGGAATCTGTGAAAACTCATCTGCATCGATCGATGCAACTATTGCGTCAATCGTTGCATGCCGTGGACAGACATATTCACTTGATTCTCATGGCATTAATGCAGAGACGGATCAAGAGCTTAATCGACTATTCCCTGGAGTGTCTGAGATAACTCAATAGGAGATTGATGAGGTCAGACAGCTGGGAGAGATGGATGAGAAGTTGGAAGAAGTTCCACAATCTGATGATCCACCATATCACCCTTGTGCGCAGAGATACTTGGAGAAGATGCTGCCAATGGATGAAATGCTGAAATATTGGGTGATAGTGGTCCCTAAACAGATCAGTGAGGTGCTGCTAACTAAGATTCCTAAGAAGTTGCCTGATCCTGGTATTTTTGTGTTGAACTGCTCTATCTTTGAGGATAGCTTTAGGCGTTCTTTGTGTGACTTAGGAGCTACAGGAAGTCTCATGCCATACTCTGTAGCAGAGAAGCTGGGGATGACGGATTTTTCACCCACTAGGACCTCTCTTGTCCTAGTTGATCAGTCAATAAGGATTCTGGAAGGAGTTCTTGAGGACGTTCCAGTGAGAGTTGGAAACTACCTAGTTTCGACAGATTTCTTGGTGCTTAAGTACAAAAGTGAGCAGGATGATGCTCTAATACTAGGAAGACCATTTTTAGCCACAGCTGGAGCAGTGATCGACGTAAGGAACAGTCTGATTGATCTCTATCTGGGAGATGAGCCTCTGCACTTTGAGATGGTTATGCTACGCAAACCACATATTGATGGGCAAACCTTTAGGATCGAGGATGGATATGGAGAGCAGACAAGTGAGACATTGGTTTCAGATCCTGGAGATCATTTCATTCCTTCATTTCTTGGACGAGCTCACACTGATACTACTTACTCTCCACCTTGGATGAGGAGACTTTCACAGAGGCAATCACAGTCTCTGTTGAAATCTTCAGGAGCCTGATATTGTTAGTTCGGTCAAGCTAATGACCTTAAACAAGCGTTGAGTGGGAGGCAACCCACTGTTAGGTTTTGGTGTTTTTCTTATTAATTTGGTGTTTTTCTTAGGATTTCACGTTTTGTTTTTGTTTTTGCTGAGTTTTCATTACAGAACACGAGTCTGGATATGTGTGATGATCGTTGCATACATATGCAACGGTCGTTGCAGGGAGATATGACGAGGAGATGAAATCGCCTTGTGACGATCGTCGCGGTCTTGTGCAACGGTCGTTGCAAATGGTTTAATTTTAGAATTAAAGGTACACGTACGCTAAACCGGAATCAATATGGTTCACCAGCAACGATCGTTGCTTAGCTGCAACGGTCGTTGCACCCACGATCCAGGTAAGTACCTTTAACCTTTTCTCTCTTCTCTTCTTCCCCATTTTGACGTCCGTACACACGGCTCTCCTATCACTTAATTCACTCATTTATTCATCATTTTCGTTGATTCAAAGCTTATTCTACTTTTTTTACACGCTCTATCTATTTCTATAACCTAATCGAAGCAATTCTGAGATAAGAGCTCTCAAATTCATCATTTTTGGATTCGGTTTTAGGATTTTGAAATTAGAGATTTTTAGCTTCAAGGAGATGAATCCGTACTATTATAGACTTGATTTAGGATGATCGGTGATGAATCTATGTTGTTTATGAGATTGTGGGACTGATTTTGCACGATTTGAAGGATTATTAGGCGACTGTGAAATCACCTTGCAGCGATCGCTGCACTTGTGCAACGGTCGTTGCATTGCGACTTCACAGAGAGTTCTGCCATGACTAATAGTGCATTATTTTCTTGATTGCAGATGCCTCCTCACGGACAACCTCGCAAACGCAGAGCTACCACAGCAGCTACAGCTGCAGATCATCCTCATCCTCCAGTAGAGTGGTTTCTTCGAGACTCGCCACAACCTGAGCCTTATCAAAGAGATCAGGAAGCCATAGAGTTGCCTTGGCCTAAGGCAGATAAGGAGCTGATTCCGACAGACAAGGAATGGGGTATGGAGATTAGCAAGCTGCTTAAGACTGACACATTCACTGAGACGCCGCTACATGACCACTGGGATAAGTACGATACACTACTTTACAATGGTTGGTGTGGTATAAAAATCAAACCAACCAAGTTTGCTGACTATTGGACTTGTAGAAGTCTAGGCATTGATGAGCAGGTGCTAGCATTGTGTAAGTGCATTGGTCTGGGGACGATGCCAATGCAGCAATATGAGTTGTATCCTGATCTGGTAAGACAGTTACTGGCCACCTGCAGAGTTATTTATCCTGACCCAGAGTGCAGGAGAGCTTCAGGGGGTGTCTTCACCTTCATGAGCCTAGGAGTCAGGTATCGGATTCCCCTTCTTGATATCTGCCGTATTTATGGATTCAGCATTGAGCCTACATGCACCGATATAGCTCTTGAGTGGGATGTGCCGGAAGCTCAGTTTTTCTGGGACTGTATTGGTAATGGTCGGTATTGCTCTAGGACGACGAAGCAGATTCAGGTTAGGCATCCTGTTCTCAGATATGTGTTATGCATCTTGGGATGTACTCTGTTGTGCAAAGCTGAAGCAAATAAGATGCGTAAGAATGAGCTGGAGATGCTTTTCATTGGGTTGAGGGAGCAGTTTGCTGATACTGATTTGAGAGATCCCACTAGAGGACTCAACTTAGGAGTTGTGTTTGCTCATCACTTGTGCTCATTGCAGAAGAAGCCATTCGATGGGAAGGACACTGAGTCGGTAAGGAGTCTGCTTACTCCCATCTTCAGGCATTGCAGGATCCCTCTAGAGGGTACAGAGTGTGATGACAGTAAGGAATTCGTGGATTTTACCCACCTGCAGAGTGCTACATTGCTGAAGGAGGGACGTATATGGGTCTATTATGACACTAACGCTATGAAGCGTGGTATAGATCTTCATGTTGCTGATCTGACCAAGATTGATACGTTGGCTGCTTTGAGTTTCCAGCCTCCTACGCGTGATCAACGCAGTGTGCCTACGATGGCTCATCCGCTGGGAGAGCCTTCTACACGCCCTTCTTCTTCTTCTGCGCCTGCACCTGCTGCTCCTGTTGCACATGACATTGGTCCTTATCCAGCTCCTTTAGTACCTTTGAGTGAGATGTCTGAGGGAGAGTGGATAGAGCGTTAGGATGGTATTCTACAGAGCATATGGGACTTCATGCGTGGCTGCACTTGCAGGAGACACCCACAGATTCACCAGCCCGGACCTTCCCGTCGACGTAGACAGCGTTGTCCGACTCCCGATGCTTCCAGCGGTTCTGACCCCTATGCTGGTATAGATGATGAGTAGAGAGTGAGATCAGATTCCATTTTCAGACTACGGTTCTGTATTTCTTTTTCACTTTTTCTTTTTCTTTTGCATTTTTCTTAGGATACTTGTGTTTGGATGATGTGTTTACTTTGAGACTATCTGTTGCTTTGATTTTGCTTGTTTGCATTGATTTTCAGCTTGCAGGTTTGAAATTTGATAATTTCTAACGGACTAACCTGATAACTGCTGACTGTTCCGAGAAATCGCAATGCAACGATCGACACGGTCCTGTGTGTCGATCGTCACAACACGGAAATTACATTGCAGCGATCGTTGTGGACCTGAGCAACGATCGACTCATATCACAATCGCCTTGCAACGATCATCACATTTATGCGTAACGATCGATGCATGAGCGAGAAAGGTAAAAATCAGACAGAACTTAACTCATCCATTAACATTTTTAGTTTCTTTTACCAATCCTTAGCTTGACACTACTGGGGACAGTGTGTTTCAAGTGTGGGGGAGGTGGTACTGACTTTTATCTTTCTGTTTTCTTAGAGTCAGTCCTGTTTTTCAAAATTTTATTTTATTGAGTCAAAACGGTTTAAGTAAGAAACAGTGAATTTTTTAGAAGTTAACAGCACTTGCAAGAACTTAAGTGACCATTGGGATGAAGTTGCAGGATCAATCTATGACTATTAGAAAATTGATATATCATGTTTTTTACCCACTTTATACCATGATATAGTTGTGTTTTTAGAGTCTTTTGTATTAGTTTAGAATCTTTTACAGGTTAAATCAGGTTTGGAGCTAATTGGAGATATATGGAGCATTTTGGGCATTTTGGGACGTTTTGGCCGAGAGCTTTATTCACTGTTCGATTATTTGATGTTGCATCGATCGACACGCATTGTGCATCGGTCGATGCAGTCGCGAGATGGGCCGTACGCGTCGGCGTAACAAGTATTGAAGATTTGCAAAGAAGCCCAAGATACTTTTAGTATTTACACAGAAGCCCCAGCCGAGATTATGCCTATATATACTAGTTTTTGGTGTTTAATTTAGATACGCTTTGATACTTAGAGCTAAGAGATTTTTAGAGCTTTTGGGGCTGATCTATTTTCCTTGTATTGATTTATTTTGGAGAAGATTTCGAACCCCTTTGATATTTTAATTTCTTATATGCAATCTATTTATTCTATGATTATGTTTTCATCAATCATGTCTGAGTAGATCCATAGTTGAGTTTAGGGTTTCTCATTAGGGATTGATGACTTGCTAGACTTGTTTAATTCAGTTAGGATTCATATGATTAGAATGTTCTTCAAACTAAATTGTGCTTAAAGCTAGTTCTAACCTGATCAATTAGAATCTAGATCCTAGGTTACTAAATACGTCACGAGAGTGGGGTTTAGGAATCTGAACTATTTAGGTTGAGCAATTGAATTATTCGCAAAGAGATTTGGTTTAGTTTAATTGTGAACATATCGAACTTGAACTTAATGCTAGTTTAATTTGTTAGTAATTGCAAAGAGATTTGGATTACTGCACTTAGACTTAGAGAGTTTTCGCAAAGAGATTTGGTTAATTCTATTTCCGTGATTTGAGTTCTAGAACTGAGTTTAATTTGATCCTGACTGATTAACTTGTCTGCTTGTCTGATTTCCTGAGAATACCCTAGGCTTGACGCTTTTAGTTTATTGCTTACAAACCGATTTCCTGCTACTGTTTACTTTCTTGCACCGCAATTCAGTACAATCACTACTTGCTTATTTCTAGTATTAATTCCTACGGTTTGATTCTCTTGAGACCAAGTGTCCCTGTGGATTCGATAACCCTATATACTACATTGACTATACTGTGCACTTGCAGTTTAGAATAGGGATTAAAACTTCGACCTATCAAGTTTTTGGCGCCGTTGCCGGGGACTCTTTGAGTCTTCGATAGGACCGAACTTAGGGTTTTACTAGAAATTTTTTGTTTTTGTTTTTGTTTTTCGTTTTTGTTTTATTTTGATTTTACTGATTCTTTTCTCTGATTCTTTCTGTCGCAGGTACCGAAATCGCCTTGCGTCGACCGTTGCACATCTTGCGTCGATCGACACTAGGCGATTCTGAGATTGAACCGATCGTTGCACTGATAGCATCGATCGTTGCTGGACGATTACAGACAGTTTATGCCAACGCAGAACACTAGAAGTAATCCGAACTCGAGCTTGGTTAATCTCAATCTAGAGGAACTTGGACGTCTAGAAAGGACAATCAGAAGAGAAAAGAGAGAGAGAATGGTACGGGAACGCTTGATCTTGATACCAGATGCTGATGGAACCCTGAGGGATCCAGAGAACAATCCTTACAATGCTGCTGGGCATAGGATTGATGCTTAGGGACGAGTGATCCCTGATGAAGCTGAGCTATTGGGCCAGATGGTTGTCCGTGAAAGGACATTAGCTGATTACAACAGACCTGACGAGTTTCATGCGAACCGAGCAGCTTTAGTGCTTCCTGCCTTTGAGAGGAACGACTTTGAGGTAAAGACTATCTACTACCAACTGATGAGGCAGATTGCTTTTCATGGTCTTCAATCAGAGCAGCCTATGGATCACATAGATAAGTTTGAGGACATAGTCACTGGTATGAAATACGATGGAGTTTGCCAGGACTATCTGTTCCTTAAGCTATTTCCGCACAGTCTTGCTGGAGACGCTAGTGCATGGCTGAGACAACTGGCACCTGGTCAGTATACTACTTGGGCAGCCTTAAAGAGTGAGTTCCTGCGTCATTTCTATGACAATGCGCGTTCAGACCAATCTAGACAGGACATACTTACTTTCTCCCAAGGAGTTGTGGAGCCTTTGAAGACTGCCTGGATGAGATTTAAGCAGTATCAACGTGACTGTCCGCACCATGGATTCACTGAAGTTCAGCTGATTGGTATCTTCTTCAGAGGGATAAATCTTCCGTATCAGCAGGCGCTGGATAATTCTAGTGATGCCAACTTCAACACCAGGACTCCTACACAAGCTAAGCAGTTGATCGAGAACTTGATTAGCAGCAACAGCTGCAAGACTATGGATGATAGGAGGAAGAAATCTGGTGGAAGTATTGATAACTCGGAAATGGCTGAATTGAGGTCCAGAATGGATAAAATCTGCACTCTTCTAGGAGAGAAGAAAGCTGTCCACTTTGCTCAAGAAGTAGAAGTGATTCAGACTGAGGAGGACACTCAGGAAGAGGATGTGAATTACATCGGAGGATCTGGTTTCCAAGGAAACAGATTTGGATATCAATCTGGGAACAGATTTTCCGGTGGAGGACAGAAAACTGCCTACACGGGCAATCAGAACTCTTCAGGCTATGGACAGAACAGCAACTTTCAGAAGCCTTATGGACAGAATGCTCAAAGGACCTACGGGTCCTCATCTTATCAAACACCTACTACACCTACTGCTTTCGAGACTAAGATGGAGACAATGATGGAACAGTTGCTGGAGAGCCAAATCAAGACTTCTGTGGACTGCAACAAGAAGATTGATGCTATGTATGGAGATATCAATGGGAAGATTGAGTCTATGAACACTCACATGAAGCAACTGGACACTCAGGTTAATCAGATTTCAGGTACTATGAAAGGAAAAGGACCTGCAGATACTCATATTAAAGCCTGGTCTGTACTCGTTAATGATGGATCTCATCTGGGAGAGAAGTTTGAGCTAAGCACAGCTGAGTTGGTTGATGAAGCAGAATTTTCGGAATTGAGTGAAAAACTCACGGGTGGAATCCGCGACGATCGCATTGCAACGATCGACACACACCTTGTGTCGGTCGATGCAGGACGTGAACAGACAGTGTTGCCGGATGATTATGAGACTGATGCAGAACTGGCCCGCCTATTCCCTGATGTATCTGAAATCACTCAGGAGGAGATTTATGCACAAGCCATTAGGCAATATCCCAAGGTATCTGAGGTAATTAAACAGGAGATAGAGGAGCTGAAGAAACTGGAGGAGAGTGGTGAAGACTTGGAAGAAATTCCACCGCCTGATGATCCACCTTATCATCCCTGTGTGCAGAGGTATTTGAACAAGATGCTACCATTGGATGATGACCTGAAAGAATGGGTGATTGTAGTTCCCCAACACATTAGTGAAGTGCTACTGAACAAGATCCCAAAGAAGTTACCTGACCCTGGAGTCTTTATACTTGATTGCTCCATCTTCGAGAATAGCTTTAGACGCTCTCTTTGTGATTTAGGAGCTGCTGGAAGTATGATGCCTTATTCTGTGGCAGAGAAGCTGGGGGTGCTGAATTTTTCTCCTACTAGAACCCGTCTTATCCTAGCTGATCAGTCTATACGAGTTCCAGAAGGAGTTTTAGAAGACATACCAGTGAGAGTTGGAAACTACTTGGTTCCAACAGACTTCCTTGTGCTGAAATATGATTGCGATCCGGATGAAGCACTGCTACTTGGAAGACCGTTCTTGGCTACAGCAGGAGCTGTGATTGATGTCAGACAAAGTCTAATAGACCTCCACCTGGGAGATGAGACGCTGCGATATGACATGGAGAAGCTGCGGAAACCACTAATAGATGGGCAGACCTTCACGATCCTGGAAGCAGAAGATGAGCAGCCAGATGGGCCTGTGATACTAGATCCTGGAGCACAATCTACACCTGCTTTTCTTGGACTGAAGCATTCAGCAACAGCCTACACTCCACCATGGATGAGGAGACTTGAACAGAGACAGAAAAAGTCTCTGTCAGGATCTCTAAGTGCCTGAAAGATCTTGTGCGTCCGGTCAAGCTAATGACCTTAAACAAGCGCTGAGTGGGAGGCAACCCACTGATAGGTTTAGTTGTTTTCTTTCTTATTTTTGGTGTTTTTCTTAGGCTTTCACGTTTTTGTTTTTGTTTTGCTAAGTTACAGGATGCAGAATTCGAACCTGGAGATGTGTGACGATCGATGCATATCTGCACCGGTCGTTGCAAGGAGATTCGACGAAGAAGGGAAATCGCATTGTGACGATCGTTGCTCATGCGCAACGGTCGTTACTCGATGGTTCAATTGCAAAAATTAAGGTTTGTGCTTAACCGGAAATCGAGTTCGATTTACCAAGCATCGATCGTTGCCCCTAAAGCAACGATCGTTGCAACCCACGACCGAGGTAAGTGCCTTAAACCCTTTTCTCTTCTCTTCTCCTCCTCATTTGCTCGCCGTCCGTACAACCGAGAGCTAAACACCTAAATCTCTAAATTCTTCATCAATTTCTGTGATTTCAAGCTTGAATCTTGTTGTTTTTACCCCCTCTAGTTGATTCTATTACCCATTTACAGAGAATCGAAGGTATGACTTCTCATTTTCGCCATTTTTAGAATGGATTTTAGGGTTTATGGAATTTGGGATTTTAGGCTCGAAATTTATGATGCTATGCTAAGATGAACGTGATTTAGGTTGTTTAGCAAGGTACTCTTGATGATTTGAGGCAATGTGGCTTGATTTGAACCGATTTTGATGATTTGTTTGCGGCAAAATCGCCTTGCAACGGTCGTTGCTTTTGAGCAACGGTCGTTGCTTTGAGATTTTGGGAAATGTTCGACGAGGTGAAATCGCCTTGCAACGATCGATGCCTTAGATGCAACGGTCGATGCTTCGCGATTTCACAGAGAGTTGCCGAGACTTATTTGTGTTTCAATTTTGTTTGTTTTGCAGATGGCAACTAATCGACAACCCCGCAAGAAACGAGCCACAGCTTCTACAGCTTCAAGGCAATACATCCCACCACCTGCTTGGTTTAGCAGAGAGTCAGAGCCACCCGCACCATACCAGAGATATGGACCACCAGTTGCTTTACCCTGGCCCAGAGCAGACAAAACGCAAATGCCGACAACCATAGAATGGCCAGAGGATTCTAAGAAGTTCTTCAAGTCTGCTGAGTTCACAGAGCGTCCATTGCTCAACAGTTGGGACGAGTATGACTCGCTTCTCTACAATGGTTGGTGTGGGATGATCTTCAAGCCGACCAAGTTCGCTGACTACTCCACCTGCACGACTCTAGGGATTGATGAGCAGGTACTCGCTGTATGCAGAGGCATTGGTCTAGGGAAAATGCTGATGCGACCTTATGATCTCTACCCGGAGCTGGCCAGACAGTTATTGGCCTCCTGCAGAGTGGTCTACTCGGATCCTGACAACCGGAGTGCTACAGTGGGATCATTTACGTTCATGAGCTGGGGAGTCAGGTATCGGATCCCTCTACTTGATCTTTGCAGGATCTACGGATTCCGTACTGAGCCGAGACGCATAGCCATGTCACTTGAGTGGGATCGGGATGAGGCCATACGGTTCTGGAGGACTATTGGCAGTGGTCAATACAACTCTAGGACCACACCAGTTGTGCAGATGAGACATCCGGTGCTGCGATATGTCTCGCGTATCTTGTGCTGGAGCTTGCTTTGCAAGTTTGAGGCAACCAAGATGCGCAAATATGAGATGGAGCTGTTGTTCATGGGCCTGAGAGATCAGTTCAGGAGTTCTGGAGTGAGAGATCCTACTTCGGGTCTCAACTTGGGAGCTATTTTTGCTCAGCATTTGGTTGATCTACAGACGAAGCCTTTCGATGGAGCTAGTACTGAGACGGTTGGGAGTTTGCTTACTCCCATTTTTGAGTATTGCGGGATTCCTCTTCATGGCACAGAGTGTGTTACAGCCCGGGAGCTCCTAGATCTCAGCCATTTGCAGAGCGCCACTTGGCTCAAGGAGGGGAAGATTTGGATTTACACTGACCCGACTACTGGGAGGACTGGTATAGAGCTTCCTGCTGCCGGATGGACACAGATTGACACATTAGAGGCTCTGAGATTTCAGCCTCCTGAGTCTGCGCAGCGTGGGATTCCTTCTATGGCTCATCCGCTGGGAGAGCCTTCCTCTCGAGCTTCGACTTCCACTGCCCCTGCGCCTGCGCCTGCCCCTGCCCCGATCGACGATGTGGGTCCATTTCCAGAGACTTCGATGGCCTACGGTGACTATTCTGATGCAGAGTGGAGAGAGAGATCAGATGGTCTGTTCCGAGTTTTCTGGAACTTCATGCGTACTTGCAGCTGCAAGAGGCCACCACAGATCCATCAGCCCGTACCTGATACACGTCGTCGACAGCGATCTCCAGAGGACACCGGTGCTGATCCTTATGCCGGTATAGACGATGAGAGCGAGTGAGCGTAGTCTCCATTATCAGTTTATCGGTTCTGTATTTCTGACTTTTTATCTTTTCTTGCACTTTTGTTTTTATTTTTCTTAGGATTTATTATGTTTGATGGTTGTGCATGACTTGATACATTTGTTGTTTCAGTTTTACTCTGTTTCTAGTGTTTTCAGCTTGCAGGGATCGAAATTGACAAAAACCGCCGAATTAACCTGCTAACTCGCTGACTGTTCGTGAAAATCGCATTGTGTCGATCGTTACAACAGAAATCGCACAGCAACGGTCGGTGCACCTAGTGCAACGATCGATGCCTGACTGCGACAGAGGTAAAACCCGAGAGAACTAACCATTCAACTATTTTAATTTTTCTTTTCTTTAACCAATCCCTTGCTTGACACTACTGGGGACAGTGTGTCTTAAGTGTGGGGGAGGTTCTACTAATTTGTTTCTTTTGTTTTCTTAAGAGTCAGTTAAATTTTTCAAAATTTGTTTTTCGAGTCAAAATTGGTTTAAGTAGGAAACAATGATTTTTGGAGGAGATTAGCAGCATTTGCAGGAACTTAAGTGACCATTGGGATGAAGCTGCAGATCTATCTATGACTATTAGAAAACCCCATCACAGATCAGCCTACTGAGGACACCCATATCACTTCAGGTATCAGAGGATCCTTTACTGACTTCACCTTAATACTGACTTTAATTTTTCTCACCTAAGGGCTTGGTATGCTTTATGTCGGACTCCCTTGTTGGTTCTGACACAGCCTGTAAACCTGTCCTATTTAGTCCCCTTCTCCCCTTCTGTAAAGTAAAAAAAATAAAAAATAAACTGCGGATGAGTTAGTAACTCCGAAGTGGTCATGGGAATAGTAGCAAACACTATTATCTCTCATGTGATCCATGGAATGTGTCCAAAGTACACCCCATAACGGGAAGAACACTGATAAAAAAAATAAAATGATACCCAGTGGGGAAAAATCAGTTGTTAAAGAAGGGAAAGAGAAGAAAGGGACTAGAGAAAGATAGTATGGTGGTCTAGAGCTGGCAAGGTAAGAATCCATGTGCCTTTAGATCGATACTCCTTAGGTGAGACCGCACTTAAATACTTGCAGAAGTCAGTAGGGTGAATTTGAATGCTTGAATGTGATTGTGGCGTTTACTTAGGACAGTTGCTAAGTGTGGGGGAAGTACATGTTGGTCTTGATGTCTGTAGATTGATTCTTTCATGTGGATTACTAAGGGGAATCTGAATGCTGCTGCTTCTATGACAAAATGAGTTTCTAAAGAGTTTTCAAACCTCTTCACTGCATTTTAGTTCTCTGTTTTGCTTGAGAGCAAGCAAAGGCTAAGTGTGGGGGAGTTGATATATCATGGTTTTTACCCACTTTATACCATGATATAGTTGTGTTTTTAGAGTCTTTTGTATTAGTTTAGAATCTTTTACAGGTTAAATCAGGTTTGGAGCTAATTGGAGATATATGGAGCATTTTGGGCATTTTGGGACGTTTTGGCCGAGAGCTTTATTCACTGTTCGATTATTTGATGTTGCATCGATCGACACGCATTGTGCATCGGTCGATGCAGTCGCGAGATGGGCCGTACGCGTCGGCGTAACAAGTATTGAAGATTTGCAAAGAAGCCCAAGATACTTTCAGTATTTACACAGAAGCCCCAGCCGAGATTATGCCTATATATACTAGTTTTTGGTGTTTAATTTAGATACGCTTTGATACTTAGAGCTAAGAGATTTTTAGGGCTTTTGGGGCTGATCTATTTTCCTTGTATTGATTTATTTTGGAGAAGATTTCGAACCCCTTTGATATTTTAATTTCTTATATGCAATCTATTTATTCTATGATTATGTTTTCATCAATCATGTCTGAGTAGATCCATAGTTGAGTTTAGGGTTTCTCATTAGGGATTGATGACTTGCTAGACTTGTTTAATTCAGTTAGGATTCATATGATTAGAATGTTCTTCAAACTAAATTGTGCTTAAAGCTAGTTCTAACCTGATCAATTAGAATCTAGATCCTAGGTTACTAAATACGTCACGAGAGTGGGGTTTAGGAATCTGAACTATTTAGGTTGAGCAATTGAATTATTCGCAAAGAGATTTGGTTTAGTTTAATTGTGAACATATCGAACTTGAACTTAATGCTAGTTTAATTTGTTAGTAATTGCAAAGAGATTTGGATTACTGCACTTAGACTTAGAGAGTTTTCGCAAAGAGATTTGGTTAATTCTATTTCCGTGATTTGAGTTCTAGAACTGAGTTTAATTTGATCCTGACTGATTAACTTGTCTGCTTGTCTGATTTCCTAAGAATACCCTAGGCTTGACGCTTTTAGTTTATTGCTTACAAACCGATTTCCTGCTACTGTTTACTTTCTTGCACCGCAATTCAGTACAATCACTACTTGCTTATTTCTAGTATTAATTCCTACGGTTTGATTCTCTTGAGACCAAGTGTCCCTGTGGATTCGATAACCCTATATACTACATTGACTATACTGTGCACTTGCAGTTTAGAATAGGGATTAAAACTTCGACCTATCAAAAATCCAACACAGATCAGCCTACTGAGGATACCCACATCACTTCAGGTATCAGAGGATCCTTTACTGACTTCACCCTTAATTTGATTTAATTTTCTCACCTAAGGGCTTGGTATACCTTGAGTCGGATTCCTCTGTTAG
The DNA here is from genome assembly GCA_030180135.1 of Orychophragmus violaceus. NCBI lineage: Eukaryota > Viridiplantae > Streptophyta > Magnoliopsida > Brassicales > Brassicaceae > Orychophragmus > Orychophragmus violaceus. The sequence continues at coordinate 91,872,791 of CM058239.1, read as the reverse complement.
TTCTGACACAGCTTGTAAACCTGTCCGAGTAAGGTTCCCTTCTCCCCTTCTCTTAAAGTAAAAAAAAAAAAAAAAAGAATAATAAACTGAGGATGAGCTAGTAGCTCCGAAGTGGTCACGGGAGTGGTAGCAAACACTATTACCTCCTGTGCATTCATGGAATGTGTCCAAAGTACACCCAATAACGGGAAAAGCACTGATAAAAAAAAATGATACCCAATGGGGAAAAATCAGAATGCTAAGGAAGGGAAAAGAGAAGAAAGGAACCAGAAAAAAAATAGTATGGTGGTCTAGAGCTGACAGAGTAAGAATCCATGTGCCCTTTGATCGATAATCCTTAGGTGAGACCGCACTTAATAGCTTATAGAAGTCAGTAGGAAGAATTTGAATGCTTGAATGTGATTGTGGAGTTTACTTAGGACAGTTGCTAAGTGTGGGGAAGTACATGTTGGTCTTGATGTCTTGCAGGTAATTCTTTCAGTGGCTTACTAAGGGGAATCTGAGTGTTGTTGCTTCTCGGATAAAAAAGAGTTTCTGAAAGTTTTCAAACCTCTTCACCATGTTTTAGTTCTCTGTTTTGCTTGAGGGCAAGCAAAGGCTAAGTGTGGGGGAGTTGATATATCATGGTTTTTACCGGTTTTAGACAATGATTTAAGTGTGTTTTAGAGTCTTTTAGTGTTGCTTTAGAGTCTTTTACAGGTATTAGCACGTTTGGAGCGGAATTGGAGTTTTTGGAGCTTTTTGGAGCATTTTGGTGTTTTGACCCGAGAGATAGAGTTCACTGTCCAAAACAGAGTAATGCATCGATCGACACACATTGTGCATCGATCGACACACGAGCGAGATGGGCTTATCTTCGGCGGTTTAAATGAAGTTTGGAAATTGCACTTTAGCCCAGAAGTTTCCAAGAATTACAAAGAAGCCCCAATCGTGATTAGGCCTTTATAATTAGGTTTTTACATCAGTTTTTAGGGACGCTACGCTTTACTTACGCTTTGATACTTTGAGCATAGAGATTTTAGAGCTTTTGGGGCTGATCTAATCATGTACTGCTTCCTGCTTTTGGAGAAGATTTCGAACCCCTTTAATCTTTATTCTTCATTTACGCAATCTATTAATTCATTGATTATGTTTTCATTATCTATGTCTGAGTAGATTCATAGTTAGTTTTAAGGATTCTCATTAGGGATTTCATGACTTGTTGGATTTATTTGTTTCATTTAATGATTCATATCATAATTGTTCTTCAATTTAAATTGTGTTTAACACTAGTTTCTAACTTGATCACTTAGAATCTAGATCTTAGGTTGTTAAATTGACACGAAAGTGTGATTTAGAATCTGAACTATTTAGGTTGAGCAATTGAATTACTCGCAAAGAAATTTGGTTTAATTGAATTGTGAACATATCGAACCTGAACTTAAAGCTAGTTTAATCTGTTAGGAATTACAAAGAAATTTGGATTTCTGCTATTAGACTTAGAGAATTCTAGCAACGAAAGTTAGTTAGTTCTATATCCGTGTTTGAGTTCTAGAACCGTACTTAATTTGATTTTGACTGATTATTTGATTTGCTTGTCTGATTTCCTGAGAATTCCCTAGACTTAGCGCTTTTAGTTAATTGCCTTCAAACCAATCTTGCAACCTGATTTACTTTTCTGCTTTGCTTTTAGTTTCTCACTACTTTCTCTTAGTTTAACTCGACTGTTCTATAATATATCGTTCCCGAGAGTCCTTGTGGATTCGATACCCTACATACTATAATTGCATTAACTGTGTACTTGCAGTAGAATAGGATAAAACTTACACACCTATCAATATTCAAACCCAAGCAACTACATAAGCCATCGACTACAGACTACAGGGTGGCTTGCACGTAATGTATCTTTTATGTTGTAACTATCTGTTTGATCCACTTGAAGTTGTAATAAAATAATAACAATAATAATATATTAGAACAGTGTTAGCCTCGGCGGTTATATCGAGAAACTGCGTAAGAACAAGAAGAGGACGAAGTACAAGTAGAAGAAAAAGGAAGAGACTTTCTTGGTTCAGGATTTTGATTTCTGTTTCTTAGACTTGGGCTTCTATGGCTTCCATGTTGCTATTGTTTCTAGTGTTCATGTTTGATCTCAAAGCTTTTGGTCTTGCTGTTGTTGTAAAGCAGCGAAGAACCCCCGTCAGCTTCTCTCTCTCTGTCTCTGTGATTTGGTTTTTACATCAGTTTTTAGGGACGTTATGCTTTACTTACGCTTTGATACTTTGAGCATAGAGATTTTAGAGCTTTTGGGGCTGATCTAATCATGTACTGCTTCCTGCTTTTGGAGAAGATTTCGAACCCCTTTAATCTTTATTCTTCATTTACGCAATCTATTAATTCATTGATTATGTTTTCATTATCTATGTCTGAGTAGATTCATAGTTAGTTTTAAGGATTCTCATTAGGGATTTCATGACTTATTAGATTTATTTATTTCAGTTAAGGATTCATATCATAATTGTTCTTCAATCTAAATTGTGTTTAACACTAGTTTCTAACTTGATCACTTAGAATCTAGATCTTAGGTTGTTAAATTGACACGAAAGTGTGATTTAGAATCTGAACTATTTAGGTTGAGCAATTGAATTACTCGCAAAGAAATTTGGTTTAATTGAATTGTGAACATATCGAACCTGAACTTAAAGCTAGTTTAATATGTTAGGAATTACAAAGAAATTTGGATTTCTGCTATTAGACTTAGAGAATTCTCGCAACGAAAGTTAGTTAGTTCTATATCCGTGTTTGAGTTCTAGAACCGTACTTAATTTGATCCTGACTGATTATTTGATTTGTTTGTCTGATTTCCTGAGAACTCCCTAGACTTAGCGCTTTTAGTTAATTTCCTTCAAACTAATCTTGCAACCTGATTTACTTTTCTGCTTTGTTTTTAGTTTCTCACTACTTTCTCCTAGTTTAACTCGACTGTTCTATAATCTATCGTTGCCGAGAGTCCTTGTGGATTTGATACCCTACATACTATAATTGCATTAACTGTGCACTTGCAGTAGAATAGGATAAAACTTACACACCAATCAATATTCAAACACAAGCAACTACATAAGCCATCGACTACAGGGTGGCTTGCACGTAATGTATCTTTTATGTTGTAACTATCTGCTTGATCCACTTGAAGTTGTAATAAAATAATAACAATAATAATATATTAGAACAGTGTTAGCCTCGGCTGTTATATCGAGAAACTGCGTAAGAACAAGAAGAGGACGAAGTACAAGTAGAAGAAAAAGGAAGAGACTTTCTTGGTTCAGGATTTTGATTTCTGTTTCTTAGACTTGGGCTTCTATGGCTTTCATGTTGCTATTGTTTCTAGTGTTCATGTTTGATCTCATAGCTTTTGGTCTTGTTGTTGCTGTAAAGCAGCGAAGAACCCCCGTCAGCTTCTCTCTCTCTGTCTCTGTGATTTGGTTTTTACATCAGTTTTTAGGGACGTTACGCTTTACTTACGCTTTGATACTTTGAGCATAGAGATTTTAGAGCTTTTGGGGCTGATCTAATCATGTACTGCTTCCTGCTTTTGGAGAAGATTTCGAACCCCTTTAATCTTTATTCTTCATTTACGCAATCTATTAATTCATTGATTATGTTTTCATTATCTATGTCTGAGTAGATTCATAGTTAGTTTTAAGGATTCTCATTAGGGATTTCATGACTTATTAGATTTATTTATTTCAGTTAAGGATTCATATCATAATTGTTCTTCAATCTAAATTGTGTTTAACACTAGTTTCTAACTTGATCACTTAGAATCTAGATCTTAGGTTGTTAAATTGACACGAAAGTGTGATTTAGAATCTGAACTATTTAGGTTGAGCAATTGAATTACTCGCAAAGAAATTTGGTTTAATTGAATTGTGAACATATCGAACATGAACTTAAAGCTAGTTTAATCTGTTAGGAATTACAAAGAAATTTGGATTTTCTATTAGACTTAGAGAATTCTCGCAACGAAAGTTAGTTAGTTCTATATCCGTGTTTGAGTTCTAGAACCGTACTTAATTTGATTTTGACTAGTTATTTGATCTGCTTGTTTGATTTTCTGAGAACTCCTTAGACTTAGCGCTTTTAAATAATTGCCTTCAAACCAATCTTGCAACTTGATTTACTTTACTGCTTTGCTTTTAGTTTCTCACTACTTTCTCCTAGTTTAACTCGACTGTTCTATAATCTATCGTTGCCGAGAGTCCTTGTGGATTCGATACCCTACTTACTATAATTGCATTAACTGTGCACTTGCAGTAGAATAGGATAAAACTTACACACCTATCAATATTCAAACCCAAGCAACTACATAAGCCATCGACTACAGGGTGGCTTGCACGTAATGTATCTTTTATGTTGTAACTATCTGCTTGATCCACTTGAAGTTGTAATAAGATAATGAAGTAATTGGGGTACATGGCATAAACTGAACCGAAATTAAATTTGTGACCCTACTATATGTTTCATCTGAAATATACCCAAACTACCCCTATCCCATCTAAAGCTTCTCTCTCTTGCACATGCTTCATCTCCACATCTTTATCGTCTTCTACCACACATTCATGTCTCTTCTCTGTCACTGAATCTTTCTTTTTTTGGAGACTTCTCATCATCCGCCTCTCTATCTCTTCCAACGCTTCTTCCGACGGCGATTACTATATCACCTTTTTTTGTGCCCTAGCCAACGACCACATCTAGGCCATGGATGCGCCTCAATCGATCAATCGAAGAGTTTGTTGCTGCTCTATTCCTCCGATTGTTGTTTAGGCCTTCTCCCTAAATCTCTTTCCTCTGAATCTCCCGCTCTCCAGATTTTCCTTTTTTGAGAAACCCTCAATTTCTTCAAAGCCCCTCAAGTTCTGTTATTGTTAACAACACTAAATAAAATGTTAGCGGTTCAAAATAAAATCTTAGCATCCTAAATGTTATCAGATATGCAAGTCTAAAATAACATATATATTCAAAATGTTAGCAGCATCAAATAAAATCTTAGCATCCCCAAATAAAATGTTAACGATACAAATCCAAAATATTATATGTATCTAAAATATTAGCAGCATCAACTAAAATATTAGCAACACCACCACCCATTGTTATACTTTTTTCATTATCGCGTTAAAAAACAATTTATCATTGAACTTATATTTTATATGATATATAATAACATGAACACACAACCTAAAAGTTAACTAGTTAATACTAAACATACTTAATAATTATGTTAACATGTACATAAGGCACATAATCACTAAAATGATTTAGTAACTTGAACACACACCTTAAAAAGTAACTAGCTAATAATTGATTTAATTCACCCAATAATTGTGTTAACACATACCTAAATCACTGAGTTGACTCAGTGCAACTCAGTGTATATAAATCAACTCGTCGGAAATCTTTGTTGAATTTCTCACCGGATTGTTTTAGATCTCCAAAAGAGTAAAAGATTGAAATCTTACGATCTGGAACAACAAAATCACAAGATTTTTTGACGAAAAAAGCTCACTGAATCTACTCTAAAACTTGATTTTTGCTAAATTTCCATAAGAAATTTTTGGATCTTTGTTAAAAAAATGAAAAATCAGATCCTAAAAAATTCTGGTATTAGAAAAGAGAGAGAGAGAGGAGAGAAAAAGATAAGAAAATAAGAAGAACAAGAAAGAAAAAAAACAGTCGTATCTTATAGAAGATACTTGCAAGTGGTAGGGTTAAGATACATCAGATGCAAGTTGCGTAGCTAGTAGTCTCACGTGTCCATTTTGATAGGGTCTTTTTCGTCATTCCATGTATCCGAAAATGGTTTCGTAAGACAAAGTCCTTATCACCTAATTTTTTTATTGTTTAGTATTTTTCCTCTAAATCACTCTAAAAATAGAAATGAAACTTTCTGGAGAGTTGACTTTCCTCTCTAGACTTGTGGCGATTTTACGGAGACGTGTCCTTACGGCGTATCTTCGAAGCTTCATGAGTGGTGATTCACCGCTTTCCATGGCGGTGAGGAGTCTTATTTCTTCGGCTCCGATGACCTTTGTCTGTAGGAGATCTCCTGCTTCTCTCTTGTTATCAACTATGGACCGTGAGCTTTGGGTTTCCTTGCAAAATCTAAACCTTGGTCTTGAGAGATCCCCGCTCCGACTCTCCTCTGACGTAACCAATCGACGGGATGAAAATCACCGGTTAAGCCTCATCGTTCAAGGTCTTAATCCGCAGCACCAGAATCCGGCCGGAATTCGCGTTCTCTTGCCTCGGATTTGGCATCTGGAGGGACGGCTCACGAGCCGCATCAACGATGATGGCTCGGTCCAATTCTTCTTTCAACACGAGCATCATCTCCTCACCGTTCTTGACAACGAACCATGGAGCTATCGTGACTGGATGCTCGTGGTGGACCGGTGGACTCGCCATCATGCTACGGACTTCCTCAGCCTTATTAAATTTTGGGTTAAGATCGAGAACATCCCAGATGATTCCCGCGAGGATCGCGCTATTCGGGAGATTGGTAAGGAGCTCGGCTTTGTCGCGGAAGTTCGCATCTTCCAACCTTCACGTGAATCTCCTGGGGCGGTTTGGATTCAGGTAGTTATGCAAGCGTATCGTCCTCTGATCTTCGTTCGGTTCATTCGTTTTGATCCGTATGGAGTCCCTGTCCTGGTTCGGTTCTCTTATGATCGGCTCCATAGATTCTGCACTCTTTGTGGAAGTCTTACTCATGATCATGACGACTGCCCGGTTGCTCTGCTTCGTGATAATCCCGTCTCTCAGCCACCATCACCTCCGATCCCACCTCCGATCCCTTTGGCTCTCGATCCTCCTTTGTCGCTTGTATCTCCTCTTCAGGCTCTCGAGGACGAGGACCTTGCTGATACTGCAAGCTCACACCACAGTTTGACGGTTGCTTCTGGTCAAGCAGCATCACCAGCCGTTAGTGCTATTCCCCAGCGCTCCGTAGGGATGGAGTTGGCCTCGACTGCTGAGTGTTCTCATCGGGGTCTCAAACGTAAGGTTTCTCTTTTGGAGACTACGGATGAGTCTTCTTCAACTCGTCAAAGAACTTCCAGCACATTCTCGGGTGCGGATACAGGTTTGGTGGCCCCTGCTCCGCCACCGCAGGTTCCATGAGGCTCCTCCTCCAGAAGTGCCAAGGCTTGAGGAGTGTCTTGACCTTTCTTTTTTGGAATGACGTCCTTCGTACATATCAACTGGAGGTCTTACTCCTTCTGGAAGTGCAACATGATGATATCTCTGTCTCTTGGATAGGACAGGAGTTAAGCTTTTCATTCTCTTTTGTTGTATCAGTTGGCTTTAGTGATGGCTTAGCTCATTTTTGGTGTGATGTGGTGAAGCTTACCTTTGTAAAAAGTTCTCTACTTCACCTCTCTAATATAAACATCTCAGTTGTTTGTTATTTGTTATCCCTGTTTTATGTATATGGGATCCATAGATGGCTCTTTAGGATTGAGTTATGGACCTCCCTCACATCTCTGCTCTATGGTCTCCATCCTTTCTTTCTTACTACTACTGCCATGGGCTAGAAGGGTAGCAGGCAGATCCTTTATGACAATCGAGGGAAGCATTTAGTTACTAATTACTTGGCAAAGAGTTCTTCTCGCCGTGTCTCCGCTTTTCACAATGCAGCGAAGGTTAATCCTCGCAAAGCTCAAGGTAACAAGACGCTATCCTCAATACTGGTTAAACTTGATGTCGGTTTGATGGTTTTCCTGAAACCATCCAATTTTCAATGACGACGCTCAGTTGGAACTGTCAAGGTTTGAGGAGTGGCTTGACAGTTCGACGCCTAGAGGAAATGTGTCGTGTCCATTTCCCGGATTTTCTATTCCTCCTAGAGACTAAAAACTCTTGTGATAAGGTATCAAGTTTCCAAGATTCGTTGGGGTACGATAACCAATTTTTGGTTAATCCAGTGGGTTCAAGTGGAGGTTTGGCACTGTTTTGGAGAGATGCGTATAAGGTGGACATTTTGACATCCAACAGTAGAATGATTGATACAAAGGTGCACATCGGTTCAGTTTCATATTTCATGACCTTTGTTTATGGAGATCCTGTGCAACATAAGAGAAGACTGGTTTGGGAAGCACTAGCTCATATCAGCCTAAATAGGAATGGAGCGTGGTTCTTAACGGGTGATTTCAATGAACTGATGAACAACACGGAGAAGATGGGCGGTCCATTTCGACCAGAATCATCATTTTATCAATTTCGATCTTTCGCCAGAGACTGTAACATAAAAGAGGTCCCTAGTGTGGGCAACAAGCTATCTTGGGCCGGGATGAGAGAGATATTGGTTAGTGGAACTAAAGAGAAAGTGTGGATTCAATGTAGACTGGATAGGGCTTTCGGGAACTCAGAGTGGTTCAGGCTATTCCCCAGAGCAGTTACGGAGTATTTGGAAAGACTGGGTTCAGACCATAGACCTATACTGACGAGATTAGCGTCATCAGGCCAGGGCCGTACTGGCCGTTTTTGCTTTGACAAAAGGTGGTGTTCTGTTCCGGAAGTAAGAAGCATTATTCGTAACGTGTGGCTGCTGAATCAGAACCTCCGGAGTAGCTCAGTTTCGGAAAAGATCAGTGTATGTCGGAAAGAACTCTCTAAGTGGAAAAGACGCTCTCACCATAACTCCAAGGAGAAGCTGGAGCGGTTAAGAAAAGAACATGATAGTGAATCTGCCAAGTCCACACCTAATTTTCAGAAGTTAATTCTCTTACGATCAGAGATAAAAAAGTTGTGGAAAGAAGAGGAAACTTTCTGGAAGCAAAAGTGTGGTGTGAGATGGCTTAAAGAAGGAGACAGAAACTCGAGAGTGTTTCACAATTGGGCCAAAACAAGACGGATGAAAAACAAGGTCTCGTCCTTAGTGGATTCTACAGGTGTTGAGCATTTCACAGAAGAAAAGAAAGGTGATATTGCGGTGGAATATTTCAAGACTTTGTTTCAATCCTCTAGACCTGCAGCAACAACAGAGCTCCTACGAGGATTTTAGGGCAGAGTTACGGACAACATGAATAGAGATCTGGTCCAACCGGTGTCGGATGGAGAAATAAGGAAAGCAGTGAAAGAAATAAAAAGTGACAGCTCACCTGGAGCTGATGGAATGCCAGGGCATTTCTTTCAAAGTTTCTGGGATATTACTGGTGATCAAGTCACGGCTGAAGTCAAACTCTTTTTTGAGGCGCAGAGGCTACCCCACGATTGGAACTTCACTCAAATTTGTTTACTGCCGAAGAAACCGAATCCTCATCTTATGACGGATCTACGGCCGATTAGTCTATGTTCTGTCTCTTACAAGATTGTCTCCAGAATCTTATGTTCTCGTCTAAAGAAGATTTTGCCTTACTTAGTATCGGACACACAAGGAGCATTCGTTGCAGGGCGTCTCATCTCAGACAACTTACTCATTGCGCACGAAATGATACATGGCCTTAGGACAAACCCATCATGTTCTCAAGGTTTTTTAGCCATTAAAACTGACATGTCGAAGGCTTACGATAAGATGGAATGGGCTTTCCTCGAGGAGCTTCTCTTTCGGATGGGTTTCGATAAGACATGGATTGAGTGGGTCATGCTTTGTGTTCGATCAGTCTCTTACACAGTCCTACTGAACGGACAGACACACGGCCACATAACTCCGGAACGAGGTCTACGACAGGGAGATCCTTTATCTCCGTTTTTATTCATTTTATGTGCTGAAGCTCTAGTACATGTTATGAACCAGGCGGAATTAGAAGGGAAGATATCGGGGATGTGGCTCACTAAACACTGCCCTTCGATACAACATCTCCTTTTTGCGGATGACAGTTTGTTTCTATGCAGAGCAACGTTGAAGGAATGTTCTGAGTTCTTGCATTGTCTAACGCTATATGGACAAGCATCAGGTCAGGAAATTAACTTCCAGAAGTCCTCAGTTACATTTGGAAAGGACATTGACCCAATTATGAAACATTTGATTGCTGAGATCTTAAACATTGAGACTGAAGGTGGAGCAGGTTCTTATCTCGGATTACCGGAGTGCTTTAGTGGGTCGAAACGACAGCTTCTTCATTTTATTACGGACAAGCTTGATAAGAGACTACATGGATGGCATGCCAAGATGCTTTCACTTGGTGGCAAAGAGATACTGCTGAAATCAATCGCCATGGCCCTTCCCGTTTATGCTATGTCATGTTTTCGCTTGTCGAAGCATCAATGCCAGAAGATTACGAGTGCGATGTCTAGCTTTTGGTGGAATGCGTGTGAAAAGAAGGGGAAAATTCATTGGGTTTCCTGGCAGAATTTATGTAAATCCAAAGAGGAAGGAGGTATGGGGTTCCGAGATATCGAAGGTTTTAACCAAGCGCTCTTAGCGAAGCAAGCCTGGCGATTATTAAATGAACCAAACTCTCTTCTGGCAAAGATATATGAAGGGCGTTATTATTCGAATAAGAGTTTTTTGGAGAGTGGAAAAGGCTTAAGACCCTCATATGCATGGAGAAGCATTACATTTGGCAAGGAACTCCTGCTGAAAGGCTTGGGGAAATCTGTGGGCAATGGGGAATCAACTCTGGTGTGGTCGGAGAAATGGCTTTTTGACAGGCACCCACGCCGTCCGATGAATAAGCAGACAATGTATGACATCGAGCTCAGAGTTGCGGACCTTATGGATGGGAACAGATCGTGGGACATGAATAAGCTTCAGGAGCTTTTTCCTGTAGCTGATGTTAAAAGAATTTGTGCATTGCAGACTGGAAACACAGAAGATAGGAGCATTTGGGCTTACACGAAGCATGGATCTTATACGGTCAAAAGTGGTTATTGGTTGCTATCACAGCAGAGGCAGCCACAGTTGCACTCTCCGTCCGGCATAGATCAGCAACGAAAGACACTCATCCGTAGGATTTGGAAGCTAACAACATCTCCTAAGATTCGAATCTTTTGGTGGCGAGCAATCTCAGGAGCTCTGGCGGTCGCTGATCGTTTAAGATCACGAGGTATTCAACTGGGTAACGTGTGTAAGGTGTGTCAAGGAGCAGTGGAGAATATAAACCATGTTCTCTTCCATTGCTCAGCTGCTTCTGAGATATTGGAAAGTTTTAACATGCCAAAGCCGTTAAATGGCTTCTCTGCCTCGCTGGAGGATAATTTGGCTTTTTTACTGGATAAAATAGAGGATCCGAGCATCAATACTAGCACGCAACAGTCTATTCCATGGAGTATATGGAACATTTGGAAAAGGCGAAATGCAATTGTAATGGCGAATTCACAGGAACCAGTACAGTTGATAGCAAACCGGATCACAGAGGAGGCACACGCATGGCAGGCGGCGAATAACCAGGTAACAATAGACGACTCTGTCTCGGGTAATCGCAGGCTCATGGCTGTGCGATGGCTTCCCCCTCCGTTAGGAACAATCAAATGCAATGTTCATGCTAACTGGAGAAACGCGGACTTAATGAGTGGTGGGGCATGGTTAGCCAGAGACCACAATGGAATGGCAATCTTTCACGCAAGAGATGCTTTCCTGAGAACTCCCAACAGGCTGACAGTTGAGCTTCTCTGTATTGAATGGGCTTTACGCAGCCTTCGAGATATTAGAGTTCGTGAGGTGATTATAGCGTCTGACTTCCGACAGGCTATTGAAGCTTTATCCAAACCTACAATGTGGCCTAGATATCGGTCCCTGTTAAAGAAAATTCTCGACCTGAGGAATGCTTTTCAAAGCTGCTCTTTTGAAGAAGAGACTGTTGTTTGTAACTCGGTTTCGAGGGATATTGCGAAAAGTGTGAACAGGTATGGCAAATTTCAATCTTATCTAGCCATGGGAGGACCGGCCTGGCTGCACTTAAGACTTCAACAGGAGGACGTAAGGAGCATTTGATCATCCTTCTTTTAGGATTTTAAAGCTGTCTTCCGTCCATTTTCTCTTTCTCTAAGCTTCTTGCTTTTGTACGAACAAGTCTCTTTACTATTTACTTCAGACGATAAAAAAAAAAAAAATCACTCTAAAATAATAACAATAATAATATATTAGAACAGTGTTAGCCTCGGCGGTTATATTGAGAAACTGCGTAAGAACAAGAAGAGGACGAAGTACAAGTAGAAGAAAAAGGAAGAGACTTTCTTGGTTCAGGATTTTGATTTCTGTTTCTTAGAGTTGGGCTTCTATGGCTTCCGTGTTGCTATTGTTTCTAGTGTTCATGTTTGTTCTCATAGCTTTTGGTCTTGCTGTTGCTGCAGAGCAGCGAAGAACCACTGTCAGCTTCTCTCTCTCTGTCTCTGTGATTTGATTGTTGTTTTTCCGACTGGGGATTTTCTCTCAGTTTCAGTCACTTTTATGTTGCTCTAAGGGATTTCATCAAGCTGAACACTTGAAAATTTCTGGATTTTGTAAAAATCCAATTAGTTTCTATCTAAGCTTCATAGAAATCTGAAAACTTCGGTCGAAAATTGACAAGATTAGAGGCTTCTTTTATAATCAGACATAAAATCAAGATTGTCATGTTCTGTGTTCATTGTATTCTGTATTCATTGTGTTGTTCTTCCTGATTTTTGTGTGTGTTGCTTTTTGTTGATAGTGGCAAGTTGTTAATGAATCAAGAGATTCAAGCTACTGTGTGTATGAGAAGGATATAGCAACGGATCTTGGAATATGTTCTTTCTTGTTCTTATTAGCTAGTCAGATCTTCCTAATGGCGGCTAGCCGATGTTTATGCTGTGGAAGAGCCTTGATACCAAGTGGGTCTAGATCCTGTGCTATTGTTCTCTTCATCACCACCTGGTAAAATTCTCTTCTTCTTGTAGATTCTATGTATTAACATCTTAATTTCACTGTTTATCTCAGTATTCTTGGCTCAAGTCAGTATACTCCAAGCGTTTCCACTAGTCATAGATGTATGCAATACAAATCAATCATAAACTTCTCTGTGCATATCGAAACTTGGATCAGCTAATATTTGTGAATACGCTAGAATCAATGGAGATTTAGACTTTACTTTTGTTGAGTTCCAATAATGTACAATCAACTTTTTAAGATCAAAAACTAAACAATCGGTTTATTGATTGTTCAAGTGGCTTCAACCACTTATTGTGACTTTTGATGTTGTTTCAGGGTCTTCTTCTTAATAGCAGAAGTGTGTTTACTTGCGGGATCTGTGCGAAATGCTTACCATACAAAGTACCGTGTTCATTTTGGGAACACTTCACCATCTTGTCGATCATTAAGGAAAGGCGTGTTTGGTGCTGGAGCTGCATTCATAGTGCTCACAGGGATTGTCTCCGAGCTTTACTACGTGAGTCTGACACGGGCCAAAGACGTTGAGGCTCCTAGAGATCCGGGTATTCGAATGAGTAGCTTGTAGAACTTACACACACCCACATAAGTTTAGTTAGAATTATAAACTTTTAGGTCATTGTTGCTTGTTGTGATCATATTGTCTGAATTAGATGTGTTCTTGTTTGTATATGAGAAACAGATTCAAGTGCCAAGCTGTTGTGGTTTATGTCTCTTTAGTACTTGTTCTTACAGATTTTGTTTGTGTGGCTAGACTCCGGTCACAAGAATTCAAGTCTTGTATGAAGTATCCTGATTAATTACTACTGATTTTGTCACGCACTAATCGTTGAGATAAATGACAAAAAATTAGTAACCGAACTTCTCATGTGCACATCGACTATAAGTCTATACATGTACCCTGTACAGGCAGTCTCAAGCACTGTCAGTGATTTATAAAATGTAAGAGACGGATTTACCCCTGATCTTTGCAACAAATAACTAAAATAGAACTAGAGTTCTTACACATATGACATATCCATTGCCTATTTGTACGGCTCCTCAAACTGGCAGATAGATCAGCAGATCTGTATGTTTCTTACACGCAGACAGAATTGTCTTGTGTGTCTCGTTCTATTGTAGAAACTTACTTTACATGGGTTTTTTATAACTAAAATGTAAAGAAGAAGAGTTGCAAAAAATGCAAGAATCAGACATAAGTCGATGAACGATGCTTCCTTGTTCAATCCTAAGCTTCTTACTCTCTCTGTTCCATAGATGAACTGCATAGCTATGTTTACGCAAATGTGTAAGTCTCTTCCGTGACCAATTCGCCTCGCTCTCATTCCTAGCCGCTCTGTAAAACCCCCTGATTCTAGTCCAATCCACCGGATAAAACGCAGACGGTGGAAGAACAGAGAATCCTAAGTCCGTGGAAGAGGAAGAAACGTTGAATCTTGCAATGACTCTGGACACTAAGTATGGACCATTGTGACCCCATTTGTTACCGTTGAAGGTTCTTGAGAATTCGTTGATAAACCTTTTAAGCAAAGGATGATTCTTGTCAAAGATGAGCACTGCGTTGTTGAGCCTGCTCCATTTTCTTGTAACCGGATCAACTGTTTGTGCTCCGATTACATTGTGGAGATTGGTGAGAGATTTGAGGATTATAACATCTGTGTCTAAGTATATTCCTCCAAATTTGTAGAGCAAGACTAGTCTTAGAAGGTTAGAGAGGTTTTGCTCTAATGGAATCACACCTGGACTGAACATTCCTTTCTTCAATCTTTCAAACCATTTCTCTGCTGCTGTGTCTTTGAAAATGTAAGCCAAGTCGGGTTTAATCGCAAGCACTTTAAGCCCTTTATCTGTGAAGGGTTTCAAGATCAAGGTTCCTCTCTCACAGTCAAGTGAGTTTGAGACCAAGACCAAACAGCTATTTGGGTGAGATTTGAAGAGACTCTCTATTGTGAACTGTTCTCTATCACCAAAAGATTCGATGGAGGAGATCCAGGTCATGAAGAACAGGGACTCACATGAGGATTTTGACAAGAAACACTTGATCCTCGTCTTGAATATCTGTCTTGATTTGCCTTGTGGCTTCTGTATCATCGCGGTTGTTAACTCGTTTCTTCTCTGAGGTCTCCTCTTCCTTCTCTCTCTCTTCGTCAACAAAACGTTATGCTTCTGTACGAACCCTAAAGAGGTTTCTTTCACCGCAAGCAACAATGAAGAATCTGAGTTAGATGATGAAAATGGCAATGATGGATTATGATGAAGAACCTGGTGATAATTAAGTGAAGGAGTGGATTTAGTTGGTGGGATTGGATCAAGACGAAGAGAGAAGACAGAGAAACTGTTGTAGATTAACAGAAGCATGAGAAGAAGACCGAGAAGAGACATTGGAAGGCAAAAAACACAAGAGAAGATCAATCTTTTCAAGCTCTGCAATAACACAACTTGTTCTGTTCTTCTACTCTCTTCCATCTTTTGTTTTTTTTTTCTTCAAACAATTTTGCAAAACACTCGTAAAAGATTTTATTATTTCTTAAGATAAGAGGGTGTGTATGTGATGGAAATTGTTTCTTGAATAATAATTAAACAAATGTTTTTTTTAATTGTCTTGCAAACCTATATATACACACATGTACCATATATGTTTACATATCAATTAAAAATGGAGAAAGAGAAAGATTACCTATACAAAATATATAATACAAAAGGGGCAAAATGGGTTACTAAACTATCATTTAAAGAGTGTGGTTATAATGAAAGTTTAATCATAGATGACATATATCTTCTTCTCATAGTATATATATTTTTTTCTGAACTAATTCTTCTCATAGTATATTCCCTTCTTTTTTCGAATGAATGTAAATTTATTCTTCAGTAAACCCTGTTGGTACATTTTGGTGCATCAATGTTTAAAGAATTATATTCTCTTCATGTAGATAGTTACTGGTTTTTTACTTATGAATTGTATAAGGTGACCCAAGAAAATATATCTTGTCTGATTGTTTCTAATGACATGCAAGCTAGTGTCCAAGCGAGGTGACGACTTTAGTCCGTTTCTTATGCAATTGAAAGACTAACTATTGACTTGCCTTATGCAATAATATGATTACTAGTATGGGTTTGCGCAGTTACGCGAATTATAAGTATACTAGACGGCGCGGATGTTTTTTTATTATTAAGATAAGATTTGTAAATATTTTGAACAATAACTTTTTCGTTGTAAAAGTTTTGGAGAATAATTGTCAATTCTAACATACAATTCAGTGTTTTTGTAGCGAGTTAATATTTTGTTTAGGTTTTCTAGTTTATATTTGTTTAAGCTTATTTTTTTTAACCGTGGTTTATTTGTATTACATATTTATAAAAAAAAATTTTAAATATCATCAATTTGTTTTTCTTTATTTTTAATAATATTATTTGATTTCGAGATTTTTATTTTGGTTTATCGTCGTATATAACTTGATTATTATGATTTCTAAATAAAAAAAAAACTATCTTGTGGTTGAATAATATTATTTTTTTGTTTTAGTTTTTCAGAATAAAAATATTTTATATTTATAGTTTTATAATGAAGAATCATATTACTATATCGAATTTATATAAAGTCATAGTTAAATTATAGTATATATATGTAGATATAGAAAAGAATATTAACAATACATGGTTACATTTATTGTAATAAAATAAATAAAATATAAAATTATGTTAAATATATTAATTATCAATATTATTATTTAGTTTAAACTATTATTTCAATAATATATAATAATTTATTAATTTTAATGAATATATAATTTATAAAATAATTATGTATTAAATTATATAATTATATGTACCAATTGATTTAGTAACTTAATTATGCTTGATTTTATTTCTATAAATCAAATTTTAGTTAATAATAATTTATAATATGTATTTTAATATTAATTTCGAAATTAATTATTATTTTTACTAATTTTTGAAAAAACAAATTTGTTAGATATGATTAAAATAGAGAAAGGAAAACAAAAGATATTATAAGATATTATGAATAAATCAAATATAAATTGTTTTACAGTTTTATCCTTAATGAAGGATACAATTCCTAATAAAATTAAGGGCAAATTTCGGAAACAACATTTATGTACCATGGTCAATATCTTGTTTTAATAGGTAAGATTATATTTAAGTTACAAGTAAATTAAATTTTGAATATATATTTGTATATTATTTTCTATTATAATATAGAGTTTAATATTTTTAAATAATATATAAATTAGTAATTTCTTTTTCTTATCTTCTTCATTCTTTTTTTTATAAACCTTTTTTCATTAACCGATGCTACAAAACAAATATATGATTGTAAATATACATAAAACTTATTACTTTATCTTAAACATCAATATTTATAAACTCTAAACCTTAAGATTGAAAAATACTAACTCAATATTCATAAACTTTAAAATCTCAAGATTGGAAAATATATTTTTAGGATGACACACAATATACAATAAACTTATAATTCATTTTGAATATACCCTAATCATATTTAGCATGCGAGACATAAGATAAACATCCAAATTATAGTCAACCGAAAACTGGAAAATATATTTTTAGGATTACTAAACAATTTCTATAAAACCGAAAACTAAGATAATTACTAATTCAATATTCTAAACTCTAAAACCTTAAGATTGAAAAATATCTTTTAGGACTACTACACAATTTTTATAAAACTGAAAGATAAGATAATTACTAACTCAATATTCTTAAATTCTAAAATCTTAAGATTAGAAAATATACTTTAAAGAAGGCAACACAATATACATTAAACTTACATTTTCTTTTGAATATATCTTAACAATTTAGTATGTGAGACATAAGATAAACATCCAAATTACAGTCATCGAAAAATCGGAAAATATCTTTTTAAGATGACAACATAATATACCTAAAACTTATTTTTCTTTTAAAACATACCATTTAGGATGTGAGACATAAGATCAACATTCAAATTATAGTTATCCGAAATCAAAAATTTGTTACTAGATTTTGTTTTTGTTGAAAATACCATACAGTGTTGATAAACATATAGTACTAGCATGATTTGCTCGTACCTTATGCGAGCACAACCATTAATAAATAAATAAATTACTAGATTTTTATTTTTTGTGAGCACAACATTCAATTTATGTATTTTTTTGTAAAAAAACTATTTTTATTTTAAATTTATATTTTTTGTGAATTAAGTTTGTTAACTAATCAATCTAATCTATATTAAGTGAAAATATGATGATATGGTGCTAAATGTGAAAAATTAATATAAAAAAAATTTTATATTGTTTTATTATATTTTTAATAGTTGTGGTTTACTATTATTTTTTAGATGTTTAGTTTACCTTATTACTGTAAAAGCGTAGGTATATTTTATTTAACATTTTTTATTTAAGTTTATCTTAGTTTACCCTGTAGTTTCACTAATAAAAATTTGTTAAAATCAATAAAGAATGCAATTTTAGTAATACATCAGTTCTTAGATTCGATCTGCTATTTTCGATTTAATTATGTTATACAGTAGACAAATTTTGTTTGTAATAGTATAAAAAAATAAAATTAATTAATCTATTTTTTAACCCGTTTTATAATGATCTAAATATAAAGACTTTTATATTTATATTTATATTTATAGATCAAATATAACTAAAATATGATACTCCGCTCATTTGACATTTTAGATTGGTTTAAGTTCATTTTAATGTTTCTGGAATAAAATTGGTTACATTATTTTTTTAATTTGAACATGTTTTATTGTTTTTTAGTGGTGGTTGGTTATTATTATTGGGTCCGATTGGTGAACAAAAACGGAACGGTTAGATTAGCGGTTAGCGGAAGTGGTAAGCGGTTAAATAGTGCAAAGCTGTAAATGAAAGCTGTTAGCGAAAGCGGTTAGAAAAAGCGGTAACAAAAAGCTGAAAGTAACCGTTTTTACTGTAGCTTTTAAAACGTTTCTGTGATTGGTAGCAAACAAAGCGGTAAGCCTCTAACGCTTTTACTATAGCGTCACCAATCGGAGGCATTGTTTTTTTACAGAGACAATGTTATATGTTGTTGAAAGGTTTGGTGTTGTCGAGTTTTTCTAGTGATGGGAGTTTTTTTTTCCAGTGTAGAGAACGTATGATTTTAGGTGGGTTTTGCATCTTTATATAGCTTCCTATAATGTTAGACGGTTGTGGAAGTGGTGTGGATTGCTGCAATCGCCTTATTCCCAACTTTATTTTTGCTATCTATTATTTAGGTAAAGAATATTCTAGAATATAAATAGTATATAAAAGATAAAATTTCCATTGATATATATATTGTTTAATTATTTTTGTCAATGTTGTTAAGTTGTTAAGATGGATTTGTTTTGGTAAAATTTTAATTTTATATTAATTTGTTAAGTTGTTAGGATGGATTTGATTTAATAAATATCTCTAATATCTATCTCATACGCTTATGTAAAGCTCTATTGTTATGAATATGAGAATTCCGTAATCCGTAAGTATAATCTTATCTATAAAAATAATAATATTATTTTCCTAAATAATATAGTAGTTATTAAATATATTTGATAGAATTCCTATATTGACATGAATATTAGTTACGATAGTTTTTTTTTTTTGGTCAATTGGACTATAACATTAAGGCCCAAAGGGCTAAGATGTACAAAGGAGGAGTTGGATTACAAGAATTTTTATGTAAATAAAACGGCCCAATACGGACTAAATCGCCAGACTAATCAGCTCGAAAAAAAGGAGAAGAAGCCACGTGGAATGAGAAAGGACACGCGTCATCCCACCGTCGAGACCGTCATGCAGCTCTGAGAACAGAGAGTTTCGCCGCTCACCGCACCAGAGGATATCCATGAAGCTAGCTCCGCCTTTGCCGATCGTCAAGCTCCCAAGAGATTCGCCAGCATCCACTGCATAAGAAAGAAACGCAGCCTAGAAACAGCTCCGTGCCCTCAACGACCCATGGAAATCCACCGCCGGTCGGACTCAGCCGTAGGAGCCGCCTATTTCTCCTGTACTACACCGCGAATCGTGAGTAAGGAATCATGGCAAGCAGATAATTAAATCCATCCGATCACAGAGGAAAACTGAGCAAGGTCATAAGAAATCAGTGATAGACTGACGGATAACAGAACCGGAGAAGACAATCGAACCCGACATAAAGTCGGGAAGCTAAAACCGGACATAAGTCCGGAGATTTATTCAAAACAAAAAGAAACCCGATAAGAGATCGGAAAATATGATTACAAACAAGAGATCCCGATTAAAACTATAACATAACAAAATCGGGATCGCCGAGAAACAAAAACTCAAAAAGAACCCAACCGACGGTCCGACTTAACGCCGGAACCGTCGGTCGGAAGCACAGATCGAGAAGCGGTGTGTTTGTTGAGTAGAGATAAGGGAGAGGTTAAGGAGAGAGAAGTTTTTTCACAGTTACGATAGTTTAGATTTGGTCAAGTTGATAACAAATCGTATTATATTTTGAAATTGTTTTTTTTTTCTAAAGTCGATATATATATATATATGGCTTCCGTAATTACATGTATTGTATCTATAAGAAATTTAATTTTCGATGGGCTTTAAATCAGGACCAACCTATGGGCTTGAGGAAATAATCTGTTTTGATGGACTAAAAGCTGAACCAAAAAAATTAACACGTATGGGCTTGAAATAAACCAATCAACGATCAAGATCAATATATTCAGCAATCAACGCTTGAGATTTTAATTTAGAGTCCGCGTGTAGATCCATTTGTAAACCGGGTATTGCCCGTTTCATTATCTTGCTATTGACTTTTATACCCTTAATGATTTAATAAAATATTAATTAATTCTAATGATAGAATTTGTAAATATAATAGATTAAAAATATAAATTCAATTTAGCATCAATAATATTATAAAAATATTTTTATATATTAACTATAATTAAACATACAAATATATATTATTATATTTAATCTTTTATTAAAAATTTATAGTATATAAATTTTAAACTCATAGAAACAAATAAATTTAAATAAAATATATTATAAATAAATATATAAACATCAATACATGTCAATTTTTTATTATAAGTATTTTTCGTTTATATTTATCCAAATTGAAAAACATATAAATATATGAATTTACAACATAAATTTGTATTATATACAACAATCATACTTATTAATATTTAAATTTCATATTTATAAAATATTTTCGTATTTATCACCTTACTTTTTAATTTTAATTTTATTTCAATTGTATTTTCCTATAAACTAAAATAAATATTTTAAAAATATTTTCATATTTCCATATTTATCATTTTATTATAAATTATTATTATTTTTATATGAGATTATAATTATTTTTAAAATAAAATAAAATAATTAATACAACTTTAATATATAAATTTCTATTATCAATAATAATCATAGTTATCAATACTAAAATCTCATAATTCAAGATATTTTTATATTTATCGTTTTATCTTTTTATTTATTTTTATTTCGGATGATGTATATCTTTATAATAAAGTAAAAACTAACTTTTAAAACTTATATAATAAATTTATAAATATAAACTAAGGTTATCATTATAATTAATTTAATTTCATTAATGGTAAATTAGTAATCAACTATTTTGAGAGTGAATATAAGACCAAAATCATTTCTCAATTAATATAAAGATGTAGATAATAACCAACAAATTATCTCTTTTCGTTTTTTCTAAATTTTTTCTCAGTGGCTAGGGTTACACGGTTTGATATTTATAGGTGTAATATATATAATTAATCCATGCACACACGTTTGACCTAGTTTACCACAAACTCTAAACCGAATTAAACACACCTGGCATGTCCAATCAATCATCATCATCTAGTCATAGTCATAAGACAAATAAGCCTTATTAGACTAGTTACAATAGGGCTTATGTGTCACGTTGAAAAAAAGATTCAACAATTGAATAAATTTGATAGGTTGTAATGGGTGTTGAAAATGCAAAATAATGACATGGATTCAACTGCTATTGAATGTATTCAACGCCGTTGAAAGCATCTGGTGGGGTCTTTTTCTTTTTTCTTTTTGTTTTATTATTTAATTATATGACACATATGACATAACTATTGGATACTCACATTATATACTTTATTTTTTTTATCTCAATTCTTTAACATCATTTATTTAATAATAATTATAATTATATATATAATTTTTATATCAAAATTCATAATTTTTCATGCTCTATAAATAGAAACTTGTCTCATTTATTTTGGACACAGAAAAAAAACTCGTTTTTATTATATTCTTTCAAATAATTTTCATTAGTACCATATGTACGTTCATTAGTATCATATATACATTCAAATACAATATACATACGTTCATATAAGTTTATTGTATTGTATTTTTATTTTTTAATCAAAATTTGTGTTTTATTTTCTCTATTTCTCCTCTTTATTACATATTTTTTTAAATAATATAAAATAAAATAAAATATAAAAAACAAACATTATTTTAAATAATTAATTAACTCTTAATTATTTTAATTTAATGTTAATCAATAATTATTAATATCATAAGTATTCATAAAATATAAAAATATAAATAAAATAAAATTAATGGAGGAGAGAGGGTGTTGAATAAACAAAACTATTGTAGATGTTAAAAGTTGAATATGTGTTAAAAATGATGTGGAAGAAAGAGAAGATGAGGTGTAGTTAGGGATGTTAAGTTGGGTAAAATAACCCAACCCAAACCCAACCCACAAAAACCCAAGTTATAAAAACCCAACCCATAATGAACCCAAATATTTTGTTTGTTAATGGGTAATACCCATATATAGCTTATTAAGTTTTGGGTATACCATGGGTACCCATCTATACTTTGATACTAATATTGTTTTGTACTAAATGTCAACATTTTGTCACATTTTCTTAGTCCGTTAATTTTTTTTTCAAAAAATTTTAAACGAGGTTTCGTACTTTTAAACAGGACTAAACGGACGGGCCTAAACGAGTCTCAATATAAATGGGCCTAAACGGACCTAAATATAAACGGGTTAACGGATGGGCCTAAACGGGTCTAAACGGGTCTAAATATAAACGGGCCTAAATGGGCCTAACCAGACGGGTCTAAACGGGTCTAAATATAAACGGGTTTAACCGGACGGGCCTAAACGAGCCTAAATGGGTCTAAATATAATTGGGCCTAAACATGCCTAAATGGGCCTAACCAGACGAGCTTAACCAGACGGACCTAAAGGGGTCTAAATATAAACGGGGTTAACCGGACCGGCTTAAACGGGTCTAAATATAAACGGACCTAAACGGGCCTAACCAGACGGACCTAAACGGGTCTAAATATAAACGGGTTTAACCGGACGGGCCTAAACGGGCCCAAATGGGCTTAAATATAAACGGACCTAAACGGGCCTAAACGGGCCTAAATGGGCCTAACCAGACGGGCCTAACCAGACATGCCTAAACGGGTCTAAATATAAACGGGTTTAACCGGACGGGCCTAAACGGGCCCAAATGGGCTTAAATATAAATGGACCTAAACGGGCCTAAACGGGCCTAAATGGTCCTAACCAGACGGGCCTAACCAGACATGCCTAAACGGGTCTAAATATAAACGGGTTTTTGCGGAAAATAGGATTTTGCGTTTTTGGCGGGAAAACGAGAGTTTACGTTTTTGGCGGGAAAACGAGATTTTACTGTTTTTGCTGGAAAACATAATTTTACATTTTGGCAGGAAAACGAAATTTTACGTTTTTGGCGGGAAAACGTGATTTTACTTTTTTGGGGGGAAAACATGATTTAACGTTTTTGGCGAGAAAACAAAATTTTATGTTTTTGGCGGAAAACAAGATTTTACGTTTTTGGCGGTAAAACATGACTTTACATTTTTGGCGGAAAAACGAGATTTTACGTTTTTGGCGAGAAAACAAAATTTTATGTTTTTGGCGGAAAAACATGATTTTACGTTTTTGGCGGGAAAATATAATTTTACGTTTTTGGCGGGAAAACGAGAGTTTACGTTTTTGGCGGAAAAACATAATTTTACGTTTTTGGCGGAAAAGCATAATTTTATGTTTTTGGCGGGAAAATAGAATTTTACGTTTTTGGCGGGAAAACGAGAGTTTACGTTTTTGGCGGAAAAACATAATTTTACGTTTTTGGCGGGAAAAATGAGAGTTTACGTTTTTGGCGGGAAAACAAGATTTTACGTTTTTGCGTGAAAATAAAAGTTTATATTTTGGCGGGAAAATAGAATTTTAAGTTTTTTTAAGGAACATAAGATCATTGATGTAATTTAATAAATGGTTAATTATAAAAAATTATGATCATTGAGTAATTTAAAAACCCATGGGTACCCAAAACCCAATTAAGTGAACCCATTGTAAACCCATAAACAATGGGTACCTGCCCATTTTAAACCATTTTCTTTTTCTGCTAGAATAGTAGGGTTTTGGGTTTGGATTTTTCCTTGGGTTTTGGGTACCCATTTGGGCAATTACCCACTTTAACATCCCTAGGTGTAGTGTAAAATGGGGTGTTGAATCAATTTTCCATTGTACATAGCCTTAAGGGCAAAATAGACATTCTAATTCTAAAATCGCCAAAACCACCTCCTTAGGATGACATGTAAATCATATACCTGGTTTAAGTCGGTTCAGGGACGGACAAAAGAAAAACCGCAACTTATCGATCAAACCAGTTTAATTCAGTCGGTTTAAAGCATATACATGGTTTCATCCAACCGAAATTCAAATCACACTACCGTTTAACCGTGTTCGTTTCCAACATCATGTCATCGTGTCAGGTCCTTTTTTTGCTTCCCAAATCTCTCCACTCTCATGTTTGTAGATAAGAAGGTTTTGCTCTAATTTAACCAACTTGGAACCGGTCTATAAAAACCGGAATATAATATCCAAGATTTATAACCTTTGTTTTCTTTATCACACAAGGAAATACTTATAGATAATTGGTGTTTTGACTGGCATCGGTTGAAGATATATAGTAACGAATTGTTATTATATCAATATCATTAAAATCTAAATCCAATGGTTTACAAAATTAATTACAACATAATTTTTATAAAAAAAATTATATTTCCTTTAAATATATTTCAATTGTTTAATACGTGGAACATAAGATAAACATTTAAACTATAGACATCCAAATCTAAAAATTTGTTATTATTTTTTTAAATGAAAATATTGCACAATATTGAATAGCATATAGTAAAAACAATTATTATCTCAAATTTCTTAAATTCTTCTTAAGATGGAAAATATCATTTAAGATGACAACATAATATACATATATATATATATATATATAAGATAAATACAATCTCAATATTCTTAATTTCTAAATTCTCAAGATAAAAATGTCAATTTAAAATGACAATACAATATATATATACATGTATCTAAAAATGTAAGAAAACTACCACTTCAATACTCTTACTCTAAAAAATTTAAGATGAAAATATCATTTTAGAATGATAACACAATATATATTTAAAAAAAAAAACTAAAAAGATACCAAACGAAATCGACTAAATGATTTCCTATTAAAAACATTTATCAATGCAAATTTTGCACAATGTTGAATAACATATGGTAAAAAGTTAATTATTACCTAAATAGTTTTAAATTTTAGAATTTTGAGATGGAACTTATTCTTTTAAGATGACAACACAATATACATAAAATTTATTATAACTTAAATATTTAATGTGTAGGACATAAGATAAACATGTACATTATGATTATCCGGAATTTTTAAATTTGTTGTCAAACATTTTGTAAAAGTAAATATTGCAAAATATTGAATAACAAATAGTAAGAAAAACAATTAATCCGCAATATTTTTAAAATCTAAATTCTTAATATGGAAATATCTTTTAGGATGAAATACAATATATATAAAACTAAAAGCTAAGATAATACTAACTCAATATTCTTAAACTCTAAAATTTGAAGATTGAAAACTAGATTTTGATCCGCGCTACAAAGCGCGGGTATATGATTCATTGTAAAATTTAGATTAATTTATCTTTCATAATATAAATTAGAATTTTTTTTAAAAATTGGTTTGTAGAATTAAATTGTGATAATATGGATGATATTCAGAGACATATCTTGGAAGATTTTGGAAGATTTTGTTTATATGGTTAAATTGTTAGGTTTCGATACAAATTTCATATGGTTAAGTCGTTAGGTTTTAAATTGGTCTAGGAAATTTATTAAATTGGTAGGGTGTTCACGTTTTAATAGAAGACCATTATATAACTATTATATTTTTAGAAGCATAGGTGAGATTCAATATATATATAATCACCTACTGCATCTTAAAAGGTAAAAAGTTTCCATGTTCTTTTGGCCAGATTCATTTTATAAGCGGAATTCACAACTCTTCAATCTATGTTTGGGTAAGAATACATCAAATGTAGATGATTATATCCTATGGTTCGTTTTTATTTAAAAGGGTTGGAAGATTTGGTTATAACTTATATATAACGACATCATTATTATTTTAAAAGATTACTAGATTTTGACCCGCGCTAAAGAAGCGCGGATTTATGTTTTCATTCTTAGAATATATACTTTTATCTTAAATTTATATTTTTATAAATTAATTTAGTTACCTATTTCGTCTAATCTATATCAAATGAAAATAAGATGATATAGTGCTAAATGTGAGAAGAAATTTAATAAATTTTGTTTTTTGTTTTGATATTATTAACTTGTATATTATATATTAGTAGTTGTATTTTATTGTTATTTTTAGTATATGATTAGTCATGCTTGAGCTTGGTTAATCTATTTTTCAACACGTGTTGTAATGATATAGAATTTGAAAATTTGATGGAAATAACCCGTTAAAAAATTACATTCAAACATGAACTATAATTTGACGCATCATATATTTGAATAATATAAATATTAAATAATTTAACTATTTATATTAAATTTAAAATATATCAATTGGAATTAGTTACTCGTGCAAATTTTATTTTTAGAAATATAAATTGGTTAATTTATTTTTAGCCCATTTTATTATAATTTAAATTTATTAAAATTTGATGAAACAACCCGTTAAGAAGTACAATCGTAAAAAATGTTTCTTACAATATAAATAATTTATACCCGCACGCTAGTACAATATTATATACTACTTTCTTATTTTAATAATAATTTACTAATTTTAATGATTATATAATTTATAAAATAATTATGTATTAAATTATATAATTATATGTAGCAATTGATTTAGTAACTTAATTATGCTTGATTTTATTTCTTTAAGTTAAATTTTAGTTAAGAATAATTTATAATATTTATTTTAATATTAATTTCGAAATTAATTATTATTTTATTAAATTTTTGAAAAAGATTTTCGTTAGATATGATTATGATAGAAAAAAGAAAACAAAAGATATTATAAGATATTATGAATAAATCAAATATAAATTGTTTTACAGTTTTACCCTTAATGAAGGTTACAAATCCTAATAATATCAAAGGCAAATTTTAGAAACAACCTTTATGTACCATGGCCAAACTCCAATTTTTTAATAGTATTGATCAGCTGAAATTATTTACTATATGCGAATTTTTAGAAAATTTATAATTGAGATTGGCTAATTAATTTTTCAACCCGTTTAATTAATTAAATATTTTTCAGTTTGATGGAAAAACCTGCTAAAAAGTACAATCGTAAAAACATCAATCGTAATATATGTATATATATATATATATTTGAAACAAAAAAAAGATATTAAAATATATTTCAAATATTTGAATAATATAAGTATAAAATCATTTTAATATTTTATTAATTTTAAAATATATCAGCTGAAATTATTTACTATATGCGAATTTTTAAAAAAAAAATTATAATCGAGATTGGCTAATTAATTTTTCAACCCGTTTAATTAATTAAATATTTTTCATTTTGATGGAAAAACCTGCTAAAAAGTACAATCGTAAAAACATCAATCGTAATATGTATATATATATATATTTTTTTTTTGAAACAAAATAAAAAGATATTAAAATATATTATAAATATATTTTGAATTAAATCATAAATTAAAGAATCTTAATTTATATATAATAGTTGATGTATAAATTATTCATTATATTTATCAATTAATTTGTTTTGATTTTAATTAATTAGGAAAGTGGCACCCATTAGATTTTGGTTGTTTGGCTACATGTTTAATAATTGTCTTGTTTGGAAACATGGATTGTAGAGATAATGTTATATTCCCTAATTACCCTTAATGAAGGTTACAAATTCTAATAATATCAAGGGCAAATTTCTGGAACAACATTTATGTACCATGGCCAAACTCCAATTTTTTAATAGTATTGATATATCATACGGTTTTGTGTATATTTTTAAGGGTTGGTAGCTTTGGTTATTTAACGGCACCTATATTGTTGTAAAAGATTTAGTCAGATGGTTAATATATATTTAAAAGGATCTAGCTTTGGTTAGGAATTAAACGGTTAAGATTTGAATAAGAGTATTGATGGTTGGATTTTGGTTATGTGTGATTCCTTGTTTTCAGGACTTTCTAAAAAGGATCCAACGAAATATTCCATTATCTGTCTAATTTTTTTAAATACTAATATGTCCTTAATGAATAATTTAAATAATAGTAAATTGTAATGACATTCTTTGTAAATAACACATGAAGTAAAGGTTAGACTAAAAAACACTCTATTTTTTTAATAGTATTGATTATCATTTAAGGGTGACAACTTAATATACATAAAACTTATCTTTCCTTTTGAATATATTTAACTATTTAGTATGTGGAACATAAAATAAACATTTAAATTATAGTCATCTGAAATCTAAAATTTGTTAGTAAATTTGATTTTCAATGAAAATATTGTACTATATTGTTTTTATATAATTGATTTTGAATTCAATTATATTAAAATTAAACAATTAATGCATAGTGTAATTAAAAATAAAAATTTGCTAATAGGGTCCATCATTCCAAGGCACGTCCATGACTGCTGGTTGATGCATATTGTTGATTACCAAGTCTACAAAGTCTTCTTTTTCTTCCTATGTCTTCTTCTCATAACTTCTAATAAGCTGGGATTGAGATTGGTCTTCCGTGAAGTCACCAATTCTTCACATCAGACAATGACCTTTGAGTTTTCATCGGGTTCAGTAAAAATATATACAAAAAACATTTTCATTGATATCGGATAAAATGTACGTTTATATTATTAAAAATAAATTTCTAAGATAGAAAATAATTATTAATTAAATATTGTTAAATTCTAAACTCTTAAGACAAAAAGAAAAATTTTGAACGACAAAAAAATATACAAAACATATATTTTATTTTAAATATACTTTAACTATTTAATAAGTGAGACATAAAATAAACATTTAAATTATATTAGTCCACGATCATAAAATTATTATTATATTTTTATAATAGAAATATTGAAAAATATTGTATAACATATAGTAAGAAGATAATCACTACCTCAACTTTTAATCTCTAAACTCTCAAAATGGAAAATATCCATTTAAAATAATAACACTATATATATATATATATATATAAAACTAAAAATGTAAGATAATTACCACTTCAATATTTTTAAACTCTAAAATTTTAATATAGAAATATCATTTTTGATGACAACACAATATATAAAACTAAAAACAACAGGAAGAAAGCTATTAAAAGTATTTATTAATGAAAATATTGCACAATGTTTGAATAACAATAGTAAAAAAACAAAATTGTTATCTAAATATTTTTAAATATTATAATTTTGAGATAGAAATTATCCTTTTAAAATGACAACACAATATACAATAATGACGAGGTCAAGCTATTAAAATAAAAAATCTTATCTTTCTTTTTAAATATAAATTTAAATATTTAATATATGGGTTATAAGATAAATGTAAAGGATAAATTTAAATATCTAATAGTTTTTTTTGGGAATAGACAAGAAAACCTTTAATCAAATTTATCAATAAGAAAGAAAAAAAATCATGGCAAAAAACTACGTTTTATTTTTCGATTGTGTGCAACTAAATCTCCCAAAGAAATTAGCGTGAAATCTGAAACAACCACATGAACATGGATTATCTTATTGGGATTGGACCCATGAGTTACAGGGGAAGTGGACAGGGCCACATGTGAAGCCTTCGATGGTGATGCTCCCAAGGAAGAACTCTTTTTGGTGTTTGTTAATCACCGTGATGGCTCCCGGCGAACCAAAGGTGGAATCCACCGTGAACTCCGCCGTGTAATGGACTCTCTCACTTTAGAATTCGTTTGCTTTGACCAGTCTTGCAATACCGCCGCTTGACTCTTCTTCGGCACATTCGTTACTGTTTTGAAAAATATATTATTGGGTAATTAGCATAATATTTTGGGAAAAATAAAATCAAAACTTTGAACGGAAAACCACAATCTGAAGAAAAAACCCATTTTAAATTACACTATTTGAAGAAAAAAATCCACGAACAAAAATTGTAAATATTTTATTTTATGATTTCTTAGATCAATTTGAGTATTGATAAGTTCTAAGACCATCTCCAAAATATAATTCTATATTTTCACTCCAAAATAGAGTAGTGTTTTACTCCAATGTATTACTTCACTCTTTATTCCATAAATAGAATATTCTATATAGATTCTTTTCTATTTTTTATTTTGTGTATTTTAATTATAAAATTTACAAATTGACCTTATATATTTTATTTTTTGTAAAATTATCATAACTTATAAAATAATTTTTTTATGAATAATAAAATAGTATTAAAAATAATAATTTTTTATTTTATAATGTTGAAAAATATTTATAATTGTTACTGAAAAATATAAACATATATTTTTAAATACTAATTATTATTATATTCATAAAAGTTTGAAATTTAAATAATTAAATACTCTAAAGGACCATTTTGTAAATAAAAAGTTTTATTTTAAAATAGAGTGGAAAATGGAATTACTTCAAATATGGAGTAATCTCACCCATTATCTATTTTGAAGTGAAAAATTGAGTAGAGTTGGAAAAGATTTTACACCAAATTCCATTTTAGAATGGGAAATGCAATAGGGTTGGAGATGCCCTAAGAGCGATCTCTATCCATTTAGATACTTTTTAGGATATCTATACAATAAAATCTTAGTATTTTAACAAAAATGATTATTTATTTAAATTTTAATTTTCAATGTAAAAGTAAACCAATAGAAGAGAGACATGTGATTAAAAAGTTTCTTATGAGCATCTCAAACAAGATCCGTTTCTCACTTATCTCTCATATTTTTTATTATTTTAGTGTTTAAATACTCTTTAAAAACTTCGTTGGAGTTGCTCTAAGACAACTTTTCTACTGATTTTGTTAGTTAGCGTATGATCATAAGTCCAGTGGTGGATCTAGGAAGGTTCAATCGGGACATTATCAAAGAATTTGACTTAGCCAGAGATATTATTAAGATATTTGAATTTGTTGGGAGATATTATTTTAGAAATATTAAAGAAAATTAAAATTTAGTCGGAAGCACGTGACCCCATTTGCCGTAAGCTGCGTCCATCATTGGTCATAACCTAAACGTCACATAAGATAAACCAAAAACCCTAATAGATAATTGCTATCTCACACGCTATAGCCCTGTTATTTTGTTTATCACTGCAAGAGCGACAGTGATAACGATCAACAATAACAAGTAGGAGAGATAAATTTTGATTCTATTTTGCTATGAAAATACAGTTAGTGACCGTCGCTATTTTGCTATGACTCCATTAAAAATGTCGATGTAAACTTTAGAGACTTATACTATTGTTGGTGATATGCTTTAGATTTTCAAACTCATGATTTTGATAAGTTGCTGATGTGTCATGTTATGTTTTTTATATATTTTTGGTCGATGTCGTTATAACAAGCGATGCGTAAAAGAACAGAGCTTGTATGTGAGTAAATTAAGAATACATAACGATGATGACATGAGGAAGGCAGACGAAGAGAGCAATGATGGAGATGTAAGCGTAGACATTTTTTTGTCCATATCAGTCTGCAAAAAAAAAACACAATCTAGTTTTTCAACCTCTAAATTTCAGAGATTGAGTTGAGAGCGTGAAGAAGAGAATCATGATTTTGTTAGAGAAGATGCTTCGGTAAGTGAAACCTTTATATAGAAGTCAAACAAACACGATTTTGACCTAGTTCACTTAAATCCTAAACCGATCTAGACATGTGTGGCATGGATAGTCAAACGTCTCCGTCCAATCATAGACACATAGATTTCATTAAGGGCATAACAACCATTTTAACTACCAAAATTAGCTGAAATTCGCCGAGAGCTTGACACGTAGAAAAACTCCTTCTTCTTTACTAAATGCGAAAATGTCAAACAAATCATGAACTATACAAAACTGGTTAAAAAATACCTCAACTACAATGCTTGCCAAAACAAACCTAAACTATAAGTTGACTTCCCGAAAAAACGCTGAACTTACAGTTAACCTTGCCAATTTAAAACTCTGTTAAATAAACTAACAGAATGATTAGATGACGTTAACCTAACCGTCTATTGATCCAAAATTATGCGAAAACGTTGTTTCTATTGACGAGAAAAATAAAATCCCGCTTTTAGCTGGGATTGACCCATGATCTCGTATGTAATACATATAAGTGAGAAACCATTATGCTATTATTATTTTGTTGAAACTCTGTACAGACACATTGTAATAAACCATTGTGCTATGATACTCCACACAAACACATACCATATGCATCATACATTGCAATCCAAAAAGTATTTCCCAAATTATTGAATTGATTTATTTTTATATTCAATTCAAAACATCAAATCTGGATCAAATTCTGGTATGCTATTTGACTCAAAGTCAAAGTCCCATATGCTCCTCTCCAATAAACCTTTTAAGAAAAAATCGTGAGAAGGGATAAAAGACAGCAAAACCTGAGATTTTAAACTTATTTACAACCCAACCTGGGTTAACCGAAAGAGCTTGGTTCGATCCATTTGGGTCGGGGCTACAGTTTAAATCTCTACAATACGACGGTTCAACTCAATTAAAAAATCAAAATCATTCTTCAACTCTATTTTCACTTTTCTCTTCAACTTCTCACTCTTTCTTTCAAGATCAAACCGTTCAACCGAAGAAGATTGAAGATTTGTCAAAGAAATAATGCCTTTTATAAAAAAGAATTTGCGAAAGTCGAAGAGAGTAGAGGATAAATTGATTCCTCCTGAAGAAGAAGGGACGGATCGCCAAGAATAAGAAGTGGGAAAAAGACCGATGAATAAGAAGAAGACTTGGAAAAGGAATCCGAGAATGAAAAAGACGAGGAGGAAGAGGAAGACGAGGAAGAGATTGAGAAAGACGAGGAGAAAGAGAAAGACGAGGAAGAGATTGAGAATGACGAAGAGAAGGAGGAGGAAGCGGAAGAGGACGAAGAGGAAAAAGCCGAAGACGAGGAGGATGGGGAAGTTGAAGTTTCGCACATTCGAAGATTAGGGTTTCACGAACAAGAAGAAGTGGAACGAACCAGTGAAATCCGCTCTCCAATCCACCACAGTCAACACGAGGAAGAAGAAACAATATCGGTAACACATTGCATGTCTAATCTTTGTAATTCGGATCTGTAAAACTTAGCAGGATTTGATATGTTTTGGGAAAGGCGCAAAGCTTGGTAAAACGTAGTCAAACTTGTATGCAAAACTTGGTAGGATTTAGTTAAATTCTGATGTGAAACTTGGTATAACTTTGTGTGAAACTTGATAAAACTGAAGGATTATGGGTGTTTTTCCAAGGTTCAATTCCCAATTGCAACCTAACACAAATCCTTAACAGATCTAGGTTCTTGCAAAACGAATCATAAAACAAACCTGATCTTTACCTTTGCAGCGGAAATTGGTGGTAATGACAAGATCAGCTAGAACAGATGGATCACCTATTCCTCCTTGAGTATCCACACTCTTACAAGCACGGGACGGCTGCTAGACCAAAGAGCTGGAAGAATCAGAGAGAGAGATGAAGAGAGAGAGAGATGACGCCAAAAAGATAAAAGTCGCTGGAGAGCTTTTTTTTTTTTCTTTTAGGGCTTTCTAACTCTCTTATATCTCATTAATGGGCCCAAGTCATTAGACTAATGGCTCATTAATCTTTTGAGCCCAAAATACAAATCAGACAAAAGCCTGTATTTGTCTGACCCAAAACTCTGATCCAATACAATAAATGCCATTGCATCTTACCGTATTAATTTCATTTAACTTTCCCGTTAGCTATGGTGTGTGACCCTTTGAGATCATACAATACTGGTTATAAGTCTTAAACTTATAGATCAAGAGCGGACTCTAGCAAGCCATCATGATCACCCAGTATTTATGACTTATGTCTGATCTCGACACTTATCATACTTTCTAGAGATAGTACGGTAGATTTCAGGACATTCCCAACAATCTCCCACTTGTACTGGAATCCTACAAAGGACATTCCCAACAATCTTCCGATTGTACTGGAATCCTACATTCCCTAATCCTTTTGTCTTAATATCTCGATCTGGCATAAGGCAAGATGCGTGTCATCCTTATATAGCCAGACCATGTTTATCGGACCAGATTTGATACTGACTATTCAAACGACTTGGGCAAGTCCGTTTGGGAATGGCCATTCTCTTACCAGCTATCAAATCTCCGATTGGCCTAGAGATATTACCTCCGTTAAACGGCAGGGACAAATCCCATCTTGTTCCATCACTATGAACTACACACTTCATAATACACCCAACCAAGGTCCGTATAGCTCCCAGTTACGAAACAGCGTTAGACAATGATCAAAGCGCATTACTCCATGTGCAGCCACATGCATGCGAACTCAGGTCTAAGGACTATACTCTATAGTCGTATATGAGAACTTCTTATGACACAGATATTAATATCTTGCAGAGTTCTCATCAGCGGGCCATGTCCGGTCATATGCTCCCCTACATATACCTATGTGTCGACTTTGATGCCGCGCATCTATGACCCCTCGAAACTTGGTCATAAGTCTCAACACAATCTAGTCTCAACAGGTTGTTGGTGTTCCAATTTCAACAACCTTCGACTATGGACAATATAATTTATGTCACTTCGTTAAATATGGGGTTTCAGGATCAAGTCTACTCATGTACTTCGATGGCCCATATATAATGACATGAATCATTTTGGAACGATTATTTATATCACAGTTAAAATAATCCAGAAATCATTAGATTTCATCAACATAAAATATTATGTTTACATGAACCATTCAAAATAACTAAGTAAAGCCCTTTACAAACTCCCACTGAAATTAAGACTACATCTTAATTTCACTCATCCTACAGCTACAGTCCGCGACTCGTGCTTAGGCATAAGGAGTGGCTTCGTTAATAGATTAGCAACGTTCTCATTCGATGAAACTTGCTTATCTACTTAACACCTCTGTCATTTATCTCACGGAATAGGTTATACCTATCCTCAAGGTGTTTGGACCTCTGATGTGCAGCTAGTCTCAACTACGCTGTGAATCACATCTAGTTCAGTGATGAAATCTTCTATCCAAACAACCTCTTTCGCTGCTTCTCAAGCTGCGAAATGTTCAGCTTAAGTCATGGAGTCAGCTACAGTGCCTTGCACCGCCAGATAGACACAAGATATAGCCGGACTGTGACCAGGAATTATCTTTGTCTATTGGAAAATTGCCTTTCAGACTCTATCGACTTGTAGCACCTCACTTTCTCCGTAAATCAAGAACTTATCCTAAGTATTCCTCAAATACTTCAGAATATTCTTTACGGCAATCCAGTGATTCTTTGCTGGATTTGACTGGTCTTTACTTGTCTTGCTTAACTTTAAAGCAACATCAAAACAAGTACGTGTCATGGCATACATGATAGATCCAATTGCCGTCGCATATGGAATCCTATCCATGCATTCAAGCTCAGCAGATATCGCAGGACACTATATCTCGCTTAATGAATTGCCATGTGACATTGGCATAAAACCCTTCTTGGATTGCTGATTACGTGTAGGACTTTGTCAATTTAAGAATCCTGACTTTGTCCTACCAGCTCTTTTGGATCTCTATCTTTAGATCCAAAATCCAAGAACTTCGTGGCTTTATCCATGTCATTCATAAAACCAACTCCCAATCCAGTCCTTTACCGACTGCAGCATTGGGACGTTATATTCGAGAATCAGTATGTCATCGACATACACTATGAGAATTGCAATATTGCTCCCACTTATCTTTTAATAAACGCACAGTTCCACTTCGTTCCTGTTCAAGTCAAAACCTTGACTACTTTAACAGAACAAAGATTCCAACTCCGATTCCATCCATGAATGGATCGATGAAGCCAACTTATACAAAGTGTAATTTTTTCGGAGTTTGGGCTCACTTTCGCTTCTTTGAATTTCACAGATTCGTCGCTTTCAATGATCATCAGATCATGCGAACTTTCAATGATCATCAGGTTCAACTAATGACGAGAAATCACTCTCGGATTAGTGACTGATTCATTCATATCTGCGAACTTCAGGCTCTACAGGTGTAGATTCTACAGAAATCTGTAAATCCATCCGATGCTCTCCCTTAACAGGTTGAGCAGCCTCCTGTACTTCTCGAATTTCTTCGAGTTATAATTTTACTCCCACTGTTCTTCTTGGAAAGTAACTTCCCTTCTTAGAAAACAGATTGGACGTAAAAGTAACAAGCCTTGGTTTCCCTAGGACAACCAGCGAAGTAGCACAACTACAAATACTCAGTAAAGACGAATTTGGATCGATTCCAATCCATATTTACGTGGTGTCTTTCAACTGATATTTGTGGAACTATTTCAGCGTAAACTTAGATATTTTTAGAGCGTTATTCGTACAGAATATCATGGAAGATTCGTGTGACTCATCTTTAATCATTTCTAATAAGATCTGATTCATTCTCACAGAAACACCTCTAGGTTTTCAGGAGAAATGAGCTGTGAAACGACTTCACACTCACTCAGATGATCACACAATCAATGACTTAAGTATTCTCACTCGTGATCTAATCCAGAGTCTTAATACTTCTGTCATTCAGTTTCTATACTTCATTCTAGAACTCTTTCGACCATGTCAAAGAATTCCAACTTGTGTCTCATCATATGAACACATTCACTCTCACTGAAGTAATCAGTAGAGACAATGAAGTACAGGAAATTTTCTCTGGCATTATTGCTCATCGGACCACATACATTTGTATGTTTAATCTCCAATAAGCCTTTGGGCTTTTCTCTAGCTCGGCTAAGATGGGCCCTTTGTCTTTTGGTCTAGTAAGCAGAATTCAAGTCTCATAAGATATCCATTCAAATGAGCCCAAAAGTCCATAACTATGGGGTTTCTGAATCTGACTTACTCTCTTTGACCAAAACATTTATGCCAAGAAAAATCAGGTTTAATTCATTAGATTTAAACCAATTGCAGTATTTATGTTACATCTTAGGCACTCTTTGGTTTAATACATAAAACCCATTCCTTGAATAGGGTGCTACAATTAATTTTTCATTAATGTCAAAAGAACAAACTTGTCTTTTATCAAAATGAAAAACATTCAAATTCTTACAAGAAATTGAAAGACAACTCTGCTTAAAGCAGGTACATTGTAGCAATTACTTAATAAAACCAAGCCTCAAAGGCATCTACAAGTGAAAACCCTATGGCTGAAGCAGCATCCCAAGCTCCTTCCAGACACGCAGTTCCACTTGCCCTTCCTTCAACGTTCTACTGTTGCTCAGGCTCTGCATATTATAACAAATATCAGTGCCACAACCAGTATCCAATACCTATAAGGTATAACTTGAAGTAATAACATGAATACCTGAGGAAGTAGTCTCATACATCAACTTTAACTCCTCATAATCTTCCATGAATTTAATGCAATCTCTCTTCCAATGCCCAGTCTCTTTACAGTAGCAGCACTTACCAACGTAAGAGGTATCTGACTCGGGCTAAGAAGACACACGCTTGCCATGGTTCAAAATCTGGACAACTTTGTCTTCACCCTTGTCAGCATTAGGTTTAGTAAACCTACCCTTCTCGTTCATGAGATTGTACAGGGTACTCTTCACGTTTGGCTCAATTGTCTTGAGCATGTCATGCAGTTCAGTCAACGTCTTCGTTAAGCCTTTCTTGATATAGTCCCTTACGAACTTATCATAGCTTGACGGCAGTGACTGCAGAATGATATCAGTTGCCAATTCTTGGCTAACTGGATAATCCAGTTTCCTCAGGTTATCAACGTAACCCATCATTTTACTGATATGAGGACTTACTGGATGATCATTTGGTAGCTTGCAGCTAGTGAGAGATTTAACCAACTAGTATCTCTCCACTCTAACCTGCTCCTGAAATTTCAATTTCAGGCTGCTGATCATCTCTATTGGCGACTCCATGTTCTCATATTGCTTCCGCAACTCTGAGTCCATGGTAGCCAATATCAGACCACGCACATCTACCGCATCATTATAATGCTTATTCCAAGCATTATATACTGCATGACTGGCTTTGGATCCGATCCTCTCGGGGAGAGCTTTCTCAAGGACATAGTCCTTTCTCTCATGCCTGAGAACTAGTCTCAGGTTCCGCGACCAAGTCAAGAAATTTGATCCGTTCAGTTTGTCCATCTCAAGGACATACCGGATCGAGAAAGTGTTTTGATTGTTTGTGCTTGTCATAGCTGAAATTTAGAGATAAATAGAGTTTTAGTTATTAAGTTCATAAAAGAGTAATCTTAACAACTTATAAGAAAACTCGCATTGTATTCAAAATTTCTTTGTTTAACCTCATATGAATACAATGATTCCGAGACCCATGTTTAGCTAAATCCAAAGTGGGCCACTGGCCGTCACCCAGAATTAGCTTTACTTGGTAAGCATACACACAGCTAGTTATAACCAATAACTCTCGGTTGTGAATTGGACCCGAGGCCCAAATTCACCAGATGTCTCAAGGCCCGGGACTCCCGATGGCCCAGTCAAGGAAACCAATCTCTTACAGCCACATAATCACTAAAATCTGGGACTCCCAATGAAATTAGTGACTATATACTACTTTACTTACGCGAAAACAGACACCTCACACTGTAAGCCATATCTGTAATCAAATAAGCGTTAAGTAGCTGACAAGATTGGGCAAGACATCCAAGCTTGATATTGTTTTTGAGGATTTTCAGTTTTATTTCCAAAAATAGAAGATTACTATTTTGGGAAACTTTCTTATTTTAGAAACTTTCTAAATTTAGCAACTTACTAAAAATAGAAATTTCTAATTTAAATATTTTATAAATATTTTCGGGTTGGGTCACAAATTATAGGCCCAATTCTTGGCCCAAGACCATAGAATTCCAGCTGGCCCAATAATTTGACATAACCGATCCGGTTTATTAATTCTGGTCCAAGACCAAATTAACTATCAAAACCATCGGTTATTTACTAAACCAGACCAGCTCTAAATTATTTGGTCCAACCAAATCAAACTTAGACCAGCCTTCGGTTTAGGTTAAAATTCAATTTTGAATTAAATCCGGTTTAACCAGAAACTAAACAATACCAATTGTATTAAATAATTTCCAGCAAACCGCGATTTTGGGTTAACCGCTTGAACCATAAAATAATTAAATAACTCAATCGATTCAAAATGATTTTGTCTTTCACAAAATCGTAACAAGACACGATTTTGACTTTTGCAAAATTAATTTGTCTTAAGTTAACAAGCGATAGAAACAAGAAAAGATGTCAACATCATTACTTAGAAGACAAAATCGATCACGTTTCACACTTGTTAACAAACCGAAGCACTTGAGGACAAAACAGAATCTAATTAACAAATCAAATTCAACAATATTGTTCTTATACCAAGCACACATCACGATTAAAAGGTCAATGCGATTATCACCTTATACAAAACGATCGTGACACATAAGTTTGACTTATTTAGTTATCAAGCGGCGCATTCAATTAATAATACAGCATCACGTGGCCATTATCGCAACACTTTTGCAACAAAATAGAATCTCATTCAATTATCCTATTATCAGAATGGAGCCGCCGTTAACTCAGTAACAACACGATGGCCATTCAATTATTAATAACGTGTATCACATGCTTTCACTAAAAGACAAAACCAGGTTAACAGAGAGTCAAACATGTGCGATCAATTATGAATTCGATCGCAACATATTAATAATTCGATCGTATGATCATCTCATTAATAACAGCGATCGCAACATATGATCCAGATTTACAAGAAACCTAAAACCTGGCTCTGATACCACTGAAGGATTATGGGTGTTTTTCCAAGGTTCAATTCCCAATTGCAACCTAACACAAATCCTTAACAGATCTAGGTTCTTGCAAAACGAATCATAAAACAAACCTGATCTTTACCTTTGCAGCGGAAATTGGTGGTAATGACAAGATCAGCTAGAACAGATGGATCACCTATTCCTCCTTGAGTATCCACACTCTTACAAGCACGGGACGGCTGCTAGACCAAAGAGCTGGAAGAATCAGAGAGAGAGATGAAGAGAGAGAGAGATGACGCCAAAAAGATAAAAGTCGCTGGAGAGCTTTTTTTTTTTTTTTTGGGCTTTCTAACTCTCTTATATCTCATTAATGGGCCCAAGTCATTAGACTAATGGCTCATTAATCTTTTGGGCCCAAAATACAAATCAGACAAAAGCCTGTATTTGTCTGACCCAAAACTCTGATCCAATACAATAAATGCCATTGCATCTTACCGTATTAATTCCATTTAACTTTCCCGTTAGCTATGGTGTGTGACCCTTTGGGATCATACAATACTGGTTATAAGTCTTAAACTTATAGATCAAGAGCGGACTCTAGCAAGCCATCATGATCACCCAGTATTTATGACTTATGTCTGATCTCGACACTTATCATACTTTCTAGAGATAGTACGGTAGATTTCAGGACATTCCCAACAAAAACTTAGTTGAACTTTCTGTAAAACTTGGTAAAACTTAGTTTAACTTTATCGTACAACTTAGTGATACTTGGTCGAACTTTGTTGTGTGTGCAGAATTCCGAGGATGAAACGGAACCAATGCAGCCCACGAAGATGTGTTTCTCTCCCAAAGACTATGTGAAGACAATAAAGCTCTCGTCTAAGTGTTATATCGCTAAAGCCGTGAAGACGATATAATACACTCTCAAGAAAGATGAGCTTAAATGGTTCTATGAGCATCCACAATTTAAGCACTTCTTCCACATGGGTAAGAAGACAAGCTCAAAATGGATGGGACTGTGGATGATTCTGGTTAGGATCGCGGTTGTGGATAAGAAATGGAGCTTTGGTTCATTGTCAACGGTGTTCCAATCCGCTATTATATTAGGGAGCATGCACTCATTTGTGGGTTATTTTGCCACTCCTATCCAAACCACTACGAAACCTTGGTGGTGGCTTAGATTTTGTTTCTAAATATTTTGGTATAGACAAGGTTACATATGAATATGTTGTGCAGAAGTTCCCAGCAATGAAAGGGAAATGAAAGCTTGGTAAGGATCGTTTGAAGATGGTTGTCTTGTACTTCTTGTCCAGCGTGATCATTCGGAAGAAGAAGACAGGAAAAGGAGCACCTCTTGTTGAGAGTTTCCTCCTCAGAGCCATTTATGATCTCGAGATGTGCAAAACCTTTCTGTGGGGGCGTTTGTCATTCGAGGAGAACGTCAGAGACATATTGCACTTCATGAACCATTATGAAGGAGTGGCGCCGACTTCATGGTTATTTCCTGTATGCATTGTTCCTCTGGAGGTAAAACAATATTTCTAGCAACTTAAATCCTTTTTTAGTTGTTTTATTTTTCTGACTTGGAACGAATTTAACTGTTTGAATTATCTTGTGTTCTAGCTCCTAGCATTTGAGGCCATTCCAATTCTGAAGAACCATTACCAAGAAAATGTTCAGGGTGCAGATAAGGATTGCCCGCGTATGTGCAAGATGAGGTACAAAACCGTGGGGACGAGGGGTTTTAGTATCTCAGATATAAATGAGAAGCTTGGAACTACGAAGGTTAGTATCTCATATCATACTTATTAAATTCAGTTTTCTTATATTCACGTATATTTGAGAATTATATTAAATTGTGTCTTCTTACATTTGCAGGATATTCAAAGTCTCTTGGAGCCATCTCCCATGGAGATAGATCTTCTAAGGAGAAACATGGAAGCTGAATCTGGCTGGAATGATGTGGATGACCCCATAGTCGATGGTTGGAGCATGCTGCTTAAGAAGAAGAAGACAATGTGGTTTGAAGAGCTTTTCAACCAAGATGTGTCTGCTCGTGCATCTCAGGCAAATGTTTAAGATTAACTTCCTGCTATTCAGGATGCGTCAAGGACGCATAAGGCTGAGAATGATGCTGGTAATGAGGGTGCAAAGTATCCGGAAAAGACTCCTACTGTTTTTGGTCTTGTGGATGTGCATAAATTAATCAAGGAGGAAAAGGAGGAAATGGAGACTCAAATGATGATGTATTTTGATGTGAAGTTTAAGGAGTGGTCCGAGCAATTTGAAGGTAGATTAACCCCTATGAAATCAGTTGTGAATGCACCAAGAGGGGGTGTGAAGAGACATAACCGAGAGAGACTGGGGATAAAGCCGATGATGGTGTTTTTCAAGAGGTTGAATATGTTGGTAGCAATGTTGGTGAGGCTAGTGGTGTTAAGGAGAAATAAGTAAGAAAGTGAAGAAAGGGAAGAAAGAAGAAAGATGGTAAGAAAGTGAAGAAAATCCGTATAAAGAAGTCGAAAGTAACCGTGGAAGAGATGGAAGGAACAGAGCCAGAGAATGAAGGAACCGTGGAAGAGATGGCAGTAACAGAACAAGAGAAGGTAGGAACATAGTAAGAGAAGGAAGTATCTGAGAAGAATGAGGGAACAAAATGTAAGAAAAGAGCGGTTGAACCTGTTGAGAAAGTGCCCACAAAAAGGGTGAAGTATATAAAGAAGGGGATGGGGGAAAGGGTCTACAACCGTGGTTAGGAGTCCCGTGGTTACT
This sequence comes from Orychophragmus violaceus, assembly GCA_030180135.1. NCBI lineage: Eukaryota > Viridiplantae > Streptophyta > Magnoliopsida > Brassicales > Brassicaceae > Orychophragmus > Orychophragmus violaceus. The sequence goes on along the minus strand of CM058239.1, from coordinate 91,829,851 downwards.
AGGGAAAATAACATGGAAAACCCAGCTGATGATGAAACCACCCAACCGTGATCAGTTATGTAATGTTGAATTATGTTTGGATTATCTATGTTTTGAGTACTTTTGGGTTGGATTATCTATGTTTGAATACTTTTGGTTTATATTATGTTTGAATACTTTGGATATTTTGGTTTGAATTATGTTAGAATTATCTATGTTTTGATCTTGTGTTTGAATTATATTTGCACTACCAAATTTTTTCAAGGTTGACATAATAGTTTTACCAAGTTATGCCTGGTTTTATGATATGCACTGTTTTATCTTAGTTTCACAAAGTTTTACCAAGTTATGATTGGTTTCACTAAGTTTTACCAAGTTATGATTGGTTTCACAAAGTTTTTCCAACCAGATTACATCATTCATTCCAATCTTTTACACAACCCATGAGTGATATTAAACATTGAAACCAAACATAGAATCAAACATATAATTCAAACAAAGATAATTAAATCTTGGAATTCAAACAAAGATATTAAACATAGATCTCAAATTCAAACTTAGTAGTCTTAGAATTTGATAAACCACATTACAAACCAACAACACCTCTCACAGCATCCACAATCTCCTTTAGCTTGACAATCTCTTCTTTGTTGCTTTTAATCTCCTCTTGCATGCCTTCGATTGTCTTGACCTGCACATCATTCTTGTTCAGCAACTTCTCAATCTCTTCTTCGACACCATGAACCCATGGATACTGAAATGGAGTCCATCGTCCTACAAAAAACCCAGAAAATTCAGAGTTACACCAAATAAATCGGGTCAAATACACATTAAATCAAACATTTTACCTTGTATTGGTGGCAAGTAAAGTACGTATGGCCTTGTTACGTATCCAAATCCGTAACCAAATCGACCTCGTGAACGATTCGGCCACCACATGGACATTTCTTTGGGATGCCGTATTGCCCATCATTGATGGCATCACGAAGATCTATATGAGCATTCATCCGCTTCTTCTCTTTTTGGTGCCTCCTTTCCTCTTCATAGGGATCCAGAGAGAAATTCTCTGTACTCATTGGAGGTGAGAGAGAGAGAGAGACACTACAAGAAAACAGCGATTTAGCGACTGCAAAAAGAGTCGCTATTTAGTCGCAAAATTAGATTTTGCGATTAAATAGCGACTAAAGTAGTTAGTCGCTAATCTCTGGTCGCTAAATTTATTAGTCGCTATATTAGTCGCTAATTTACGACTATTTAGCGACTAATGTTATTTTATTAATATTAGTCGCAATTGAGTCGCTAAATATTAGCGACTAATGAGCGACTAAGTAGCTACTAATATAGCGACTAATAAACAGTCGCTATATAGTCGCTAAATGTGTAGTCGCTATATAGTCGCTATATTAGCAACCGTTTAGCGACTATCTTGCGACTATTTTAGCGACTGTTTAGAGACTGTTTAGCGACTAATTTAGGTTTTGGATCAAATTTTTTTGGCCATATTGCGACGAATTAGCGACTGTTTTGTGACTATATTCGAGATTATTTAGCAATGGAATCGGATTAGTAATTCAATTTTAATTTGGTTTTGGTTTCTATTTTTAAATTCCTGTTTTTTTTATTATTTTATTTTTTTAAGACTCTAAAACTCTTACACATAACAAAGAATATACATTAAAGTTGATTACATTGTCTTAAACAGAACAAACATAATATTCAAACACTTATAAACATAAACAAGTTTATACATCATACAGATCAGTCTTGTGAAGTAGGAGAAGACTGAGGTCCTGGCGCATCAGTCTGACTTTTGCAAAAGTCTAGGTATGATGGGTCTGTTTCCTGAAGATACCTTTGCACCATGCTCAACTCCTTATGCTCCTTAGCTTGTCTAGCTAGCTCAGCAGCTTGTGTCTCAAGTTGGCGTTGTGCTTCTTGTAGCTGATCTTGTAGTGAGTTGTAAGTCGAATAGGTACCCGGGTACTTGCGCTTTTGAGAGGCGTGATACTCTCCTAGACTTCCAATACCATAAGCATGGCCTCTATCATCGACAATTGTTGACTAGGAAACATGAAAGTTATATACACTGTTAGAAAATTGGTTTGGGAATGACAAATGACTCAAATAACAGAAACACTAACACATTTGAGCAATAAACAAATCATCAACACAACTATCTCAATACCAATAACTCAAGAGATTCATAGCAGTAACAGATTCTCATATGTACTCTCATAAATATTAAAACATAGATGGTTACGATTTCACAGAAGCTTAGTTACCTGAAGGAACAGTTCATCGATTTCCTCAGTTGTCAGCTGCCTTGGTCGCGAAGTCCCATCTAATGTTTATGCCTCAAGCTCAGCCTTCCTTGCCTCGACCTTCTCCTTATACTTCTCTCCCACCTGTTGCGCCTTCAAGTCTATGTAGGTTCTATCTGATTTGGTGTGGGTCTTCAGGAAGACTTCACCAAAACTTACATCTCTACCCAGGTCTTGTTCCTGAAAATGCAACAGAAGATAAATTGGTTAAATAAAAGTAAATATACTAAGAGAAGAAATATATAGAGGAAGTCTGAGTCTTACCATTTCTTGTTTAATTTGCAGAAAAGACTTCTGCCCGCTGTAGTTCCTGTGAGGACCGAGACCGCAACGATCAGAATTCCGACATGCATAAGCGGTCCCACTCCTCTGTTTACCCTCATCAGTGTTCCAATAGGCCACCATTGGCGTCCAGAATTCAGCTGGGATCCACGAAGGTCGCACACCTGAAACATGAGCTTTGCTGACCATATCCTTCATCCTTCTCTGACAAATCGCCTCAAAATGTGCTTGCATGGTCCCTGTTATTAGGAAATCCCAGTGGTGCTCTTTCTACAAGAAGCAGCAGATGGAAGTTAGTAAGATATTGATGACAAGTAAAACAAAAGACTAGACTAATGTACTACACTTACAGCAAACTCAAGGAAGTATCTCTCTGCTCGCGGCCGTGGCACATGGCTCCAGCTGTAGAATGGTCCATCAAACTTGTTTTGGTATATCTTAGTGATATATCATGGTTTTTACCCATTTTAGACCATGATATAGATGTGTTTTTAGTGTCTTTTGTCTTTGTTTAGAGTCTTTTACAGGTTTAATCAGGTTTGGAGCTAATTGGAGATATTTGGAGCATTTTGGGACTTTTGGGACGTTTTGGCCGAGAGCTTAAGTCACTGTCCAATTTATTGATCATGCATCGACCGACACACCTTGTGCATCGGTCGACACACTAGCGAGATGGGCCGTACGCGTCGGTTTAATGAAGATATGAAGATTTGCAAAGAAGCCCAAGATAGTTCCAGTATTTACACAGAAGCCCCATCCGAGATTATACCTATATATACTAGTTTTTGGTGTTTATTTTACCTACGCTTTGATACTAATAGCTAAGAGATTTCTAGAGCTTTTGGGGCTGATCTATTTCCTGTATTCACTTATTTTGGAGAAGATTTCGAACCCCTTTATATATTTAATTTCTTATATGCAATCTATTATTTCTTTGATTATGTTTTCATTAATCATGTCTGAGTAGATCCATAGTTGAGTTTAGGGTTTCTCACATAGGATTTCATGACTTGCTAGACTTGTTCAAATTTAGTTAAGGATTCATAACTATATCCGTTCTTCAATTTAATTATGCTTAAAGCTAGTTCTAACCTGATCAATTAGAATCTAGATCTTAGGTTGCTAAATACGTCACGGAAGTGGGGTTTAGGAATCTGAACTAATTAAATTGGGCAATTAAACTTTGCGCAAACGGAAGTTTGGTTTAGGATAATTGTGAACATATCAAACTTGGAATTAATGCTAGTTTAATCTGTTAGTTCTCGCAAACGAAAGTTTGGTTTGCTGCACTCAGACTTAGAGAATTATCGCAAAGGAATTTGGTTAATTCTATATCTGTGTTTTGAGTTCTAGAACTGTGCTTAATTAGATCCTTGCTGAATGAACTGTCTGCTTGTCTGATTTCCTGAGAATACCCTAGGCTTGACGCTTTTAGTTTATTGCTTCACAACCGTTAATCTCTGCTACTGTTTACTTTCTTGCTTCGCAATTTATTTACTTCACCATCTGCTTATTTCTAGTATTAATCTCTACGTTTCTGTTTCTATTGAGACCAAGTGTCCCTGTGGATTCGATAGCCCTATATACTACTTTGACATTGCTGTTCACTTGCAGTTTAGAATAGGGTAAAACTTTGAGCCTATCAAGTTTTTGGCGCCGTTGCCGGGGACTCTTAGAGTCTTCGATAGGACCGAACTTAGGGTTTCTACTAGAAATTTTTCTTTTTGTTTTTGTTCTTTTTCGTTTTTATTTTTTGATTTTGCTAACTTTTTCTCTGATTTCTCTCTGTCGCAGGTACGAATTTCGCCTTGCGTCGATCGTTGCATCCCTTGCGTCGATCGTCACTAGGCGATTCTGAGATTGAATCGATCGTTGCACTGATAGCATCGATCGTTGCTGGACGATTACAGACAGTTTATGCCAACGCAGAAAACTCGAAGTAATCCGAACTCGAGCTTGCTTAATCTCGGACTAGAGGAACTTGGACGTCTAGAGAGGACTAACAGAAGAGAAAGAAGAGAGAGGATGGTACGAGAACGTTTGATCTTGATACCAGATGCTGAAGGTACCCTGAGGGACCAAGATGACAACCCATACAATGCTGCTGGGCATCAGGTTGATGCTGAAGGGAATGTCGTCCCTGATCCTCCTGAGCAACAGCAACAAGAGCTGAACCGAAACCAGGGTCAAGGACAGGCCCAAGGTAGAGAGATGGTGGTTCATGAGAGGACACTAGCTGATTACAACAGACCTGATGAGTTTCATGCAAACCGAGCAGCTCTAGTGCTTCCTGCTTTTGAGAGGAATGATTTTGAGGTAAAGACCATCTACTACCAGCTGATGAGACATATTGCTTTTCATGGTCTTCAAGCAGAGCAGCCTATGGATCACATTGACAAGTTTGAGGAATAGTCACTGGCATGAAGTATGAAGGAGTATGCCCAGACTATCTGTTCCTTAAGCTATTTCCGCACAGTCTTGCTGGAGACGCTAGTGCATGGCTGAGAAAACTGGCACCTGGTCAGTATACTACTTGGGCAGCCTTAAAGAGTGAGTTCTTGCGTCACTTTTATGATGATGCGCGCTCGGATCAGTCCAGACAGGACATACTCACCTTTTCCCAAGGAGCTGTGGAGCCCTTGAAGACTGCCTGGATGAGATTTAAGCAGTATCAGCGTGACTGTCCACACCATGGATTCACAGAAGTACAGCTGATTGGTATTTTCTTCAGAGGCATAGATCTCCCTTATCAGACTGCACTGGATAATTCCAGTAATGCTAATTTCAACACCAGGACTCCTACACAAGCTAAGCAGTTGATTGGGAACCTTATTAACAGCTACAGTTGCAAGTCTATAGATGAAAAAAGAAAGAAATCCGGTGGAAGTACAGAGGATTCTAACATGACTGAGATTAGATCTAGGCTGGACACAGTGTACGATCTCTTAATGAGTAAGAAAGCTGTCCACTCTACCCAAGATATAGAGGTAATTCAGACTGAGGAGGACACTCAGGAAGAAGAAGTGAATTACATGGGAGGTTCTGGTTTCCAAGGTAGTAGATTTAGAAGTCAACAGGGAAACAGGTTCTCAAATGGAGTTCAGCAAGGTGGTTTTAAGAAAGCCAACGAGTCTGATAGTAAGGTAGAGATGATGCTAAGACAGCTAATGGAGAGTCAGACTAAGTACGCAGCAGATGCTGACGCGAAAATGGATACAATCTACAGGGATCTGAATGGGAAGTTTGAGAGTTTGAACATACACATGAAAGAGCTTGATGCTAAGGTTGCAAGAACTGCTGGGCATGCTCAAAGGGAAGAGGGATATCTCCCGGGAAGGACTGATGCCAATCCTAAGTACCAATGCAATGCCGTGACATTAAGAAGTGGTAAGGAGCTGTCATCTGGCCAGAAAAAGCAGTTGAGCTTTGAGGAACTCGTGGAAATTGAAGAGTTAGAGGATGAGATACGCGATATTCGCCGCGCATCGATCGATGCATCTAAGCAACGATCGTTGCCAAGCGAAATCAAGGAACCGGAGGTCGTAACAAAGTCGCCTAGCATCGATCGGTGCGATAAGAGCAACAATCGACACAAGGAGACTGCAGAAAGTTCGAGTGCTGAAAACCCAAAACAGTCGGCTGAAAGGGTATACAAGCCTAAGATACCTTATCCCAAGAACCCCAGAAAAGCTAAGAATGATAGGCAGTATGCAAAGTGGAAGGAGTTCATAAAGAAGGTAAAGGTTGAAGTACCTTTGTTGGATTCCATTGAAACTTCCCCATGATGAAGAGATGCCTTAAGGATGCAATTTCGGGTAAATGGTCTGACGAGGAAAGTATAATGATGCTCAATGAAGTATGTAGTGCAGTGGTTCAAGGCAGAATTCCAGAGAAATTAAAAGATCCAGGCAGCTTCGTATTAGATTGTGCTATCTACAAGGAGAGGTTCGAAAGGTCCCTATGTGATCTTGGCTCCAGTGTAAATCTGATGCCCCTTTCAGTCGCTAAAAGACTAGGGATGACAGATTTTATACCAACTAGGATATCACTGGTTTTGGCAGACAGATCAGTCAGGATTCCCGAAGGAGTAATAGAGGATGTGCCTATAACAGTTGGCAAGTGCGTAATCCCAACTGATTTTGTGGTTCTACAATATGGACAGGAGCCAAAAGACCCATTGATTCTAGGCAGATCTTTCTTGGCAACAGCTGGTGCGATGATTGACTGTCAAGGAGGCAAAATAGTTCTAAATGTGGGAGATCTGAAGATGAGTTTTGACATGAACAAACTGGTAAAGAGACCAACCATCGACGGGCAAACCTTTTATGTGGACACATTGGGTGATTTAGCTGCAGAGTACTTCCATCAATCACATGCTGAGGACCCACTAGAGAGGGCTTTACTGAGTTCTATTTTGGAGTTGGAATACCTACAGGACGAGCCTGCAATGTGCTATACAAGATTGATGGATTCTGTCGAGGTTGCAATGCAGGTAGAAGTGTCTGACGCGGGACTGCAACGATCGACACCATCTAAGCAACGATCGTTGCAAGACGACAGAGACTGGGCAGAAGAAAAGGCTCCGAAAATAGATCTGAAACAACTTCCATCCGGGCTAAGGTACGCTTTTCTTGGACCTAATTCAACATACCTAGTGATTGTTAATGCTAGCCTGAACAACGCAGAGCTCACTTTACTGCTAAGCAAGCTGCGCAAGCATCGCAAAGCTCTTGGCTATTCCCTTAATGATATTTCAGGTATCTCACCAGAGCTGTGCATGCACCGGATACATCTTGAGGATGAGTCCAAGACATCAATCGAACATCAGAGGAGACTTAATCCTAATCTGCAGGAAGTAGTCAAAAAGGAGATTATGAAACTCCTTGACGCTGGAATTATATATCCTATCTCTGATAGTGATTGGGTGAGTCCAGTCCATGTAGTACCAAAGAAGGGCGGTGTTACAGTCGTGAAGAATGAGAAGAACGAGCTGATACCTACTAGGACTGTGACAGGACACAGGATGTGCATAGACTACAGGAAGCTTAATGCTGCTACTAGGAAAGATCATTTTCCTTTACCTTTTATTGATCAGATGCTCGAAAGGTTAGCAAATCATCCTTACTACTGCTTCTTAGATGGCTACTCAGGTTTCTTTCAGATTCCCATCCATCCAGAGGATCAGGGAAATACCACTTTTACTTGTCCATATGGGACTTTTGCTTACCGTAGGATGCCTTTGGACTCTGCAATGCACCAGCCACTTTCCAGAGATGCATGATGTCCATATTCACAGATATGATTGAGGATTTTATGGAAGTATTCATGGATGATTTCTCAGTATATGGATCATCCTATAATGAATGCTTAGATAATCTGTGTAAGGTTCTGAAAAGATGTGAAGAGAAGCACTTAGTTCTTAACTGGGAGAAGTGTCATTTCATGGTCAGAGATGGCATCGTGCTTGGACATAAAGTGTCCGAAGCAGGAATAGAGGTGGACCGCGCTAAAATCGAGGTGATGACCAACCTGCAGGCACCTGATTCTGTTAAGTCTATTAGAAGCTTTCTTGGACATGCTGGCTTCTATAGACGGTTCATCAAGGATTTTAGTAGGATTGCTAGGCCACTAACTGCTTTGCTGTGCAAAGACACCAAATTTGAGTTCACTGCAGATTGTCAAACTGCATTTGAACAGATCAAGCAGGCATTAGTGAGTGCTCCCATAGTTCAGCCACCGGATTGGGATTTGCCTTTCGAAGTAATGTGTGATGCAAGTGATTATGCTGTAGGAGCCGTTCTTGGACAAAAGAAAGATAAAAAGCTTCATGCTATCTATTATGCCAGTAGGACACTGGATGATGCACAAAGAAACTATGCCACGACAGAGAAGGAGTTGCTTGCAGTTGTCTTTGCATTTGAGAAATTTCGCTCTTATCTTGTTGGCTCAAAGGTGATTGTCCACACTGATCATTCAGCCTTGAAATATCTAATGCAGAAGAAGGATGCTAAGCCAAGATTGTTGAGATGGATCCTGTTGCTTCAGGAATTTGATATTGAAGTGAGAGATAAGAAAGGGGTTGAGAATTGAGTTGCTAACCATCTTTCGAGGATGCTAGTTGAGGAGGACGTGCCAATTAATGACTATTTGCCTGAAGAAAACGTCAATATGGTTGGGATAATCTATGAGACAGATTTGGACAGAAATCTGCAGAACTGTCGGATTAATCGCGTTGCGTCGATCGACGCTACGTCAGCATCGATCGATGCATCTATCGGGACAGCGACGATCGATACATCCGACTGTGACGATCGTTGCAGCGCGGATACAGACGCAGAAACTTTCACAATACGTATTGGAAGGCATGAGTTCGAGATTAATGCTGTCGCAACAAATGATCGACCATGGTATGCAGACATAGCCAATTATCTAGCTGCAGAGACTGAACCAGATAATCTGAAGGGATATGAAAAGAAGAGGTTTTTCAGAGAACTTAGGAGGTACTATTGGGATGAACCTTACCTCTATAAGCATTGTTCGGATGGCCTTTATAGAAGATGTGTTGCTGAGTCAGAGGTTCCAGATATCCTTTTCCACTGTCACGGATCAGATTATGCAGGACATTTTGCTACATTTAAGACTGTGTCTAAGGTTTTGCAAGCAGGTTTCTGGTGGCCTACAATGTTCGCTGATACTCACTCCTTTATTTCTCATTGTGATGCCTGCCAGAGGAGAGGGAAAATAAGCAGGAAGCATGAGATGCCTCAGAATTTCATTCTTGAGGTTGAGGTTTTTGATTGCTGGGGCATAGACTTTATGGGTCCCTTTCCCTCATCTTATGGGAATAAATTCATATTAGTTGCTGTGGATTATGTTTCTAAGTGGGTAGAAGCAATAGCTAGTCCAACCAATGACTCTTCAGTAGTCATTAAGCTATTTAAATCCATCAAATTCCCTAGATTTGGAGTACCTCGGATAGTTATTAGTGATGGAGGATCTCACTTTATTAATAAGGTTTTTGAGAAGCTCCTGAGGAAGCATGGAGTGCACCACCGAGTTGCTACTCCTTATCACCCACAGACTAGTGGACAGGTAGAGGTTTCTAACAGAAAAATCAAGGAGATCCTGGAGAAGACAGTTGGGAAGACAAGGAAAGATTGGGCAGCTAAGCTTGATGATGCTTTATGGGCCTACAGGACTGCATTTAAAACGCCATTAGGGACTACTCCATTCCATTTGCTGTATGGGAAAGCATGTCATCTGCCAGTAGAACTTGAGCACAAGGCAGCATGGGCTGTAAAACAGATGAACTTTGACCTCAAACCAGCTGCTGAGAGGAGATTGATACAGCTCAATGAGTTGGATGAGATTAGACATTTTGCCTATGAGAACTCAAAGTTGTACAAGGAAAGGACTAAGGCTTATCATGACAAAAAGATTGTCTCCAGACGATTTAAGCCTAACGATCAGGTACTGTTGTACAATTCTCGCTTGCATTTGTTTCCAGGCAAGCTGAAGTCAAGATGGTCTGGACCCTACACGATCAAAGAAGTGCGTCCATATGGAGCTGTCATTTTGATTGGCAAGGAAGGTAATGAGTTTGATGTTAATGGGCAGAGGGTAAAACACTATTGGGCTAAGGCCGAGATTCCAAGGGGACAGATTTTGCCTCTGGATGCTGCACCCTCCACTTGAAAATTCCCATCCGTCCGGTCAAGCTATTGACCTTAAACAAGCGCTGGGTGGGAGGCAACCCACCATTAGGTACTGGTGTTTTTCTACTTAATTTTTGGTGTTTTTGTTAGGATTTTACGTTTGTTTTTGTTTCTGGTGAGTTTATGTTTGCAGGTCTCGGTTAAATCGCAGTGAAACGATCGACGCACTTCTGTGTCGATCGTCACAACACGAAAGGAATCGCATTGCAGTGATCGTTGCGCTCTTGAGCAACGATCGACTATACACGAAAATCGCCAAGTAACGGTCGATGCACTTAGTGTAACGATCGATGCTCAGCGACAGAGGTAACCCGACAGACATAATTTCACCTTTTCAATTTTTATTTTCTTTTTACCGATCCTTCGCTGGACACTACTGGGGACAGTGTGTCTTAAGTGTGGGGGAGGTGCTACTGACTTTTGTTTTCTGTTTTCTTAAGAGTCAGTCCGTTTTTCAAAAAAATTTTGTTTTATTGAGTCAAAATTGTTTAAGTAAGAAACTATGATTTTCTGAGAAGATTTACAAGACTTGCAGGAACTTAAGTAACCATTGGGATGAAGTTGCAGGATCTATCTATGACTATTAGAAAACCCCATCACAGATCAACCTACTGGGAACACCCACATCACTTCAGGTATCAGAGGATCCTTTACTGACTTCAACCTTAATACTGACTTAGATTTCTCACCTAAGGGTTTGGTATACTCTGTGTCGGATTCCCTTGTTAGTTCTGACACAGCCTGTAAACCTGTCCTATTTAGTTCCCTTCTCCCCTTCTGTAAAGTAAAAAAAAAAAAATATATAATAAACTGAGGATGAGTTAGTAACTCCGAAGTGGTCATGGGAATGGTAGCTGAAACTCTCATATCCTGTGTACCATGGAATGTGTCCAAAGTACACCCCATAACGGGAAGAACACTGATAAAAAAAATAAAATGATACCCAATGGGGAAAAATCAGTTGTTAAGGAAGGGAAAGAGAAGAAAGGGACTAGAGAAAGATAGTATGGTGGTCTAGAGCTGACAAGGTAAGAATCCATGTGCCCTTTGATCGATACTCCTTAGGTGAGACCGCACTTAAATACTTGCAGAAGTCAGTAGGGAGAATTTGAATGCTTGAATGTGATTGTGGAGTTTACCTAGGACAGTTGCTAAGTGTGGGGGAAGTACATTGTGGTCTTGATATCCTGTGATTGATTCTTGCAGTGGTTTACTAAAGGGAATCTGAGTATTGTAGCTTCTAGGATGAAATGAGTTTCTGAAGAGTTTTCAAACCTCTTCACCATGTTTTAGTTCTATGTTTTGCTTGAGGGCAAGCAAAGGCTAAGTGTGGGGGAGTTGATATATCATGGTTTTTACCCATTTTAGACCATGATATAGATGTGTTTTTAGTGTCTTTTGTCTTTGTTTAGAGTCTTTTACAGGTTTAATCAGGTTTGGAGCTAATTGGAGATATTTGGAGCATTTTGGGACTTTTGGGACGTTTTGGCCGAGAGCTTAAGTCACTGTCCGATTTATTGATCATGCATCGACCGACACACCTTGTGCATCGGTCGACACACTAGCGAGATGGGCCGTACGCGTCGGTTTAATGAAGATATGAAGATTTGCAAAGAAGCCCAAGATAGTTCCAGTATTTACACAGAAGCCCCATCCGAGATTATACCTATATATACTAGTTTTTGGTGTTTATTTTACCTACGCTTTGATACTAATAGCTAAGAGATTTCTAGAGCTTTTGGGGCTGATCTATTTCCTGTATTCACTTATTTTGGAGAAGATTTCGAACCCCTTTATATATTTAATTTCTTATATGCAATCTATTATTTCTTTGATTATGTTTTCATTAATCATGTCTGAGTAGATCCATAGTTGAGTTTAGGGTTTCTCACATAGGATTTCATGACTTGCTAGACTTGTTCAAATTTAGTTAAGGATTCATAACTATATCTGTTCTTCAATTTAATTGTGCTTAAAGCTAGTTCTAACCTGATCAATTAGAATCTAGATCTTAGGTTGCTAAATACGTCACGGAAGTGGGGTTTAGGAATCTGAACTAATTAAATTGGGCAATTAAACTTTGCGCAAACGGAAGTTTGGTTTAGGATAATTGTGAACATATCAAACTTGGAATTAATGCTAGTTTAATCTGTTAGTTCTCGCAAACGAAAGTTTGGTTTGCTGCACTTAGACTTAGAGAATTATCGCAAAGGAATTTGGTTAATTCTATATCTGTGTTTTGAGTTCTAGAACTGTGCTTAATTAGATCCTTGCTGAATGAACTGTCTGCTTGTCTGATTTCCTGAGAATACCCTAGGCTTGACGCTTTTAGTTTATTGCTTCACAACCGTTAATCTCTGCTACTGTTTACTTTCTTGCTTCGCAATTTATTTACTTCACCATCTGCTTATTTCTAGTATTAATCTCTACGTTTCTGTTTCTATTGAGACCAAGTGTCCATGTGGATTCGATAGCCCTATATACTACTTTGACATTGCTGTTCACTTGCAGTTTAGAATAGGGTAAAACTTTGAGCCTATCACTTAGTAATCTTCCTGACCAAACTAGACTTGTCACGACCAAACCTACAAAGGGAGCAAAAATCAGTACATATCATGACTTAATTAAACAGAGCAAAACACAATCTAACTGGAGAGAGAGAGAGAGAGAGATAGAGAGAGAGAGAGAGAGAGAGAGAGAGATAGAGAGAGAGAGAGAGAGAGAGAGAGAGAGAGAGAGAGAGAGAGAGAGAGAGAGAGAGAGAGAGAGAGAGGGAGAGAGAGAGAGATAGAGAGAGAGAGAGAGATGGTTATACCAAGTAGTGTTTGGCGGCTGAGGAAGTATTGGAGAGAGCACGGTCGTCCACTGCTCACGGCCTGGCATGGCCAGCAGCCTCTGAAGATAGCGGATACGGCTTTCCTCGAGATTTGGTTGATTATCAGCATTGTCATCAACTCCGTCGATGTCATCTTCACTCATTTGGTTGGACTGCTGAGTTTCAGGCGCATGAGTGTTGTTAGCTTCGGAGTTCTGATTCTGAGAAGCCCTCGGTTGTTGAGACACTTGAACTGAACGAGCAGGAGAGGGTTGTGGAGGAGTCATCTGACCTGAAATAGTGGTCAACGCATCATATAATCTTATAAAGCAACATGAGCTAATACCTTATGATACCAAAACAGAGAGTTAATACCAACAACGCATCTAGTAAACAGAGAGTTAATACCAACAACGCATCATACAATCTCAAGTAAGCACAAGCATTAAGAGGTGTGAGCTAATACCTTATGATACTAAAAACCAAAGCAACATGAGCTAATACCTTATGATACTAAAACAGAGAGTTAATACCAACAACGCATCATATAAACAGAGAGTTAATACCAACAACGCATCATACAATCTCAAGTAAGCACAAGCATTAAGAGGTGTGAGCTAATACCTTATGATACTAAAAACCAAAGCAACATGAGCTAATACCTTATGATACCAAAACAGAGAGTTAATACCAACAACGCATCATATAAACAGAGAGTTAATACCAACAACGCATCATACAATCTCAAGTAAGCACAAGCATTAAGAGGTGTGAGCTAATACCTTATGATACTAAAAACCAAAGCAACATGAGCTAATAATACCAAGTCCTAATAAATTCTAAAGCAAGCACAAGTCATTTAACTCACAGACAGTCCTATAAGACCAACATTCAAGCATAAGTCCTATACTAAATCGCACACACAAAAAGAGAGCGAAGTTACTTGACCTTGAGTGTTCTGCCTCGGAGTTACATGCGAAGTGACTCTTCTCTGAGACTCAGGATTCGGAGAGTGGCCTTGAGACGCCTGTCTCGGACTGGTCGAGTTGTTCTCCAAAAGAACCTGCGGCGGTGGATAGTTGCGAACATGCAACTGAGTTTGCGTCAGAGATGGGCGCGGTGTCGGAGAACCGTCGCTCGCCGGAGTGAAATCATACTGTTGAGGTAGATTCGCTGGCCGACTTTGCGTGGAAGAGGAAGGCTGAGCGTCGACGGCGACAAGAGCTGCTTGGCCTCGACCTCGACCTCTTCCTCTCCCTCGACCTCTTCCTCTACCTTTTGCTGGAGCCATCGGAGTTTAAACGGAGAGGGGATATCGGACACAGACAAAGATCGAGAGAAGGCAAAGAAAGAGAGATCGACTGAGAGCGACTTAGGGTTTTCGGAACCAGTGAAGAGAGGAGGAAGAACGAGCGAGAGAACGAGAGAGAGAACGAGTCGGCGCAAGAGAGAAATGAGATTATTAGGGTTGAGAAAGGTTCGACCCCTTAGGCGATTTTTGTGAAAAAAATAAGAGGGAAATGGGCTCAAAAAACATTTGAGCCAAAAAACATGTTTTCCCGCAAATATATTTTTGGCGGGCAAATCTATTTTCACCCGAATATAACGCGAATGGGCTTAAAATATTTGGCGGGCCTATATATTTTTAGCGCAAAAATTCTGAAACCCCGTTTAGTCGCTAGTTAGTCGCTAAACAGTCGCTAATCTAAATTATAATTTTTTGATTTTAAACGTTAACAAACCTTAAAAAATCTAATTTATACAAATTAAACATTACAAATTGATAATCAACCATAATCATTATAAAATTTTCACAAACATTAACCATTCATCTTATAATTAAAACAAGAGTAAGATGCATAAACATTAAAGATAAACACTAAGCATATGAAATCATTAAGCATGTCTAATTGAAATCTGAAATAAATTAAGCATATGAAAACATTAAGATAGACATTAAGCATATCAAATCACTCGTCATCTTCCGCCTCATTGGCCTCCGCTTCATCATCTTCGTCGTCATCATCAGAAGAAGATAGATTACACAGAAATTCGTA
This sequence comes from Orychophragmus violaceus, assembly GCA_030180135.1. Taxonomy (NCBI): domain Eukaryota; kingdom Viridiplantae; phylum Streptophyta; class Magnoliopsida; order Brassicales; family Brassicaceae; genus Orychophragmus; species Orychophragmus violaceus. Next base: position 91,814,682 of record CM058239.1, on the reverse strand, counting down.
TTCTGGTTCTTCATCTCCTACTTCGTAATCAAGATTGATTGGATTTTCATTCTGCACGAAATTCTCGGGAACGAGATCTTCGACCGTAGTCATCATTACTGGATCATCGTTTTCTTGTTGTAGAAGAGTCAGTTCATTGTTCACATATTCCCCCGAAATATTCGACCTAGGGTTGACTTTGACAACATTGAGCCAAAATTTATCCGGTCTCTTCGTGTACGGATACGGGATATAACAAACTTGCTCCGCTTGAGAGGCTGCGTAAATTAAAGATTGAAATTATACTTAGAGTATTTATGATATCCATATAATAGTTACGAAGATAAAGATAGATATATATTACGTACCTAGAATAAATGATTCGTATTTATTGTACTTTCTCGATGCACGAACATCTACGACGCCAGCATTGCTCCTTCGAGTGCCTCTACCGAGAACATGGTCATACCAGATACACTTAAAGAGTGTTATTCTCAAATTAACAATCCCCTCGTACTGAAGTTGTATTATGTCCGTTAAGATCCCGTTGAAATCAGCTGCATCAGACGCATCACTATAATTCTCTCCTTTAACACATACACCGTAGTTACATGTCTTTCGTCCCTCGCCATGGCTTTTTGTATGAAACAGATATCCTCTTGTATAGAAGATAGGCCAAGTTTTAGCCTTGTTGACGGGTCCATGCACAATATCTTGAACCCAAGGAGGAAATTTATAGGTTCCGTTCCAGTAAATGACCTGAATATTGATAAACACACAATGTCAAATATGTAGATAAAACCACAATACATATATAATGTCAAGTTGTATTTCACGAACATACATAATCTCGCACCCATGTGTCATATTTACCAGAGATATAGTCTTCGAACATACTATTTGATTCGATTTCTTAAACCAAAAGCCAAAAAATGTTATTTCCATATTAGTTTGTGTCAATCCGAAATTAAAAAAAAAGGTTTACATTTAAGTTTTTGTGTCATAAAATCTTGTTTCCATTTCTGTTTCAAATTGTGTAGACTTTTTAATAAAAAGGAAAGGTTGGATATACCAAATTTCCATTCCTTTACAATTCAAAATTTGAAATATTCCTTTGTAAGATCCCATTGATACTCTTCTAGTTTGAATTGTTTCAGGAACTAACTCAAACATGGGAGAAGGAGCAGCTACTGATCAGATCACCATGAATCAGCTTCTTGAAGTCTTAAGAGGCATGAGTGAGCATCTGACCCAGCTAGAAAATTCCCATCCTCCACAACAACAAGAAGAGAATGGACTTGGGAATGCACCAGGAGCTACTTATGTGGAGCCTAAACCACCAGACCAACCTTGGAGAACAGGGACGACAAAGTTACATCCGCCAAGGGCTTCCCAACGAAAATTAGGGAGTGACTCAAGCCGTGCAACATTCCAAGCCACTTACAAGTCAAAAGTCAGTTTAATTTGGGATGATGGTTATTATGGACCTGAATTCTTTGTATATCCAGGAGGTAAATCAAGCTATATAGATTGGGAAAGCAACATGGAAGAGTACTTTAGCTACTATTGTGTTCCTGATGAAGAGCGACTCCATATAGCACTTGGACAACTCACCAAAGAGGCTCTAAGATGGTGGAACAAGGTAGAGTATGAGAGATGGTACTACAAGGAGCCAAAGATCAGAACATGGGATGACTTAAAGTTGAGCATGTGGGAGAAGTATTGTTCACAGAACAAAACTACTTATCCACCAAAGAGATCATCAACTCCTAAACTTGTGCAAGATGCCAATAGCTCTCAAACAAAGTATCAAGGTAAGTTCTCTGTCTCTAAGAATACATTAGAACTAATGTGTTGTAAGTGTAAGAGCAGGGATCATGTTGCTAAGGATTGTCCAAGAAAGAGGACCACAATATCAAATGGTGAAAAGCTAGTACCACAAGAGGCCAAAGGAGGAGAAAATCAACCAGCAGCCTCTAAACCATTTAATGAGTTTCCCACCTTCAGATTTGCACCAGTAGAACACACTCACGAAATCCTGAAGGAGAAGCAAGAGCAGAAGCAGAGCCACAAAGCTTCACCCAATGCAACCGGATCCAGCTTTGATGCCTCACTCAAGCTCCTAGACATGCCAACACAAGGTAAGTGTTCTAACCTTGTAAATTCCAAAGAGCCAACCTGTTATAGGTGCCATAAAAGAGGGCATTTTGCTGCAAATTGTCCATCTAAGAAGTTGTTCAAAGATATAACATCAGAGTTGAAATTGGAAGTAACTAACACAAATGATAGTTTTGTGCAATCTGATATTTTAATTTTCAATTCAAGACTCATGCACTTGTATTTGCCAAAGAATTTTGATGCAGGAATAAGACAAGGAGAATGGCATATAAGCAAAGGTGAAGAAAATCAATTCTTACACGTTACTTGTTCAAAGGAGGCCGAGAAAGAGGAAACCAAGCAAGACAACAACAGAAGAGTGCAAGCAAACAAGGTGAATTCTGAACTTAAAGTGAATAAACTTGTTTGTCAAACCACTGTTATGATGCACTTGTCTCTGGACCAAAAGGTTCATGAAAGTTTAGGTGCCAAAGAAGAAGTGGAGCAACACCAATGTCATGATACACAAGCAAGTAAAGGACAAGAGTACATTCAAGGTACCATCATGGCTGTTGTACCAAGACATGAGCGAGACAAGGTAAGTCAATATCTTACTCAAAATGTTCATACTGATTCCAAGGATATGATAATGCATTTGTCTTGTCCAAAATAACTTGGGAAAGATATAGGTCTTGAAGTCAAGTTTCGGGCAGAACCATCAACACAAAGGAATCAAGATGAGAAAGATCAGGGAGCTTCAACTAATGATGGACTAGAGCATGAAACTTCTAGTAGTACACGGACTATGAGAGAGGAGACTCTGAACCAGCTTGTCAAAGCCATAATGGTAAGCTACAACCTTGTGCAACCTGTTTTTAAAGTCTCAAATTCTGATATAATCCACTTGCTCTTTCCCTTAAGAGTTGACTTAGGTACATGTCTGATAAAGATCAAGAGAAGGAGTCTTGAAGGAGAGACCAAAACCGAGCCATGTTTCCACACATGAGCCACAAGCAAATCAAAGGCTTGAATTATATCATGCTCCAACCAAACATGAGGTTATTTCTGAACTTAAAATGCCTAACACTGATTGTCAAGCCACTGGTATAATGCACTTGTTTCTTGAGTCAAGTGTTGAGACAGGGAGTAGATCTAAAGATAAGGCCAAATGGGAGATCAAGGAAAATCCACCAGACCAAAGCAAGCACACTACATCTATTAGCATGGTAAGTCTTTCTTTGATCCACTTCATTTCCCATGACTCAACAGTTGTGTTAAAAGATTTGTTAAGCTTACAAGAGGATGAGATATCAGTAGCACATGAAGATGACTCTAAGGAAAATGATTCAAACCGATATTTATTTGATAAGATGCCCATAATGCACTTGTCTCTTTGCCAAAGTGTTGAGAATAATTCAGGTCTTAAAGAGAGCAGAAGCAAGATAAGCAAAGGAGGCGTCACACCAGCTCAAAGAAGAGGAGCATTGCTGTCCTATCTACTCAAAGAAGAACCACCGGATGCTCCACAACCCAACCGGAATCAAAATGATTCCCAAGGTTATCAAGTTTTGAGGTCAAACTTCTTGAAGAGGGTGTTGGGATAGTGTCCTGAAATCACACTTGTACTCACTCCTGATGATAGTTGTGTGTCGAGATCAGACATTCGTATAATACTGGACGGTTGCAATGCTTTGCTAGAAGCCTCTTGCAGTCTGTAAGTTGTAGACTTACTGCCAGTATTATATGATCCTATAGGGTCACACACCTAAGCAAACTGGAAGCTAAAATATGGGGAATGATCATTATGGTAATGATCGTATTGATGTGTATTGGATACACATCAATGTTGAGTTTCGAACAGTGTGTCGATCGACACGGTATGTGTGTCGATCGACACAGGGTCGATTCCGAAACAGAGTTTCGGTTTTATTACTTAAAACGAATCTGATTTATCACGGCTCGGTTTAAGTCATTCCAGGTCTTTATATAGTCATATAGTTTCGACCTGGAACCCTGGCCGTCGAGTTTTTCTCTGACAGAAAGACAGAAACACTAAAACTCAGAATTCCCTAAGATCCGGCACTAGCATCCCGACTTTCCAGGTTTGTGTGCGTGTGTATCTGGTAGAGGCGAAGCATCTGAGTCGCTCTCTGATCTCGTTCACCAATCATTCCGCTGCCATTTCTAGGTAAGAACGAGGTTGGTAATTTCAATATAACGAACCCTAGATCTTAGGGGATCCAACAGTGGTATCAGAGCTTGGTAGGGTTTAGTCTATTGAATCTGAGGCATTTAAATCGAATACTTATGAATTTGATTAGTTAATTGCCTGTTGAATCGTGTTTTATGGAATTTTATCTCGGATTGAAGTTTCTGTTGAAAACGACGAACTGCTGTTGTCGCACTGTGTCGATCGACACTAAGCTTGTGTCGGTCGACACACCGCGAAACGCATAATAAGATTTTAGTGTTTTGTCGCATAGTGTCGATCGACACAAAGCGTGTGTCGGTCGACACAGAGCGAAAACGCGTAAATAATTTAGTGTTTGTCGCATAGTGTCGATCGACACTAAGCTTGTGTCAGTCGACACATCGCGAAAACTCATAAAAGATATTAGGGTTTTTGCACAACATCGGTCGACGCACTGGGTGTGTCGGTCGATACATCGCGAAAATGCGAAAGATTTGAAATCGCACTGTGTCGATCGACACACTGGGTGTATCGGTCGACACAGACTGTGCGAATGGATAGATCGGTTCAATTGGATTGAACTGATTATCTCGCATGGTTATGTCGGTTTAATTCAAAATCCCTAATACTCTGCTGTGTCGATCGACACAAGTTTAATGTCGATCGACACAAACCTTGCGATTGGTTGAATCGGTTCAAATTGGATTGAACTGGTCATCATGCTTGGTTAAGGTGGTTAAGATCAGTTTGATTGGATAAGTCGGTTCACTTGGATTGAACCGATTATCGCGATTAGTTAAAAACTGGTTGAATCGGTTCAATTAGATGGACTGGTTAAATTGGATTTGACCGGTTATCTCGGGTGATCTGAAGGTTGCATATCAAGAGTCGACCAAGTGTGTCAGTCGACGCATATGGTGACGATGCGAACCGTAATCGTTTGGTTTTGAACCAAATGGTTAAGAAACCGAACCGAATGACCTAACCCACTGAAATTAGAACGATTAAAACTAAATTGAAATTAAAAGTTAAAAAAATGTTCTAAACCTGTTTAATGCACATTGGATGTGTGTTAAATCGAAGCTTAGTTATTCAATATGGTCAACTGTCAAGACTCGTTTCGTTGTTGGATAGTCTTGCCAAGAGCTTGGTGTCCACAATTACATGAGTAAAGCAGGTAGTAGTGTTGATGGTCTTGCAGTGCTTGACATCAACTATTGCATGACCTAAGAAATTGAATTACTAATCTTTTAAAGTTCCATCTCCTCAACTAAATATCAAGTGATCTTGATGTCTTGCCCAAATCTTGTCTACTGTCAAGACTTGTGTCATTTGTTGGATAGTCTTGGAGTCCTTGGTATCCACTGCAACATGAGTAAGGCAGATGGTCATTGACAGACTTGCAGTGCAACTGTCAGTGATCACAAGACAGAAGAGATTGGTTTCACTTGACTGGACTATCAGAAGTTCTGGGCCCAGAGACGTCAGAGTGGATGAGACATGGATTGTCTTATCTACGACCAAGAGTTGTACTGGGTACAATTAGCAATGATTTGCTTACCTAGATTGCTAAACTCTGGGTGAAGACGAGTCGTCCACTCGGATTTTAGTGATGTATGGATCTTGGATTATTATATTCATTGAGGAAACATTGTTTGAATATAATGCGAGTTTTCTTATTGGATAAGATCCTCATTTCCTGAAATCATAACTAAAATTTTCTTTAATTAAAATTTTCAGCCTATGTCTAAAACTACCTTCTCGTTACGACCCGTCCTTGAGAAGGACAAGTTAAATGGGTCAAATTTCCTGGATTGGTATCGCAATTTGAGATTAATCCTCAAGCAGGAGAGTAAGGACTATGTCCTTGAGAAAGCTCTTCTAGAAAGGCTTGGGGCCAATCGCTCGAATGCAGTATATAATGCTTGGAATTAGCATTATATTGATGTGGTAGATGTGTGTGGTCTGATGTTGGCTACCATGAACTCGGACTTGAAGAGTCAATACGAGAACATGGAGTCGCCAATAGAGATGATCACCAGCCTGAAACTGAAGTTTCAGGATCTGGCACGAGTTGAGAGATTCCAGATGGTGAAGTCTCTCACTGGGTGCAGACTACCAGAGGATGTTCCAGTGAGTCCTCATGTCATTAAAATGATGGGTTACATTGATAACCTGGGGAAACTGGATTGTCCTGTCAGCTTAGAGTTGGCAACTGACATCATTCTGCAGTCACTGCCGTCAAGTTATGATAAGTACATTAAGAATTATATCAAGAAAGGCTTGACGAAGACGTTGACTGAGCTGCATGGCATGCTCAAGACAGCAGAGCAAAGCATCAAGAAGGGTAAAAGATTTGAGAAATCTTATGTTGACAAGGGTAAAGGCAGGGCCGTCCAGATTTGGAATCAGGATAAGCATGTGTCATCTTATAAGCCCAAGTCCGGCCCATCTGGTGTTAGAAAGTGCTTCTACTGTAATGAGTATGGGCATTGGAAGAGAGATTGCACTAAATTCTTGGAAGATTCACAAGAGATGAAGAAGATGTATGGTACTTCTTCTTCAGGTATTGTGTTATTAATTCAAGTTCTACATATGTATTGGATACTAGTTGTGGTACTGATATTTTGGAAATATGCAGGGCCTAAGCAACAGTAGAACGTTGAAGAAAGGACAAGTGGAACTACGTGCCTAGTATGGAGCAATGGTTGCTGCATAAGCCGTAGAGATTCTGCACTTGTAGGAGCCTTTCAAGCTTGATTTTTGAATTAAGTAATTGCTACTATGTACCTGCTTTATGCAGAAATGTCTTTCATTTTCTTGTAAGAATTTGAATGTTTTTCATTCTGATAAAAGACAAGTTTTGCTCTTTTGATCTTAATGAAATATCATATAGTAGCACCCCTTTTGAAAGGGTTTTATATCTTAAAACAACATACGCTTAAATATAACATAAATATCAAATGATTCAAGTCTGATGACTTGAACTCGATTTTTCCTCAGCATAGTCAAATTGACCAATGAGAGCGCAGCGGATTCAGAAGTTCCATAGTTATGGGCTTCAGGTTCATTTGATTGTAAATCAATTGAGACATGAATTCTGCTTGCTGGGCCAAATGACTAAGGCTTCTTTAGCAGAGCTAAAGAAACGGGCCAGAGGCTCGTTGGGCCTTACACATACTGATGTATGCGGCCCGATGAGCATTAGTGCCAAAGGAAAAACTTCAATACTTCATTGACTTATTGATGGCTTCAATAAGTATGACTGTGTTCATTTGATGAGACACGAGTCAGAATCCTTTGGAATGATCAAAGGAGTTTCAGAATGAAGTATAGAACCGATTTGACAGAAGCATTGATATCCTCGATTAGATCGCGGAGGAAAATACTTGAGTCAAGAATTGAGTGATCATCTAAGTGAGTGTGAAGCCATATCACAACTCTTTTCTCCTAGAAAACCTGAATGGTGTTTCTGAGAGAATGAATCGGATCTTATTGAATATGCTCCGATTAATGATGAGTCACATGAATCTTCCATTATTCTTTTAAAATACGCTCTAAAATGAACATGTTTACACTAAATAAGTTTTCTATCAGAATCAGTGAAAAACACCACATTGGATGTGGACTGGGTGATTTCCAAATACGTTTTTCTGATTAATTGGGATTGCAAGGTTTGTGTAAGACAGTCGTCAACAAACAAACTTGAACCCAAATCTGATAAGTGCTGCTTCGCTGGTTGTCCTAGGGAAACCGAGGCTTAGTACTTTTTCAACCAATCCGAGAACAAAGTTTTGTTGTTCGGAACTCTGTTTTTCCAAGAAGAACAGTGAGAGTAAAAGTACAGCTCGAAGAAATTCGAGAAACACAGGAGGCTGTTCAACCTGTTGAGGGAGAGCAGCGGTTAGATCTACAGAGTGCTGTAGGATCGACACCTGTGGAGCCTGAAGTTCGCTGATCCTAATGGATCCGTCACTAAACCGAGGGTGATTCCTCATGACCGATTGCCGTGATCTATTGATCATTGAAAAAGTGACGAGCATGCGAAATTCAAAGAAGCGAAGGTAAGCCCCAACTCCGAAAATTGGCTAGTTATGCATGTTAGCTTCACCGGTTGAAGCAAGCATCTTGGAGTTGGAATCTACGTTCTGTTAAAACGGTCAAAGGATTTGACTCGATCAGGAACGGATAGAAACAGTGCGTTTACAAGTAAACTAGTGGGAGCGTAATTGCAATTCTCAAACTGTATGTTAAGAACGTACTTAATCTCATAAACTGTATGTTTAGAACGTACTTAATCTCATAAACTACGTTCTGACGCCAAAGTCTTGTCAAGATTTGGGTCGGAAGTCAAATTTAACGATGGACATGGGAGAAGTCGCGTGAGTTCTTGGAATATGGATCCATTGAGATGGATCAGAAGAGCTAATTGGATCGTGTCAAAATCCTTATGATTATAAGGTACTGAACAGTTCCAATATGCATGATTCCAAGAATGGCTTCACACCAAAGGTCTAATGGCAATGATCTTAGCAAGATGAAGTGTCTTGGACACTGGCTGAGCTAGTGTATATGAGTGTGATTCCTTTTGCTTATGCAATAGAATCCATCATGAATGCCATATTTGCGCTCGTCTAAATGCAGCTAACGCATAAAGCATGACGAGTAGATACCAATTTGTTCCAGTAAGAGTCACTGGACAGTTGTAAAGGAATAACCCCAAGTGTTTGAGAAACACCAAGGATAGGTTCTTGTACAACTGAGAAATAGACGAAGCAATTATGAGTAGTTAGACGGACAAAGATGATTCCCGGTTCCCACCTGGTTATGTCATTTTGCCTGTGTAACGGTACTGTCTGTTGGAGAGGTTTCCAAGCAGAGGACCGTAGAATAGTGCTCATTAAAGAATAGTGGTGTGGTTTGTTGGAATGGTTCCAAGCAAGAACACCGCAGCATCTCTCACAACCTAAGCATGGGTTGAACACTGTTGTTGTAGGTACTAGACATCTGAAGACTTGGTCTTGATTCTAGTGGGAGTTAGTTTAGTTATGATGTTCAGATAAATATATGTGGTCATGTTTATGAAAAAAAAAACTGACATCGACATTATTTGAATATTGGATAATTAAATAATGGTCCCAAAATAAGTTTATGTCATATTATAGGCCATCAAGTTGAGGACTTGATCATGAAACCCTATAAGTAACAAATGACATAAATTATGATGTGTCCCTAGTCGAGGTTGTTAAAGTGGGACAATAACAACCGCGAGAGACTAGCTTGTGAGGTGATTGTTGACTAAGTTTCATGAAGTCAATGATATGAGTATCACAGTCAGTCACATAGATATAGGTTGGTGAACATATGATCGGACGTGACCCGCTAATGAGAAGTCTCCAGGATAGTTATATCTGTGTCATGAGAGGTTCTCATTACGACTATAGAGTATAGTCCTTAGACCTGAGTTCATCATGCTTTCTTGCATATGAATTGGTACACTTTGACCTTGTCAAACGTCGATCCGTAACTGGCGGCTATAACGGCATTGTTCAGGTATATCATGAAGTGTGCGTTGAAATAGGGATGGAACGAGATGGAATTTGTCCCTCCTGAATAACGGGAGATAAATATCTCAAGGCCTATCGAAGATTTAATACTGAGAGAATGTGTGGCCGCACTCAAACGAACTGTAGTTCAGTTGTTTGTATTGTTCAGTATAAGATCAGGAGTTCGATAAACATGATGTTGGCTTAATAAGGATGACACCAATCTTGCCTTATGCCAAATCGAGATATAGAGACAAAAGGATTATAGGAATTGATGATTCCAGTACAAGTGGAAGATTGTTGGGATAGTGTCCTGAAATCACACTTGTACTCACTCCTGATGATAGTTGTGTGTCGAGATCAGACATTCGTATAATACTGGGCGGTTGCAATGCTTTGCTAGAAGCCTCTTGCAGTCTGTAAGTTGTAGACTTACTGCCAGTATTATATGATCCTATAGGGTCACACATCTAAGCAAACTGGAAGCTAAAATATGGGGAATGATCATTATGGTAATGATCGTATTGATGTGTATTGGATACACATGAATGTTGAGTTTCGAACAGTGTGTCGATCGACACGGTATGTGTGTCGATCGACACATGGTCGATTCCGAAACAGAGTTTCGGTTTTATGACTTAAAACGAATCTGATTTATCAAGGCTCGGTTTAAGTCATTCCAGGTCTTTATATAGTCATATAGTTTCGACCTGGAACCTTGGCCGTCGAGTTTTTCTCTGATAGAAAGACAGAAAGACTAAAACTCAGAATTCCCTAAGATCCGGCACTAGCATCCCAGATTTCCAGGTTTGTGTGCGTGTGTATCTGGTAGAGGCGAAGCATCTGAGTCGCTCTCTGATCTCGTTCACCAATCATTCCGCTGCCAGTTCTAGGTAAGAACGAGGTTGGTAATTTCAATATAACGAACCCTAGATCCTAGGGGATCCAACAGAGGGAGGGTATGATGCGGTCATCAGAACCAGACCAAACCAGGCGCTCACTGACTCAATCGCTGACTCAACCACTACGTCAAGCAGCGCAAGGAGACCAAGAGAATTCAAGGCCACAGTGAGTTCTGATCCAACAAAAGGCATAGCATTGATTATACATCCAAAAATAAATCCTAAGAAGACATATGACCCAGGAGGAATCATAACACATGGAGAAGAGATTATGGAGCCGAGAAGATCCAACAAAGCGTATGAGCTTATCTTAGCTCAAGTAGATACCAAGGTCAAGACATCTAGCTCAGCACCTACTGTGCAAACACACCCAGCTCATCATCAGCATGGCACTAAGAAGAATCATCCCCAAAAGATGACACAAGAAGAAGATACCGAAAAGGAGCTAACCATATGTAGCATCACAATTAGCTCAGCGGATAACATCACGGCTAGCTCAACAGACTTGTCATATATGGAAGCATTCGCATTTGGAAGGTCAATTCAGCACCAAACGTTTACCTATAAAAACTACAGTGTATTGAGCTCCTTTCCATCAAGTCCAGACGTCCCCAGCTGCACAAGACCACACAAGATTCTCCATAACTTCAACAAGTCATACTTACCATTTTTGGAGAAGAAAGAGATCAAACCCCAACGGCTTCTTTCCAAGAATGAAAGCTGCGAATTCTTTGCCAATCAAGATGTTCCAGAGATCCTCACTTATCCCTTAAAGCCATCCAGATACAAAGAAAGCAACAAGATCAAGGATCCTCACCATATTCAGCCTAACGGCTAGTTTTCATTAAGTTTGTGATTTCTTTCTTGTTCAAGGTCAATATGACCGTTGTGTATAGCTTATATAAGCTTATAATAGACCATTGTATTATACACCTTTCAACCTTTCAATCAAAGTATTATTCAGTTTCTTCAAAGAGTGTTCTTTGTTAAGATCTTTTGTCTTAGGATTCATTTGAGTGATTCAATTGTTTTCAAGGATTATTGGATTAGGTTTGCTTGTGTGACTCCAGCAGAACTAGTTCACCACCGATTGAGAGTGTCAATCAAACCCACCGGTTGAGAGAGTCAATCATTTCATTCATCCATTCCATCCATCTCGGTCAAGTAAGAGAGCTTTTAAGCCAGTGCTTGTCCTCCATCAATCCATCGCTCAAGCTTCCGCCCTTGGGGCTGCATCACCATAACTCCCACCATCTCGTTTTTCCCTATCTAATCCTGAAAGTTGCTCGGTGATCGGAAATATTTCCAAATCTGTGACAACCTCTACATGCAAAACATTTCTTCGTTGCTATTTATTCACAGAGGTTAGATACACATAAACATCCTCGTCATCAAAAATATACGACTGCCTTTGAGGTTTCACTACCAATGGAATATAACTCAAATTCAACCTATTTGTAGAATCATCTATTGAAATCTTTCTGCGTATCCTATCCACTAACAACGAATATGTTATCTCCTCCATAGATGATGTCTTAAACGATATACCATACAACCGAACTTCTCTTGGAATCCATTCATAGTCATCTACGGTCTTTGAATAATGTCCTTCAAAATCAAAATGTATGTTTGTGAAATGAGAACCCATCCTCTTCTGAAAATGACATAAAAATATGCATTAGCACTCAGATTTTCAACAGTAATACCAAGTTCTACCAGTTCTACCATCGTAGTTTTACCAAGTTCTACCAGTTCTACCATCGTAGTTTTACCAAGTCGTACCAGTTCTAGCATGCTATTAATACCTATTTTTACCAGTTCTTACGATTCTATTATTACCAAGTTTTACTAAGTTCAACAACTTTTTCTTCAGACCAAAATCACCAATAACGATAACAACAATACGATTTAGTGCGATTTAACCACTGATTTCAATATATTATCAATTCAATTGTCTAATTCACAAAGAAAACATGGTTACCAACCCAATGTTAGATAATTACCAACCCCGAAATTAAAATCGAGCTTCAGCCCCAATTAAAGCTCAATCCAGCTCAATTTACACGAGAATAAAAGGGAAAAATGAGAGAAGCGACGACATGAAAGGAGAAGAACTAACCTGGATTGACCGGAATCCGAATAGAAGTGGCTGAGATGGTTGAATTGGGAGGGATGAGAAGAAATGATAGAAGAAATTGCCCGAAAACGGGTTTATCGGGTCGGATTTCGGATTTCGAACATGAAAGAGAGAGGGGTGAGGGAGGAGAGAGAAACTTATGTCTGATTGGTTGATTAATTGATTTATTTAGAATTTTTTTATTAGTTCATTAAGGGTAGAATAGGAATAACATTAAAAGAGAAAGAGTAAGGAGTAGGATAGATTAAGGAGGAGTAGGCGAAAATTTGACTTTAAGTCAAAAAGCACTTGAGAATTTGATCCATCAAATTCATTTTTTTCCCATTTGTCCGTCTCATCTTCTTTCTTTCCGTTGTGTTTGAATCGAACCCTACGGCTGTTCTTGTGCTTAGCAACGATGAGATTGCAATGTATGATGCATATGGTATGTGTTTGCGTGGAGTATCGTAGCACAATGGTTTATTACATATGTCTGTATAGAATTGCAACAAAATAATTGTGGCACAATGGTTTCTCACATATATGCTTTACATACAACACCACAGGTTGATCCCTGCTAAATGCGAGATTTATTTTCTCGTTAAATAGAAACGACATCGTTTTGCATAATTTCACTAAACCAAAATTATGCCAAAATGACGTCGTGTCGGTTTGACTGACCAATAAACGGCTGAGTTTATGCCAACTAATCATTCTGTTAATTTATTTAATGGAGTTTTAAATCGGCAAGGTCAAATGTAAGTTCAACGTTTTTTCAGAAAGTCAACTTATAGTTTGAGTTTGTTTTGGCAAGCTTTCTAGTTGGAATATTTTTTGGCTAGTTTTGTATAATTCAAGATTTTTGTTTGGCATTTTTTCTTTTACCAAATATCATTAGGACGTCTTTAAATTTCAAGGTATATATTATGTAGTGTGACTAAGAAGGATTTTATTTGTATAAAAATATATGGGCACTACAATAATATCATGCAGTCATACACTAATGAGAAGAGTTCACATACAAAACGAGTACAAAAATATTTTAGGAAAAACAAATTGCTCTAAAATCTAAACATTTTTGAGTTCAAACAAATAGATGAAGAAATGAATGAACTAAGCAGCAGTTTTTATAAGAAGATGATAAAGACAGAGAAGACTTGAGAGAGAGATAATCCATAATCAGAGAAGACCTCTCCTTCTCTTGTAATCACTAACAGTTAACGTTAGTCCATGTCTCTTACCATCATTCTCAACAACTCTGCATCCCACTGTTGCTTCTATCACCTGTTTCCTCGCCATGAATGCTTTCTGTACTCCTTGAGGTCCTCCATACTTCTGCAATGCCGTTAACGATAACGGCAATTCAAATTTATGCATCAGACTGTGTTCCGCTCCTTGACCCATTGGAGCTCTTGTGTCTATTAGCTTCCCTGCCTCTGCAGCCGCTTCTAGAGCAGCTTCTGTCGCTTCAACACCGTTCTCACCTCCTGCTGCAGCATCTGCTCCATTGGTCTCAACCGCTGCTGCAACAGCTGCTTCGTTCTCTCCTCCATCTTTCCCACTGTTTTTACCATTGTAGTAGTTCGATGATCGTGTCCACCTCCTTGAAAACGGATCATACCCAGCTTCACCAGCCTTGAGACTAGCACTCATTGATTTCACCTGGGATGCGTTCTTGAAATTCTCGGCTCTGTTCTTCTTGTTCATCTCGGCAAGTTTGAGCGCTTTTTCATCTACCCCTTTCTTATTCCGTGACGCCTCGAGCTGCTTGATTTTCGCTTTGATCCTCTCTACACCTGCTTCATCGTTTTTGCTCTCTGCCATATCCAACTCTTTTCTAAGCCGATCTTTCTCGGCCGCAATATTCATTGGCCTGACCGACGCAGATTTTTTCTCCTGCAACATCTGCTTAACAGTCTCCGCTGAGTAAACAAAACTGTTGATTCTTTTGATCGCTTCTTTCTTCTCTGATATATCTTGCTTTGTAGGGAGGCGACCATTTGTTCGATCAACCTCTCTGATCCATTGCCTATACTCTTCCTCCACAGGATGCCCATCTGAGATCATTGCCATTTGCCATCGAGCAGCCGAGGTTTCATTTCCCCAGAACACGTTAAGGTACTTGTGTGTAGTTTTGTTCTCTAGCTTGTATGCCTTGTCTGGATCGGCTGCATCTACATTCTTCACCATGCAGAGTCTATAAATCGGACCACTCTTTGACCTTCCTATCCCAACCCTCACAAAGCAACCAACGATGAGCTCTTCAAAGAACGGCTCCATTAACCATTTAGCAAGCTTAGACCTCCTAATAGTAATCTCCTTAATATCCTCATACGTAGGCACATCTGACCTGTCGTCATCACTGTCGACCATTCCTCCATTCGAGCCTTCATCGTCACTCTGAGACCTACTATCACTGTCACTTTGGCTTGAGCTACTCAAATTCGAAGAAGCTAAAGGTTTCCTCTTCATCGATGAGAAATCTCTGCTACCTGAACCACCTTTTGGTGCATCTCTCAATTTCCTTAAAGCCGCAGGGTCCTGCTGCTTCATACGCTTTGCCCTCAGTTCGTTCAGTGCATCATCTTTCGCAGCAGCACGGTCTGCCGATCTAGCAGAGGAACGCACACCACGAGAGGCCGGAAGTGGCTGAGTCTCCTTCTTTGAAACAGGGGTCTTCTCGTTTTCTCTCTTGGACCTAAGCTTCTCAGTGAAGTTCTTATCACCTTTCTTATCAGCACGCTCAGCAAGAATCATCTCTCTCTGAAACTCTGACATACCAGCAAGCTTCTGCCTGTCTTCCTCATTCTTGTAAAGGTCGTCTCCAAAATCAGATTCCTCGCTGCTGTCACCTTCACGATCAGATGGGCCAACGCCGTAACCTCCTTCATCCCGAGCAGCAGCTCGATCTTCTCTTTCAGCCTCCAGTCTCTTCTTCAAAGGAACTTGAGACCCAGACGGTTTCCTACTTGCTGCATAGCCACGATCTTCATCAAAATCGTCCCTTGAATCACTACCACCATCTGAGTAGGAACCTTCACGTCTCCTTGATGATGGAGGATGAGAATGGCGTCCCCTACCAGCTGCATTTGTCCTCCCAGCAGCTTCCAAAAGCAAGTCATCTAAATCATCCATAGCTTATGAGGAGGCTCACGACTTTAAATTGGTTTTGAACTATCACCTGCACAGTTAGAGCAGTCAAGAACCTATGGGTTTGTGGCTGTTCTAAGCATAACGATAGAAACTTTGTGCAATCAGAGAACAAAATAGACAATTTTCCCCAATTAAGAATCGAATTTGAGACCCAAACGTGAGATGTTGAGCCAGTAGCAGTTTTCCCGAAACCTATCTGAGCTCAAATCTGGAGAATTAAGAGGCGGATAAGAATCGATCTCTCGTATGGGTATCAAATTCGATTCGAAACCAGGGGAGCTAGAAGCCGTCACTTGTGGTTCTCAAAGGGAAAAGTAAAGAAAAAGGGGAATTTTTTGAAGGGGAACTCACTTGGGATGAAACGAAGAAATCGCCGGAAACTTGTTGCAGAGATCGACGGGCGGCGGAAGTACAAGGAAGGGTTAACGAGGGAGATAGATTTGTTCGTATCAATTGAAATTATTTTTGCTCCTTTTCTAACATTACAACTATCCGCCCAATGTTTTTTAATTGTGAATTTAAATGTTATATTAAACATTTTAAAAAAATTATTGTTTTGTATATGTTTTATTTTTTTTTAAAAATATTATAATATAAATATTTAATTTAAAATTTAATGTCTTTTATTTTTGGATTATTTTTTTTTGTTTCAATTACAATTATAATTTTATCAGTTTTATAATATTAAAAATTTATTATATTTAGTTAGTTCTGATTTAAATTTTTTAAATATTATAATTTAAATATTTTATTTTTAATTATTTTTACTTTAGAATTCATTATTTTTTAGTATTTTAAAATATTCTGAATTTAAATTTTAGTCAATTAAAATTTATATATGATTTTATAATTAAGGTTTAACTGGTTTTGGTTAACCAAAATCACAAGCCTATCAAAAAATGTTTTCTTAATTGCTAGTCCACGTCAACTACACACATCAAAAAGTCTCTCTCTCTCGAACAGTACCAAAGTCGATCTTGAGGTTTTGGGACGGCGTCGGTGGCTACGGTCTTGCCGACGTCGTCCCCTGCTCTTTAATTTCTGTTTGCTTCAGTTTGGCTTGTTCTCGGTGTCGGATCTATCGGTTTTGTGGAGATTTCCTGTGGAGATCGTCGGAGATCGGTTTGCTCTTGTACGGTGGTTCTGCATCTCCGATCCTGGCCTAGTGACGGGTTCCTCTTCGTTGGTGCTTTCTCTTGGGTTTCGAGTGATGAAATTGCAGAGGTGGTGAGCGTGTGGTGGTGGGCTGCTCTGTCTCCATGTCTTTGTCCGGTTCCTCCTGGTCCGGCGATGGTGATACGACGGCTTTGGTCTTGTGTCTAGCGGACTCTTTCTCCGGCGGGAGGTCTCCGGGATCGATTTATTGTCTCCGTCGGCGTCGGGTTTTTGCCCTCAGTATTGCTGTTTTAGATCTGGTTTTTTCTCGACGGTATAGATGCGGTGTTGGCTGTGGTTTATAGGGTCCAGTGTGAGGTGTGGTTTGTGAGGATGGATTTTGTCTTGGTGCTCTTGGTGGTCCTTGACATCTCGGAGGTTTGCGCATTTTGCCCGGAGCTTTTGTCCGGCTTGGCTAGTTTATTTTCTCTATCAGAACTCTTCACCCCCTCTCTCCCATGGCTGCCGGTTGTAGATTGGAGCGCGCATCAGAGGGCGTTCATGGTGGCGCGTCTCTTGGTATGCGTGGGCTCAGCCGACGGCTAGTTCGTGGTTATGGCCCTTGTTGGGTCTTGGAGTTGGTGATCTTTATGCGGATCCAGCGAGATGGTGGGCCTGGTGCGTCGGTCCTGTGACGCCATGGTCTGTGGTGGTGCATCCGTTCGGTTGGTCCTCGTCGGTTTTCGGTGATTCTCAGCTGTGACGGCTCTCATCCCGTCTTCCTCTCTCGGATTCGAATGGATGTTCTGATTGGTTTGTGTTATCTTAGGGTTATCCTTGGTTCTCTGTTTCGTGTGCGGATAAATTAGGTTCAAGGAATTTCTTTCACTATCTTGGAAAAGTGCCGGTCTTATCATTTGTCGAGTTTAGGATAGTATCCGATTACCCCATTCTCAGGTTTTGACGAATCTTCAAATCAATATCCTCTCGCCGCCCTTTAGTTTAGCAGAATAACAGTTTTCTCCCTTGGTCTTTCGTAATCTGTTCTTGTAAGATAAGCCTCTACTGAGGATGCAAAGTTCTAGATTTAGGCCCTTTCGGAAGAAGATTAGGCGGGTAGGAGTTAGATTCTCGATATTTGCTTGTTAAGTTCTGGGTAATCGTTTTGTTTTGGTCTTGTCCGTTGGGTTTCTCTATCTTCGGATCTCCTCCGTTTACAGTGTTAGGTCCACTCGACAAGGATTTGTGAACTTTGGAGTTTTCTCTTTTTGTTCTTTTCCGACTCTTCCAGTATGTTCGAGAGTTCACTTATTGGCTTTAAAATCCTATTTGGTGCTTTCTTTGTATTTGGCTTGAAGTTTTGGAAATTTTATTTCCATTGTTTTCTCTGTGGTATGTGTTTAAAGCACGATTGTATACCAAAATTATATTTTGGTGTTGTATTATATAATAAAACGAGTGTTAAAAAAAAAAATTGCTAGTCCACGTTTTCCCATTGAATGCCAATGTATCATAGTCATATAGTACACTTAGAGTATTTATAGTATAACGTAAAGAGTTCTACAACCATAAAAATTCCATATTTTAAATTTCATTCCCATTAAAAGAAAGTGAGTTGAAATAGCTACAATTTTTCTTTGGCTTCATAACTATACTATTTTGTATGTTCTTTATTTTTTGCATGACAAATCTAAACAAAAGTACAAAAGAATGGAGCATGAATTATAAACCTAAGAAGTACGACCTCTAAAGAACTAACATACTCTATATTTATGTCTTACAACCTCTAAAGAACTAACATACTCTATATTTATGTTTGTTCATTCAGAAAATCAAATAATAATCAATTTGGTAAATCGATTAATAAATAAGGGATTCGGATATGAGAGTAAACAAGAATTAAAAAGCAAGAACGGTTCAGACCGGAAAATCTAGTCTTATTAGATGAGAGCCGAAATTGATCAGAATCGATAGCTATAGGGTTTTTGTGAGTACAAGTGTTTGTTTCGATTTGTTTTTTTTTCCGCGCAGAGAAAATATATTTATATCAAAGGATCTATGATTTTTCCCTAGATTCTCTATGATATTATTAACAAAATCTGAACCATTTAAATTTTATTTCCTAAAAAGATTCCTACTTATCTTTTTGATGAAAATGTTAAATTAACATTTTCATTCTTTTGCCATGCAAGTCGCCGGGGATTGTCGCCAAGCTACCTCGTTGCTACTGGGCTCCCGGCGTTGGGTCTACATTATATCTTCTAGGCTGAATCTCTTCTAGACTCATTTGTTATTGGGCCGGGCCCTAGAAGGGTGCTAAATCCACAGCCCCCCCCCCAGTTCGTCGCATCGAGCGAAATGTTGGTCGGCGAATTTGTTTCTCTTGGCATGGCTCAATAACTACATCGGCGCGCTGCTACCCCAACATTCTCTTTCATTAATTGTTTTTTGATCGAAGGAAATCGCTTCGTATCCCTGAGCATTTATTGCGCCTCGACTTTCTCCAATGGGTGGTCTCCACGTGCCGGGAATGTAGTGTCACCTTAATTCTGCGTTGGTAACCGTCGCGTCATTTTAGTAACCGCTGCCTTTTCCGCTATAAATATGACTCTCCTCCTTCTCATTTTCGCCATCTTCATTCCTTTCCTTTTCTTTTAAGACTTGTTTCCTATTTCTTCTTCTTGTCGGTCCCTCTTCTTTTTTGAGAGATGGTAGCGAACCTCTCGTTTTTCCAATGCTCATGTTTATGGTGCCTCCGGATCTTCTTATGGCTGAACGCGTCGATGAGCTTATGCTCTTTTTGCTAAAGGGTAGCTCGTCGGTGTCTAGATTTATGCCGATGGTTGCATCCGTTTATCGCCCTTCCAAACTTAAGGGCGATGTTCAGATCATTCGTTTGGATCGATCTGATGCATCGTTGATCTCAGGAACGCGCTCCGGTCTGCTCCTCCTAGGATCAGTTGCCTTCCGCGTAAGATATTTATATTTGTTTTTTGCTTTTGCTTAACTTATGTAGCTCGGCATTTTAACCCTTCTCTTTTTTTTTTGCAGAGCAACTGTTGGTATGTCGGAGCTGGCCGAGCTCGGTTGGTGAGATGATGAGAGTTTTTTGGAGTGGTTAGGTCGGCATATCAGAATCTTTGATTGCCCCAACTAGATCCTCTATCCGACTTCAACCTAGCTCCTTCTCATATTCGTGTAGCTGACTATCACGAAAAAGCATTATAAATAACGGGGGGAAGAAATCGTCTTTCAAGAAAGGTCCTCGGCGGCGAGATGACTACTTAAGGGAACGGTTCCTGTGATCTTCTTTTATCTTCAGGAGAACGTTGGTGCCAATGACTTTTCCTTAACAGTTTCTTTCTCATCGGCGGCCTTTCTTGGAGAAGACGATGCAATCTCCTTAGTTAAAAACAGTTCGGTTTCTGGTGGGAGAAGCCGAACTTGGACGGAAATCGTCTTTCAATAAATTTGTCTTTAGTTTTTCTTTTTCTTTTTGTAGTTCGAGTTGTAATAATATTTTTGAGGATAAATAAAACGAAGAAATTTTTCATTCCATTTTATTCTGTCTCATATTATTTTACTTCGACTCAAACTTTCTTGTCTCATACGGTTATTTTGGTGGAATGTTCCTGCCGAGATTCGTAGGATCCATTCGTGATATTTATCTTGCCGATGTGATCGAGTATTTCCTTCGACTTTTATCGTTGGTCGGATTGTACCTCGGCGTGATTGTAACCTTCTTGTGGAAAATACTTTTCAGAGTTAGTTCCGATTTGCCGCGAAAGAAAAGGGTTACCGAAGTATGCTTCGGTATCCTTTTTTGCGGTACAGGTGGTTATAAGTGCCGACTTCGTACTACGGGTATCGCCTCGTTCGAGGTCGGTTATGCGAATCGGGTCGACTTATTTGTCGCGACTCGAACTTAGGTGAGCGGGGGCGATCCTGGCTTAAATTTTAATCACTGCCAACTTTGAGTCGTGAGTTTTGCACGTGTGATGAAGGTGTGGGTTGTTTCACCACGGTACTCGTGGAGTGCGTTTGAACTGTTTATCTGGCTGAAATGCCGATGTGACCGTATCTTTTGCAAGACGTAATATATATATATTTTTAAAATATAGCTGAGTCCCGGAAGGACTGTCTACGTACCCCATTCGTAGGGGATCAAGCCATTCGTAGTTTGGTGTACATAAGTTGTAGCTCGATGAGCTCTCTCTTCTTTTCTTTTCTTTTTTGTGACCGGAGAATCTAGTACACAAAGCGTTTGAGGTGCATTGAGTTCCATGAGAAGTCGACGGGTTTTTCGTCTAATTCAGAGAGCTCGTAGAACTCAGGCTTGACGACTTTTGATATTTGGTAGGGTCCCTCCCAGTGTATGCCGAGTTTACTGGCATTCTTTTCTTTGGTTCCTTGATGAACTTCGCGTAAGACTAGGTACCCTTCTTTTAGGTGTCGCCCTTTGGTTTTTTGTTATAGTATCAGGCATCGAGATGCTGGTAGTTCTGAATTCTTAATAGGGCCTCGTCTCTTTGCTCTTCAAGTGAGTCAAGATTATTGAGAAGCATCTCGTCATTGAGTTATGGGTTCCGAATAAGCATGGATCGCCGAACAGTTGGTAGACTTATCTCGGCTGGTGACATAGCTTCCACTCCGTGAGCTAAGGAAAACAGGGTTTGGTTTGATGGTCTTCGCGGAATGGTTCGATGTGACCACAGAACTCCGTCTAACTCATCAGCCCAATTTCCTTAATGCTAGTCGAGCCGCTTTTTAAGTCCCACGATGATAGTTTTATTTGTGGCTTTTGCTTGGCCGTTTCCTTGTGGGTAGTATGGTATCGACTTGCTAAGTCTGATGTTCCATTTTGTAATGGCCCAAAACCCAAGCCCAAATTTTTGAAGAAAAGAAGTGAAGCCCATGTCCAAATCCCGTCATTAATGTGTTTCCTTTTCTGATTTAAGTCCAAAGCCCAAGGCCCAACTCGTTAAGGAAGGAAGCCCTAGCTCTTTTCCCTATAAAAGGAGGAAAGGGGCTCCTCATTTGTCACACAATTCCAAAGAGCGAGCAGTGCTCGTGACCGGAGACCGATGACCAGTCGCCAGAGCTCCACCACCGGAGCACCGACGGAGCCGCCGTCCGCCACCGCCAGACCATCGCCAAGTTGACTCACCGGCGACCGAGTCAACTCGGTTGACCGATCTAGGTTGACCGGGTCAGGCATTGACCGGTTCGGCTTGGGTTAACCGATCCAGTTTGATTCCTATTTCAATTTCTAATTTCTGGTTTAGTCCAGTTTACTTTAATTTTTTTGGTTCAATTCGATTTCGCCTGGTTTAGTTTCGGTTAGGATTGGTTAGGGTAATTAGGCCGGTTATGGATTGGGCCCGGTTTGATCTGGGTTTGGGTCTGAGTCTGGGTTGACCGGTTGACTTTGACCTGACCGTTGACTTTAAGTCAACCAATCTTTAAGTAGCCATAACTTGCTCGTCCCGAATCCGATTCGAGCGAAACGAAAGCCTATATTGATTATGTTTCCATCCTCTTTTCAGTTATGAAGTTTGTTTGGACAATTGGAATTCCCAAATTACTCTTTTACCCTTTTTTGGCCAAGGTGAGGACCGAACGTAATCCTTGCCTATTCCATTTCAATTCCGGACGCAAGTCCTTCGTTAATGTTGTCTTTCCTAGGTAGTATAGATTTGGTAATGCGCGCTATGTGATTGATTGTTGAACGTAGAATGGATAGGTTATCACTTAAACCGAAAACGTTGCTTGTGTGGATTAGGTTGCTGTAGAAATTGAATGACAGGGAAAGGTACGAGGTTCATTCCGTGATTGTCCTTGATCGTCGGAGGAGGGTCCTGACGAGCCCTCCCGTGGTGGTGTGTTGTGGTTCGAAGATCCAAGCCGTTTGTTTGCTGTGGATAGGGGGTAATGGTCGGTCCGTGGGTGCGGTTAGGGGAAGGCAGCCCTAGTCCGCAACCATAGACAAGTAGTTATTCGTAGGTTGATTGTAATGTGCCTTCAGGCATTGCGTGTAAGGTGATATTAGCTTAGAACTTGTTCTGTAGTTGTGTGGCGTAAGCCGGGATCGCGGATTCCTTAGTCCGTCCTCACTGGGTAATTGTGTTTGAAACAATTACTCAGGCCTCTCTTTTCCTTTCCCGTGCCTTTTTCCCTCGCAGGTCCGGATGCAGGATTGACAATCGATCGATGCTATTGGTGGATTTGAACCGAAGAAAGCGCGCGAGATTCCTGGGACTAGATTGAGAAGGCAGCTGGTTGGACCGTTCCGGTTCAACGGGTGCCCTAATGCCGCGTCTCCAGTTTGCCGGAAGACGGTTGTTACAATTTGGTATTAGAGCCTGGGTTAAGGTCCCCCAGTGCCGTCCTGGGGGATCAGCTTTCGTTGTTTTCCCAAAACTGAGTTTTCAAACTTTAAAAACGTGTTTGCGAAAGTTTATAAAATGGCTACTTTGCGAAAGGCTTTTTCAAACACCGACTTTGTCATCGATTATTCTCCGCATTGGTCCTAGTCTAGTTAGAACTTCCTTGCAGGTATTGGTCAGTACCCTTAATCCTTAATGGTACTACTGTCCGTAAGATGTGTGCTGGGATGTATGTCGTGATGTGTGTCGTTGAGGTGTATGTTGGGATGTATGTTACGGTGCGCGCCTAGAGGGTAGTCTGTACTATTGGGTGTGTGTGTGGGGGTCATCGTCTGTTCAGAGTGTTGTCCAACCAAGCGTGCCAAGGCGATGAAGATGTTTAGACGTTCAGGCGAGAGGCTAATGCGGGAATGCTGCTAGGAGCATTTTAGAAACTGCAAGGAGTGCTGCATGAGCTGCAAGGAGTGATGCAGGAGCTGCGAGAGGTCGATGGAAAGACCGGATTGCAAAGAGGCCATTTGGAAGTGGTGGTGTTCCAATTGGGGTAAGCGGGAGGAGCTGTTCGTGGCGTTTGGTGCACAAGGAGAAGTAGGAGGCTGTCCAAATCTACTCTAAGAATGGAATATTGGAATCAGATTTGTGACATCAACTTCAATGAGTTATGGACAGCTCGTTGGAAGATTGATCAGGCTGGAAGCTGGAGGTGATCTTCGTCGTACGGTGGGCTCGAGATTCAACGGTTGAACCGGAAAGGAAACGGTCTGCCTTGGAGATCCTTGTGGATTGTTGGAGCAGCTAATGAAGCTCTTCAAGAGTGAAAGGAGATCGTAAAAGCGTTTGGGAAAGTGGAGCTGGGGCATTGGGAATTGCGTAGCAAGCCGGACTCCTGTTTGTTATAAGCGCAAGAGGACAAGCTGGTTATTGGAAATGGAAATCCAACGGGAGAGTGTTAGGAAAACACTATGGCGGATTGGCAAGAAGCTGCAAGGAAGAGCAAAGGATGGCAAGTCTAATGGGGAAGGAAACCCAAAGGACGGTTCTTGGAAAACACCACAGCAGGATCAGAAGGTACGAAACCTCGAGCTGGAAGTTAGATTGGAAGTCGGTGTGGAAATCAAAGTGCGCAGCGGAAGCGTGGCAGGTCGTTCTCTTCAAGTCAGATTGGAATCGGTTTGGGAATCAGAGTGTGCAGCGGAAGCGTGGTGGGTCGTTCCCCACATGTCAGGTAGCCATAATGGACATGGTTAGCCGCATCGTTCCCGGAGGATAATCAAGGATGCATGTTTGTGCGACAGTCAACGCCATGGTGCACGGGAATGGAAACCGTAGAAGAGAATCCATTTGGAAGTGGAGGATGCATTGTGGCACTGTAATGGAAACCGTTGAGGAGAACTGGTTTGAAGTGAAGCCTCTCATTCAGGTATTGGAACCACTCGAGGGATGAGTGTTGTTTCTAAACGTTGGAGACCGACCCTAATGGACATGGGCGGTAGCATGTGGCGTTTGTGTTGCATTCTGGAAGCGGCTATTGTATTTAAACCAAGGAGAAGGACACTCTAGAGCGTGGTTTGGAATTCAAGGATAATCTCTTTTCAAGCGAGTAAGCAATCGAGATCAATTTCTGTTCAGCGAAGTTGCTGAGTGGCTGTCGGTAAAGAGTTGCACTGGAGACCTCTCACCGCAGAATTCGGGGACAAATTCTTTTAAAGGGGGGGGGGGGGTGATAGGTCAAGAATTATCCCTATACTAACTGTAAGTGCACAGTAATGTAGTTGTAGTACTTAGGGTATCGAATCCACAGGGACTCCGGTCAACGATAGATTAAGAACAGTAAAGATTAAACTAGGTGAAAGCAATGTGATGAAAGCAGTAAATCAGACAACAGAAAGTAAATCAAGCGAGTTTGTAAGCAAGGAAGCGAAGCATTAGGTTAAGGGAGTTCTCAGGAAATCAGGAACACAGGTTAAGGGAGTTCTGGTGAATGAATAAGAACCATAGTCTCTGCAGAATGAGTTATCCTGCTGATTTTCCAACATCCGTTCCATCATTCCCATCATCTCACGCGTAGTGTCGATCGATGCACAGCAGTGTCGATCGATGCAAGTGCGAAGATGTGACGATCGACACACATGACCGTGTCGATCGATGCAGAGCGATTACAGGCGTACCTGAAACGCAAGAAAAAGAAGAAAAGAAAAAAAAATTAGTAAACAAAAACAAAAACGAAAATCCTAGTCTAAATCCTAAGTTCAAATCTATCGAAGACTCAAAAGAGTCCCCGGCAACGGCGCCAAAAACTTGATAAGTCAAGAATTATCCCTATACTAACTGCAAGTGCACAGTAATGTAGTTGTAGTACTTAGGGTATCGAATCCACAGGGACTTCGGTCAACGATAGATTAAGAACAGTAAAGATTAAACTAGGTGAAAGCAATGTGATGTAAGCAGTAAATCAGACAGCATAAAGTAAATCAAGCGAGTTTGTAAGCAAGGAAGCGAAGCGTTAGGTTAAGGGAGTTCTCAGGAAATCAGGAACACAGGCAATCAATCAAGCGGGATATAATTAGGAACTGTTCTAGAACTCAAACACAGATATAGAATTAACCAACTGTCGTTGCGAGAATTCTCTAAGTCTAAGTGCAGCAATCCAAATTCCTTTTCAATTACTAATAGATTAAACTAGATTTAAGATCAAGTTCGATATGTTCACAATTCAATTAAACCAAATTCCTTTGCGACTAATTCAATTGCTCATCTAGATTCTTTCTAGCTAATTAACCAACTGTCGTTGCATCAATCAACCTAACATCATAAATCTGGATAGCTACTTCAGATTAAGCATTAAGAACAATCCTAGACGAAGAACTAGCAAGTATGAATCCCTACAGATTTATCAACCTATAATTCCATGAAATCCCTAATGAGAATCCCTAAACCTAACAAGTAATCTACTCAGACATGTTCATCGAAACAGAAGACATCTTGAATAGAAAACCAAATATCATAAAACATAATAAAGAATTGGGGTTCGAAATCAAGTCTCTTTCGAGAACAAGATCAGCCCCTAAAACTCTCTCTGAAAGTGTAGAATAAAACTTAGCCTAAACAATGGCTTAAAACCCCTAATATATTGGTCTAAAGTCAGCTGGGGCTTCTTTGTAATTATAGAAACTTCTTGGCTTAAGTTGCAATATCCAAACTCTTCATAAAACTCGCGGAGAAAAGTCTGTGTCGACCTTGTGTCGATCGATGCACATGTTGTGTCGATCGACACAGGTCTGTGAAATGGGCAGTGAACTCTTCCTCTCGGGTTAAAACTCCAAAATGCTCCAGAATGCATCATAATGTCCAAATACACTCCAAACGTGTCTAGACCTGAAAACATAGATAATAGGACTCCAAATGACTCTAAAAGACTCAATAAGAAGATATATACAATGGCTAAAATCCCTAAAATCCATGGTATATCGACTCCCCCACACTTAGCTCTTGCTTGTCCCCAAGCAAGTAAAGAACCAAAGTATAAGAGAAGAAGTTTGAAAATACAGAAACTCATTTCGTCCTAGGAACTTTCGCATTCACATTCACTTAGTAATCCACTGAAAACTTTCCTACAGAACTCAAGACCACAATGTACTTCCCCCACACTTAGCAACTGTCCTAAGTAAACTCCACAATCACATTCACGCATTCAAATTCTCTCTACTGACTTCTGCAAGTATTTAAGTGTGGTCTCACCCAAGGAGTATCGATCTAAGGGCACATGTACTCTTACCTTGTCAACTCTAAACCACCATACTGTCTTTCTGTAGTCCCTTTCTTCTCTTTTCCCTTCCTTAACAACTGATTTTTCCCCACTGGGTATCATTTTATTTTTTTTATCAGTGTTCTTCC
This sequence comes from Orychophragmus violaceus, assembly GCA_030180135.1. Taxonomy (NCBI): domain Eukaryota; kingdom Viridiplantae; phylum Streptophyta; class Magnoliopsida; order Brassicales; family Brassicaceae; genus Orychophragmus; species Orychophragmus violaceus. The sequence goes on along the minus strand of CM058239.1, from coordinate 91,787,323 downwards.
TGTTTTGGGGTGTACTTTGGACACATTCCATGGATCGCACAGGAGGTAATAGTGGTAGCTACCACTCCCGTGACCACTTCGGAGCTACTAGCTCATCCTCAGTTTATTACTCTTTTTTTTTTACTTTATGGAAGGGGAGATTCATAGTTTCTGGTGAATGAATAAGAACCATAGTCTCTGCAGAATGAGTTATCCTGCTGATTTTCCAACATCCGTTCCATCATTCCCATCATCTCACGCGTAGTGTCGATCGATGCACATCAGTGTCGATCGATGCAAGTGCGAAGATGTGACGATCGACACACATGACCGTGTCGATCGATGCAGAGCGATTAAAGGCGTACCTGAAACGCAAGAAATATAAGAAAAGAAAAAAAATTAGTAAACAAAAACAAAACCGAAAAACTTAGTCTAAATCCTAAGTTCAAATCTATCGAAGACTCAAAGAGTCCCCGGCAACGGCGCCAAAAACTTGATAGGTCAAGAATTATCCCTATACTAACTGCAAGTACACAGTAATGTAGTTGTAGTACTTAGGGTATCGAATCCACAGGGACTCCGGTCAACGATAGATTAAGAACAGTAAATATTAAACTAGGTGAAAGCAATGTGATGAAAGCAGTAAATCAGACAGCAGAAAGTAAATCAAGCGAGTTTGTAAGCAAGGAAGCGAAGCGTTAGGTTAAGGGAGTTCTCAGGAAATCAGGAACACAGACAATCAATCAAGCGGGATATAATTAGGAACTGTTCTAGAACTCAAACACAGATATAGAATTAACCAACTGTCGTTGCGAGAATTCTCTAAGTCTAAGTGCAGCAATCCAAATTCCTTTTCAATTACTAATAGATTAAACTAGATTTAAGATCAAGTTCGATATGTTCACAATTCAATTAAACCAAATTCCTTTGCGACTAATTCAATTGCTCATCTAGATTCTTTCTAGCTAATTAACCAACTGTCGTTGCATCAATCAACCTAACATCATAAATCTGGATAGCTACTTCAAATTAAGCATTAAGAACAATCCTAGACGAAGAAATAACAAGTATGAATCCCTACAGATTTATCAACCTATAATTCCATGAAATCCCTAATGAGAATCCCTAAACCTAACAAGTAATCTACTCAGACATGTTCATCGAAACAGAAGACATCTTGAATAGAAAACCAAATATCATAAAACAGAATAAAGAACTGGGGTTCGAAATCAAGTCTCTTTCGAGAACAAGATCAGCCCCTAAAACTCTCTCTGAAAGTGTAGAATAAAACTTAGCCTAAACAATGGCTTAAAAACCCTAATATATTGGTCTAAAGTCGGCTGGAGCTTCTTTGTAATTATAGAAACTTGTGGGCTTAAGTTGCAATATCCAAACTCTTCATAAAACTCGCCGAGAAAAGTCTGTGTCGACCTTGTGTCGATCGATGCACATGTTGTGTCGATCGACACAGGTCTGTGAAATGGGCAGTGAACTCTTCCTCTCGGGTTAAAACTCCAAAATGCTCCAGAATGCATCATAATGTCCAAATCCACTCCAAACGTGTCTAGACCTGAAAACATAGATAATAGGACTCCAAAGGACTCTAAAAGACTCAATAAGAAGATATATACCATGGCTAAAATCCCTAAAATCCATGGTATATCAGGGGGGGGGGAGAATTGTAATGGCCCAAAAACGAAGCCCAAAATTTTTGAAGAAAAGAAGTGAAGCCCATGTCCAAATCCCTTCATTAATGTGTTTCCTTTTCTGATTTAAGCCCAAAACCCAAGGCCCAACTCGTTAAGGAAGGAAGCCCTAGCTCTTTTTCCTATAAAAGAGGAGAGGGACTCCTCATTTGTCACACAATTCCAAAGAGCGAGCAGTGCTCATGACCGGAGACAGACGACCAGTCGCCGGAGCTCCACCACCAGAGCACCGCGGGAGCCGCCTGCCGCCACCGGAGAGTCGCCGGAGCTGCTGTCCGCCACCGCCGGACCATCGCCGAGTTAGCTCACCGGCGATCGAGTCGACTCGGTTGACCGGGTCAGGCGTTGACCGGTTCGGCTTGGGTTAACCGGTCCGGTTTGATTCCTATTTCAATTTCTAATTTCTGGTTTAGTCCGGTTTACTTTAATTTTCTGGTTCAATTCGATTTCACCCGGTTTAGTTTCGGTTAGGATTAGTTAGGGTAATTGGGCCGGTTATAGATTGGGCCCGGTTTGATCTGGGTTTAGGTCTGGGTCTGGGTTGACCGGTTTACTTTGACCTGACCGTTGACTTTAAGTCAAACAATCTTTAAGTAGCCATAACTTGCTCGCCCCGAATCCGATTCGAGCGAAACAAAATCCTAAATTGATTATTTTTTCATATTATTTTCAGTTATGAAGTCCGTTTGGACAATTGGAATTATCAAATTACACTTTTTCCCCTTCTTTGGCCAAGGTGAGGACCGAACTTAATCCTTGCCTATTCAATTTCAATTCCGGACGCAAGTCCTTCGTTAATGTTGTCTTTCCTAGGTAGTATATGTTTTGTAATTCGCGCTATGTGATTGATTGTTGAACGTAGAATGGATAGGTTATCACTTAAACCGAAAACGTTGCTTGTGGGTGATGGCTTGTGTGGATTAGGTTGCGGTAGAAATTGATTGACAGGGCAAGGTACGAGGTTCGTTCCGTGTTGTGGTTCGAAGGTCCGGGCCGTTTATTTGCTGTGGAAAGGGCGTAATGGCCGGTCCGTGGGTGCGGTTAGGGGAAGGCAGCCCTAGTCCGCAACCATATACATGTAGTTATTCGTACATTTATTGTAATGTGCCTTCGGGCATTGCGTGTAAGGTGATATTAGCTTAGAACTTGTTCCGTAGTTGTGTGGCGTAAGCCGGGATCGCGGATTCCTTAGTCCGCCCTCACTGGGTAATTGTGTTTGAAACCATTACTCATGCTTCTCTTTTCCTTTTCCGTGCCTTTTTCCCTCGCAGGTCCGGATGCAGGATTGACGATCGATCGATGCTATTGGTGGATTTGAACCAAAGAAAGCGCGCGGGATTCCTGGGACAAGATAGAGAAGGCAGCTTGTTGGACCGTTCTGGTTCAACGGGTGCCCTAATGCCGCGTCTCCGGTTCGCCGGGACACGGGTGTTACACATTTATTGCAGAATTGACTGAGAAGGATCGATGTGAACTGTTTCCCATTATCGGTGACAATCTCATAGGGGATTTCGTGTCTGCAGATGATGTATTTCCACATGAATCTGTTGACGTCCTGAGCTTTCACCATTTTGTAAGCTTTAGCTTATACCCATTTGGTGAAGTAATCAGTTAGGATTAGAATGTGTTCGTTCTGCTTGGATTTGTGCATTGGCCCGACTGTGTCCATTGCCCATCGCATGAATGGGTAAGGAGCCGTGGTGATCTGCAGTTCCTCTGTAGGTGTGTGTATCGCCGGAGCATGTTTTTTGGCATGGCTCGCATCTTGCTGCGTATTTTATGCAGTCCTTCTCCATCGATGGCCAAAAGAAGCCGAGCTTCCTAATTTTTAACGCCAATGATCGTCCGCCGACATGGTTTCCTCCTGCTCCTTATTGAGTTTTCCTGATTACTTCCTCGATTTCTTTGCCTTCTACGCATCGTAATGCCGCTCCGGTGGCGTTGTATAAAAAAGGTCTCCTTCTATAATAACGTATCGAGCTGCTTTAGCTCTGAGTCTGCGAGCCTCACATTTGTCATTAGGCAGTTTTACTTTAATATGTAGGCTTTTATTTATGAACTCCAATATCCTCCTTGTGTTACATCATCGGGCGCTTGATCTGACGCCACGTCTGCGTCGTTTATTTCTCCATCGATGACGTTACAAATGTCCGGTGGGCTGATACTCGGCTTTTCTATGAGCTCTACTTGGATTATTCGTCTTAGGTGTGCATGCGAGCTTGATGCTAAGGCTGCAAGGGCGTCTGCCGATGTGTTCTCCTTCCTCGGGATTCTTGTTAGGTTGAAGAAGTCGAGGTTAATATTTAGTTGTTTGGTTATGCCGAGGTAGGCATCCATTCTTTCATTTTTGGCTTCGTATTCGCCGTTGAATTGGTTTACGACCAATTGCTAGTCGCAGTGGGCTTGGATGCGTTTGGCACCGATGGCTCTGCCAATCGTAATCCAGCGATCAAGGCTTCGTACTTGGTTTCATTGTTAGAGGCTGGAAATCCTAACATGAACGACTGCTCGAGCACTTCTCCCGTTGGCGATTCAAGCCGGATTCCGATTCCTGAGCCGGCCTTCGATGATGATCCGTCCACGTGGAGACTCCAATTTCTTTCTTCTGATTGATCATCTTGTGTCAGCTCAGGTGGAAGTTCGACAATGAAATCTGCTATGACCTGGGACTTCACACTGGTTCGTCATTTGAATTTGATGTCGTACTCGCACAACTCGATAGCCCATTTGGCTAATCTTCCAGATTGGGTCGGGCTATGCAAGATTGAGCTCAGGGGCATGGTGGTGAGGACGACGATCGGGTGTGACTGGAATTAAGGCATGAGCTTTCTTGCTTTCGTGACGACCGTTAGGGCCAACGTTTCGATCGTTGGGTATCGGGTTTCTACCCCATCCAACGTCTTGATGATGTAGAAGATAGGCATTTGTTCGCTGCGATCCTCTTTTACTAGCACCCCACTTACAGCCGCGCTCGATGTGTCGTGAGGTATTCTTTCAGCCGTCGGAAAGCCTCCTCACACCTTTCGTCCCATTCGAATTTCTTGTTCGGAGTTGGTAAAAGGGGAGGCATTTGTCCGTCGATCTGGAGATAAAGCGTTTGAGCGCGGAAATCCTTCCGGTTAGCCTCTGCACCTCGCGGCTATTGGTCGGGGATGGTAGGTTCAGTATTTAAGTTATTTGCTTCGGGTTTTCCTCTATCCCTCGTTCCGTCACAATGTACCCTAAGAATTCTCTCTGAGGTAACGCCAAAGGTGCATTTTGCTGGAATCAATTTCATCCAGTAATCGTTCAGGATGCCGAAACACGTTTTTAGGTGGGTGACGTGGTCCGCCGCCGCCAGTGATTTTACGAGCATGTCATCGATGTAGACTTCCATGGTTCGGCCGAGCTGCTCTGCAAACATTTTGTTAACAAGGCGTTGGTATGTTGCTCCTGTGTTTTTCAGACCGAACGGCATGACTTTATAGCAGAAAGTCCCTCGATCTGTTATGAACGAGGTTTTTTCTCGATCGTTTGGGCGCATGAGGATTTGGTTGTATCCGGAGAGGGCGTCCATGAATGACAGAAGCTCGTTACCTGCGGTTGCTTTGACCAATCGATCAATGTGTGGTAGCGGGAAGCAATCTTTGGGGCAAGCTTTGTTCATGTCAGTGAAGTCGACGCATACTATCCACTTGCCGTTCTTCTTCTTTACTACCATTGGATTTGCGAGCCACTCGGGGTATTTGACCTCTACGATGGATCCGGCTCCTAATAATTTGTCCACCTCGTCGTTCACCGCTTGCGCTCTTTCTGCTCCTAGCTTCCTCCTTTTCTGCTAGATGGGTCTGAACGTTCTATCGACGTTGAGCTCGTGGCATGCGATTTTCGGGTCGATTCCTATCATGTGTTCGATCGACCATGCGAAGGTTGACACGTTCTGCTTGAGGAATTTGATCAGTTTGGTTCTAATGATGGGGTCGAGATCAGCTCCGATTCCTAGGCTTCGCTCTGGGTTTCGGAGGGATCACTTTTTCCCAAGTAGTCGCCGTGTCGACACCGATGCTATTGTTTGCTTCGCCGGTTCCTCCTGTTTCCAGTGAAGAAGGTGGAGATTCTTTCATTTCTAGTCTCTTCTTTGGTTAATCAAAATATCCAAAGTCACCACAGACAGCACCAATTGTTGATTCAGAAAATCAAACAATAATCAATTTGGTAAATCGATTAGTAAATAAGGGACTCGAGTATGAGATTAAACAAGAATTAAAAAGCAAGAACGGTTCAGACCGGAAAATTTAGTCTTATTAGATGAGAGCTGAAATCGATCAGAATCGCTAACTCTAGGATTTTTGTGAGTACAAGTGTTTGTTTCGACTTGGCCTTTTCCCGCGTAGGGGAAGGATATTTATATCAGATGATCTGAGGTTTTTTTTCCCTAGATTTTGTGAGATATTATTAAAAAAATCTGAACCACTTAGATTTTATTTCATAAAAAGATTCCTACTTATCTTTTTGATGAAAATGTTAAATTAACATTTTCATTCTTTTGTCATGCAGGTCGTCGGGGATCGTCGTTGTCGGGCTTCGCCACGTTGGGTTTCCATTTCTTCTGGGCCGAGTCTCCTGTGGACCCCTTTTTTATTGGGCCAGGCCTTAGAGGGGTGCTAAACCCACCTCTAACAGTAAGCCCCCCCCCCCCCGTTCGTAAGTCGGCGAATTTACTCATAGCCCAGGTCCGATAACCAAGGTACTATAGGTCGGGATTCAACCCTGATCGATTCATCTTTTTCCATGTGCCCCTTCATTACTCTGCGTGTACAGGTCGCCTCTTCCTCGTCCATCCACGTGGAGATATGTGTACTGGGAAGTCTTAGGGTCACGTCCGTTGAGAGGTAAAGTTGCGTCCCTCGGAAGACTCCCACTCCCTCACTTCTATAAATATTGTTCCTTCTCTTCACTTCTCTCCATTTCACTATCATAAGTAAATTTCAGGTACCTCCTCTTCTAAACCTTTCTGATCTTCTCTTTTTATATTCTTTCTTCCCATGTCAATTTTTCTGCCGATATATGTATCCGTGCTGAGTCTAGTGAGAATCCCGCCAGTACTGCGAGTGCGGGTGCTTTTGACGGGGAAAGCATCCCTTACTCTTCTCCTCGTAGCTCGGGCTCTGTCAATCTCAGTCAGGAATTATCTCGGAGGCATTCTATATCTCTCTGCGATGAAGTTGCCGATCATACCGATGAGCACATTTCTCTTGCGTTGAGAGCGGCCTCCAAAAGCCGAGGTAAGGAAAAGACCACCTAGAAGAAAAAGGCGGAACAAGCGTCTTCTTCTCGATCAGTAGATGACTTCGGTGTTTTGCCGACCTCCTCTACTGAGGAATCTCTGGCCTCGTTGAAGGCCCATTCCGGATGCGAAAGCGTCGAGTTTCTTTTGCCCTCTGCTTCACAGCGTCCTTGGAATGCTCCTACGAAATTTGCTTGTCTCTACGAGTCTTTCTTCCTCTTCGGGAATCGAAAGACAAGCAAATTTCGTAGGAGCATTCCCGTTGCCGAAGGTGTTGGCCGACTTCTGCGCGAATTTCAAGATTGCTTTCACCCAGCTTAACCTCACTAGCATTATTAACTTAACCGGACTCCTTGAGCTTAGCGTGCCTCTCTGAATCCCGCTCACGGCCGAACTGTTCGAATGCTTTGGCCAACTAAACATCGTGTCGAAGTGGCCGGAGTGGATTCAAGTTAATCTTTGTCCACAGTATAAGTTGCGAACTGGCGTTAAGTCCAGTAAGACTCATGATTGGCAGAGGAAATACTTTTTTGTCAGGATTGACAAGCATTCATTCCTTGATCCTGCGGCCTTGGTCGTCAATGAATGGAACCTATCCGTTGGTAGTTGACCGATCGGATAGATGTCAGTATTCTTTTCCGCTTTTGACTCTCATCGCAGCTTTTATTGTTTTTGCAGCTCGCCTCAATCTGAAGCTTCTCAATAAGGAGTTTTTGAACGACGTCGACATGAAGTTTTCTGAGCTCGGCTGGCAGACTTGGCCCGAGACCAAAGGACCCAAGAAAACTAGTGAGTTTTCCGATACTTCGCAACTCGACTTATCTTATTGTTTTTGTTCTTACGAATCACTTTTTGCAGAGTCTCAGGTGGTGAAGAAAATGGGGAAGGCGAGGAAGTCTATCCCAAGCATGGTGATTGATCCGAAGAAGACTTCAAAATCTTCCGATATTGATCGACCAGATGGTTCCAGCCGTCCTTCGGCTGCTAGACCGGTCTCTCCTAGGTCGCAGTCCAGGAGAGGGGAGAAACGGACCTCCGATGATGCCGATAAGAAAAGGGCTGAGGAGTCCAAGAAACATTCGTTCGAGACGAGGTCAAAGAAGACGGATGACTGTACTGACGCCTCGAAAAGAGGGATGGCGCTCCTCATGCCGAGGACGAGCTGGAGGAGGCATCCATCCCACTGCTCCGGAAAACCTCGAAGTCGAGTAACCCTGCCGATTCCTTTGTCTGATAAAGGAGCTCTCCCTTCTTCTCCCGCTCAACGGGTTTCAACTTCTGGTCCTCCCGGGACGTTGGCTTTGCCTGTTGGGGCGAGGAAGAGGCCTTTCTAGGCCGTCAGTCATTCCTACGGTTAGGACTCGAGTAAACGTTTGAGGTTCGGTGGCACTTCCGAGAGTTGGAAGAATAGATCCTTTGCTCTTCGGGGAGATAAATTGAAAAACCCGAACGAGTATTACTGCAGGGAGGTATTTCTGAATATCTCCTATGAGGCTATCCCGCCCTGTCCGGTGAACAAGATGTACAAACCGGACGTACCGCGATATCTCTAAGTTTTTCATTGATTTGAGTATCCGTTTTACCCGACGTCTGTTTTATAAGTTGGATTCTTTGATTTTTTTTTTGCCTTAACTCTTATCATCTTTCAGGGAGCTTCGCTGATGAAATCATACATCTTCGATATGAATCATCAGCTGCAATCGCGGAGTGCTGAGCTTGGCAGAGAGCTTGCTCAGAAGACGAAAGAGCTGGAGAAGATTAAACTTGTCGCCGAGCTTCTCCGAATAAGCGAGGAGAATTTGAAGAGTAAGGTTGCTACTTCTTATGAGCATGTCAAGCTGCACGAAATTCGCAATCAAGAGCTCGCAGCGTACAAAGAGAGTCTCTCTGATGAGCTGGCGCAAGAGAAGCTTCGTCGCGCCGAGGAGGTATCCAAGGAGAGGAATACCTCTTTAATGGAGGTTGGTGACCTCAGAAACGGTCGTAAGGTTCTAGCTCACACTACAAGAAATACGGGCATTGGTAGCAGTTCATTGTAGCACTAATTCACGAACTGCTACTAAAAATCTCAAAATCGGATTTCAACTCTATCGTAGCATTAAATTCGGGCTGAGAAAAGTTTTCACTAAGCCGGAATCCAAAAATGTCTTTTGTAGCTGAAAATTTATTTTGGAACCAAATTTATTTTGGAACCAAAACACTTACCCAAATTTCAATTTGGCACCAAAATATTTCGTTAACTTTTTTTTTTTTTTAAGTCATTTCTTTTTTTCTCCAATTAAAACAAAACTCCATCTTTCTCTCTATCTTCTTGAATCGATCTCTTTTTTTTTTTTTTTTTGGAAACAAGGGCTCGATCGATCTCTTTCCTCCATCTTCTTCTTCTTTTTGGCTTTTCTTTTCTTCTTCTCCATTCCAATCGAAAGATCTCCAGAGATTCTCTGCTCGGTGTTCTTCTTCTTCTTCGTCCATGGAATCTCCTCCGGAAGGTTACAGAAGAAATGTCGGTGTCTGTCTCATGAATTCTTCCAAAAAGGTGATGATCATTGATAAATTCTCGGAAACAGCTTCTTCTTCTCAGGTTGTTTACTTACTTTTGGTTTTGTCTGATAACTCGATTCTCAAATAATTGCCAGATTTTCGCTGCATCGAGGTTGGATATCCCCAGTGCTCGGCAAATGCCTCAGGTGATCTCTAGATTCGATTTTTTTTTAGATTATCAAAGTAGTGGTTCCGCTTTCTACTTTCTCAATTGGATTTTTGGTTGCCGAATCACCTAAGTAGAATCGTTTTTGTATTTGATGTTTGATAGGGTGGAATCGATGAGGGTGAAGATCCAAGAGTTGCAGTCATGAGGGAGCTTAAAGAAGAGACTGGAGTTCACTCCGCTGAGATTATCGCTGAGGTTTGTTTCGTGTTTCTCCTTAATACCATATGTCATCATGACCTTAGTCCAAATCTCAGGCAACTGCAAGATGTCCATTCTGCAATGGAAGAAGCAAAGGCGGATATAGTTGGTCTTTGGGCACTAAGGTTTCTCATCACCAAGGTCTATAATCATCTTTACTAGTTAACGAAGCTTGGTTCATTGATTTATCTCAGTCAAATTCTCTAGAATTCGTGTCTATTCCATTGAATCTCTGTTTCCCGTTCTGTTTGTGTATGTGAATCGACAGGGTCTGCTTTCCAAGAGTATGGTGGAGAGTATGTATGTTTCGACAGTCCAAGAGTATGATGCTTTCGATCCATCCGGTTTGGTCTCACAGAAGCTCATGGGTAATGAATGATTCAGATAATCTCTGCCTCCTAGAGATAGCAGATATTTCACAGCACCGGAATGCAGAGATCGAGTTGTTTCGTACATGCGCCGTGTATTGTAGCCATGGCTTATGAGACCATCAGAGAGAGAGAGAGAGAGAGAGAGAGAGAGAGAGAGAGAGAGAGAGAGAGAGAGATCGGAGGTGCGGTTGTAGGAGACGACAAGCAACTTGGCGTGGGAGAATTTGTGGTAATATAGAAGATAACGGATGACAAATAGAGACAGAAGAGATAGAGAAACCACCAGCAAAGCTGGCGGCCTTAACAATCAGGTTTAGAAAAAGCAAAGGAAGAAGACGATGGGTTTTTAGCAACAGCTCTTGTGGATATGTATTCCAAGTGCGGGAAAATTTGATAAGCCTCTTCAAGTGTTTAGAGCTACTTTGAAGAAAGATGTCAGTACATGGAACTCGATAATCTCGGGTTTAAGCGTCCATGGTCTTGGAAATGATGCTTTAGAGGTCTTCTCATAGATGGTTCATCAAAGTTTTAAACCAAACAACATCACTTTTATCGCTATTCTATCAATCATGTTGGTTTGTTAGACCAAGCTCGCAGACTTTTCGAAACACTGAATAGTATTTGTGGGATTGAGTTGTTCTGCTCATTATTTTATATCCAAGAGTTGTGTTTACTGATTCTATCTCTAATTCATTTTGCCAAAACAGCGGGATGAGAGTATTAGATGTGATTATCAGAATCTCGTTAGTGGAAAGAGCTTATACTTGCATTCTTGTTAACAAAAGAAGATCTTAATTTATCTTTCCAGGGTTTGGGTTTGGTATGATGTGAAATGATGGTGAAGGCATTTCAATGCGGGGAAAAAGATGTATTTATGATTTTTTGGAAAAAATAAAAAAGTTAGGGTATAGATAGGGTTTAGGGTTTGAACCCTAACTATACCTCAAACTTCTAACCATATACCCCAAAACCATTAATCATACTTTAAACCTTAAATTCTTGATTGTAAATACATAAAATTAATATTTTTCAAACAATAATCTCAAACTTTAAACATAAACCCCTAAACCCTGACCTCCAAACTTGAATCATATCATAAGCTATAAACTAAATATAATCCTTTTGTAATTGATGTACAAAACTTAATATGCAAAAACAAATCAACACTTATAAAAAATTTAAATTTATATTAACTTTATACCATAAACACAACCTTAAACCCTAAAATTATAAACCCTTAATAATAAACATAAATGTCATATAATATATAAAACAAATCAACACTTATAAAAAATCCAAGTATACATTAATTATATACCCTAAACACAACTCTAAAGCCTAATAGTTGTTTAGTATTTCTTGTACAATTTTTGTGATATGTTTTAAGTTTTATAATTTTAAAAATTTAAAAATTTAAGAATATTATTAGAAAAATAAAAATTTATCAATAATTCATTATCAAGAATAATTTTCCATTACTTGTTAATAAAATATTTTACAAAACATTGTTAAAAATATGAAAACAAATAAACCTTTTATCATAAAAACAAATTACTTGATTATAAGTGAGATATATCTTCAAATAATTGGTTTGGAGCAACTTTCACAATTTTTGTTGGGTTTGGCGCAATTTTCCAATTATTTTTGGGTTTGGCGGTCAAAATTTTGGCAAATTTTATCAAATCTTTTGTGAACCCAGCGTCATCTCTCTCTCTCTCTCTCTCACACAGACGGGATCTTCTCTCTGTCTTTCTCTCACTTTGTTTCTCTGTAAGTTCTCTCGACCAAGGCGACGAAGCTAACTTCGCCGTTGACTTGTCCGCCATGCTCATCTGTTCCACCACCGGCTCCTCAGTTCATCCCTAGGGTTCGAGCAGATCCGTTTAGGTTTCGTCTAGTTGTGTCTAGTTGTGTCTCGATTTCCAAACTCCCCGGAGATTGGATCTGCCTACAATAGATCAGAATCCAATGAATCCCATCTCAAATTTGTGATTCTGGGTTTATGTTTACTTCCTCCAATCATCGCCACCTTTTTGGTTAGATCTGTTTTCAAGATTGTACTCTTTCAATTTGTATTATAATGTCACTCATATCTCTTATAATCTGTACCTGCTTATATTAGGACATATGACTTGAAATGTTTGTTTTCTCGTTTGAACAACATGATTGGTAAACTCGATTGATTGTGTCCTTATCTTTTAGGTTTACTCTTTATGTAGTTGCTGCACAAATCTTAGCAATAGAAGAGCCTAAGGCGTCAGGAGAATCATATGTTCGTCGAGTTCAGTGGCTCACTGGTCGGAGATAACTGGCCTGGACACAACAAAGATACGTGAACTTGGCATTGAGTCCTTTAAGTCATTAGCTGAGATGTTCGATGACTGTATCAAATGTTTCCAATACGTGTTTTCTTCTACGTATTTCAGTTCCATCTCTGCTTCATCTACCAAGAGGAATAGCTTCATAAGCTCTTTTTCTATTGCAGGTATCTTGGCCGTGTGATGTTTCTCATGTACAGACTTCAATTTGTCTGCAAATGAGGAGGCTCAGGTAAATCACTGCTGCTATTAAGGCTTGTTCTTGAGGAAGGAGAGTACATGGCAGGAGAATAATATAGCCCCCTAAGGTCTCTAAGTTTTGTTCATACATAACACATTCATTGGCGTAGATAGTGGATTTCCTGAGGTACCTAAGTGCTTAACCAAAAACTAATATAATAATAAGAGTATCTGATGGATGTTCCCTTGTATAAAACACATACACATGCTTAGTCTTGGAGTAACTTAATCGTTTCTTCTGTTCCCGACTGATACATTGTAGCTTTTTGCTGCAGCTAAGCATTGGAAAACAGTGGAAGGAACTTGTTGGCTACAATGAGACAATCGTATTCATATCTCGTGTAAAGATTTCTTCAACATCTTTGTATTGTTCTCTAAAATTAGATTGGTTTGTGCTATTGTGACTTGTCCAATTTCTTATCAGGAGGATGCAAAGGCTCTTGATCGTAATGCTAAACCTCAGTACACTGTATGAGATTCACCGTTTCTACTTGTCAGCTTTCCGGAAAAGGAAAAGAAGACTCAAAAGGGAAGTCATATGGTTTCTTTAACTCCCTTCGTTTATGCCAATTGTATGGAAGACTTGAAGGATCTAAAGGTGACTTAGCTTTGCCTCAATTGTATCAAAGGAGTGAAGTTTTCCAGTGCTGGTGACATTGGGGACGATGATGGAGACGATGAAGACTTAGCGGTTTGGTTTGATGTCATAGAGTTTGAGTTAGTTTTAGTTAGTATAAGACTTGGTATGTAGTTTTTGGATAATTTATGTTTATATGTATTCTTTGGTAATTTATGGAATATAAAAGTTTTATATAAATCTAATAAATATATATATTATGCAAAAAACAATTCAAATAAATGAAATAAAATAGCATTATAATTTATAAAAATTCACAGCAATATAAAAATGTCACGGAACAGTATTTAACAGCAATATTTTGTGTTATAATATAATCAATTACAGCACTAAAAAAATGATACGAAAACTCGAATAATAGCACTGATACGGCGCGATGAAATAATTTCCGATAACGATTATATAATGCTACAATATGTCCATTTATTATAGCATTAAAAAAACGCTATGGTAGGTGGGGGGTCTATTATAGCTGCGGCTGACATAGCGTTCATAAAAACGCTACCAAAACCCTATGGTAGCGTTTTCGGTGTGCTACTAATGCCAATATTTCTTGTAGTGTCATAAGTATGAGTTTCGTCTTCAAGAGCTAAAGGATGGGTTTGCTCTGAAAGAAGCTGAGAGCGATGCATACATGAATCTTAGCCAGTACTCCGGGACCTTGGAGTATCTCATATCCCTTCGGGATGAAAAGGGGGTAGCCGTCCCCGACGAGGTCTTTGAGGAGCCCGCGGCGGAGAAGGAGAGATGGAACAGGAAGATCGACAATATCAATGCTCCCGATATCGTCGAAGAGTACTTTGCGATCTCTCTGGTTCCAATGAGGGTGCGGGACTGCAATCCTCCATCCCCTCGCCCCTTTCAGCCTATGTCTATCGATCGACAAATGGACGATGTGGCTCTACTCGATGAGTTCGGTACTAACGTGGACGTGATGTCGCCGGAGGTAGTTGGGACCTTGAAGAGTCCTGAGGGTGCGCAGCTCGAGGCGACATAAACTTCCTCGTCATTGCCTGCGGTAGTGCCTCCCTTGTCGTCGGATGCTCCTTTGGTCGAGCTAGACCAAGATCTTCCTCCGCCTGTTTAGGCTGTATTTTTTGTTTCCGGGGTTGTTTAGTCCCCCCTTTTGTAAGACTGTTGCGGGGTAACGATGTTCCCCTTTTTGTAGGACTTTTTGTGGGGTGACGACGTCTCCTTTTTGAATGGAGTTCATGTTTTCTCCCTATTTGTGATCATTGAGGCGGAGATTTTCTTTCCTTTGATAATCTTGTTTCATTATTATTATTTCTTTTTAGGCGAGTAGTTACTTTCGCTTTTGGTTTATGTGTGATGAGTTCGTCTCGTCCTTTGTCGATGTGGTCTGAAGAGACTATGTTATCGTACGATCGAGGTAGGAGAGGGCCTGTTAGGCTGATTTTTTATTTTCTCGTCTTCAAATCGTTTTTAAGGATTTGAAGGATTCTGATGTCGTAGGTCGAAGCTTGGCTCCTTTCGAGTGTTTATTCTCAAGGATATAATTTGTACATTGAATAAGGGTTTTGTTTTGATCGAGTGAAGACTCGGTTTTGATTCATCGAGCGGAGCTCGGTACTGAGTTTTTGTACCTTGAATAAGGGGTTTGTTTTCATCGAGTGAAGACTTGGTTTTGGTTCATCGAGCGGAGCTCGGTACTGAGTTTTTGTACCTTGAATAAGGGGACTCGGTTTAGGATGTCGGTGTGATTTGAGACAAGATTTTGTTTTGACAAAAGTCTTTTATTTATTTATTTACGACTGCACTCTGGGTAAAGTTACCTACGTACCTCGAAGACGAGGATCAAGTCGTTCGTACTTCATATTACATAGGGTAATATCTTTTTTTTTTTTTGGCGTGAAAACCGTAGAGTAGCTCGGCTGCTTGAGTCTAAGCTTGATTTCGCCGAGGTATGTCTCCTTCAGGTGCCTTTCCTCCGATGGGTGGTCCTGGTATGCTTCTTCTCTTTCCTTTTGGTTCAGAGGGTTGGCAAAGCTTTCGTTCGCTTATGAAGCATAGCCTCGACGTGGTGTGATCTCCCCTTAGCGTGTGTATCCCGTTCGGGGTTGGGAATTTAATGCATTGGTGGTACATCGAGACGACCGCTTTCATTGCGTGTAGCCAGGGTGTTCCCAAGATGACATTGTAGATGGCTGGTTTATCGACGATGGTGAACTTCGTCATCGTCGCTATTCCGCCGACATAGATAGGGAGTTTGATCGTGCCTATAGTCATAGTCTGGTCACCATCAAATCCGGTTAGTGGTTGCACCTTTGGCTTGACACGTAGGTTTTTGAACTCTGCTTTTTCTAGAGTTTCTTTAATGATTACGTCAACCGAGCTTCCTGTGTCAACCAGCACGCGGGAGATCTCGCAATATCCGATCAGGATCTCGACCACCACGGGATCGTTATGCGGCGTGTCTACTCCAATTGTGTCGGCTTCAGTGAACAATAGCGGTATGCCTTCCTCGATCGGGAGCGGGCTACGCTTGGTTGTTGTTGCTTTTCGACCATACTCTTTTATGGATCGCACTGAATCCGAACACAGTTATAGTCCGCCCATTATAATGTTGATTCTCCGACGAGGTTGCGAGGCAGCCCGCCCCTCATCGTCCTGGTCCCGAGGGCGCCTGGTGGGCTCTGTTTCCTGAGGTCGTTCTTCCGGTTCCCCCCGGGAAGCTTCCTCTTGGTTTTCTTGTCCGTTATTGCCGTTTTTGGGTCATCGGTCACCTCGCTCGGGGTTGACTATTTTCCCTTTCTGGTACTGATCCAGCAAGTACTCAGCCAAGTTTTGGCATGACGCGGTATCGTGAGAGTGTTTCTTGTGATACTCGCAGTAAGGTCGCTCATCGCCGGCTTCCCCTGAACGTTGTTGGTTCCGAACGAACTTGTTCCATCCTTGAGAAATGTTCCGATGGCGAAGGTCGAAGCTGCCTTGCTGCTGCTGTCCTGGGAGTCAATTTTCGATTTTTCTTTTGCCGTATAGGCCATTTCATAGGCTTCTCATCCTTTGATTTAGCATTGAAGTCCTTTTGCTAAATCCCAAAACTCTTTCCCTTCTTCTTTGTATTGACCCCAAGGCTCCCCAAAAGGATAGACATGGGATTTCCTCCCAAGTGAGCTTGTTTTAAGTCACTAAGCTTGACTAACCCTTTAATCTTTTTTGGTTAGGGATGTGGCATGAGTTTGTATCATCGGAATCATACTCATCGTAGAACCACCCCCTAAACTCCTTCATCCTTATTTTCTCACAAGGGATCTTCCTTGGATCATAAAATTTCAATGGTGTGGTAGAGACTATACCAAGAAGCTTGTGAGGGGGTTGTGCCATTGGAGATCCATCTAATTCATCCTCCTTGAAGGCTTCTTCCTTGAGGTCATCTCGCTTTTCTATAAGATTTCCTCCAATTGGCTCTTTCTTGTGATTTAGTTGCTTTGGCTCTTCTTCCATGATTGAGGGCTCATCTTGTGTGCTCTCTTCTTTGATGTTTTTGCACTCAACAACCAATTCATCTTCATAAGGCTCCTCCTCATCTCTCACAAATTCTCCTACTTATTCATTGTTGATATTTGTTGAGTGACCCATGATTGTCCCTTCATCATCATCATCTTCATACCTCACCACAAGGTCTTCACCAACTTTACAACCAAGAAGCAATTCAAATTCCTTAATAGTCTCTTCAGCTTCTTTCAAGAAGTCATCTTGGACTTGAGCATTCTCCTCATGTGTTGGCTCAACAATACTTGCATCTTGAGGAAAATGAGCAAAATCATTGTTGATCATCCTTAAGCTCTCATTGTACCTCTCTTTTCCTTCCAATGCCAACCTTGCCATGTTGAGAAGTTCTTCATCATAAGAGATTTGAGAAGAGTGAGTTGCTTCATGTCCATGCTCCATGTTCCAAGATTGGTATCCATCACTATATCCATATTGGTACTCATGAGAAGAGTACTCATTTGGAAGATCACCTTGATAAGTGGATGTACTTTCAAAACCATGATGACTTGTAGGGTCCCAAGCCATCTCTCTTTCTTGAGCTTCTAGCATAGCCCTCAACATTGAAGCTATCTCTGAAGCCATGCTCTCTTCTTTGTTATTGTACCTTACAAAAAGATCAAACACTTGAAATAGATTAGTGAACACTTAAACTAAAACAAAATAAAAGCTTAGTCTAAAGTAGAATCTAAATCCTAATGGCTATTGCTACGCCTCCCCGGAAAAGGCGCCAAATTGATAGCGAGGTTTTTTCGGTTCTAAGCTACTATCAATTCCTCAAACCTCTACACATGTCGATGTAGCATTTGAGGTATCAATCCAGGGAGGCAAGAAGAACAACACATCAAGAATGCAAGATACTACTCAAGCTAAGCAAATCCAATAAAAGGGTTTATCTAGCAACCTAAACAGAAATCAAAACAAGAAAGCAACGAAAGCAACAAGACACTAAGCAGACACTAAACGAGAAGACAAACAAGCTAAAAGAAGGGTCCTAGGATGAGGCTATGGAGACTAGGTGATCTAGAGACAATCAATGATGATTCAATCAACCAAGCATTGCTAAACAAGGCCTATGATCATAATTAAGCTAATCACATTCTCATGTTCATCACCCCTATCCTAATCATGCAATCATTCAATTCTCATTTGCATATTACAAGACAAACATGCATTAATATCCATCCAATACCTTTTAGCAAAGCTAATCCTTAGGCTAAGAATACTAATCATTAGACTAATCCAATCTCTTGGCACTAATCCTTTTGTCTAATCCCTAATCAAGATCAAATTCCCATTTGTGATTAAGAGTTAAACAAGCATTAATTTCAAGTTCTCATTACCAATAATCACCTTAGACATCTAATCTCTTAGGCTAAGATGTGAAAATCCTCTAAAGAGTTCATTCAAGCATTTCATCGAACACCTTTCGAGCATGAAAAAGCCTAATGATAGGGTCTTAAGTTTTAATCCTATTCTACTGCAAGTGCACAGTTAAGTGATTGTAGTATATAGGGTATCGAATCCACAGAGAGTCTGGTCTCGATAGAATAAGAACCGTAGAGATTAATACTAAGAAGAAAGCAGATGTGAAGTGAATTAAAAGCAAGGCAAGAAAATAAATCAGTAGCAAGATTGGTTGTGAAAGCAGTTAACTAAAAGCGCTAAGTCTAGGGAATTCTCAGGAAATCAGACAAGCAGACAAGTTAATCAGTCATGATCTAATTAAACACGGTTCTAGAACTCAAATCACGGAATTAGAATTAACCAAATCTCTTTGCGAAAATCCTCTAAGTCTAAGTGCAGTAATCCAAATCTCTTTGCAATTACTAACAGATTAAACCAGCATTAATTTCAAGTTCGATATGTTCACAATTAAACTAAGCCAAATCTCTTTGCGAATAATTTAATTGCTCAACCTAAATAGTTCAGATTCTAAACCACATTCTCGTGTCGTATTTAGCAACCTAAGATCTAGATTCTAATTGATCAGGTTAGAACTAGCATTAAACTCAATTTAGATCAAAGAACATTCTATTTATGTGAATCCTTAACTGAATTAAACAATTCTAGCAAGTCATGAAATCCTTAATGAGAAACCCTAAACCTAACTATGAATCTACTCAAACAGGATTAATGAAACAGATTTCATAGAATTAATAGATTGCATATAAGAAATTAAATAGATAAAGGGGTTCGAAACCTTCTCCAAAATAGATGAAGTACAAGATTAGATCAGCCCCAAAAGCTCTAAAAATCTCTTAGCTCTAAGTATGAAAGCGTATCTAAAATAAACACCAAAATCCTAAATATATAGGCATAATCTCGGCTGGGGCTTCTTCGTAAATACTGGAACCTTCTGGGTCAAAGTGCAAAGTCTTGATAACTTCATTAAACCGCCGCGTTCGGCCCATCTCGCTAGTGTGTCGATCGACACCAAAGGTGTGTTGATCGATGCATGATCATCAAATCGGACAATGAGTTTAAACTCTCGGCCAAAACACTCCAAAAGTCCCAAAATGCTCCAATATCTCCAATTCCGCTCCAAACCTGATTAAACCTGTAAAAGACTCTAAAAGAACACAAAAGACACTAAAAACACAACTATATCATGGCATAAAACCGGTAAAAACCATGATATATCAACTCCCCCACGCTTAGCCTTTGCTTGCCCTCAAGCAAAACGGAGAACTAGAATGTAGTGAAGAGGTTTGAAAACTCTTCAGAAACTCTTTTCATCCTAGAAGCAGCAACACTCAGATTCCCCTTAGTAAACCACATGAAAGAATCAACCTGCAGACATCAAGACCAACATATACTTCCCCCACACTTAGCAATTGTCCTAAGTAAACTCCACAATCACATTCAAGCATTCAAATTCTCCCTACTGACTTCTGCAAGTATTTAAGTGCGGTCTCACCTAAGGAGTATCGATCAAAGGCACATGGATTCTTACCTTATCAGCTCTAGACCACCATACTATCTTTCTCTAGTCCCTTTCTTCTCTTTTCCCTTCCTTAGCATTCTGATTTTTCCCCATTGGGTATCGTTTTATTTTTTTTTATTAGTGCTCTTCCCGTTAAGGGGTGTACTTTGGACACATTCCATGGATCGCATAAGAGATAATAGTGTTTGCTACTATTATCATGACCACTTCGGAGTTACTAACTCATCCTCAGTTTATTATCTTTTTTTTTATGGAAGGGGAGAAGAGAACTAAATAGGATAGGTTTACAGGCTGTGTCAGAACTAACAAGGGAATCCGACACAAAGTATACCAAGCCCTTAGGTGAGAAAATCTAAGTCAGTATTAGGGTGAAGTCAGTAAAAGGATCCTCTGATACCTGAAGTGATGTGGGTGTTCTCAGTAGGTTGATCCATGTCTGGGTTTTCTAATAGTCAGAGATAATCTGCAGCTTCATCCCAATGGTTACTTAAGTTCCTGCAAGTGCTGCTAATCTTCTAAAAAAATCATTGTTTCTTACTTAAACAAATTTTGACTCAATAAAACAAATTTTGAAAAATTTAACTGACTCTAAGAAAACAAAAGAAAGAAGTTAGTAGAACCTCCCCCACACTTAAGACACACTGTCCCCAGTAGTGTCAAGCGAAGGATTGGCAAAAAGAAAAGAAAAATTTGTTTAAGGAATGTTTAAGTTCTGTCGGGTTTTACCTCTGTCGCTCAGGCATCGATCGTTGCACTAGGTGCATCGACTGTTGCTAGGCAATTTCATTTTATCGAACATTTCCCCAAAATCGCAAAGCAACGACCGTTGCAAGGCGATTTTGGCCGCAAACAATCAACGAAATTCTTCCAAATTCGTGCCACAGTATTGCAAATCAGCCTAGAATCATAACCCATCACCCTAAATTCGGTCTAATTACGCATGCAAGCATCAATTTCAATCCAAAAATCTCAAACCCTAAAACTCTAAAGTTGAATCCGAAAATCAAAAAATAGAGGTACATTACCTTGGATTCTTTAGATATGAGCTATAGAAACGGATTTAGAGTGTAAAATCGAAAGTATTAGCGATTGAATCGAAGAAAATGATGAACAATTGCGATTTTTGGGTGTGGAGTTCTCGGTGTACGGACGGCGGAATTGAGGAAGAAAAGAGAAGAGAAGGGTTTAAGGCAACTTACCTCGGTCGTGGGTGCAACGATCGTTGCTTAGGGGCAACGACCAATGGTGGTCAAATCGAAATCGATTTCCGGTTTAGCGCATACCTTAATTTTGCAATTGAACCAATTGCAACGACCGTTGCGTACGAGCAACGATCGTCACAATGCGATCACCCTTCTTCGTCAAATCACCCTGCAACGACCGGTGCACAAGTGCATCGATCGTCACACATCTCCAGACTCGAGTTCTGTATCTGAAACTTAGCAAAAACAAAAACGAAAACGTGAAATCCTAAGAAAAACACAAAAAATAAGAAAGAAAAACATCTAAACCTAACAGTGGGTTGCCTCCCACTCAGCGATTGTTTAAGGTCATTAGCTTGACCAAACGAACAAGATCTTTCAGGCACCACGAGATCTTGACAGAGATTTTTTCTGTCTCTGTTCAAGTCTCCTTATCCAAGGTGGCGAGTAGGCTGTTGCAGAATGCTCATGTCCAAGAAAAGATGGAGTAAAATGTGCTCCATGATCTAGAATCACGGTATCATCCGGCTGCTCATCATATGCATCCATAATGGTGAATGTCTGTCCATCTATCAATGGCTTGCGCAGCTTGTCCATCTCAAAATGCAGCGGCTCATCTCCCAGGTGGAGGTCTATTAGACTGTGTCTAACATCTATCACTGCTCCCGCTGTAGCCAAGAATGGTCTTCCAAGTAGAAACGCTTCATCCGGATCACAGTCATATTTCAGCACTAGGAAGTCTGTTGGAACCAAATAGTTTCCAACTCTTACCGGGACGTCCTCAAGGAGTCCTTTCGGAACTCGTATAGACTGATCAGCTTGGACAAGAGAGGTCCTAGTAGGAGTAAAATCCAGCATACCCAGATTCTCTGCCACAGAATATGGCATAAGACTTCCAGCAGCTCCCAAATCACAAAGAGAGCGCCTAAAACTATCCTCAAAGATAGAACAACTTAGCACAAAAATCCCAGGATCAGGCAGCTTCTTGGGAACCTTTGTTAACAGAACATCACTTATCTGTTGAGGGACTATAATCACCCAATCTTTCATCTCTTCATCTAAAGGCAACATTTTGTTCAAATACCTCTGCACACATGGGTGATATGGTGGATCATCAGATGATGGAATTTCTTCCAAATCTTCACCAATCTCCTCTAGCTTCTTAAGCTCTTCAATCTCCTGCTTAATCACTTCAGATACTGAGGGATATTGTCTAATTAACTGTCCATAAATCTCCTCCTGAGTAATCTCAGACACTCCAGGGAACAAGCGATTAAGCTCCAAATCTGCATCAATACTGTCAACATCTGGCGAGTCTGTCTGTTCACGACCTGCATCGATCGACACTAGGGGTGTGTCGATCGTTGCAACACTGTTTTCACAGTTTCCACCCGAGAGATTTTCTCCAAAATCCGAAAATTCAACCTCTTCCACTAACTCAACCGTGCTTAGCTCAAATCCTTCACCTAGGTGAGATCCATCATCAATGTACACAGACCAGACTTTAATACGAGTGTCCGCTACTCCTTTTCCCTTCATAGAACTGGCAATCTGATTCACCTGAGTATCCAACTGCTTCATATGAGTGTTCAGAGACTCAACCTTTCCATTGAGATCTTCATAGACAGCATCTAGCTTCTTATTGCAGTCCACAGAAATCTTGGTCTGACTCTCCAGCAGCTGTTCCATCATTGTCTCCATCTTACTCTCATGAGCAGTGGTTGCAGGAGGAGTCTGATAAGATGAAGATCCATAGGTTCTCTGAGTACCTTGTCCAAAAGGTTTCTGAAAACCACTAGTCTGTCCAAAACCAGCTGAGTTCTGATTGCCTGTAAAGGCACTCTTCTGTCCTCCATTGAAGAATATGTTTCCCTGCGGATTACCAAATCTGTTACCTTGGAAACCAGATCCTCCAATGTAATTCACATCTTCTTCCTGAGTGTCCTCCTCAGTCTGAATTACCTCTACATCTTGTGCAAAGTGGACAGCTTTCTTACCAGCCAGGAGATTGCAAATTGTGTCCAGCTTAGATCTAAATTCAGCCATCTCTGAATTCTCTACACTTCCACCAGATTTCTTCCTCCTATCATCCATAGTCTTGCAACTGTTGCTGCTCACTAAGTTCTCAATCAACTGCTTAGCTTGTGCAGGAGTTCTGGTGTTGAAGTTTGCATTACTGGAGTTATCCAGGGCAGACTGATATGGCAGATCTATGCCTCTGAAGAAGATACCTAGCAATGTGACCTCAGTGAATCCATGGTGTGGGCAGTCACGCTGGTACTTCCTAAATCGCATCCAAGCAGTCTTAAGTGGCTCAGTAGGACCTTGGGTAAATGTCAGAATGTCCTGTCTGGACTGATCGGAACGCGCATCATCATAGAAGTGACGCAGAAACTTACTCTTCAGGGCTGCCCAAGTAGTATACTGACCAGGTGCCAGTTGCTTCAGCCATGCAGCAGCGTCTCCAGCGAGACTGTATGGAAAGAGTTTGAGGAACATATAATCCTGGCATACTCCATCATACTTCATGCCATTGATTAGGTCCTCAAATGTATCAATGTGATCCATAGGCAGCTCCGTAGGATGACCATGGAAGGCATTCTGTCTCATCAGCGTGTAGTAGATGGTCTTGATCTCAAAATCATCCCTCTCAAAACCAGGAAGTACTAGAGCTGACCGGTTTGCATGAAACTCATTCGGTCTGTTGTAGTCAGCTAAGGTCCTCTCATGGACAACCATCTCTCTACCTTGGGCCTGTCTTTGGCCTTGGTTCTGCTCCTGTTGCGGTTGCTCAGGAGGATCAGGGATTACATTCCCTTCAGCATCAACCCGTTGCCCAACAGCATTATACGGGTTGTTATCTCGGTCCCTCAGGGTACCTTGAGCATCAGGCATAATGATTAGCTTCTGTACCACCATCCTTGCTCTTCTTTCTCTTCTGTTAGTCCTCTCTAGACGTCCAAGTTCTTCAAGTCCGAGATTAACGAGGTTCAGGTTCTGATTACTTCGAGTTTCACGCGTCTGCACAAACTGTCTGTAATCGTCAAGCAACGATCGATGCTAGCAATGCAACGATCGATTCAATCTCAGAATCGCCTAGTGACGATCGACACAAAGGTGCAACGATCGACGCAAAGCGAAATCGGTACCTGCGACAGAGAGAAAACAGAGAGAAACCAGTAACTTAAAATAAAACTAAAGTAAAACGAAACAAAAATAAAAAAATCCTAGTAAAAAACCATAAGTTCGATCCTATCGAAGACTCTAAGAGTCCCCGGCAACGGCGCCAAAAACTTGATAGGGTCTAAGTTTTAATCCTATTCTACTGCAAGTGCACAGTTAAGTGATTGTAGTATATAGGGTATCGAATCCACAGAGACTCTGGTCTCGATAGAATAAGAACCGTAGAGATTAATACTAAGAAGAAAGCAGATGTGAAGTGAATTAAAAGCAAGGCAAGAAAATAAATCAGTAGCAAGATTGGTTGTGAAAGCAGTTAACTAAAAGCGCTAAGTCTAGGGAATTCTCAGGAAATCAGACAAGCAGACAAGTTAATCAGTCAGGATCTAATTAAACACGGTTCTAGAACTCAAATCACAGAATTAAAATTAACCAAATCTCTTTGCGAAAATCCTCTAAGTCTAAGTGCAGTAATCCAAATCTCTTTGCAATTACTAACAGATTAAACCAGCATTAATTTCAAGTTCGATATGTTCACAAT
Source organism: Orychophragmus violaceus (assembly GCA_030180135.1). NCBI lineage: Eukaryota > Viridiplantae > Streptophyta > Magnoliopsida > Brassicales > Brassicaceae > Orychophragmus > Orychophragmus violaceus. The sequence goes on along the minus strand of CM058239.1, from coordinate 91,762,518 downwards.
TAAACTAAGCCAAATCTCTTTGCGAATAATTTAATTGCTCAACCTAAATAGTTCAGATTCTAAACCACACTCTCGTGTCGTATTTAGCAACCTAAGATCTAGATTCTAATTGATCAGGTTAGAACTAGCATTAAACTCAATTTAGATCGAAGAACATTCTATTTATGTGAATCCTTAACTGAATTAAACAAGTCTAGCAAGTCATGAAATCCTTAATGAGAAACCCTAAACCTAACTATGAATCTACTCAGACATGATTAATGAAACAGAAATCATAGAATTAATAGATTGCATATAAGAAATTAAATAGATGAAGGGGTTCGAAATCTTCTCCAAAATAGATGAAGTACAAGATTAGATCAGCCCCAAAAGCTCTAAAAATCTCTTAGCTCTAAGTATGAAAGGGTATCTAAAATAAACACCAAAATCCTAAATATATAGGCATAATCTCGGCTGGGGCTTCTTCGTAAATACTGGAAACTTCTGGATCAAAGTGCAAAGTCTTGATAACTTCATTAAACCGCCGCGTTCGGCCCATCTCGCTAGTGTGTCGATCGACACCAAAGGTGTGTCGATCGATGCATGATCATCAAATCGGACAGTGAGTTTAAACTCTCGGCCAAAACACTCCAATAGTCCCAAAATGCTCCAATATCTCCAATTCCGCTTCAAACCTGATTAAACCTGTAAAAGACTCTAAAAGAACACAAAAGACACTAAAAACACAACTATATCATGGCATAAAACCGGTAAAAACCATGATATATCACCTAACATCTAGATTCAAAAATTCCTTACAACCTAGCATAGAGATCAACTAATTTGAGAAGGATTATTCATAAATAAGTCCTAAACATCACTAATCATCACATAAACCACCTAAATCAACCTCATCCACAAAATCCAAAAACTCTACTCCTTAATCATAAGAGAGATATGAGAAATCATAGATAGAAAGAGAGATTAAGAGAAACAAGATAAATACTTAATTAAAACTCAAGATCTAAAGTTTACAAAACCAAAATCATAAACAAAAACTTAAGAGAAAGCAAAACTAAGGCTTAGGTAGCTTAGGGTTCTAAAGACCCTTAAATGAGTATTTATACAAGGGAGCCTCGCAAGGGAAAATTGTAAATAAGAGGAAATTGGGGCTACTTCGAGAAGAGAATATTGGACCGGTTTGGTCGGTACAGATGGGTCGGTATAGTGGTATAGGGAATACCGACCCGGAATGGTCGGTACACGGAGTCAGTACCTGTCCCTGTGAATTTTTGCTTCTTAGACGAAGGTGCAATACCGACCTCGTCCGGTCGGTACCTCGAGTCAGTACAGCTCCGTGTTGAAATTTGTAATCAAGACGAGTGTGTTGATACTGACCCGGTTTGGTCAGTATACCGGGTCAGTATTTTTCCATGTGAATCTGTCCATTTTGCTCTTCTTCCTCCTTCAATTCTTCAACCTCCAAAACTTTCAATGCTTCATTGTCCAAACTTCCAAACACCTATAAAAATCAAGAAACACTCCAAAGAGAAACAAAACAATGCAAATCCTAGTCTAAAAACACCTAACTTTCTAAATGCATCAAAATCCTAGAAAACATATATGATACAATGTAAAATGATTAAAACATGAACTAGAACCAAGCTAAAAATGTCTAAAATATGAAGATATCAAGGATAGCGGAGCTGATGATTTCGACAATATAGACCGCCAAAATGGAGATAAAATTTGCCGATGTACCGGAATTAAAAAAAATCGGACTTAATATGGAAATTGCGAATGGACAGTTTAGACTAGATGTCCACAATATCCATCCACGTGGATACTACCACGACCATATCACATGCAAGATGCTTACCATGGGTAGAAAGTGGCCAACAATTTCTTTTATGGTTCCTAACCACACAAATAAACATCACATGTTAGATGCTTTCTATGGATATGGTGGACAATATCGACTATTCGTAGACACTACCACGATCTCCTCACATGCTAGACGGGTCTGACGGACAGAAGGTGACTAAGAGTTCACATGATCGTGAAATGTACCTGGTAAACACAATTTTAAAAGCTCAGGTGGACGATGTCTATTATTTGTGGACACTACCACAATTATATCACATGCTAAACGCTTCTGATGGACAATAGGTGGTCAAGAGTTAACATTATTGTGATCCGTGAACACAAAAGAATGTTGGATCGATTATTCGTGGACACTACCACGGTTATATCACATGCTAAACGCTTCTGATGGACAATAGGGTGGTCAAAAGTTCACATTAATGTGATCCGTGGACACAAAGTACGTGTAGACCACTATCCACGTGGACACTTAATCTAGACTATCCATTCGAAATTTTCGTATTAAGCCCGAATTTTTTTTTCGAATTCCGGTAGATCGATCGATTATATCTCCATTCCGGTGGTCTATATGGCCGGAAACCTCACCTATTGCATCCTATAAACGTTCAAAAAATAAGGGGTGAAAGAAATGTAAAAGTAAGAAAGAGAATGAAGAGGAAAAGAAAAGAAAAAATAAAATAAAAAAATGGATAGTTTTCCTATGATGTGACACCTATCCACCGAGAGAGTGTCTTGATCTTTTCCCCCCTTTTCCTCTATCTGTGAGGGATAAAATGGCCGTTTTATAGGTGGGACCTACAAAAAAAATACTAAAACGCAAAGACTTTTTGAAAGATAAAAGAATGCAAGAAAAAGATAAAAGATACACTGAATGCAAACCACCCCAGTTCGAGATCCTTTAAATCCCTAATTCGACTAAGTCATAAAAAATGTTTTTACTCAATTCTTTAATTTTTTTTGTTTCTCTCTGTTCCTCTTCTTTTTTGTTCGGTTGCTTTCTTATTCCTCTTTAAATATTTGGGATCTTCATTGTTTTGTTTTTTCTTCCTAGCCCTGGGCATTCGGGTATTTGGTTCGGTTCCGGTTTAGGAACCAATTGATTTTGAGTATTTCGGTTCTATAGATTTAGGATCTAATGGGTACTTTACAATTTCCGGTTCGGTTCCGGTTCGGTTCCGATTCTGTTCCTATCGGTTCCGGTTCGGTTCGGTTCCATCATTTTAGGAACCGTAAAATACCCGAAATTTTTGGTTCTTAAACTGTTCCGGGTATTTTGAAACCGAAATAGCATTTTTACCCGAAATCAACAAAATACCCGTAACCAACAAAAATATCCGAAATCAACAAAAACCCCCAAAATTTATGCTAATTTAACAAATCATTAACCAAAAAAATAAAAAAAGAATCTATGATTCAATGTAGATTACATAATATAAACATAAATTCCATGGATCTAATAATATTTTCATATGATTCTTTCTGTGAATGTTGAAACTATGGGTAATATTTTACTAAGCCTTATATAAGTTCGGTTCTTCGGTTCCGTGTTTCGGTTCTCGGTTCATTTCCGGTTCTTACCCGATACCTACGGTTCCTCAACTCAGGATCCAATGTGTATTATAGGTGGAACCAAAAAGAATTTCGGTTCCGGTTTTTATGCCCAAGCCTATTTCTTCATTCCTTAGTTGATAAACCCAGATTATGGTCTCCGTGTATGCGTAGTAAAACAAATTTGACCGGTATAACTAATATGTGTTGTATAACTAAGTGTGATAGTCGAACTAATTGTATTGATTGTTTCTAGTTGTTCCATATATTTAATTGTGCAATATTTGGCAAAATTTCGAATAATTGTATAAAGTTATACGTATTGGTACCCGTTGTTCCTAACCTATAATTACCAATAATATAAAAGAACAATGAGCATAACCTTTTTATAAGATTAAAGAAAAGAATACAAGTCATATAAGTAAGGTCTATCGCTCTTAAAGTAATACAGTCTTGGAAACGTGAATCGGTTCTTTAAAGATTATTGAGACAACTTCACAAGCGTAGTGTTGCGGCTAGTCGCCAACAACATTACCTTGTTGGCGCATCTCCAACAAGTACCCTAAATCCTTGCTTCTAACCGTCTAATATGTTGCTTTCCTTTGCGCATAAAGCCATCACATATAGCAAAGATGGTTCTGCTAAAGTAGACGTGCTCGGAATTCTTCTGAAGCCTAGAGAGTGTTTGAAGCCCTTTTGTCCCTCTTGGAAAATAAGCTTGATACTTTCGAGTTAACATGCAGTGTCGTTCGTGCAGCGACACATCGGTTGAAAAAACTCCTAGCACCTAGTGGAGAACCTTCAGCACCTCATCGAGTGCAAGGTTTATTTTGACTCTCCCACTAAGAATCAGTGACCCGAGATGTCGAAAGATTGCTTAACCTACCAAACAAGCGATTTAAGCGGCAACGTCGCGAGGAAGTTCGGAGAAATTAAAGGATGCCACTTGGAAGAAAAGGTTAGGGATTAAGAGAGAAGTTGAATAGAGATTTTGCAAAGAGAATTTACGGAGAGGAAGTAAGTTTAATGGTTGTGTCCCGAGAAGATAAGATTTTAGTCGTAATTACTAACACTTTTATGATGGACTAGACATTTAACCATTACATTTACAGTTTACTTAACTAAATTTATCAACTAAGTACGAAACCAAAAAAAGAGCACGAAATCGCTATTTACTTTTAAAAAAAATAATTTGGTATGACTAAGTTAGTTTTGCACGATTTGGTGAATCGGTATTTCGTACAACTAAAATTTTTGGTACGGCTGGGTTAATTTGGAACGACTTTATGAAATCGTTATTTCGCACAGCTAAATTATTTGGTACAAATAAGGAAAATATAGTTATAGCAAACAAATATATTCTAAACATCTTTCATTTTTACATTCTCTTCAGCATGTTTTAAGCTCCACACACATTTGGTTGATATGAAACTCATAGTGTGCCATGCTTCGAATTTTCTTTGTCTGCTTATAAACCTCCTTCCCCAAGCTTGTCACCTCTTCTTCGACAGCGATATCCCATAAGTTCCAAATGTGGTCATCATTCTACACACAAAGATCAACATAGTACTACAAGTATTAATATCCATAAACTCAAGGACGAACCCTAAACCCAGAAATTCAGAAATTCAAGTACTACACCCAAATTCATGTACATACATAAAATAAATTGCAGGAGTATTTTGGCTTTGGTTTGAGAGGTCTCATAAATGATTCTTCTATTGACTATTCATCCTTCATATGGACAATGCTTTGGGATGCCATAATCACCATCGGCCATAAGGAAAATCCTGTCATAGAGCCTTATGTTTCTCTTTTCGTCCTTGTAGCTCTAGTCCATTCTCACAAGAGATAGGGAATTCTTGGGAGAGAAAAGGGAGAAATTGAGTAGGAGATAAATCATGAATTAAATGTGAGGAAAATGAGAAATGAAGTAGAGAAAAAAACATGATAAGGAGGGAAATTAAATAAAGGAGGAAAACACGAAAAAATTTGAGTTAAGACATATTTTTCTGGATATTTGGGGAGAAAACATAATTCACAAAGAAAATTAAATTTTTATTTTGGATTGTATATTTGAAATGAATGTGGTACGACTATAGTGCGCTGCCATCATATATTCATATTTGAAATGTTATGAAAAACGCACACTAAATTAACACTTGGTTGTACCCAAGTTTTTAGTCGTTCTATTTTGTGAAGAGTTGTATTTTGATTTTTAAATTTGGAAATTAGTAAAATTTTACCATTAAATTAAATTTCTACGGATATATTTATGAAATTCACTAATTTAACATATGTCATAATGCTTTTATACAATAAAATATTAAAAATACGTTATGTATGACTTTTTGTTACGAATGTAGTTATGATTATAAAAATAAGGGAAAATGACCTATTCTCCCCCCCCCTCCCAAGAAGTATCATATACTAATAGATGCATACAATGTTCCAGACTCTACCTGATTTCACACAATTTGAACGATCGAAACTTAATTCCTTCCAATTTAAAAAATCGAAACGCATATCCACAATTTAAACGGTGTTGGCTGGTTTTTTTATTTGACTTGTAAACCCGGACCCAGACAACTTAAGCGAGACCATTAACCCCACCCGACTTGCCTAAAAGATATGACCAACCTACCGTAATATAAACCCATAAAACAAACCAAAACCCCAATTTGACTGTTTCTCACATGAACCCTAAAACACCCAAATTTATGTCTTTCTCCCCGGAACTGTCTGTGAAAATGAGCAATGAATCTAGAGCTTCGAGTGGAGCATCTATTGGCCGCGCAAGAACTCAGGTTGTTGGTCGTTCAAAGAAATGTTGGTGTGGAGAAATGATTTTCTCAAAAATGTCAAATTCCAACAATAATCCCTACCGGCGTTACTTCCGGTGTGCATATGTTGTGGAAAGAAAGGTAATTGTAATATTGTTTATGGTCAATTGTTAAATGGCGTTAATTGCGAAATGGGTTTATTATAGCTTACCAATGATAATCATACTTACAAATGGCTTGATGAGGCTTTGGTGAGGGAGATCGAAGCTCTGGGATTTCAGATAGGTAAACTTGAGCAACAAATCCTATCAGAACATACGGAGGAACAAAAGAAGAGGTGGGATGAGCTACAATTGAAGGTTGAGAAAGAGGTTCTTGAAGCAGAAGCACATATGACAAAAATGATGTTAGTTGCAATATTAGGATGCATGGTCATTGTAATCGTTAGTAAACTAATGTAGTTTGATTTGTGTTTGCTGTTTCAATGTGTTTTCTATGTTAATGTAACAATTTCGAATTTGTTTAAGAGAATGAAATCTGATTTCATGCTTTAAAATCAATGTCTTAAATAGAAACAAACCCACAAAATCATCCTAAACGAAAGCAACAAACGACTGATAGTGCCAATAAGAGCCGCAAAAACAAACCAAAACCGTAAAAACGATCCAACAACAACTGATAACATTATGATTCAAAAAAACAACACCATCATGGACCATAATGTTCTTCAAGCCGACAAAACAGATCCTAAAAACCCAAAACATCTTCATTTGTCAAGCTGAGTGAGATCTCCCTTTGAAGATTCAACCGGAGTGCAATCTTCACCTAAACGAGCCTACATATAACATATATAATATTGGTCAGCTGCACATAAGACACATCACGGAACTGTTCATATAACAGACATAGCGATGTTTTGTGATTACCTTAGACATTTCTTTTTATGAAACCGTGAATTGTGATTAGCTGCACCACAAAGTCTGCAATGCATGATTCGCTTCAACACTCTTTTTAATTCTTAACCGAAGATTCATTCACGTCTCTCTTCCTTTTCTTATCCTCCTTAATATGTTACCAACTTCCCACTATTGAAATTTTATGATTTAACCTAGACAATTTATATATTTTGAATGTTAGAATAAGATAACAAGTCTAATATGTACATATTCATTTGGGTTATTCGATATTTAAACAAAAATCATTTTCGTTTCAATTATGTTCAATTCAGTTTCATGATCAGTTTCAAATGCTCGCTGTAATTATGTTCAATTTTCGTTTCAATTATATTCAATTCGGGTTTGAAAGCTCAGATCTGGTTCCCGGATCTTACCTGGTGAGAATGGAAGAGAGAGAAAACGTGAATAGTGTTCCTTGCTGCTTCAAGTGTCTCCAGATCCCGACAGAGCTTCGCCGAAAAGAAGAAGAATGAAGTTTTTGAAGAAGGAGGTGGCTATTTAAAGGGAGGGGCTCTGGAAAACCCTAGGGTTTTAGAAAAGGAAATGGGCTTTTGGGCTTGGCTACTGGGCTTTCTCTTCTTTTCTCAATTTTTTTAGATGGGCTAGTATGGGTATGTTACAGTTATGTCACGTATGCATGATGTAACAACATATATTGTTTTCTTGCGACTTTCTCGATGCTATTTCCTTCAAAAGAGAAGCTGAATTAAAGTAGTGTGCTTGAAGTTTACTATTTAGAATCCAACAATTGTTTTCACTAGCTGTCTGAATGCGTGGTGTGTAGTGACGAAATCATTGACAAAATACACTGAAATTTACTCTAGGTAGTATTAATCTTTAGTGTAATTACTAGGTTAGTATCCATTGCAAAAAGTTTACTAAGTTATTATTTGGATCAAATTCTGAGGAGCACTTTGACTCGAAGTCAAAGTCCGAGATGTTCCTCTAACAAAACGAATTATTCATTTTTTATAAATCGTGAGAAGGGGTAAAACACAGTAAAACCACGGATTTTACACTTATTTACAACCCAACTAGGGTAGTTAGATATCTTGGTCCGATCCATTTTATTTGGGTCGGGTTAAATTGAAAATCCCCCTAAATTGGTTAAGTCCCTAAACCTAAAACCTAAATCCCAAATCGATTTTCATTTTCTTCTCCCATTTTGTTCGGTTTCGTCCCTTTTCAAACCGTTTCATCCCCATTGATCGATTATCAACCCAAATTTGAAGAAGAAGAATTTCTCCAAAGAATTTATGATGCCGCATAAAACAAAGAATTTGCGAAAGTCGAAGAGAAAAGAGGATGAATCGATTCGAGAAGAAGAGGCAAAACGAGAAGAAGAAGAAGAAGAAGAAGAAGAAGAAGAACAAGAAGAAGAAGAAGTTGAAAGAAATCTGATGAAGTCGACGCCGAGGAGGAAGTTGATTTGGAAAAGGAATCTGAGGATGAGGAAGACGAAGAGGAAGAGAATGAGGAGGAGATTGAGGAAAAGAATGATAAAGAGGAAGAGGACGAGGAGGAGGAAGTTTCGCTGTTAGGATTTCACGAAGAAGAAGAGAAACAGACCAGTCAACCCAAGGAAGAGGATTCAGAAGAAACAATACCGGTATGTATTTCGGATCCATGTATTTCCTTGGAAGTCAACACATTGTAGTTTTGGTAATTATCCCACTTTGAATTTGGGTTGTTAACTTAGTATAGGTTGTTGGATACTACTGGAAAATTGGATTTTAGATTTCGAAATCTACTACATGTTTATAATTTTGTAATTCAGATGTGTAAAACTTAGTATAATTTGACATGTTTGGCAAACGCTCAACTTAGTGATACTTGGTAGAACTTTTCGCAAAACTTGGTAATACTTAGTCGAACTATTTCGCAGAACTTTTTAATACTTAGTGAAACGTTTTCGCAAAACTTGGTAATACTTAGTCGAACTTTTCGTACAACTTGGTAATACTTGGTGGAACTTTTCGTGTGTGGAGAATTCAGAGGATGAAACGGAACCAATGCAGCCCACGAAGATGTTTTTCCCTCGCACCGAGCACCGAGTATGTCAAGACAGTAAAGCTCTCGTCAAAGTGTTATATCGCTAAAGCCGTGAAGACTATAGAAGGCATTCTCGAGAAAGATGAGCTGCAATGGTTTTATAAGCGCCCATAATTCAAACACTTCTTCCACATGGGTAAGAGTACAAGCTCCAAATGGATGGGAATGTGGATGCTTCTCGTTAGGACCGCCGGTGTGGATAAGAAGATGGAGGTTTGGTTTATTGTGAATGGGGTTCCAATCCGCTATTCTCTTAGGGAGCATGCACTGATATCCGGGTTAATCTGCCACTCCTATCCAAACCATTATGAAACCCATGGTGGTTTAGATTTGGTTTCCAAATATTTCGGAATGAACCGAGTTACATTTGAATAAGTTAAGAAGATGTTCACAACTCTGAAAGGGAAATGAAAGCTTTCTAAGGACCGTTTAAAGATGGCAGTCTTGTACTTCTTATCCAGCGTGATCATTGGGAAGAAGAAAACAAGAAAATGAGCACCTTATGTTGAGAGTTTCTTCCTCAGAGCCGTAGATGATCTCGAGATGTGCAAAACGTTTCCGTGGGGGTGTTTGTCATTCGAGGAGAATATCAAAGTCATCTTGCACTTCATGGACCATTTCAGAGGAGTGGTGCAGTCTTCATGGGTATTTCTTGCATTTATTGTTCCTTTGGAGGTAACAATATTTGTATAATCATTTTAATTTTTTTTTAGGTTTTTTAGTTGTCTGACTTGGTACGAAATTAACTGTTTGAATTATCTTGTGTTGTAGCTCCTAGCATTTGAGGCCATTCCAAAACTGAAGAACCATTTCCGAGAAAATGTTCAAGGTGCAGATGATGATTGTCCGCGTATGTGCAAGATGAGGTACAAAACCACTGGGATGAGGGGTTTTAATATTTCAGATATACATGATAAACTTGGAACTACGAAGGTTACTACATATCATACTTATTAAATTTTGTTTTCTTAAATTCATGTATAATTGAGGTTGTTTTGAAATTGTGTCTTCTAACATTTGCAGGAGATTCAAAGTGTCTTGGAGTCATCTCCCATGAAGCTAAATCTTTTAAGGAGAACCATGGATGTTCAAACTGGCTGGAATGATGTGGATGATCCTATTATCGATGGTTGGAACATGCTTCTGGTTAAGAAAATGAAAACAATCTGGTTTGAAGAGCTTTTCAACCAAGATGTGGTTGCTCGTGCGTCTCAGGCAAATGCTCAAGAGGATTGTCCTGATATTCATGATGCAGCAAGGACGCATGAGGCTGGGAAGCATCCGTAAGAGCCTCCTGCTGTTGGTAATGCTACTGATATGCATAAATTAATCAAGGATGGATTGGAAGAAATAGAGTGTCGACTAGTGATGTTTTGTGAAGATACACTACATGAAATTTGATTTTTTATAGCAGACCAGTATAGCGTTTTTTCCGTTTATGCTATCGTTGACATACCTATAATTTTTACATAGCGTTTGTATATTTATAAACGCTATGATAGAGTGTCATATGTAAAAACAAAGTTAGGCGGTAAACAAAAAAATTCAGACCCGCCACACTTAACAAAATTTGACATCAAAACATTTTGGCTACAAAACATTTGACAAAAAAAAAAAAAACATTTTGGCTCCAAAATACCTAAAATTTTTCAGACCTAAAATTTCATTCCATCTTTCTCTTTGCTCGATTCTCGCAGTAGATCTGAAATCTCAAATCTCTACCTCTCTACTCACTCTCTCTACCTTCGCTTTTTTTCAGAGAATCAGAGAAAACAAATCGCCACTTGGTTTATTAGATCCGCCACTACTCTCTCCTTTGGCAGATCTCATCGTCTGAGTTATGACATCTCTCCCAAATATCGGCCCAGGCGCTTCTCGTCTCCTGCATCCCCAGCTCTGATGTGTATCTCTCTCTCTGTGCGCTCTTGTACGATATCTTCTGGGTGTTTGTCTCCAAGAAGTTGTTCCACGAAAGCGTAATGATTGTCGTAAGTAACCAACGAGTTAGCCATCCATATTTTTTAATAGAGATTCCATCAATGGCTAAACTCAAATCTCGTTTAGAAATCTTCATTTCACCTCATAGTTTCCAGAAAATACAATCTTGCATCCTTCTTCTTTGCAGGTAGCACGTGGTCATGGAAGCGGAGAAGATGGCATCCCGATGCTACTGAAGATTCTGCGCATGTTCGATCCGTGGGGAGGCTACATCATTATTGGATTTGGTGACATTTTTTTGCCCGGTTTGCTAATCAATTGTGAGTGAGAGAAGTTAGAAGGCAACGGAAGATGAGGTTCATTGTGGTGGAGTTTCCGAGTTAGGGATTGTATTGTCATTGTTTCAGTATCAATCAATGATTTTTATTACTGGTTATGTCTTGGTGTGAACTTGTTGTGAGATGTGGCTTTGCTTAATAATATAAACATGTTTTCGTTTCGTCATGCTTGGTTTACAGATTCATTATTGAAAGCAGGTTTCCATATTTAGTAATTAGATAAAAATGAACATAAAGCATAACAAAAATTCGAATGTTATAGTAAAAGAACTGATAAAAGATAACAATTTAAAAATGCTATTATATAATATTTAATTGCAGACAAAAAAGCGCTATAGCATTTGACAATACGATAGCGTACAAAAAAACGCTATCTAAAGTGTCTGACCTATTATGACGGGAGCAGATACAACGCTTGTAAAAACGCAATGATATTGATAGATAGCGTTATTCCGATGCTAAGAAAGATCTTTTTTCCTGTAGTGATAAGTTTATGGAATTGTTTGAGAAGGTTGATGGTAAATTATCAGTTATGGAATCAGAGGTGAATGCACTTAAAGGTAGACTATGTTATAATGGACTAGGTGGTTTATATGGGGGTGTGAAGGAGATGGACCTGAAAGAAACCGAGGAGAAAGCCGATGATGTTGATTATCAAGAGGTTGAGTGTGATGCTCAAGGGGAAACGGTCAAAAACATGGATGGTGGTGAGGTTGGGGATGGTGTGGATGTTCTAGGCATGGACGGTGAGTCTAGTGGTGCTAAGGAGAAAGAAGAAAGAAAGGGAAGAAAGAGAGCTAGTAAGAAGACGGAGAAGAAAGGCAAAGAGAAGAAGGAGAAGAAAGAGAAAAAAGGATCAGAGGAAGAGAAGAAAGAATCCGGGGAGGAGAAGAAAGGCAAAGAGAAGGAGGAGAAGAAAGAGAAAAAAGGATCCGAGGAAGAGAAGAAAGGATCCGAGGAAGAGAAGAAAGAGGAAACAAAAGGAACGTAGAGAGCGGTAGAACCATTTGAGGAAGCGCCTACAAAAAAGGTGAAGCTTATAAGTAAGGAAAAGAGAAAAGGGTCTACAATCGTGCATAGGAGTCCCGTGATTACTAGGGGAAGGAACGTGGAATCCAACCCACCTGCTGATGATTCGACCCAACCAAAGTAAAGTGTTTGAATTATGATATCTTGTAGAACTTAAGTTATATTTGAATTATGTTTGGTGTAAGGTAAGGTCGGGTTTAATTATGCTTGGTACCTACTATTGTTAATTATTTTTTGTTTGAATTATGTTTTGGTTATGAATACTTTGGTTATGAATTCGTTTGTTTTTTTATACTTTGGTTAAAATGGTAAAACTATGAACAAATTTGCACCAACAAAATAATAAGTTTTACCAAACTATGCATTGTTTTACCATCCCGATTACATCATTCATTCCAAAGTTTTACAAGTGCAATTACTTAAACCAATAAGTCCTACTAAACACAGAAATCAAACATAGAATTCAAACATAGAAATCATACATAGATAATTAAGTTTTAGAAATCAAACATAGATAAGCAAGTCTTAGAAATCCAAGATAAACGACATTACACTCCAAAAACACTTGTCACAACAGCCACCAACTCCTTTAGCTTGGCAATCTCTTCGGTATTGATTTTAATTTCCCCTTGCATGCCTTCAATCGTCTTGTGATGCTCATCAACCTTGGTAAGTATCTTGTAAATTTCCTCTTCGACGCCAACAACCCATGGTTGATGAAAGCGGAGTACATCGTCGCACAAAAATACCCAGAAAACTCATAGTTGCACCCAAAAAAAACTAATCGCTAAATCACTTAATCGCCCAGAAAGAGATCAAGATTTGAAATTTTACCTTGAATTGGTGGCAAGTAAAGTACCTACTGCCTGGTAAAGTATCAAAATCTCTCCGATACTTTGGAGTTTTACAAACCTCGTGGACGATTCGTCCACCACATAGGCATTTCTTTGCAATTCCGTATTGCGCATCGTTGATGGCGTCAAGAAGCTCTTCATGAGCCTTCAACTGCTTCATCTACTTATTGTGCCTCTTCTCCTCTTCGTAGGGATCCAGAGAGAAATTCTCCATACTCAATCGGAATTGGAAGGTTGGAAGGAGAAAGAGATCGAGATTTTGGATCGGATGCGAATGATAGAGAGAGATAGATAAATAGGGAGAGAGAGGTTTTAAAGAGAGAGGAAGAACCCTAAAATGGGAGAAAAATGAGAGATGTGAGGTTTTGTAAAACTGGGGGAAATTCAAATTTTTGGAATTTTGGGCGGAATTTTTCAAATTTTGTGGACGGAAAACAAAAAAAAATTGAAAATACACTATAGTTTTACTAAGTTTCAAGTTCTACCAAAAATTTGAAAGTTTTACTTCTGTCAATTTTCAATTTTAATGGTTATACTCTAGCCTTAATTCAATTATTTTGGTTATACCAATGATTTATGGATGTTTAGATGCTTTATAAATAATTTCATGCAGTAATATTTGAAAATACATATATTATCTTACTTTTTGCAAATATAGATGGTTAACATCAACAAATAACTCTTAAAAGTGTATGATATTTCATTGTTAACATATAAACTTACAATATTTACTTTTAAAATTATGCAAATGTTCAATTTGTTTAAACAAAAGGTATCTCGTTTGTATTGTATTATAACTGTTATATTTAACATTATTATAAAAAAAACTAAATATCGAAAACGAATTATAGTATTACAAATCTTAGTTTTACCAAAATTTCCAAAGTTACTCAACAAATGAAAATTTGAAGAAATACAAATACAACTAATTATGGCTCACATCCTCTTGGCTCCCATTACTGCATTGAAACCATCTTTCCAAGGCCCTTCTTGCCACTCTCTTGCTTCTTCTCCGTCGTGGTTCTCCAACTGACGGATACCTAGTTTCTTGAACTCTTCCCTTTCTTTTCGTATAGTTCGGAGGTAAAGCGTACAATTTTTGACATGTTCCGGAACAATCCACTTAGACATATGCGAAACTGGAAAAATTGTCCTTGTATAAGCCAAAGCTCACAACTCTACCATGTAATAAGGCGAACACAAACCATGCAAATCGTTCAATTCCGTTGGCCTAATTTCATGCTTCAAGAATTTAGTAGTGGCAGCTATTGCATGGACACATTGGTACCTATCAATAATCAAAGAGTTTGCAGCTGCATGTATTATGTCTCAAATCCACCACATAAGTAATTGCGTCGTCTCCAATTACACCATATTCAAGCTCGTATGTGTTAAGTTCTATCGTTGTAATTTTAGACGCAATCACAATTCTATCGTGCAATTCAAGCTCCACAAGAGGCACCAATTTCGTGCGCTCGATCCAACAACAAAATATTTCCTATGACTCTTAAACCACTCAGCAAATTTTTCAATAATTGCATCGATCATAGGTAGTAAATGATACTTTCTGACTTTCTTGAAAACTGAATTCATAGACTCTACACAATTAGAGGTGTCTATGTTGTACCTTGCACCGGGAAAATATCACCTTGTCCATTTCTTCACTTCTACACTTTTGTCAAGATATGAAGCTTCTTGAGGATACATGTTCCTAAAATCAGCATATTGTCTTAGGAAATCAGCCTCCATGTATAACCGAGCAATTTCCCTGAATTTTTTTCCAAATTCATCTTTGCTCAAGTGGGAAACTGATCCTCTCAGGTTATGGGACAAATGATAGATGCAATAACCATGTTCCGAGAGAGGGTACACCTGAGCTATTGCCTTGATGAGACTTGCATTTCTGTCAGTAGTAAACACTAATTCATGACTATCCGGTATAACGGTTTTCAGCGTATTGAAAAACCACATCCAACTTTCATCCTTTTCACCATCAACTATAGCAAAAGTAATGGGGGTAGTGGTGATGATTCGGATCCTGAGTTGTGGCAAAAATTTGAACACCTCCATATACGTTCTTAATCAAAGTTGCATCAACATGAGCACTTTCCTCATCGCTTTAAATCCTTCAATGGAAACTCCCAAAGCCACAAATCTGTACTTGTACCTTTTTTCTTCATCCAAAAAAAAACTTGTTTTTGTTCCACGATTCACCTTCTCCAACATATGCAAATAAGAATGCAACATCTTGAAACCATCATCTGTACTACCACAGATATCAGTAACAGCTATGTTTTTCCCTCTAAAAGCCATAGAGTACGAAACTTCCACACCGGCTCTTCCTTGGACAAGCTTGACTATAGTTTTTGGACATGGAGTATCAAAGTTACCGGGATAGTCTTCGTTCAAGATGCTTGCAACTAACCGTGGTGTACCTTTCCTCTTGTTTTTTATACCACTTGAACTTGTCTGAGAGCATGAATGCATCTTCGTGTATGTTCTAACCGAGAAAAGGTTGAATTCGTAATCTTTGCAACTCTCAACTGTCATTTACAACATTGTTTCGCTTCACGTCATTTTACCACGTATCGACTCGTATCTGAATTAGCTATTAAAATCCCAAAACAATTCTCATTTGCGGCTCTATCAACCAAATACTTCACATCTTCTTTACATTTAAATTAGGGAAATTTATTTATCTAGTATAAAATAATATGGCAATTACTAGCTTAGTACTAATCTTTTGACCCTTTTTAAATCTATTTTATTGCCTAAACTACCCTCTTGCCCATTTGGAAAGAAAAAAATAATTACAAAATTGCCATTAATGTTTTTTTCCATGTCTGGAAAAAAAAATACTTATTTACGAAATTGCCACCTTCCCTGCGAATTTAAATCCGCAGTCGTGTGTTACAGATTTTTATACTTGCAGATTATTTTGGAAATTTACAGATTTTTCGGTGCAGTTTTTAATTTGTGTGTGGCAGATTTTTTTCTGTGTTGCGGATAAAATATTACTCCGTAACAAAGAGTATCGTTCTTTTTTAATTACTAAAGTAGTATGTAGTGTAGCAGATTTGTTGACTTGTTACAGATTTTATAATTTTCTGCGGATTTTATTTGCTTTTTTCCGGCTAGTGTTGAAGATTTTTTAAAAAATTTGCAGTTTTTTCTAGAATTTGCGGATTAACCCTACAAATTTTATTTTCAGTGTAACCGTTTTTTTTTATTTGTTGCAGATTAAAAATACTCCGTTACAAAGACCAAAAGGCTAGAAAAATTATTAAACCAGTGTTATAGTGTTACAGATTAATTTCATTTGTTACTGATTTATATTAAATTTCTACAGATTTTCATATTTTCTCTCGATTAATTATTTATTTTTTGGCAGATTTGTTAGTTCTTTCCTTATTTACTGTTTAACACTAAATTTAAATTTAAAATAAACATAGGAAATAAGATAATGTTTAAAAAATCATTTCTGAAACTTAAAGTAAATTTCACTTATTTTAATGTTGACAGAATGATTTTTGAAACATTTAAAATATAATCCCTTTAGAAAATAATTAGGTTTATTGTTTTAAATAATATATTGGAAAAAATGCTATTATAAAATCCCAAAAATTAAAAACCAATTTTTTAGAATATTGGTATTCATAACTAATAATACTTTTTTTTGCAAATACCAAAATAACTCTACAAGTTTCTTTTAAATTTTTCTAAAATTTATAAAATATCTTTTTAGTGTTTTTTGGCAATTTTCGAACTATTCTATTTAAGGTAATTACATAATTCGAAATTGGTAAAAAAGGCAACTACAATTATACCAAAGAAACGGAAATATTCCGTGTTACCATGTAAGGAAATAATATAATTTGAAATATTTCGAGTAAACAACTAAAGAAATTGGAAATATTTCGAGTAAACAACAACAATACTCATCGAAATCTACATCTTTTAGCCTTCATCTCCCACGATTTTGATTGGTAGGGCTTCATGGTTGAAATTGTTCTTCTTTGTGGCGAGTGGATATTTGATGAGACTAGATGGAAATTTGTATTGGATGAACGAGGAACAAGAACAGTAGTGTTAGAGGATGACAACCTTTGTTTTAGTAGAATCATAGAATCAGTTTACAAGGACTATGGAGTTGACAACAAGAGTTACATCGGTGAGTTTAGTTATATGCTTCCAAAGGAGGTTTTGGTTGATTTAGCGAAGAGCACACCTCCTGTGAAGATTGGTAATGATAGACAAATGCATGCTTTCTTTGATAAGTTCAAAGATAAGACATGCAGATTATGTGTTACCTTTAAGAAGATGATGGCTGATTCTGAAAAATCTAAAGGTAGCACTGAAGAAGATGTTGAAGAGGACGAGAGCGATGAAGAGGGACTGATATTTGACTGCTGTGAAGATTCGGATGGTGCTAGTTCTGGTGATGAGGATTACGATTTGTCTGGGAGAGTTTCTAAAGCGTTAGAGGAACCTAGTTTGTCAAAGAAGAATAAGGCAGTTGAGAAAGCTGTCCACGCAAGTGTTGACGATGAAAATTACAGGAAAATAGAGTTACAAGCCTTGGATATTGCTGTTGGGCAAAGATATGATAGCAAAGCTGCATTAGTTAATAGGTTGCAGCTTCTGTCTATTGCCCAAAAGTTTGATTTCAACCGTATAGATTCAAGGCCGGACTTATTGGTTGCTGAATGTTGGGTAGAAGGATGCACATGGAGAGTTCGTGCAGGAACAGTTGGAGATTCGCCTTGTTTTTATATCAAAGTATACATTAAAGATCATACTTGCTCTGTTACGGAACGAGGTGGGCGGAGTCGTCAAGCTACGAAAAATATCCTAGGACAGTTGTACTATGATTCAGTGGGTAGTGTTGGGCCAAAAGTGATACCAGATCATGTTGCGGTGGCTCTTAACTTCAAATATGGTATAAAGGTATGTGGTAATGTCTCTATCGTGGTTGCAGTTTTTCTTTACTAATTCGTTTGATGCAGATTTTTAGATGCCTTATGTACGACTTGTTGCGGATTTTTTTGTGTGGATATCATATATAAATCGAGTTGCTTGTTTGGCAGATTGACTACTGGAAAGCTCATCGGGCCCTTGTATATGCACGTATGTTGGCTAATGGTAGCCACGAGAGTGGATATGCAGAACTTCCTTCGTATTTGTACTTGATTAGAAAGGCTAATCCAGGGACTTTTACCCGTTTAGCAGTGGACGAAGAAGGCCGTTTCAAGTATGCATTTATCTCTTTCGGTGCAAGTATCAATGGCTTGCAATACATGAGAAAAGTGGTTGTTGTTGATGGGACATATCTGAAAGGGAGATATAAAGGGACACTCTTGGTTGCAACATGTCAAGATGGTAACTTCCAGATTTTCCCTATTGCATTTGCGGTTGTTGACACGGAGAATGATGAATCATGGGAATGGTTCTTCAGACAACTGAACCGTGTATTTCCAGACGAAGCTGGTCTTTCCATCATCTCCGACAGACATAAATCGATAGCTAAAGCGATTGGAAATGTCTATCCATTGGCTACTAGGGGTATATGTACATATCATATGTACAAAAACATACTTGTGCGATTTAAAGGGGGTGAAGCATTTCGGATGGTGAAGAAGGCAGCAAACGCTTATAGAATATCTGATTTCAATTACATCTTCAATGAGATCCAGACACTCAAACCGAGCCTACATGCTTATTTGGAAAAAGCGGATGTTAAGGTGTGGAGTCGTGCACACTTTCCAGGTCGGAGATACAATATTTTGACTTCCAATATAGCTGAGTCGATCAACAGAGTCCTATCAGACGCAAGAACGTTGCCAGTTGTCAAGCTCTTAGACGCCATTCGTTCCATGTTAACAAGATGGTTCTCGGAGAGGAGGCGAGCAGCAGAACAAATGAGCACTAGGTTGACTGATGGTGCTGAAAAACTGATCGAGGTTAGTGGTTTCAAGTTTCATTTGTTATCAATAAAGACTACAAAATATTGAACATTGTTTCCTTGTATGCAGCCCCGTGTTACAGCCGCCAGGCTGTTGGTAGTGCAGGAAATAGATGCTGATCAGGTACATGTTACCAACGGGAGGCAGTCACATGTTGTCAACGTACGAGAACGACAATGTTCTTGTAAACGGTTCGATGTTCATCAATTACCTTGTGTTCATGCTATCGCTGCTGCTGTACCTAAGAAGATTACTGCGCTTGGTCTTTCGTCTCCATATTACTTTAAAAGCTACCTTATCAATGCTTACGCTGCGTCTATAATGCCAAGAGATGTAGCTCATCCGGTTCCTGAAATTGTCGCAGCACAACAGTGTCTTCCTCCTGTACCTCGACAGCCACCTGGAAGACCTAAGAAGAGTCGATACAAGTCTGCTTTAGAGAAAGCTTTGCTCAAAAAACGTCCGAGGAAGCCACATATTTGCTTGAACTGCAACCAAAGTGGGCATAACAGTCGTACGTGTGGGCGTCACCCAAAATAGCCATTCCTGATTTTCTCTTTTATATTGGTCCTCATCTGTTTTTTCTATTAAAGAACCGGTATAACTTAAGAGGAGTATTGCTTGTGCTTAGTTCTTCTCAACGTTTCTTAGACAAATGCACTACTCTGTTATTTTAAGACTATTTTTCAAAAGTTAATCATTGTCTCGTGGATGTGTTTCATTATATCATGCTATTGTTGCAAACTAGTTAACTTGAAGAAGGAAACTACTGAAACTAGTTAACTTGAAGAACATATCCATGGACACAAATAAATAGAAGTCACAGTCTGAATTAAGATCAAACCACACTGCGATGTAATCACACTCTCAGAAGCTTCATAACAATGAATCCAAAGACTACAACAACTACACCGATTAACACAACTGTCACTGTGTTCTTCTTATGCATCTCTTCGATGATTGCACTCGCCTGCATCAGCTCGTTGCCTAGCTTAAGTTGTATGTCTTCGCACAATTTCTTTTTCAGTTGTTCTTCCACATTAGCTAATAGAATTTTCTGAGTTGCCGCAGTGCTCACCTTCTCATTCTCTAATTTCTTTACCTCATCTTCAAGCCTCATAAGTTTTGTATCCACCAAACGGATCTCGTCGAGCAGAGCTTCATCAATCCATTTAAAAAGATGTTCTTCGGTTTTTCTCTACACAAATAACAGTTACACTCATCAAAAATAATAGCCTAAAACTCCATATTACATATTAAATATAATACTCACCTGCAATGCTATTTCACACCTGTAGAAGCGCCTATAAGGATTCTCAACTGTCTGAGAACAAAAAATCCTCAGATTTCTCCCACACCAGCATTCCGACGGTATACCCCTGACTTGTCTCCGATGAGTTAATCGAGACGACGCAGACGAGGAAGAGCTCATCCTTTGGTCAATCGAATTGTGGGTGTCCCTGAGGACGAATCTGGGGAAGACTTTTCTGGGGAAGACGACTAAAAGAGACCATGAACCGTCAATGACCTAAACTGAGTTTGGTTTTGGTTTAATAACTTAATTGTGTGGGTCTGGTCTAATTTCAGTCGGGTTTAGTTTAATTAGCTTTGGTTCGTGTCTGATTTTAAACTAAACACAATTAAAGTATAAACGCGATTAGTTTAATTAGCTTAAGTTTAATTAGCTTTGATTAAAATCTAAAAAAGTATACCCTAAACCCTGAATTATCCAAACCCTAAACCATATAAAAAAAAGCCTTAGAATATCATTCTATGCTACTAACACTTTTTTTCAACAAACGAAATAAATTGATTAAAATCTAAAAAAGTATACCCTAAACCATGAATTATCCAAACCCTAAACCATATACAAAAAGCCTTAGAATATCATTCTATGCTACTAACACTTTTTTCCAACAAACTAAATAGATTGATTAAAATCTAAAAAAGTATACCCTAAACCCTGAATTATCCAAACCCTAAACCACATACAAAAAGCCTTAGAATATCATTCTATGCTACTAACATTTTTTTCCAACAAACTAAATAGATTGATTAAAATCTAAAAAAGTATACCCTAAACCCTGAATTATCCAAACCCTAAACCACATACAAAAAGCCTTAGAATATCATTCTATGCTACTAACACTTTTTTCCAACAAACGAAATAGATTGATTAAAATCTAAAAAAGTATACCCTAAACCATGAATTATCCAAACCCTAAACCATATACAAAAAGCCTTAGAATATCATTCTATGCTACTAACACTTTTTTCCAACAAACGAAATAGATTGATTAAAATCTAAAAAAGTATACCCTAAACCCTGAATTATCCAAACCCTAAACCACATACAAAAAGCCTTAGAATATCATTCTATGCTACTAACACTTTTTTCCAACAAACGAAATAGATTGTTTATGGTTTAGGGTTTCATAAATTTAGGTTTAGGGTTTTAAAAATTTAGGTTTAGGGTATTAAAAATTTAGGTTTTGGGTTTTTAAAATTTGTGTTTAGTTGCAAGTTGTGTTTAGGGTATAAATTTCGTACTTTTAGTCAGGATTTTATGGGTGTGGTGTATGCCTTAAAAGAAGAAATGAGTTTGATTAAAACTTCATTACAAACCACATAAAACATCATTAATCCGCTACCATGGGAATAACCAGGTCTTCAAGCCTGTAACAAAAACGAACCAAACATATAGGTAACAACGTGCGTTCAAAATGGAACCTTATACAAGTTCATTAAGTTTCAGATTCTGACTACGCTTGTGTGGCAGGCCGAGGTTCATGGCCTATATCTGCACCTCGGACCGGATCAGACATCTGCTGCTTCTTTTCTGGGCATTCATCAAATATTTCAGCTGCCAACTTCACGCGCATATCGCCAATGATCTCGTCACTCAGATCATCCATCTGTACACCAAGAGCTAGGCACTCGACGAACTTCAATGCATAAACACCACAATCTCCCACTTGAGTGTTTTGGGGTATGTCCTTGATAAAGTTAACTTTGAATGGATGCCAATTCCATTTTTTAGTTGCACCTACAAAATGGAAAGGAACAATAGTATTACAGAAGGATAAAACATACCATGCCTTGACTAAAAAGTTAGATCCTTATCACCTTCTGAAGTCTCTGTCCTGATCCAATATGGTACCATCTTTGCATATTTCTTCACCTGGTTAGTGATCGCCTTCTCGCTCTCATCGTTGATGATGCTGTCGTAGATGTCAATCTTTCTTTGAAGCAAATCAAGTTCACATGCCACCCAATGATTGTTGTTGTAGTTGTGGCAAAAGTAGACAACATCCACATCGTCGATCCATCTCTTGTTAGTACTGATATCATCTCCTAGACCAACACCAGAGTACACATCTTTGTAGCCGGACTTGAATATGAACTTCGCCTTTTTCTTCTCAAATTCTTTCGTCTCCTGATACCAAAAATTGGTGAACATTTGGTCGATGAAAGCAACACGGTCTGTCCGGTAAGGATTTTCATCCAGTAGCAACCGCTTGCGGAACATTCGCATGGCCGCCGTCATATGCTGAAATTGATTAGCAAGTCGGTAAGTGACAAAAATATATCCAGAACATGCAACAAGCAAAAATGAATAACAAAGACAGAATATATCCGCTACAGATTTAATAAACCCGCAACAAAGACAATAAATCCGCAACAAAGATAGAAAAATCCGCAACAATAAAACATAAAATCCGCAACAAAGATAGAAAAATCCGCAAAAAAGGAAAAAGCACATATTCAAACATACAAGAGTTTACCTGATCGCCTAACCAACCATAATCAGTTTCTGGCCATTCTTCCTTCCTCATCATTAGCCTTTTATAAAAGTTAACCTCCGGGTTGATTGTGCTTAGTGGTTCCTCTCTATCAAAACATACGGACCACATGTATATTACGTATTATCACAATAAAGTAGTTTACAAGCAAATACACAAACTTACTCATCCTGCTGTATTAAGGCCATGAGATTTTGGAGTTTCCCCTCTTCCACTTTTTCAAATGGATCATACGCGTAGTCACTTGGGAATTTTCCAAATGCTGCCCTGGTTGACATTATCCTTTTCACAACTGAACTTGGCATGTATGGGCTTTTCTGTGTCTGCGCCAAGAGTTTGACCCGGCCACCATCTCCATCTCCTTTTAGCAGCGTTGCCGCTAGCAAGTCCAGATGATTGCCGAAAGCTGTGTTCTCCTCATCAGCTTCATCTTCATCCACATGTTGCACACCCTTTTTACTCTGTTCCATCTTCTTCATCTTTGGTGTTACAAGTTTCTTCTCGGCAGGCTCCACTTTAACTTTCACAGCTTTCAAAGATTTTCTAATCTTCTTTTCAACAGCTTTTTTGTTTGTTTTCTTCACTTTTGGTTTCTTCTTCTCGAGAGTAGGTCTTTCTAACCATGACTGCAAAGTGAATAGAACCTCATTAAAAAACAACAATGTAATAGAAGAAGAAACATAAACAAAAGTGAAAAAGCAGGACACAAATCACATACCAAGTTCTCGGAAACACTGTCCTTCCTGTCCTTATCTCCAATTATAGCCGTCGCAGCCTGCATTATTAAACAAATCCCAATTTTACATCCAAATCTGAATATCGATCTAAACACATTAAGGACACCAGAGTACATACTATAGTTTCTGGTAGGCTGGTGACAACTTCATTGTCTCTTTGAATATCAACTCTGACCTGCATGAGTAAAGAATGACCATGATTAAATCCACAAAAAAAGTATAACAAATCAGGAAGAAACCAATATGGAAACTTACAGGATTTTTTCGAAGAACATGATTCACCATGCTCTACTTCACGTGAAACCGGCTTCTTCGCATCAACCTTTGCTGCATTATGTAAACTATTAATAGCTCCTTTCATCACCCCTATTTGATCCGCGAAGTCTTCAAACCTTGTATCTATTGCCGACAAGTGCCGCTGATTTTGGTTGCCCATCTCATCGATTTTCGCGGTCAAAGATTTCACAGCTCTAAGTATTTCTATATTGACACTGGTCTGACCGACAACCTCACCGCCTTCCTTCTCCATTACTTTCTTCTTTTTTGAACCAGCCGGAGCTGCTCCCTCATCTTTTGAAACTGGCTCCAAACCCGCACGTTTTTTATTAGCCGGCTTTATGAATTTCTGATCAACAGAAACTCTTCCGTGCCATTCCCTTGTCCATTCAGTCTTCCTCACACAATTATTCATAATGTCTTCGATCAGTGTATCCACTCTTTCATCCTCAACTTCATCGGGCCAGTCTGGATAAATCTCAGGCAATGGCTTCATTACCATGTTTATTACAGGAGCCTGTGCAATAACAGAAGTGATTAGGAAACGACTAATAGCTTGGATCAAACACAGACATTAGAAGCAACATTAACTTGAAGATAAAAGACAAACAATTATAAATTACGAGACATACCACAACTTTATCACGCTTAGCTTCTACAACCACGTCGTCAACGTCGTAATGACAGCGTGATCCACCCCATCGAAGCAAAGGAAGCTCATCAACACTCTTTTTACCACCATACATTTCCCCCAGTTTCGGATAAGACTCCAGAGCCCATACAGAAACCGCGTGAACGAAACCATTAAGTGTAACCGAAGATGCAGAAAGCTTTGCTTCTTTGATCGACCTCATCAAAACCTCAAATGCTAGCCGACCCCATTGAAAACTATTAAAAGCATCGGTATCTAAAGCTTTCTTAGCGTACTTGAACTCCATCCTGCAACCTCTCTGATACCCAAAAACACCTACGTGGAGAAGGCATAAGAAACCTACGGCCGTCCTCTCTGGCAATGGCCACTCACTGCATATATCCAAAACCCGTCGCATGTCTTTCCAATGTGGTCCATCTCCTATTGCCAAACCCATTTTTTCCCATAACGCAGTGTGATCAACATCCACCTCATCTCCGTCAATGTATGGATCACAGTTCAGACCTGTTATCTGTGCAAACTCGTAGAAGGAAAACCTCAGTGGATCGTCTCCAATCAGACACCATATTTCCATCAACTTCTTGGTCTCCAACTGCCGTGTAAGAAAGTAGAACAGCGTCCTCCCACAGAAAATGAAATTTTGTTCAGCAAGCTTAGCAATGCAGCCAAGCTTAGACTCCCTCATTTCCTTCCATGCATCTTCACCAAGAGTTTTCCTTGCCATTCTCAGCTGCTCTAAGCTAGTACCGTGATTCAGACTTCGCGGCAGAGACGGATATTTGCCATCTTTAAACAAGCGCTGCGGATATTTCTTCTTCTTCTGATTCTCCATGTCTACAGAAACAGAGCGGCAGTATCATCAAACAACAGGGATAGAATGAGCAAATACATCAAAACCAAGGACAAATAAATCAGCAAGAATGACAAATAAATCCGCACCAAAGACAAATTAATCTGCAACAAGGAAATATTAAGGACAAAAATTCGCAACAAGCATAAATAGTCCGCAACACTGACAAATGAATCCGTGACATATTCAAATGAAACTTCAAACTCATCAATAGAATGAACAAGTAAATGATAGAGAACAACCAAAACGACCACAACTGTGTAATCATATTAGCCCATAAACAATTTTACTAGATGATAACGACCGATGTGATATGACGGTGTAATCATTCAATGACGGAGAACAAACCAAATGACAATGACAGATTTACACAATTGATGACAACGATGAGAAAAATCAAGAGAGACAAAACGAGTGAATAACAAATGCAATATTACACTAACCAACAAGAGAGCAGTGATAAAACAAAGCCTATTCACGAATAACCAGGGAAGAACAAGGTAAAACAGACAAATAGAAGAAAGTTAGAACGGGAAGAAGACGAAGAAATATGGTAAGAGATAACCACCGACCTCGCGAATCGGAAATAGATTTGTGGGAATTGATTTCCACAACAGCGATAGAACAACAGGCGGTCGGCGACGGAGCAAGTGGAGGTCGGCGACGGAGAAAGCGGAGATCGGCGACACAACAAGTGGAGGTCGGCGACAACTTACCGACTAACCTAATTGATAACGGCGAGAGTGAAAAGGGGATAAACGTGAGAAGAGGTAAAAGTGCCTAGGTTGTATCGATGGTAAAAAGGAAATTGGGTTTTCCTTTTTTGTTTTACACGTTTATAGTTTATTTTTAATTGTACAATCTTTGTTTCCATTTTTATTTTAATCGATTGATATTTTTTGATATTGGTAAAAAGTTTTTTTTGCTAATATTTTTACATTTAATTTTTAAAAATGGTAAGTTTATAGAAAGGGATAATTATGTCATTTTACACCTCATCAACACTAAGTTAGTAAACTTAGGGTTAGCAATACTAAGTTAGTAATTAGTATAAAGATTCATACTAACTAGAGTAAATTTCACTTTAAATTATTGACCTATTTCCAAACCCATACCATCTTCCCATTCATCTAAACGCTTTGTCTCTTCCACAACTCGTGGAAGCTCAACTAATTCAACCATAAAGAATCATGCATATTGTTATGTTGTACAATATCACCATCTCCAATATCAACATTCTCCAACGGCTCAGTCGGCTCATGAGGTTGTTCTGATGATTCCTCGCCAGTAACAGGAGTAGCATCACCAGAATTAATTACCCCAATATTATCTCGAGCACTAGAAATAAGCTCACCATAACTCCCACCATCTCGTTTTGCCCTCTCTACTCTTAAAAGTTGCTCGGATTCAGGAAATATTTCCAAATCTGTGATAACCACTACATGCAAAACACTTCTTCGTTGCTCTTTACCTACATAGGTTAGATACACATAAACATCATCGTCATCAAAAATATATGACTGCCTTTGAGGTTGCACTACCAATGGAATATACCTCAAATTCAGCCTCCTCGTAGAATCATCTATCGAAATCTTTAAGCGTATCCTATCCACTAACAACAAATACGTTATCTCCTCCATTCATAGTCATCTCCGGTCTTTCAATAATGTCCTTGATAATCAAAATGTATGTTTGTGAAAGGAGAACTCATCCTCTTCTGAAGATGACATTAAAAATATGCATTAGGACTCTCAGATTTTCAACAGTAATATCAAGTTCTACCAGTTCTACAATTGTAGTATTACAAGTTATACCAGTTCTATCATGCTATTAATACCTAGTTTTACCAGTTCTACGACTCTATTAATACCAAGTTTTAATAAGTTAAGCTACTTTTTCTTCAAACCAAAAACGATAACAAACCTACAATTCAGGACGATTAAACCACTTATTTCAATTAATTATCAATTCAATTGCCTAATCCATCAAGAAAACATGGTTACCAATCCAATGTTCGTTAATTTCCAACCCCAAACTTTAAATCGAGCTTAACCCCCCCCCCCCCCCCAAACTAGCTTCAATGCTGGATATAAGAGCTCAATTCCCCAAAGTAGGGATTTAAGATCAAAACGAGAATAAAGAGAAGAGCGACAACAAGAAAGGAGAAGAACTAACCTCGATTAGCCCGAGATAGAACCGGAACTAAGCGGCTGGGATCGGATAATTTTCCCGAGATTTCGTCGCCCATCTGACAAAAGAGAAGAGAGGGGAGAGACCCGATGATAGGAAAGAGGGAAGCTGTGATTGGTTGATTTAATAGTATATTTTTATTTGTTTATTAAATCAGTAAGGGAAAAATAAGAATAGCAATAAAAAAGGTAAGAATAGAGAGTAGGATAGATTAAGGAAGAGTAGACGCGACTTTGACTTTAGGTCAAGGAGCATATGAAAATTTGACCCTTAGTATTTAAGGTTACTAGTGGTCATACCACCTCCGCGCACGCGCGGGGCTTCGGATATGCTATAGCTGTGTTTTTATTTGGGTTGCATGGCCATTCTAAAATCCGTGTTATTCTAGAGCCCTTATTTTAGGTTTGATTTGGTGTCCGTATTTTAAAAAGCTTAGTTCCCACATCAATGTTTTTGGTTAGTCGCACCTTCTTTTTTTAGGTCGTCCCTGGTGTCTTTGTCCCGCACTATATGTTGCTCATGGATCAGATTCTACTGGAAAACTAATAGAAACAGCCGTTTCAGTTTTTCTTCTCATTTACGAAAACTCAATGAATGGGAAAAGATACAGAATATAGAAGCAATAATGTATAAAAAATAGTTATTGCACTTTTTTATTTTATGTTGGAATCAATTATACTGGAGAATGCTCTCTAATTTCTTGGCTTCATGGTTATCTTTTTCTGGCTCAAAAGCGGCGTCGTATCCCTGTCTTTATTTTGTTGCTTTAAACATCAGCCTAGAAACAAATATTAATACTGAGTAGTAAGTAACCCAGCATGCTCGTTATATCATACACTTTGCAGGCTTACTCAAAGGCACACATGATACATTTGTTGTGAGAAAAGCGAGAGATAGTTTTTTTTGGTCAAAACGCGAGAGAGTTTAAAGTAAAATTTCATAACTAAAAGATAAGTTATGAAACTTGTGATTTCTTTACATACACTCTTGGACCTCCAATCTTTGGCCCAATAAAACATCTCCTCAAAGTGCGAACACGACACATTCTACGGGAGCACGAAAGGATACAACAATACCAGCAGCTGAACCACAAGTTTCAAGATCTCTGAATGAACGCAAGTGGTTGGTTATGTTGCTGCTCCTTCCACACCTGAAACTTCAGTCTTGCATCCTTCACTTCTTATCCACTCTAATACCGAAGAACAGTGCTCCCCCCTTGCAAATTGCCTACCTAACCAGATCCGTAACCCATAAATAAATATAATAAACCACACAAAAATTGCCTACTTGTCATTTTGATCTTTGTTAATATTTATGGGGAGGTAGGTGTAACGCCCGCGTTCTAAGGATGAACGGGATTGGATCATGGATGAACGGATTGGGTCTTTGATGGTCATCTGGAATGGCCTTTTAAGACATAGAATATTAAAAATATGGGGGCTCATCTGGATAAGTAAGACTTACTGTGTGAAAGCCGAGCTAAATCGAACTTGAAGAGTTCAGACCGTGATTTTCGGACCAAGGAAGGATGTTGAGCTGATTTAGTCGGATTCAGACAAGTTTGGTCAGCATTCAGACAAGTTTGGTCGGCTTTCAGACAAAGCGGTTAAGATTGTCGGACCAAGCTTCAGTCCGCGAGTTGATTATCTGAATGAGCTTGGCCGGGAACGGTTATTGGCCGAAACTCAGTAATTTCTCCCAAGGAAAAAGAGCGGGAACGATTTTATGTGAAAACTTGCGCAGCCAAGTGATGAAAGCGCGGGGAAAGCGGTTGGATTGGCTTGGCCAATCAGAATGACGTGGGAGCAGTTATTGGACGGTTTTGGCTCGAGTAAACTATCCAAGACTAATAAAAATCGTCCTTAGACGATTATTGATCAGTTTTCGCGACAAAGAACTCTAAAAGAATTGAGAGAGAAAGTCTGAAGAGAGAAACCAAGATTTGGCTAAGTGTTTGATCGAGTTGGCTTACGGTGATCAAGCAAGTCTGTGGAATCGTCTGTTCAGTTGGATTCGAGCAGCAAGAGGTGTCAGGAAAAATCGCTCTCATCATCTTATCTGAAAGACTAAGGTGAATGCGTGACCGTGGCTATATATCTGTCTGCTTGCATAGATTCGTTGAGTCTAGTTGGCTAGGACTGTTTTGATTGATTGCTTATCGATACTTCTGTTTTCTGCTGAGACTTAACCGATTGATCGATTCCTTTCTTAAAGCATCTAGATCAGATCATGCGCTTAAGGGCAGTTTGCTCGTTAAGGCTTGATGTTGGACCGTGGAAGATGGCATTATGATTTGGAATGATCAGACCGGGTTAAGCATTTATCTGTTCAGGCCATTCTGTTTCTGCTGACTTGATCGATTGGTTGGTTTCTTGCCTTGAGATGCTGGCTCATTGCCTTAAAACAATCAGATAGGATTAAGTGTTTGTACTGATGATAAGCTTGATAGACTGACTGGATATATGGCTTGTTGCATGATTATTTCTATGGCTAAGTGAGACAGGACGACCGCTCTCACTAAGCAATCCGTTTGCTTATGCCTCCTTTGTGGATGCAGGTGATCGTTCTGATAAGGCTTAGGCGCGAGACTAAAGGCGGCTGGATGGAAAGGAAGGTTAGCTTGGGTAGATTTGGTTAAGTATAATGTAATAGCTTAGTGGCAAAACTGATAGCATTGTACTTAAACCTCGGAAATCTATCTAACTATGTTTTTATGCTTAAAAATACTTGTCTAGTTCGGATTGAAAACGCAAAATAATTCTAAGTATGGAAAAAGTCGAAATTGGCCGAAGTCTGGACGAGGAAGTCATCCCAGACACTACCTTCGGGTGGGAAAAATTGGGCCAGGACGTTTCAAGTTGGTATCAGAGCGTAGTTCGGTTCTAGGACAATTTAAGCATAAATGGGATAATGGGTAAACCATCCTTCCAGCTGCTGTCTCGCGGTAAGTCATTCTGTGTTCTGTTAACAAGTTAGTGAGGGGGCTAACTTGCCTGATCTGTTATGTGCAGATGGCTAAGAGTAACCGAAACACCAGGAGGAATGTTGGTGAAACTGGGGAGACATCAGGGAACAGTACTGCAAGGAATGCTGCAAATGAGGAAGCTCATGATGCTGAGAATGTAGCAGATGCTGAGATGAATGCTGCTAATGCTGCTGCTGCTGCCGCGGCTGCTGCAGCTGCTACCGCTGCTGCTAATGTTAATGCTCCTCCGGTCTGTTTGGAAGCAGTGTTAGCAATGTTGGCGCAAGTCTTGGAAAGACTGCCAGTTGTTGTGCCGATTCTGAATGCTCCACAGGGTGATGTGAATGTGGAACAAGTCGTGGAGGAAGAGGAGAATGTGTTGCCTGCGCCAAGGAACCCATCCTATCTCCAAGTGATGGATCACATGAGGATGCTGGGAACAAAGTTCTTCTGTGGAGGAACAAAACTGATTGATGCGGATGAATGGTTGACAAGGTTGGAGCGGAACTTTGACTCAATCCGCTGTCATGATGGTTACAAGAAAGACATCGTTGTGCACTATCTGGATGGAGATGCACACACTAGGTGGAAAGGTGTGGCAAGTCAGATGGGTGATGAACTTTGCACTTGGGCGATGTTCAGTGAGAAATTCAAGAGGAAGTACTTTCCGGCTGAAGCCTTTGACAAGTTGGAAGGTGCATTCCTTAAGTTGGAACAAGGATCAATGACTGTGAGGGAGTATGAAGCTGAGTTCAATCGGCTTAAGAAGTATGCTGGCCGTGAGGCAGAGGATGAAGAATCCTTGGTGCGCAAGTTCATGCGTGGATTGCATCTTGATCTAAACACTCGTTGCAGGATCCGTAAGTATGATTCTGTTGCCGAGCTGGTGGAAAAAGCTGTGGAACAGGAAGAGGGATTGAACGACGAAGCAAAGTTGTTGGGAACAGGAAATGATGCTGGTCAAAACAAGAAGTTTGGGAAGAAGAACCCTTCTGGCAAGTCATCTGCTGGCCGCAGTGTGTGTCCGACTTGCAAGAAGATGCATGTGGGATCATGCAGGAAAGATTCTGGAGCATGTCACCGATGCGGAAGTTTGGAGCATAAGGTGTGTGACTGTCCAGAAGAGGATACAAGGCCGAAGGATCAAGATAAGGGTGGAAAAGAGCGGTTGTGCTACAACTGTGGAGAAGCTGGACATTTCAAGAATGATTGTCCGAAGTTGGCTAAGCAGACTGGGAAACGTCCAAGTGAAGGACAGCAGCCGAACGCAAAGAGGCAAGCCATCATGCCACGTGTGTACACAATCGCAGATGAGTCTATGTTGGGATTATGTCCTGAAATCACATTGTACTCACTCTAGAGATAGTTGTATTATCGAGATCGGACAATTCATGTGATACTGGGTAATCATAATGTTTTGCTAGAAACCGCTTATGACAAATGAGTTGTAACTCATTTCCAGTATCGTGTGAACCTACAGGGTCACACACCTAAGCAAGTTGGACATAGTTCATATGGGATTGATCATTGGCATATGATCTGGTCGATGTGTATTGGATACACATCGAATATAAGTTTCAAAGAGGTGTATCGATCGACACAATTGGGTGCGTCGGTCGATACAAGACGTGTGTCGATCGACACCACTAAGTGTGTCGGTCGACACAAGAGCGAAACCGAGACAAATGTTTCGGTTCACCTCGAGGTCAATATATAAACATGTTTTATTGACTCGACCGAGTGAGGGATCGGGTGCGCCGCCCAGAGTGTTTTCTCAGAGAGAAAACATAGAAACCTCAAGAAACTCAGTTCCCAGGAGATCCGAGCACCGGTACTAGCATCCCGGCGGATTCCAGCTTGTGTGCGTGTGGACTATCAGTAGAGGCGCAGCATCTGAGGCGCTCCAGAGATCTCGTTTACCTGACCCTATTCCGCTGCCAGAACAAGGTAAACACGAGATCAGATCCTTTATTCAATTAACTAGACCCTAGATCCTAGGCTATCTGGAACTCGCGAGGATTCTGAATACGGTAGAATTGGCTCGAAGTTCCATCAGTCTCAGGATCCTTCCACCTCTCGTCCGATCACTGGTGAGTCTTCCTATCATTTACCTTAGCATTTTTGTGTGATTTGCTTTGCCTGTTGCGTGTTTAGTCTAGGTTTCTTAGCATTCAGGATGATGAATGTGTAGGGACCTTAGTCATGGGTGGTGTGGCGACCCATGTTCTGTTTGATTCCGGTGCATCACACTGCTTTGTGCATCCGGACATGATTGGACTCGGTGAGTTTCAGAAGGAAAATGATGGAGAAGTTATGAGAGTTCAAGCAGCTGGTGGGCAGTTTATGTTCACAATGGGAAAAGTCTGAGACATCTCTGTGATGATCGGTGAAGTGAACATGCCGGCCGATTTTATGATTTGTCAAGTGAAGTCTTACGATGTGATCCTTGGAATGGATTGGCTTGGGAAGCACATGGCATATCTAGACTGTCACGGCAGTCGAGTTAAGTTTGAAACTGACCAAGGAAAGCTGTGTTGGGAATGTCCTGAAATCTACCGTACTATCTCTAGAAAGTATGATAAGTGTCGAGATCAGACATAAGTCATAAATACTGGGTGATCATGATGACTTGCTAGAGCCCGCTCATGATCTATAAGTTTAGGACTTATTACCAGTATTGTATGATCCCAAAGGGTCACACACCTTAGCTAACAGGAAAGTTAAAAAGGAATTAA
This sequence comes from Orychophragmus violaceus, assembly GCA_030180135.1. Taxonomy (NCBI): domain Eukaryota; kingdom Viridiplantae; phylum Streptophyta; class Magnoliopsida; order Brassicales; family Brassicaceae; genus Orychophragmus; species Orychophragmus violaceus. The sequence continues at coordinate 91,728,986 of CM058239.1, read as the reverse complement.
TACGGTAAGATGCAAGGCATTTACTGTATTTGTACAGAGAATTGGGCCAGACAAAAGACAGTCTTTTGTCTGATTTGGGTCTTGGGCCCAAAAGCCTAATGAGCCATTAGTTTAATTACTTGGGCCCATATAAGGAAGATAAAAGGCGCAGGAAGCCCTAATGCTTCTGCATCTGCGATTTCTAGCAGAGCCGTCTTCCTCTCTCTCTGTTGATTCCTGACTTGGTCTAGCAGCCTGATCCGTAGCTTGTAAGCGTGTGGATACCTAGGAGGAGCCGGTGATAATCAGCTCTAACTGATCTCTTCATTCCCTTGATCAATCCGCTGCAACATAAGGTAATGAATCTGATCTGTTTATGATTCAACTGCAAATCACCTAGATCCTAGATGATTATGTGCTAGGTTGTAACCTGTGAATTACACCCATGAACACACATATTCCTTCAGTGGTATCAGAGCCAGGTTATTAGGTTTTTGCTTTTTGGATCATACTAGGTTGTTTATTAGTTTGATGAATCGATTTTAATGAGTAAAATTGATTGAAACTTGGAAAACATAGAAATAAGAAAGACTTGTTAATTAAGTTGACATCGTTTTTCTTATTTGTATCAATCGAACTTGTTAGTTTGTTAATGAGCATTCGGTTTTGTGATTGAATCGATTTGATTAGGTCATAATTGTTTTGTCTTTTGTGAATGACACAAAAGTTGACTTTGCTTAATTATTATAAGAATCGATTTTTCTCCACAAGCGATGATCTCATGATCATAAGCGAATATTGAATCTCGATCGGATTGTTATGTTATGATACGATTTTTGTCTTATGTGAAAGTCTCAATCGCACATGTTGATGTGATTGTGTAATTGGCAAAGTAATAATCGAAAGTTGACATTGTTGTTAATAATAAGAATTGTGTATGTCATGTTCGGTTTTGTCTTTAGTGAAAGATATGAATCGATTTGATTGTTTGTTTGTTATCAAACAATTTCGATAATTATCAAACGAAGTGTTTGTTTGTTATGATCTTTAGTGAATCGATTTTTGAATCCAATTATTGAATTTATCTTGAATCGATTAATTATTTAATTAATTATGGTTCAAGCGTTAACCCAAATCGCGGTTTGCTGGAAATTATTTAATACAATTGGTATTATTTAATTTCTGGTTAAACCGGATTTAAATTCAAAATTGAATTTTAACCTAAACCGAAGGCTGGTCTAAGTTTGATTTGGTTGGACCAAATAATTTAGAGCTGGTCTGGTTTAGTTAATAACCAGTTGGATTTAGTAGTTAATTTGGTCTCGGACCAGAATTAATGAACCGACTAGGTTATGTCAAATTATTGGGCCAATTGGAATTCTGTGGTCTTGGGCCAAGAATTGGGCCTATAATTTGTGACCCATCCGAAAACTTTAATAAAATATTAAATTATAAATTTCTATTTTTAGTATATTTCTAAATTTAGAAAGTTTCTAAAATAAGTAAGTTTCCCAAAATAGTAATCTTCTATTTTTGGAAATAAAACTTAAAATCCTCAAAACCAATATCAAGCTTGGATGTCTTGCCCAATCTTGTCAGCTACTTAACGCTTATTCAATTACAGATATGGCTTACAGTGTGAGGTGTCTGTTTTTGTGTAAGTAAAGTAGTATATAGTCACTAATTTCATTGGGAGTCCCAGATTTTAGTGATTATTTGGCTGTAAGAGATTGGTTTCCTTGACTGGGCCATCGGGAGTCCCGGGCCTTGAGACATCTGGTGAATTGGGCCTTGGGCCCAATCCACAACCGAGAGTTATATGGTTATAACTAGCTGTGTGTATGCTTACCAAGTAAAGCTAATTCCGGGTGACGGCCAGTGGCCCACTTTGGATTTAGCTGAACATGGGTCTCGGAATCATTGCATTCTTATGAGGTTAAACAAAGAAATTTTGAATGAAATGCGAGTTTTCTTATAAGTTTTTAAGATTACTCTTTTATGAACTAAATAACTAAAACTCTATTGTCTTATAATTTCAGCTATGACTAGCACAAACAATCAAAACACTTTCTCGATCCGGTCTGTCCTTGAGATGGACAAACTGAACGGATCAAATTTCTTGACTTGGTCGCGGAACCTGAGGCTAGTCCTCAGGCAGGAGAGAAAGGACTATGTCCTTGAGAAAGCTCTCCCCGTGAGGATCGGGTCCAATGCCTCTCATGCAGTATATGATGCTTGGAATAAGCATTATAATGATGCGGTAGATGTGCGTGGTCTGATATTGGCTACCATGGACTCAGATTTGCTGAAGCAATATGAGAACATGGAGTCGCCAATAGAGATGATCAGCAGCCTGAAATTGAAATTTCAGGAGCAGGTAAGAGTGGAGAGATACCAGTTGGTTAAGTCTCTCACTAGCTGCAAGCTACCAAATGATCATCCAGTAAGTCCTCATGTCAGTAAAATGATGGGTTACATTGATAACCTGAGGAAACTGGATTATCCAGTTAGCCAAGAATTGGCAACTGAGATCATTCTGCAGTCACTGCCGTCAAGCTATGATAAGTTCAAAAGGAACCATATCAAGAAAGGCTTAACGAAGACGCTGACTGAACTGCATGATATGCTCAAAACAGTTGAGCCAAACGTGAAGAGTACCCCGTATAATCTCATGAAGGAGAAGGGTAGGTTTACTAAACCTAATGCTGACAAGGGTGAAAACAAAGTTGTCCAGATTTTGAATCATGGCAAGCGTGTGTCTTCTGAGCCCGAGTCAGATACTTCTTACGTTGGTAAGTGCTGCTACTGTAAAGAGACTGGGCATTGGAAGAGAGATTGCATTAAATTCATGGAAGATTATGAGGAGTTGAAGTTGATGTATGAGACTACTTCCTCAGGTATTCATGTTATTACTTCAAGTTCTACCTTATAGGTATTGGATACTGGTTGTGGCACTGATATTTGTTATAATATGCAGAGCCTAAGCAACAGTAGAACGTTGAAGGAAGGACAAGTGGAACTGCGTGTCTGGAAGGAGCTATAGATGCTGCCTCAGCCGTAGGGTTTTCACTTGTAGATGCCTTTGAGGCTTGGTTTTGTATTAAGTAATTGCTACAATGTACCTGCTTTAAGCAGAGTTGTCTTTCATTTTCTTGTAAGAATTTGAATGTTTTTCATTTTGATAAAAGACAAGTTTTGTTCTTTTGATCTTAATGATATATTAATTGTAGCACCCTATTCAAGGAATGGGTTTTATATCTTAAACCAAAAAGTGCCTAAATGTAACATAAATACCGAATTGGTTTAAATCTGATGAATTAAACCTGATTTTTCTTGGCGTAAATGTTTTGGTCACATAGAGTAAGTCGGATTCAGAAACCCCATAGTTATGGACTTTTGGGCTCATTTGATCGGATATCTTATGAGACTTGAATTCTGCTTACTGGACCAAAAGACAAAGGGCCCATCTTAGCCGAGCTAGAGAAAAGCCCAAAGGCTTATTGGACCTTGAACATACTCATGTATGTGGCCCGATGAGCAGTAATGCCAGAGAAAATTTCCTATACTTCATTATCTTTACTGATTACTTCAGTGAGTATGACTGTGTTCATTTGATGAGACACGAGTCAGAATTCTTTGAAATGGTCAAAGAGTTCCAGAATGAGGTATAGAATCTGAGTGACTGAAGTATTGAGACTCTGGATTAGATCACGAGTGAGAATACTTAAGTCATTGATGGTGTGATCATCTGAATGAGTGTGAAGTCGTTTCACAGCTCATTTCTCCTGAAAACCTGGAGGTGTTTCTGTGAGAAAGAATCAGATCTTATTAGAAATGATTAAAGATGAGTCACACGAATCTTCCATGATATTCTTTAAGAATAACGCTCTAGAAATATCTAAGTTTACGCTGAAATAGTTCTACCAATATCAGTTGAAAGACACCACTTAAATGTGGACTGGAAATGATCCAAATTCGTCTTTACTGAGTATTTGTACTTGAGCTACTTCGCTGGTTGTCCTAGGGAAACCAAGGCTTGTTACTTTTTACGTCCATTCCGAAAACGAAGTTAGGTTGTTCGGAATTCTGTTTTCTAAAAGGAAAGTTGTTTTCCAAGAAGAACAGTGGGAGTAAAAGTATAACTCGAAGAAATTCGAGAAATACAGGAGGCTGCTCAACCTGTTGAGGGAGAGCAGCGGATGGATTTACAGATTTCTGTAGAATCTACACCTGTAGAGCCTGAAGTTCGCAGATCTGAATGAATCCGTCACTAATCCGAGAATGATTTCTCGTGATTAGTTGCCATGATCTGATGATCATTGAAAGTGACGAACCTGCGAAATTCACAGAAGCGAAAGTGAGCCCGGACTCCGAAAAATTACACTGTGTGTAAGTTAGCTTCATCGATCCATTCATGGATGGAAGCAAACATATCGGAGTTGGAATCTTCGTTCTGTTGAAGTAGTCAAGGTTTTGACTTGAACAGGAACGAAGTGGAACTGTGCGTTTACTAATAGATAAGTGGGAGCGATATTGCATTTCTCATAGTGTATGTCGATGACATACTGATTCTCGGAAATAACGTTCCAATGCTGCAGTCGGTAAAGGACTTGCTTGGGAGTTGTTGTATGATTGACATGGGTAAAGCCACGTATGTTCTTGGATTTTGGATCTAAAGATAGAGATCCAAAAGAGCTGGTAAGACAAAGTCAGGATTCTTATATTGACAAAGTCCTACACATTTTCAGCATTCCAAGAAGGGTTTTATGCCAATGTCACATGGCATTACATTAAGCAAGATACAGTGTCCTACGATATCTGCTGAGCTTGAATGCATGGATGAGATTCCATATGCGTCGGAAATTGGATCTATCATGTATGCCATGAAACGTACTTGTTTTGATGTTGCTTTAATGTTAAGCAAGACAAGTAAAGACCAGTCAAATCCAGCAAAGAATCACTGGATTGACGTAATGAATATCCTCAAGTATTTGGAAAATACTTAGGATAAGTTCTTGATTTACGGAGAAAGTGAGGTGCTACAAGTCAGTAGAGTCTGAAAGGCAGGTTTCCAACAGACAAAGATGATTTCCGGTCACAGTCTGGTTATATCTTGTGTCTGTCTGGCGGTGCAAGGCACTGTTGCTGACTCCATGACTTAATCTGAAAATTTCGCAGCTTGGGTAGCGGTGAAAGAGGTTGTTTGGAAAGAAGAGTTCATCACTGAACTTGATGTGATTCCCAGCATAGATGAGACTAGCTGCACATCAGAGGTCCAAACACCTTGAGGGTAGGTATAACCTATTCCGTGAGATAAATGACAGAGGTGTTAAGTAGATCAGCAAGTTTCAACGAATGAGAACGTTGCTAATCTATTAACGAAGCCACTCCTTAGTACTAAGCACGAGTCGCGGACTGTTGCTGTAGGATATGTGAAATTAAGATGTAGTCTTAATTTCAGTGGGAGTTTGTAAAGGGCTTTATTTAGTTGTTTTGAAAGGTTCATGTAAACATAATATTTTATGTTTATGAAATCTATGATTTCTGGATTATTTTAACTGTGATATAAATAATCGTTCCAAAATGATTCATGTCATTATATATGGGCCATCGAAGTACATGAGTAGACTTGATCCTGAAACCCCATATTTAACGAAATGACATAAATCATAGTGTCCATAGTCGAAGGTTGTTGAAATTGGAACACCAACAACCACTTGAGACTAGATTGTGTTGAGACTTATGACCAAGTTTCGAGGGGTCATAGATGCGCGGCATCAAAGTCGACACATAGGTATATGTAGGGGAGCATATGACCGGACATGGCCCGCTGATGAGAACTCTACAAGATATTAATATCTGTGTCATAAGAGGTTCTCATATACGACTATAGAGTATAGTCCTTAGACCTGAGTTCGCATGCATGTGGCTGCACATGGAGTGATGCGCTTTGATCATTGTCTAACGCTGTTTCGTAACTGGGAGCTATAAGGACCTTGGTTGGGTGTATTATGAAGTGTGTAGTTCATAGTGATGGAACAAGATGGGATTTGTCCCTGCCGTTTAACGGAGGTAATATCTCTAGGCCAATCGGAGACTTGATAGCTGGTAAGAGAGTGGCCACTCCCAAACGGACTTGCCCAAGTCGTTTGCATTGTCAGTATCAAATCTGGTCCGATAAACATGGTCTGGCTATATAAGGATGACACACATCTTGCCTTATGCCAGATCGAGATATTAAGACAAAAGGATTAGGGAATGTAGGATTCCAGTACAAGTGGGAGATTGTTGGGAATGTCCTGAAATCTACCGTACTATCTCTAGAAAGTATGATAAGTGTCGAGATCAGACATAAGTCATAAATACTGGGTGATCATGATGACTTGCTAGAGCCCGCTCATGATCTATAAGTTTAGGAATTATTACCAGTATTGTATGATCCCAAAGGGTCACACACCTTAGCTAACAGGAAAGTTAAAAAGGAATTAATACGGTAAGATGTAAGGCATTTACTGTATTTGTACAGAGAATTGGGCCAGACAAAAGACAGTCTTTTGTCTGATTTGGGCCTTGGGCCCAAAAGCCTAATGAGCCATTAGTTTAATTACTTGGGCCCATATAAGGAAGAGAAAAGGCGCAGGAAGCCCTAATGCTTCTGCATCTGCGATTTCTAGCAGAGCCGTCTTCCTCTCTCTCTGTTGATTCCTGACTTGGTCTAGCAGCCTGATCCGTAGCTTGTAAGCGTGTGGATACCTAGGAGGAGCCGGTGATAATCAGCTCTAACTGATCTCTTCATTCCCTTGATCAATCCGCTGCAACATAAGGTAATGAATCTGATCTGTTTATGATTCAACTTCAAATCACCTAGATCCTAGATGATTATGTGCTAGGTTGTAACCTGTGAATTACACCCATGAACACACATATTCCTTCAAGCTGGTGTATCAGGGAGTTAGACCGACAAATGGAAGTTTGATTGTTTCGGCAATTCAAGCAGAACGGATGTTAGAGAAGGGATGTGAAGCATATCTGGCCGCATTCAGTACAGTGGAAGTTGGGCCGAATGCTGAACTATGTGAGATTCCGGTGGTAAATGAATTTGAGGATGTTTTTCAGTCATTGGATGGGTTACCATCGACTCGATCTGATCCATTCACGATCGAGCTTGAGCCAGGTACGACTCCAATCTCTAAAGGGCCTTACCGGATGGCTCCGGCGAAAATGGCCGAGTTAAAGAAACAGCTAAGCGAATTGATGGAGAAAGGGTTTGTGCGACCAAGCAGTTCACCTTGGGGCGCACCGGTTTTGTTTGTCAAGAAGAAAGATGGAAGTTTCAGACTTTGCATCGATTACCGTGGGTTGAACAGAGTAACCGTGAAGAACAAGTACCCTCTTCCAAGGATAGAAGAGTTGTTGGACCAAATCCGAGGTGCTACTTGGTTTTCAAAAATCGATCTGGCTCAGGGTTATCATCAGATTCTGGTAGCTGAGCAGGACGTTCCAAAGACAGCCTTCAGGACGAGGTATGGGCATTACGAGTTCGTGGTTATGCCTTTCGGATTGACTAATGCACCAGCAGCTTTTATGAAGCTAATGAACAACGTATTCAGAGATTGCCTGGATGAATACGTGATCATCTTCATAGATTATATCTTGGTTTACTCCAAGGATAAGGAGGAGCACAAAGCTCATTTGAGGATGGTTATGGACAGACTGCGGGAACATCAGTTGTTTGCTAAGCTCAGTAAATGCAGCTTTTGGCAAAGGGAGATCGGATTCTTGGGTCATGTTGTCTCGGACAAGGGAGTGTCTGTTGACTCAGAAAAGATCAAGGCAATAGCAGATTGGCCTAGACCAAGAAATCCGACAGAGATAAGGAGTTTTCTGGGATTAGCTGGCTACTTCCGACGGTTTGTTAAGGGTTTTGCGAGTATGGCTCAGCCAATGACTCGACTGACAGGAAAGGATGTTCAGTTCGTATGGTCAGCGGACTGTGAAGCGAGTTTCTCTAAGCTAAAGGATATGCTGACGAGTACTCTGTTGAATCGTTTAGTGTCTCCTGATTCAATTCTCAGATTGATTCATCCTACTAAACATGCAGATCTAGGTTCTCTTGAATAGAAACAAAATAGATCTCACCTGTTACCTTGTTTTGCAGCGGAATGGGAGGTAAGGGTCAGAGATCAGCAGAACCACCAAGAGGTTGTTCCTCCAAAGGCTCACACACGCACACTCGGGAAATTGGCTGCTAGACCAGCTGAGAGAGGAGGCGAGGGAGAGAGAGAGTAGGGAGGCGCAGATATGCTGAGAAAATTAGAGAGCTAGGTCTGATTTTAGTCATTAAAATCCCTTCTAGTTCTCATGGGCTTTTGGGCCCAATTCTCAGTTCTGATTAAATCCCTTGGATTTAATCAGGCCCTTTAGTCTCTCTAAGTACAGTAAATGCCTAGCACTTTTACCGTACTTCTGCTAAACCGTTCCTTCGTATTTTCCCGTTAGCTTAGGCGTGTGACCCATATGGGATCATATAATAAAGGCAATAAGTCCAAGACTTATAGATCATGAGCGGACTCTAGCAAGCCATCATGACCCCCAGTATTATATGACTTATGTCTGATCATTGACATACTCTTACTTTCTAGAGACAGTACCGAGATTACTGGACACAATTCCAACAATCTCCCACTTGTACTGGAATCTCTGTATTCATAATCCTTTTGTCTCAATATCTCGATTAGTCATAAGGCAAGATGAGTGTCATCCTTATAGAGGCTAATCATGTTCATCGGACTCTGATTTGATACTGACAATCCAAACTACTCGGGAAAGTCCGTTTGAGCATGGCCATGCATTTTCCAGTATTCAAATCTCTGATTGGCCTAGAGATATTCACTCCATTTATATTGGAGGGACAAATCCCGTCTTGTTCCATCACTGTAAACTACTCATTTCATAATACACCCAAACAAGGTCCTTATAACTATCGCTTAACGACATCATTAGACAATGATCAAAGCGCATTAGTTCATGTGCAGTCACATGCATGCGAACTCAGGTCTAAGGACTATACTCTATAGTCGTAGTAAGAATCTCTTATGACACAGATATAAATATCCTGAAGAGTTCTTATAATCGGGTCTTGTCCGGTCGTATGTACCCTACATACACCTATGTACTGACTTTGATGCCGCGCATCTATGACACACCGAGACTTTGTCATAAGTCACATACCAATCTAGTCTCACACGGTTGTTGGTGTTCAAATTTCAACAACCTTCGACTAGGGACATAATGATATAAGCCATCTATCAAATATAGGGTCTCATGATCAAGCTAAATGACTTTGATAACTCAAGATCAAGTCACTTACTTCGATGACCTATAAAATGGTTCATATCACTTTGGAACGATTATTTCATCACAGTTAAAATAATCTTGAAATAATAATTTCATTAAACATAAAATGTTTTACAAGAACATATCAAATAACTAAATAAAGCCCTCAAACTCCCACTCAAATTTAGATTACATTTCAATGTTTCTAATGCCTACAGCTTCAGTCAGGAACTCGAGCTTAGGTCTTGGGAGTGGCTTTGTCAATGGATCAGCGACGTTATCATCTGTCTGAACTCGGCTGATCTTGACTTCCTTTCTATTAATGATGTCACGTATCAAGTGAAATCTTCTTAGAACATGCTTGGATTTCTGGTGTGATCTTGGTTCCTTTGCCTGAGCAATAGCACCATTGTTATCACAAAACAGTGCCAGAGGCTCAGCCGCATTTGGTATCACACCTAGTTCAATAATGAACTTTCGTATCCAAACAGCTTCCTTCGCAGCTTCTGAAGCGGCGATATATTCAGCTTCTGTAGTGGAATCAGCAACGGTGTCTTGCTTGGAGCTTCTCCAACTGATTGCACCGCCATTCAGACAAAAGATATAACCGGACTGTGACCGGAAATCATCTTGGTCTGTCTGGAAACTTGCGTCCGTGAATCCACTGACTGTAAGCACATCACTTCCACCGTATACCAAGAACTTGTCCTTAGTATGTCTTAGATACTTCAGGATATTCTTGACGGCAATCCAATGGTTTTCACCTGGATTTGACTGGTATCTACTCGTCATGCTCAATGCATAAGCAACATCAGGACGAGTACAGATCATGGCATACATGATAGATCCTATTGCAGATGCATAAGGAATATTCTTCATGCTCTCAAGCTCAGCAGCCGTCGTAGGGCTCTGCTTCTTGCTTAGCGTTGTGCCATGTACCATTGGCGTGAAGCCCTTCTTGGAATCTTTCATGCTGAATCTTTGTAGGACTTTGTCAATGTATGAATCTTGACACAAGCCTATCAGCCTTCTAGATCTATCCCGGTAGATCCTGATTCCAAGAACGTATGCGGCTTCACCCATGTCTTTCATGGAAAAACAACTTCCAAGCCAGTCTTTTACCGACTTCAGCATTGGAACGTCGTTTCCGAGAAGCAGTATGTCATCGACATACAGAATAAGAAATACTATCTTGCTCCCACTAGTTTTCTTATACACGCATTGTTCTTCTTCGTTTCTGATGAAGTCAAATTGCTTGATCGCTTCATCAAAACGAAGATTCCAGCTCCTCGATGCTTGCTTCAATCCATAAATGGATTTATGAAGCTTGCATACTTTCCCAGCATTCTTTGGATCTATGTAACCGTCAGGTTGTGTCATATACATATCCTCTTCCAGAATACCATTCAGGAAGGCGGTTTTCACGTCCATCTGCCAAATTTCATAATCATGAAAAGCTGCAGTTGCTAGTAGAATCCGAATAGATTTCATCATAGCCACTGGGGAATAGGTTTCATCATAATCCACACCGTGAACTTGTCTGAAACCTTTTGCCACCAATCTGGCTTTATAAATCTGGACATTTCCATCCACGTCAATCTTCTTCTTGAAGATCCATTTGCACTCGATGGCTTTTACACCAGCGGGTAAGTCAACCAACGAAAACACTTGGTTGACCGACATGGAGTCCATTTCGGAATCAGTGGCCTTACGCCACTTAGAGGAATCTGGGCCCATCATGGCTTGATTGAAGTTCGATGGTTCATCACCATCAATGATCAGAAGATCATGACAGTTAGTCACGAGGAATCCTTGATATCTCTCGGGTTCGTGACGGATCCTCCCGGATCTTCGAACTTCAGGTACTACAGGTTCAGGCTCTACAATTTCTTGTAGGTCCTCCTGCTGCTCTTCCTCATTAGGTTGAGCAGTATCCTGTTCATCTTGAATTTCTTCAAGCAGTACCTTACTCCCACTGTCTTTCTTAGAGAGAAACTCCCTCTCAAGAAAGCTACAATCCCGGGCAACAAAGATCTTGTTCTCGGATCGTAGATAGAAGTAATAAGCCTTGGTTTCCTTTGGATAACCAATGAAGTAGCATTTATCAGACTTTGGTGTAAGCTTGTCAGAGATCAATCTCTTGACATAGGCTTCACAACCCCAAATTCTTAGATAAGACAGCACTGGAGCTACTCCAGTCCATAATTCATATGGTGTCTTTGCTACTACTTTTGATGGCGCTCTATTTAGAGTGAACACTGCTGTTAGCAGAGCATATCCCCAAAGGGATATTGGAAGGTCTGTGTGACTCATCATAGACCGAACCATATCCAACAAGGTCCGATTTCTCCTCTCAGACACACCATTCCATTGAGGTGTTCCAGGAGGAGTGAGTTGGGACACGATCCCACACTCTCTTAGATGATCACTGAATTCTTGGCTTAAGTATTCTCCTCCTCGGTCGGACCGAAGAGCCTTAATGCTTTTGCCAAGTTGGTTCTGTACTTCATTTTGGAATTCTCTGAACTTCTCAAAAGTTTCAGACTTATGTTTCATTAAATAAACATATCCATACCTACTGAAATCATCAGTGAAGGTAATGAAGTACTGATAGTTTCCTCTTGCATTTGTGGACATTGGGCCACACACATCAGTGTGTATCAGGCCCAATAAGTCACTGGCCTTCTCGTTAGGTTTATTAAAGGGGGCCCGTGTCATTTTGCCCATCATGCAGGATTCGCATTTCTCACATGACTCAAAGTCAAATGAGCCAAGAAGTCCATTCGAATGGAGCCTCTTGATGCGTTTCTCGCTGATGTGCCCTAAACGACAATGCCATAGAAACGTTCGGTTCTCCTCATTAGGTTTGAACCGTTTGGTATCAATGTTATAAATTGGCGCGGATTGATCAAGTATGTAAAGCCCATTCGTAAGAGGGGCACAACCATAGAACAAATTGTTGCGATTGAAGGAACATAATTTATTCTTAACTGAAAAATCATAACCTTCCAAATCCAACAAAGAAATTGAAATAATATTTCTGCTTATCGCAGGTACAAAATAACAATTATTGAGTTCTAAAATCAATTCCGAAGGTAAAGACAACAAGTATGTGCCTACAGCTAGTGCAGGAACTTTCGCTCCATTCCCAACTCGTAGCTCCACTTGTCCTTGCTTCAGCCTCCTACTGTTGCTGAGTGCCTGCATATTAGTACAAATATGAGCCCCACAACCAGTATCCATAACCCATGAGGTATTATCAGAAGTAGTTGTATTAACTTCTATAACAAAAATACCTGATGAAGAAGTCTCGAGAGTCTTCTTCTTCAATTCCTTTAGACCTTCTTGGAATTTCTTACATTCTCTCCTCTAATGCCCTGGTTCTTTACAGAACCTGCAGATGTCAGTAGGCCCAGCCTTGGATTTGGGCTTGGGCTTTGGCGTGTCCTTGTCCGAGACTTGGACAGCCTTAGCCTTTCCCTTATCCAAGCAGAGGATTTCTTAAAGCCCTTGCCCTTTTGCACCATAAGCACATTGGGGTCCTTGGCGGTTTTCCTCAAGTTGGGCTCTGCAGTCTTGAGCATTCCGTGAAGCTTAGGCAATGTCTTACTCAAGTCATGCATATTGAAGTTCAGGATGAACTGATCATAGCTTGCAGGTAAAAACTGCAGAACGATGTCGCAGGCAAGTTCCTGGCTGATAGGGCAGTCGAGTTTCTGAAGATGATCGAGGTAACCCATCATCTTCAAGACATGAGGACTCACTGCCGCATTTGCAGCCAACTTACAGTCTAAGAGGTTCTTAACTGTCTGAAACCTTTCAGTCCTTGCTTGCTCCTGAAAAAGTGATTTCAGGCTTGCCATTATCTCGATGGGTGACAATACACTCTCGAACTGCATTTGCAGCTCAGCAGTCATTGTCGCCAACATCAGGCAATAGACATCATTTTCATCTAACGAATGCTTTTCCCAAGCATTATGCAGAGTCCTGGCGGCATTGGCAGGAGGCCTCTCGGGGAGGGGATCACGAAGGACATAATCCTTCTTCTCCTGCTTGAGGACCAGCCTCAAGTTCCTTGACCACGTCAGGAAGTTCGTTCCAGTCAGCTTCTCCTTCTCGAGAACAGACCGGATTGAGAATGTGTTTTGTGTGCTTGTAGTAGTCATAGCTGAAATATAAGATAAAAAGGTTATTAGTTAATATGTTCAATATGATTAATCTTGTATTATTATTAATATGATTAATCACGCATTATATTCAATAACATCAGTTACCCTCAATGGAATATAATGATTCCAAGATCCATATATAACTAAGATTAAAGTGGGCCACTGGCCGTCACCCAACCTTAGCTTATATCGGTAAGCCCTATATCGGCTAATTATATCCGTGATATAACTCTTGGTTGTGAATCTGGGCCCGAGGCCCAATCCACTCTGATGTCTCAAGGCTCGGGACTCCCGATGGCCTAGTCAAGAAAACCAGACTATACAGTCATGCAATCACTAATGTCTGGGACTCCCAATGACATTTATGAATCACAAACCGTCTTACCCACGCAAAAGTAGACACCCTCACACTGTAAGGCCATGAGTACAATTGAATGGGCTTCGACAGCTGACATAGCCTGGACAAGACATCCAACGCTTGATATTATTTGAGGTTTGTAGGTTTATTAAAATTTCATCCCAAAATAGAAGATTACTATTTTGGGAAACTTTCCTTTTTGGGAAACCTACTAATTTTGGAAACTTTCTAAAATTGGAAATTTCCTAAAATCCAAAACATGCAAATCTAGAAACTTCTATTTTAAGAAACTTTCTAATTTCAAAATTTGGAAACTTATTAATTTTAAAAATCGATTTTACAATTTTATAAAATAAATTTTAAAATTAATTCTGAAGAAAAGACTCAAATAATTGGCCCAATTGTTTTAACTTCTTGGCCCGAGGCCCAAGAATTGGTCCATGTCCAAGACATAACCCAATTGTCCAATTAAATGACATAACCGGTCTGGTTCATTAAAATTGGTTTAACCAAAATTAATTACTACGATGACCACAATTGTCAACCGGTTATTTACTAAACCGGATTTTCTCAATTTATTTGGTCCAACCAAATCAAATTAGAAAATCACTGGTTTAGGCACAAAATCCAATTTTTTCGACTTTGGATTTCTTATCCCGGTTTAACCAGAACTTAATAAATTTATTAAGTCTGTTTATTAAACCGTGACGATTAATTTTTAATCAGTTTTAAACCGAACCATTAACCGAACCGAACCGATTGGTCACGAACCGATCACGGTCGTGACCTAGCTTTGCGATCGAGAAACGATCGTCCAGCCGCAAGCCATCATGCTTCCGCGGCGGGTCGATGGTCGGGACGGGATGGGACGGTCGGACCGTGTGATCGGGACGAGACAGCCGGGCCATCTCTCGCGATCGGACGGGATAGCTCGAGACGCGGGACGGTGCTTCACGCGATCGCCGAGCAATCGGGACAGCCGGACCGTGCGTCGGGACGAGACGCGAGCGTGTGTTGATCCAAGCGATCGATCGATCCTTGCGATCGGTTCACCGCGTGTCACGTCTTTGATCGTGTCGTCGACACAAGCCGATCCAAGATCGGTTTGTTCATCCAACGATCCGGACGTGTGATCCGAAACTGATCAACACTCCGACGCATACCAATTCATATAGATTGGATCATGCGATTTCTTGTTTGTTTAGGTTTTAATTATTTGTTTCTTAAGTGTTTTTCCTTATCAGTAGATTGATTCAAAAACACCTCTTTAAACAATCCTAAACATGATTCTAAACAAGAAAAACCACAGAACCAATGGCTTTGATACCACTGTTGAATCGTTTAGTGTCTCCTGATTCAATTCTCAGATTGATTCATCCTACTAAACATGCAGATCTAGGTTCTCTTGAATAGAAACATAATAGATCTCACATGTTACCTTGTTTTGCAGCGGAATGGGAGGTAAGGGTCAGAGATCAGCAGAACCACCAAGAGGTTGTTCCTCCAAAGGCTCACACACGCACACTCGGGAAATTGGCTGCTAGACCAGCTGAGAGAGGAGGCGCAGAGAGAGAGTAGGGAGGCGCAGATATGCTGAGAAAATTAGAGAGCTAGGTCTGATTTTAGTCATTAAAATCCCTTCTAGTTCTCATGGGCTTTTGGGCCCAATTCTCAGTTCTGATTAAATCCCTTGGATTTAATCAGGCCCTTTAGTCTCTCTAAGTACAGTAAATGCCTAGCACTTTTACCGTACTTCTGCTAAACCGTTCCTTCGTATTTTCCCGTTAGCTTAGGCGTGTGACCCATATGGGATCATATAATAAAGGCAATAAGTCCAAGACTTATAGATCATGAGCGGACTCTAGCAAGCCATCATGACCCCCAGTATTATATGACTTATGTCTGATCATTGACATACTCTTACTTTCTAGAGACAGTACCGAGATTACTGGACACAATTCCAACATACTCCAGTATTGGCTTTGCCTATAGACGGTGAGCCTTATGTGGTTTATACTGATGCATCAAGAGTTGGGCTTGGATGCGTTCTGATGCAGCAAGGCAAGGTGATCGCCTATGCATCAAGACAGTTAAGGAAGCATGAAGGAAACTATCCGACTCATGACTTAGAGATGGCCGCGGTTGTTTTTGCCCTTAAGATTTGGCGGTCTTATCTCTATGGTGCAAAGGTCCAAGTCTTCACGGATCATAAGAGTTTGAAGTACATCTTCACACAGCCGGAATTGAACTTAAGACAGAGAAGATGGATGGAGACAGTGGCCGATTATGATTTGGATATTGCCTATCATCCGAGAAAGGCAAATACAGTGGTTGATGCTTTGAGCAGGAAGCGAGTGGCTTCGGATTCAGAGAAAGACATGGACGGATTAGTCAGTATGATCAGTACATTGCGTCTGACTGCCTTGACTGATGAAGTGGAACCGTTGGGTCTAAGTACAGCAGATCAAGCAGATTTGTTGACCAGAGTGCGGTTAGCTTAACAGAAAGATCAGGATTTGATCGATGAGGCAGCAAAGGAAAAGACTGAGTATTAGAAATCAATAAAAAAGGGACGATTTTGGTAAACGGCCGAGTTTGTGTTCCAAAGGATCAAGAGTTACGGGATGAAATCCTTAAGGAAGCACATCAGTCAAGATTCTCGATACATCATGGAACAACTATGATGTATCGTGATCTGAAGCGGTATTATCATTGGGTTGGAATGAAGCGTGATGTTGCTAAGTGGGTTGCGGGATGCCCTGAAGGGAATTTCTAGCAGTTCTAATCAGGATTAGCAACCCTAGGTATAAATTCCAAGCCTAGGATCTAAGGTTCGTATAATTGAATCTGCCAGATCTCGAGATTACCTGGTGATTTGCAGCGGAAGTTTTTGCAAGTAATCTAGGCTCTTCTACATCCTTTGATTCCTGTCTCGCGCCTTGCTGCATAGCACAATATTGTCAACGATTTGAGGATTTGGGAGCAGGGATTTTACTGGGTAATCTGTGGAGAGAGAAGGAAAGGGAATCTGGTATTATCGAAGGTTAAGATGGAGTTGGAGAGAGAAGACGACAATCATCTGAGAGAGAGACTAAGGCCGGCTGCCGTGACAGAAAACGATGAAATGATAATTACGCAGACCCGTAGCACAATATGTACGATTGAAAAGGAGTTGAAGACAATTGAATGCAGGTCATACGTTTCGCTTCGGCGATCGATCAATCCATGGGATTTTAGGAACTTGACGAATCAATTGTTGTAACGGTGTGACTCCATGGATGGTGTGTCGTTAGTGGAGTATTATTGTCTCCAAAGACCCTACCCACTCAGAAAAAATCTCGTATGCACCTCGATTTTTTAGACTTTTTATTAACTTTTTCTTTAATCGAGAACTTGCGAATTTACCAAAAGACCTTATGATTTTCGTTTAATTACATGGTAAACCAAACAGTTTATCCAACCTAACCACAATCAGATTTTGAACCGTAAACGAACCAAGGAAATCAAAAAATCGGTGGTTCACCCGATTTACCCGGATCGGATAACCAACAAATCGGATAACCCGCTCAACTCAAACATATTAGAAATTACGATTTTAACCTTACCGAACACAAAGAGGAAAAAATAACTCTAAAGTGACACCGATGGAATTCGAACTCTGGTGGCTATATGAAATAAAAACAGCCACTGCTCTATCGTGGTATACTATTAATCTTCTCAAGATATATTGCATATAAAGTGATTTGGGGAAAAGAGATCAATTCAAAACAAATCTATTTTTTCGGGGGAAAAATCAAAAACACTAAAGAACTTTCCGTTTTTATTTAAATTTTTAAAAATAACGCGGATATATTAATATCTGAGTAAAACTATTGATGTAAAACTGGTAAAACTCTGTAAAACTATTAATGTAAAACTGGTAAAACTGAGTAAAACTATTGATGCAAACCCCTTTAAAATACACCACTTTAATTTCTTTTGCCCAAACTATACACCTTTTATTTTTGTTGCCTTAAAAAACCCCAAACTATTAATAAAAAGTTAACTCACTAAACGGAATTAATAAAACGTTGTTAACTCTCTAATCCTGATTACCGTTATTGCTTAGGAGATGACCATTTTATCCTTGTTTTACGACTTATTAAATCCACTCCTAATCTGAAAACCCTAATTTCATCTTCTTCTTCCTCTCTCTGTTACTCACTGCCATCAATGGAGAGGACTCTAAGTGAAACTTCTGATGCAAGTTCGTTCTATCAAAGCTGCGCCCAGATTGAAGGTCCACTTTGTCACTGCAGCAGACAAACAACTCTGGCCAAATCATGGACTGACGACAATCCGGGAAGGAGGTTCTTCAAATGCGAAATCCATGGATTCTTCGTATGGGCTGATAAGGAAAAACCCCCATGGATGGCAGAAGGTGAGCTTGATAGAAGCCAGGGAGCAGATTCGTCGTCAGAAAGAAGAAATCAAAGAGCTCAAGGACTCTATGAGAATCGTAAATCAAGGTAACGAATCGACCTTGGTGAATTCTGATTTGTGGAAGAAACACAATGTGGAGAGGAACAAGCTCCAGACATAACTATTGGCTTCGAAGGAGAGGGAAAAAATGTTGCGCCAGTTTGTTCTTGTCTCTTGGGGTGGATTCATGGCAGTCACTGGTCTGATTATCAAAATGTTGAAGAACTAGTGAAAAGTGTTGTTGCTTGTATTTCATGTTCTTGTTGTTTGGTTAGTTAGATGTTTGGTTTGTAAGAAAACAAGTTAAGATTCTGTCTTTTGTTTGAATTGAGACTCATTTCAGTAAGAGAACTTGCAAAATTGGGTTTAAACACACCAAAATAGCCATACTAGTACTTATAAACGTATAGAGCATTGTAAAAACTCTTAGTCACACCAAAACATCAATCCAAATTCTTCATAATCACACCAAAATGAGCATTCCTAAAATGTTTTGCCCATGCCGAAATACCATTCCTAGACCAATCATAACAACTGAAAAAACATTCTCTAAAAATTTTAAAAAATTTGGTCAATTATGTATTTTTCCGCCAGATATTTGGACAATTCTAAATTTTCCCGCTCTAGAAAAAACACATAGTTTTACAAGAGTTTGTAGTTGTACAAAATTTCTCAATAGTTGTATTTTGGCTCTTTTCAATATAATCGGTTGTACTGGAACTTTAAATTTTGTTTTATAGTTTTACAGTAGATTTTACTCAATTAATCTATTAATCTAATGCTTCTGCATAATAATATGTTACAACCCTTATTTTTTGTAAATTTATCCTCCTTACTTGTCCGTTATTACAAAAAAGATCTTGCAAGTATATGAACATTGTTTGTGGAATTACTTGATTGAGTGATTCCCAATCTAATTTTGTATAATATCACCCATTGACCATGGTTACGATGAAAGTGATCGTACAAGTTCAAATATCATATAGCTATATGTTAAATAATTTCACTAATGATAATTATTAGAATTACGATAATAACTTAGTTTTACACAGTTTTACCAGTTTTACACATCTTTCGCAGTTCTACACAGTTTTACATGTTTTACATGTTGACAGTGTTCTAAAAAGCGGTCTAGGCGGCCGCCTAGCCCCCGCCTAGGCGCTAGGCGGTTTTGACCGTGCCGACTTTCTTCTAGGCGTTAAAATTAGGCGTTTATGTTATTAAGCAGATTTAAACGGTTTTAGGCGGGGTTAGGCGGTTCTAGGCGGTCCTAGGCGGGTTTAGGCGGTCTTAGGCGGCTATACACAATCTTTAACCAATTATCATATGATTTTTAATTTTCATGTTTGTTTCGATGTAATTTTAAATTTTTATTACATATAACTAAATTTATAAATTCTTATTTTATAAATTAATGGTTATCAATAAAAAAATGTTGTAAATTTAACAAATTTGATAGCAAATGCCATATGCTGATAAATTTAACTAATATTTTTTTGTTATTTCGATGTACTTTGAGTTTTAAATCTATGTTTAAGACTAAGAATATTTGAATTATATGATATATATTATATAATATATCTAATATATATCGTTTTCTTTTATAAACGCATATACCGCCTAAAATCGCTTAGACCCCGACTAGGCGTTCTAGGCGCTAGGCGGTGGGTCGACGCCCGACTAGCGCCTAGCGCTTTTTTGAACATTGCCTGTTGTACACAGTTTTACCCACAGTTTTACCAACAGTTTTACGCAGTTTTATGCAGTTTTGCGCAGTTTTACGCAGTTTTACCAACAGTTTTACCGAATTCGATTTTCTTGGAAAATGATGGAGACATAGCCGAAAAATTAAAAAACAAAAAAAGAGTCCTACATAGCCAAGAAATTAAAAAAAAAAATAGAGTATGAGAAAATAAATTAATGGAGATAAGGAACATATTGATTCATGTAGAAGAACTTCATGCACCGTTTGTACATGAAGCAATCCAGACAGTCGATTTCCATATCCAGAAGATGACAAGATGCAGGGGGCCTTCGGTTCCGCAATGTTTGCATATAAACTGATATACCATGGATTTTAGGGATTTTAACCATGGTATATATCTTATTTATCGAGTCTTAAGTTATGTTTTGGAGTCTTTTTAGTATGTTTACAGGTTTAGACACGTTTGGAGCGGAATTGGAGATTATGGAGCATTTTGGAGCATTTTGGAGTATTGACCCGACAGATAGAGTTCACTGTCGATATTTGATACCTGTGTCGATCGATGCACCTTTGGCATCGATCGATGCAGACGCGTTATGGGCTTCTCTCGGCGGTTTAATGAGAAGAATATGGAAATTGTACAAAAGCCCAGAAGTTCCTTATAATTACAAAGAAGCCCCAGCCGACTTTAGACCATTATATTAGGGTTTTTAAGCCATTGTTTAGGCTACGCTTTACTTACACTTTTCTTAAGTCTTATTTTATTTTCAGAGAGAGTTAGGGGCTGATCTTGCTCTTGAAAGAGAGAGGATTTTGAACCCCAGTTCTTTATTCTATTATATGCTATTTGGTTTTCTATTCATGATGTTTTTTGTTTCGATGATCATGTCTGAGTAGATTACATGTTAAGTTTAGGGTTTCTCATTAGGAATTTCATGGAATTATAGGTTGATCGATATGTTAGGGATTCATACTTGCTAGTTCTTCGTCTAGGGTTGTTTTAATGCTTAATCTGAAGTAGCTATCCAGATTTATGATGTTAGGTTGATTGATGCAACGACAATTGGTTAATTAGCTAGAAAGAACCTAGATGAGCAATTTGATCTACTCGCAAAGGAATTTGGTTTAGGAGAATTGTGAACATATCAAACTTGGAATTAAAGCTGGCTTAATCTGTTAGTAATTGCAAAGAAATTTGGATTGCTGCACTTAGACTTAGAGAATTCTCGCAACGACAGTTGGTTAATTTTATATCTGTGATTGAGTTCTAGAATATCTCTTAATTATATCCCGATTGATTGATTGCATGTGTTCCTGATTTCCTGAGAACTCCCTAGACTTAACGCATTGCTTCCTTGCTCACAACTCGCTTTGTTTACTTTCTGCTGTCTGATTTACTGCTTTCTCATCATATTTGCTTTCTCCTAGTTTAATCTTTTCTGTTCTTAATCTATCGTTGACCGGAGTCCCTGTGGATTCGATACCCTAAGTACTACAACTACATCACTGTGCACTTGCAGTTAGTATAGGGATTAAAACTCGACCTATCATAAACCGGTTTCTTCACGACATTGATTTCATGCAGTATCCTCCTCAAGTTCTTGCAAACGCGGGCCACCAAATCCTCCTCATCTTCCCACCAGTCACGAAAAGCAACTTCCTCAAGTTGACCTTCTAGAGGATCGTCGTGGAGGAAGCGCAGAACACCCCATAGGTAAGCAGCTTCCAGAATCTCATCCTCGCCCTCTCCAATGGCGGCATTGTTAAAATATAACAATCCGTTTTGCACATCACCCTCTTGGAAGTATGAGAGGATACCTGATGTAAAACCGGTAAAACTGAGTAACACTACTGATGTAAAACCGATAAAACTGATTAAAATGGTAAAGCAAAACTATTGAGGATACCTTGCACGAAGTTAGCCGCGCAATTACCATTGTTGAGGCATGTGTTCAGAAAATCCATGTGCTCATACGCTCTGAGAGGATTCTGTTGGATCGCCTAGGATCTAGGGTTCGTTATATTGAATTTACCAACCTCGTTCTTACCTTGTCTGGCAGCAGAATGATTGGTGAACGAGATCTAGCGACTCAGATGCTTCGCCTCTACCAGATACACACGCACACAAGCTGGAAACCGGGATGCTAATGCCGGATCTTTGGGATCTCTGAGTTCTAGTGTTTCTGCTTTTCTGTCAAAGAAAAACTTGACGGCTGCCGTTCCAGGTCGAAACTATATCATTATATAATGACCTGGAATGACTTAAACCGAACCATAATTAATCAGATTCGTTTAAGTCATAAAACCGAAACTCAGTTTCGGAATCGACCCTGTGTCGATCGACACACATACTGTGTCGATCGACACACCACCCGAAACTCATTATTGATGTGTATCCAATACGCATCCATACGATCATTACTATAATGATCATGTCCATATTTAACGCTTCCAGTTTGCTTAGGTGTGTGACCCTATATGATCATATAATACTGGTAGTAAGTCCACAACTTACAGATTGCAAGAGGCTTCTAGCAAAACATTGCAACCGCCCAGTATTATACGAATGTCTGATCTCGACACACAACTATCATCAGGAGTGAGTACAAGTGTGATTTCAGGACACTATCCCAACAATCTCCCACTTGTACTGGAATTATCAATTCCTATAATCCTTTTGTCTCTATATCTCGATTTGGCATAAGGCAAGATTAGTGTCATCCTTATTAAGCCAATATCGTGTTTATCGAACTCCTGATCTTATACTGAACAATCCAAACAACTGAACTACAGTTCGTTTGAGTGCGGCCACACATTTTCTCAGTACAAAATCTTCGATAGGCCCTGAGATATTTGTCTCCCGTTATACAGGAGGGACAAATTCCATCTTGTTCCATCCCTGTTTCAACACACACTTCATGATATACCTGAACAGTGCCGTTATAGTCGCCAGTTACGGGTTGACCTTTGACAAGGTCAAAGTGTACCAATTCATATGCAGGAAAGCATGATGAACTCAGGTCTAAGGACTATACTCTATAGTTGTAATGAGAACCTCTCATGACACAGATATAACTATCCTGGAGACTTCTCATTAGCGGGTCAATGTCCGATCATATGTTCATCAACATATATCTATGTGACTGACTGTGATAATCATATCATTGACTCCATGAAACTTAGTCAACAGTCACCTCACAATCTAGTCTCTCGCGGTTGTCATTGTCCCACTTTGACAACCTCGACTAGGGACACATAATAATTTATGTCATCAATAACTTATAGGGTTTCATGATCAAGTCCTCAACTTGATGACCGATAATATGGCATAAACTTATTTTGGGACCATTATTTAGATCACAATAAATAATACTGAAATCAGGTTTCATTAAACATATCTAAAAGTATGTTCACAAGAGCATCTTATTATAACTAAAATAAAACTAAAACTCCCACTAGAATCAAGATTACATCTTAAGATCTCTAATGCCTACAGCAGTCGTATGACTCTCATGCTTAGGCCTTGGGAGTGACTTAGTCAGAGGATCAGCGACATTCTCGTCCGTCGGAACTCGGATGATCTTCACATCACCTCTATTGACGATATCACGAATCAGGTGATACCTCCTCTCTACGTGTTTGAACTTCTGGTGTGACCTGGGTTCTTTCGCCTGAGCAATGGCTCTACTGTTATCACAAAACCAAGCCACTGGCTCCAAGATACTAGGAACCACAACAAGTTCAGTCATGAACTTCTTGATCCAAACAGCTTCCTTTGCCGCTTCTGAAGCAGCAACATATTCAGCTTCCGTCGTGGAATCAGCTACGGTATTCTGCTTAGAGCTCTTCCAGCTCACTGCACCGCCATTTAGACAGGAGACATATCCAGACTGTGATCGGAAATCGTCTCTGTCTGTCTGAAAACTCGCATCGGTGAATCCATTCACCACAAGTTCTTCACTTCCTCCATACACCAGGAACTTATCCTTAGTATGTCTCAAATACTTGAGAATATTCTTGACAGCTGTCCAGTGAACTTCACCTGGATCAGATTGGTATCTACTCGTCATGCTTAACGCGTAAGCTACATCTGGACGAGTGCAGAGCATGGCATACATGATAGATCATATTGCAGAAGCATAAGGAATCCTATTCATGCGCTCCCGCTCAGCATGTGTCGCCGGACACTGCTTCTTGCTGAGACTAATGCCATGAGACATTGGTATGAAGCCCTTCTTGGAATCTTGCATCTTGAATCTGTGCAACACCTTATCAATATAAGTGTCCTGGCACAATCCAATCAGCCTGTTCGCTATATCTCTGTAGATTCTGATTCCAAGGATGTACGCGGCTTCTCCCATATCTTTCATGGAAAAACAACTTCCGAGCCAAGTCTTAACAGACTGAAGCAACGGAACGTCATTACCGAGAAGGAGTATGTCATCGACATACAGTACAAGAAACGCAATTCTGCTCCCACTATTCTTCTTGTATACACATGGTTCTTCCTCGTTCTTGATGAAACCAAATTGTTTTACTGCTTCATCAAAACGAAGATTCCAACTCCGTGATGCTTGCTTCAATCCATAAATGGATTTATGAAGCTTGCATACCTTCCTAGCACTCTTAGGATCTACAAAACCTTCAGGTTGTGTCATATACACATCCTCTTCCAGAATACCATTCAGGAAGGCGGTTTTGACATCCATCTGCCAAATCTCATAATCATAATAAGCGGCAGTTGCAAGAAGAATCCGAATGGATTTAAGCATAGCCACATGGAAATAGGTTTCATCATAGTCAATACCATGAATTTGCGTGAAACCTTTAGCCACCAACCTCGCTTTGTAAATTTGCACATTGCCATCCACGTCAATTTTCTTCTTGAAAATCCATTTACACTCAATGGCTTTTGCACCATTAGGTAAATCGACCAAGGACCATACTTGGTTTTCTGACATGGATCCTATTTCGGATTTAGAGGCTCCAAGCCACTTTTCGGAGTCCGGGCCCATCATTGCTTCCGCGAAGTTTGCAGGTTCGTCACTATCAATGATCATCAGATCATTGGAATTAGTCACGAGAAATCCATAGTATATCTCGGGTTCGTGACGGATCCTTCCGGATCTGCGAACTTCAGGCTCCACAGGTGCCGGTTCCACAGAACTTTGTGGATCCAATTGCTGCTCTTCCTCAGCAGGTTGACCAGCTTCCTGTGCATCTTGAATTTCTTCGAGATGTACTTTACTCCCACTGTTTTTCTTAGAAAGAAATTCTCTCTCAAGAAAAGAACAGTCCCGAGCAACAAATACTTTGTTCTCAAATTGGTTGTAAAAGTAGTATGCCTTGGTTTCCCTAGGATAACCAACGAAGTAACATTTATCTGATTTGGGTGCGAGCTTGTCAGAGATTAAACGTTTGACATAAGCCTCACAACCCCAAATCTTCAGGAAAGACAGACTAGGAATGTTCCTAGTCCACAATTCATGTAGTGTCTTTTCCACTGATTTAGATGGCACCCTATTTAGTGTAAATGCAGACGTTTCTAGAGCGTATCCCCAAAAGGATAATGGAAGATTTGAATGACTCATCATAGACCGAACCATATCCAATAAGGTTCGATTCCTACTCTCTGACACTCCATTACATTGGGGTGTTCCAGGAGGAGTGAGTTGTGAAATAATTCCACACTCGCTCAGATAGTCACTGAACTCTTGGCTTAAGTATTCTCCTCTGCGATCCGACCGCAGAACTTTGATACTTTTGCCAAGTTGGTTCTGTACTTCGTTCTTGAATTCCTTGAATCTATCAAAGTATTTTGACTTGTGTCTCATCAAATAGACGTAGTCATACCTACTGAAATCATCAGTAAAGGTAATGAAGTACTTGTAATTTCCTCTGGCAACAGTGCTCATCGGTCCACATACATCAGTATGAACAAGGCCCAATAAGTCACTGGCCCTTTCATTTGGTTTGTTGAAAGGGGCCCTAGCCATTTTGCCCATCAACCAAGATTCGCATTTCTCACATGATTCAAAATCAAATGAGCCCAGAAGCCCACTACGATGGAGTTTCTGAATGCGTTTCTCATTGATATGGCCCAAACAACAATGCCATAAGAAAGTCGGGTTTTCGTCACTTGACTTAAACCGCTTTGTATATGTTAAAGACAGGCATTTCTTGGTTTAAGACATATAACCCATTATCTAATGGGCGCTACCATAAACCGTACCATCACGATTAAAAGAACAAACTTTATTCTTAACAGCAAAATTAAAACCTTCCAAATCCAAAACGGAAACTGAAATTATGTTTCTGCTAATCGCAGGTACAAAGTAGCAATTATTCAAAGCTAAAACCATGCCCGAAGGTAAAGACAAATCATAGGTGCCTACGGCCAGTGCAGCAACCTTAGCTCCATTCCCGACCCGTAGCTCCACTTGTCCTTTCTTCAGCATTCTACTGTTTCTTAGCGCCTGCATATTAGTACAAATATGAGCACCGCAGCCGGTATCCAATACCCACGAAGTAGAACTAGAAGACATAACATTAAGTTCGATAACATAAATACCTGAGTCAGACGCATCATACGTCTTCTTCAGCTTCTTGTAATCTTCCATGAACTTCTTGCAGTCTCTCTTCCAATGCCTTAACTGCTTGCAGTAGTTGCATTTGTCCTCAGGAGAAGGCCCGGATTTGGGCTTTGGCTTGGGCTTGTCCTGACTCTCGGTCTGGACAACTTGGGCCTTTCCCTTATCCTTCTTAGGTTTCTTAAACCTTTTACCCCCTTGTACCATCAGTACACTGGGATTTGCCTTCTTGAGATTCGGCTCTACTGTCTTCAGCATGCCGTGCAACTCATTCAATGTCTTAGTCATGTTTTGCATGTTGTAGTTCATTATGAACTGATCAAAACACGACGGCAAATACTGCAGAATCATGTCAGTGGCTAGCTCCTGGCTAATAGCACAGTCCAGTTTCCCCAGGTTATCAATGTAACCCATCATTTTAAGGACATGAGGACTTACTGGACTGTCCTTAGCTAGCTTACAATCCATGAGAGATTTAACCGTCTGGTATCTCTCTGTGCGAGCTTGCTCCTGAAACAAAGCTTTCAGGCTGTTAATCATCTCAATGGGTGACATCACGTTCTCATATTGCTTCTGCAGCTCAGAGTTCATAGTCACCAGCATTAGACAATTAACGTCTTTGACATCAGCTGAATGCTTATCCCAAGCATTCTTTTCTGTCTGGGGGGCATTGGAACGTGGCCTCTCGGGGAGAACTCTTTCAAGGACATATTCCTTGTTCTCCTGCCTGAGAACTATTCTCAGGTTCCGATACCATTCCAAGAAATTAGATCCATTTAACTTGTCCTTCTCAAGGACGGATCTCAGCGAGAAAGTGTTGATGTGAGTTGAGACAGACATAGCTGTAATTAAGAGAGGTAGAGATTTTAGTGATGATGCTCAAGGAAATGTGTAATCTTATTTAATAAGAAAACTCGCATTGTATTCAAAAAACTATGTTTCCTCAGATGAATACAACGAACCAAGATCCTCAGATCACCAAAATTTGAGTGGGCGACTCACCATCATCCAAACTTTAGTTATCTAGGTAAGCAAATCATTGTTAATTGTACCCAGTACAATTCTTGGTCGCAGATGAGACAATCCATGTCTAATCCACTCTGATGTCTCTGGACCCAGAACTTCTGATGGCCCAGTCAAGTAAACCAATCTCTTTCTGTCTTGTGATCATTGACAGTCGCACTGCAAGTCTATCAATGATCACCTGCCTTACTCATGTTGTTGTGGATACCAAGGACTCCAAGGCTATCCAACAACGAAACGAGTCTTGACAGTAGACAAGATCGGGCAAGTCATCAAGATTACTTGATATTTAGTTGAGAAAAGGAACTAGTTAATCTTGATGTATATCCAATATACATCCAAGAAGTTATTAAATTAATCAAAACATTCAGTTTTATTAAGTTTAGGTTCATTTAGAACTTTAGGACTAAATTTGGTCTGGTATATACAAATTTGAGGTCCAACCATCAAATTTGTGAATGGTGTGTCGATCGATGCCAACCATTGGCATCGGTCGACACAATCCAATTTAAACCGGTCTTCGATAACCGGTCAAACCGGATCAAATTTCCTTAACCGATTCAATCTAATTGAACCGGTCCGGTTTAATGGTCCATGTCGATCGTCACATAACACTGTGTCGATCGACATTACCAAACCAGAACTAAATTGGTTAATTAAGATTAACCGAGCGAGATAACCGGTTCAATCCAATTGAACCGATCTATCCATTCGCATAGTCTGTGTCGACCAACACATGGCGATCTCCAAGACCGAGTGAGCGTCTTCGCGGTGTGTTGACCGACACAAGATTAGTGTCGATCGACACTATGCGATAAACCTCAAATTCTTTTACGAGTTTTCGCGGTGTGTCGACCGACACAAGATTAGTGTCGATCGACACCATGCGACAAACCCTAAAATTATTTACGTGTATTCTCCCTGTGTCGACCGACACACGCTTTGTGTCGATCGACACTCTGCGAAAGCACAGACATCGAATTTTCAACAGAAGCTTTAATCCGAGATTAACAACATGAAAAAGCGATTTAACAAGCATCAATCCAATCAATTACATCAGTATTCGATTTAAATGCTCCAGATTCAATAGACTAAACCCTAACACGCTCTGATACCACTGTTGGATCGCCTAGGATCTAGGGTTCGTTATATTGAATTTACCAACCTCATTCTTACCTTGTCTGGCAGCGGAATGATTGGTGAACGAGATCTAGCAACTCAGATGCTTCGACTCTACCAGATACACACGTACACAAGCTGGAAACCGGGATGCTAGTGCCGGATCTTTGGGATCTCTGAGTTCTGGTGTTTCTGCTTTTCTGTCAGAGAAAAACTTGACGGCTGCCGTTCCAGGTCGAAACTATATCATTTGTAATGACCCGGAATAACTTAAACCGAACCATAATTAATCAGATTCGTTTAAGTCATAAAACCGAAACTCAGTTTCGGAATCGACCCTGTGTCGATCGACACACATACTGTGTCGATCGACACACCACCCGAAACTCATTATTGATGTCTATCCAATACGCATCCAGATCATTACTATAATGATCATGTCCATATTTAACGCTTCCAGTTTGCTTAGGTGTGTGACCCTATAGGATCATATAATACTGGTAGTAAGTCCACAACTTACAGATTGCAAGAGGCTTCTAGCAAAACATTGCAACCGCCCAGTATTTTACGAATGTCTGATCTCGACACACAACTATCATCAGGAGTGAGTACAAGTGTGATTTCAGGACACTATCCCAACAGATTCTTCACCAGGGGTGAGAGAGAGAGAGAACGGAGGACCTCAAGAATCTTGCTGACTTCGTTCATAATTATGCATGTTTTCCTGAGGTTGCAGTAATCGGCGCCGGAATTTTTCTCGGCTTTCTTTAAGATCTTGGAGAGGATTTCGATCGGAAATTGTTGAAGAGAGACAATTGATCTCTTGTTGGCCATGGTGACTCTCTGTTTTTCAAACTTCTCTCTGTTTTTTTAAATGAATTTCTCTATGCTTTTAGAACTTATTTTGTGTGGAAAATGGTTATGAGAGAGACGCGGAACTTATCTGTATTTATAGACCCATAATTTGTTTGGGTAGCGTCCATAAGACGCAGAGATGTGACGGTTCTCCGGCTTCGGAGACCCAATCGATGTGAGTCTCTGTTTTTCGAAGAGACGTAATGATGCTCATCATCTTTCTTGGGTTTGTAGAACGACCCCTTGTCTTCCTTCTTTGTCCCCTGCATTAAACGGAGCATTAAAAATCCTCCGTTTAATGCAGGGGACAAAGAAGGAAGACAAGCCGTCGCACTACAAACCCAAGAAAGATGCACATCATTACAAGTCACTTCGAAAAACAGAGACACATTAAGTTTTACGCAAGTTGTCCTCAGTTATACCGGTTTTACAGAACGATGTTAGTTTTACTAGTTGTACTAATTGTACCATTTATACCGGATTTACTTGTTATACAAAATACACGCCGATTTAACCTCTGGAATGCATGTATACTCAATTGGTAGTCCCAATGGTGACGGAGCACGACGGAGGCGGCGAATTGTGGTCGGAGACGCAACGGCACCGGCGCCGGAGCTAAACGGAAAGCTAAACACGATTTTCCGATTTTGATTTCGTTTTCGTCGCACCCTGCATTAAACCGGATTCAACCCAATCCAAGGAATCCAATAGGATACTATTCAGATAAAGCACTGAAATTGTTTAAACCAATTTTTTGGATAAACCACCGAAATTAGGTATGGTAAAACCGGGGGCACATTCGTCAAATCACAATCATTTAAATGAGAGAGGGGTATCCGTGATTACAAGGGGTAGATGGGATTTGTTTTAGAGTCATAAGGCTACCAGAGATTTTGACCCCGTTAGTGGAGAGGTAGGAGAAACGGCTCCAGGAAGACAGGTGAGACATTAGTGGGCTTTATCAAGGTTAACCTAAACCCTTTTGTTAAAGACCCGTAATACTGGAAGTAAACTGAGTGGTCTGGAGTCGTTAGTTTAAAGCAAAAACAGGCCCATCCTCTAAATAGCATTTATGACACGTGGCACCTCTAATTGGAGAGAAAATCTCTAATAATATAATAGATTAAAATGACTATTTTACTATTATGATTAATTTTACCATTTATTCATATTTTACCTTAAATAAATTTATTTCTTTTAATTGTGTTTTATTTTACTAAATTTGATTTTAACTTCAAGAGAACAAAAGAAAAATCACTTTGTCTTGCTAAAAAAATTCAGAACACCATCTAGGGTAACTCTTTTTCTCCTTGAAGGTCTTCCACACTTAATCAGTTTGAAAGAAATGATCTCTTAGGATTTATTTTAATTCCTCTCTAGGTAATTGATTTCCAACGGTTGAAGTGAACGGCATAAAGTTTTGGTGCTACACGGCAGGCCATGTTTTGGGTGCAGCCGTGTTTATGGTGGATATAGCTGGTGTCCGAATCCTCTACACCGGTGACTATTCCTGTGAAGAAGACCGACATCTAAGAGCTGCTGAGCTTCCCCAATTCTCCCCTGACATATGCATCACTGAATCCACTTTCAGTGTCCAGCTTCATCAACCTCGTCACATCCGTGACAAACGCTTCACTGATGTAATCCATTCAACAGTTGCTCAGGGCGGGCGTGTCCTGATCCCAGCTTTTTTCCTCGGCCGTGCACAGAGAACTTCTCTTGATTTTAGATGAGTCTATCATTCAAAAACAAATCTGCCACTATTGAAAAATAAAACTTTTCTTTTACATCTGGTGGATTGAATTCAAACTGCTGCCACCGCAAACAGTTCGAGACATACAGCGAAAAGAACCTCAACATAGAGGTTATAAGAAATACAACTTAGAAGAGACTTTAAAAATACAACACATTAGAAACTAATCGTGAAATCTGCACCAAACACGTGGGCAGATCGGAAATTGTTACACACATTAGCAAACCAATAGCAGCCTTGTTCCAAGATTTCAGAAACATCCAAAAGGCTCTCCCGAACATACGGGCCTCAAACATTTTTGGAGTTAACCCGACAACAATTCTCGAGATAAAGAGAGCCAATTTCTTTGTTTGTCATTGATAAATTTTTTTCCAAAAGATAGAACTTCCTTCTTGTAGTTGTTTAACAAACACGAGATGAGATCGACAAACCACCTAGAAAACCATAAACAAACTACAATTCTGCACAAAAACACTCGAGAAGATAAACTCTTAAATATCCATTCTCACATATCGAATCATGAGACGGAGAGTCAAAGCTTCATCCTCACATAAGGAGTGATGAGGAGGAGAAACTTAGCCCAAAAAGAGAAACTAAAAACATGGTCTATCAGTCAAAAGCCTCAACATCAACATAGCCGTCAAAGGACCAAAGCAATATTGACAAACAAAACCCTTAGCTAAAGACAAAACTAACAATGGAACCCTTCATACACAAACTAAACCAGTTACTTAAACCACACTTACTAAACCGCTTAACCAACATCTAAAACCACACAAGCTAAAACAGATTCCCCTAACTCTAAACCAGATTACACTTCTACTATTTATTTGTTTTTTAAAGAGATTTCAAGAGGCAACAACTTAGTTAAAAGACATAGACTTCATTTGAAATCTTATATTCAAAATGTTTGGTAAATAAAAATTGTTCAGAAATCGATTGACGGAGAAGGAAAAATATAAAATACTTTATCTCATCTGCGACCCATCTATTGAAACGAGTGTTTGTCTATTTTACTTTTTTCGCTTCACAAAATTTATTGGAGAAGATCTAAATCTTTTGAAGCGAATGTGTAACATACCCATACCGGCCCGTTTTAATTTTTTCTAAAAAATGAATAGGAAAAGCCCAGCCCAATTCCAATTCATTCCAAAACCCTAGGGTTCCCTTTCCTCCTTCTCCTATTTAAAGAGGTGGCCACCCTTAGAAAATGCAGAGAGAAGGGATTTCGGCGAAGCTCTACCTCTCTCCCGTCGCAGCCACCAACTTCCAAGCCCAGATCTGTAGCTCCTCCATCGTTTGATGTCGAAAGTAATCCCGAAACTTCGTTTTCAGATCTGTTTCCTTTCAACCCGAGATCTAAAACCTTCGTATCTTTTTATCTGTGATGAATATGGGATATCCGAGACCACCATCATGTTCCTCTCGACGAGACGAAGCCATAGCCGCCGACCTTGCCTTTATCAGCCTCCGGACGTGCCCGCAATCGCTGAGAAAAGAATCGCCGGTTTCCCACGCGTCGCCGCCGTCCGCCGGGAGCAGCCGCCTGTCGCCGGAGGTCCGCCGCCGCCGACCACCGGAGCCGCTGCCGAGTCAACTCGGCTGGAGACCGAGTCAACTATGTTGTCCGGGTTGGGTCGGTTCGGTTGACCGGGTCGGGTCGTTGACCGGTTCGGTTGACCCAGTTCAATTCGGTTCAATCCGATGCGGTCCGGTTTAATCTGGTTTGACCCAATTCCCAATTTCAATTTCGGTTCGGTCCAATTTCAAATTAATTTCCGGTTTAGGTCGGTTAAGCTGGTTTGAGCTGGGTATTTTCAATTGATCATAACTAGCTCATCCTAAGCCCGATTTAAGCGAATCAAAAGCCTATCTCACTCGATTTCTCGTACTCTTTCCAGATCTGATGTTCGTTCGGGATAAAGGAGCTTCTAAATTACCGTTTTTACCTCTTCTTTGGCTAAGGTGAGGATCATTTCTGACTCCTTGCTTGCCTATTCAATTCCGGACGATAGTCCCTTGTTAATATTATCTTTCCTAGGTAGAATAGGTAGTAAGACGCTTGATGTTATTGATTGTGGAACGTAGAATGCTAGGTTATAGCTTAAAACCGAAAACTTTGATTGTGTGTGATGGATATGAATGATTAGAATTGTGGCATGGCCCCCGAAAGGGTGTTGTGTGGCAGGGGGGCGTACATTGCCGGGGTATGTGTCCCTTGAGAAGTCGTCGGAGGGCATGAGTGTGAAAGCACGAGTGGACGTTAGTATTGCGTGGTGAAGCCTTCGGACCTGTTTGCAAGGTGATATTAGCTTAGGACTTGTGAGTCGTGATTGTGTGGCGTAAGCCTGGACCGCGGGTTCCTTAAATCCGCCCTCACTGGGTAATTGTGTTTGAAACAATTACTCAGGCCTCCTTTCCTTTCCTTGTCCCCGTTTTCTTGCAGGTCAGGATGTGGGATCGATACAGTCATGTGACGTCATTGGTGGCTTTGAATACGAAGGAGGCGCCTGGGACCTGGGACAAGTTAAGTTGGCGTCCCGGTTGGACCGAATCCGGTTCAACGGGCGCCCTAATGTCGCGTCTCCGGTTCACCGGGAAACAAGTGTTATAATTTGGTATCAGAGCCTAGGTTAAGATCTCCCATTTCCGCCCTGGGAGATCAGCTTTCATTGTTTTCCCAAAACCGTGTTTTCAAATATTTTTCAAAAGTGTTTGCGAAATTTTTATGAAAATGGTTACTTTGCGAAAGGCTTTTTCAAGCACCAACTATATCGTAGATTGTTCTCCACGCCGGTCCTAGTCTAGATAGAATTTCTCCTTGCAGGTTGGGGTTAGTGTCTTCAAACCTTAGTGGTGCTACTGCTCTTAAGATGTGCGCCAAGATGTATGTCGTGATGTGTGCCGTTGAGGTGTATGTTGGGGTGTATGTTGTGGTGTGAGCCTAAAGGGCAGTCGGTACTAATGAGGTGTGTATTGGGGCATCGTCTGTTCGGAGCGTTGTTCAACCAAGCGTGCGAGGGCGATCAAGATGTGGAGACGTTCACCGGAGAGGCTACTGAGGGAGTGTAGCAGAGAGCGGCAAGCGGACAGGAAGTGTTGAAGGAGTTCTGCAGGGAGTGTTGCAAGAGCTGTAAGGAGTGCTACAGAAGCAGCAAGAGGTCGATGGAAAGACCGGATTGCAAGGAGTGCTACAGGAGCTGCAAGAGGTCGATGGAAAGACCGGATTGCAAGGAGATCATTTGGAAGTGGCGGTGTTCCGACTGGATTAAGTGTCAGGAGTTTCTTGAGTTGCTTCGATCACAAAGAGTAGCAGGAAACTGTCCAAACCTATTCTAAGTATGGAAACTTGGAATCGGTTTGTGACATCAACTTCAATGAGTTATGGACGGCTCGTTGAAGATTGATCAAGCTGGAAGCTGGAGAAGATCTTCGTGGTACGGCAGGCTCGAGATACAACAGTGGGATCGGAAAGGAGGTCTGCCCTGGAGTTCTTTGTGGATTACTGGAGCAGCTAATGAAGTTCCTCAAGATGGAAAGAAGATCGCAGAAGCGTTTTGGGAAGTGGCGTTGTTGCATTTGGAATTTCCTGGCAAGCAGGACTTCGTTAATTGCAAGTTCAAGTGGACAAAGCTGGTTATTGGAAATGGAAATCCAACAGAAGAGTGTTAGGAAAACACTATGAAGGATTGGCAAGAAGCTGCAAGGATTAGCAAATGAGGGCAACTTTAATGGGGAAGGAAACCCAAAGGATGGTTTTTGGAAAGCACTACACCTGGATTACAAGGTGGGAAACCTTGAGCTGGAAGTCTGATTGGAAACCGGTCTGGGAATCAGAGTAGCATTGCGGAAGCGTGGTAGGTCATTCCCTACAACTCAGATTAGAAGCTGGTTTGGAAATCAGAGTGCGCAGCGAAAGCATGGTGGGTCGTTCCCCATAAATCATGTAGCCATAATGGACATGGTTAACCTCATCGCTCACCAAGGGAAAGCAAGGATGATGGTTTGTGCGACAGTCAACACCATAGTGCACGGTAATGGAAACCTTCGAAGAGAATCCATTTGGAAATGGATGATGCACTATGACGCGGTAATGGAAACCATTGAGGAGAACTGGTTCGAAGCGGAGCATCTCATTCAGGTATTAGAACCACTCGAGGGATGAGTGTTGTTTCTAAACGTTGGAGACCGACCCTAATGGACATGGGCGGTAGCATGTGGCGTTTTTCGTTGCATTTTGGAAGCTGCCAATAGATTGGTACCAAGGAGAAGGTAACTTCAGAGCGTGTTGGAAATAAAGGGGGGAGAAGCAGTCTTCAGGATTCAAGGACAAGATTTTTTCAAGCGAGTAAGCGATCGGGATCAGCTTCTGTTCAGCAAAGTTGCGGAGTGTGGTTGGTAAAGAGTTGCAGTGGAGAACTTCCGCCACGGAATTCGGGACGAATTCTTTCAAGGGGGAGAATCGTAACATACCCATACCGGCCTGTTTTAAAATTTTCTAAAAAAGAATAGGAAAAGCCCAGCCCAAGCCCAATTCCTTCCAAAACCCTAGGGTTCCCCTTCCTCCTTCTCCTATTTAAAGAGGTGGCCACCCTTGGAAATTGCAGAGAGAAGAGATTTCGGCAAAGCTCTGCCCCTCTCCCGTAGCAGCCACCAACCTCCAAGCCCAGATCTGTGGCTCCTCCATCGTTTGATGTCGAAGGTACTCTCAAAACCTCGTTTTTAGATCTGTTTCCTTTCAACCCAAGATCTAAAACCTCTGTATCTTTTTATCTGTGATGAATCTGGGAAATCCTAGACCACCATCGCGTTCCTCTCGACGAGACGAAGCCGTAGCCGCCGACCTTGCCTCCATCAGCCTCCGGACGCGCCCGCAATCGCTGAGAGAAGAATATCCGGTTTCTAACGCGCCGCCGCCGATCACCGGAGCCGCCGCCGAGTCAACTCGGCCGGCGACCAAGTCAACTTCGTTGACCGGGTCGGGTCGGTTCGGTTGACCGGGTCGGGTCGGGTTGACCGGTTCGGTTGACCCAGTTCAATTCGGTTCAATCCAATTCGGTCCGGTTTAATCTGGTTTGACCCAATTCCCAATTTCAATTTCGGTTCGGTCCAATTTCAAATTAATTTCCGGTTTAGGTCGGTTAAGCTGGTTTGAGCTGAGTATTTTCAATTGATCATAACTAGCTCATCCTAAGACCGATTTAAGCGAATCAAAAGCCTATCTCACTTGATTTCTCGTCCTCTTTCTAGATCTGATGTTCGTTTGGGCTTAAGGAGCTTCTAAATTACCGTTTTGCCCTCCTATTTGGCTAAGGTGAGGATCGGTTCTGACTCCTTGCAAGCCTATTCAATTTCGGACGGACGATAGTCCCTTGTTAATATTATCTTTCCTATGTAGAATAGGTAGTTAGACGTCTTATGTGATTGATTGTGGAACGTAGAATGCTAGATTATCGCTTAAAACCGAAAACGTTGATTGTGCGTGATGGATATGAATTATTAGAATTGTGGTAGGGCCCCCCAAAGGGTGTTGTGTGGCAGGGGCGCGTAAATTGCCGGGGTACATGTCCCTTGAGAAGTCGTCGGAGGGGGTTTGACGAGCCTCCCAAGAAGGATAAAGAAGGATAGAGAAGGATTGTGTGGGCCTACGGGCTGAAGGAATGTGTCCATGAGTGTGAAAGCACGAGTGGACGTTAGTATTGTGTGGTGAAGCCTTCGGACATGTTTGCAAGGTGATATTAGCTTAGGACTTGTGAGTATAGCTGGGAATTTGATTCAAAACCCGCGGGTGCGGATCGATTTTTTTTATTTTTTTATTTTGCGGGGCGGGTGCGGGTTGAAATTTTTTTGGCGGGGCGGTTGCGGATCGAGAAATTTTTAAATGCGGGTTCGCGGGTACCTGCAAATTTTAATTTTTTAATTTAAATTTAATATTTTATTAATATTTTATGAATTTTAGTGTTTAAATTTAAAAATAAAATAAAATATATAAAAATTATTTAAAATATTTGGTTTTTTAAATACAAATTATAAATTTAAGTTTTTTAATATTAAAATTTTGTTAATAAATTTTGTTTTTATTTAAAATATATATAATTAAAAATATTAATATTTTTAATATTTGCGGGTTACCCGGAGATACCCACAAAATTAAGCGGGGCGGGTGCGGGTCAAGTGTTTTTAGTCCGCGGGTTTGGTGGGTTGGGTTTCAGCGGGTCAAAGTTTTACTTAACCCGCCGCGGGGAGGGTCGCGGGTTGACCCGATTCCCAGCACTACTTGTGAGTCGTGATTGTGTGGCGTAAGCCGGGACCGCGGGTTCCTTAAATCCGCCCTCACTGGGTAATTGTGTTTGAAACAATTACTCATGCCTCTTTTCCTTTCTATGTCCCTGTTTTCTTGCAGGTCCGGATGCGGGATCGATACAGTCATGTGACGTCATTGGTGGTTTTGAATACGAACGAGGCGCCGGAAACCTAAGAAAAATTGAGTTGGCATCCCAGTTGGACCGAATCCGGTTCAACAGATGTTCTAATGTCGCGTCTCCGGTTCGCCGAGAGACGGGTGTTACAGAATGATCGGGAAGGAAGTGAGCCGCTCAGTGAACGAGTGAACACTTGATGAATTTGAGCTCTAATCCTTGTTGGAACACAATTCAGAAAGCTGCTGGAAATGCCTTTAAAACTGGTGTGGTCCGCCACGTTTGCTTTGGGTCTTGTGTTTAGACAGTTGGAAATGACAAAAGAGTCTGACGTGTTTTTTTTTTCCTGGAACAATATCCCAATTAACTTCGCTTATTAGTTAGACGGTAACTGATTTTTTGGAATTATGTTCTTTATGTTGAATATTGTAAATGTGATTTTGTTTTGGAACTATCTCAACGAGTGACGTTGAAACTCATTTTTTTTGTTCGTTAGTTAATAGTTATTGTATTTGCCTCATTTGTAATGTTTAGACACAGAAAATTTAAAAACAATAGATTTACATATTAATTGGTTGTTATTATAAAATTTGGTATCTGGTATTGTTTTATATTTCGTGTTGTTTTTTTTGTGTGTAGACAGGGGTGGCCCGACTAATCTTTTGGACCGGGGCGGATAGGGCTCTTTTCTTTTGCCGAAGTCATGACGAAAGATCCCTCTCCCAATAGGATCGAACTAGAGACACGTGAGACCAACCTCCGTGTCGTAAACCACTGACCCAACACACCGTTGGTATATATTTCGTGTTGTTATTGAGATAGATATGCATAAGTCAATTTTTGGAACATAGTCAGAAAATAGGCATATTTAATTTTGTTAAAACTTACTCTTTCTTTATTGTTTAGTTTTTTCAACTAACAAAGTTTTCATTAAAATTGACGTCTCCATAATTAATAAATATCTAGTTTCAACAAAATATTATTATTCTGGCAACCATATAAAATAGCTATTTAAGTAAATTGTATAATTATTAATTAGTTATTTTTTGAATAGGAGAAAATTGTGAAAACTGTCGTAATCGTATTAGATATTTTAGCAAAGTTTTATATTCAAGTATTTAATTATTTACGTTGTAATTCTAGCAACACTGCAAAAATAGTATCCACTGTCATATAAATTAAGTATTGATGGAAGTAATTTACAATAGTTAATATGATTTCGTTGATGCATTTGAAATCGATTTCTAGATATTGAAATCAGATGCATCAATATTACAATTAGAATGTGCTAAAATTAAACATGACATATTATAAATTACAATACAAAAATAATTTTTAGATTTTATTAAATGCAGGTATATCAGCTAATCGTCGAAGGAACACAAATTTTACAAAACCATCAAATTGTAATCGTGCCACAGAAGGTTCATCTCCTCCCATGGAAACAGCTATCAGAGTAAATATTATTTAACTATAATTTAAATTTAAATAGTAATTATATTTAATATAATGACTAATATTATAATTTAAAAATTTGTAGAGTAAAGACAAATACAAATGGTCATACATACAAGAAAAAACATTAATTCAATTGTTCAATGAAGCAGTTGCCATGAATAATATACTCTAAAAAATCCTACAATTATCTGTAGAGAGTATATGGTTGACAAGTTTAACCGTGCGTTCAACATGAATATAACTTACGGTTTCTTCAAAAACATGCCTGATGAATTCAAAAAAATCTACAAGATGTAGAAGGTTCTTATGAATTCTACTTTTATCTCGGTTGATCATGATACATCTATGATATATGCATCTGATGCATGGTGGAAGGAACATTAGATGGTAAGTACACACAATCCTATAGACATCAATATATCTAATAACATTTACGTATAAAATAATCTTATGATTTTAAATCTATAGAGATGTAAAATAACAAAAAGTTTGAACCGAAAGCCGCCAGAATTTTGGGATGTGATGGTATGATGTGTTGCATTACATGATGTTCAATCACAATCTCAACACTCATCACGACAAAGAAGAGAAGAGTTGAGCAATGCATGTGCTGTTGATAAAGAAGGGGACGATGGATCAGACACTTTTAGTCGTTACATACCACAAACACAAGTTCCTAAGACGCAAAGATAAGAGGAAGTGTATCATGTTACAATTGATGACGATGAAATAGTTCAAAACCCTACTCGCAGAGGCTAGCAACGGGAGAGGCTAAATTTGCAGGCAAGCACTAGACGTGGGAGCAATTCACAAAGATCAGGAGTAAACTCACGTCTTAATGTTGGGAGTGGTTCACGAAGAAGTCGGAGAAGACAATCCTTTGAAACAACCATACAAGACACCATTTCTGGATTTACAGAACCTAAACGATAAAGTTTGGAACAACTTCGTTCAGGTGCTTTTGACTTAGATGGCTATGACTAATGGAAAAAGGCAAAAGAAATATTTCTTGCTCTAGAAGTTCTGAGAGGAGACTTTTACTAGAAAAGCCTTAATACACTTAAGGAATTGAGATTTTGGCGTAAATATTTCCTTGACATAGCTAAAAGCAACAATGAAGATAAGCTACAATTGCTAGAAGCTATGACTGGTGTTTCATGGAACAACCAAGTTATCCCAAAACAGTTAGGTCCGGGCCAATATTTTGGAAGTTCATATCACGAGGAATGTATCCCTCCGGTTTTCAACTGTGGGGTACACCACCAAATGTTCAACAATGTGGTTTACCCCAACCTACTCAACAATGATGCACACCACAAAATATTCAACAATGGGAAACACCACCAAATGCCCAACAATGAGGAACACTCTCAGATGCCCAACTATGGGGAACACCACCAAATGCACAACAATGAGAAATACCACCAAATGCCCAACAATGGGGAACACCACCAAATGTCCAACAATGGGGAATGTCACCAAGTGCTCAACAGTGGAGAACACCACCAAATTTTTCACAGTGGAGGACACCACCAAATGCTTCACAATGGGGGCTTTCACCTAACTTTCACCTGGGACGGCATACACAAAATTTTCAACAAGGCGGCCCATCGAGAACGAATCCAACTAATGTTCAAGATGGATTTAGAGGTCAAGAACAAAGTGCTAGAAATACTCAACAAGAAAAATCAGATAATTTCGTAGTAGGAGCTTCACCAAACGTTCAATAAACTTCGGCACATGGTCTGAATGTTATAAATTATTTTGAAGGTGGCCAAATTCCACATACACCTAGACCCGGAGGTCTATTCAATATATAGGGACTCCACAAAGGTCATCTACAAATTTAAATGAAGGTTATCAAACCCAGTCAAAATATGAAGATTAGTTTCTTATCGTTGTGAGATAATTATTCTATTTCATGTAATAAATTAATTTGTATTTTGAATAATTTATTTCAGTATTTTAATTTAATTTTTTAGTAAAATATATGTTTATGATGTGTTTTATCTTAAACTTAAAATTGCAGGCTTTTGTATATGTCAGTTGAGATCACAAAACATCAACAACCTAAGCTACAAAGAGAGGAATGAATTGTGAATTTAAAAAATGAGCAGTTTGTGGAGTTAATCATTAACCCAACATTTTGTTACTACAATCGATATTTTGAAAGAGCACCAATTCAAACGGATGGAGGTTTGGTATGGAAGAATATTTGGCGTCGACTACAACAAGATGATGCTGCTTGTCTTCAGTTACTACGAATGTCAATGCCATGCTTCACAACATTGTATGATACACTACAAAGAATTTATGGTTTACAACCAACATTAAATGTAAGCGTTCAAGAAAGTGTTGACATGTTTCTACGGATATGTAGGAATAATGAAGTTCAAAGAGATGTTGGTTTGAAATTTGGCCGAAATCAGGAGACTGTTCAGAGAAAATTTATTGAAGTTCTTATGGCGATTGAACTACTGGCATGTGACTATATTAGGACTCCAACAAGACATGAGCTATACTGAATTCCGAAAAGACTTCAAGCAGATCGAACATATTAACCGTTTTTAGTGGATTCGTTGGAGCAATGGATGAGACTCATGTATGCGTAAAAGTGAAGCTTGAGTTACAAGGGATGTATTGAAATTAGCACGATTATGCATCATTTAATATCATGGAAATATGTTATTCACATATATATGGAATGGAGCTCCGGGATCATGTCATGATACATCTGTTCTGGCAATGGCACAACAAAACGATTCTGAGTTTCCTTTGCCTCCACCAGAAAAGTATTATCTTGTTGATTCTAGCTATCCAACAAGCAAGGTTTTTTACCTCCATATAGATCATCACGAAGTATAGTTGTAAGATATCATATGTCTCAATCAACTCTGGTCTTGCTCCTAGGAAGAAACAAGAACTATTCAATCGATATAATGCGTTGTTGCGTTCAGTGATTGAGAGAACATTTGGAGTTTGGAAGAAAAAAGTGGAGGATTCTTTCCGATTTTCTAAGATATAAATTGGATGTACAAAAGAGAGTTGTAATGGCTACAATGGGATTGCACAATTTTATCAGAATCTCAAACTTCTCTGATGCAGATTTTGCAAATGTAATGCCGGAGACGGGAATGAACAACATAGATTCTAACTTAGGTAACATGGAAGCAGTGGAAGTAGAAGATGGAGAACAATTGGCACAAATAAGAGACAATGTTTAAAAATATGTTATGGGAAAATCGATAGTACTTTTCTATTGTATTAAAGTTTTTTTTATATTTATGCTTTATTTGTTATCTTTATACATTATTAATATTAATGAAAATATATATTTTAAAAAAAATTAAACAAATTTGTTATTTAATGTTTATAAATAATTTCTTAAATATTACATATTAATAATAAAATAATTTAAATTTATAATTATACTAATATTATTAATATATGTGTTTATTATTTAACTATA
Organism: Orychophragmus violaceus; assembly: GCA_030180135.1. NCBI lineage: Eukaryota > Viridiplantae > Streptophyta > Magnoliopsida > Brassicales > Brassicaceae > Orychophragmus > Orychophragmus violaceus. Next base: position 91,686,292 of record CM058239.1, on the reverse strand, counting down.
ATGTGCATTCCGCATGACAAAACATTTTTTCACCAATCAAACATTATTCCGTACCGCTTATTCTATAAAAACTGTATTTGTCCCGCATAACGCTTATACCATTGTTGAACCGTACCACACTTTAAATCCGTTTTTTCCCTCAAAGCCAAAAACGAAGTCATCATTCGGACCCCAAAAACACGGTTACCATTCGGACCCAGTGTATTTGGTTATGGGGACAAAGCATTTTCAAGTGTGGTACGGTTCAACTGTGGATTGTAGGACAAGTGCGGTTCGCACATAATAAGCGGTACAGAATAAATTTTGATTGGAGAAAAAACAATTCCCAGTACATAATAAAAAGTTTGAATGATAAAAAGGTAACTAGATGTGCAAATTCCATATTACAGATTAAATATTTCAAGATAAATATATTTGTAAAATTAAATATTTTAAGTTAAAATTTTACATATTTATAATCATAGTACTCAATTTGTGTAAACTTAAAGTTTAGAATTTTAAAATTTAATGACTAAATCAAGCTAAACAATACATCATAATAATTATGTATAACATAAAAATCAAGTATTTTGATTTATCCACAATATAATTTTAGCGTTTTGATTGACTAATTATTATTTTTTTGTCTTCTTTCCATTTTGTTAAACTATGTCTTGTCTCAAGTTATATTTTTATTAAACCACGGTGGAATGCATTTTTTGGGATACAAAAGCCAGTAGAAAACATAAATTTCTCCGAAAACTAAGCCCAAAAAGGGAAACAAAGCCGGCGGAATAAGAGGATATCTCCGGAAGCAAAACCTACAACTTCAATAGACAACATTCGATAAAATCCAAAGTCAATCAAAAGCAAACTGAAATTGGTTATCTTAATCCGTGCGGAGATGCTTGAACGATATTTACCGCTGCAGCCCAAGGCCCACCAACGATAACATCAGCTATTCGAATAGATGCTGAAAGACCCTCTCTCGGACTCAAAGTAACAAGACTCCACAACCCGACAAGAAGAACCCCTATAAGGATCATTAAGACTCTTTCGGATACGGTTGCGACGCACTTCTATGCGCCCAATAAACATCTAGATAGAAGCCTAAAAGAAATCCAAATCTCCACAGATTTGAATCAACCGAAGCCAAACTAACCTAAAATTCTCCGCAGCGAAAACTAACCCGGAAAAATAAAGGACTAGAAAGCACCCACAGTAATCACCTGCAACGAATAAAAAAAATGCAAGATCAGATGTCAAAGCCGACCCTCAAACCAACGAAAGCATGAATAGCAGTTCTGTTTTCTGTCGGCTTTTGTATCCCAAAAAACGCATTCCACCGTGGTTTAATAAAAATATAACTTCAGACGGAAAAAAACTAAGTCTTGTCTCATGAGAATTTTGCTCTGTGAAGTACTTTCTATCGAAACTGTATGACTTATATGGAAGAATAAAATACCTCATGTATGAGCTTATTTCGCATGATATTCCACTCGGGCATTTAAATGGGTATGGTAAAAAACTTCAAACCTCTGTCTTAAAAAGATGACCTCATCTAGTTATAATGAGATGTCAGTTCCCCATATTATCCAACATTTCCATCAAGTTCCCCGGGTTGACTAATTATATTGTAATAGAGTTATATATATTAATTAAACTAAAATGTATGAATATTAAAAACAATTCTGAATATTTTAAATTCAATAACAATAATAATTTATACAGTGAATAGAAAAAATAGTGCAGGATGGTTTTATAATAACACAAGATGGATTTGACAATTGTTACCAATCAACCTAAATTTTAGTTAATATACGTTTTATTTGAAGAAAAAAAAACTCACTCAAAAAAATATTTTTTTTGTTTGTTCATTTTTACTTATCCGTTGTTGCGCATTTGGTGGTTTTCTCCAGTGTTGAGCATTTGGTGGTGTTCCTTATTGTTGAGTATTTGGTGGTGTACCCCATTGTTGAGCATTTGGTGGTGAGCCCCATTGTTGAACATTTGGTGGTGTACCCCACTGTTGAATCCTTGGGGGATACATTCCTCCTGAATATAAACTTCTAAAATATTGGCCCGGATGTAACTGTTTTTGGATAATTTTGTTGTTTCGTGAAACACCGGTCATAGCTTCTACAAATTGTAGCTTGACTTCTTTGTTGCTTCCAACTATATCAAGGAAGTATTTACGCCAAAATCTCAACTCCTTAAATGTATTAAGGCTTGTCCAGTAAATCCTCTAGGAACTCCTAGAGCGAGAAATATTTCTTCTTTCTTTTTCCATTCATCATAGTCATTTTGGTCAAAAGCACTCGTTGAAATTCTGTAAATCCAGAGATGGTTTCTTGTATGGTTGTTTCAAAGGATTGTATTCTTCAATCTCCTCGTGAACCACTTACAATATTAAGACCTGAGTTTTTTTCGTGATTTTTGTGAATTGCTTCCACGTCTAGCGCTTGTCTACAAATTTAGCCTTTCCCGTTGCTGGCCTCTGCGAGTAGGATTTTAAATTGTTTCATCATCAATAATTGTAACACGATGCACTTCCTCTTCTCCTTCGGTCTCAGGAACTTGTGTTTGTGGTATGTCACCACTATCAGTGTCTAATCCATTATCTACTTCTTCATCAACTGCACATACATTTTGTTGGATCGTTTAGTGTCTCCTGATTCAATTCTCAGATTGATTCATCCTACTAAACATGCAGATCTAGGTTCTCTTGATTAGAAACATAATAGGATCTCACCTGTTACCTTGTTTATGCAGCGGAAAGAGGAGGTACGGGTCAGAGATCAGCAGAACCACCAAGTGATAGCTCCTCCAAAGGCTCACACACGCACACAGCAGGAAATTGGCTGCTAGACCGAAAGGAGAGAGGCGCAGAGAGAGGCTGAGGGAGGCGCAGGAATTGGCTGAGAAAAAGAAGCTAGGGCAAGTTTTATTAATTAAAACCCTTGTCCAGTTCCTATGGGCTTTTGGGCCCAATTCTCAGTCTGATTAAATCTCTTAGATTTAATCAGGCCCTTTAGTCTCTCTAAGTACAGTAAATGCCTAGCACTTTTACCGTACTTCTGCTAAACCGTTCCTTCATGGTTTCCTGTTAGCTTAGGCGTGTGACCCATATGGGATCATATAATAAAGGCAATAAGTCCAAGACTTATAGATCATGAGCGGACTCTAGCAAGCCATCATGACCCCCAGTATTATATGACTTATGTCTGATCATTGACATACTCTTACTTTCTAGAGACAGTACAGAGATTACTGGACATAATTCCAACAATCTCCCACTTGTACTGGAATCTCTGTATTCATATTCCTTTTGTCTCAATATCTCGATTAGTCATAAGGCAAGATGAGTGTCATCCTTATAAAGCCTAATCTTGTTCATCGGACTCTGATTTGATACTGACAATCCAAACGACTCGGGACAGTCCGTTTGAGCATGGCCATGCATTTTCCAGTATTCAAATCTCCGATTGGCCTAGAGATATTCACTCCATTTATATTGGAGGGACAAATCCCGTCTTGTTCCATCACTGTAAACTACTCACTTCATAATACACCCAAACAAGGTCCTTATAACTATCGCTTAACGACAGCATTAGACAATGATCAAAGTGCATTAGTTCATGTGCAGTCACATGCATGCGAATTCAAGTCTAAGGACTATACTCTATAGTCGTAGTAAGAATCTCTTATGACACAGATATAAATATCCTGAAGAGTTCTTATAATCGGGTCATGTCCGGTCGTATGTACCCAACATACACCTATGTACTGACTTTGATGCCGCGCATCTATGACACACTGAGACTTTGTCATAAGTCACATACCAATCTAGTCTCACACGGTTGTTGGTGTTCCAATTTCAACAACCTTCGACCAGGGACATGATGATATAAGCCATCTATCAAATATAGGATCTCATGATCAAGCTAAATGACTTTGATAACTCAAGATCAAGTCACTTACTTCGATGACCTATAAAATGGTTCATATCATTTTGGAACGATTATTTTATCACAGTTAAAATAATCTTGAAATAATAATTTCAATAAACATCATAAAATGTTTTACAAGAACATATCAATAACTAAATAAAGCCCTTTACTAACTCCCACTGAAATTTAGACTACATCTTAATTTCACTTATCCTACAGCAACAGTCCGTGACTCGTGCTTAGGCCTAAGGAGTGGCTTCGTTAATAGATTAGCAACGTTTTCTTTCGTTGAAACTTGCTGATCTACTTAACATCTCTTTCATTTATCTCACGGAATAGGTTATACCTACCCTCAAGGTGTTTGGACCTCTGATGTGCAGCTAGTCTCATCTATGCTGGGAATCACATCAAGTTCAGTGACGAACTCTTCTTTCAAACTACCTCTTTCGCCGCTTCCCAAGCTGCGAAATGTTCAGCTTAAGTCATGGAGTCAGCAACAGTGCCTTGCACCTCCAGATAGACACAAGATATAACCGGACTGTGACCAGAAATCATCTTTGTCCGTTGGAAACTTGCCTTTCAGACTCTACCGACTCGTAGCACCTCACTTTCTCCGTAAATCAAGAACTTATCCTAAGTATTTTACAAATACTTGAGAATGTTAATTACGTCTATCCAGTGATTCTTTGCTGGATTTGACTGGTCTTTACTTGTCTTGCTTATCATTAAAGCAACATCAAAACAAGTACGTGTCATGGCATACATGATAGATCCAATTGCCGATGCATTTGGAATCTCATCCATGCATTCAAGCTCAGCAGTTATCGTAGGACACTGTTTCTTGCTTAACGTAATGCCATGTGACATTGGCATAAAACCCTTCTTGGATTGCTGAAAACGTGTAGGACTTTGTCAATTTAAGAATCCTGACATTGTCTTACCAGCTCTTTTGGATCTCTATCTTTAGATCCAAAGTCCAAGAATATACGTGGCTTTACCCATGTCAATCATTAGAAAACAACTCCCAAGCCAGTCCTTTGCCGACTGCAGCATTTGGGACGTTATTTCCGAGAATCAGTATGTCATCGACATACAATATGAGAAATGCAACATCGCTCCCACTTATCTATTAGTAAACGCACAGTTCCATTTCGTTCCTGTTCAAGTCAAAACCTTGACTACTTCAACAGAACGAAGATTCCAACTCCGATATGTTTGCTTCCATCCATGAATGGATCGATGAAGCTAACTTACACAAAATGTAATTTTCGGAGTCCGGGCTCACTTTCACTTCTTTGAATTTCGCAGATTCGTCGCTTTCAATGATCATCAGATCATGCGAACTTTCAATGATCATCAGGTTCAACTAATGATGAGAAATCACTCTCGGATTAGTGACTGATTCATTCATATCTGCGAACTTCAGGCTCTACAGGTGTCGATTCTACAGAAATCTGTAAATCCATCCGCTGCTCTCCCTCAACAGGTTGAGCAGCCTCCTGTATTTCTCGAATTTCTTCGAGTTATACTATTACTCCCACTGTTCTTCTTGGAAAGTAACTTCCCTTCTTAGAAAACAGAATGGACGTAAAAGTAACAAGCCTTGGTTTCCCTAGGACAACCAGTGAAGTAGCACAACTACAAATACTCAGTAAAGACGAATTTGGATCGATTCCAATCCACATTTACGTGGTGTCTTTCAACTGATATTGGTGGAACTATTTCAGCGTAAACTTAGATATTTCTAGAGCGTTATTCTTAAAGAATATCATGGAAGATTCGTGTGACTCATCTTTTAATCATTTCTAATAAGATCTGATTCTTTCTCACACTCATTCAGATGATCACACCATCAATGACTTATGTATTCTCACTCGTGATCTAATCAAGAGTCTTAATACTTCTGTCACTCTGATTCTATACCTCATTCTGGAACTCTTTCGACCATGTCAAAGAATTCCGACTTGTGTCTCATCAAATGAACACAGTCTTACTCACTGAAGTAATCAGTAGAGACAATGAAGTACAGGAAATTTTCTCTGGCATTACTGCTCATCGGACCACATACATGAGTATGTTCAATCTCCAATAAGCCTTTGGGCCTTTCTCTAGCTCGGCTAAGATGGGCCCTTTGTCTTTTGGTCCAGTAAGCAGAATTCAAGTCTCATAAGATATCGTATCAAATGAGCCCAATAGTCCATAACTATGGGATTTCTGAATCCGACTTACTCTATTTGACCAAAACATTTATGCCAAGAAAAATCAGGTTTAATTTATCAGATTTAAACCAATTCGGTATTTATGTTACATTTAGGCACTCTTTGGTTTAAGATATAAAACCCATTCCTTGAATAGGGTGCTACAATTAATATTTCATTAAGATCAAAAGAACAAAACTTGTCTTTTATCAAAATGAAAAACATTCAAATTCTTACAAGAAAATGAAAAACAACTCTGCTTAACGCAGGTACATTGTAGCAATTACTTAATACAAAACCAAGCCTCAAAGGGATCTATAAGTGAAAACCCTACGGCTGAGGCAGCATCCCAAGCTCCTTCCAGACACGCAGTTTCACTTGCCCTTCCTTCAAAGTTCTACTGTTGCCCAGGCTCTGCATATTTTAACAAATATCAGTGCCACAACCAGTATCCAATACCTATAAGGTATAACTTGAAGTAATAACATGAATACCTGAGGAAGTAGTCTCATACATCAACTTTAACTCCTCATAATCTTCCATGAATTTAATGCAATTTCTCTTCCAATGCCCAGTCTCTTTACAGTAGCAGCACTTACCAACGTAAGAGGTATCTGACTCGGGCTCAGAAGACACACGCTTGCCATGATTCAAAATCTGGACAACTTTGTCTTCACCCTTGTCAGCATTAGGTTTAGTAAACCTACCCTTCTCATTCATGAGATTGTACAGGGTACTATTCACGTTTGGCTCAACTGTCTTGAGCATATCATGCAGTTCAGTCAGCGTCTTCGTTAAGCCTTTCTTGATATAGTTCCTTCTGAACTTATCATAGCTTGACGGCAGTGACTGCAGAATGATCTCAGTTGCCAATTCTTGGCTAACTGGATAATCCAGTTTCCTCAGGTTATCAATGTAACCCATCATTTTACTGACATGAGGACTCACTGGATGATCATTTGGTAGCTTGCAGCTAGTGAGAGACTTAACCAACTGGTATCTCTCCACTCTTACCTGCTCCTGAAATTTCAATTTCAGGCTGCTGATCATTTCTATTGGCGACTCCATGTTCTCATATTGCTCCCGCAAGTCTGAGTCCATGGTAGCCAATATCAGACCACGCACATCTACCGCATCATTATAATGCTTATTCCAAGCATCATATACTGCATGGGAGGCATTGGACCCGATCCTCACGGGGAGAGCTCTCTCAAGAACATAGTCCTTTCTCTCCTGCCTGAGGACTAGCCTCAGGTTCCGCGACCAAGTCAAGAAATTTGATCCGTTCAGCTTGTCCATCTCAAGGACAGACCGGATCGAGAAAGTGTTTTGATTGTTTGTGCTAGTCATAACTGAAAATTAAGATAAAAGGATTTTAGTTAATATGTTCAATATGATTAATCTCGCATTATACTTAATATGATTAATCTCGCATTATATTCAATAACATCAGTTACCCTCAATAGAATATAATGATTCCAAGATCCACATATAACTAAGATCAAAGTGGGCCACTGGCCGTCACCCAACCTTAGCTTATATCGGTAAGCCCTATCTCGGCTAATTATATCCGTGATATAACTCTTGGTTGTGAATCTGGGCCCGAGGCCCAATCCACTCTGATGTCTCAAGGCCCGGGACTCCCGATGGCCTAGTCAAGAAAACCAGACTATACAGTCATGTAATCACTAATGTCTGGGACTCCCAATGACATTTATGAATCACAAACCGTCTTACCCACGCAAAAGTAGACACCCTCACACTGTAAGGCCATGAGTACAATTGAATGGGCTTCGACAGCTGACATAGACTGGACAAGACATCCAACGCTTGATATTGTTTGAGGTTTGTAGGTTTATTAAAATCTTATCCCAAAATAGAAGATTACTATTTTGGGAAACTTTCCTTTTTGGGAAACCTACTAATTTTGGAAACTTTCTAAAATTGGAAACTTCCTAAAATTGGAAACTTTCTAAAATTGGAAACTTCCTAAAATTGGAAACTTTCTAAATATAGAAATTTCCTAAAATCCAAAACATGCAAATCTAGAAACTTCTAATTTAAGAAACTTTCTAATTTCAAAATTTTGGAAACTTATTAATTTAAAAATCGATTTTATAATTTTATAAAAATAAATTTTAAATTAATTCTGAAGAAAAGACTCAAATAATTGGCCCAATTGTTTTAACTTCTTGGCCCGAGGCCCAAGAATTGGTCTATGTCCAAGACATAACCCAATTGCCCAATTAAATGACATAACCGGTCTGGTTCATTAAAATTGGTCTAACCAAAATTAATTACTACGACGACCACAATTGTCAACCGGTTATTTACTAAACCGGATTTTCTCAATTTATTTGGTCCAACCAAATCAAATTAGAAAATCACTGGTTTAGGCACAAAATCCAATTTTTCGACTTTGGATTTCTTATCCCGGTTTAACCAGAACTTAATAAATTTATTAAGTCTGTTTATTAAACCGTGACGATTAATTTTTAATAAAATTAAACCGAACCATTAACCGAATTGGTCACGAACCGATCACGGCCGTGACCTAGCCGCAATCGAGACGAGACATCGGCCAGCCGCAAGCAACGGACGCGATCCAAGATCGGTCCATCTCTCTCGCGACGATGCTTGGACAATGCTCGGTCCATCTCGATGCTCGGACGGGACGCTCGGGACAGCACCGACGGGACGAAGCGGGATGCGATCGCGATCGATCGTGCGATCGTCCGATCCAAACCGCTCGGTCGTACGGTCCAACTCCTGCGATCGTGTCGTCGACACAAGCCGATCCATGATCCGAAACTGATCAACACTCCGACGCATACCAATTCATATAGATTGGATCATGCGATTTCTTGTTTGTTTAGGTTTTAATTCTTTGTTTCTTAAGTGTTTTTCCTTATCAGTAGATTGATTCAAAAACACCTCTTTAAACAATCCTAAACATGATTCTAAACAAGAAAAACCACAGAACCAATGGCTCTGATACCACTGTTGGATCGTTTAGTGTCTCCTGATTCAATTCTCAGATTGATTCATCCTACTAAACATGCAGATCTAGGTTCTCTTGATTAGAAACATAATAGGATCTCACCTGTTACCTTGTTTATGCAGCGGAAAGAGGAGGTACGGGTCAGAGATCAGCAGAACCACCAAGTGATAGCTCCTCCAAAGGCTCACACACGCACACAGCAGGAAATTGGCTGCTAGACCGAAAGGAGAGAGGCGCAGAGAGAGGCTGAGGGAGGCGCAGGAATTGGCTGAGAAAAAGAAGCTAGGGCAAGTTTTATTAATTAAAACCCTTGTCCAGTTCCTATGGGCTTTTGGGCCCAATTCTCAGTCTGATTAAATCTCTTAGATTTAATCAGGCCCTTTAGTCTCTCTAAGTACAGTAAATGCCTAGCACTTTTACCGTACTTCTGCTAAACCGTTCCTTCATGGTTTCCTGTTAGCTTAGGCGTGTGACCCATATGGGATCATATAATAAAGGCAATAAGTCCAAGACTTATAGATCATGAGCGGACTCTAGCAAGCCATCATGACCCCCAGTATTATATGACTTATGTCTGATCATTGAGATACTCTTACTTTCTAGAGACAGTACAGAGATTACTGGACATAATTCCAACACATTTATCATCTCTTCTCTTCTTTTTTGTGATGAGTGTTGAGATTGCGATTGAACATAATGTAATGCAAGACATCGTACCATCACATCCCAAAATTTTGGCGGTTTTCGGTTCAAGCATTTTGTTATTTTACATCCCTATAGATTTAAAATCATCAGATTGTTTTATACCTAAATATGAATATATATATATATATATATATATATATATATATATATATATTGATGTATATAGGATTGTGTGTACTTATCATCTCACATTCCTTCCACCATGCATCACATGCATATATCATAGTTGTATTATGATCAACCGAGATACCAGTAGAATTCATAAGAGCCTTCCACGCCTTATAGTTTTTTTTTAATTAATCAAGCTTGTTTTTGAAGAAACCATAATTTATATTCATGTTCAACACACTGTTAAATTTTCTGACCATATACTCTCTACCGATAGCTGTAGGAATTTTAGAGTATAATTATTCCTGGCAACTGCCTCATCGAACAATTGAATTAATGTTTTTTCTTGTATGTACGACTATTTTTATTTTTCTTTGTTCTACATATTTTAAATTTTAATATTAGTCATTATATTATTTTTAATTACTATTTATATTAAACTCATAAGGTTAAATAGTATTTACTCTGACAGTTGTTTCCGTTGGAGGAGTTGAACCTTCTGTGGGACGATTAGAACTTCATGGTTTTGTAAAATTTATGTTCCTTCGACGATTAGCTGACATGTCTACATTTAATAAAATTCAGAAATTATTTTTATATTTTCAAAAAATTAAAATAATAAATAGTTCTCTTCATTTCAAATTTTGGATATATGTATATAATCTGCAAGTATGAAATCTGAATGCGTATCGTAAGTACATATATGTTAATCATGCGGATCCCAAAATTATTCCCTTAAATAGCAAATAACTTTTTAATTAAAGGTTAGGACCAAAGGTAAATTTTAGAATATGCAGTGACTAAGCAAAATTAGTAGTCATGAAAAGGGTATCAAAAAAAAATTTAACATGGAAATGAAAAATTATTTTTCATACTAATTTTATTTCTAAATATATATTAACAATTTTACATTATAATAAATAATTTTAAAAACAGAGAGATAAACTTACTTGTTTTTAAAAGATCGCTAGAAAAAAAAATATTTTTTCCTGATTGATCATGATATAAAAAAAAAATACATTAATTAAAACATTACATGTACCAAAAGTTTAATACTTTGCTAGATATCAATAGTTTAATATCAAAAAAATACAAGACATCTTCTTCGCAAAGAAAAAAAATGCCAAAGAGACCAACCGTTTTTATAGCTTATGTTCCTTTACTTTTCGTTTTTGTGGTGTATGTTATACTCACTTTTTTGCTTTGCTTTATATAGAAAAGTTTTAATTATTAAATATCAACTTTTAATAATAGAAAAATGAAACTATGTGCGGTTTAATAAAAACCGCTGAGTTTGAAGTGAAGTACATCTTGAAAAGCGGTCCAGACACAATATCACTTCAGAATCCGCTTTTCTCTTCCTTTGTTTTTTTTAAAACGTAACTTTAATAAAAAGTTGTTGATTGGTGACTTTTTCGGTTTTCAATAATTTTTTTTTAAAAACCGCCTTTTAGGAGTCTCCATTCATTATCTAAAAAATTAACAAAAATGCACCGGGAATAATTTTTCTGATTGGTTAATTAAAGAGGGACCTACACAATATCGTCTCACGTTCCTTAATAATGAAACCTCCATTCATAACCTTTATCTGCACGTACCGTAGTTAATCCGTACCGCAGTTTAACCGTACTACACTCTAATAGAATGGTAACCGCGGTTTTAGCTGTGAGGAAAAAGCGGTTTTAAAGTGCGGTACGGTTCAACTGTAGTATATGTGGATTGCGGGATACGTGCGGTTTGTATATAATAAGCAGTGCGGAATACATATTGATTGGTGAAAATTGATTTGCGGGACAATGCGGCTTTTAGAAAGACTTTTGATTAATTTTGGTTTATTTTTGATAAATTCATTTAATTTGATTAATTTTGGATAAATTTTGTTATTTCAGTTCGATTCGACAATTTTTCTTTTTGATAAATTTGGTTAATATGGATAGTTTGGTTAAAAAAATTGATACAAATTCGTTTGGGTTTGTATAAATCGGTACGTTTAGTTTAACTTTTTTTTGGAAAAAAATCAAACTAGGCAACTGATAACCAATTGTTTTAATCTACCAAATCAAACTGAATTTATAAAGAAACCTAAATCAAAAACTAAAGATTTTTATTTGATTCGGTTTGGTTCAACACTTTAGGTTAATATTTTTATAAAAAAATAACTTTTGCATTATAAATAAATAAATGGTATATGTTATAAAACATAGCTTAAAAAGTAAAAAGAAATATAAAATATAAAAATATTGAATATAAATAATTGATCTTTTATAGTATTTTTACTAACAAAAAATGCAAATGACCCACACCATAATTGAACAATGTGTGTTTTTCAGGTGAAAATGAACAAACAAAAAAAAAAATATTTTTTCTGAGTATGTTATTTTGTAAAACCCGCCTACTAACTAATTTTTTATTGATTGGCAATAAAATTACAAATATGTAGCGCACTAATGCAAAACCATCCCACAATAATGTTTTTATTCACAGAATAAAACCGCTTTTCCTGCACAACAAAATACATTGTCACATTCACACTCAAACCACACCGTAAATGAACCAAAGACAAAATAAGTGTAGTATTAGAAAAACAGAAAAACAAATACAAAAAAAACCTTTTTCTTTAAATGTGTTATTTGACAAACGTTTTAATTTCTTTTGATTGGTGACGATTTCAAAATTTTAATTGCGTTTTGAAAAATCTATCACAAGATTTGAATGGTGACATTGAATCAAGCAGTGCATAACAAGTGGGTCAGAAAAGCGGTACGGTTGAAGTGCGGTTAGTAAGTAAGAAACAAGGTGTTTTTCAAAGGCGTTTTTTTTTTTAAAATCGCTTTTAAATTACTAATCACATAATTGTTACAATCCTCTGATTTTTTTTGAAAAAAAAGTTCTTTACATTTTTCAAAGAAAATGAAACACTCCACTTGTTCCGCAAATAACTTTATGCCGCACATACCTCACTTGAACCGAACCACACTCAAAACCGTCCCGCAAATACGCGATTATGTGGAACAAGTGTGAAACAATTGCGGTTTGTGCAGAGCAAACAGTACAGAACAACATCTGAATGGTGAAAAATGCAGTATGCGATACAAGATAAATGTATGAATGGTAAAAATGACAAAAGTGATGCAACACACATTTTAAAGTAAATGTTTGAATAAAAATTAAATTTATTTATTAAAAATTGAATTAAATATTTTTAAAATAAGATAAATATTATTATAAATTATATTAAAGTTGGAATTGCAAGACTATTTTATATTTTATTTTTATATTTTAACATATAACTTATTTAAAATTTTATATATTATTTTATAATTGAAATAAATTAATATTTTAGAAAATAAAATAGACTAATAATATAAGAACAATCATAAATTAAAATAATTTATTATTTGATCAGTTATAGTATTCAAAACTATTACCAGAATGTATAATAAAATAAAACAAAACTCGCTAATTTTAATAATTTATATGTTTTTTGAGTGGTTGGTTCCTAATGTGGGCAATAACCAAACTATTTCCCTAGCTTTATTCATCTATATGAAAGTACAACTTCAATAGGGTTGGAATTAGGTTTATTCGGATTTATTATTTATTTGGTATCTTCAGTTATTTGTTTTTGAAATTTTCTTTTTGTTTGGTCGAATAACCAAAATAAAATTTTGGCTAAGTTTAGTTAGGTTTTAGTTATTTAAAGTATTTCTAATTTTTCTGACATAACCAATCTTTAGTTTTTTAAAAAGAACTTCGATTAATTTTGGTTTATTTCGGTTAAATTTAGTTAATTTTGAGTAAATTCATTTATTTTGGGTCAAATCAATTTTGTTCGGTCCTGTTATTTTTTTATTTTGGAATAATTCGGTATAACTGGTTTAGAATCCAGTATAAACTGGTTTAAAATTAAAAAATAATAATAATAACCGGTCGGTTCAGTCAAATCGAACCAAACCGAATCAATAACCGAAATTAAATTTCCAATTTTACTAAAATAACCAAACTTGATAATTGAACAATTAAATAATTATTTTTACCTTTTTAATTTTTTCAAAAATAAATTTGTAAATTAATAAATTTATCTATGTATTTTAGATTTTTCAATTAGTAAATAGTTCCGCACTTAACCATACCAAATATAATGATTTGTGCTTATACATGTGGTGTAGGTTCTGCAATCTTCCGCACTTGTTACTATTTTAATTTTTATATTTTTCACAAAACAAAATGTAAAATTGAGTTGTGAATAGAGACACAAAATTGTCCCGCACTATGGAATGCCCAATCTGCCATAAACGTTCAACACCTAAAGTATTTGCAAAATCGCATTTACCACACCAATCACAAGCTCCGAATGGTTATAACAGATCAGGAGGTGTGGAATAAGAAGTTCAGGCGGTGCGGAAGGGTTCAAGAGTGGTTTGTACGGAAGAAATGCACTATGCGAAATAAGTGTGGTTACAACGGAACAAGCGGTATATAACAATGGCAGTAAATGTTTACAACTGGATAGGGGACCGCGTGCTGTAAAATCAGAATGTAATTCCATTTACACAACTTTTAAACTGTGTTTCAATATAAAAAAATTGAAAGTGAGAAAGATTTGGTAGATACCGCACATTAATTTCAAAAACTCCAAAATAAGTGTGGTCCAACTATTGTTACTAGTTGACCTGTTTTTTATTTTTATTTTATTTTTTAAATTTGTTACAATTTCAATAAATATTCTTATTTTCGCTCTTTCTTACATACAACTCTCTCATACCACTCTCACACACTACAAGAGAAATTTGCATTTTCTAGCCAATCTTTTTTCTCATAGAAGCTTTTTTTAAGTGTGTAATAGATTAAGGCACTTTAGACAAACTTATTACTTTAAAAGACACTTTAAGATACTTGGGTACTTTGATCACTGTTGTCTTCTTTTTAATACCATAACACCCATGCTTTTTGGTTTCATCACATTCTGGTTTCAATTATTTATAGATTTTTTTTTTATTCTGAAAATTGTGGGGCGTTGGATTGGAAAATGGAGGGAAATTTTTTCAGATCTGTCAAATCAGTTTGGAGAGAGGAGAATCTAATTTTTGTTTTAATGTGGACCATCCATTTATTTTAAATCTGATGGTGGAGATTAGTTTTTACTATCTTTATCTCTCCCTCTCCCTCTCATGCCCCCTCTCTCTTATACTCTCTTATTTTTATATTTTCTTATAATTTATTTATCTCTTTTCTCTTTCTTTTTTTATTTTCTTCGAATTTTAAGTTTTTAAAAAATATAAAATATATAATTTTGATACTATAATTTATAATTATTTTTTCTCTATAATATAACACTCATTTTGATATGTTTTAGATCAAATCTTGTGGACATAAAATTATACATACAAACTTGTCAATACTAATTTGTCCATATTACAATGAATACTCATTCCGCAAATTAATGTATCATAGAGAAAGAATTGTGGACAAAAAAATATTATAAGACAGTGTACACAAAAACATATCCGTCCATACAATACATGTGACAATATTTCTAAGCTATATCCGAGTGAGAGTCTATACGAAAAAAGCATGAATACTAATAATTTACATCTATAGGAGTTCACAAAAAGTGTACACGGAAATATGTCCATCCATACAATATACTTTGATGCCGAGAATGGATGGATTGTGGATCTTGTCTATCGTTATTCTGCAAACATGAATAGAGCATAAATGTTAAGTAATTAAATTGGTGTCCACTATATGGTGTTCACACTAGTAACGATGTCAGTTAAACAAACAAGTACACATATAAATATATATAATGGTGTCCACCGGCTATTGTACACGAGAACATGTCTGTATGGTCGAATACACGCAAACATACACAAAAAATGGTCATCCATATTAAAGTTTATACAAAGACCCAATACAACTGACATATAAAGATCCATAAATTAGCAAGACTAAGCAAGAGACAAATCAGTGCCAAATATACAGTGAGGAACATGTAACTGAATATATGTCTAAAGCAATGTGAATAACTTAATCTAACAAAGGCCGTTATACAATGTTTGGTATTTTAAGACAGTACAAATATCACTTCATGAGAGCACAATCCACATATCAATGTCCATTACATAATGTGTGCTACTTAGTATTTTATAACACTAACTACTAGTGTCCATTAATTACAAGTATTTGAGAACTTTAACTAATCTGTAAACGGCGTACACAAATCAATGTCCATGAGAACATGTCAAATAAGAGCGATTAAGGAGCATAAATCAAATATATGGACAGTTTGATGTCCACTGATCGCTATCCATAGACTCGATCTAATAAAAGTAAATAGACTTTATCTAGCAAGCAACTGAGCCATGTGAGCTAAGCAAATTTTAACAGAAGCAGAAATAGAGCAAACAAAAATGTGAGCTAAGAAAGTAACAAATCGATTTGAATATGCAAAACCCTAAATTTACTCACCATACATTGTTGGGAGCTTGGATCTACAGAAGGGGATGTCCACCGAATGATGTCCATAATCCAACATCTGCTCATAAATAGGGTTTGATGGACGAAGGTACTATCCATCCTGCAAGCATCACACCAACTAAGAAGCTTATCACTACCAAAGAAAACGTATACTAGTCTCTAAGTTGAATTTCCTTCACAAGTCCCCAATATACTCAATTTAGTGTAAGACTTCCATTTAATCCCTCTACTCATGACTAAGTTTCAACTATTGAGAAGGAAACTATCCAATAAGAAAAAACGAACTTGAGCCTGAGTTGTTTCGATTCGCTGTTTTGCGAGAGACACAAACCGCTGAAGCAGAGCCTCTACTATCAATTATGGCCGCACTCCCGGACTTCGTCACGTTCAATAAGAATAGATCTCCTTAAGAAAATGAAAAATTTAACAAATTTGTTAGATTTATAAGAATGACATAATGAAAATGAAAAGATGCAGGAAAAAAAATCTGGAGAAGAGAGATGTCGTAGAAAGGAGATGGAGAAGAAAGAGAAATTAATTAGGGTTTTTACTTTAATCTGAAAGATATGAAATGAGAAAATTAAAATTAAAATGAAAAAAATAGAAAGTAAAAGAAAAATTAGAAAATGAATAGGTAAGGAGAGTTTTGAGATTTCACAGTGTCAAAGTACCTTGGTGTAGGGAAGTGCTCTTTTGTGAAATTACTATGTGCCAAAGTGCCTTTGTAAGTAGGGAAGTGCTCTTTTATGGAAGTAGGGAAGTACCTTGGTGTAGGGAAGTGTTATTTTATTCATCCATATGAAAGTACAAACTTCACTAGGGTTGGGATTAGGTTTATTTGGATTTATTATTTATTCGGTTTCTTCAGTTATTTGTTTTGGAATTTTCTTTTTGTTTAGTAGAATAACCAAAATACAATTTTGGTTAAGTTTAGTTTGGTTTTGGTTATTTAAAGTATTTCTAATTTTTCTGACATAACCAATCTTTAGTTCTTAAGAAAGAACTTCGATTAATTTTATTTCGGGTAAATTTGGTTAAGTTAATTTTGAGTAAATTCAGTCATTTTGGGTCAAATCAATTTTGTTCAGTCCTGTTATTTTTTATTTTTGGAATAATTCGGTATAACTGGTTTAGAATCCAGTATAAACTGGTTTAAAATTAGAAAACAATAATAATAACAGATCGGTTCGGTCAAATCAAACCAAACCGAATCAATAACCGAAATTAAATTTCCAATTTTACTAAAATAACCAAACTTGATAACTGAACCATTAAATAATTATTTTTACCGTTTATGGATACTACCACGATCACATCACATACGAGACACTTACCATTGATAGTAAGTAGCCAATCGAAATGATGTTTTTGGATGGATAGTGGTCCACACGTACTTTGTGTCCACAGATTCACAATCATGTGAACTCTTAATCACCTTCTGTTCATCAGAAGCGTCTAGCATGTGATATAATCGTGGTAGTGTCCACAAATGGTCGATACATATATAGTAGAACTCTTGACCACCTTTTATTAATCGGAAGTGTCTAGCATGTGTTTTAAATACTTTTGATCGTACTTTATTTCCATAGATTCACAATCATTTTGAACTCTTGATCACCTTCTGTCCACGAATAGTCGATACATAGTAAACACAATTTTAAATATTTTTGAACACTACCACGATCATATGACATGCTAGACGCTTTGGATATTGGTCCACACGTACTTGTGTCCACATATTCACAATCATGTGAACTCTTGACCACTTTCTGTTCATCAAAAGCGTCTAGCATGTGATATAATCGTGGTGGTGTCCACGAATAGTTGATACATAATAGAACTCTTGACCACCTTTTGTTCATCAAAAGCATCTATTCATCAAAATCATTGTACTTTGTGTCCACGGATTCACAATCGTGTGAACTCTTGATCACCTTCTGTCCATGAATAGTCGATATCTTGACCACATTATGTTCATCAAAAGCGTCTAGCATGTGTTTTAAATACTTTTGATCGTACTTTGTATCCACAGATTCACAATCATATGAACTCTTGATCACCTTCTGTCTGATCACCTTCTGTCCACGAGTAGTCGATCTCTTGACTACCTTATGTTCATCAAAAGCGTGTAGCATGTGTTTTAAATACTTATGATCGTACTTTGTGTCCATAGATTCACAATCATGTGAACTCTTGATCACCTTCTATCTTATCACCTTCTTTCCACGAATAGTCGATCTCTTGACTACCTTATGTTCATCAAAAGCGTCTAGCATGTGTTTTAAATACTTTTGACGTACTTTGTATCTACAGATTCAAAATCATGTGAACTCTTGATCACCTTCTGTCCGATCACCTTCTGTCCACGAATAGTCGATCTCTTGACCACCTATTGTTCATCAAAAGCGTCTAGCATGTGTTTTAAATACTTTTGATCGTACTTTGTGTCCACAGATTCACAATTATGTGAACTATTGATCACCTTCTCTCCACGAATAGTCGATACATAGTAAACACAGTTCTAAATATTTCTGATTGGCTACTTCCTATCCATGGTAAGCGTCTTGTATGTGATGTGATCGTGGTAGTGTCCACAAATATTCGATATTGTGAACACCTAGTCTAAACTGTCCTTTCGAAACTTCCGTATTAAGTCTGATTTTTTTTTGAATTCCGGTACATAAACCGATTTTATCTCCATTATGGCGGTCTATATTGTCGGAATCCTCAGCTCCGCCTTCCTATCCAACATCAAAAAAAAATGAAGGGTGGAAATAAAGGTAAAGTGGGAAAGAGAGTAAATAGAGAAAAGAAAAGAAAAAAAATCGGATGGATAGGAGAGATAGCAAGGGATCGCTATCCATCCATGGGGAATTCATATCCGTGAGGGCATAATGATCATCCTAAGGCCCTAGAAAACATAAAAAAATATTAAATTGCACTAATTTTTCAGAAGATACAACTGTGTTATTACTTTATAAAAAGATACATTTGGTGCAATAAACTCAAAAAATAGAAAATAACTTTTTCTTATTATGTGTATATTCATACAAAATATCAATTAAATTGAAACAGAGAAAATAAAATATATATATATATATATATATATATGCTGCATATTATATTTTTTTACACCAATTCAAATAAAATAAAGTATTATCTCAGTGACTTATGTTGCTCTCTAATACAACATGAAAAATAAAAATTTACGCAGTTAAACATATACTTTTTTCTCTCCATTAAAAAATAATCCAAGTAAGCATTTAGTTTGTAATGATTTTATACAAATAGTTAATGTATACTTATAACTAAGTTAAAATATAGTTAAATTTATGTAATATAAATTGAGTTATAGTATGAGTAATAATATAATTTATTAAGCTTTACCAAATCATATTAATATATATATATATATATATATATCAATTTATACATTACTATACATATTATATATAATTTTAGGAAGTATTTGTATGTGAAATTATACATTTATAGTTATATTTTTTATAGCCAATAATATGTATTATGTAATATTATGTTTTATGTTAGTGAAATAAATAAAAATATTTACACAAACTTAAATAAATATTAATATATTTTATTAGTTAACATTTTATTTAATATCTAATATTTTATTGTGTACCGCAAATCATTTTTCACCAATCAAACTTTACTGTATACCGTTTATTCTGAACAAACCGCACTTGTCCTGCAATCCGCATCTACCACAGTTAAAAACCGTTTTTCCTACACAGCCAAATATGTTATACATTATGACCCCCTTAAAATATGTAAGAACTGCACCTAAACATCTATACACACTAAAAATATGTGTTATTACTGAAGCATTATTTTCCTTCGGAAAAATAAAAAGCACTCAGTTTTTAGGGTCCGAATGGTAACCACGGAATTGCGGGGCGGTTTTAGAGTGCGGTGTAATTCAAGTATGGTGCGTGCATGAAAAATGTATTATGGGACAAGTGCGGTTTTTCATTTGCTTTGAAAAATGTAGAGAATTTTTATTTTTCAAAAAAAAATCACTGATTATATATATTATATGATTAGTAACTTAAAAACGGGTTTCAAAGAACGTACTTGAAAAATGCTTTTTTGTGATCATCATTTGTGGCCTTAATTTGAGCCAAAAAATAGAAAAACACCCTGCAATTATAAAAAATTGGTTAATTGGTGAAATTTTAGTTGGACCCATATAATACTATCCCATTTTTGTAAAACTGTGTCTCCCATTCATTTACCGAGTGTGTTAACTTTTGAAAGGTTATATTTGGAATTTGGATGAAACAACTAAAAGCAGTTTCAACAAAGTATCTTAAATGAGTATTTAACATTAAATATAAAATATGCAAAAAGTATGAAAGAGAAGGAGAAGAAGATGTTCTCTATAAAAATGCCATGTATCTCAAATAAGAATCCTAAGTATACACCCATAAAACATGTGTCAATTTTTAATTGATTCAATTTTTAACAAAATTTTATTTATTTAGTTAAATAAAATTTAAACTAATTCCTTATATATAATGAGAGGAGATTGAGGCTCCACAGAGTGTCCACGTAGGCAAAACAAAAGTCTCTAAAAACATGCCACATCATCTAATCATAAAAAGGCCATTCACAAAAAAAAACCGTATAACTTCTCCTCTCCATATGAAACGTTTCTTGGTTTAAAGCTCCTCTCATCTCCCATGGCTTCCTAATATCTAATTTGTAACACCGATCAATTAAACTACAGATTGGTGAGGCAGTCTGATGCCTTAGGGTTTAAGCCGTGTTTGATATCTAGCGGTCAGGAGTTGAAGGAAGATAGAGATGAGGAAATCAAATAAAGACGATCTGAAACAATTTCTTATTGCTCATCTCAACACCAACTACGATACTCTCCAGGTTATTCAATCAAGAGCTTTCATGTGATTTGTTTTTACATGATTTTTCAGATTAAATTTGTCTGATTTTCGTCTTGCTAGAGATGCTCAAGCTCTTCTGATCGAATGTGTGTTGGTAAGAAGATAAGCTTTCTGAAAACTCAAACAAATCTTTATCATTAAGTACATCATATATGTAGCAAATCTTTCTGATCATCGTTCCAAATCTTTATCATTCATTCTAACAAATTGGTCAATTTGTGTAAACCTTATATCCTCAGAATCTAATGAAGTCTGTAACAAAGAGGATAAACGAACATCACCCCCTCCACCTGAGCATGTACTCAAAGCACTAAAGGTTCGGCTAATATCCAGTATGTATATCATTCATAAGAAATAAACATATGTTTTTTTTTGGTAATCGTAGGGCCAAGAAGTCTACGCTGCTTATGAGCAACATAAATATGAAACCATGGTAAGATCCATCAAGCCCACGACTTGAGTTCCAGAACTGTAAATAATAATTGAAGATCTAATTGGTTTCTGCGTTTTGCAAATTCTGCAGCAACAGAGGAGTGTGAAGATGAACAACGGAGCAGAGATGACGGAAGAGGAAGCAGCAGCAGAACAACAGAGAATGTTTGCAGAAGCTCGAGCAAGAATGAATGGAGGTGTTTCAGTTCCTCAACCAGAGAAACTAGCAACCCAACAGCCAAGTCTAGAAAGCTAATCAAGAAGATTGTAAAAAGAATCCTGCAGCTGGAAGCATATAATGTTGGAATCAAACACCATAATGAGTAAGTATATGAGAATTAAACAAAGCTTAAAACACTGTGTCACTAATGCTACCTTATTTGCATGGATTAGTGAGTACAAAACGATGTGTATGAATTCTTATGGTCCTTGCAGGGAGGCTTTGACGCCAATGCAGTGGCAACAACAAACATTCTGGAGAAAAGTGTTTATTGGGCCATCGATTTTAATTACTAAAGTCCATATTGTCTAGATCAACTCTCTGTAACTATATTAGCTGTTCAATGGCAATGTTAATACGACGTGAAAACTTTTACAAACTTCTATAGGTTTCTACATGGTATCAGAGCAAAGATCCGACTTCTTGATCTTTGTTCGTCTGATTTTCATTTTTTCCATTTGTTTGACCTTGTTCTTGTTAAATCTTCGATTAACAACAACCTTTCAATTATGTCTGATTCATCTACTACCGTGGAACCCCCCAAGGAAGACGATCTCACCGTACGACTTGTCTTCTGTTGATAATCCATGCATCCTAATCTCGAAACCTTTACTACGTGGTCCGAATTATGAATCCTGGGCAACAAACCTACGTCTTGCTCTTTCTGCCCGCAAGAAATTCGGTTTTGCTGACGGATCCATCCCAAATCCCGGAGAAGATTTGCCTTACTATGAAGATTGGATTGCCAATTAACGATAGATGAAAACATCTCCGATTCAATGTCCCATTTGGATAATGAAAATGAACTATGGACGCACATTCAAAAGTGTTACGGTGTGAAGAACGGGCAGAGAGTGCAACGACTCAAATCTGAGCTTGCTACTTTTCGTCAACGAAGAACTACTCTAGATGAATACTATGGCAAGCTCACGAGTCTGTGGAAGAGTTTGGCTGATTATCAACAAACCAAAACTATGGAGGAAGTACATAAAGAGAGAGAGAAGAAGACAAGCTCCACCAACTACTAATGGGACTTGAGGACAGTCTTTACGGAACCGTAAAGTCCAACTTGCTCTCTCGTGTTCCTTTGCCTTCAATTGAAGAAGATTCAATTTTTTACGGCAACAAGATGACTCAAAAATGGCGAGTCAATTTCATGAAGAAAGGACAGAAGGTGTGAGTTTTGCTGTTCAGACTCAAACTCGCCCTGCACCTTCGACCGCAGATCATCGAAACCACAAGTGTACCATCTGTGTCAAGCTCGATCATTTTGAGTAGACAAACCAAGGACTAACAGCCGTGTCCCAACATCGGCTCCGGTTCAGTCTTCTCAAGCACGCGGTACGACGACTAACTCACGTCGTGCTCAGGCCAATTCTGTGGCGGTGTCAAGGCTATCAGCCTCGGCGATGCACGCAGGACCTGCCACGGATGCTGATCGGGTTGGAATAAGCGGACTGAATGACCACCAGTGGAAGAAGCTTGTGCAAATGCTCTACGATCGGAAATCTGATACATCAGCTCATCTCAACGGTACGTGGTTTCTTGAATCCTGGATTATTGATACAAATGCATCAAATCATATGACCGGCTCACTGGATTTTCTTACTGAAATTTCTGATATGCCTCCGGTCTTGATCAAACTTCCTGATGGTCGATATACTACTGTGACTCGTCAAGGAAATGTTCGGATGACTTCTTCTCTGAAATTATCTCCAGTTTATTATGTGGATGTACTACAATGTCATCTGATCTCGGTTTCTCAGCTTACTCGTGACAGTGGTTGTGTGTTTCAGATAACTGATCGGTTATGTTTGGTTCATGATCGTATTTCGAGGATGGTGATTGGTGCAGGTGAGCAGAGGAACGGGCTGTTTTTCTTTCGGGGCGTTGCGATTGCTTCTACAGTCCAAGGATTGGATTTACAGTCATTGGAGATGTGGCATAATCGCTTAGGACATCCCTCTTCTAAAGCATTGGATTTGTTAAAGCTTTCAAGTAGTAGTCGTTCTTTTGATTCCAAGTTATGTGAGATCTGTATTCGATCAAAACAGACTCGAGATTCCTTTCCTTTGAGTACCACTACAACTCATATGGTTTTTGAATTAATACATTGCGACCTTTGGGGTCCTTATCGAACCTCAGCTTTGTGTGGATCCAGATTTTTCTTAACTATTGTTGACGACTACTCGCGTGTTGTTTGGATCTATCTTCTTACCTCTAAAACAGAAGCTCCAACGCATCTTAAAAATTTTGTGGCTCTAGTTGAGCGCCAATTCTCAACCCAAGTTCGTGAAGGATTATGTGTGTTCATTGTGTAATTGTCAGATTACAACCTAACATAATCATCTAGGATCTAGGTGATTTGCAGTTGAATCATAAACCAGATCAGAATCATTACCTTGTTATTGCAGCGGATTGATCAAGGGAATATCGAGATCTGCAAGAGCTGATGATTACCGGCTCCTCCTAGGTATCCACACGCTTACAAGCTACTGGATCAGGCTGCTAGACCAAAGCTGGAACAACAGAGAGAGAGGAAGACGGCCAGACCTAAAATCGCAGAAGACTACTCTTACTGGCGCCTCTGCTCTTCCTTATATGGGCCCAAGTGATTAAACTAATGGCCTATTAGGCTTTTGGGCCCAAGACCCAAATCAGACAAAATAACTGTATTTTGTCTGGCCCAATTCTCTGTACAAATACAGTAAATGCCTTGCATCTTACCGTATTAATTCCATTTAACTTTCCCGTTAGCTATGGTGTGTGACCCTATGGGATCATACAATACTGGTAATAAGTCCTAAACTTATAGATCAAGAGCGGGCTCTAGCAAGTCATCATGATCACCCAGTATTTATGACTTATGTCTGATCTCGACACTTATCATACTTTCTAGAGATAGTACGGTAGATTTCAGGACATTCCCAACAATCTCCCACTTGTACTGGAATCCTACATTCCCTAATCCTTTTTTCTCAATATCTCGATCTGGCATAAGGCAAGATACGTGTCATCCTTATATAGCCAGACCATGTTCATCGGACCAGATTTGATACTGACAATGCAAACGACTTGGGCAAGTCCGTTTGGGAGTGGCCACTCTCTTACCAGCTATCAAGTCTCCGATTGGCCTAGAGATATTACCTCCGTTAAACGGCAGGGACAAATCCCATCTTGTTCCATCACTATGAACTACACACTTTATAATACACCCAACCAAGGTCCTTATAGCTCCCAGTTACGAAACAGCGTTAGACAATGATCAAAGCGCATCACTCCATGTGCAGCCACATGCATGCGAACTCAGGTCTAAGGACTATACTCTATAGTCGTATATGAGAACCTCTTATGACACAGATATTAATATCTTGTAGAGTTCTCATCAGCGGGCCATGTCCGGTCATATGCTCCCCTACATATACCTATGTGTCGACTTTGATGCCGCGCATCTATGACCCCTCGAAACTTGGTCATAAGTCTCAACACACTCTAGTCTCAAGTGGTTGTTGGTGTTCCAATTTCAACAACCTTCGACTATGGACACTATGATTTATGTTATTTCGTTAAATATGGGGTTTCAGGATCAAGTCTACTCATGTACTTCGATGGCCCATATATAATGACATGAATCATTTTGGAACGATTATTTATATCACAGTTAAAATAATCCAGAAATCATAAATTTCATAAACATAAAATATTATGTTTACATGAACCTTTCAAAACAACTAAATAAAGCCCTTTACAAACTCCCACTGAAATTAAGACTACATCTTAATTTCACTTATCCTACAGCTACAGTCCGCGACTCGTGCTTAGGCCTAAGGAGTGGCTTTGTTAATAGATTAGCAACGTTCTCATTCGTTGAAACTTGCTGATCTACTTAACACCTCTGTCATTTATCTCACGGAATAGGTTATACCTACCCTCAAGGTGTTTGGACCTCTGATGTGCAGCTAGTCTCATCTATGCTGGGAATCACATCAAGTTCAGTGATGAACTCTTCTTTCCAAACAACCTCTTTTCGCCGCTACCCAAGCTGCGAAATGTTCAGCTTAAGTCATGGAGTCAGCAACAGTGCCTTGCACCGCCAGACAGACACAAGATATAACCGGACTGTGACCGGAAATCATCTTTGTCTGTTGGAAACTTGCCTTTCAGACTCTACCGACTTGTAGCACCTCACTTTCTCCGTAAATCAAGAACTTATCCTAAGTATTTCCAAATACTTGAGGATATTCATTACGTCTATCCAGTGATTCTTTGCTGGATTTGACTGGTCTTTACTTTTCTTGCTTAACATTAAAGCAATATAAAAACAAGTACGTGTCATGGCATACATGATAGATCCAATTGCCGACGCATATGAAATCTCATACATGCATTCAAGCTCAGCAGTTATCGTAGGACACTGTTTCTTGCTTAACGTAATGCCATGTGACATTGGCATAAAACCCTTCTTGGAATGCTGAAAACGTGTAGGACTTTGTCAATATAAGAATCCTGACTTTGTCCTATCAGCTCTTTTGGATCTCTATCTTTAGATCCAAAATCCAAGAACATATGTGGCTTTACCCATGTCAATCATAAAAACAACTCCTAAGCCAGTCCTTTACCGACTGCAGCATTGGAACGTTATTTCCGAAAATCAGTATGTCATCGACATACACTATGAGAAATGCAACATCGCTCCCACTTATCTATTAGTAAACGCACAGTTCCACTTCGTTCCTGTTCAAGTCAAAACCTTGACTACTTCAACAGAACGAAGATTCCAACTCCGATATGTTTGCTTCCATCCATGAATGGATCGATGAAGCTAACTTACACACAATATGATTTTTCGGAGTCCGGGCTCACTTTCGCTTCTGTGAATTTCGCAGGTTCGTCACTTTCAATGATCATCAGATCATGGCAATTAATCACGAGAAATCACTCTCGGATTAGTGACGGATTCATTCAGATCTGCGAACTTCAGGCTCTACAGGTGTAGATTCTACAGAAATCTGTAAATCTATCCGCTGCTCTCCCTCAACAGGTTGAGCAGCTTCCTGTATTTCTCGAATTTCTTCGAGTTATACTTTTACTCCCATTGTTCTTCTTGGAAAGCAACTTCCCTTTTAGAAAACAGAATTCCGAACAACCTAACTTCGTTTTCGGAATGGACGTAAAAGTAACAAGCCTTGGTTTCCCTAGGACAACCAGCGAAGTAGCACAACTACAAATACTCAGTAAAGACGAATTTGGATCATTTCCAGTCCACATTTATGTGGTGTCTTTCAACTGATATTGGTGGAACTATTTCAGCGTAAACTTAGATATTTCTAGAGCGTTATTCTTAAAGAATATCATGGAAGATTCGTGTGACTCATCTTTAATCATTTCTAATAAGATCTGATTCTTTCTCACAGAAACACCTCCAGGTTTTCAGGAGAAATGAGCTGTGAAACGACTTCACACTCATTCAGATGATCACACCATCAATGACTTAAATATTCTCACTCGTGATCTAATCCAGAGTCTCAATACTTCTGTCACTCAGATTCTATACCTCATTCTGGAACTCTTTCGACCATTTCAAAGAATTCCGACTCGTGTCTCATCAAATGAACACAGTCATACTCACTGAAGTAATCAGTAAATATAATGAAGTACAGGAAATTTTCTCTGGCATTACTGCTCATCGGGCCACATACATGAGTATGTTCAAGGTCCAATAAGCCTTTGGGCCTTTCTCTAGCTCGGCTAAGATGGGCCCTTTGTCTTTTGGTCCAGTAAGCAGAATTCAAGTCTCATAAGATATCCGATCAAATGAGCCCAAAAGTCCATAACTATGGGATTTCTGAATCCGACTTGCTCTATGTGACCAAAACATTTACGCCAAGAAAAATCAGGTTTAATTCATCAGATTTAAACCAATTCGGTATTTATGTTACATTTAGGCACTCTTTGGTTTAAGATATAAAACCCATTCCTTGAATAGGGTGCTACAATCAATATTTCATTGAGATCAAAAGAACAAAACTTGTCTTTTATCAAAATGAAAAACATTCAAATTCTTACAAGAAAATGAAAGACAACTCTGCTTAAAGCAGGTACATTGTAGCAATTACTTAATAAAACCAAGCCTCAAAGGCATCTACAAGTGAAAACCCTACGGCTGAGGCAGCATCCATAGCTCCTTCCAGACACGCAGTTCCACTTGCCCTTCCTTCAACGTTCTACTGTTGCTTAGGCTCTGCATATTATAACAAATATCAGCGCCACAACCAGTATCCAATACCTATAAGGTAGAATTTGAAGTAATAACATGAATACCTGAGGAAGTAGTCTCATACATCACTTTCAACTCCTCATAATCTTCCATGAATTTAATGCAATCTCTCTTCCAATGCCCAGTCTCTTTACAGTAGCAGCACTTACCAACGTAAGATGTATCTGACTCGGGCTCAGAAGACACAGGCTTGCCATGATTCAAAATCTGGACAACTTTGTCTTCACCCTTGCCAGCACTAGGTTTAGTAAACCTACCCTTCTCCATTATGAGATTATACAGGGTACTCTTCACGTTTGGCTCAACTGTCTTGAGCATATCATGCAGTTCAGTCAGCGTCTTCGTTAAGCCTTTCTTGATATAGTTCCTTCTGAACTTATCATAGCTTGACGGCAGTGACTGCAGAATGATCTCAGTTGCCAATTCTTGGCTAACTGGATAATCCAGTTTCCTCAGGTTATCAATGTAACCCATCATTTTACTGACATGAGGACTCACTGGATGATCATTTGGTAGCTTGCAGCTAGTGAGAGACTTAACCAACTGGTATCTCTCCACTCTTACCTGCTCCTGAAATTTCAATTTCAGGCTGCTGATCATCTCTATTGGCGACTCCATGTTCTCATATTGCTTCAGCAAATCTGAGTCCATGGTAGCCAATGTCAGACCACGCACATCTACCGCATCATTATAATGCTTATTCCAAGCATCATATACTGCATGAGAGGCATTGGACCCGATCCTCTCGGGGAGAGCTCTTTCAAGGACATAGTCCTTTCTCTCCTGCCTGAGGACTAGCCTCAGGTTCCGCGACCAAGTCAAGAAATTTGATCTGTTCAGTTTGTCCATCTCAAGGACAGACCGGATCGAGAAAGTGTTTTGATTGTTTGTGCTAGTCATAACTGAAATTTAGAGATAAATAGAGTTTTAGTTATTTAGTTCATAAAAGAGTAATCTTAATAACTTATAAGAAAACTCGCATTGCATTCAAAATTTATTTGTTTAACCTCATAAGAATGCAATGATTCCGAGACCCATGTTCAACTAAAACCAAAGTGGGCCACTGGCCGTCACCCGGAATTAGCTTTACTTGGT
This sequence comes from Orychophragmus violaceus, assembly GCA_030180135.1. Taxonomy (NCBI): domain Eukaryota; kingdom Viridiplantae; phylum Streptophyta; class Magnoliopsida; order Brassicales; family Brassicaceae; genus Orychophragmus; species Orychophragmus violaceus. The sequence continues at coordinate 91,656,925 of CM058239.1, read as the reverse complement.
AAGCATACACACAGCTAGTTATATCCAATAACTCTCGGTTGTGAATTGGGCCCAAGGCCCAATACACCAGATGTCTCAAGGCCCGGGACTCCCGATGGCCCAGTCAAGGAAACCAATCTCTTACAGCCAAATAATCACTAAAGTCTGGGACTCCCAATGAAATTAGTGACTATATACTACTTTACTTACGCAAAAACAGACACCTCACACTGTAAGCCATATCTGTAATTGAATAAGCGTTAAGTAACTGACAAGATTGGGCAAGACATCCAAGCTTGATATTGGTTTTGAGGATTTTAGGTTTTCTTTCCAAAAATAGAAGATTACTATTTTGGGAAACTTACTTATTTTAGAAACTTTCTAAATTTAGAAATATACTAAAAATAGAAATTTCTAATTTAATATTTTATTAAAGTTTTCGGTTGGGTCACAAATTATAGGCCCAATTCTTGGCCCAAGACCACAGAATTCCAATTGGCCCAATAATTTGACATAACCGAGTCGGTTCATTAATTCTGGTCCAAGAACAAATTAACTACTAAATCCAACTGGTTATTTACTAAACCAGACCAGCTCTAAATTATTTGGTCCAACCAAATCAAACTTAGACCAGCCTTCGGTTTAGGTTAAAATTCAATTTTGAATTTAAATCCGGTTTAACCAGAAATTAAATAATACCAATTGTATTAAATAATTTCCAGCAAACCGCGATTTGGGTTAACCGCTTGAACCATAATTATCAAAGCTTTGAATTGTTTTTGTCTTTAGCTTAAAGACAAAAACAAAAACATGAATGATCGCTAATTTCAATTCAACAATCATTATCCTTATGATTAGCATTCACATAAAAACAAAATTGATTTTGACCTTTTCAAATCGACAATCTATTCATGCAATCATAATTCAATAATTGCTCATGACATTGACTAAAAGACAAAGGCGATTCTAAACCTTAACCAACCTATCAAATCGATTCTTTATAATATCTTCAATAAGTGATATTGACTTTTCCAAAACAAAATCGTCCACAAACCTAACACGTTTCTTATGAATGCTTGTGTAACGATTATAAAGCAAAGTCAAGTCAACATAATTTCAATCGATATTAAAGTCAACATAATTTATGTTGATCGATATTAAAGTCAACATTCGATCGTGATTTCAATAGCATGATAAACGATTTCAATAGCAACGATTATTTTTGATAATGATTTATTCAATAAACGAAATCAACTTTAATCATCAAGCAATCTCATCGTTTTCTTATTTCTAGGTTTTCCAAGTTTCAATCAATTTTACTCATTAAAATCGATTCATCAAACTAATAAACAACCTAGTATGATCCAAAAAGCAAAAACCTAACAACCTGGCTCTGATACCACTGAAGGATTATGTGTGTTCATTGTGTAATTGTCAGATTACAACCTAACATAATCATCTAGGATCTAGGTGATTTGCAGTTGAATCATAAACCAGATCAGAATCATTACCTTGTTATTGCAGCGGATTGATCAAGGGAATATCGAGATCTGCAAGAGCTGATGATTACCGGCTCCTCCTAGGTATCCACACGCTTACAAGCTACTGGATCAGGCTGCTAGACCAAAGCTGGAACAACAGAGAGAGAGGAAGACGGCCAGACCTAAAATCGCAGAAGACTACTCTTACTGGCGCCTCTGCTCTTCCTTATATGGGCCCAAGTGATTAAACTAATGGCCTATTAGGCTTTTGGGCCCAAGACCCAAATCAGACAAAATAACTGTATTTTGTCTGGCCCAATTCTCTGTACAAATACAGTAAATGCCTTGCATCTTACCGTATTAATTCCATTTAACTTTCCCGTTAGCTATGGTGTGTGACCCTATGGGATCATACAATACTGGTAATAAGTTCTAAACTTATAGATCAAGAGCGGGCTCTAGCAAGTCATCATGATCACCCAGTATTTATGACTTATGTCTGATCTCGACACTTATCATACTTTCTAGAGATAGTACGGTAGATTTCAGGACATTCCCAACAGTTCGTATAATTCGCAGCGACAATGGGTCGGAATTCATCTCCCTGCGCGATTACTTTGCTGAAAAAGGGATTGTACATGAGACATCTTGTATTGGCACACCTCAACAAAATGGAAAGGTTGAACGGAAACACCGTCATATACTGAACGTAGCCCGTGCGCTTCGATTCCAAGCTCACTTACCTACTGAATTTTGGGGTTACTGTGCCCTTACAGCTGGTTATCTTATCAATCTGACACCGACCAATCTACTCAACGGGAAGACACCGTTCGAGATGGTTTATGGTCGTCCACCTCCGCTGCAGCATCTTCGGGTCTTTGTCTGCCTCTGTTTTGTCCACAATCAGAAACATGGAGGTGACAAGTTTGCATCCCGCAGCAACCGATCAATATTTTTGGGTTATCCATTCGATAAGAAGGGCTGGTGATTCTATAATCTTGACACTGGAGTTGTCTCAATCTCTAGAGATGTTATCTTCAACGAATCTTAATTTCCGTTTAGTATACATGCGAACGATGGCAATGCAGATTCCATTCCTGCATTTCCACAATCTTCAGTTCTAATCGAAGAAGAGGATCTGAACACTACAACATTGGATTCCTCTGCTCCAATCACTACACCAGTCGCTACTACTGATGACGCTAATAATTTTTATTCTCGTGAGGACAGTGAAATAGAACAGTCTCCGGAGTTGGAGTCATCTCAGTCTGAAACAGAACAGTCTCCGCCTGCGACACCTACAGCTTCTCCTCAGGTTGCATCTCCTGCGCAAATACCAATCACCACTCCTCCACAACAACAAGCACCTGCTCCAAGCTCTGAATTGGTACCTCATGATGACTCTCCTGAACAACTAGGCAGAGGTTTTCGTAAGAGAATACCATCAGTCAAGCTTGATGATTATGCAACGACTTTGCTCCATCAACCGTACCCTTCGGTAACTCCATATCCGATTGACAATTATCTCTAGTTCTCAATTCTCAGATTAATTTCAGGCTTATCTGTTGGCGATCACTTCTGGAACTGAACCACAGTTTTACAAGGATGCTATCCTTGATGAGAATTGGAGACATGCGGTTCAAGCAGAAATCACAGCTCTGGATGATCGAGGAATATGGACTGTTGAAACTCTTCCAAAAGGAAAGAAAGCACTTGGATGTAAGTGGGTCTTCCGGCTTAAATATCATTCTGATGGTACGTTAGAACGTCACAAAGCTAGGCTTGTTGTTCTTGGTAACAACTAAACAGAAGGCGTTGACTTCACAGAGACGTTTGCGCCAGTTGCCAAGTTAGTTATGGTTCGAGTATTTCTGCAACAAGCTGCGTCAAACGGCTGGGAAGTCCACCAAATGGATGTCCATAATGCATTCTTACACGGTGATCTCAATGAGGAGGTGTATATGCAATTTCCACCGGGTTCCCGCCCAAATGACAAAACAAAGGTCTGTCGTCTTCGGAAATCTCTTTATGGCCTAAAACAGGCACCCAGATGCTGGTTCGCTAAACTGGGTGATGCTTTACAAAAATATGGATTCACTCAAAACGTCTCAGACTACTCGTTGTTCACATTTGATGACTCTCACTCATCACTTCATGTCTTGGTTTATGTCGACGACCTGATTGTGACCGAGAGTTCGGTCCATCTTATTGCTCAGTTTAAACGCTATTTGAGTGAATGTTTTCACATGAAGGATCTCGGTCTCCTCCGTTATTTCCTCGGCATTGAAGTAGCACGAAATTCCACTGGGATTTACTTATGCCAACGGAAATAGACACTGGATGTTCTCACCACCACCGGTCTTCTTGGAGCTAAACCAGTAGCTTTTCCAATGGTGAAAAACCACAAACAAGCATTGGCCAACGGAAAGGATCTCGTTGATCCCACTAGATATCGCAGGCTCATCGGGAAGCTGATCTACTTGTGTGTAACACGCCCAGAATTGTCATACGCAATTCACATTTTATCGCAGTTTATGAGCCAACCGAAGGAAGAACATTGGACAGCAGCTCTTCGTGTCCTATGTTACTTGAAGAACAGCCCTGGACAAGGGATATTTCTAAAAGCAGACGCACCATTAGTTCTCACCGCTTGGTGTGATTCAACCTGGAGCGCGTGTCCTGTAACTCGTCGTTCGCTTACCGGGTGGTTTATTCAGCTCGGAGGAGCTGCCATCTCCTGGAAAACAAAGAAGCACGATGTCGTCTCTCGTTCATCAGCAGAGGTTGAATACAGAGCAATGGTGGACACGGTTAGTGAGATGTTGTGGCTTCGGGAATTATTGCCAGCTATGGGGATCGATTGCTCAGCTGCAACAGTCTTACATTCCGACAGCTTATCCGTGGTTAATCTGGCCAAGAATCCAGTCTTTCACGCTCGCACCAAACACATAGAGAACGATTTCCATTTTATTCGAGACGAGATTATACGCGGTACCATTGTTCCCAAACACGTCTCAACAAAGAGACAACTTGCAGATATCATGACAAAAGCATTGGGCAAGAAGGAGTTTGAAGCTTTTCTGCTCAAGATGGGTGTTCGGAATCTGCACACTCCACCTTGGGGGGGAATCTGCACCATCGATTGTAATTACTAAAGTCCATATTGTCTAGGTCAACTCTTTGTAACTATATTAGCCGTTTAATGGCAATGTTAATACGACGTGAAAACCTTTACGAACTTCTATAGGTTTCTACGGTGTTCAGGACGTTGGTGGAAAACCATACTATTACATATCGGTTTTGACAAGAACGGCCGATGGAGATGAAGGTGGTAAGAATCAGCTGATCACAGCCACCGTGAATGGAGGAAAGCTTTATATCTGCAATGCACAAGCTGGAGACAAGAGGTGGTTCAAGGGAGCCAACAAATTTGTCGAGAAAGAAGCCACTTCGTTCAGTGTTGCTTGAATGAAAGTAACACAACAGAACAATGCTCTGCTTCCTTTCTTCATTTGTCTCATGTAACAAAAGGAAAATGAAACTGAGCTTTTCAGAAACTATCAAGATGGTGCTATCTTTGGTGTGTACCATGCGAAAAGAGCTCTTGGGCTCTCATTTCTTTTTTCTTTTTTTTCTTGGGCTCTCATTTCAGTGGAGGTTAGTAGTTATTTGCACAATACTTGATTAATGAGTCGAAATAATCAGAGGAACTTTGCATGCTTCTATGAACACAATTTCAAAACATGTGTTTACCATTTTTTTATTTGGTTTCATCATAAAATAATGGAGCACATGTATATTACTCAACTCTCTGTTCGACATTTACAGTGCGCATGTGGTTTTCATCACGTCTTTTGTGACACTATTTGCATTGGCCATTGCTATTACAAAAGATCTTCCTGATGTTGAAGGAGATTGCAAGTAAGTAAATATGCGTATACAATTTTACTAGCCTATTGTCTTTTCCAAAACATAATTGATATCTTTGTCATGAATTGAACAACTCCAAATGATATATAATGTGTATGCATTTGTGCAAGCATGTTTAATTGATCAAATGTGTTCTTTTGATTGATTCGAACAGATTCCAAGACGGTCCTGTTGAGGGTATTGACGCTAGATACCACCTTGAGGTAGTAATCCACTACACATATTCTACTCTCAATACAGTTCTAATAGCCTTCTTTTCTATAGATGTAAGATCAATGAGATCTCTGGTGTAAATGTCAGCTTAGGCCCGAAAACAGTCCCGGTTATAAAGAAAGCGATAATGTTTTAATAGAGTTGGAGCTCACTGCAACTACATTACGAAGTCGATGAGGAACGATGGAGGATTAGCAGTTATAAAGAAAGCGATAGAGAAGCTTCAGGTGAAGCACAAAGAGCGCATTACTGCTTGCGGTGAAGGCAGCGAGGGTCGTTTCACTGGAAAGCTTGAAACCGCAGATATCAACACATTCTCTTGGGGAGTTGTGAATGTGGAGCTTCGGTTAGATTTGGACGATACACGGAGAAAGAAAGCAAAGGTTACTTCCAGGATCGTAGGCCAACTTCTAACATGGATCCTAACGTCGTCACTGCCATGATCACTGAAACCACCATCATTGGTTAATCACACAACACTTTAATATTGATTGCTCTTTGGTTCTTCTGTTTCTATGGTTTGGTTTAAAATTTCGAACTTTTATGCCCGTGATTGCACTATCTCAGTTCAAAGAATTTAATACCATGACCTGTTAGTATGACGACATTTTGTGTTTTTCATTTCCAATAATTAAATGAAGGATTATTGTGGTGAAAAATCAACTAAAAATATTATTAGTGGTTTTTGTTGAAGCAATCACAAAAAATAAAAAATAAAATATACTACAAAAATACAAAAAGAAACAAAGTTCAAATTAAACAAATTTGAGTATACAATTACAATCCGTGTGGTGATATCACATCTTATAAACTGTTAATCATTAATTGTATAACATAATAAAGACAGATAAAAGAGAAATGTATGACGAGAAAGATAGAACTTCTAACTTTTAAAAGAGTTTAATTTTGAAACAATATTTTTGGAATAACATTTAAAATATATATATATATAATATATCTACATATATACTTCAAATTCAATTAATATTTATGACATAATTTATATATATATATATATATTTCTCTGAACAGAAAATGCAGAAAAAAATATTCATCGTTTTAATACCGGTAACAAGATTCTACTTTAATAATTCCATAGAGGTTAATTAACAACTTCACAAAAAAACTCACACTTCTAGATACAATTTTGATCGGACACTGGATAAACAAAAAGACAACAACATATGAATACAAAGAAAATTATGGATATAATTTTAGCTTTGATGATTTGTCTTCCTCTATTTTTCTACCTTCAATATATACAATACCTCCAGAATAAATATAATCAATTACTTTCGACATCCCTCATATTCAATACAAAAATATTTATCACATTACATTTTAATCTACAACAAATAAATTTGATACAATACAATCAAAAGAAAAAATAATAAAGCACTCGAGAATTATTGCCAAACAACATAAATATATGAATAGGGCGAAAACATAAAATAACTTAACATTAAATATGATATAATTCAAAATCAAATATATATATATATATATAGACCTCGGAAAACTTAATTAATCATTGAACTAACCGAGATTAATTAAATCGAAATCTGTATTACGATTCTCGCCTTGTGTCGATCAATACCATTATCAGTGTCGATCGACACACCCTCAAAACACGCATGTAATGTGTATCAAATACACATTAATTAGATCATTACATTAATGATCATTCCCACATGAAGTATACCCGGTTTGCTTAGGTGTGTGACCTTGTAGGATCATATAATACTAGTAATGAGTTCTAAACTCATAGGTTATAAGTGGCTTCTAGCAAAGCATTATGATTACCCAGTATCATACAAATGTCTAATCTCGACAACACAACTATCTCTAGAGTGATACAAGTTATGATTTCAGGACATTCCCAACAATCTCCTACTTGTACTGGAATCATCTATTCCCATAATCCCTTCGTCACTATATCTCGATCTGGCATAAGGCAAGTTCTGTGTCACCCTTATTTAGCCAAGATCATGTTCATCGAACTCCGATTTATACTGACAAGACAAACGACTGACAATCACCTCGTTTGAGTGTGGCCACACATTTCTCAATATCAAATCTTCGATGGGCCCTGAGATATTTATCTCTTATTATATAGGAGGGACAAATCCCATCTTGTTCCATCCTTGTTCTTTAACACACTTCATGATACGCCCAATCAATGCCTTTATAGTCACCAGTTACGGCTGACGTTTGACAAGGTTAAAGCGGACCAATTCATATGTAAGAAAACATGATGAACTCAGGTCTAAGGACTATACTCTATAGTCGTAATGAAAACTCTCATGATACTTATATAACTATCTCATAGAGTTCTCATCAGTGGGTCATGTCCGATCCTGTGTTCTCCAACACATATCTATGTGATTGACTTTAATACTCTTATTAATGACTCCATGAAACTTAGTTATCAGTCACCTCACATACTAGTCTCACGCGGTTGTTAATGTCCCACTTTAACAACCTTGACCAGGCACCAATCATAATTTATGTCATTTATCATTTATAGGGTTTCATGATCAAGTCACATACTTGATGACCTATAAAATGTCATAAATCGCTTTGGGACTATTATTTAATAGTATGATTAAATAATACTGATGTCAGATTTCAATAACATAATCAAATTATGTTTACACGAACATCATATCACAACTAAAATCAACAACAACAACTCCCACTCAAACTAAGATCACATCTTAAGACATCTAATGCTTGTAGCAGTTGTCTGGCCCTCATTCGCTTTTGCTCAGCGTGTGTCGAGGGACACTGCGTCTTGCTAAGAGCAATACCAAGATTCATTTGCACAAAGCCCTTCTTGGAATCATGCATATTGTACCTGTGCAAGACCTTATCACCATAAGTATCTTGACACAATTCAATTAGCTTGTCTAATCTATCTCCATAGATTCTTATTCCAAGAATGTATACGGTTTCTCCCATATTTCTCATCGAAAAACAACTTTCGAGTCAAGTCTTAACAGACTGAAACAATGGAACTTCATTTCTGAGAAGTAGTATGTTATCAACATACAATACTAGAAATGCAACTGCGCTCCCACTAGTCCTCTTATAAACACACGGTTCCTCTTCGTTCCTGATGAAGTCAAACCTTTTTGACTACTTCATCAAAACGAAGATTCCAACTCCGAGATGCTTGCTTCAATCCATAAATGGATCGATGAAGCCAGCATATCTTTCTAGCTTCATTAGAATCAATGAAAACTTCAGGTTGTGTCATGCACACATCCCTTTCCAGAATTCCATTAAGGAAAACTGTTTTCACATCCATCTGCCAGATCTCATAACCATTATGAGTGGCGGTTGCTAGGAGAATCTGAATGGACTTAAGAATGTTGACTGGGAATAGGTTTCTTCATAGTCAATACCATGAATTTGTTGGAAGTTTCGGTTGATCCTGATTCAATTCTCATATTGATATCAACCTAAACATGCATTAGATCTAGGTGTTCTTATTTAGAAACATTATGATCTCACCTTTTACCTGTTTGTTGCAGCGGAATTGATTGAACAGGTCAGAGATCAGGGAGATACACCAAGGGATGAATCCTCCAAAGGCTCACACACGCAATCACAGGAAACTGGCTGCTAGACCGAGCTGAGGGAGGCGCAGAGAGAGGAGAGAAATCGCGGCTGGGAGGATTAGGGTTAGGGAGAAGAGACTTGGCTTTTAGACATTAAAAGCCTTCTCTTTCTCTTTTGGGCTTTTGGGCCCAATCTGATTAAATCCCATTTAATCAGACCCATTATTCATTCTCTCTTAGTACGACAAATGCCTAGCACTTTTGTCGTACTTCTGCTATGCCTTTCAACATTATTTCCTGCTAGCTTAAGCGTGTGACCCATATGGGATCATACAATAAAGGCAATAAGTCCAAGACTTATAGATCATGAGCGGACTCTAGCAAGCCATCATGACCCCCAGTATTGTATGACTTATGTCTGATCACTGACATACTCTTACGTTATAGAGACAGTACAGAGATTGCTGGACACAATTCCAACAATCTCCCACTTGAACTGGAATCTCTGTATTCATAATCCCTTTCGTCTCAATATCTCGATTAGTCATAAGGCAAGATTAGTGTCATCCTTATAAAGCCTAATCTTGTTCATCGGACTCTGATTTGATACTGACAATACAAACGACTCGGGAAAGTCCGTTTGAGCATGGCCATGCGTTTTCCAGTATTCAAATCTCCGATTGGCCTAGAGATATTCACTCCATTTATATTGGAGGGACAAATCCCATCTTGTTCCATCACTGTAAACTACTCATTTCATGATGTACCCAAACAAGGTCCATATAGCTATCGCATAACGATAGCGTTAGACAATGATCAAAGTGCATCAGTCCATATGCAGCCACATGCATGCGAACTCAGGTCTAAGGACTATACTCTATAGTCGTAGTAAGAATCTCTTATGACACAGATATAAATATCCTGAAGAGTTCTTATTAGCGGGTCTTGTCCGGTCGTATGTTCCCAACATACACCTATGTACTGACTTTGATGCCGAGCATCTATGACACACTGAGACTTTGTCATAAGTCACGTACCAATCCAGTCTTACACGGTTGTTGGTGTTCCAATTTCAACAACCTTCGACTAGGGACAGGATGATATAAAACATTTATCAAATATAGGATCTCATGATCAAGCTAAATGACTTCGATGACTCAAGATCAAATCATTTACTTCGATGACCTATAAAATGGTTCATATCATTTTGGAACGATTATTTCATCACAGTTAAAATAATCTTGAAATAATAATTTCATTAAAACATGAATAATAATGTTTTACAAGAACATATCAAATAACTAAAATAAAGCTCAAAAAACTCCCACTCAAATTTAGATTACATTTCAATGTTTCTAATGCCTACAGCTTCAGTCAGAAACTCGAGCTTAGGCCTTGGGAGTGGCTTTGTCAACGGATCAGCGACATTATCATCTGTCGGAACTCGGCTGATCTTGACTTCCTTTCTATTAATGATGTCACGTATCAAGTGATATCTTCTTTGAACATGCTTGGATTTCTGGTGTGATCTTGGTTCCTTTGCCTGAGCTATAGCACCATTGTTGTCACAAAACAGTGCCAGAGGCTCAGCCGCATCTGGTATCACACCTAGTTCCATAATGAACTTTCGTATCCAAACAGCTTCCTTCGCTGCTTCTGAGGCGGCGATATATTCAGCTTCTGTAGTGGAATCAGCAACGGTGTCCTGCTTGGAGCTTCTCCAACTTACTGCACCGCCATTCAGACAAAAGACATAACCGGACTGTGACCGGAAATCATCTGTGTCTGTCTGGAAACTTGCGTCCGTGAATCCACTGACTTTAAGCACATCACTTCCACCGTACACCAAGAACTTATCCTTAGTATGTCTTAGATACTTCAAGATATTCTTTACGGCAATCCAATGGTTTTCACCTGGATTTGACTGGTATCTACTCGTCATGCTCAATGCATAGGCAACATCAGGACGAGTACAGATCATGGCATACATGACAGATCCTATTGCAGACGCATAAGGAATATTCTTCATGCGCTCAAGCTCAGCAGCCGACGTAGGGCTCTGCTTCTTGCTTAGCGTTGTGCCATGTACCATTGGCGTGAAGCCCTTCTTGGAATCTTTCATGCTGAATCTTTGTAGGACTTTGTCAATGTATGAGTCTTGACACAAGCCTATCAGCCTCTTAGGTCTATCCCGATAGATCCTAATTCCAAGAACGTATGCGGCTTCACCCATGTCTTTCATGGAAAAACAACTTCCAAGCCAGTCTTTTACAGACTTCAACATTGGAATGTCGTTTCCGAGAAGCAGTATGTCATCGACATACAGGATAAGAAATACAATCTTGCTCCCACTAGATTTCTTATACACGCATTGTTCTTCTTCGTTTCTGATGAAGTCAAATTGCTTGATCGCTTCATCAAAACGAAGATTCCAGCTCCTCGATGCTTGCTTCAATCCATAAATGGATTTATGAAGCTTGCATACTTTCCCAGCATTCTTTGGATCTATGTAACCGTCAGGTTGCGTCATATACACATCCTCTTCCAGAATGCCATTCAGGAAGGCGGTTTTCACGTCCATCTGCCAAATTTCATAATCATGAAAAGCTGCAGTTGCTAGTAGAATCCGAATAGATTTCATCATAGCCACCGGTGAATAGGTTTCATCGTAGTCCACACCGTGAACTTGTCTGAAACCTTTTGCCACCAACCTGGCTTTATAAATCTGGACATTTCCATCCACGTCAATCTTCTTCTTGAAGATCCATTTGCACTCGATGGCTTTTACACCAGCGGGTAAGTCAACCAACGAAAACACTTGGTTGACCGACATGGAGTCCATTTCGGAATCAGTGGCCTTGCGCCACTTAGAGGAATCTGGGCCCATCATGGCTTGATTGAAGTTCGATGGTTCATCACCATCAATGATCAAAAGATCATGACAGTCAGTCACGAGGAATCCTTGATATCTCTCGGGTTCGTGACGGATCCTCCCGGATCTTCGAACTTCAGGTACTACAGGTTCAGGCTCTACAATTTCTTGTAGGTCCTCCTGCTGCTCTTCCTCATTAGGTTGAGCAGTATCCTGTCCATCTTGAATTTCTTCAAGCAGTACCTTACTCCCACTGTCTTTCTTAGAGAGAAACTCCCTCTCAAGAAAGTTACAATCCCGGGCAACAAAAAATCTTGTTCTCGGAACGTAGATAGAAGTAATAAGCCTTGGTTTCCCGTGGATAACCAATGAAGTAGCATTTATCAGATTTTGGTGTAAGCTTATCTGAGATTAATCTCTTAACATAGGCTTCACAACCCCAAATTCTTAGATAAGACAGCACTGGAGTTTTTCCAGTCCATAATTCATATGGTGTCTTTGCTACTGCTTTTGATGGCGCTCTATTTAGAGTGAACACTGCTGTTAGCAGAGCATATCCCCAAAGGGATATTGGAAGGTCTGTGTGACTCATCATAGATCGAACCATATCCAATAAGGTCCGATTTCTCCTCTCAGACACACCATTCCATTGAGGTGTTCCAGGAGGAGTGAGTTGGGATACGATCCCACACTCTCTCAGATGATCACTGAATTCTTGGCTCAAGTATTCTCCTCCTCGGTCGGACCGAAGAGCCTTAATGCTTTTGCCAAGTTGGTTCTGTACTTCATTTTGGAATTCTCTGAACTTTTCAAAAGATTCAGACTTATGTTTCATCAAATAAACATATCCATACCTACTGAAATCATCAGTGAAGGTAATGAAGTACTGATAGTTTCCTCTTGCATTAGTGGACATTGGGCCACACACATCAGTGTGTATCAGGCCCAATAAGTCACTGGCCCTCTCGTTAGGTTTATTAAAGGGGGCCCGTGTCATTTTGCCCATCATGCAGGATTCGCATTTCTCACATGACTCAAAGTCAAATGAGCCAAGAAGTCCATTCGAATGGAGCCTCTTGATGCGTTTCTCGCTGATGTGCCCTAAACGACAATGCCATAGAAACGTTCGGTTTTCCTCATTAGGTTTAAACCGTTTTGTATTAATGTTATAAATTGGCGCGGATTGATCGAGTATGTAAAGCCCATTCGTAAGAGGGGCAGAACCATAGAACAAATTGTTGCGATTGAAGGAACATAATTTATTCTTAACTGAAAAATCATAACCTTCCAAATCCAACAAAGAAATTGAAATAATATTTCTGCTTATAGCAGGTACAAAATAACAATTATTAAGTTCTAAAATCAATCCCGAAGGTAAAGACAACAAGTAAGTTCCTACAGCTAGTGCTGAAACTTTCGCTCCATTCCCAACTCGTAGTTCCACTTGTCCTTGCTTCAGCCTTCTACTGTTGCTGAGTGCCTGCATATTAGTACAAATATGAGCCCCACAACCAGTATCCATGACCCATGAGGTATTATCAGAAGTAGTTGTATTAACTTCTATAACAAAAATACCTGATGAAGAAGTCTCGAAAGTCTTCTTCTTCAATTCCTTTAGACCTTCCTGGAATTTCTTGCAATCTCTTCTCCAATGCCCCAGTTCTTTGCAGAACCTGCACATGTCAGTAGGCCCAGCCTTGGACTTGGGCTTGGGCTTTGGCGTGTCCTTGTCCTCGACTTGGACACCCTTGGCCTTTCCCTTATCCTTAGCAGAAGACTTCTTAAACCCCTTGCCCTTTTGTACCATAAGTACATTGGGGTCCTTGGCGGTTTTCTTCAAGTTGGGCTCTGCAGTCTTGAGCATTCCGTGAAGCTCAGGCAGTGTCTTACTCAACCCATGCATGTTAAAGTTCAGAATGAACTGATCATAGCTTGCAGGTAAAGACTGCAGAATGATGTCGCAGGCAAGTTCCTGGCTGATTGGGCAGTCGAGTTTGTGAAGATGATCGAGATAACCCATCATCTTCAACACATGAGGACTCACTGCCGCATTCGCAGCCAACTTACAGTCCAAGAGGTTCTTAACTGTCTGGAACCTCTCGGTCCTAGCCTGCTCCTGAAAAAGCGATTTCAGGCTTGCCATGATCTCGATTGGAGACAATACACTTTCGAACTGCTTTTGCAGCTCTGGAGTCATTGTCACCAACATCAGGCAATAAACATCATTTTCATCTGACGAATGCTTTTCCCAAGCATTGTGCAGAGTCCTGGCAGCATTGGCAAGAGGCCTCTCGGGGAGGGGATCTCGAAGGACATAATCCTTCTTCTCCTGCTTGAGTACCAGCCTCAAGTTCCTTGACCATGTCAGGAAGTTCGTTCCAGTCAGCTTCTCCTTCTCGAGAACAGACCGGATCGAGAATGTGTTTTGAGTGCTTGTAGCAGTCATATCTGAAATATATAAATAAAAAGGTTATTAGTTATATGTTCAAAATGATTAATCTCGTATTAAAGTATAATATGATTAATCATGCATTATATTCAATAACATAAGTTACCCTCAATAGAATATAATGATTCCAAGATCCACATATAACTAAGATCAAAGTGGGCCACTGGCCGTCACCCAACCTTAGCTTATATCGGTAAGCCCTATTTCGGCTAATTATATCCGTGATATAACTCTTGGTTGTGAATCTGGGCCCGAGGCCCAATCCACTCTGATGTCTCAAGGCCCGGGACTCCCGATGGCCTAGTCAAGAAAACCGGACTATACAGTCATGTAATCATTAATGTCTGGGACTCCCAATGACATTTATGAATCACAAACCGTCTTACCCACGCAAAAGCAGACATCCTCACACTGTAAGGCCATGAATGCAATTGAATGGGCTTTGACAGCTGACATAGCCTGGACAAGACATCCAACGCTTGATATTATTTGAGGTTCGTAGGTTTATTAAAATTCATTCCCAAAATAGAAGATTACTATTTCGGGAAACTTTCTATTTATGGAAACCTACTATTTTTGGAAACTTTCTAAAATTGGAAACTTTCTAAAACCGGAAACTTTCTAACTTTAGAAATTTCTTTAAAATCCAAAACCCGCAAATTCAGAAACTTCTATTTTAAGAAACTTTCTAATTTCAAAATTTCGGAAACTTTAATTTAAAAACGACTTTATAAATTTATAAAAAAGATTTTAAATTAATCTGAAGAAAGACTCAATTAACTGGCCCAATTGTTTTAACTTCTTGGCCCGAGGCCCAAGAATTGGTCCATGTCCAAGACATGACCCAATTGTCCAATTAATTGACATAACCGGTCTGGTTCATTAAAACTGGTCTAACCAAGTTTTAATTACTACGATGACCACAATTGTCAACCGGTTATTTACTAAACCGGAATTTCTCAATTTATTTGGTCCAACCAAATCAAATTAGAAATTCCTGGTTTAGGCACTAAATCCAATATTTCTTTCGACATTGGATTTCTTATTCCGGTTTAACCAGATTTAATAAAATTATTAAATCTGTTTATTAAACCAGAACGAAGATTTTAATCAAGTTTTGAACCGAACCGAAACGATTTGATCACGTGAACCGATCACGACCTAGTCGTGATCTTCACGCAACCAAACCCTAGCCGCCAACCCTAGCCAACTCGATCCATGATCGGTATGGCCGTGGACTCGACGGTCGGGACGGTCGTGGTCGATACTCGGCCTCGATCACGCGGGACAGCCGGGACGAGCAAGCCGCGATCGTCCATGCCAAGCTTCACGATCGGGACGATCGTGCAAGCTGCAACCGTGATCGGGATGCTCGCGGTCGATCACTTCCAACGATCGCCAAGCGATCGGGATCGATCCATCCGGCCGGCCAACATCTCGGCCATGCGATCCAACCGGCCAAGCCGATCGGATTTCACTCGGCCGATCACAAACCTGAGTCATATAGCTCATGTTTTGCGATTTTTCTTGTGTGTTTAGAGTTCAATTCTGATTCTTAATCGTTTTATCTTATCAGTAATTGATTCAAAAACAATTCTAAGCAGATTAAACAACCTAAACTTGAATCTAAAACAAGAAACCTAAGAACCAATGGCTCTGATACCACTGTTGGAAGTTTCGGTTGATCCTGATTCAATTCTCATATTGATATCAACCTAAACATGCATTAGATCTAGGTGTTCTTATTTAGAAACATTATGATCTCACCTTTTACCTGTTTGTTGCAGCGGAATTGATTGAACAGGTCAGAGATCAGGGAGATACACCAAGGGATGAATCCTCCAAAGGCTCACACACGCAATCACAGGAAATTGGCTGCTAGACCGAGCTGAGGGAGGCGCAGAGAGAGGAGAGAAATCGCGGTTGGGAGGATTAGGGTTAGGGAGAAGAGACTTGGCTTTTAGACATTAAAAGCCTTCTCTTTCTCTTTTGGGCTTTTGGGCCCAATCTGATTAAATCCCATTTAATCAGACCCATTATTCATTCTCTCTTAGTACGACAAATGCCTAGCACTTTTGTCGTACTTCTGCTATGCCTTTCAACATTATTTCCTGCTAGCTTAAGCGTGTGACCCATATGGGATCATACAATAAAGGCAATAAGTCCAAGACTTATAGATCATGAGCGGACTCTAGCAAGCCATCATGACCCCCAGTATTGTATGACTTATGTCTGATCACTGACATACTCTTACGTTATAGAGACAGTACAGAGATTGCTGGACACAATTCCAACAGAATTGTCTTGAAACCTTTTGCCACCAACCTAGCTTTGTATATCAGAATATTACCATTTTCGGAGTCATGGCTCATCATTGCTTCTTCAAAATTCGCAGGCCCGTCACTTTCAATGATCAACAGATCATGGTTTTTGGTCACGAGAAATCCACATTTCTCGGGTTCGTGACGGATCCTTTCGGATCTGCGAGCTTCAGGTTTGTGTAAAAGTCATGCACATATCTCATATATATAGACTTTTACCACGACCTAATTAACCAAGATTTAAATCGTAGTTGATAAAGTCATAAACCAAAATCAATATTTTGGTTCGCGATCTGCGTCGATCGATACACCTTTGTGTCGATCGACACTTCCTTAAAAACTCGCCGTTTGAATATATATCGAATATACATTCACCAGATCCTTGCAAACTTTAGGCATCACAGGTGCAGCAGGTTCTACAACTCTTTGTAGATCCGACTGCTGCTCTTCCTCATCAGGTTGAGCAGTCTCCTGTGATTCTCGAATTTCTTCGAGTTGTACTTTACTCCCACTGTTCTTCTTGGAAAGAAAGTCTTTCTCAAGAAAACATAGTTCCGAGCAACATACGATTTATTCTCGGACTGGTTGTAAAAGTAACATGCCTTGGTTTCGTTAGGACAACCAATGAAGTAGCACTTATCGGATTTGGGTGTGAGATTAAACGTTTTATATAAGCCTCGCAACCCCAAATCTTCATGAAGGATAAATCAGGAACATTTCCATTCCACATCTCATGTGGTATCTCTGTAACTGATTTTGATAGAACCCTATTTAATGTAAACGCAGACGTTTCTAGAGCGTATTCTTAGAAGGATAATGGAAGATCTAAGTGACTCATCATTGATCGAACCATATCTAATAAAGTCCGATTCAGGAGGAGTGAATTGTGAAACACTTTCACAATCTCTCAGATGATCACTAAATTCTTGACTTAAGTATTCACCTCCATGATCTCATCGTAGAGCTTTAATACATTTGCCAAATTGATTTTGTACTTCATTCTGGAACTCTTTGAACTTTTCAAAGATTCTGACTTATGTCTCATTAATAAGACATAACCGTACCTACTGAAATCATCAGTAAAGGTAATGAAGTACTGAAAGTTTTCTCTAGCACTTGTGCTCATCGGGCCATACACATCCGTATGTACAAAGCCCAATAAGTTACTGGCCCTTTCATTTTGTTCGTTCGCGACCTGTGTCGACCGACGCACCGTTTGTGTCGATCGACACTACCTTTTGTTGAAAGGGGCCTTTGTCGTTTTACCTAAATAAACAAGGTTTGCATTTCTCAGATGATTCATAATCTAATGAGCCCAAAAGTCCATCACTATGGAGCTTCTGAATCCGCTCTCATTTATGTGGCCCAAACGACAATGCCAGAGAAAAGTTTGATTCATATCATTTGACTCGAATCTCTTGGTACTAATGTTATAGTTAGCCACGTTTTGGTTTAGAACATAAAGTCCATTCTTTAATGGATTGCTACTATAAATATATCATTGTAATCAAATGAATAACACTTATTCTTAATTTGAAAATTGATATCCTTCCATATCCAAACAAGGAATAGAAATAATATTTCTGCTCATAGCAGATACATAGTAGCAGTTCTTAAGTTCTAAAACATGACATAAAGAAAACAAATGAAATACTCCTATGGCTAATGCAGCAACTCTTGCTCCATTTCCCACGCGTAGGTCCACTTGTCCTTTCTCCTTAGTCCTACTATTGCTTAGGCCCTGCACATTTTCACAAAACATGAGTACCACAGCTGGTATCTAATACCCAATAAGTAGAACCATAAGAAGTAACATTTACTTCTATAACATAATACCTGAAGAAGAAGTCTCGTACGTCTTCTTCAGCTTCTCATAATCTTCTAAGAATTTATTGCAGTTTCTTTTCAAATGCCCATAACCATTACAATAACGGCACTTAACATCTTCAGAAGGACTGGTTTTGACCTTAGGAACATGGTTGGACTCGCTTGGATTCACAATCGAGCTCGTCTTGCCATCACATTTGTTTTTACCAAGTTTCTTAAACTATTTACCCATTTGTACCATAAGGACATTTGGGGTGTCCTTCTTGATGTTAGGTTCATCAATCATAAGCATCCCATGCAATTCAGTCAACATCTTCGTCAAGTTGTTCATGTTATAGTTCATAACAAACTGATCATAGCTTGACGGCAATGACTGCAGAATGATGTCAGTAGCCAACTCTTGGCTGATGGGACAATCCAGTTTCCCCAGGTTATCAATATAACCCATCATCTTAATGACATGAGGACTAACTGGTTCGTCCTTTGGTAGCTTGCACTCAATTAGAGACTTAACCGTCTGGTATCTCTGAGTTCGTGCCTGCTCCTGAAACATACTTTTCAGGTCAGTGATCATCTCTATTGGCGACTCCACGTACTCATATTGCTTCTGCAAGTCCGAGTTCATGGTAGCCAACATGAGACAACACACATCAACCACATCATTAGAATGCTTATCCCAAGCATCCTTATCTGACTGCCAGGCATTGGCTCGGTACTTCTTGGGGAGAACATTCTCAAGGACATAGTCTTTTTTCTCTTGTTTGAGAACAATTCTCAAGTTCCGATACCATTCAAGAAAGTTGGATCCATTTAACTTGTCCTTCTCAAGGACGGATCGCAAGGAGAAATTGTTATGATGGTTTGTGCTAGACATAGCTGAAAACAAGAGAGGTTTAGTTATGACGTTCAAGAAATGAGAAATCTTAACTATTAAGAAAACTCGCATTATATTCAAACAATGTTTCCTCAAATGAATATAATGATCCAAGACCCATACTTCACTAAACTTGAGTGAGCCACTGGCTATCACCCAAATTTTAGCTATCTAGGTAAGCAACAACTTTGCTAGTTATATCCAATATAACTCTTGGTTGTGGATTGACATCTCATGTCCAATCCACCTGATGTCTCTGAGCCCAAAACGATTTTGATGGCCCAGTCAAGTAAACCAATCTCTTAAGTCATGTAATTGTTGATGTCTTGCACTGCAAGTCCATCAACACGATTACCTCCTGTCTTACTCATGTAATTGTGGACACCTTGCACTGCAAGTCTATCGCACAATGAAACAAGTCTTGACAGCTGACGAGATTGGAAAGACATCTAAACATGCTTGATATTTAGTTGAGGAACGGAACCTTTAAAACATTTTAGTTTTATTATGTTTTAATTCTTCTAATTAGATCGATTTATCTTGGTTTGGTTCTGTGATTTCAGGTTCAATAACCTAAATCAGCGGATCTTGTGTCGACCGACACTACTTTAGTGTCGATCGATGCATATTAACCAAAACCAATTTGCGATGACCGATCAATCCAATTGATCCGGTCTTATGATAACCGGTCAGTGTCGATCGACACTACATTAGTGTCGGTCGATACCAACCTTATCAAAACAATCGCAATAAACCGTTTCATTGGTTTAACCAAGCTAGATAACCGGTACAATCTAATTGAACCGATTAACCTGACCGTAAGGTCTGTGTCGACCGACACAACTCTTGTGTCGATCGTCACAGTTAGGTTAAACCTTAATTTTATTCGGGTTTCCATGTTGTGTCGATCGATGTCGGATTGGTGTCGATCGACACTATGCAAAACCACAGATTCGTTTACGAACAAAAAAACCCTAGCCGAGATTATTTGATCAAAAACCAATTTTAGCATGCATATCAAATATACAGTGATCTAGATTCAACTAATCTAATCAACATGCTACAGATTCAATAGAACCCTAAAGCTCTGATACCACTGAAGGAATTTCTAGCAGTTCATAATCCAATTAGGCAACCCTAGGTATAAATTCCAAGCCTAGGATCTAGGGTTCATGTAATTGAATCATTGGGATATCGAGATTACCTGGTGATTAGCAGCGGAAAATTTGCAAGTAATCGAGATCCTTAGCACCTCAAGTGATGCGCCTCTACTGGTATCCACACGCACATAAACTGGAAACTGCCGGGATGCTAGTGCCCGGAGATCGGATCTCTTCAGGATTCCTGTGTTTCTGAGAGGTGACTGCGACTAGGGCAAAACTTGCTTACCAGGTCGTGCTATATCACATATATATATATATATATATATATATATATATATACCTGGGAAAACTTAATTAATCACTAAACTAACCGAGATTAATTAAACCGAAATTTGTATTTCGATTCTCGCCTTGTGTCGATCGATACCACTATCAGTGTCGATCGACACACCCTCAAAACACGCATGTAATGTGTATCAAATACACATTAATTAGATCATTACATTAATGATCATTCCCACATGAAGTATACCCAGTTTGCTTAGGTGTGTGACCCTGTAGGATCATATAATACTAGTAATGAGTTCTAAACTCATAGGTCATAAGTGGCTTCTAGCAAAGCATTATGATTACCCAGTATCATACGAAGGTCTAATCTCGAAAACACAACTATCTCTAGAGTGATACAAGTTATGATTTCGGGACATTCCCAACAAAGGGGAACCAAACAGTTCAGATTAATCCCAATATGCATTCACTGGATAGCGTGGGATAAAATATGCATTCCCCAAGAAATGGGAGGTTTGGGTTTCTGAGATCTTAGGGACCAGAACCTCGCGTTACTTGCAAAACAGCTATGGAGGCTAATCCAATACCCAAATTCCCTACTAGCACGTGTGCTACGTGGGAGATACTATAGACAGTCAAACCCTTTAGAAGACCGAGATGTATACTCCCCTTCCTTTGGGTGGCGTAGTATCACAGCTGCACGTCATACACTCAGACAGGGGCTGCGGAGGACTATTGGCTCGGGGTACAGAACGAGAGTCTGGTGAGAGCCGTGGGTCCCGGGCAACACGACTTAGGGAGACCCGTCATTACGTGTCCATACTTTTATCATGCAAGATACAAAAGAATGGAACGAACAAACCCTTCGAGAACTCTTACATCCCGACGATATACCACTTATTATGGGAATCCGGCCTAGCCGAGAAGTTAAGCCAGATGGATATGCTTGGAATCATACAAAATCTGGAAAGTATACTGTGAAATCGGGATATGAATTCATCAGAAGTCAAAATCTGGAAGTTTTGAACCTGAAAACCTTAGAACCTAGCATTACTTGTCTAAAAAGCCAAGTATGGAAGATCCAAGCCCCAAGGAAGATCAAGCACCTCATGTGGCAGACAATCTCGGGATGCTTGGCAACTTGTCAACGCCTAACTTATAGACACCTTGGGACGGACCCGTCTTGTCCCAGGTGTGGAGCTCAGGAGGAAACAATAAATCACCACATGTTTGAATGCCCCCCTGCTGTTCAAGTATGGGCTCTTTCGGACTTTCCATCCATTCCGGGTTGCTTCCCGAGTACAGGTCTATTGAGTATTATGGATTTCCTCTTTTGGAGGATAAAAGACGTGGGTCTCCCTGACCCACAAAGGAATAACTACCCTTGGATCTTATGGTATATTTGGAAGGCCCGAAATAGCAAGTTCTTTGAAGGAAAGGAAGTTTCTCCTATGACGACACTTCAGTTATCAATAATTGAGGCGGAGGAGTGAAGGGACGCAAATAAAAAAGAGAAGGGAGAAGAGGAAGAAAATGAACTTTTCATGCGACCTTTGGAATATCGCCAGACCACTAGAATGCCTTCTTCAATCCCAACATGCCAAATTGATGCCTCGTGGGGTGAAAATGGCGCGACAAGTGGTTTAGGTTGGTTCTTCAAGGACCCTTCAGGAAGGAAATACATAGGAGCACAAGGATGCAGACGCTGCCTTTCACCGCTACACGCTGAGTTGGACGGATTACTTTAGGCAATGTCATGCATCGTGGAAGGAGGAATCATCTCGGTGGTAATCGAGACAGACTGCTCAGACTTGATTGCTATGACAGAAGATCCACAAGAATAGCCGGGCTTTAAGACGGAGCTGGAATTTTTCAACTCCCTTAGAATTTCTTTCTCTTTCTTTGTTTTAATTTTAATTTCTACGAATTTAAATGTCTGTGCCGACTCCCTTGCAAAAAGGGCGAGAGCACATGGTACTATCTTTTCCCATGTAAGTCATGACGAGTCGGATCGGTTTACTCTTTTGAGTGATAATCCGAACCGAGCAACAATGATTTAATATATGATGTTTTTGTTGATAAAAAAAAAAACAATACCAATTTAAATTTAAATATTTAGAATCTACAATCCGTGCGTTTACGTAGCTTCCAGCAGAGAATGATGAAGATCCCGTAAACCAAGACAGAGACGGGTGGGCTATGAACGTTAGATGGACGGTGGAGATTGTAGAAGAAGCAAACACGGCCCATCTAAAGAGCTTCTTTGGCAAGTACCTAACTGCTACCCAATGTTCATTGGCATGACCGGCAAGAGGGTAACGCAAACACTGCCATGGCAGCAAGACTCATCAACTGAATGGAAACCCATTAGATAAGGCGTTCAAGTAGGCTCAAGACGTGGTACACCTCTTCTTTTGATCTCTCTATAACGTTATATTCTTCAGCGATCATCTCTTCTCTGCATAAGTCTATTTAAGAACAGTGGTGTGAGATAAGATGAATCCAAAACGTATGGGGGTGTGATCACACATGATATTCCTCATAGCTAGGTCAACCACACACGAGTGGGTTTTATGGGATATTGATATTTTGGAAAGCAGAAAGAAGAAAGCACTACCAGTGGCTGCACCACAGGCTTATACGCCTCTCCCACCTCCTCCGCCACGACCAGAGCTTCTAGGGTAAAGAAGAGACGATCATGATGAGCCCAAGTCACCCAATGGATTCCCTCACAAGTCCCCAGGATTTACTAAAACAGAGGTTTGAGACACTCACATGTTCATCATTACATAAACTAGGAATAGTTACATTGCATTCACTGATCTGCGATACTTGCTTTTCACATATTACGATCACAGTCTGATGACAGGCTCTGCTCACCGCTCAAGGCAGATGGAAGACTAATCTATTACAGGGTTGGGGACAATGATGGGAATGTGGATGAAGGAAGAAGGAAAAGCTTTTCTGCTTCAAGGGAATGAGACTAGAAGAGCTGAAACAGAAGCTTGAAAAAGAGACAGGCACTACAAGAGTGGTGCAGAATGATATATCAATCTATTCCAAAAAACCCTTTAAACGGGAAGTTATATGCCCATTGGTTGCATCTCCCTCCCAACAACTCAAAGATGCACGTCGTGAACAATTCTAATGATTTGACTCATTGGCAAAACATGTAATTATTATTATTAACATATTTATAATGACTGAGGGTTTCTTACCTACTAATGTAGGTCGAAATAATTCTATTGATTTAACTCGAGGATTCAAACCTTTGGGAGGTTTTCACTACTTATGTTCCAGTTTATTCAATACTAATATAGTAAAGTGATCTATAATGACTTAAACGTCCAAAAGGTGAGGAATACAATGGAGATACGGCGTCCGGATCGTGTAGTGGATGACATCAAGCATGTAGCTGAAAAACACTCGAGGAGATTACAGTTGAAGATCTTCAAGCGCTAATGGAGTTCAGATGGAATTAGTAAACGACCATCTATACTATTAAAACAGCAGTACAAAACAAAAACTGCCCTGAATTTTTAATTTATTTACAAACAATGCCATTAACATTCATCGTTAAATTAGATAAATCATTAGGGCTATTTTTGTATTTTAAAAAAATGCAAATTAGGTAATCCAAATCAACCTGATAGAGCCGCATATCCTCCAGAAAATCTTATGAAAAAACTTAACCTTCCAATTTAAAACATCTCTTTTGACCTTTTTCTTCTCAACCCTAAATCATTACTGTCGATGAGAAAAAAAAAAAAAAGTTAGTGCGACGCCGAATCCTTATTTTTCTTTCTCTCCTTCTCTGGGTTTGTTTTCATAGTCACTAATGAATTAAAACTCTGTTTTCGTGGTTAGTGAAGCATTAAAGAAGGATGGGTACCGAAGTTTCTATCCAGCCGAAAATCCTCATCGATCAGTGTCATGTTTTGATGTTTCTCTGTAGATTCTGATTATAAGGGAAAAAATTTACGATTTTTTTTGTGATGGGTTTCAGGTTCGATGATGTTAACCATAGCTAACCAGACAATCAAGCTTCGTAGTGACCTTTGTCATGTTCTTGTCTTCCCCAAATCAAAATTTTACATAGGTTTGCTCAGTCCTTTGTTTAGTGATTGAATAAATTGACTTCCCATTTAAACTTAAAGCATTATATTGCAAAGCAATAAGCTTGACATATTATTTGTCATTGTTTCTGGATGATGTGATATCTTCTATGAGAACTGGGAAATTGTGGTACTATAACTCAAATACGTATTGGGTTATAAAAGTTCTCATAAAAAGGTGAGGGAAAAAGTTTCTTTAAACCGTATTTTATATGTAAATAGTTCTCAAATTGGGCAAAAAAAATCTGGTTGAAAGATTGAGTCTTTTGCAATCTGCTTGAGTGGGGATTCTTCTTTGTGTTTGGTTTTTTGACTATGGTATTATGGTTTTTGCAGTACATACATTGTCTTGAGGATCATGTTCATGGCATTGTCGTCGATTCTAAAGCAGATGTAAGTATTTTGACATACTCATGTAAATCCTTCTCTTTAATCCGTCTCATATTGCTTATGGCTGAAGATTTCTTGTGTCAACTACAGAGTTGTAATAGACAACAAAGCCAGCGAGGATGCCACTGTTATTCTGGTACATTCAACAATTCTTTTTACAATCTGTCTTTCATCATCTATATATCATCAGTACATACATGTTTATATAGGTTGATAGTGTCAACAAACATGGGACTCTTGGAAGTTGTGCAAATGCTCACTGATATCAATCTTATCATAAAGAAAGCTTACATCTCCTCTGATGGTGGTTGGTTCATTGACGTCTTCAAAGTCATGTCTTCAAAGTCATCGACCAAAATTGCAACAAGATCACTCACATTCAAATCCTTGACTATATCCAAAGGGTAATGATAACAAGGATTTTGCAATCCTTTGAGGTACCAATTCCTCAAGCTTATCGTAGTAGATTTGAGGTATCGAACCTATTCTGGGACTGATAAAACCAACAAGCAAATACTAATCCTTCAGAGTCAAATCAAACAATTTTGGTTTATATTCCTAACAATCCTAACAAAACAAATCAGATCGAACCAAACAAAAAGAAAATAAACAAACGATTCAATCAATAGGAAGAATAAGGCTCAAGGATAAGGGTCAACGGATAGGTGACTCGGGATGATCAAGGAATCCTAATTCAAACTTCTAAAAGCTAATCTCCTAGCAAGGAACACACAAAGTAAATCAGTTTAATCTCTTAATACCAATTCTTCATTTAATCTTAACTCAAGAACAAATCATCATTTGTGAATCAAAATCAAACGAGCATTCAAACAGGTTCCAATTAGCAACCAATCACTCTAGACATACATTTTCATGTGCTAGAATATGAAAGTCCTAACAAAGCTAATTACTGGAATTTCATCGAACATGTTGTGAACAAGAAATTCTAAACATCCTAATCAATGTGATCAAGATTAATTAGGCATTAAGCACACTTTGCTAGATGAGATTTTGACATTTAACTACTAGAATTCTATTGATCACCCCTAATCAACCTAATCCTACCCAACCCACAAGCCTATGGAGAACTACTCACTAATCATAGCTAGATCAACAAAACTCATAGAAATAGAGTTGATCATGGTAGATTAGTGAGAGATTGAAAGATTTGTTGATGGAATAACAAGAGAAGTCTAGATTAATCAAAAGAATCCAATATGTTCTTACAAAAGAGTTTAGAACATCAAAAACTGCTTAAGAAACAAATAGAAATAGGTTTTTGGCTTAAATAGTCATTAGGGTGCGAGCCGGGTCAACCCGGAACAAACCGGTGTTGACCCGGATCCGGAACATCTTCCTCTATGTGTATCGGTCTGCTGGACCGGTACACCGGCCGATACGGCTTTTCTGGGTTCCTATATCGGCTTGGTCGGCCGATATCCAAGCCGATATGGACTCTCAGTTTTTCTGGTTTGGAAGCGTATCGGCCCACCTGGCCGATATTCAAACCGATATGCGTCTTCGAATTTTAATCCGAGAGTTCATATCGGTTGAACCAACCGATATTGAACCTGATATGGACTCTCAGATTTTTGCTTGAACAAATGTATCGGCCTGCAAACCGATATCCTAGCCGATATGCACTCCTGCTGCTTCCTTCTTGGTCCTTTGAGCTCCAAACACCTCATCCAAACTCACCTTAGCTCCATGCACTCCAAATCATCTGCAAAACACAAGAAACACTCCAAATGCAAGCCTAGAATGCCTAATCTTAGTCCTAAACAACTCTAGACTCTAGATGTGACAATGACTCGACAGAATGGTATGAATGATGGAGAAAAGAAGTCAAAACAAGAACTATACACAAGCCTAAATGCATGAAAATGTAAGAATATCAGGTAACTCACTCACTCTTTTTTCTTTTTTCTTCTCATCGGAATAATTACAGACGATAGAGAGCAACGCTGGGTGGTTTATTCCACCTTCAGTTGGAGTAATGCCCTCTTGACGAATACAAAACCATTGAGCTCGCTGGAATCGACAGACCCGGTATCTTGTCTGAAGTCTCTGCTGTTCTCACAGACCTTCACTGCAATGTTGTCAATGCTGAGATATGGACCCACAACACCAGAGCTGCTGGGGTTATTCATGTCACCGACATTTCAACTAATTCTGCTATCACTGACCTAATTCGCCTTTCCACTATCAAACACCTGTTGTGCAATGTAGTTACCACCAACAACGGTTCAAGAGCTGCCAAAACCGTCTTTTCTTTATCTGATACACACAGGGAGAGACGCTTGCATCAGATCATGTTTGATGACAGGGGCTACGAGGGAGCCAAAAGAGCTAGGAGATCGGCGTCAATCACACTAACAAACATTGACAAGGATTATATTGTTGTCACCATGAGGTCCAAAGATAGACCAAAGCTTGTGTTTGAAGCAGTTTGTACTTTGACCGATAAGCAGTATGTGGTGTTCCACGGCATGGTCAGCACAGAACCAGTAGAGGCTTATCAGGTTACACAACAACCATTATTAACGTAACGTACTGCTTGTTATGATCTTTTCTAACCATAAATATATATGCTGCTCAAGAGCTTTACATCCGTCATATCGATGGACTTCCCATAAATTCAGAAGCGGAGCAAGAACGTGTTATACAATGTCTTGAAGCAGCCATTGAGAGAAGAGTGTCTGAGGTAATTAACCATTTAGGAGAGAATGCAAAATTGGCTATGTATCAGTTTGTCACCCTTTTCTTCTTATATGCAAAACATGATAACATACGTGAGATTAGGATAGCATAAAACTAAGTGAGTCATTGAATGTTGTAATTAGGATAGCATAATGGAAAAATACCAATCAATACCAAGGTGTTATTTGTACCCCAAAAAAATACCATGGTGTTAACTGATCATTTCTATTAATTAGAAATATCTAACGGACTCGATCAAGTACCTTCTCACTAACCTTTCTAATATTCTCTCAAGCAATAGGATAATGATGTTTGGGGGAGTTAAATGCACCCAGTGTATCGTTTTTACAAAGTAATAACAATTTTGTATCTTCCCAAATCTCATTGCAATTATGTATCTTTTTGTCTTTTAGTGCTGGTCAAAGACTATTTTAACCTTACATTTTGTCTTCTTGTGATAGATAGTTAATCACATAAAGTATCCACAATTCTATCTACTATCCATCCGAATTTTTTTTTTTTAATTCTTTTCTTTTCTCTTACACTCTCTTACTTTATGAATTATTTTTTACCCCACGTTTTTTGACTGCGGATAGGATGAATTGGGTAAGGTTTTCGGACTTATAAATCGTCGGAATAGTGTTAGAATTGGTCGATCTATCGGAATTCAAAAAAAAAAAAAAAATCGGACTTATTATGAAAGTTGCGAATGGATAGTTAGAGTAGATGTCCACAACATCCATCCATGTGGATACTTATGATGGACAAGATGCTTAACAAGATGATTTAACATATGATGTTGGACGATCACATGAATGATGAATCCAAAAATATGTTTACCATGGGTAAACGTTTAACATATGATTATTCGTGGACAAGATGCTCAACAAGATAGTTTAACATGAATGATGATGGACAAGCGCTTATGATCCGTGGACACAAAGTACGGATCTAATGGACAAAATTTGGTTAAGAGTTCACATGATTGTGAATTTGTGGACATAGAGTAGGTGTAGACCACTATCCATTCAAAAACAACATTTTCATTGGCTACTTTCTACCCATGGGTAAGCACCTTGCATGTGATATGATCATTGAAGTATCCACATGAATGGATATTCATTCGCAAAAAAATATGTTTACCATGGGTAAACGTTTAACATATGATTATTCGTGGACAATATGCTCAACAAGATGGTTTAACATGAATGATGATGGACAAGATGCTTAACAAGATAGTTTAACATATGATTACTCGTGGACACAAAAGTATGTTGGACGATCACATCTCATGCTTAACAAGATGGTTTAACATATGATGGACAAAATTCTTAACAAGATGCTTACCATGGGTAAGCGCTTATGATCCGTGGACACAAAGTACGGATCTAATCGACAAAAGTTGGTTAAGAGTTCACATGATCGTGAATTTGTGGACATAGAGTAGTTGTAGACCACTATCCATTCAAAAATAACATTTCATTGGCTACTTTCTACCCATGGGTAAGCACCTTGCATGTGATATGACCATTGAAGTATCCACATGGATGGATATTCATTCGCAATTTATGTAGTATCCACATGGATGGCCTCAACTATCCATTCGCAATTTCCGTATTAAAACCGTTTTTTTTTTTGAATTCCGGTAGATCGACCGGTTCTAACTCCATTCTGGCGGTCTATATGACCGGAAACCTTATCCATTGCATGATATCCACCGTTCAAAATTTGTGGGATGAAATAAATGTAAAAGTAAGAAAGAGAAAGAAAAGAAAAAGAAAAAGAAAAAAATAATAAAAGAAGAATGTATGGATTTTTCGGTGGATGAGAATGAGAAGAAAGAGATTGTGAAGGATAAAATTGTCTTTTCCATGGTGGGTCCTATAAAAAAGATACATAAATGCAAAATCAATTGAAAAGATACTAGATTACAATGAAAAAGA
Organism: Orychophragmus violaceus; assembly: GCA_030180135.1. Classification (NCBI taxonomy): domain Eukaryota; kingdom Viridiplantae; phylum Streptophyta; class Magnoliopsida; order Brassicales; family Brassicaceae; genus Orychophragmus; species Orychophragmus violaceus. The sequence goes on along the minus strand of CM058239.1, from coordinate 91,626,877 downwards.
TAAAAAGATATACTGAGTGCAACTCACCCATGTTTGGGGTCCTTGAATCTGATTTGTTGGTGTGCTCAAGTACATTTTTCCACATTACAGATTCGCGGCCGACCTGGATAATAAAGCATATAACATCACAAGCCGATAAAATGATTTATGCAAGGATATATTAGTTAAAATTAGAGTTAATTATGCCTAAGAGCACTTGCCCACTATCTATTTACACAAAAGAGCACTTGTGGATTCTTGGGTACTTTACCCTTGTGAATTCTCGACTTTAACCTTCAAAAGCTCTCAACCTCCATTTAGTTTTTTTTTGTTTTTTCCAGTTGTCATTTTCCCCCTAAAATATTCAAAACTTAAAAACCTCTTTTAATTTGTTGTTTTTAATTAAAAGAATTAAGAAAAAACAAAGCAGAATCCTTCATTCCAACAAAAAAGCACTATTCTCTTAACTCACTCTCTCTTTCTCTAACACTTCCTCACCTTCTCTCTTTATTTCCGGCATAGCTTCGACATAATCCTTCATTCCGACATAGCTTCGACAAAACTCCAGTCCCCCACCTTCTGCCTCTTTCTTTCCACCGACAGAGCTTCGACAGAGCTTGACAGAGCTTCGACCGAGTCCCTCGTCTTCTCGCCATCTCCGACAGAGCTCGTTGCTCCTAAAATGCATGGTGAGTTCAGATTCACGTTTATATGAGGAGTAGGAGCAGATTCAACTCGATTTTTGCCCAGATCTGTCACTTAGATTTAGGGTTTCTTTCTGCTTCTAACTCTCTTTGAGTCTCCTTTTTAACCGATTTCAGTCTGTCTTGCTTCTCCTGAATTTGATTTCATAATCTTTTCTTTGCTTTGTCTGATTTTCTTGTCTGCATGCATCTATGGACATATATATATTTGTCATCGTCATCTGGCTTTTAAAGATTTGTGGACATATCCTTGTGTACTATAGGACATATCGTCATTTGTGTTACCCACGAACCGTGGACATTTTTTTGTATACTAGACTCATGATAGCGAGAAAATGTGGACATATCCTTGTGTAATGGACTTTTACTATAGCACATATCATCATTTGGGTTAGCAACGAAATGTGGATATATCTCTGTGTACTAGATTTAGCTTCATAGATCACATATGTGGACAGGGTTACATGTACTCATGATAGCTCATATCCGTAATGGACAGGGTTAAGTGTACTTTTAACTATGGACTGGGTTAAGTGTACTTCTAACTAACTTCATAGCTCACGTATGTGGACAGGGTTACATGTACTCTTGATAGCTCATATCCGTAATGGACAAGGTTAAGTGTACTTCTAACTATGGACATCATTCGGTGGACATCTCCTTCCGTGAACAAGACTATGTTTAGTTATGCCTTTTGAACATCCGTCAGTGCTCTATTTTTTTCATGGACAAGATTCAATATACATCTTGTATTGTCTATATTGTGAAAATTGTATGTGTAGGTTGTTCTATGTTTGTTCGTTTTAATGTACACCCGTTTTGGGTTTTAATTTCACGGTCTTACTATTGCTATACACGTTGGCATTGTTTTCGTGTACACCAACATGTGGACACGGTTATATGTAAATAGATACACCGACTATGTTCACTTGTCCATATTACCTTATCCACATTTGATACTTCTCGTGCACACCATTATATAATATAAATAGATGTCCAATTAAACTTAACCATAGAGACGTAATCAATCGGATAAATATATGTAACTAGATTTCCATTTAAATGTGTCCATACACATACATAATCAAAATGAGAAACAAGATGAAAATATATCTCAACTATACATTGTCCATTATACATGTAACTAGATGTCCATTTCGATGGATGAAGGTTAGCAAGTCCAGCTTAGAATAGACATAACAACTTGATGAGTTGTTTGTTCGTAGTGAATTGCCTCTGGAAAAGATGATTGTCTGTCAATATGCAAAACATATCCACACAAATATAAATTAAAAGATGAGAAGTGGATTGCATAGACGAAATAACCAAGAATTCGGGTGGATGATTGGTGTCCATTAACACATGCCCATGAAGTGATATACGATATCCACTATATAATGTCCACATAGACTTATGTATGTTAATCTTGAATAAAATTATATAAATCAATTGTCCATTTGAACTTGTCCACACGGAAAATGATAAACAATAAGTTTTAGTAATATATATGATGAATCTAATGTCTGTTCAAGAACACATGTTTAAATGTCCATCTAACTGTGTCCATACAAATGTTTAGTATGGACACAAAAACGTTTGTACGGTTTAGTCATCGTTATATTTTCAATAAAGTCCATTATAGTTCGTCCATACGAACGTGGTGCCGTATGTATTTCAATTCGTCTGTATGATTAAAAAAACGGTGATGCAAAAGGAAAAAATCAAAAAGATCAACGATGTGAGATGAGTACCTGTCATGGCGGCTTGATTTCCAGTCGGTGGAGGGAGGGACAACGATGTCAGATGAGTACTGAGACAAACGACTGAGGGAGAAACAACGATGTCAGAAACGCATATAACAGAGATCCGAGCGAGCTGAACACAAATCGAGCCGTCATCGACGGTGGGAACACATCCAAAAAGATGTAGAAATCGAATTTAGAGACTCCGAGATCAGATCTGAACCTCAAAGAAGAGATGGACTACAATTTGGATGTCGAGATTAGAGATTCTTCGAAAGATGAAATGGTGAGTGCAATAGGAAAAGAAATAATGAGAAGGTGAGAGAGAGCGATGGGAAGGAGACTGTGAAAAAGTGAGAGAGAGACAAATGGGGAAGGAGACGAATAACAAATTGTGTGAGAGAGAAAGGTTAAAATGGGGTTTACATAAAATGGTACAGTGTTAAAAGTACCATAGAGTCATGAAGTGTGTTTTAGTGTAATTGTTTTGTCACAAGTGCCTTATTCCGTAAACAACTCTTAAAATTACATGAGGGAGACGACATACCAAAAGTTTGAATGTTTAGAATGAGTGAAATGGTATATGTATGATCTATATATAAATAAGAGTCAAATATGTTAGGGTTTTACCAATTTTGTTAAAACAATCGTGTAGAAATTTGAAAATATAAGCAATATTTTATGGTAGATTTCCGGGTATAATTAAATGAATATTGTTTTTAAAATCTAAAAATGTTTTAAATGTACCTACATATTTGCAACCCGAAAAATAACTTATTTGATTTAGAAATATATCAATATTGGCTACTCCTTCAATTAATTTGTATTTAATAATTTGAATAGAATGTCCATTTTGTTGGGAATGTCCTGAAATCTACCGTACTATCTCTAGAAAGTATGATAAGTGTCGAGATCAGACATAAGTCATAAATACTGGGTGATCATGATGGCTTGCTAGAGTCCGCTCTTGATCTATAAGTTTAAGACTTATTACCAGTATTGTATGATCCCAAAGGGTCACACACCATAGCTAACGGGAAAGTTAAATGGAATTAATACGGTAAGATGCAATGGCATTTACTGTATTGGATCAGAGTTTTGGGCCAGACAAATACAGGTTTTTGTCTGATTTGTATTTTGGGCCCAAAAGATTAATGAGCCATTAGTCTAATGACTTGGGCCCATTAATGAGATATAAGAGAATCAGAAAGCCCTAAAGGAATTAATACTCCTGCGATTTTTCTTCTTTGGCGTGACTTCTCTCTCTCTAAAACCTCTCTCTGATTCTTCCAACTCTTTGGTCTAGCAGCCGTCCCGTGCTTGTAAGAGTGTGGATACTCAAGGAGGAATAGGTGATTAATCTGTTCTAGCTGATCTTGTCATTACCATCAATCCGCTGTGCAATCCATAGGTAATGTTACAGGTTTGTTTTATGATTCGTTTTGCAAGAACCTAGATCTGTTTAAGGATTTGTGTTAGGTTGTAATTGAGAATTGAACCTTGAAAAACACCATAATCCAACAGTGGTATCAGAGCCAGGCATTAGGTTTCTTGTGAAATTGGATCATATGAAACTGATTAATTGGTTAATTAATTTTGATTATTGAAATTGATCAATCGAATGTGTTCTTGTTATTAATCGGCCGAATGATGATGTTATTGTCATTGATTGAATAAACCCTAACCGCTATTGTTTTTCGTTGCAAATCTGATGCTATATCGCTTGATATTAGCCGATGTTAAAACGATTTGATTAGACGAATTCGTTGCTATTTGGTTGCTATCGAATGAATAACACGGCGGCTCCATTAATTAAAAGAACCGGTTTCTTCATAACCCTAACCGGTTCATGAAGCCAACATATCGCTTGTTATTGAAAGAAACTCTAACTCGCATCAATAATTGAATGAAAGTGCGTGTGCCAAGTGTGTGCCGTGTGAGTGCTTAAGTGATTCGAAGCTAAAACGTTGCAAATGAATCCATTCAATAATTGAACCGTTTGATAGCCGCATAAACCGGCTGAGCAATCGATCGCGTGTCATTGGCCGAGCGTGATAATGGGCCGAGACCGATCTGATGATCGTGAGGCTACATAGCATCATACGCGAGCCAATGCGTGATGTGTGTGCCGTGTGCCGAGGTTGATCCGTTGCAATGATCGATCGCAAACGATCGTGAGCAACCGTGTTGGATCATTGGGCCTCGGTTGGATCATGGCCCACAATTGCGTTAATGGGCCGAGTTGGATCTAGGATCCGATTGTTTGGCCCATTAAAATTTTACGTCCCGCGAATAGTCAATCGGTTAAACCGAGCTTCGCGGTTCGTTGCCCAAAACCACACCGATTAAACCGGTCCATTTAATTGGCGGTTAATTGTATGTTTAAAGCCTAAAACCGCAAGTTAAATCAAATTGGCTAAAACACTAGGTGTTTCTTCCCGGTTTTGGATTTAACTGAACCGATCCAATTTATTGGTGGTTCAAGCGGTTAACCCAAATCGCGGTTTGCTGGAAATAATTTAATACTTGGTATTATTTAATTTCTGGTTAAACCGGATTTAGATTCATAAAATTGAATTTTAACCTAAACCGAAGGCTGGTCTAAGTTTGATTTGGTTGGACCAAATAATTTAGAGCTGGTCTGGTTTAGTACATAACCGATGGTTTTGAGAGTTAATTTGGTCTTGGACCAGAATTAATAAACCGGATCGGTTATGTCAAATTATTGGGCCAGCTGGAATTCTATGGTCTTGGGCCAAGAATTGGGCCTATAATTTGTGACACAACCCAAAATATTTATAAAATATTAAATTAGAAATTTCTATTTTTAGTAAGTTACTAAATTTAGAAAGTTTCTAAAATAAGAAAGTTTCCCAAAATAGTAATCTTCTATTTTTGGAAATAAAACTTGAAAATCCTCAAAAACAATATCAAGCTTGGATGTCTTGCCCAATCTTGTCAGCTACTTAACGCTTATTTGATTACAGATATGGCTTACAGTGTGAGGTGTCTGTTTTCGCGTAAGTAAAGTAGTATATAGTCACTAATTTCATTGGGAGTCCCAGATTTTAGTGATTATTTGGCTGTAAGAGATTGGTTTTCTTGACTGGGCCATCGGGAGTCCCGGGCCTTGAGACATCTGGTGATATTGGGCCTTGGGCCCAAATCACAACCGAGAGTTATTGGTTATAACTAGCTGTGTGTATGCTTACCAAGTAAAGCTAATTCTGGGTGACGGCCAGTGGCCCACTTTGGATTTAGCTAAACATGGGTCTCAGAATCATTGTATTCATATGAGGTTAAACAAAGAAATTTTGAATACAATGCGAGTTTTCTTATAAGTTGTTAAGATTACTCTTTTATGAACTTAATAACTAAAACTCTATTTATCTCTAAATTTCAGCTATGACAAGCACAAACAATCAAAACACTTTCTCGATCCGGTATGTCCTTGAGATGGACAAACTGAACGGATCAAATTTATTGACTTGGTCGCGGAACCTGAGGCTAGTTCTCAGGCATGAGAGAAAGGACTATGTCCTTGAGAAAGCTCTCCCCGATAGGATCGGATCCAAGGCCAGTCATGCAGTATATAATGCTTGGAATAAGCATTATAATGATGCGGTAGATGTGCGTGGTCTGATATTGGCTACCATGGACTCAGAGTTGCGGAAGCAATATGAGAACATGGAGTCGCCAATAGAGATGATCAGCAGCCTGAAATTGAAATTTCAGGAGCAGGTAAGAGTGGAGAGATACCAGTTGGTTAAATCTCTCACTAGTTACAAGCTACCGATGGATCATCCAGTAAGTCCTCATATCAGTAAAATGATGGGTTACATTGATAACCTGAGGAAACTGGATTATCCAGTTTGCCAAGAATTGGCAAGTGATATCATTTTGCAGTCACTGCCGTCAAGCTATGATGAGTTCGTAAGGGACTATATCAAGAAAGGCTTAACGAAGACGTTGACTGAACTGCATGACATGCTCAAAACAGTTGAGCCAAACGTGAAGAGCACCCTGTACAATCTCATGAAGGAGAAGGGTAGGTTTACCAAACCTAAAGCTGACAAGGGTGAAGACAAAGTTGTCCAGATTTTGAATCATGGCAAGCGTGTGTCTTCTGAGCCCGAGTCAGATACCTCTTACGTTGGTAAGTGCTGCTACTGTAAAGAGACTGGGCATTGGAAAAGAGATTGCATTAAATTCATGGAAGATTATGAGGAGTTAAAGTTGATGTATGAGACTACTTCCTCAGGTATTCATGTTATTACTTCAAGTTATACCTTGTAGGTATTGGATACTGATTGTGGCACTGATATTTGTTATAATATGCAGAGCCTGAACAACAGTAGAACGTTGAAGGAAGGGCAAGTGGAACTGCGAGTCTGGAAGGAGCTTGGGATGCTGCCTCAGCCGTAGGGTTTTCACTTGTAGATGCCTTTGAGGCTTGGTTTTGTATTAATAATTGCTACAATGTACCTGCTTTAAGCAGAGTTGTCTTTCATTTTCTTGTAAAGAATTTGAATGTTTTTCATTTTGATAAAGACAAGTTTTGTTCTTTTGATCTTAATGAAATGTTAATTGTAGCACCCTATTCAAGGAATGGGTTTTATTTATTAAACCAAAGAGTGCCTAAATGTAACATAAATACCGAATTGGTTTAAATCTGATGAATTAAACCTGATTTTTCTTGGCATAAATGTTTTGGTCAAAGAGTAAGTCGGATTCAGAAACCCCATAGTTATGGACTTTTGGGCTCATTTGAATGGATATCTTATGAGACTTGAATTCTGCTTACTGTACCAAAAGACAAAGGGCCCATCTTAGCCGAGCTAGAGAACGGCCCAAAGGCTTATTGGAGATTGAACATACTCATGTATGTGGTCCGATGAGCAGTAATGCCAGAGAAAATTTCCTGTACTTCATTGTCTCTACTGATTACTTCAGTGAGTGTGACTGTGTTCATTTGATGAGACACAAGTCGGAATTCTTTGACATGGTCGAAAGAGTTCCAGAGTGAGGTATAGAATCAAAGTGACAGAAGTATTGAGACTCTGGATTAGATCAAGAGTGAGAATACTTAAGTCATTGATAGTGTGATCATCTGAATGAGTGTGAAGTCGTTTCACAGCTCATTTCTCCTGAAAAACCTGGAGGTGTTTCTGTGAGAAAGAATCAGATCTTATTAGAAATGATTAAAGATGAGTCACACGAATCTTCCATGATATTCTTTAAGAATAACGCTCTAGTAATATCTAAGTTTACGCTGAAATAGTTCCACTAATATCAGTTGAAAGACACCACGTAAATGTGGATTGGAATCGATCCAAATTCGTCTTTACTGAGTATTTGTAGTTGTGCTACTTCGCTGGTTGTCCTAAGGAAACCAAGGCTTGTTACTTTTACGTCCGTTCTGTTTTCTAAGAAGGGAAGTTACTTTCCAAGAAGAACAGTGGGAGTAAAAGTATAACTCGAAGAATTTCGAGAAATACAGGAGGCTGCTCAACCTGTTGAGGGAGAGCAGCGGATGGATTTACAGATTTCTGTAGAATCTACACCTGTAAAGCCTGAAGTTCGCAGATCTGAATGAATCAGTTACTAATTCGAGAGTGATTTCTCGTCATTAGTTGAACCTGATGATCATTGAAAGTTCGCATGATCTGATGATCATTGAAAGCGACGATCCTGCGAAATTCAAAGAAGCGAAAGTAAGCCCGGACTCCGAAAATTACACTAAGTGTAAGTTAGCTTCATTGGTCCATTCATGGATGGAAGCAAACATATCGGAGTTGGAATCTTCGTTCTGTTGAAGTAGTCAAGGTTTTGACTTGAACAGGAACGAAGCGGAACTGTGCGTTTACTAATAGATTAGTGGGAGCGATATTGCATTTCTCATAATGTATGTCGATGACATACTGATTCTCGGAAATAACGTCCCAATACTGCAGTCGGTAAAGGTCTGGCTTGGGAGTTGGTTTTGTAATTGACATGGGTAAAGCCACGAAGTTCTTGGATTCTGTATCTAAAATAGAGATCCAGAAGAGCTGGTAGGACAAAGTCAGGATTCTTACATTGACAAAGTCCTACACGTTTTGAGCAATCCAAGAAGGGTTTTATGCCAATGTCACATGGCAATACGTTAAGCAAGAAACAGTATCCTACGATATCTGCTGAGCTTGAATGCATGGATAGGATTCCATATGCGACGGCAATTGGATCTATCATGTATGCCATGACACGTACTTGTTTTGATGTTGCTTTAATGCTAAGCAAGACAAGTAAAGACCAGTCAAATCCAGCAAAGAATCACTGGATTGCCGTAAAGAATATTCTGAAGTATTTGAGGAATACTTAGGATAAGTTCTTGATTTACGGAGAAAGTGAGGTGCTACAAGTCGATAGAGTCTGAAAGGCAAGTTTCCAATAGACAAAGATAATTCCTGGTCACAGTCCGGCTATATCTTGTGTCTAACTGGCGGTGCAAGGCACTGTTGCTGACTCCATGACTTAAGCTGAACATTTCGCAGCTTGTAAAGCGGCGAAAGAGGATGTTTGGAAAGGAAAAGTTCATCACTGAACTTGATATGATTCCCAGCGTAGTTGAGACTAGCTGCACATCAGAGGTCCAAACACCTTGAGGGTAGGTATAACCTATTCCGTGAGATAAATGACAGAGGTGTTAAGTAGATAAGCAAGTTTCATCGAATGAGAACGTTGCTAATCTATTAACGAAGCCACTCCTTAGGCCTAAGCACGAGTCGCGGACTGTAGCTGTAGGATGAGTGAAATTAAGATGTAGTCTTAATTTCAGTGGGAGTTTGTAAAGGGCTTTACTTAGTTGTTTTGAAAGGTTCATGTAAACATAATATTTTCTGTTTATGAAATCTATGATTTCTGGATTATTTTAACTGTGATATAAATAATCGTTCCAAAATGATTCATGTCATTACATATGGGTCATCGAAGTACATGGGTAGACTTGATCCTGAAACCCCATATTTAACGAAGTGACATAAATTATAGTGTCCATAGTCGAAGGTTGTTGAAATTGGAACAACAACAACCTGTTGAGACTAGATTGTGTTGAGACTTATGACCAGGTTTCGAGGGGTCATAGATGCGCGGCATCAAAGTCGACACATAGGTATATGTAGGGGAGCATATGACCGGACATGGCCCACTGATGAGAACTCTGCAAGATATTAATATCTGTGTCATAAGAAGTTCTCATATACGACTATAGAGTATAGTCCTTAGACCTGAGTTCGCATGCATGTGGCTGCGCATGGAGTAATGCGCTTTGATCATTGTCTAACGCTGTTTCGTAACTGGGAGCTATACGGACCTTGGTTGGGTGTATTATGAATTGTGTAGTTCATAGTGATGGAACAAGACGGGATTTGTCCCTGCCGTTTAACGGAGGTAATATCTCTAGGCCAATCGGAGATTTGATAGCTGGTAAGAGAATGGCCATTCCCAAACGGACTTGCCCAAGTCGTTTGAATTGTCAGTATCAAATCTGGTCCGATAAACATGGTCTGGCTATATAAGGATGACACACATCTTGCCTTATGCCAGATCGAGATATTAAGACAAAAGGATTAGGGAATGTAGGATTCCAGTACAATCGGAAGATTGTTGGGAATGTCCTTTGTAGGATTCCAGTACAAGTGGGAGATTGTTGGGAATGTCCTGAAATCTACCGTACTATCTCTAGAAAGTATGATAAGTGTCGAGATCAGACATAAGTCATAAATACTGGGTGATCATGATGGCTTGCTAGAGTCCGCTCTTGATCTATAAGTTTAAGACTTATTACCAGTATTGTATGATCCCAAAGGGTCACACACCATAGCTAACGGGAAAGTTAAATGGAACTAATACGGTAAGATGCAATGGCATTTACTGTATTGGATCAGAGTTTTGGGCCAGACAAATACAGGTTTTTGTCTGATTTGTATTTTGGGCCCAAAAGATTAATGAGCCATTAGTCTAATGATTTGGGCCCATTAATGAGATATAAGAGAATCAGAAAGCCCTAAAGGAATTAATACTCCTGCGATTTTTCTTCTTTGGCGTGACTTCTCTCTCTCTAAAACCTCTCTCTGATTCTTCCAACTCTTTGGTCTAGCAGCCGTCCCGTGCTTGTAAGAGTGTGGATACTCAAGGAGGAATAGGTGATTAATCTGTTCTAGCTGATCTTGTCATTACCATCAATCCGCTGTGCAATCCATAGGTAATGTTACAGGTTTGTTTTATGATTCGTTTTGCAAGAACCTAGATCTGTTTAAGGATTTGTGTTAGGTTGTAATTGAGAATTGAACCTTGAAAAACACCATAATCCAACACATTTGTCATTTAGATTTGATGATAATATTTTCTATATTTGATATTAAGTATAATAAAAATCGTATTAATGTTTATTCTTTAAATTATATTGGTAATCTATGTTTGTTTAGTGTTTTTTGTTTTCTTCATTTTTTTATTCGAGATCGTTTTTTGGTTTTATAATGTTATTTATAATATTGAGTAACTTTGACAATTCTAAAGACCTATAAATAGTTATAGCAAAACGAAAACATACAATTACCAATGAATAATTTGGGTCTTCCGGTTATTTATTGGAAACATTTATATTGAACAATAGTTTCTATTATCACTACTCTTTTTTTGATATTTCTGGTTTAACATAAAAAAGTTTTCATGATCGCTAATATGCATGCCTAAAAGCATTACATGATCATAATATATATATATGAGTTGGAAAAATGAAATTTTTCCTTTTATTTATCAAACTTTTCAAAAATTTCTAATAGCAATAATTAAAATATTAGTTATCAGTTTTGCTTCAAATCTTTTTTTTTTGTAAAATAAACATCTTTATTGTTCTTTATATGTTGTTAAATTAAATTCTGAAAATTATCTACTTAAAAACAAAAATTATAAACAATAAGATTGATTTTCAATTTTAACATATAAATTAATAATATAATAATAACATTTTTATAATTTTACTATCTACTAATATTACAAAACAAACATAAACTATATCATAATAACATCACCTAAACAGCCAAATTGTCAACAAATCTCAAACCCCCGCATCTACTTATGAAAAAAATATAAAATAGAACATATTAGCATTTATAAATATATATTATACTCGTCCACGGGTAAACGAGAACCATCATATTTTTAATATTTTGTCATAATATGCTTAATAATATACATTTGTATAAATTAACTATAATTTTAACTCATAAACTGATAATTTAGAAACTAAAATTAGTTGGAAAAATAGAAGTTATTATTTTCAAGTAAATTAAATTCATTTTTTACAATAAAGTAAAATTACAAGTCTAAAAAAACATTCCAAACATAAAATAAAAATATATTGTTTAGAAAAATATATACGTAACAAATTACTTATATTTGGATTAATAATATATATTCACCACCATATTATACAGACGTTTTATATGTTATACTAATTACTGCATAAAGATAAAAATACTCAAATTTTTAACAAACAACAATAGAATATGTGTTTTATAATTAATATAGATTGCTTTTACAAATATAAATATATATGCTATAAAAAAAGTTGTTCGTCCTTATCGTGGATCATTATCATTTTACAAAAAAAATAAAAAATAAATTATATAAAACATATATATATATATACGTTCAACATATCTCAACATCTAAATTTAATATTAATAATATGTTTGAAAACATATTATCTTTTACAAATATATTATTTATACACAAAAATATCAATAAACATCAAAACAAAATTATACCCGCCGATCGGTGGGTCAAAATCTAGTTCTTAACTTATAATGTTAAACAAAACGATTTTATCATGCATTTCCAAACGCAAATACACAATATGTAATAATAATAATAAAAAAACAAATTCTAACACATTCCAAAGGATTCAAACCTTTGGGAGGATTTCACTACTTCTGGTTCCAGTTTATTCAATACTAATACACTACATTTCAAAATATTGTCATGGTCCAAGTCGTCTGTTATAATATACTACTAGATTTTGACCCGCGCTAAAGAAGCGCGGATTTATGTTTTCATTCTTAGAATATATACTTTTATCTTAAATTTATATTTTTATAAATTAATTTTGTTACCTATTTCGTCTAATCTATATCAAATGAAAATAAGATGATATAGTGCTAAATGTGAAAAGAAATTTAATAAATTTTGTTTTTGTTTTGATATTATTAACTTGTATATTATATATTAGTAGTTGTATTTTATTGTTATTTTTAGTATATGATTAGTCATGCTTGAACTTGGTTAATCTATTTTTCAACACGTGTTGTAATGATATATAATTTGAAAATTTGATGGAAAAACCCGTTAAAAATTGCATTCAAACATGAACTATAATTTGACGCATCATATATTTGAATAATATAAATATTAAATAATTTAATATTTATATTAAATTTAAAATATATCAATTGGAATTAGTTACTCGTGCAAATTTTATTTTTAGAAATTGAAATTGGTTAATTTATTTTTAGCCCATTTTATTATAATTTAAATATTTTAAAATTTGATGAAATAACCTGTTAAGAAGTACAATCGTAAAAACGTTTCTTACAAAATAAATAATTTATACCCGCACGCTAGTACAATATGTCAATATTATATACTACTTTCTTATTTTAATAATAATTTATTAATTTTAATGATTATATAATTTATAAAATAATTATGTATTAAATTATATAATTATATGTACCAATTGATTTAGTAACTTAATTATGCTTGATTTTATTTCTTTAAGTTAAATTTTAGTTAAGAATAATTTATAATATTTATTTTAATATTAATTTCGAAATTAATTATTATTTTTATTAAATTTTTGAAAAAGATTTTCGTTAGATATGATTATGATAGAAAAAAGAAAACAAAATATATTATAAGATATTATGAATAAATCAAATATAAATTGTTTTACAGTTTTACCCTTAATGAAGGTTACAAATCCTAATAATATCAAGGGTAAATTCCGGAAACAACATTTATGTACCATGGCAAACCTTCCTGTTTTAATAGATTAGATGTAATTTGATATTCTACGTCATGTTATGAGTGTTTATTTACGTAATTCTCTAATTCAATATAAGTAACATACTAACATTGGTGGAAAATGAAAAGTGTGATGAAAACGAAAAAAAAAAGAATAAAAAACACTAGAGGTTTTTGAAAAAAAAAAGTGGAGATTCATTTCAATCATTCTTGCTTAATCTTCGAAAATAGTAAACGAGGTTTCAAAGCTGAAAATGAATTCAAACTAAATCTTGGACACTAAATATATGGACATATGTTCTCAGTTTTTAAAAAAAAAATTGATGTATAGGTAAAAGATAACATGTCTTATGAACGATAAGTTAGGGTTACAAAATGTTGTTGGTCCATTTGCTATCGTGTATTTGATATCTATGATCTCATCACTAATCAAAATTCAAAAATCTAAAAATGCATTGTCGGATGGGAAAGCCTGCAGATGAATGAAGACTACAAAAGTATGCCAATTGCTTATGTCGAAAAGGTTTATCTCTTTTTTTATTTTTTTTATTTTGATAACCGTGGGGATCTCAAAGGTTTTCTAGGCCTAAAGACTAATCCCCACGAAATCCGGGGTTTTTTGCCACTAAAAACGTCTACGGGTGGCCAAGTGGGAAAAGGTAGAACAGGTGGAGCGAACCTTGAGTGTGGTGCACCCAAGTCTCGTCTCCTTATCACTACACCGAGACCATTTATGTGTAGATATTTTTTTTGGCCAACATATTAAAATGTGTACACACATATGTAAACTAAATAAACCAAACATCAATCAAATAATCTATTTCAATTTTAAAAATATATAACTTTTTGGTTAACATAATTATAAAAAATTACTAAAAGAGTTTTTTTGATCCAATGGTTGGATATTAGAAATTTGAATTTTACTACCTACATTTTGAATCTCGTGAAAAATGTACATATTAATAATATTAATTTAATATGTTTGATAGACCCGCTTATGAAAACTGTGAACCTAAAAACATCAAGCTTCACAGTTATTAAAATTAAAAATTGCAAATCTGAAAATGATAGATATATTTATTAAGCATCCAAATATAAATTAAAAGGACCATCAACATTTTTACAAAGAACATACATTTTCCAAATATATAACTCGTATTGATCATCTTACTTATTTTTAGATATAATTTTCTATTTTTTATCAGGATGTAAATCTAAAAACTATTTATTTTCTGTAGAGTATTTTTTCACAAAATCATGAAATTTTACTGTTATTAATTTAAACCATAAAAAGCCTTACTCATAGAGCTTCTAACTATATTACAAGCAGCTGAAGTTATTAACTCCACAAACAATTTGCTATAACTATGAAATCTTATATTTATAATGAAAATCTAACAAATACAATAAGTTATTTAATATATAAAAATAGATTTAATTTTATTTTAAAAATTAATGATAGTCTTAATTCTGAATTCATTATTAACCTATGCATATTATGTATTCTCTATACTCAAATACAATTTCTATAAAACGTAAAATATATAAAGAAAAATTAAAATACAAACCCTGGAATGATCTAGAGTAACATGAATTCTTCGGCAGAGAAAAACATCATCAATTTAAAAGAAAGTCAAATATATAAAATTTATAATTTCATAGTCTCTACAACCACACAAAACTACAAACTAAGTTACTCATCCTTATGTCATTCGGATGACAAAAAAACAAGAAAGTTATGAGAATGAGATAGAAAGTTGGAAGGTTGGATTGAATCAAATTATCAATTGAGCTATGAAGGATAATTTACGCGCAATGCCGATCCAGGAATACAAAACTACACACGTCAACAAGTTACAAAAAGAGAGTTACTAGGTATTCGCCGACAAACTGTAATGAACAATAATTTTAACTTTACCTTTAATACCGGTCCAACACAAAAAAATGCGCAGAAAAAAATTAAGTTTTGATAGGCGAGATCAGGATCTTACAAGGTTCAAACCTAAAAAACCAGAAGCAAAAAGTAAGGTTTTGGTAAGACTTCTGCTAAATAAATAATACAAAAAAATTCGGAAATAATTTTACTGAAAGACAAAAGATTAATAAAAATATTTTATACAAATGCAAGAAGAGAATTATCATAATCTTTGTATGGGATGAACAAGCAACACTTTTTAGCAAAAAAATACACCACAAAGACAAGAAACATTCAAGCATGCTATTAGCCATTATCAGCAAATTACATAGCTTAGAAACAAAAAAAAACAACAACACAATATATATATATATATATATATATATATATATAATAGAACACAAAATTTGATTAAAATAAGTTTTTAAAACAATGTAACTAAAATAAATTTGAATACGCGTGGAATAATCGCTAGTAATATTAAATTTGTAAGAATCCGGAACGGAGGTTTTTTACTAATGAGGATGTTCTAATAAAGTTCTTAGCCGAAAATATGCCACGTGTTTTCCATTCCAATGTAATGCTTTTCGTCTAGGCGGGAAAATCAAAGTTAAACACATCTCCTCTTTCATGATTAAAAAAATCTCCAATATCCCTTTTTCTCTCCAGATTTTGGTTTCTCTGTACAGTTTCTTTTCGAAATCCAGAAGCAAGCCAACCTGACCGAAGCCAAAACTAATGTCGGGCTACGAGTATCCGAAGTTCTCTCGTTCCGACATTATCACGGTTCTCACGGAGGCTAATATCGCTTCCGTTAAGGATGCCGATCTCAAAAACCCTACTTTCGACTCCGTCTCCGACCTTTACACCAGAATCCTTATCTATCTCGACGTCCTCAGCGAGTATGTATTCCTCAAAACCCTTTGTTCCGTAGCTCTAGTCTAGACTGATTTTACCATCGATTTTGTTAAACCCTAATTTTTCAATTTGGGGGAACTCTGATCTTCTCATTTGAGCGAGCTCGAATTTTCTGATGACGCTTTTTAATCAAAATTCACTGTAGAGAAGACAAAGGTCAAGTTGATTTTGAGGCTCTGGAGCAATTGGAAAATCCAGATCATCATACCACTTCAGCTCCGGTTATGAAGCTTTATATCAAATTGAAAGATACTTTAGATATGGTGGATTGTCCGCTAAACATCACTTTCAAGGATCTGTTACGCCCAGACTCATCCCGAACCGAGTTTTTCATTAGTGCACTTTTGAACTTTAGTCTACACAAGTATGCTCATTTTGCATCTTCTTTCTCTCTACTGTTCTGAATCTCTATAGCTTGATGCTCTCTTTGTTCATTTTCACCTTCTTTATTCGTACTAGAGATTCAAAAATGGAGCTTATAAGACCACTGGCAGAAGAGTTGACTCTCCTTGATGAGCAACGTAGGCAATGGGAGGCCAAGATTGCTCAGGTAATGCAAGAAAAAAACATGTATTCAATAGAGAAGCCATTGTCTTCTTCTTTTCTAAAGGCTATCCATGCAGTTAAATGCAGAGATTGCAGAATTTGATGAAGCCTGTGAAAGGGATTTACCCTTTGTTCAAGAGCTCGAAGCGAATATCGAAGAACTCAATCAGAAAATATCAGAATTGAATAACCAGCAGCTGTCCCTACGAGCCACCTTCAACAAAATGAGAGAGGAGAGTACACAGATGGATAACAAGGTAAGGAAACCACAAGATATTGCATTGAGATGTGCATGTCTTTTCAGTCTGAGAGGCGGTTTCTAACTCCTGACATGTGTATTTTTCTCTCTTCAGATTTCCAAAGCAGAGTTTGACCTTGTGCAAGCTGTCCAAGAAAATGCAAACCTCCGCTCACAAATTGTTCAATCCCCAGACAAATTACAGGTATATTTTTTTTCCTACTAGCACCAGTTTCTAAGAAGAAGTTTTGTGTATACAACATTAGTTCGTATGCTTTTTGTGGAGACAGGGGACTTTAGAAGAGAAGAAATTAATGCTCGAGGAAAATAAGAAAGCTGAACGATTAGCAATGGAAACTTTCCAGGAAAAGGCTGCCATTCTTGAGGTTTATGAAAAGGTATCTAGTGACTATTACTAAGTCACATTGGTCGTCACCTTAACTAAATGCATTTGACTTTGCAACTTGATGGTTAACTGTTAGAGATTCCAAGTCTTCAGTCACTGCAGATGCTGTATTAGGCTAGAGAAATTGGATTTCAACATCATTATTCTACTAAGTTTGGTGTTTATTGCTCTAAGGCGTTCGTTTACATCATTAATTTGGTGTATTGTATATAGAGTGAATCCAAGGTGGATATTATACAGATTAAAACTTTATTATACATTGTCAGTTCTATGCTTTCAGTATGAGCTTAATTGGTCTACCATCAATGTTTTGCTTTATCACAGTGTTAATAAAGTCATTCTATCTATGGATGTCTTTTGCAGGCTTTCAAGAAAATGTCAAAGTCATCAGCGCAGCTGCAATTAATTAACGAACAGGTGACCAAGAAAAAAACTTCCTTTACTCTTTCACTGCTTGTAGATTGTGAACCATAGCATGTGGGATTAGATGTGAAGTATCTTTGGATCAATCTTTCATTTTAAGTGTGTGTGATGATGTTACAGGTAACCAATGTAAAAGCAATTGAGAAAGATCTAAAAGCTCAGAAATCTAAGCTAAGTGAGGATGTGGCAGCGTACAAATCACTTGAAGCAAAAGTGGTTGAGCGAGAAAGAACAGGCAAGGCTTGGTTGATTTCTTTCCTGGTTTCTCTCTCAATTTCATTTTCTGTAATTTTCTTTTGTTACAACAGTGAAACAGTTGCACGAATCGTTGAAGCAGTTAGAGAAAGAGAAAGAAGTCATGTTTGATGATTGGACAAAAGAACTGAAAAAATTAAAAATGGACGTTGAATCCAGCAGACGTCAACTTGAAGCCAGGCAAAATAATGTTGAATCAGTAGTGGCTCTGGTAATAGCCCCTTGCTTAACGATGTGAATCTGTATGCTTTATTTATCATGGGCTGTAAGTTTTTGGTTGTTTGTATATCAACAGGTTGGTGAGAATACTGCCAAGACTATCCAGGTGAAACAGTCGGGAGAAGCTAAAGTGAAACGATTAGCAGCTAAATATGAAGAGATCGTGAAGCAGGTTTTTCTTCTCATTCCCATTTTTATCACCTGTCGCTCAGGCTGTATCACTATGAATTTACTTATAAAGAATACTGGTTATGCTCTATTGTAATATTAAAAATCATAAAAATGGGATGTTGATCATGTTTTCTGTACCATGGGAACAAAAAGCTCTATGCTGCAACAAATTGAGATGTTTGTAAGACAAGTATATTGAGTCTTGTCTCTGGTGGTCGCAGTTTCATGAATACACGGTGTCGTTTGGAGCGTTTCTGCCAACTGAAAGGGATGGACGGCTTGATTGAGTTAAGTGAAAGTAGAGAGAGATTGTTATGTTCTTCACATTTCTCTCTCATTGTGATTGTATTAAGCTTGGGAAATTTTATAGCAATGCTTGTTTTCGAGTTTTTTGTTTTTGTTTTCTAAGTATTGAAGTTTTTCTGAATAGACAAAAGGCTTTAAAAACACAAAAAATATACAGAAAAATAAATGAAATTATGGGTGAGGGAGGATTCGAACTCTCGCCCTCATAAAACGCACTCCCAACTTCGGCTTCGATTGGTAACACTTGTGTAATGGCGGAATGGTGGAAAATAAAATAAAATTGCGGAAATAATTTAAAACTTGCTAAAAAAAAGTTATGGAATAAGTTTTGTGTGATTGGATGAGTTTTGCGGAATGGCGGAATATTAAGATTCCACAAATAATCTACATAAAGTTCACTTTTCCACTTAGTGACTTTTTCTTTGTATTTTTTTAAGCGAAAACGCAGACTTTGCGTTTTCGCTTTTTTTTTCTTATTCCGCAAATTTTCTTGATTGGCAAAATTCTTGCGGAATTCCGCCATTCCGCAAGTTACCAATCAAGGCATTCGTCATCATTGCAAAAACACAAGAAACTATAGGAATACAAAAAATAAATACTGTAATTCCTTCACGATGCTTTCACTCTTTAATCTTCAAGTCTGTTGATTCGGTATTCTTCAGAACGAGAAAGAGGAAGCAACGATCGTCTTCCTCGCTGCGGAGCAATTCGAATTCGATGTCGACGCACTCCTTTCGTCGAAGCAGACGATTCTAAGAAGAAGTGCATCTTAGATCGAATATGGATCCAGAGCAGACGTTTATTAGGGTCCAGGAGAGGTTTTCACAGATCTTAACTCCTAGGATTAGGGCTTTCTTAGAGTACACGTTCCTCTTCGTTGCAATCACTTTGTTCTGCATACTCGTTGTTATGCACGCTAATTATGTTCAGCAGGTAAATTGACTCTCTCTTTTGATTTTTGATTTTTTTTCTTTTCTTTTTGTAGTGAAACTTCATTTAGGGTTAGCCGATTGTGACAAAGTTTAGAGTGGGTTACTGGATTATGTAGAAGATTACGGTAGTTTATCAGAGCGGTTTTGGTAAATTGCCTCAGATAATGGCTCTATGGTTGAACTTTGAGTCTGAAATACTGAAATTGGAGTTAGGGTTATGTAGCATATTTCTCGTTTAATCTGATTTTTATGTAGTTATGTTAATATGAAAATTGTCGAGCTGAACTTGGTTTGGAGTCTACTGTTTGTACCTTCTGTAAAACTGCAGTGGTCTTAGAATGTGTTTTATTTTTACTTTCACGGCAAATTGATGCACACTTCATATATTCTTGCAAAGCCTGGTTGTTCAAGTGAGCTTACTGGAGTTGAGTTATCTGAAGCAGAGCTTTTACAAATCAAGGTATGTAGCTGTTGTCCCTGCTGATGCTAGCTTGCGTAATTAGTGAAAGTTTCTAATTTTCCTGGCCCGTAAAGTTGTTCCTGATTCCTTGCAAGACATAAATTGGTAGTCATCCTAAGTTCTCTACAACATATATGGTACTAACTTTTATTTGTGGTACAGATTACAAGTGCGGGGTTGTGGTCACGTAATGATGGAAGTACTGCTGCAGATCTTCCTCAAGTTGAAGCTGCAGCTGACAATTTAGAAGCCTCAAAGACTGATCAAGGTGATTCTTTATCTTCACGAGTCGGCTGTGGCTAAATATCTTTAGAGTTTACGGTTACTGATGCTGCTTTTTTTTATGTCATGAAGAAAGCTGTACCAGCGAAGAGAATGCTGATAATACATTTGTCAAAATTGACAAGGAAGAGCCCCGGAGTAGTTTCTCTATGTCTGCAAAAGAGACTGTCAGAGCAGCTATTCTTCGTTTTCCCAAAAAGTTTTGTAGGCGCATATCTTTCGTTTTACAGCAGACAGCACGGATCCTTAGAGGTGTTAGAAAAATATGGGTGAGTTTTCTCCTAACTGACTTTGAATATGTCAGAATAATTAGTTCATCTGACCTCTTTGTTTCATTTACTTTTGTTTCTCAAAATCTGACTTAGATATTGCTTACGGCTGTTATATGAACTTTCATCTGAATTAGTTCAACTCCTGTGCGAGGTTTCTGTAGGGTGTTCTTGGTAGCAATTAGCATGGTTCTTATGTGGTGTTCTTTTGGTCAGAAATATATGTTACTGGGGGATTTAAGTGGCATGTGGCTCAATTGTTAGGGTGTGAAGATTTTTATACTGTCTTCCTTTATTTTTTTTAAGGAAAATGGACTTAGGCCTAGCTACGAATTTGGTTCTTTAAAGATATCTGCTGAGTTTCAATCCTGCTTATTTGTGTTTTAACTAAAACAAATTATTTTGCTTTTCCAATTTTAAATGCAGAACATTATTGGCATACCGCTGAATCTTGATCTGCCCAAATTGTTACATGTGCTGTATATGGATAAGGTCAACTACTATGCAGGTAAAAGCCATCTCAATAGAATATCTATTTTATATCTACAGTGGTTTTATTTCTTGAGTTCTTCATCATCTAAATGAACCTATCAGACAATGATGACCCTTTTTACAAATTAAAATTTGAATCTGAATATATACATTACCTTGTTAAAACCATTTCTTGTTTTGAGATACGCAAACTACCTAAAGTTTCTATTTACAAACCTTTCCTTTAAAACCATTCTACGATTTTCATTTAAGATGTTTAGTGACTAGAAGAGTAAAATCACACAGGTTGGGTACTTGGGTTTTCGCTCTGCTTTGGGTGAGGAGTTGTATGCATTAACTGCTTTGCTTGAAATTAATTTTTTTGTCGATTGTTTGTGAATTGTGACAGTTCAATGGCTTGAGAGAAGAACCCAAGAGTTTGAGCCAACATATCTATATACTATGGAAAAGGTAAACATTATTCTCCAACAAAGAATTTAAAGCTGACTAGTGAAAATCCTTGACCATCTTATACCCCATATTAAGGAAGATGCAAAAATGGAGAATTCTTGAGTTGAATTTCTGGTTCACTCTAGTCTCTTACAAAGTTACAAGTGCTTTGCCTTTTTACACATAGGGTTACTTCTTGCTGCCTGATGAAGCAAAGTCACGGCATAACATTCGCACTGCAAATGTCAGCATATCAGCACGACATCCCTGCTTTGGCAACATGTAATATTCATGTTATTGGCCCTCTCTTTGGAACCAATTAATTAAATTGGAAGGCTGGATCCGGAAGATAAGCTTCTGAAAATTGAATTACTTTTGCAGGTGGCAGCAACTTCTTATAAACAGAGTTGTAGGATATGACACAATTATAATGAATAGCTTACAGAACTCTGCTGGTCAAGGTACGTATTAGCTGTTTGTCTGGTTGATAACCCCCATGTACTTTCACTATTTGTGGGTCTCTTCATGTTGCAATTAGGCAGAGCAAAGTTATATATCTGCATCCTTCTAGGCCTGTGATTCCTCAACTGTTTGCTTGTTGTTGCTTTTGTATCTTGTGTGCATCCTATTTGCATCTGAAAGGCTACCGTTAAATCAGAGGTTGTCTGTTTATATTTTATTGTTACTCTAAGTTATCCTCTGGGAAGTCGAGTCGGAGATTAGTGTGCAGGAATTAGTTGGTCCATGCATGAAAATAACCAACGACGTTGTTGCTTGCTCATGTCTCTTTGATTATTATTTTTTTCTATATCTTATTGTGCTGAAAGCTGCAGTTTTCACCCCATATGACTGCGAACTTCATCCATTACAGGTTATCTATATAACTTCCAGACAAGAGAGTTTTACAATCTTAGTTACTCCCAAGAACTTTCTGAAGGTTCTTCGCAATTTGGAGGTATGTCATGCTATCTATCGTGGGCAGCAAATGTTAAAAAGTTTATTTATTTAGCGTGATGCTGTGAGCATAATGTTGGATTGGAAGATCTCACAAAGGCGGCAGTATTATTTCCTGCAACTCTCTTTAGTACAGTATAAACATTTGGTATAGTATATTATTATTATTCCGGACGTATGCAGATTACTTGGTGACGAAATGTGGTGTGCTTATGATGTCACTTTTTGTATTTTTCACAACTACAATGTCTGTGTCATTCACTTTGCGAGAGACACAAACTCGCATGTTGAAGTTCACAGGTTTGTCGTTCTTCTGTTTCAGTAGCCGGTGGTTTCCCATCTTTGCTTCTCAACAATTATCTTTGTTTGGATATCAATTTGTTGCAGTGCAGCTTCAACACCATGCTCAGCATCGGTTACCAACGTTTCAGTTGATCTTTGTGCACGTGATTGAATCCCTGGTCTTTGTACCGGTATGCATACCTCCCTAGTCCTATTTTATTCTTCACATGATTCTCTTGACCGACATAATATGATCATTTGCAGATAATGATTGGGATTCTCTTCTTCCTGTTTGAGTTTTACGACGATCAGCTATTGGCTTTCATGGTTCTAGTTCTTGTCTGGCTATGCGAATTATTCACCCTGATAAGGTCTGGTCTTCCTCTTTTGCCTCGATCACCTGCATATTCACTATCGAGCTCTCTTGCTCGTGATAATCTCTCACAACCAATTAAAAGTTTGTTCATTAAGCTGAATATTAACAAAACTCCTATCGTCCAAATATTGCAGTGTGAGGACACCAATATCGATGAAGTTCTTCCCGCGTTTCTTTTTGCTCTACTTCTTGGTGTTCCACATTTATTTCTTCTCGTACGCATATGGTAAAGTCTGAGTTTATACATTATATTTTGTCTGATTAACTACTTTATATACTTTTCACATTATATTTGTCACTTACTGCGTAACTCTCAACAGGTTTTTCTTATCTAGCCCTTATGACAACCGCTGCGTTCATGCAACATTTGATTTTATACTTCTGGAACCGTTTTGAGGTAAACGTTTGATTTCAACAACTCTAAGATTGGCCAAATCCAGAAACGCTTCAAACGAAAGGTTTAAAATACAAAAGTCGCAGGTACCGGCTCTTCAGAGATTCCTTCAAAGACGACAGTCACACCGTCAGCATCACCCAGACTTCCACATCACTTCCTCAACAATCCTAGCGTCAACTCTTCACATCACAAGGCTCAACAGAACAACAAGAAACCAATCTCCATCTGGTCGAAACAACACAACCCCAAACCAAAGCACAGAAACAAGATCTCCTGCAGCAGCACGGGATGCAGGAGTCGAGAATTCAATGCAACATCAAGAGCAAGAAGTGAACACAGCAAACGCCATTCCCACAGAGCCTAACCCACAAGCAGGCTCGTTTAGCTCGATGCTACTATGGATTTTAGGCGGTGCTTCCTCAGAAGGACTTAACTCGTTGCTTTCGATGTTTAGGGATGTGAGAGATGAAGATGAAGCTCAAGTATTTGCAGATGCTACTTCCCCTCAAAACAATCATTATGATACTCTTTTAGTTGCCTGAAGTATCTTTCTTTGTTTGCTGTATATTGTATTTCTGTTCATTGTTGCTTGTATAGTCACTGGCCAAAGCATTTGGGATATACAAACAAGGTGGACAAAATTGGTAAAAAAAAGAAGGAAAAAAGGGTTGATAAACATGTGTTTGATATTGTTTTTTTTTTAATTATGATTAAATTTCTGAATACGACGGTCAACACAAGATTCGTGGGGAATAGAGGTCGTTCCTAACAGTGGGTTGAGCCAAAGGTCGGAGGTGCCGCTAATTGCTCCCTTTTACCTGGAACCTCTTTAACCCTCGTTTGTTAATACGATTTAGTTAATACGATCGATCGGGATGTTAAAGAGGTATTGACTAAATCGTATTAACAAACGAGGGTTAAAGAGGTTCCAGGTAAAGGGGAGCAATTAGCGGCACCTCCGGCCTTTGGCTCAACCCACTGTTAGGAACGACCTCTATTCCCCCACGAATGTTGTGTTGACCGTCGTATTGATAGATCGGAATCCTTGACTAAAGAAAAGGAATAAAATCGCGACTTATGAATAAAAGAAGGAACCAGAGCTTATGAAGATGTTAGGAAGTTTGGAAAACTTTGGAGTTTAGAGAAACATAGAGAGAGAAATTGTAGAGAGATGTTTTTATAAATTTTCTGATGATATGTTACAATGGGATTACATACATATTTATAGGAGGAGGATAAGGTCGCTGACATAAGCGCTTACCTCACTTATTTAGTGCGATGACATCACCGCTTACATAATCCTTACATATGCGCTGACATAAGCGCTTACATTATTTATTTATTATATAGTTCTTAATTTTTAGATTAGTTACTTAATGCTCCATGTCGAATTCGAGCATATGTTCTTCACAACATCCGTAATGATCATCTGGGCATTCATACTTTATCTTTGGTTCTTCAGAGTCTTGCTGTGAGTCTAAAGTGATGTTGAACCTTTTCTCGATGTCATCAATATTCATCTCGTCATCTGGGAGCTGTGCATCTTGGAAATACTCTGGTGGACATTTTGAAGATGATTCTTCTTGCTTTTCTTCCTTTATCGCTTCTACCAGGTTATGTTGCCTTATCATGAAATGCTGTAGATCATCGTCGAGGGTCATCTGGTAGTCAATCGGGTAGTAACTCCAATTTGGTTTGAAAGGTATGGGGAACGTTTGCCTGGCATTGTTGAGACGAAATGCATGAATCTGGAAATCTTCGTACGCCTTATTGTCTTGGAGGTTGAAGTCTGGACGAATCCCCTTATAGTAATCGATGTGATGAATGAGGGTTGGTAGCGCATGGATCTTCTTTGATTTTGTGTTGGCTTGAACAGGACGATGGAAAAAGTAGATTGTGTGCGGGTTAAAGAATGGATTGTGCCCTCCTTTCTTCAATTTCTTGAATGGGATGTTTGTTGCTTTTGCTGATTTTCTTAGCTTTCCGCTCCAGCTAGTTAGAGGTGCGAACCATGTTAAGAATGTCGAAAGGCATTCTCTCTGACCTTGCTGAGCATTGACATAGTGATATAACCACTGTATATCAAACTCGATCCCTATGGTATAGACCGAACAAAGGTACCAGATGAAACAGAGAACTTCTTCTGGCATGTAGGTGCTTCTAATTCTGTAGAGCTGAGCGAACGGATAATCTGGGTGAATTCCCAACGGTGCAAAGTAATGACAGTCGGCTCCATGCTTTGAAATGATCATCGACTGGTATTGGAAAATCTTCATATGGAGATGTTCATGTAGGGCCTTCTTATCGATTAGTTGGTGAGCGTCTTCAGGCATGTTGGCTTCGAAGTCATAATAAAGTTTCTCCGATGCAGAGGATGATGCCATCATGTGAATTTCTTTAAGAGGGTTCCTGCTGAGCATATCAGCTAAAGTGTTCTTTGTACCCTTTATATAGCAGGATTCGAAGTCATATTTCGAGAACCATTCACTCCATCTTAACAGCTGCTGATGTGGGACCATCTTTTGCTTGAATTGTAACATCTTCGGAAAAGAAGACATATCCATTTCGATTCGAAATTTATGTCCTATCAGATGGAACTCGAACTTCTCAATGGCTCTTTTGACAGCTAGGATTTCTTTGAACGTGGAGTGGTAGTGGATTTCGGAATCTTTAAAGCGTCCGCTTTTGTAGCCGTGGATTTGACGTTTCCCACTTATCTCTTCGAACAGTATGGCACCCCAATATTTGTCGCTTGTGTCAGTCTGCAGAATACGTGTTCCCGTGGAAGGAATCTTTAAATGTGGTAGGTTCTGTATCTCTAGCTTTAGCCTTTTGACCGCTTCGGTTTGTCGTTTTCTCCACCGTGGTGGATTCTTGGCCAACATCTTTTGGAGTGGTCTTGTCAGCTGGGAAAGTTTCGGAATAAAGTCACTTACGTAATTGATTACTCCAAGAAATTGTTGAACTTGTCTCCTTGTGAGATTTTCTTCGTGAAAATCCAAAAGTGTTGTGGCTAGATGAGCTTGTGGTGTAAACTGTCCTTTTGTAATTTGCATTCCAAGGAACTCGATATTGGGCTGGGCTATGATCATTTTTCGAGCCGAGAGCATAACTCCATAGTTCTTCACTATACTTTGGAATTGTTGGAGGACCTGAGCATTCTCCTTGTCATCCGATGAGAATAGGAGAATATCATCGATGTAAATTTAAGCCGTATGTAGGAGAGGCTTGAATATCTTTAACATCGCTTGTTGGAACAATGATGGTGCGGTTTTGAGACCGAATGGTAGGACGTTCCACTGTAGGTGGCGATTTGGTAGGCAAAACAATGTCTTGTATCTTTCTTCTGGGTTAACTCCCAGTTACCAAAATCTAGATTTGAGGTCGAACTTTGAGAATACTGTTGCACTTTGTAGATGTTGGAAGAGTGATCTTTTATTCGGAAGAGGAAATCGAACATCTTGTAGGTATTGATTTTATGGTTTGTAATCAATAACTAGCCTCAATTTTCCCCTTGCTTGCTCTGCTCGGTTGTTGACATAAAATGATTTGCATGCCCATGGTGAATTCGTCGATGATACTATTCCTTCACTCATTAGCTGGTCACATTCTTCATTAGCTTGTTGCAATAATGCGGGTGGCATTCCTGCGTGACTCGCTTTCGTTGGAATTGTGTCAACACTCTCTTTGAACGGTAGCGATACAAAGAACTCTGAATTTAACCATAGAGGGGTTTTACACTTCTTTAAGAAGTCAGTGTGAGACTCCGCGCACGAGATTATCGTGATTTCTTCTTTGGTCTTGCCGAATTCTGTACTCACAATATCTTCAACAGCAAACAAGCGTGGTATTGTTGTGAAATGTTTGAACAGAGTCTTCCATCTTAATCCTCGTGGTTCAAGCGAGATGTCAAACTTCTTCTTCAATGAATAGTATGCATCCCATCCCAGTACTAAATCCTTTCCGGGTTCGGATGACCCAAGGACTTCTGTTGTGATCTGACATCCTGGGAAGAGTTCTATGATGATTGGTTTCGATTTGAGCTTGATAGTAAGAGACCCAGAGTTTGCGACTTTAAACACCTGGTGGTGAGGTAACCACATAGATGGCGCAAGAATCTTGGGATTCATTATGGTCGTGTGAGCTCCTGTGTCAATGAACGCGATCGCATGAACTGGATCTTCTTCTTTTGCTTGATCGAAAATCGTCACTGGAAAGTGCGGTGTTTCTTTCTCCTCTTTTCTTGGAATTTCAGTAATCTTGAAACATCAATCTTCTTCTTCGTCTTCATATGATGATTCTGAGGAGTCATCATAATCTGAATAACTGCAGATAGCTTCCTTTTCATCACTATCATACGATAGTACCGATTCAAGGTCATGATTTTCGAGATCAATGTCTGGGGCTATCTTTGATATCGAGCCAATGAGATACTGCTTCTTCTTCTTTGTTTTGTTCGGGCAGTTCTTTGCATAATGTCCCTCCTTTCGACATAGAAAACATCTTGTTGTTTTCTTGAAAGTTTGTTTTCTTCTGAAGAATCGCCTTCGTCTTGTTTTATTAAAATCTATTCGGAATGGTTTCTCGTACTTCTTGAATTTTCGTGGCTTGCTCCGTGTATCACACGAACATGACCTTTTCGATCTTGAGCATTTGATAGCTAGATCAGGTCTAGCACAGATTCTTGATAGCTGCTTTGATTTATCCATGAATTCCATCCAGAACTCCTTTTGTTTGCAGAGTTTGTCGAGAGTTCTGAAAACATATTGCTGGATCTGTCCAATAGAGATATCTTCGATAGTTTGATTCTGATCTCTGATGTAGAGCTTGGTTTGCTGACTCAAGTAATCATCGATGGAAGAAAGATAGACCTGCTTCAAGCTTGGATTGTTGAGACCGTCGAGAGTGTTGGAAGTTTCGGTTGATCCTGATTCAATTCTCATATTGATATCAACCTAAACATGCATCAGATCTAGGTGTTCTTATTTAGAAACATTATGATCTCACCTTTTACCTGTTTGTTGCAGCGGAATTGATGAACAGGTCAGAGATCAGGGAGATACACCAAGGGATGAATCCTCCAAAGGCTCACACACGCAATCACAGGAAACTGGCTGCTAGACCACGAGGAGATGGGGCGCAGAAGAGAGAGAGAGGCGCGGCTGAGTGCTGTGGTTTGGAGAAAGAGACTTGGCTTTTAGTCATTAAAAGCCTTCTCTTTCCCTTTTGGGCTTTTGGGCCCAATCTGATTAAATCCCATTTAATCAGACCCATTAATCTTTCTCTCTTAGTACGACAAATGCCTAGCACTTTTGTCGTACTTCTGCTATGCCGTTCCAACATTATTTCCTGCTAGCTTAAGCGTGTGACCCATATGGGATCATACAATAAAGGCAATAAGTCCAAGACTTATAGATCATGAGCGGACTCTAGCAAGCCATCATGACCCCCAGAATTGTATGACTTATGTCTGATCACTGACATACTCTTACGTTATAGAGACAGTACAGAGATTGCTGGACACAATTCCAACAATCTCCCACTTGAACTGGAATCTCTGTATTCATAATCCCTTTCGTCTCAATATCTCGATTAGTCATAAGGCAAGATTAGTGTCATCCTTATAAAGCCTAATCTTGTTCATCGGACTCTGATTAAATACTGACAATCCAAACGACTCGGGAAAGTCCGTTTGAGCATGGCCATGCGTTTTCCAGTATTCAAATCTCCGATTGGCCTAGAGATATTCACTCCATTTATATTGGAGGGACAAATCCCATCTTGTTCCATCACTGTAAACTACTCATTTCATGATGTACCCAAACAAGGTCCTTATAGCTATCGCAGAACGATAGCGTTAGACAATGATCAAAGTGCATCAGTCCATATGCAGTCACATGCATGCGAACTCAGGTCTAAGGACTACACTCTATAGTCGTAGTAAGAATCTCTTATGACACAGATATAAATATCCTGAAGAGTTCTTATAAGCGGGTCTTGTCCGGTCGTATGTTCCCAACATACACCTATGTACTGACTTTGATGCCGTGCATCTATGACACATTAAGACTTTGTCATAAGTCACGTACCAATCTAGTCTCTCACGGTTGTTGTTGTTCCAATTTCAACAACCTTCGACTAGGGACAGGATGATATAAAAGATCTATCAAATATAGGGTCTCATGATCAAGCTAAATGACTTCGATGACTCAAGATCAAGTCATTTACTTCGATGACCTATAAAATGATTCATATCATTTTGGAACGATTATTTTATCACAGTTAAAATAATCTTGAAATAATAATTTCATTAAACATCTTTAATGTTGTTTCAAGAACATATCCAATAACTAAATAAAGCCCTTTAATAGCTCCCACTGAAATTAAGACTACATCTTAATTTCACTTATCCTACAGCAACAGTCCGCGACTCATGCTTAGGCCTAAGGAGTGGCTTCGTTAATAGATTAGCAACGTTCTCATTCGTTGAAACTTGCTGATCTACTTAACATCTCTGTCATTTATCTTACGGAATAGGTTATACCTATTCTCAAGGTGTTTGGACCTCTGATGTGCAGCTAGTCTCATCTATGCTGGGAATCACATCAAGTTCAGTGACGAACTCTTCTTTCCAAACAACCTTTTTCGCCACTTCCCAAGCTGCGAAATGTTCAGCTTAAGTCATTGAGTCAGCAACAGTGCCTTGCACCGCCAGATAGACACAAGATATAACCGGACTGTGATCGGAAATCATCTTTGTCTATTGGAAACTTGCCTTTTAGACTCTATCGACTTATAGCACCTCACTTTCTCCGTAAATCAAGAACTTATCCTTAGTATTCCTCAAATACTTTAGGACATACTTTAGGAAACTTGATTCTTTGCTGGATTTGACTGGTCTTTATTTGTCTTGCTTAACATTAAAGCAACATCAAACAAGTACGTTTCATGGCATACATGATAGATCCAATTGCCGACGCATATGGAATCTTATCCATGCATTTAAGCTCAGCAGTTATCGTAGGACACTGCTTCTTGCTTAACGTTTTGCCATGTGACATTGGCTTAAAACCCTTCTTGGTGTGCTGAAAACGTGTAGGACTTTGTCAATTTAAGAATCCTGACTTTGTCCTACCAGCTCTTCTGGATCTCTATCTTTAGATCCAGAATCCAAGACTTTCGTGGCTTTACCCATGTCAATCACTAAACCAACTCCCAAGCTAGTCCTTTACCGACTACAGCATTGGGACGTTATATCCGAGAATCAGTATGTCATCGACATACAATATGAGAAATGCAATATCGCTCCCACCAATCTATTAGTAAACGCACAGTTCCTCTTCGTTCCTGTTCAAGTCAAAACCTTGACTACTTCAACAGAACGAAGATTCCAACTCCGATATGTTTGCTTCCATCCATGAATGGATCAATGAAGTTTACTTACACATAGTGTAATTTCGGAGTAAGGGCTCACTTTCGCTTCTTTGAATTTCGCAGATTTGTCGCTTTCTATGATCATCAGATCATGCGAACTTTCAATGATCATCAGGTTCAACTAATGACGAGAAATCACTCTCGTAATAGTGACTGATTCTTTCATATCTGCGAACTTCAGGCTCTACAGGTGTAGATTCTACAGAAATCTGTAAATCCATTCGTTGTTCTCCCTCAACAGGTTGAGCAGCTTCCTGTATATCTCGAATTACTTCGAGTTATACTTTTACTCCCACTGTTCTTCTTGGAAAGTAACTTCCCTTCTTAGAAAACAGAATGGTCGTAAAAGTACCGAGCCTTGGTTTCCCTAAGAAAACTTCGAGTTATGCTTTTACTCCCACTGTTCTTCTTGGAAAATAACTTCCCTTCTTAGAAAACAGATTGGACGTAAAAGTAACAAGCCTTAGTTTCTCTAGGACAACCAGCGAAGTAGCACAACTACAAATACTCAGTAAAGACAAATTTGGGTTGATTCCAATCCACATTAACGTGGTGTCTTTCAACCGATATTTGTGGAACTATTTTAGCGTAAATTTAGATATTTCTAGAGCGTTATTCTTAAAATATCATGGAAGATTCGTGTGACTCATCTTTAATCATTTCTAATAAGATCTGATTCTTTCTCTTAGAAACACCTCAAGGTTTTCAGGAGAATTGAGCTGTGAAACGACTTCACACTCATTCAGATGATCACACCATTAATGACTCAAGTATTCTCACTCGTGATCTAATCCAGAGTCTTAATACTTCTGTCATTCAGATTCTATACCTCATTCTGGAACTCTTTCGACCATGTCAAAGAATTCCGACTTGTGTCTCATCAAATGAACACAGTCTTACTCACTGAAGTAATCAGTAGAGACAATGAAGTACAAGAAAATTTTCTCTGGCATTGTTGCTCATCAGACCACATACATGAGTATGTTCAATCTCCAATAAGCTTTTGGGCCTTTCTTTAGCTCGGCTAAGATGGGCCCTTTGTCTTTTGGTCTAGTAAGCAGAATTCAAGTCTCATAAGACATTCATTCAATGAGCCCAACAGTTCATAACTATGGGATTTCTGAATCCGACTTACTCTCTGTGACCAAGACAATTATGCCAAGAAAAATCAGGTTTAATTCATCAGATTTAAACCAATTTGGTATTTATGTTACATTTAGGCATTCTTTGGTTTAAGATATAAAACCCATTCCTTGAATAGGGTGCTACAATTAATATTTCATTAAGATCAAAAGAACAAAACCTTGTCTTTTATCAAAATAAAATCATTCAAATTCTTACAAGAAAATGAAAGATAACTCTGCATTAAGCAGGTACATTGTAGCAATTACTTAATACAAAACCAAGCCTAGAAGGCATCTACAAGTGAAAACTCTATGACTTAGGCAGCGTCCATAGCTCCTTCCAGACATGCAGTTCCACTTGCCCTTCCTTCAACGTTCTACTGTTGCTTAGGCTCTGCATATTTTAACAAATATCAGTGCCACAGCCAGTAATCAATACCTGCAAGGTAGAACTTGAAGTAATAACATGAATACCTGAGGAAGTAGTCTCATACATTAACTTTAACTCCTCATCGTCTTCCATGAATTTTATGCAATCTCTCTTCCAATGCCCTCTCTCTTTACAGTAGCAGCACTTACCAACGTAAGAGGTATCTGACTTGGGCTCGGAAGACACACGCTTGCCATGATTCAAAATCTGGACAACTTTGTCTTCACCCTTGTCAGTACTAGGTTTCATAAACCTACCCTTCACGTTTGGCTCAACCGTTTTGAGCATATAATGCAGTTCAGTCAACGTCTTCGTTAAGCCTTTCTTGATATAGTTCCTTACGAACTTATCATAGCTTGACGGCAGTGACTGCAGTATGATCTCAGTTGCCAGCTCTTGGCTAACTGGATAATCCAGTTTCCTCAGGTTATCAATGTAACCCATCATTTTACTGACATGAGGACTCACTGGATTATCATTTGGTAGCTTGCAGCCAGTGAGAGACTTAACCAACCGGTATCTCTCCACTCTTATCTGCTCCTGAAATTTCAATTTCAGGCTGCTGATCATCTCTATTGGCGACTCCATGTTCTCATATTGCTTCCGCAAGTCTGAGTCCATGGTAGCCAATATCAGACCACGCACATCTACCGCATCATTATAATGCTTGTTCCAAGCATCATATACTGCATGTGAAGCATTGGACCCGATCCTCACGGGGAGAGCTCTCTCAAGGACATAGTCCTTTCTCTCCTGTCTGAGGACTAGCCTCAGGTTCCGCGACCAAGTCAAGAAATTTGATCCGTTCAGCTTGTCCATCTTAAGGACAGACCGGATCGAGAAAGTGTTTTGATTGTTTGTGCTAGTCATAACTGAAATATAAGATAAAAGGATTTTAGTTAATATGTTCAAAATGACTAATCTCGTATTAAAATTTAATATGATTAATCATGCATTATATTCAATAACATCAGTTACCCTCAATAGAATATAATGATTCCAAGATCCACATATAACTAAGATCAAAGTGGGCCACTGGCCGTCACCCAACCTTAGCTTATATCGGTAAGCCCTATATCGGCTAATTATATCCGTGATATAACTCTTGGTTGTGAATCTGGGCCCGAGGCCCAATCCACTCTGATGTCTCAAGGCCCGGGACTCCCGACGGCCCAGTCAAGAAAACCGGACTATACAGTCATGTAATCATTAATGTCTGGGACTCCCAATGACATTTATGAATCACAAACCGTCTTACCCACGCAAAAGCAGACATCCTCACACTGTAAGGCCATGAATGCAATTGAATGGGCTTTGACAGCTGACATAGCCTGGGCAAGACATCCAACGCTTGATATTATTTGAGGTTCGTAGGTTTATTAAAATCATTCCCAAAATAGAAGATTACTATTTCGGGAAACTTTCTATTTATGGAAACCTACTATTTTTGGAAACTTTCTAAAATTGGAAACTTTCTAAAACCGGAAACTTTCTAACTTTAGAAACTTCTTTAAAAAATCCAAAACCCGCAAATCCAGAAACTTCTATTTTAAGAAACTTTCTAATTTCAAAATTTCGGAAACTTTAATTTAAAAACGACTTTATAATTTTATAAAATAGATTTTAAATTAATCTGAAGAAAGACTCAATTAACTGGCCCAATTGTTTTAACTTCTTGGCCCGAGGCCCAAGAATTGGTCCATGTCCAAGACATGACCCAATTGTCCAATTAATTGACATAACCGGTCTGTTTCATTAAAACTGGTCTAACCAAGTTTTAATTACTACGATGACCACAATTGTCAACCGGTTATTTACTAAACCGGAATTTCTCAATTTATTTGGTCCAACCAAATCAAATTAGAAATTCCTGGTTTAGGCACTAAATCCAATATTTCTTTCGACATTGGATTTCTTATCCCGGTTTAACCAGATTTAATAAAATTATTAAAATCTGTTTATTAAACCAGAACGAAGATTTTAATCAAGTTTTAAAACGAACCAGCTAACCGAAATTGAACCGGTTTGATCACGTGAACCGATCACGACCTAGTCGTGTTCTTCACGCAATTAAACCCTAGCCGCCAACCCTAGCCAACTCGATCCGAGATCGTGATGGCCGCGTACGGGACGGTGTCCGGGCTGATACTCGGCCTCGATCACGCGGGACAGCCGGGACGAGCGAGCCACGATCGTCCATGCCAAGCTTCACGATCGGGACAATCGTGCAAGCTGCAACCGCGATCGGGATGCTCGGGTCGATCGCTTCCAACGATCGCCAAGCGATCGGGATCGATCCATCCGGCCGGCCAACATCTCGGCCATGCGATCCAACCGGCCAAGCCGATCGGATTTCACTCGGCCGATCACAACTTGAGTCATATAGCTCAGTTTGCGATCTGAATTAGTGTGTTTAGGGTTCAAAATTTGTTTCTTAACTGTTTTATCTTATCAGTAATTGATTCAAAAACAATTCTAAACAGATTAAACAACCTAAACATGAATCTAAAACAAGAAACCTAAGAACCAATGGCTCTGATACCACTGTTGGAAGTTTCGGTTGATCCTGATTCAATTCTCATATTGATATCAACCTAAACATGCATCAGATCTAGGTGTTCTTATTTAGAAACATTATGATCTCACCTTTTACCTGTTTGTTGCAGCGGAATTGATGAACAGGTCAGAGATCAGGGAGATACACCAAGGGATGAATCCTCCAAAGGCTCACACACGCAATCACAGGAAACTGGCTGCTAGACCACGAGGAGATGGGGCGCAGAAGAGAGAGAGAGGCGCGGCTGAGTGCTGTGGTTTGGAGAAAGAGACTTGGCTTTTAGTCATTAAAAGCCTTCTCTTTCCCTTTTGGGCTTTTGGGCCCAATCTGATTAAATCCCATTTAATCAGACCCATTAATCTTTCTCTCTTAGTACGACAAATGCCTAGCACTTTTGTCGTACTTCTGCTATGCCGTTCCAACATTATTTCCTGCTAGCTTAAGCGTGTGACCCATATGGGATCATACAATAAAGGCAATAAGTCCAAGACTTATAGATCATGAGCGGACTCTAGCAAGCCATCATGACCCCCAGAATTGTATGACTTATGTCTGATTACTGACATACTCTTACGTTATAGAGACAGTACAGAGATTGCTGGACACAATTCCAACAGAGAGCGTAGTATCTCTTTGTCTGTCGTTCGAAATGTTTAGCTAGATCTCTCTTCTTCGACGAACAACATTTTGCTGTGTAGAATTCTTCTTGCAGTTGATCCTTTAGATGGCTAGGAGTTCCGATAAATTCTTTATGGATTTCTCCTAGAAGCACCGGTATAGTTGTTTGATAGACTTGTAGCTGTCTGTATTCTCCAAGTGAATTCCACCATTCTTTTAGTGCGCCTGATAATTTTGTCGTAAATTGTTGTATGACAAAAGGTAATGGCGAGGTCATGGCTTCCGAAGTCATCCATGCATGAAATTCATCAAGACGATCCTTCCATTTTTCAAAAGGAATATCGTCGAAGGTGAACGTCATAACTTTCGACGAGAACTGTTTGGACGTCATCTCCTGATTCCTGGGGGGAACATATCTCATCTTGTCGTCGCTTGAGATAACCTCGTTAATATCAGGTTCTTGTTTTGGAGATGATCCACTTTCGATAGCGAATTGTTTTGGCAGAGAATCGTCTTCGGAACTGAATTCGTAGTCACTTGTGCTCGAGTCAGTATAATGATTGATCATTGTGATTGATCGAGAAGACTCGGGTTGAGTGTCTAGCGTCTTATGTGTTGACTCAGCAGAGGTTTTTCCAAGAGCATCAAGTAGAGAGGACATTGAAAATTCGATCATGGCAATATCCTTCTCTTTTATTTTATCTTTGTCAACCGATTCATGGCTAGATGACGACGTAATAGCTGGTTTCTTGGTTGGATTAACTTGAAACTCCGATTCTTTCTGCCTCCTGGATTTCTGTCGCTCTGTCTTCGGCTTGAAAATGCTAGGCATAGGTGTTGCATACCTAGATGTGAAGGCTTCATCTGAACATAGGAACCCAGTTGCAGTGGGTTTTGGCCTTCTTTCTTGGTACTTCGAGAGGAATCCTTGGGAGTAGGATCCTTGATACATATGTGTACTAAGTGGCATGTTTCCCAGAGGTGTAGAGTATGCTTCAGCAGACCTCTGACTTTGGATCATACTTTCTAGGCATCGTTGAAGATCTTTGAGCTGGGTCTTGAGATTTGTCATTTCAGCTTCTTTACTCCGAAAATGCGATGTATTAGCCATCATATGTTGTGCCATAGTCATCATCTCTTGGTGGAGATTATTGAGTCTTTCATGGATCTATGTAATCGAATTTTGAAGGCTGTTCAATCTTTTGTTGTAGCCATCAGCAAGCTGGCCAACTCTATGATTGATAGTTGTTAACAGCTGGTTTTGAGCGAGTGCATTCTCTGTCTGCCAATTGAGAACCTTTTCCGCTTGGCTGAGCTGATCTGGTCCAGAGGGATGGACGGCTCTTGTGACAATTTTCGGACTATGAGCGATATTGTTTCTGGTGAAATCTTAGGGTGGAGGAAATTCTTCTGTTTGCATCATCAAGATTCGTTGAGTAGGTTCTTCCCTTTTCTCTGAATATTGGACAATGAAGTTGTATCTTCCGTT
The DNA here is from genome assembly GCA_030180135.1 of Orychophragmus violaceus. Classification (NCBI taxonomy): domain Eukaryota; kingdom Viridiplantae; phylum Streptophyta; class Magnoliopsida; order Brassicales; family Brassicaceae; genus Orychophragmus; species Orychophragmus violaceus. Next base: position 91,589,466 of record CM058239.1, on the reverse strand, counting down.
TCCTTCACCTAGGGGACCGACAATAGTATCGCCTTCAAGATACCTCTTATACAGAGGGTCTTTTTTCTTTCTTCGTCTTTGCTTAGTATCTTCATCTGATTTATAGATGTCTTCAATACAAGCAGAACAAGAGCATACATCAAAGTATTGATGTCCATTTTAAAGGATAAACGACTGTTCCATCTTGACCAAAGGAAATAGGTTGAAGAGCATGTTCCTTGTAAGAATCTTGGAGGTCTTGTTCATCGAATCGTATAGCAAACTGAGTGAATAGTTGCTTTCGGAACGACGACGTTCTTGGTTTCTCGAATTTCATTTCGGTTGTTCCGTCATCTCTGGAAAGAAAGTTGACTTCTGATGTTTGAACAGGTATTTGCGCTGCTTGATGTAATTTCTCATAGCTCGTGACCCATGATTCTGGTAGTCGCCGTATTAGTTCTTCTTTAGAGATCTGGCGAGGGATCTGCACAGCGTTGGGGGTTTGAGAAGTCGACGTTACTTCGAGATATAACGCTTCATCAGATGAAGGAAGAACTAGATCAAGAGCATGATCTTGGATTCGGTAGACGATTTGGTGGTGTAGCGTTGCTACGACACTTTTTTCTTGCATAGGCGCTCCGATTAGCTGTAGTTGGACTTTAAGCGTCTTTAGCAAATTTGGATCTTGCAAAGAAACATTAAAGTTTGGAAACATTGTTATGAATACTGTTCCTGCGTTTAATGTCGTGTGGACTGTTCCGATGCAAGCTTGTTGGTATGATTTTAGTCTTGAGTCGACCAAAGCTATGCGTGCAACGACTGGTAGTCCCTTTCGAGCGTGTAGGGTTAGAACAATTCGTACGACACCGAAGTGGAGGTGAGTGTACCCATGCTGCATCCATAATTTTGGTAAATTCTCCGGAATGGTGAGCGATATGAACTGCTTTTCTTCCGTTGCTGGGACTTGGCAAGAGGACAATTTGCTAGATTGGACATACTCCATAACCCTTTTGTTTGCAGATGGTCGGATGAGTTCTCGAACACCTTTAACCGAGAAAGCGCTGGGTTTTTTAGCAAAGTATTCATATGGATTAACGAGAGGTAGAGTAGTTTCAGGTAATTGATCTCCTGGAACATACTCAATTTCATTAAGAGAATTTATGTTTGAGGAAGAAGATGAAGAGGATGAACGGGATTTACTTTTTGGTAAAGTGGAAATTGTGAAAGTAGAATCGATTGTCGGAGGCTGTAAAGAGAAAGGCTTTGGAGGTTTTGACATGATTATGAATTTGTTTTCCAGAACATTCAAAACAATCAATCATAAACAAAGATTCATTCATTCATAACATAAGTCTTTGGCTCTGATACCATTTTAAAGACCAAACATCCCGATCGAACTGTAGGGTTAGACCAATTCGTACGACACCAAAGTGGAGGTGAGTGTACCCATGCTGCATCCATAATTTTGGTAAATTCTCCGGAATGGTGAGTGATATGAACTGCTCTTCTTCCGTTGCTGGGACTTGGCAAGAGGAGAATTTGCTAGATTGGACATACTCCATAACCCTTTTGTTTGCAGATGGTTGGATTAGTTCTCGAACACCTTTAACCGAGAAGGCGTTGGGTTTTTTAGCGAAGTATTCATATGGATTAACGAGAGGTAGAGTAGTTTCAGGTAATTGATCTCCTGGAACATACTCAATTTCATAAAGAGAATTTATGTTTGAGGAAGAAGATGAAGAGGATGAACGGTATTTACTTTTTGGTAAAGTGGAAATTGCGAAAGTAGAATCGATTGTCGGAGGCTGTAAAGAGAAAGGCTTTGGAGGTTTTGACATGATTATGAATTTGTTTTCCTGAACATTCAAAACAATCAATCATAAACAAAGATTCATTCATTCATAACATAAGTCTTTGGCTCTGATACCATTCTAAAGACCAAACATCCCGATCGAACTGTAGGGTTAGACCAATTCGTACGACACCGAAGTGGAGGTGAGTGTACCCATGCTGCATCCATAATTTTGGTAAATTCTCCGGAATGGTGAGCGATATGAACTGCTCTTCTTCCGTTGTTGGGACTTGGCAAGAGGAGAATTTGCTAGATTGGACATACTCCATAACCCTTTTGTTTGCAGATGGTCGGATGAGTTCTCGAACACCTTTAACCGAGAAGGCGCTGGTTTTTTTAGCAAAGTATTCATATGGATTAACGAGAGGTAGAGTAGTTTCATGTAATTGATCTCCTGGAATATACTCAATTTCATAAAGAGAATTTATGTTTGAGGAAGTAGATGAAGAGGATGAACGGGATTTACTTTTTGGTAAAGTGGAAATTGCGAAAGTAGAATCGATTGTCGGAGGCTGTAAAGAGAAAGGCTTTGGAGGTTTTGACATGATTATGAATTTGTTTTCCAGAACATTCAAAACAATCAATCATAAACAAAGATTCATTCATTCATAACATAAGTCTTTGGCTCTGATACCATTCTAAAGACCAAACATCCCGATCGATCGTATTGACTAAATCGTATTAACAAACGAGGGTTAAAGAGGTTCCAGGTAAAGGGGAGCAATTAGCGGTACCTCCAGCCTTTGGCTCAACCCACTGTTAGGAACGACCTCTAGCATGGGCCGTTGTTTCATATCGTCTAATATTATTTTTAAGAAGTGATTTTTTAATGATATAGCTTCAAGTTTATTATAACGTATACAAATACGATTATAAAGGTAGATTTTTGGCAAGATTCTAAAAGTAAATTAATAAAATATATTTGATTTCATATTTTAATTAAACCATATATAAAGTTCTATGAAATGATATATTACATATCAACTAAAAAATAGATTATATATTTTCGTATCAAATCTATATTTTTGTCAATCTTTGAGTTCTTCTTATGTTTCCACGAGAATCTGATAGATATAATAAAATTTTCTATGATCGACTTCTTTTTGAAAGTCAACATAGATTGGCCCAAACTGAACTATTCCACTTCTTTTTCCAGACTTCGGCATCGTGACTCCTCTTCGACCCATACGTAGAAAATAAACATATTACTGGAAAATCATATGGAAGTGGGAGAAAAGTATTTGTATGGTTTAAGTTTCCTCTTGATGGTGGGAGGACGACACTGTGACATCCTTTCCAAATTACTCGGTCGATTTATCCTTAAGGTTATTTCTAAAGTTTTGACAGCGTTTGCAAATATAATCGCATTTACGCTGAAAGATGCCTGCAAAGTAGGTATTTGCGTCATACTTATGGCTACATGATCTGGCACTCGAGCCATTTCAACTCGGTGATGGCATGTGACATAGTCATTTTCCACTGGTTACCTACTCAGTTTGTTAAGTATTGTTTGCAACAATATCATGAATCCTTTCATTTTTGTCTTTTGTTGTTACAGAAATCCGACCTAGTCAATATTACAGGCTGTGATCTGGAGTATCCGAACTACGAGGTGAAATGTAAATATAATATGAGGACGAAATGATTCTTTATTAATCTTAAGGCCGGAGCCAAGCAATGAACAGGATGGTACGAGGTGTGAGTCCGTCAAATGACGTGCTCACTAAACAGTACTTGAGGTCGGAGCTTTATAGGAGTAGCTCGGCCTCTCGTAAGTTACAATCTCTCTCAAATGAAGAATGAAGGGTCCTATTTATAGCACTTGGATGCTGACTCTTTCTTGGGCTGTTGACTCTTTAGCGGGCCCGTCTTCTTGGGCCGAGGTGACATAGTTTATTTAATTAGATTTCCAATGGGCTTATGGATGGGTGCTAAACCCATATCCAACAATTAGTCCTCCCCCAGTTCGTCGAGTCATGGTGCTGAGCTCGGCGAATTTCCTTGAGTATTTTAAGTTAGGAGGAAATCTAATTAAATCAAACGGTCTTGATTTGCAAATGCTCTTCGTTTGGCTTTAACCACGATTCTTCTGGAGATACGCGAACCGTTGGTGTTACAACTTCTTATATTTCCCGAGGAATCTCTTCAAATTGATCTTGCTCTGGTGTTGCGTTCCGCAACCTTTCTTCTTTATCTCTCGACTATTGGTGTTTTGTTGTTTTTTAATATATCAGACTCTTTAAATTAGTATGCGGGCATGGGTGACCTTTTATTTATCTTCTAGTAGTAGCGATTCTGATTCCTCAAGTTCGTCGGGTGTGAGTTCTGTGCGATTCAGGCTTTCCCGTGACGACGAGAAGTTTTTTCTTTTTCGCGGTGGTTGGACTCTTCGTCCGTTTTGGGGCAGTCCAGTGATGAAGAAACTTGTTGCTTGTCAGCCGTTCTCTGATTTTTCGCTTCCTCCACTTTCGGAAGAGGGGGATTTAGGTTTTTCTGCTGGTGTCGAGCGAGACGGGGAGCGGGATTCCGGTGAGAATTCACCGGAGCGTGATATCGATGATCTAGCTGAACCGGAAGACGATACCCCTGGGGTTAGTACTTCTGCCTCTGTTGGTCGTTCTCAGTCAGCGACCTCGTTGGCCAAGAAGAAAAGGAGAACGAAGAAGGAAAAAGTCTTTGTTGCTGAAGGAGACTCTCGAAAGACAGTAGTTGCTCGGCCAATTCCTTCATCCATATTCAAGTGGGACTCCTTGGATGCTCTTTTGCGAGATCGAATTCGTGTTCCCAGTCTTGATTATCGACTGCCGTCCTCGTCAGATAGACCTTGGAATGCTCCTCCTGGATGGGTTTGTCTGAACGAGAATATGTTTTCGGAGTATCACTTGCTCTTCCCTCTTCCGAGGCTTTTGGTTGAATACTGTGAAGCGAGGAAGATAGCCATTTCTCAGCTTTGTCCGGGTGCCATTCGTAACATGGTGGGTGCTTTGATTATGGCGGCTGCCGAGGGTTTTGATATGTCTACCGACTTCTTCTGTAAACTTACGTCGATAGCGGTTAATCGAGGCACCACTGGTACTTTTTACACGAAGGTTTTGCCCAGGCATCATCTGAAGATTGTGTATGATCCTCCGGATAAGATGGACCGTTGGCAGGATGGTTATTTCTTTACACGAATTAACAGCTCGTTAACGTTTGATGTGAATAAGGTCTTCTACTCGGCTTGGAACACCAATCCCGGTAGTTATCCTTCTTGTTTGTTTTTGTTTCGAGTGTTTCTGCTGTTGTCTTTGCGGCTTATGTTCTTGCTTGTTTTGTAGAATGTCCTCCTTCCGGTTTCTGGACTATGGAGTTTTCTGAGAGTTTGGAGAAGATGAAGGCTCATCTTCCAGTACCTTGGCCTTCTAGAAAGAATGAAGAGGAGAAGGCTCGTTTTAACATGAAGGTTCGAGCTTGTTTTCAGAAAATTGATTCAGGTATGGATCCTTCTTCCCTCCCCTTATTTGATTTAAGCTGGATCTTGTGGCGATGTGGTACATGTCTTCTGACCTTGGGATTATTTTGCCAGAATTCTTGGGGTCGGTGTCATCTATTCGTCTGACCAGTGTGCCGTTATCCTCTCGTCGTTCTGGAAAACGTCGTAAGGTGTCGAGTGGGGGTCACGGTCGCTCTGTTGCGAGTTGTTCTTCTGAGGAGCGCGTCTCTCTTCCAGGAGGTTCGCCTGCGGTTGATCTGGAGATAAATTCTGGTGATGTTGGGCGAGCTGTCGCGCAGTCTTCTGTGGACGCAGAGGTCGGGAGTGGGGGGGCTGATCCTGGCCTTGAACGGGGTCGGGATGTTGATCCCGTTTATGTTAGCGTTCCTGATCTTGGTTCTCAAGGGACGGCGCCCTCGTGTCCCGAAGGAGGACGTGTCAGTCCTGGGGCTTCTGGTGTTCTGCGTCCTGAGGCGACGGAGGTCGGTCTTCCGAGGAAAGAATTTGATGGTCGGGAGCCTGACCAAATGGATTTTTCTTGGTCGTATCACCATACGGGGGCGGATCCTTTGCTAGAGGATAAACGGTCATGTGCAAGACTTCTTCAACTTATTGCAGTGAAGCCTCCGCGGAAGTTGATTCCTGTTAATGAGATGCTTAGGCCTGATCTTCAGGATGACTTCAGTCATCGTGTTATGAATGTGAGTTTATTGATTCTTGTTGGTATTTTATCTGGCTGTGTCTTAGGCTGATCGTTCCTTGTGTTTCTTTGTTTCAGACGACTGACGTCTTCAACCAGCTCAGAGATTGTTATGAGCAGGACATGGGAGACTCCAGGTTATCGGTTGGTGCTTTTAGGGAACAAATTGACGAGCTGCGTGACGCGGTTCGTGTTGGAATTGTGTCCAGTAATCTCAGTACTGTCTCTAGAAAGTAAGAGTATGTCAATGATCAGACATAAGTCATATAATACTGGGGGTCATGATGGCTTGCTAGAGTCCGCTCATGATCTATAAGTCTTGGACTTATTGCCTTTATTATATGATCCCATATGGGTCACACGCCTAAGCTAACAGGAAAATGTGTAGGAACGGTTTAGCAGAAGTACGGTAAAAGTGCTAGGCATTTACTGTACTTAGAGAGAATAAAACGGTTTAGGCACTGTGTGTCGATCGATACACAAGGGGTATCGGTCGACACAGTGCGCGAATGCCGTCTAGTTAATTGGTGTTTGGGCCAAATGGCCCAAACGGAATCAGACAAGTTTTATAAGGTAAAACTCGAGTTTCTGAACAATTAACCCTAATCCCTCAGCCGAAAACTCTCTCTCTCTCTGCGCCGAGCTCCTTGTGGTCTAGCAGCCGTTTTCTGTGATCGCGTGTGTGAACCTTTGGAGGATTCATCCCTCGGTGTTTCTCTGATCTCAGACATACCATCTCTTTCCGCTGCAAACAGGTATAAGGTGAGATCATCATTTGTTTCTATTCTGAGAAGAACCTAGATCGCATGTTTAGGTTGATATGAATCTGAAGAATTGAATCAGGATCAACTAAACAATCCTTCAGTGGTATCAGAGCTGATGGTTCTGGTTTTTCTTGTTTAGATTCAATGTTTAGGATTGTTTTCTTGTTTAAAAGTGTTTTGAATCAACTACTGATAAGAGAAACCACTTAAGTAACAAGAATTGAAACCTAAACACACATAAAATTGCAGAAACCAAGCTATATGATTTGGTAGAATGCGATTTCAAGAGGTCTGTATCGACTGCGATCGCATGGATCGATCGATACGATCGCATGGATCGGTCGATACAGTCTATCGGCTAACCCTGTTAACGCGTGAAAGCATCGATCGATGCAGGATCGATGCTGGTTCGATATTGGTGCATCGACCGATGCGGTTGGTGCACATCGATCGACACGGTTAGGGTTTTGGCTCGGTTCAGTGCATGCGTGAGAGCATCGATCGATACAGGATCGATGCACGATCGATGCAGGATCGATGCTGAGAGCATCGACCGATGTGGTTGATGGATCGATCGACACGGTTGGTTCATCGATCGACATAGTTGGTTTAAGGCTCGGTTTAATTTTAATTAAAATTAATTCGTCCTGGTTTAATAAACAGATTTAATAATTTTATTAAGTCTGGTTAAACCGGGACAAGAAATCCAATGTCGAAAGAATTATTGGATTTAGTGCCTAAACCAGGATTTTCTAATTTGATTTGGTTGGACCAAATAAATTGAGAAAATCCGGTTTAGTAAATAACCGGTTGACAATTGTGGTCATCGTAGTAATTAAAATTTGGTTAGACCAATTTTAATGAACCAGACCGGTTATGTCATTTAATTGGACAATTGGGTCATGTCTTGGACATGGACCAATTCTTGGGCCTCGGGCCAAGAAGTTAAAACAATTGGGCCAATTATTTGAGTCTTTCTTCAGATTAATTTAAAATTTATTTTATAAGAATATAAATCGATTTTAAATTAAAGTTTCCGATATTTTGAAATTAGAAAGTTTCTTAATTTATAGAAGTTTCTAGATTTGCATGATTCGGATTTTAAGAAATTTCTAAAGTTAGAAAGTTTCCGTTTTTAGAAAGTTTCCAATTTTAGAAAGTTTCCAAAAATAGTAGGTTTCCAAAAATGGAAAGTTTCCCGAAATAGTAATCTTCTATTTTGGGAATGAATTTTTTAAATAAACCTACGAACCTCAAATAATATCAAGCGTTGGATGTCTTGTCCATTCTATGTCAGCTGTCGAAGCCCATTCAATTGTATTCATGGCCTTACAGTGTGAGGGTGTCTGCTTTTGCGTGGATAAGACGGTTTGTGATTCATAAATGTCATTGGGAGTCCCAGACATTAATAATTACATGACTGTATAGTCTGGTTTTCTTGACTGGGCCATCGGGAGTCCCGGGCCTTGAGACATCAGAGTGAATTGGGCCTCGGGCCCAGATTCACAACCAAGAGTTATATCACGGATATAATTAGCCGATATAGGGCTTACCGATATAAGCTAAGGTTTGGTGACGGCCAGTGGCCCACTTTAATCTTAGTTATATGTGGATCTTGGAATCATTATATTCTATTGAGGGTAACTTATGTTATTGAATATAATGCGTGATTAATCATATTAAATTTAATACGAGATTAATCATTTTGAACATTTTAACTAATAACCTTTTTATCTATATATTTCAGCTATGACTACTACAAGCACACAAAACACATTCTCGATCCGGTCTGTTCTCGAGAAGGAGAAGCTGACTGGAACGAACTTCCTGACGTGGTCAAGGAACTTGAGGCTGGTCCTCAAGCAGGAGAAGAAGGATTATGTCCTTCGTGATCCTCTCCCCGAGAGGCCTCCTGCCAATGCCGCCAGGACTCTGCATAATGCTTGGGAAAAGCATTCGTCAGATGAAAATGATGCTTATTGCCTGATGTTGGTGACAATGACTCCTGAGCTGCAAAAACAGTTCGAGAGTGTATTGTCACCCATCGAGATAATGGCAAGCCTGAAATCGCTTTTTCAGGAGCAGGCTAGGACTGAGAGGTTTCAAACAGTAAAGAACCTCTTGGACTGCAAGTTGGCTGCGAATGCGGCAGTGAGTCCTCATGTCTTGAAGATGATGGGTTATCTCGATCATCTTCAGAAACTCGACTGCCCAATCAGCCAGGAACTTGCCTGCGACATCATTCTGCAGTCATTACCTGCAAGCTATGATCAGTTCATTCTGAACTTTAACATGCATGGCTTGAGTAAGACATTGCCTGAGCTTCACGGAATGCTCAAGACTGCGGAGCCCAATTTGAGGAAAACCGCCAAGGACCCCAATGTGCTTATGGTGCAGAAGGGCAAGGGGTTTAAGAAATCCTCTGCTAAGGATAAGGGAAAGGCCAAGGCTGTCCAAGTCGTGGACAAGGACACGCCAAAGCCCAAGCCCAAGTCCAAGGCTGGGCCAACTGACATATGCAGGTTCTGTAAAGAACCAGGGCATTGGAGGAGAGAATGTAAGAAATTCCAGGAAGGTCTAAAGGAATTGAAGAAGAAGACTTTTGAGACTTCTTCAACAGGTATTTTTGTTATAGAAGTTAATACAACTACTTCTGATAATACCTCATGGGTTATGGATACTGGTTGTGGGGCTCATATTTGCACTAATATGCAGGCACTCAGCAACAGTAGAAGGCTGAAGCAAGGACAAGTGGAGCTACGAGTTGGGAATGGAGCGAAAGTTCCAGCGCTAGCTGTAGGCACTTACTTGTTGTCTTTACCTTCGGGATTGATTTTAGAACTCAATAATTGTTATTTTGTACCTGCTATAAGCAGAAATATTATTTCAATTTCTTTGTTGGATTTGGAAGGTTATGATTTTTCAGTTAAGAATAAATTATGTTCCTTCAATCGCAACAATTTGTTCTATGGTTCTGCCCCTCTTATGAATGGGCTTTACATACTCGATCAATCCGCGCCAATTTATAACATTAATACCAAACGGTTCAAACCTAATGAGGAGAACCGAACGTTTCTATGGCATTGTCATTTAGGGCACATCAGCGAGAAACGCATCAAGAGGCTCCATTCGAATGGACTTCTTGGCTCATTTGACTTTGAGTCATGTGAGAAATGCGAATCCTGCATGATGGGCAAAATGACACGGGCCCCCTTTAATAAACCTAACGAGAGGGCCAGTGACGTATTGGGCCTGATACACACTGATGTGTGTGGCCCAATGTCCACAAATGCAAGAGGAAACTATCAGTACTTCATTACCTTTACTGATGATTTCAGTAGGTATGGATATGTTTATTTAATGAAACATAAGTCTGAATCTTTTGAGAAGTTCAGAGAATTCCAAAATGAAGTACAGAACCAACTTGGCAAAAGCATTAAGGCTCTTCGGTCCGACCGAGGAGGAGAATACTTAAGTCAAGAATTCAGTGATCATCTGAGAGAGTGTGGGATCGTATCCCAACTCACTCCTCCTGGAACACCTCAATGGAATGGTGTGTCTGAAAGGAGAAATCGGACCTTATTGGATATGGTTCGATCTATGATGAGTCACACAGACCTTCCAATATCCCTTTGGGGATATGCTCTGCTAACAGCAGTGTTCACTCTAAATAGAGCGCCATCGAAAGCAGTAGCAAAGACACCATATGAATTATGGACTGGAGAAGCTCCAGTGCTGTCTTATCTCAGAATTTGGGGTTGTGAAGCCTATGTCAAGAGATTGATCTCAGACAAGCTTACACCAAAATCTGACAAATGCTACTTCATTGGTTATCCACGGGAAACCAAGGCTTATTACTTCTATCTACGTTCCGAGAACAAGATCTTTGTTGCCCGGGATTGTAACTTTCTTGAGAGGGAGTTTCTCTCTAAGAAAGACAGTGGGAGTAAGGTACTGCTTGAAGAAATTCAAGATGAACAGGATACTGCTCAACCTTATGAGGAAGAGCAGCAGGAGGACCTACAAGAAATTGTAGAGCCTGAACCTGTAGTACCTGAAGTTCGAAGATCCGGGAGGATCCGTCACGAACCCGAGAGATATCAAGGATTCCTCGTGACTGACTGTCACGATCTTTTGATCATTGATGGTGATGAACCATCGAACTTCAATCAAGCCATGATGGGCCCAGATTCCTCTAAGTGGCGCAAGGCCACTGATTCCGAAATGGACTCCATGTCGGTCAACCAAGTGTTTTCGTTGGTTGACTTACCCGCTGGTGTAAAAGCCATCGAGTGCAAATGGATCTTCAAGAAGAAGATTGACGTGGATGGAAATGTCCAGATTTATAAAGCCAGGTTGGTGGCAAAAGGTTTCAGACAAGTTCACGGTGTGGATTACGATGAAACCTATTCACCAGTGGCTATGATGAAATCTATTCGGATTCTACTAGCAACTGCAGCTTTTCATGATTATGAAATTTGGCAGATGGACGTGAAAACCGCCTTCCTGAATGGTATTCTGGAAGAGGATGTGTATATGACACAACCTGACGGTTACATAGATCCAAAGAATGCTGGAAAAGTATGCAAGCTTCATAAATCCATTTATGGATTGAAGCAAGCATCGAGGAGCTGGAATCTTCGTTTTGATGAAGCGATCAAGCAATTTGACTTCATCAGAAACGAAGAAGAACAATGCGTGTATAAGAAATCTAGTGGGAGCAAGATTGTATTTCTTATTCTGTATGTCGATGACATACTGCTTCTCGGAAACGACGTTCCAATGCTGAAGTCCGTAAAGGACTGGCTAGGAAGTTGTTTTTCCATGAAAGACATGGGTGAAGCCGCATACGTTCTTGGAATCAGGATCTACCGGGATAGATCTAGAAGGCTGATAGGCTTGTGTCAAGATTCATACATTGACAAAGTCCTACAAAGATTCAGCATGAAGGATTCCAAGAAGGGCTTCACGCCAATGGTACATGGCACAACGCTAAGCAAGAAGCAGAGCCCTACGACGGCTGCTGAGCTTGAGCGCATGAAGAATATTCCTTATGCATCTGCAATAGGATCTGTCATGTATGCCATGATCTGTACTCGTCCTGATGTTGCTTATGCATTGAGCATAACGAGTAGATACCAGTCAAATCCAGGTGAAAACCATTGGATTGCCGTAAAGAATATCTTGAAGTATCTAAGACATACTAAGGATAAGTTCTTAGTGTAAGGTGGAAGTGATGTGCTTAAAGTCAGTGGATTCACGGACGCAAGTTTCCAGACAGACCAAGATGATTTCCGGTCACAGTCCGGTTATATCTTTTGTCTGAATGGCGGTGCAATCAGTTGGAGAAGCTCCAAGCAAGACACCGTTGCTGATTCCACTACAGAAGCTGAATATATCGCCGCCTCAGAAGCTGCGAAGGAAGCTGTTTGGATACGAAAGTTCATTATTGAACTAGGTGTGATACCAGATGCGGCTGAGCCTCTGGCACTGTTTTGTGACAACAATGGTGTAACGCCCCTTTCCAATTCTCCGCTGACCGTCGAGCTGACCGGTCAACAATCAAACAAGAACATGACCGATCGAACCCGAGCAAGTCGAACAGGAAAAGTTCGTTACAGGACGAAGTCAGAGACGGATCGGTTTGAGACAAAAGGCTCGCACCAACCTATCTTCGACTCCGCTATCCTCACTTCTGTAATACAAGTTGTACACCTTGTACCACTTCGGTGAGTTGTGTCGGTTCGGACGAAACCTCATATCAGGGAAACAATTTCATTTCTGAGTAATCAAACGTTAAGCACAACGTTTAAAGGTTTTTACAAACAATCGTCAAGTCAAATATCCAAAAGTAAATCAAACACATAAAATGGCGCCAAAGCCGAACCGAAAATAAACAATCAAATCCCAAAAACCCGAATCAAATCTCGTCACAAGCCATCCCGAAACCACACCGAGACCTCCCGCGTCCGTCGCTGCTAAACCTGAAAAACACAAAAAGAGTCTAATGAGCGATCTAAGATCACCCAGTGAATCGGCTCCCCACTATCGGCTTCTATTCTATCTAACATCTACAGATTCCCGCCCCAAAACCCAAAATAACAATCAGCAGGAATAAACGGTCGATCACGCACAACCACGTCGTGTCAACCCACACACAATCAAGCAATAGCCAAAACAAGAGAATTAAGGAAATCGAAGGCACTGCGGCACATGTCCTCGATTGGACTCGATCTATCTATCGCGCAACGAAAGAAATAACAAAACAACACTGGGCCCTACGAACTCGGTAACTTCCACGGGTTCACATCGTCGCCTATGTGGCAACTAACCCTCGACTCCTATACGTGCTCACGAGGACCCACGCATAGGACACCGTTCTCTGTCCATCGATACGCGGTGACTCTGACTACCCCTAGATAGCCCGAGTTTCCATGCAGTCCGGCCCTAGGACATGACCCCTTATTCTCCGGACCGCACACCTACCGGCGTCACCCGATAGGTTAACACCATAACCAGAACCACCATGGCCCGGTTAGGTCAAACCCGAGGATCCAATCGGGTCGGAAGTACCGGAACGTAACAAAATAACCTAGGCTTGCGGAATCTAACGCACCCTAGAGTCCTAGTGCAGAAATGTAAACACGCAGACTCGCTGGGACTCTAGCACAGATCACGCAATCAATATCAATAATAAATCCACAACCATTCCGCAAGCCTCTACACTACCACCGCTCTGACTAGGTAAGATACCTAGTCAGCACCACTAACTTACCCGGTCCCGTGACCGGAGTAAGTGTCCGCAATAACTGCCCGGCCCAACACCGAGCAGTCTAACAAGCCTGCACACAAAGCTCACAACAACAACAATACAATCACGCAATCACAATCAATCACACAATCACAATCAATCACACAATCACACACAAGCAGGCTTATTAGGGTTTCTAAGTCTTTTAATCCATTTCACACCCGCTACCTTGGGTTAACCGCTTGTTAACCCGTAGACGGTTCACCAATCATCACACTTCTTATTTCTTAACCAAACCTAGTCATCATTCATTAACTCCCCGATCCGTCGGTTTAGAGTTAGTAAACTTACTAACTCCCCGACGTCTCATTATTAACTTAATTTGATCCATTACCCAAACCCGCTATTAAACCTAAATCCCGATTCCAACACAATATTCTATAAGTTTGTTTAGGTTTAACCATATTTTAATGTCGTCTCAATTCTCGTATATAGATTCATTAATTATCGTCCTTATACCATATATACCATATATATGCATATACAATCCTAAACAACGGTCTATATGAATGCATCACCCAATCATTACTAACAACCTAGCGGCACACAACCAATTTACCTTTTAATTCTTTAAACCCTAACATGTTTATCTCATCCTAACCGGTTTATCATTAAACGTCCAATTAATTATTAATTACTAATCAGGTTAATTAACGGGTATGCAAGTCCTAGTACTACGGTTAATCAATTTTTGGTCTATATGAGTCTAAAGGTCTGTGAGCCGACTCACAGTGAGATAGGTACGGAATGACGGCTCTGACACGGTATGAATCCCGAGACCTCCGAACTGAAACCCGAACTTCCCGCACGCACGAACACGAACCCTGAGGCTTCCCGAACACCCTGACATGAACCGCAACCTATGAATGGCCGGAGTCAACGCGTTGACCACGGCGTTGACCGACGTTGACTTTGACCGGCGTTGACCGTTGACTTTGACCGTTGACCAAGGGTTGACCGTTGACTTTGACTGAACCGGTTGACCACCCAATTGAACCGGCTGAACCAACTGAACCATCTGAACCAATTGAACCGGTCTAATTAGAACCGGTTAGGTTAAACCGGTTTGGTCAAACATTGACCGGTTTGACCTAACCGTTGACCAAGTCTGAACCAGCCTTAAACCAACCCCAAACTTGAACCAAACCATGCTGAACCAACCACTGAAGAACCGGCTTCAAGATACGGCGGCGATGGAGCTTCTCCGGCGACTTTTCCGGCGTTGACCGGCGGTGGTCCGGTGTTGACCGGCCGGTTCACCCCTTTTTCCGGTGAACCAGAAGACGATCCACCTATCAAACTGACCGCAAAGAAGAGATCTAACCATCCATGGCTTCAAAACATTCATATCTGGTGAAGGAAGAGAGAGATTCCCAAAACCCTAATCCGCGGATTCTTTCCGGCCAGTTTCCGGCCAGCTCCGGCGACGGCGGTAATGACTGGCTGGATGGCGGTTGTAGAGGAGAGAGAGAGGAAGCTATAGCACTTTGCAGAAGTTGATTTGGGTTTATATTGAGAGAGATATGGTGTTTTTGGTGGAAGAAGGTTTGAAGAACACTCAAGAACACTTTGAATGTTCTTGAGTTTCTTTGAAGATTCAAAGGGTTTTCTGGGTTTTCTGGGCATGTGGGATGAATGTAGAGAGAGAGGAGAGAGAGCTCGTGGGTTTGGGGCTAGAGAGAGGTTTTTGTGCTCAAAATGAAGTTTTGTCTCCACATGCTTGTTTTTCTTCCATGCAAAAAGATGCATGAACCACCATGCATTGACACTTCACTAACATATGTGGCGACCCTGGGTGATGACACATGTCCCTGGTGAAGCCTTTGAGTCCAAAAAGCCTTCCCTAAACCGGCTTTAACCAACAATAAACCCTTCTTGACCCGTTGCTTCGGTTTCCTTGATTGCGCGAATATTATTTTAGAAAATACCAACTGATTCCCATAAATCCCTAAAGCTCCAAAATCAGATTCTCCATGCTATTAGATGAATTTAGCATTTTGAATCACCTCAATTGGAGTTTCCTAGCTCCCGTTATGATTTTCCGAAGTTTTCTCGGTTTTATCGGTTTCCATTCCCGACTCACCGAAAAACATGTTTCTGCTCCGATTTCTCCAACTCTGGTCTTGTGAACATTCTTTATATTGAAATATAAGAATATTCGGCCCGTCTCGCCTTCCGTCTCGACTTTTGGTAAAATTACCATTTTACCCCTGACTTAGGTAAAATGACAATTTTACCCCTGGTTGACCTTCTGCTGCCCCTTGACCGTATTTTCGATACGGGGTATCACATTCTTCCCCACTTACAGGAATTCGGTCCCCGAATTCTCCATCACTGACAGACTTCGAATTGGTTCCGAACCCTGCAAGTTCTTCATCACGTCACTCAGACGCTTCTATACTCGATCACCGCTGCATTCTTCTGACACCCAACATTACTGCAATCTGTCCGCCTCATTCCATGTTACCCAACTGATCTCCACAACAATTCCACAGTGGCTCTCTGTCTTGTCTTCCTTGCTTCACTCAACCCTTAACTGTTTCCATCGATCTCGATCTTCGAACTTAACCCCGGTTGGTTTCTCTACACTGATTCTCACTTCGGCTTCCCCACTTCGCTTCGACCTCCACATCCTTCTGACTGCGACTTTCTGTCTTCTTTCTGGAACACTCTTCAAAAATCTGATCACTTGCTTCCGACTTTCTGATTCCATCAACATCACTGACTCGTCTTCCCAAATCCCTTTGCTAACACATTATACTTCTCGGCCTCTTCCTGTCGGCTGCTTGATAAACTGATACATCTCCCACTGACAATATCTACCACTGATTCACGTCCCGGTCTACTTGTCTCACAACATCTTGTCACTTCATCTCGCTTTCGGGTTCGGTCTCGGATTCACATCGCGTCGCCATTCCGTCCTACATTCAATACAACAACTCACTGAAACAGTCAGTTCCATCCCGATATATCCCCGATATCACTTTCCCATAGAAATATGGTTACTTAATCACGTACCCGATGGTTACCCGTGATTAAATAACAATACACTATAAGTCCGCTCCCTCGTGAATCGACAGTTGAATCACAACCGTTCTAAAATCAGCTCAAAACCCGAAAAAAAAAAAAAAAAAAAATTAAAATTAAATCAACTCTTTACCTTTTTAATTAAACCGAGGAAAGCTACTAATCACTAATCGAGCTTTCTACCAACTAATCATCCAAAGGTCTCTACGACCTACAACCATCAATCTACCACAACCACACACGCAAATACTACGCAATCTATCGCAATAACGAATCAAGCAATCAATCAATCAAGCAGGAAATAAAAACAAGCAATCACCAAACACAAAATCACGCAATCTAATGATCGGTCGGATGCGTCGTCAATCCGGGTTCAGGTCATGATGAACGGTCGTCAGTTCCACCCAACATTTAGTTTCACACAGTAATCTGTTTGCTTTCAGAACCATCTCAGTCATGCAAACAGTTACTATGCTACTCCAAACGATCAGCTGAACACTCTGCATCCACCACGTACATAAAACGATATATCATACATCATAAGGTTTTTAGTACATGGTCCTGATCAGAGTCCCTACACACATGACCGCCATCATATCCAAAACCCCTACGACTCCGCTATACATCCGAAAAGTCAAAGACGACACACAAAGTCGCCTATCCGCCGATCTATCTACAAGACAAAAAGAAGTTAGTGCCCCCACTTACCTGGCCTAACTACTCCTATCATAACCTAACGCCTCCAGCAAGACCGAAATGCCCAACACCACTGGCAAAACGGCTTGCTGAAGTATCCATTGGCAGGTGCGCCGGAAGGGTGTGGTGAGTGTGTGTCTCCAGATGGTGCTCCGACATGCTGTGGCTCGGCAATCGGCAAAGATGAACAACGTGGCCTGTGCGGCCACATACCTGTCAAACTGGGGTAGCTGCTGAGTGCGGTCCACGGTAACACGCGGATGCCTGGTGACCATAACCTCCACACAACTAACAAGGAGAAGTCGGCTCTGTCGGCGCTGACGGGGGATCCATAAAGTACTCCGGTGCAAGACGACCATGTCCTCTACACAACTGGCAAGTCCCCACTGGCTCAGGTATGGATGACGGAACAACCGGTAACTGAACAATGAGTGGCTGACTGGGCTCGGGATCTCTGCGGCTGGGTCCCACTCGGTAAGCATCTGGTACTGGTGCTCGGTACGGCTCTCCATCGGTATACACGGTCCTGATCCGGGAATCGGGCAAGTCGATACTCCGTGACCCCCGTGACCACACCATGGACAGTGGTCGGGTCTCTGTACTAAATGGTACGGCTCTCGAAGACACGGGCCCACTGGTCGAGAACACCCATATAAGTGAAACTCCTGCACTCCACACGCACTGCACGTCCTGCGCTATGGTACCGCTGGCGGCTCCTCCACAATCTCGGCTGGTGGCGAAACCGACTCGAACTCTGACTCCAAAACATCCTCAAGCCTAGCTACCTGCTCATCCACCTGCTGCTCCCACTGCTGACGCTGCTCCGGGTCTACATGCTCCATATCCAGATCAAAACCAAATCGTAGCGGGCTCATCAAATAGTCCCCCATATGAAGTGGCGAGGAAAACTCGGGCGATTCAAGAGTCGATGCCTGGTACATCGGTGGTACGTCTGATGGTGCAACTGTCTGTGGCACATCCGTCTCTGGCCACTGCGGTGATAGCTGTAACTCCACATCTGCTCCTCCCAAGAATCTTATCCTCCCTGAAACTGGAGCAACTGACCCTGCGGTGAACCGACTGATCTCTGCTGACTCATGCCGCTCGTTAGTAACTGCTCCGCGCACATACACACACACACCTCCACTCCACCCAGGACACACTGCTGCATGACTGCAATCAAAAACTCAAAGACGAGTTAGCGAAAATAATACAAAAAATCCTACTTTCCCATCCCAACCCCGGGTTTAACGGACGTGGCTCGGTTTCCTAATGGATGCTTGTGTGACACATTTGACTCGATAAAACGCGGAAAACACCCAAAAATGAAATGTTTCGAAACCCATGCAGAACCATGCTCTGATACCACCTTTCTGTAACGCCCCTTTCCAATTCTCCGCTGACCGTCGAGCTGACCGGTCAACAATCAAACAAGAACATGACCGATCGAACCCGAGCAAGTCGAACAGGAAAAGTTCGTTACAGGACGAAGTCAGAGACGGATCGGTTTGAGACAAAAGGCTCGCACCAACCTATCTTCGACTCCGCTATCCTCACTTCTGTAATACAAGTTGTACACCTTGTACCACTTCGGTGAGTTGTGTCGGTTCGGACGAAACCTCATATCAGGGAAACAATTTCATTTCTGAGTAATCAAACGTTAAGCACAACGTTTAAAGGTTTTTACAAACAATCGTCAAGTCAAATATCCAAAAGTAAATCAAACACATAAAATGGCGCCAAAGCCGAACCGAAAATAAACAATCAAATCCCAAAAACCCGAATCAAATCTCGTCACAAGCCATCCCGAAACCACACCGAGACCTCCCGCGTCCGTCGCTGCTAAACCTGAAAAACACAAAAAGAGTCTAATGAGCGATCTAAGATCACCCAGTGAATCGGCTCCCCACTATCGGCTTCTATTCTATCTAACATCTACAGATTCCCGCCCCAAAACCCAAAATAACAATCAGCAGGAATAAACGGTCGATCACGCACAACCACGTCGTGTCAACCCACACACAATCAAGCAATAGCCAAAACAAGAGAATTAAGGAAATCGAAGGCACTGCGGCACATGTCCTCGATTGGACTCGATCTATCTATCGCGCAACGAAAGAAATAACAAAACAACACTGGGCCCTACGAACTCGGTAACTTCCACGGGTTCACATCGTCGCCTATGTGGCAACTAACCCTCGACTCCTATACGTGCTCACGAGGACCCACGCATAGGACACCGTTCTCTGTCCATCGATACGCGGTGACTCTGACTACCCCTAGATAGCCCGAGTTTCCATGCAGTCCGGCCCTAGGACATGACCCCTTATTCTCCGGACCGCACACCTACCGGCGTCACCCGATAGGTTAACACCATAACCAGAACCACCATGGCCCGGTTAGGTCAAACCCGAGGATCCAATCGGGTCGGAAGTACCGGAACGTAACAAAATAACCTAGGCTTGCGGAATCTAACGCACCCTAGAGTCCTAGTGCAGAAATGTAAACACGCAGACTCGCTGGGACTCTAGCACAGATCACGCAATCAATATCAATAATAAATCCACAACCATTCCGCAAGCCTCTACACTACCACCGCTCTGACTAGGTAAGATACCTAGTCAGCACCACTAACTTACCCGGTCCCGTGACCGGAGTAAGTGTCCGCAATAACTGCCCGGCCCAACACCGAGCAGTCTAACAAGCCTGCACACAAAGCTCACAACAACAACAATACAATCACGCAATCACAATCAATCACACAATCACAATCAATCACACAATCACACACAAGCAGGCTTATTAGGGTTTCTAAGTCTTTTAATCCATTTCACACCCGCTACCTTGGGTTAACCGCTTGTTAACCCGTAGACGGTTCACCAATCATCACACTTCTTATTTCTTAACCAAACCTAGTCATCATTCATTAACTCCCCGATCCGTCGGTTTAGAGTTAGTAAACTTACTAACTCCCCGACGTCTCATTATTAACTTAATTTGATCCATTACCCAAACCCGCTATTAAACCTAAATCCCGATTCCAACACAATATTCTATAAGTTTGTTTAGGTTTAACCATATTTTAATGTCGTCTCAATTCTCGTATATAGATTCATTAATTATCGTCCTTATACCATATATACCATATATATGCATATACAATCCTAAACAACGGTCTATATGAATGCATCACCCAATCATTACTAACAACCTAGCGGCACACAACCAATTTACCTTTTAATTCTTTAAACCCTAACATGTTTATCTCATCCTAACCGGTTTATCATTAAACGTCCAATTAATTATTAATTACTAATCAGGTTAATTAACGGGTATGCAAGTCCTAGTACTACGGTTAATCAATTTTTGGTCTATATGAGTCTAAAGGTCTGTGAGCCGACTCACAGTGAGATAGGTACGGAATGACGGCTCTGACACGGTATGAATCCCGAGACCTCCGAACTGAAACCCGAACTTCCCGCACGCACGAACACGAACCCTGAGGCTTCCCGAACACCCTGACATGAACCGCAACCTATGAATGGCCGGAGTCAACGCGTTGACCACGGCGTTGACCGACGTTGACTTTGACCGGCGTTGACCGTTGACTTTGAGCATTGACCAAGGGTTGACCGTTGACTTTGACTGAACCGGTTGACCACCCAATTGAACCGGCTGAACCAACTGAACCATCTGAACCAATTGAACCGGTCTAATTAGAACCGGTTAGGTTAAACCGGTTTGGTCAAACATTGACCGGTTTGACCTAACCGTTGACCAAGTCTGAACCAGCCTTAAACCAACCCCAAACTTGAACCAAACCATGCTGAACCAACCACTGAAGAACCGGCTTCAAGATACGGCGGCGATGGAGCTTCTCCGGCGACTTTTCCGGCGTTGACCGGCGGTGGTCCGGTGTTGACCGGCCGGTTCACCCCTTTTTCCGGTGAACCAGAAGACGATCCACCTATCAAACTGACCGCAAAGAAGAGATCTAACCATACATGGCTTCAAAACATTCATATCTGGTGAAGGAAGAGAGAGATTCCCAAAACCCTAATCCGCGGATTCTTTCCGGCCAGTTTCCGGCCAGCTCCGGCGACGGCGGTAATGACTGGCTGGATGGCGGTTGTAGAGGAGGGAGAGAGGAAGCTATAGCACTTTGCAGAAGTTGATTTGGGTTTATATTGAGAGAGATATGGTGTTTTTGGTGGAAGAAGGTTTGAAGAACACTCAAGAACACTTTGAATGTTCTTGAGTTTCTTTGAAGATTCAAAGGGTTTTCTGGGTTTTCTGGGCATGTGGGATGAATGTAGAGAGAGAGGAGAGAGAGCTCGTGGGTTTGGGGCTAGAGAGAGGTTTTTGTGCTCAAAATGAAGTTTTGTCTCCACATGCTTGTTTTTCTTCCATGCAAAAAGATGCATGAACCACCATGCATTGACACTTCACTAACATATGTGGCGACCCTGGGTGATGACACATGTCCCTGGTGAAGCCTTTGAGTCCAAAAAGCCTTCCCTAAACCGGCTTTAACCAACAATAAACCCTTCTTGACCCGTTGCTTCGGTTTCCTTGATTGCGCGAATATTATTTTAGAAAATACCAACTGATTCCCATAAATCCCTAAAGCTCCAAAATCAGATTCTCCATGCTATTAGATGAATTTAGCATTTTGAATCACCTCAATTGGAGTTTCCTAGCTCCCGTTATGATTTTCCGAAGTTTTCTCGGTTTTATCGGTTTCCATTCCCGACTCACCGAAAAACATGTTTCTGCTCCGATTTCTCCAACTCTGGTCTTGTGAACATTCTTTATATTGAAATATAAGAATATTCGGCCCGTCTCGCCTTCCGTCTCGACTTTTGGTAAAATTACCATTTTACCCCTGACTTAGGTAAAATGACAATTTTACCCCTGGTTGACCTTCTGCTGCCCCTTGACCGTATTTTCGATACGGGGTATCACAAATGGTGCTATAGCTCAGGCAAAGGAACCAAGATCACACCAGAAATCCAAGCATGTTCTAAGAAGATTTCACTTGATACGTGACATCATTAATAGAAAGGAAGTCAAGATCAGCCGAGTTCAGACAGATGATAACGTCGCTGATCCGTTGACAAAGCCACTCCCAAGGCCTAAGCTCGAGTTTCTGACTGAAGCTGTAGGCATTAGAGACATAGAAATGTAATCTAAATTTGAGTGGGAGTTTGAGGGCTTTTATTTAGTTATTTGATATGTTCTTGTAAAACATTCTTATGTTTAATGAAATTATTATTTCAAGATTATTTTAACTGTGATGAAATAATCGTTCCAAAGTGATATGAACCATTTTATAGGTCATCGAAGTAAATGACTTGATCTTGAGTCATCGAAGTCATTTAGCTTGATCATGAGACCCTATATTTGATAGATGTTTATATCATCCCGTCCCTAGTCGAAGGTTGTTGAAATTGGAACACCAACAACCGTGTGAGACTGGATTGGTACGTGACTTATGACAAAGTCTCAGTGTGTCATAGATGCGCGGCATCAAAGTCAGTACATAGGTGTATGTTTGGGAACATACGACCGGACAAGACCCGCTTATAAGAACTCTTCAGGATATTTATATCTGTGTCATAAGAGATTCTTACTACGACTATAGAGTATAGTCCTTAGACCTGAGTTCGCATGCATGTGACTGCACATGGACTGATGCACTTTGATCATTGTCTAACGCTATCGTTCTGCGATAGTTATAAGGACCTTGTTTGGGTGTATTATGAAATGAGTAGTTTACAGTGATGGAACAAGACGGGATTTGTCCCTCCAATATAAATGGAGTGAATATCTCTAGGCCAATCGGAGATTTGAATACTGGAAAATGCATGGCCATGCTCAAACGGACTGTCCCGAGTCGTTTGGATTGTCAGTATCGAATCAGAGTCCGATGAACAAGATTAGGCTTTATAAGGATGACACCAATCTTGCCTTATGACTAATCGAGATATTGTGACAAAAGGATTATGAATACAGAGATTCCAGTACAAGTGGGAGATTGTTGGAATTGTGTCCAGTAATCTCAGTACTGTCTCTAGAAAGTAAGAGTATGTCAATGATCAGACATAAGTCATATAATACTGGGGGTCATGATGGCTTGCTAGAGTCCGCTCATGATCTATAAGTCTTGGACTTATTGCCTTTATTATATGATCCCATATGGGTCACACGCCTAAGCTAACAGGAAAATGTGTAGGAACGGTTTAGCAGAAGTACGGTAAAAGTGCTAGGCATTTACTGTACTTAGAGAGAATAAAACGGTTTAGGCACTGTGTGTCGATCGATACACAAGGGGTATCGGTCGACACAGTGCGCGAATGCCGTCTAGTTAATTGGTGTTTGGGCCAAATGGCCCAAACGGAATCAGACAAGTTTTATAAGGTAAAACTCGAGTTTCTGAACAATTAACCCTAATCCCTCAGCCGAAAACTCTCTCTCTCTCTGCGCCGAGCTCCTTGTGGTCTAGCAGCCGTTTTCTGTGATCGCGTGTGTGAACCTTTGGAGGATTCATCCCTCGGTGTTTCTCTGATCTCAGACATACCATCTCTTTCCGCTGCAAACAGGTATAAGGTGAGATCATCATTTGTTTCTATTCTGAGAAGAACCTAGATCGCATGTTTAGGTTGATATGAATCTAAGAATTGAATCAGGATCAACTAAACAATCCTTCAGTTCGTGATTTGGAAGATGCTCGTGGATTGCTTAAAGAGACTGAGGCGTCTGTGGTTGCTCTGACGCTTGCGGAGCGGGGTGTGTTGGACCTTGAGAAGAAGGTTGCGGATTTCGTGGCTGCAAATGATGTCGAACGTTGCGAGGTCGACCGCTTGAGGTTGGAGTCTGATCGTCTAACTTCCCGTTGTGACGAGTTGCAAGTCTCATTTGTCGAGCGACGTATACTTGAGCAGGAAATTCGTCACAAAGTGTTTGCCGACCATTTTGCGAAGTTGAAGTTGGAGAGGGAGCGAGAAGAGCTTTATGTCGAGAAGCTTCTCCTTCTTAATCAGGTGGTCTCTGTTCTTGATGCGTACCGACTTTTGGCTGAAAAGGGGATCTCTATCCCTTCCGCGTTGACCGCCCAGCTTGAGCTAGACGAGCCCTTGCTTCGTCAACAAGTTAATGCGCTAAAACCTGCCGCCCCTTGTTCCGACGATTTATTTGTTTTGCCATTTTCTTCTGGTAATGCCATTGTTGATGGCGGGGAAGACGCTGGGAGGATTGGTACCTGGTCTGCTGAGGATACGGCCATCCCTGAGGGGGTGGGTTCTTTGGGCTGATTACGCGATGCGGCTCAGCTCGTGGTCCCCTCCCCCTTTTTTTTTTTGAAATATTGGCTTTGGCGGTTGTGTTTCGCATGCAAAACGTTTCCCTGTTGTATGAGTGCTCATTTGTTATCTTTTGGGATTCGTTGTATTTAAAGTTGTGTTAGTAAACACTGTGTTGTTTCGAGAATTGTTCTCTCTTTTTCTTTTTGGGCGACATTGATGTGTTATCGAGCCGGGATCTGGGCGACTCCCTTTTCTTCTTTTTTTTTTTGAATTCGAGTGAGAATAATATTCGAAGGAAAAGGAGGTGCGTTGTTATCCTTTTCGTGTAATTTTGTTTTGTTTTGTTTTGCGAGTCGTTTCTCGGCTCTGGGCAAGATCAAATTTTAGGTGCGAGTACGTGCTCGGCTTGTCCTGTTTTTGATTTTCTTGAATAGAAACGGTGCTTGCCCATCTATACACGGATGTTTGGGAGTGCGAGCTTAGGCTCGGTGTATCTCGTCATCCGTTACATTGTTTTAGGTGGGAGTACGTGCTCGGCTTATCCTGTGGGGTCCCTGGACATAGTTGTGCGAAGGAGGTTCGGCTTACAAAACTTTTCCTAGAGACCCGTGCGGGATCTAGGATCTGGCCAGAATGTCGATTGTTAGTTGTTTGTAAGTTAGCTTGTATGACAATGCATGAAAAATTTAATATTGGAGATTATAAAAGTGGCTGGACCCTACATGGGTGTTGGGAATGTCCTGAAATCTATTGTACTTACTCTAAGTGAAAGTCGTATTGTCGAGATGAGACAATCACATGACACTTGGTAGTCATAAGGCTTTGCTAGAAGCCACTTATGATCAATGAGTTGAGAACTCATTGCTAGTGTTATATGATCCTACAGGGTCACACACCTAAGAAAACTGGACGTTAAAGACGAGGTTGATCATTAATGTAATGATCTAGTGAATGCATATTTGATATGCATTCGATATCAATATTCTGGGGCAGTGTCGATCGACACAAAGAGTGTGTCGGTCGACACAACTCGCGGATTACCAGATTAATTCGGTTTAATCGTTGGTTAATTCCGTTGTGGTTTAAGTCGACATATATAAGATATATGGTCGACCTAAAATAAAACTCAACCTAATACACAGCCACCAGAAGAGAAAAAGAAACCTCTTGAGAGATCTGATCTCTATAGGCACTAGCATCCCTCCTGTTCAGTTTGTGTGCGTGTGGATACCAGTAGAGGCACAGCGTTTGAGGTGCTTCGTGATCTCGACTACTTGCAAAACTTCCGCTGCAAATCACCAGGTAATCTCGAGATCTGATAGATTCGATTTTATGAACCCTAGATCCTAGGCTTGGAATTCAGACTAGGGTTGCCTAATTGGATTAGGAACTGCTATAAATTCCTTCAGTGGTATCAGAGCCTTAGGGTTCCATTGAATCTGTAGCATGTTGATTAGATTGGTTGAATCTGGATCTCTGTATAGTTGATACAAACATGCTAAAATTCGTTTTCATGATAATCTAGTTTTAGGGTTTTTTGCTTGAAAAACGATTAGGGTTTATCGCCCTGTGTCGATCGACACCAATCTGGTGTCGGTCGACACAGAAGGATAACCCGAACAAAAATTAGGTTTCGCCTAGTGTCGATCGACACAAGAGTTGTGTCGGTCGACACAAACCTCGCGAGATTGATGAATCGGTTCAATTGGATTGGACCGGTTATCAAGCTTGGTTAATGATGGTTAAACGCTAAGGATGGTTTAATTGCGATTGGTTTGATAAGGTTGATGTCGACCGATGCTAATGTAGCGTCGATCGACACTGACCGGTACTCAAAACCGGATCAATTGGATTGATCGGTTATCGCAAATTGTTTTTGGTTATTCTGCATCGATCGACACTAAAGTAGTATCGGTCGACATCAGATTTGATGGTTTAGGTTATGGAACCTGAAATCACAGAACCAAAGCAAGATAAATCAATTAATTAGAAGAATTAAAACATAATAAAACTGAACGTTTTAAATGGTTTCGTTCCTCAACCAAATATCAAGTTATACTTGATGTCTTTCCAATCTTGTCAACTGTCAAGACTCTTTTCATTGTGCGATAGACTTGCAGTGGGAGATGTTGTAATACCCTGTATCAAGAATGGGTCAACAGGCAGTCAAGAAGTCGACGAGGGGCATTTTCGTAATTTCCAGAAGATGAAGGGTATTTTGGTAAATCTACCAAAATACGAGCCAGAAGCTAAGACGGGCCAAATGTTATTCTTTTTAAGTAAAGAAAATATTTAGAAGACCAAGAAAGGTGGAAACGGAGATTAAACTAGTTTTTCGGGTTATCGGGAATGGAAACCGATAAAACCGACAAAACTTGTAAAATTCATTACAGGAGCTACGGGTGTCCGTTTGAAGTGATTAAAATTGCTAAATTCATCTAAGAGCATCTAGAATCTGAAAAGAAGGCTTGGTGGATTTATAGAAGCAGATAAAGAGTTTTTAAAATATTAAACCTTAAACCAGTTTTTCCGAGGAACCGATATAATGTTCGGGGAAGCGAGAAGACCTTCTAAACTCCACCAAAAATTATGAAATTTGGACCACAGCCTCATGAGAAGATGTAGAAGCCGCGGTTAAAAGGATTCAGTAAGATTCAATGCCTAGATTAAGTTACATATTTTAGATCATTAATGGGTGATTAGTGGCTAAAAATCCAAAATAAATTCTTTGGAGCTTGGGCTTGAACCAGGGTATTTAGGGCTGATTGCTAAGATCATATTGGACCCAAATCCATCTCAGTATGAAGAATGAGCCACGAAATCCAGCCCAAGAATTTTAGAAGCTTCTTGGTATGTTAGGTTCATGAATCTAAAAGTGGTGTGTTGTCATCAATCCAAGGGCTGCATGGAAGAGGCTACAAGTGGATGGTGGATGCTCAAATGCATTGTTTTTGGATGGTTTTTGGTGAGGAGGTCGTGGCACAAGATGGAGGAAGAAGAGAAGACAAATGGAGGGTGAAGATCACTCCACTTTTACTATATAAGGAGACCTTCCCCCTCCCATTTTCTTCACACCAAACTCACAAAGAGTAAAGAGAAGTAAAGAAGAGAGAAAGAAGAGAGGGAGAAGAGAGGGAGAAGGGAGGAAGAAGAAGAAGAAGAAGGAGGCGGCAAGAAGAAGGAGGAGGAGGAGCCGAGAGAAGAAGAAGAAGGAGGAGCCGGAGGGGAGAGAGAGAGATAAAGGAGAGAGAAAGAAGAGAGAGAGTGGAAATAAATAAAAGAAAGATGGGGAAAGGAAAATTAATACGTCGGAATATTCTAAAGAATATTCTTCGGAAAAGGAATTTTTCCGACGTAATAATCTTCCCGATAAACCGGATTTCTTTTATTTAGAAATAGGATAGATGGTTGTAGTAGACATCATACGAGGGTTGTCCGGAGGTTCGGGATCACGAAGGTCAACGGCATGGTCAAGTGCGGGTCAAGGTCGGGTCAAAGAGACGGAGGTTCGGGGAAGGTTCGGGTTAGCGTCGGGTTCATGCCGGGTCTCGTTGTTCCGCTAGTCCGTCAATCCGTCCGTCCGTCATCATAATAGCAATGTGAGTCGACTCAAAACACCGTAGAGTAGTATTGCATATAGATCATAAAACGAGAAACCGTAGATTAAGTAATTGCATACCCGGATATAAATTGATGGCGTTAGAGAATTGAATTGACGGATTAACAATAAACCGGTTAGGGGGTTGAGACGCATACTAGGATCGTAAGATTAAACGGATTAAACTTGTTGTGTGCCGTTAGGTTGGTAGTAACGTTGTGTGATGCATACATATAGTCGTTGTATGATAGGGCCGTATATGCATATATATCTATGTATGAAAAACGATCTAAAATGAATCTAAGTACGGAAATTAAGACGCTATAAAATACGGAAGTAAACTTAACAAACGTATAGCATACGGAATGATACTTGGTTAAGGTTTAATGATAAAGGAATGAATGGAATAAATAAATGGTGAGACGTCGGGGAGTTTAGTATAAGCTACTAGCTCTAAACCGACGGATCGGGGAGTTGATAAAAGATACCTAGGAAAGGTTAAGAAAAGAAAAGTGTTGAGATTGGGAGCCGTCTACGGGTTAGCAATCCGCTAATCCAAGGTAGCGGACGATAATGAGATATGAGCCGTCTACGGGTTAGCAATCCGCTAATCCAGTGTAGCGGACGTGAATGAGTTAAAAGACATTAGAAACCCTAATAGGCTTGCTTGTGTGATGATTGTTTGTATTGTGTGATTGCGTGTTTGGGGTTGTTAAGCTTTGTTGTGCAGGCCTATTAGATTGTCTCGGTATTGGGCCGAGCGAGCGGTGGGGCGGGTGTGTGTGTAGACTTGCGGGGTGCGGTGATGAGATGGTGGTTAATGGTTGTTCGAGTATGATTGATTGCTAGAGTCCGAGCGAGTCTGCGTGTTTACTTTTCTGCACTAGGACTCTAGGGTGCGTTAGATCCCGCAAGTCTAGGTGATTGGAGACGTTCTGGTACTTCCGACCCGATTGGATCCTCGGGAAGTTGCTTAACCGGATCATGGTAATTTCGGTTATGGCGTTAACCTATGGAGTGACGTCTGTAGGTGTGTAGTCCGGAGAACACGGGGTCGCGTCCTAGGGCCGGACTGCATGGAAGCTCGGGTTGCCGGGGGTAACCGGAGTCACTGCGTATCGATGGACGGAGAACAGTGTCCTGGATCGTGAGACTTGGTGTTAACATCTGGGAGTCGAGAGGGTTTGTTACCATATCAGTAATGGTGGAAACCCGTGGAAGTTACCAAGAAGCGTAAGGGCCCAGTGGTGTGTTGATGATGATGATGGTGTTGCGCGATAGATAGATCGAGTCTAATCGAGAGCATGTGCCGCAATGCTCTCGATTTCCTTCATTGACGTGATGTGTTGTTATTATTGAATTGCTTGTGTGTTGTGAAGCTCATCACGTCTTGGTAGCACGTGATCGGCTACTATACTTGATTATTATTTTGGGTTTTGGGCGGGATTATTAGATTGTTAGAAGCCGTAGTGGGGAGCCGTCTCACTGGGTAATCTTAGATTGCTCATTAGACTCTTTTGTGTTTTTCAGGTTTGGCATAGCTTGGCGGACGCGTAGGACGCTCGGAGTAGTCTCGGGTTGGCATTGGGTATCGGTGTGGAGTTTACACATTTTGACTGTTACTTTCGGTTTCAGACTTTGTTGGGATCCCGTTAAATGTTTTGTGTATTAGACTGTATATTATTATGAATGAGATTTATATATTTTCAAATAATAAAAACGGAACAATTCCCTGATATACGGTTTCGTCCGAACCGAACACAACTCGTGGAAGTGGTACAGGTTGAAAAGCTTTGTATCACGGAAGCGAGGTAAACGGAGTTAAGGACGGTTTGGTTCGAGCCTTTGTCTCAAACCGGACTGCCTTTGACTTCGTATTGTGACAAACTCTTCTTGTATGACTGCTCGGGTTCGATCGGTCATGTTCTTGTTTGATTGTTGGCCGGTCAGCTCGTCGGTCAGCGGTAAACGGGAAGGGGGCGTTACAAAAGGTGGTATCAGAGCATGGTTCGTCATGGGTTCGAATATTCCGGTTTTTCAAAGTTTTCAATGTTTTATCGAGTCAAATGTGTCGCCAATTCAACCATTAGGAATCCGAGTCGCGTTCGTCAATCCGGGGAAATGGGTATTTTATTAAAATTGTGCTAATCATTTGGTATTTTATTGCAGTCACGCAGCAGAGTTGTCCTTGGAGGATTGGTGTGTGTGTGTGGTTGCGACGAAAAGATGAGCGGCATCAGTATGGATGCCCTTGGATCCATCGGAGCTACTGCAGCTAGTCCGAGTCCATTTTTCCAGCTCGCGGAGTGTTCCCATCTTTCGCAGCCTATTACGGAGTATGTGGTTGCCGATGCCGAGCCCGTTACCACTCCACCCATTCTATAGCCGCCTTATGATACGATTACATCCGGAGTACTACCGTCAGTAGCGCGCACCGTCGACATTCATCCCTAATGACATGGCGATAAAATACATCCTCGGGGTATGGGAGCTATCACCGCCTGCTATTCGACCACCAGTTCGACGCATTGGACTCTTCGTTCCTTACCCGCGGTGACACGTGTCTTTCATTTCCATTCGGTGTCGGTAGTTTGGCCAAGCATATCAGTCACCACCGCATTGACGCCGATTCCGACTTACCACATTTGCGGCCGAGGTGAACATTGTGCTCCTTTCTGTCATAACCGAGACCGAGTCGCTCCGCCACCACCACCACACTCATTCCATCCTCCTGGTACACCTGTCTATTAGTATCCACATGAGTTGTACCCCTCATGTTGGAGATTAGGAAATAGATTAGGCCCAGGTAAGTAAGGGCTCTAACTCGCTTTTGATGTGTGTATATCGGCTTGCGTTCGTCTCTAACGATTCAGTTGTGTGTAGCAGTGTTTCGTTTGGGACGGATTGGTAACCGCGAGTATGTAGACTTCGACGGACATACGTATTTAAAACTCTATGTGGTGAATAGATGTTTTATTTACGTAGTGGATGTGGAGTATTCGGTATTTTTCGTTTAAGTAACGAAGTGATCTTATTGCATGAGTTGGGATAATAAATGCAATATGGTTATACCGTGAAAGCAAATGATGATCCGATGAGACGGTTACTACGACCCTAAGAGACGACCGTAATTGCCGATTTGTTTGATTGATTGATTGTGTGTGATTGATTGCTTTGCTAGGGTGTTAGAATGTTGAATTGATTGATGCATTGATTGCCCGCTAGGTTGGTAGTTGTTGATTTTGAATCTCTGCATTTCGTTTAAATCGCTAGGTTGCTAGAAAGTGATTTTTTTTTTTGTTTTGAATAGCGAGATCGTTTGGTTTGCTTGGTAGAATTGTTTTTGGTAAGCCTAGAATTGATAAAGCGGTTTTTAGAAAACTTATTCGAGATTGAGCGGAATTATAAGATATTGTTTATTAGCCACATGTGACCATTGGGTCCGTGACTAAATACCAATATCTCTATAAGGAAGCGATATCGGGAGTATGTTAAAAAGGTCTAACCGTGTTGGTGTTGTTGAGGATGTAGGACGTGATGGACGAGTTGACGAGGACACGAGACCGAACCTGAACCCGAGAGGCGAGATGTTATTTCAGGGAACAGTTTGACCCGAGCCTGCAAGAAAGTCAGTGTGGATTCAGAAAGGAGTTTGGGTAGTAATGGTAGAAAGAAGCAAGGCGAATGAGTTCAAGAAGATAGCAATGAGATTCAGAAGCATCAGAGTCGATGGAAGAGTTCGTTCGGGGATATCAATGGGAAGAGAAGTTTTGAGAATCGATGAAGTGTGGAGATCAGTGATTGAGGATTTCGAGACATACATGAGTATGGCGGATTCATTGGAAGGAGGAACATCAATCCTATCAGAACATTAGTGGGAAGCGATAAGTATTAAAGGCGGAATAAGTATCCGGGGTTGAGGACGAGGCAATGTTGCGTAATCAAGAAGGTCGAATCAGAGTGGGGAAGTCAGAATATCGGTTAAGGAGATCATCAGATGGCGAAGATGGAGTCAGGAGTCAGACTGAAGCATTAAGACGAAACCAATGGTCCAAAATCGGAAATGAGTCGGAAAGTCCAATGGCGATGAAGAATCAGGAAGCGATCAGAAATCAGACAAGTCGGTGTCAGGAGTTCAAAGTGACATCGTGTTAGGGTTGCGCACAACTGCATAGCAGGGAGTCATCTGGGCATCGGAAGTATGAGTTTGGAAACCATAGACAGAATCAACGAAGTAATCAAATGGAGAAGCTGGGATTGAATGAGAGTCAAGCCATTTCGCGTGGGAAGTTCAAAAATGTCAATGTGCTGAGAAGGGGAGCAAAACCAAGGTTCAAGAATCAGTGGAAGCATCGGGATTGTAACTACAAATTCAGAGTTCAAGCAGTATCGTGTGGCGAAGAAGGAAACAAGACTCAGAATGGAGTCGTGCAGTCAAGAGAAATGAATATGTCATCAGAGAGAAGTTCGGTGTAGCGACGTTTGTGCAAACCAGTGGGTTGAAAGTCAGTAGGCATCGGAAGAGCGGGGTTACCATGAGATCAGAGCATAAGAAGCAAAGCAGAGTTGGATTGAAATCAAAGACCGAGTGAAGCAGTTCAATCACGACCGTTGGTATTGAGAATCAAGATCAGAGTCTGTAAAGCGAGAAGATGTGAAACCAGAAGTGATCGTGAGTTAAGTTTTTGGTATGGGAAGTCCGAGATGTCCGCGTGAGCAAGACGGGGTTTCAGAATTCAGTACGCATCGAAAGTATAGTTCAGTCAATTCAGCGTTCGGGTGTTGGAGCAGACATATCGGTTTCAGAAGTGGTAACTTACGGGGTTCAGTTCCGATTCGAAGTTAGTAAGTAACGGAGAATTCGGGGACCGAATTCCTGTAAGTGGGGAAGAATGTAATACCCTGTATCAAGAATGGGTCAACAGGCAGTCAAGAAGTCGACGAGGGGCATTTTCGTAATTTCCAGAAGATGAAGGGTATTTTGGTAAATCTACCAAAATACGAGCCAGAAGCTAAGACGGGCCAAATGTTATTCTTTTTAAGTAAAGAAAATATTTAGAAGACCAAGAAAGGTGGAAACGGAGATTAAACTAGTTTTTCGGGTTATCGGGAATGGAAACCGATAAAACCGACAAAACTTGTAAAATTCATTACAGGAGCTACGGGTGTCCGTTTGAAGTGATTAAAATTGCTAAATTCATCTAAGAGCATCTAGAATCTGAAAAGAAGGCTTGGTGGATTTATAGAAGCAGATAAAGAGTTTTTAAAATATTAAACCTTAAACCAGTTTTTCCGAGGAACCGATATAATGTTCGGGGAAGCGAGAAGACCTTCTAAACTCCACCAAAAATTATGAAATTTGGACCACAGCCTCATGAGAAGATGTAGAAGCCGCGGTTAAAAGGATTCAGTAAGATTCAATGCCTAGATTAAGTTACATATTTTAGATCATTAATGGGTGATTAGTGGCTAAAAATCCAAAATAAATTCTTTGGAGCTTGGGCTTGAACCAGGGTATTTAGGGCTGATTGCTAAGATCATATTGGACCCAAATCCATCTCAGTATGAAGAATGAGCCACGAAATCCAGCCCAAGAATTTTAGAAGCTTCTTGGTATGTTAGGTTCATGAATCTAAAAGTGGTGTGTTGTCATCAATCCAAGGGCTGCATGGAAGAGGCTACAAGTGGATGGTGGATGCTCAAATGCATTGTTTTTGGATGGTTTTTGGTGAGGAGGTCGTGGCACAAGATGGAGGAAGAAGAGAAGACAAATGGAGGGTGAAGATCACTCCACTTTTACTATATAAGGAGACCTTCCCCCTCCCATTTTCTTCACACCAAACTCACAAAGAGTAAAGAGAAGTAAAGAAGAGAGAAAGAAGAGAGGGAGAAGAGAGGGAGAAGGGAGGAAGAAGAAGAAGAAGAAGGAGGCGGCAAGAAGAAGGAGGAGGAGGAGCCGGGAGAAGAAGAAGAAGGAGGAGCCGGAGGGGAGAGAGAGAGATAAAGGAGAGAGAAAGAAGAGAGAGAGTGGAAATAAATAAAAGAAAGATGGGGAAAGGAAAATTAATACGTCGGAATATTCTAAAGAATATTCTTCGGAAAAGGAATTTTTCCGACGTAATAATCTTCCCGATAAACCGGATTTCTTTTATTTAGAAATAGGATAGATGGTTGTAGTAGACATCATACGAGGGTTGTCCGGAGGTTCGGGATCACGAAGGTCAACGGCATGGTCAAGTGCGGGTCAAGGTCGGGTCAAAGAGACGGAGGTTCGGGGAAGGTTCGGGTTAGCGTCGGGTTCATGCCGGGTCTCGTTGTTCCGCTAGTCCGTCAATTCGTCCGTCCGTCATCATAATAGCAATGTGAGTCGACTCAAAACACCGTAGAGTAGTATTGCATATAGATCATAAAACGAGAAACCGTAGATTAAGTAATTGCATACCCGGATATAAATTGATGGCGTTAGAGAATTGAATTGACGGATTAACAATAAACCGGTTAGGGGGTTGAGACGCATACTAGGATCGTAAGATTAAACGGATTAAACTTGTTGTGTGCCGTTAGGTTGGTAGTAACGTTGTGTGATGCATACATATAGTCGTTGTATGATAGGGCCGTATATGCATATATATCTATGTATGAAAAACGATCTAAAATGAATCTAAGTACGGAAATTAAGACGCTATAAAATACGGAAGTAAACTTAACAAACGTATAGCATACGGAATGATACTTGGTTAAGGTTTAATGATAAAGGAATGAATGGAATAAATAAATGGTGAGACGTCGGGGAGTTTAGTATAAGCTACTAGCTCTAAACCGACGGATCGGGGAGTTGATAAAAGATACCTAGGAAAGGTTAAGAAAAGAAAAGTGTTGAGATTGGGAGCCGTCTACGGGTTAGCAATCCGCTAATCCAAGGTAGCGGACGATAATGAGATATGAGCCGTCTACGGGTTAGCAATCCGCTAATCCAGTGTAGCGGACGTGAATGAGTTAAAAGACATTAGAAACCCTAATAGGCTTGCTTGTGTGATGATTGTTTGTATTGTGTGATTGCGTGTTTGGGGTTGTTAAGCTTTGTTGTGCAGGCCTATTAGATTGTCTCGGTATTGGGCCGAGCGAGCGGTGGGGCGGGTGTGTGTGTAGACTTGCGGGGTGCGGTGATGAGATGGTGGTTAATGGTTGTTCGAGTATGATTGATTGCTAGAGTCCGAGCGAGTCTGCGTGTTTACTTTTCTGCACTAGGACTCTAGGGTGCGTTAGATCCCGCAAGTCTAGGTGATTGGAGACGTTCTGGTACTTCCGACCCGATTGGATCCTCGGGAAGTTGCTTAACCGGATCATGGTAATTTCGGTTATGGCGTTAACCTATGGAGTGACGTCTGTAGGTGTGTAGTCCGGAGAACACGGGGTCGCGTCCTAGGGCCGGACTGCATGGAAGCTCGGGTTGCCGGGGGTAACCGGAGTCACTGCGTATCGATGGACGGAGAACAGTGTCCTGGATCGTGAGACTTGGTGTTAACATCTGGGAGTCGAGAGGGTTTGTTACCATATCAGTAATGGTGGAAACCCGTGGAAGTTACCAAGAAGCGTAAGGGCCCAGTGGTGTGTTGATGATGATGATGGTGTTGCGCGATAGATAGATCGAGTCTAATCGAGAGCATGTGCCGCAATGCTCTCGATTTCCTTCATTGACGTGATGTGTTGTTATTATTGAATTGCTTGTGTGTTGTGAAGCTCATCACGTCTTGGTAGCACGTGATCGGCTACTATACTTGATTATTATTTTGGGTTTTGGGCGGGATTATTAGATTGTTAGAAGCCGTAGTGGGGAGCCGTCTCACTGGGTAATCTTAGATTGCTCATTAGACTCTTTTGTGTTTTTCAGGTTTGGCATAGCTTGGCGGACGCGTAGGACGCTCGGAGTAGTCTCGGGTTGGCATTGGGTATCGGTGTGGAGTTTACACATTTTGACTGTTACTTTCGGTTTCAGACTTTGTTGGGATCCCGTTAAATGTTTTGTGTATTAGACTGTATATTATTATGAATGAGATTTATATATTTTCAAATAATAAAAACGGAACAATTCCCTGATATACGGTTTCGTCCGAACCGAACACAACTCGTGGAAGTGGTACAGGTTGAAAAGCTTTGTATCACGGAAGCGAGGTAAACGGAGTTAAGGACGGTTTGGTTCGAGCCTTTGTCTCAAACCGGACTGCCTTTGACTTCGTATTGTGACAAACTCTTCTTGTATGACTGCTCGGGTTCGATCGGTCATGTTCTTGTTTGATTGTTGGCCGGTCAGCTCGTCGGTCAGCGGTAAACGGGAAGGGGGCGTTACAGATGTCCACAATTACATGAGTAAGACAGGAGGTAATCGTGTTGATGGACTTGCAGTGCAAGACATCAACAATTACATGACTTAAGAGATTGGTTTACTTGACTGGGCCATCAAAATCGTTTTGGGCTCAGAGACATCAGGTGGATTGGACATAAGATGTCAATCCACAACCAAGAGTTATATTGGATATAACTAGCAAAGTTGTTGCTTACCTAGATAGCTAAAATTTGGGTGATAGCCAGTGGCTCACTCAAGTTTAGTGAAGTATGGGTCTTGGATCATTATATTCATCTGAGGAAACATTGTTTAAATATAATGCGAGTTTTCTTAATAGTTAAGACTTCTCATTTCTTGAAAATCATAACTAAATCTTTTTCCTTTCTTTGTTCTCAGCTATGACTAACACTCATAATAACTCTTTCTCCCTGCGATCCGTCCTTGAGAAGGACAAGTTAAATGGATCGAATTTTCTCGAATGGTATCGGAACTTGAGAATTGTTCTCAAGCAGGAGAAAAGGGACTATGTCCTAGAAACTGTTCTCCCTGAAAAACCGAGAGCCAATGCTCCACATGCAGAAAGGAGTTCTTGGGATAAGCATTCTAATGATGTGGTCGATGTGAATTGTCTCATGTTGGCTACCATGAACTCGGATTTGCAGAAGCAATACGAGAACGTGGAGTCGCCAGTGGAGATGATCACTAGCCTGAAAAGTATGTTTCAGGAGCAAGCACGAACTGAGAGATACCAGACGGTTAAATCTCTCATTGAATGCAAGCTACCAAAGGACGGTCCAGTCAGTCCTCATGTCATTAATATGATGGGTTATATTGATAACCTAGGGAAGCTGGATTGTCCCATTAGCCAAGAGTTGGCTACTGACATCATTCTGCAGTCACTGCCGTCAAGTTATGATCAGTTTGTTATGAACTATAACATGAACAACTTGACGAAGACGTTGACTTAACTGCATGGCATGCTCAAGACAACTGAGCCTAATATCAAGAAGGGCACTCCAAATGTACTTATGGTACAAGGAGGTAAGAAGTTTAAGAAACTTTGCAAAGGTAAGGGAAAGGGCAAGGCCATCCAGGTTGAGAACCAAGACGCGCCTGCGCCAGCCCCTAAGCCCAAGCCTGGCCCATCTGTGACTGATAAGTGCCATTACTGTAAAGAGCTTGGACTGGAAGAGAAACTGCAACAAATTCTTGGAAGAGAAAAAGAAGAAGAAGAAGAATTTCGAGACTTCATCTTCAGGTATTTATGTTATAGAAGTAAATGTTACTACTTCTGGTTCTACTTCTTGGGTATTGGATACCGGCTGTGGTGCTCATATTTGTACAA
The DNA here is from genome assembly GCA_030180135.1 of Orychophragmus violaceus. Taxonomy (NCBI): domain Eukaryota; kingdom Viridiplantae; phylum Streptophyta; class Magnoliopsida; order Brassicales; family Brassicaceae; genus Orychophragmus; species Orychophragmus violaceus. The sequence continues at coordinate 91,551,574 of CM058239.1, read as the reverse complement.
ATATGCAGGGCCTAAGCAACAGTAGGACGTTGGAAAAGGGACAAGTGGACCTACGCGTGGGGAATGGAGCAAGAGTTGCTGCATTAGCCGTAGGAACATGTAACTTGTCTTTACCTTCTGGTTTGGTTTTAAAGCTTAATAATTGCTACTATGTACCTGCTATAAGCAGAAATATTATTTCTATTCCATTTTTGGATGTGGAAGGATATCAGTTTTCAATTAAGAATAAATGTTGTTCTTTTGATTACAATGATATATTTTATGGTAACAGCCCATTAGAGAATGGGCTTTATGTTTTAAACCAAAGCACACCAATCTATAACGTTGACACCAAGAGATTCAAATCAAATGACACGAATCAGACTTTTCTTTGGCATTGTCGTTTGGGCCACATAAACGAGAAACGGATCCAAAAGCTCCACAGTGATGGGCTTCTGGGCTCATTTGATTATGAATCATGTGAGAAATGTGAATCTTGTTTACTGGGCAAAATGACCAAGGCCCCTTTCAACAAACGAAATGAAAGGGCCAGTGACCTACTGGGCCTTATACATATTGATGTGTGCGGCCCAATGAGCACAAGTGCCAGAGGAAATTTTCGATACTTCATTACCTTCACTGATGATTTCAGCAGGTATGGCTATGTCTATTTAATGAGACACAAGTCGGAATCATTTGAAAGGTTCAAAGAATTCCAAAATGAAGTACAGAATCAACTTGGCAAAAGTATTAAGGCTCTTCGATCAGATCGTGGAGGTGAATACTTAAGCCAAGAATTCAGTGATCATTTGAGAGATTGTGGAATTGTTTCGCAACTCACTCCTCCTAGAACACCTCAATGGAATGGGGTGTCCGAGAGGAGGAATCGGACTTTATTAGATATGGTTCGATCAATGATGAGTCTCTCAACTCTTCCATTATCCTTTTGAGGATACGCTCTAGAAACGTCTGTGTTTACACTTAATAGGGTTCCGTCAAAATCAGTTGCAAAGACACCACATGAGATGTGGACTGGAAATGTTCCGAGTTTGTCTTTCCTGAAGATTTGGGGTTGTGAAGCTTATGTTAAGCGATTAATTACAGATAATCTCGAACCCAAATCTGATAAATGCTACTTCGTTGGTTATCCTAAGGAAACCAAGGCATACTACTTTTACAACCAATCCGAGAACAAAGTGTTTGTTGCTCGGAACTACGTCTTTCTTGAGAGAGAGTTTCTTTCCAAGAGAAACAGTGGGAGTAAAGTACAACTCGAAGAAGTTCGAGAACCGCAGGAAAATGCTCAACCCGTTGAGGAAGAGCAACAGTTGGATCTACAAAGAGTTGTAGAAACCACGCCTGTGGAGCCTGAAATTCGCAGATCCGAAAGGATCCGTCACGAACCCGAGAGATATGGATTTCTCGTAACTAATTGTCATGATTTATTGATCATTGACAGTGACGAGCCCGCGAATTTTGAAGAATCAATGATGAGCCCTGACTCCGAAAAGTGGCTAAAAGCCGCTGAATCCGAAATGGGATCCATGTCACAGAACCAAGTATGGACTTTGGTTGATTTACCCGATGGTGCAAGACCCATTGAGTGTAAATGGATTTTCAAGAAGAAAATTGATGTGGATGGAAATATTCAGATATATAAAGCAAGGCTGGTGGCAAAAGGTTTCAAACAAATTCATGGTATTGACTATGAAGAAACCTATTCCCCTGTCGCTATGATTAAATTCATTCGGATTCTCCTAGCAACAGCCGCTCATTATGATAATGAGATCTGGCAGATGGACGTGAAAACAGCTTTCCTTAATGAAATTCTGGAAGAGGATGTGTACATGACACAGCCCGAAGGTTTCATCGATCCTAATGCTGCTAGGAAAGTATGCAAGCTTCATCGATTCATTTATGGATTGAAGCAAGCATCTCGGAGTTGGAATCTTCGTTTTGATGAAGCAGTCAAAAAGTTTGATGTCATCAGGAACGAAGAGGAACCATGTGTTTACAAGAAGACTAGTGGGAGCGCAGTTGCATTTCTCGTATTGTATGTAGATGACATAATTCTTCTCGGAAACGACGTTCCGTTGTTACAGTCTGTTAAGGCTTGGCTCGGAAGTTGTTTTTCAATGAAAGACATGGGAGAAGCCGCGTACATTCTTGGAATAAGAATCTATAGAGATAGATTAAACAAGTTAATTGGACTGTGTCAAGATACTTATATCGATAAAGTCTTACACAGGTTCAAAATGCATGATTCCAAGAAGGGCTTCATACCAATGTCTTATGGCATAAGTCTCAGCAAGAAGCAGTGTCCTAAGACACCTGCTGAGCGAGAACGCATGAGTCGGATTCCTTATGCCTCGGCATTGGGATCCATCATGTATGCCATGATCTGTACTCGTCCAGATGTTGCTTGTGCTTTAAGCATGACGAGTAGATACCAATCTGATCCAGGTGAAAGTCACTGGACAACAGTCAAGAATATTCTGAAGTATTTGAGAAATACTAAGGATAAATTCTTGGTGTACGGAGGAAGTGATGAGCTGGTAGTAAGTGGTTACACAGACGCAAGTTTTCAGACGAACAAAGATGATTTCCGATCGCAATCTGGTTACATCTTTTGCCTGAATGGCGGTGCAGTCAGCTGGAAGAGTTCCAAGCGGGACACTGTAGCAGATTCCACGACTGAAGCTGAGTACCTCGCTGCTTCTGAAGCGGGAAAGGAGGTTGTTTGGATCAAGAAGTTCGTCACTGAACTTGGTGTGGTTCCTAGTATTTCTGAGCCAGTAGCTTTGTATTGTGACAACAATGGAGCCATTGCGCAAGCAAAGGAACCTAGACCACACCAGAAATCCAAACACATAGAAAGGAGATATCACCTTATTCGTGATATTGTTAATAGAGGAGATGTGAAGATCAGCAGAGTCCCGACGGATGAGAATGTTGCTGATCCACTGACCAAGCCTCTCCCAAGGCCTAAGCATGAGTTTCATACTGCTGCTGTAGGCATTAGATTTCTTAAGATGTGATCTTGATTTCAGTGGGAGTTATATTTATTTTAGTTATGTCTTGATGTTCACAAAACATAATAGTTATGTTATTTTAATGAAATTTGTTTCATCATTATTTAATTGTGTTATTAAATAACAGTCCCGAAATAATTTATGGCAAGGTTATAGGTCATCAAGTATGTGACTTGATCATGAAACCCTATAAGTATTAATTGTCATAAATTATGTTGATCCCTGGTCTAGGTGGTTAAAATGAGACTTTAACAACCGCGTGAGACTAGTATGTGAGGTGACTGATGACTGAGTTTCATGGAGTCATTAATAAGAGTATTAAAGTCAATCACATAGATATGTGTTGGAGAACACATGATCGGATTTGACCCATTAATGAGAACTCTACAAGATGTTATATGAGTGTCATAAGAGTTCCTCATTACGACTATAGAGTATAGTCCTTAGACCTGAGTTCATCGTGTTTTTCTTGCATATGGATTGGTTCGTCTTGACTTTTTCAAACGTCAGCCGTAACTGGTGATTATAAAGACACTGATTAGGCGTATCATGAGATATAAAAGAGGCATGGATGGAACAAGATGGGATTTGTACCTCCTATATAACAGGAGTTAAATATCTCTGGGCCTATCGAAGATTTGATACTGGAAATGCGTGGCCGCGCTCAAACGAGGTGATTGTCAGTCGTTTCTTTTATCAGTACAAATCAGGATTCGATAAACGTGATCTAGCTTAATAAGGATGACACGGTTCTTGCCTTATGCTAGATTGAGATATAGCTACAAAGGGATTAAAGGAATAGATGATTCCAGTACAAGTGGGAGATTGTTGGGAATGTCCTGAAATCTATTGTACTTACTCTAAGTGAAAGTCGTATTGTCGAGATGAGACAATCACATGACACTAGGTAGTCATAACGCTTTGCTAGAAGCCACTTATGATCAATGAGTTGAGAACTCATTGCTAGTGTTATATGATCCTACAGGGTCACACCTAAGAAAACTGGACGTTAAAGACGAGGTTGATCATTAATGTAATGATCTAGTGAATGCATATTTGATATGCATTCGATATCAATATTATGGGGCAGTGTCGATCGACACAACTCGCGGATTACCAGATTAATTCGGTTTAATCGTTGGTTAATTCCGTTGTGGTTTAAGTCGACATATATAAGATATATGGTCGACCTAAACTAAAACTCAACCTAATACACAGCCACCAGAAGAGAAAAAGAAACCTCTTGAGAGATCTGATCTCTATAGGCACTAGCATCCCTCTTGTTCAGTTTGTGTGCGTGTGGATACCAGTAGAGGCACAGCGTTTGAGGTGCTTCGTGATCTCGACTACTTGCAAAACTTCTGCTGCAAATCACCAGGTAATCTCGAGATCTGATAGATTCGATTATATGAACCCTAGATCCTAGGCTTGGAATTCAGACTAGGGTTACCTAATTGGATTAGGAACTGCTAGAAATTCCTTCAATGGGTTGTCTACGTATTCTCCGAAGAGAGATCAAGTCGAGCGTAGTTCGTTTTGGTTATTACATTCGTACGAGAGTGGAGAAGGTTTGTCTTCACCTTAGCTGGCCGGGGTATGGTGGTTCCTCCTCTATAGGGTGCTGGAGTGTTCCGAGCTGACTGATGCGTCTCCTTTGTTCGTCGTTTGATCCTCCCTTGCTTTGCCCGCTGTTGCTTCCTGTTCGATGCGTCTGGGTGACCCGAAAGTCCTAGTCGCGTTGTTACTGTGATCGTTCGAAAATTTTGCTGGTTCCGATGCTTGCAGAGTTCTCCGAAAAGTGAGGTTAACGGAACTGTTTGGCTCTAACGTGATTTTAATGGTCCCCTGCCTACTGGGGCCGAATTCGATGACGAGCGAGCCACCGTCCTCCGTTCCAAGGTTTGGTTGGTCTTCTGCGGTGCGAGTAGTTCTCTTATCGTTTCCGGACTTCCTTGTGAGGGTTGTGTTTGCCTTTCCTCCTGCGTTCGTGTTTTGAATGTGACCTCGCGATGATTGTTCTGAACTGTTTGGGGTCTGCTTGCTTGTTGTGCCGATTTTGTCGTGGTCCCTGCGGAGAGCTCGTTTTGGCCGTATTTCGGTTGTTGCCTCCTGTTTTTCCTAGTGTTGCCCGGGTCGCTCTGATTGCCCTTCCTTATATGCGGGTTGCTTCTTCATTTCTAATCCCTCATGGTATGCTTCTGGCGCGTTTGGGCTAGCTGGGGTCATTGCTTCGTAGTGATATTTGTTGAGTAGGAGGCTTCGCAGGTGTCGGCATTCAGAGGTGTTATGTTCGGATCGCTGGTGGAAACTGCAGAAGAGCCTATCCTGATCGTCGGCCCGCGGGGGTTTGATCTGTGTTCAGTGCTGTGGAATGAGGCTGTGGCAGGTTCCCGACCTTCTTCTTTTCTCACCAAGAGACTTTTGTGCGTGCTCCTTTAGATTTCCAGTTAGGGGAAATTTTTTCATCAGCAAATCTCTTTTTTCTTCCAGCGCGACGAAGACTGATGCTCGGTGAAGGGCGTCTTCGAAGGTCCGTGCTTTATTCATTGTTAGTTCGCATCAGAGAGGTGATCCGTACCAGAGCCCATGTCGAAACGCTGAAAGCCTTTCCTCGCCTGTCGCTTTGGTTTCGGGGATGGCGGCTTCGAATCTGTTGATGTACGACCTGAGGGATTCTTTCGGGCTATGTACTATGGTCCATATATCGTTATCGGGGGTATCGTCTTGGTTGATTGCGGAGTGGTGCTCGAGGAAAGCGTTCGTTAGCTGTTGGTAACTATCAATGGAATGCGCTTCTAGAGATAGGAACCAGTCAAGTACCACACCTCCTAGCCTTTCGATGAAGAGTCAGCAGTAGCCGGCGTCGCGCTCCTCTGGGGGGAGTCGTGTCTGCGCTAGCGCGGTGTTGAAGGTTTTCAGGTACTGGCGTGGATCTGAGGTTCCTTCGTAAGTTGGCTGCTTGATTTCCTCGAGGGGTCCCACTGGCTTGCTGGTTATCCGTATCGTGAACGGAGTACTTTGTCCTCCTTCGATGGGTTGGTTGGGGTGGAGGTTATTGCTTCGAGCATCGTCGGGAAGGGCTGGCGGTGTTTCATCTAATGAGCTTAGTGAGTTCGGGTTCTGGGAAGGCGGACCTCGGGAAGGAGGGCTCAGAGCTTGTCTATATTGGTTCAGGTACGTTCCTGTCATCTCAACTTCGTCTTAGATCGTAAAGAAGTCTATCGTCCCCACAGTCGGCGCCAATTGTTGTTACAGAAATCCGACCTAGTCAATATTACGGGCTGCGATCTGGAGTATCCGAACTACGAGGTGAAATGTAAATATAATATGAGGATGAAATGATTCTTTATTAATCTTAAGGCCGGAGCTGAGCAATGAACAGGATGGTACGAGGTGTGAGTCCGTCAAATGACGTGCTCACTAAACAGTACTTGAGGTCGGAGCTTTATAGGAGTAGCTCGGCCTCTCGTAAGTTACAATCTCTCTCAAATGAAGAATGAAGGGTCCTATTTATAGCGCTTGGATGCTGACTCTTTCTTGGGCTGTTGACTCTTTAGCGGGCCCGTCTTCTTGGGCCGAGGTGACATAGTTGATTTAATTAGATTTCCATTGGACTTATGGATGGGTGCTAAACCCATATCCAACATCTTTGTTGATCTTCAATGAACTTAGCAAGGGTTAAGCACATGTTCTGATCGTCAGCCATGATGCTTCTTTGTGTTGATTTTTAGAATATCGAGCCTCCTCCTTTTAACGTCAAACTATTATAACATAAATTTAAAACTGTCAATATTTGTAAATATATACAAGTTAAGAGACAAATTTGTCTAAGTGACACAAAAAGTAAAGTGACTGGCCTTTAGAGCAAAATGTACGAGAGATTTAGCTTTAGAGTGAGATGGCCGAAGATAATAAGAATTTAGAGAGAGATAAGGGGAAAGGGCAGATGGTTTTTAGTATTGACTGACATTGAAATCTTTGTACAAACTCTACACAATGTAAACTAGTAGAAAACTAGAGAGAAATGAGATAAGAATGTGTGTAGAATTGATGGTGAATTGCACTTAACGATGTTAAAATGGGCGGCCCCACCCATTTTGGTCCTTTTCATTTAGACTCTGTCCATTAATTTAGTACTCGTTAGAGTTCGTTTAACTTAAAGCTCGTGGGTTTAAATGGATACCCGTTTAGGTACGTTTAACATTTTTGTTATAAAAAATATTTCATTTAACGCAAAATGACGTCGTTTGATTTAAAAAAAAATAATTAAACAAAAAATCGGAAAATTATATAGGTATCCGTTTAAGTCTGTGGGCATACCCGGTAAGCCCGCATGCCTAAATGGGCTACCCTGTTTAGACTCGTTTATTTTTTTAAATGCACGCGGGCGTAAACGGGCCTCAATTTTATACAAAGCCCGTTTAGACCCGTTTTAACATCCCTAATTGCATTGAGTGTATTTTTATTCTTTATTTTGTGCATTTCAGTACCTTTTTCTTCTATTTACAAGAAATTTTGTATCTTTTTAACATATTTTGTATTCTTTGGACAAAATGTCTATATCTTATCTTTTTTTTTTCCTTTTTGTCATATTTTACTTTATCTATTATTTCATCTTAGTTTTTTTGACGGTGGATAAGACGATGGAGGTGAGATTTCCGGTCATAGAGACCGTCGGAATGAAGATATAATCGGTCGATGTATCGGTAATAAAAATTGAATTTAATAAGGGAGCTTTGAGTGGACAATCTAGACTAGGTGTTTACAATATCGGCTATTCGTTGACACTATCACGATCATATCACATGCTAGACGCTTCCAGTGGATAACAGGTAGCCACGTGAATGTTGCTTTTAGGTGGATAATGGGGCCCGGCATACTATGTATCCACAGATTCACGATCATGTGAGCTATTGTCATCTTATGTCCATCAGAAGCGTCTAGCATATTATATGATCGTGGTAATGTCCACGAATATTTGATATTGTCCACATGAGCTCTTAAAACTGTATTTATTAGGCATGTTTTCACGATCACGTGACCTCTTAGCCACTTTTCGTTCATTGGAAGCGTATAGCATGTGATAAGATCGTGGCAGTATCCACGAATTGTCGATATTGTCCACCAGATCTCTTAAATTTGTGTTTACCAGAGCTCATGTGGACATTATCGACTATTCATGGACCCTACCACGATCATATGTGGACATTTAGTCTCTTGGTCATGTGTTCCTTGTACACATATTCTTGATAATGTTGACGCTTGACCACCTGCTGTCCATCAAAATCATTTAACATGTGGTATTAATTTTGTGGTTAGAAATTACTAATTAATTTTGTCCACATGTTTAGTCTTACAAGAGAAGCTAACCTATTAAAAAAATCTGGTTTTATTGTTCATCTTGGATAAAATAATAAATAGAAAATTATATAAAGATATATAGCATGAGGTTCACCATCCATCAATAAGTTGCTTTTTGTCAACAAAGATAAATTGGTCTTTTTAACACATAAAAGATATAAAAGTGCACCTAAACATCTAAAGATACATGTCTGTTATTATAAACTTAAAAAGATACATTAGGTGTTATTAGTGTGTGTAATTAATTTGTGTTCTTTTTTCACTAAATGATTATATTCATACCAAAGAGACATCCAAATCTCTACAACCAATATAATCATAGCCGGCGATGTAAAATCTCGTCTCGGGAAAGTCATAACGGCGGCGTTAGGATAAACGTCTACGCAAGAAGGCTAGCGATATGTCCTTCCATGGTCCCATGAGTCATGCATGAGTTTCTTTCCTTTTGTTCAAATCCACCAATATAATCAGTATTAAATTTCTGCTTCTAGTCATGCAAGGAAGGAAGGGTGAAAAGGAGAGAGATGAGTAACTTAGATTACCTAGCGAAAACGATTCAAACTAATAATTACGACGCGACCGTGTGAATCATACTACTTAACACCGAGACTAGAATTAAACATGTGCAATAAAATATTATATTTATATACTCATATATAGTTACTTATACATATATATATATAACATGAAACAAACAAGTGAGCCTCAAAATTGGTCCCAGTGTCCTACGGTAATTAGCCATGGCGCCCCAAAGTTACCATTTCACGTCCCCATGTTCCATGACATCTTTCCATGACACCCACGGGTTACAGCCTCGTGCTCTAGAACACCTGGTCCTGGCACATTACGAGATCCAAGGTTCGCCGTAGCCCTAAACAATGTAAGACATGTTGCCGCCATTGACTTTGGTACACATGCCCTGCACTGGGGAACTTACGGCCCCCAACACCTACACACTACACATCCCACCAGTCACTCAATAAATATTTGGTTCACAACCTAATCCATCTCAACTTACTCTAGGTTCTCACACAAAGATCAACTACATTCAACACACAACAAACAATCCATTCAACCACTTCCAATTTCAATTTTTGAAACATTACTAAACTCATTATAGTTATACAAGTATAAATATATATATATATATATATATATATATATATATATATATGTCTGGTTTATATTATAAGCTATATAATATATTATCTATGTATTCTTATACTCTACTATATCAACACGCAGCAAGAAATGAAGCTATCTCAACCTAACTATGACATCACGACGTATAACAATACATGGGAAATTAATTAAAAGAACCGTCTCACCTTGGCCACATTCATTACTCAGGTCAATTTATCCTTAAGTTTACTTCTGTTAAGGTTAACACTAAAGTTTTGACAGCGTTTGCAGATGTAATCCCATTTACGTTGAAAGATGCCTGCAAATTAGGTGTTTGCGTTATACTTATGGCTACATGATCTGGCACTCGATACATTTCAAAAGCAACTCGGTGGTTGCAAGTGACATAGTCATTTTCCACTGGTTACCTACTCAGTTTGTTGAGTGCTGTTTGCAACAACATCATGAATCCTTTCATTCTGGTCTTTGTTGATCTTTAATGAACTTATCGAGGGTCTAGCATATGTTATGATCGTCTGCAATGATGCTTCTTTGTGTTGATTTTTAGAATATTTAGCCTCCTCCTTTTAACGTCAAACTGTTATAACATATTTTAAAACTGAATATTTGTAAATATATATAACTCAAGCGTCCACATTATCAAGAATTTGTGTACAAAGAATATATGAACAAGAGACTAAGTGTTCACATATGATCGTGGTAGGGTCCATGAATAGTCGATAATGTCCACCTTGAGCTCTGGTAAACACAATTTTAAGAGATATGGTGGAAAATATCAAATATTCATGGATACTACCATGATCTTATCTCATGCTAGATGCTTCCGATGAACAAAAGGTGGCTAACAGGTCACTTGATCGTGAAAACATGCCTAATAAATACAGTTTTAAGAGCTCATGTGGACAATATCGAATATTTGTGGACATTACCACGATCATATCAAATGATAGATGCTTCTGATGGTCATAAGGTGACAATAGCTCACATGATCGTGAATAAGTGGATACATAGTATGTCGGGCCCCACTATCCACCTAAAAGCAACATTCACGCGGCCACGTGTTATCTATTGCAAGCGTCTAACATGTGATACGATCGTGATAGTATCCATGAATAGCCGATATTGTAGACACCTGGTCTAGATTGTCCACTCGAAACTCACTTATTAAATCCGATTTTTTTAATTCCGGTACATCAACCAATTATATATTCATTATGACGGTTTTTATGGCCGGAAACCTCATCTTCGTCGTCTTATCCACCGTCAAAAAAACTAGGGTGAAATAATAGATAAAATAAAAAAGAATGAATAGAAAAAGAGAAGAAAAAAAAAGATAAGATACGAGCATTTTTGTCCAAAGAGCACAAAATATATTTTTACAAATATTCAGTTTTAAAATATGTTATAACAGTTTGACGTTAAAAGGAAGATGCTCAATATTCTAAAAATCAACACAAAGAAGCATCATGGCTGACGATCAGACATGTGCTAAACCACTACAAGAAATAAGGGCAATGATAGCACACGATTATCGCTATAATAGATATATAACAGCGCTTTCATAAACGCTATTACGGCCGGAGCTATAATAGACCCCCCCCATACAATAGCATTTTTTATACGCTATTATATGTTTTACTTTTATAGCGTAAACTTTTGTGCTATAATATTCACTATCATAACCAATCATTTACGCTATATTTTTTTTAATATAGCGTTATATGTATGTTGTATTACATTTTCTTATAGCTATTTCTTAATGCTGTTAGATTTATTATTGTAGCTTTTTTTGTGATGCTATCAAATTTGATGGCCAATGACGAAATGTTTTAGAATAGACCCTGATTTAATTTTTATAAATCATATATTTAATATTTTCCAAAACATGTTTACAAAAAAGTCACTAACAAAACTATCTAAGTTAACAAAACTAAGTCTTTCTTCTTGCTTCTTCCTTTCTCCTCTCATATTCTTCCATCTTCTGCAGATAAATCTCTATGTTCTTCTTTGCCATCATTTTAGTCTTGTATTCTGCAAACCTGAGAGACTTTTGATTTGGTCAGAAGAACCTGAACAACATAACAAAAGACAATCCACAGACACAATGATAATCTCTTTAATAAGCACAAGTTCTCATAGATCTGAACCCTCACATTATCAGTTTGTGCCAAAGACTGACAGATAGCTGAGTCTAGCAACACAATAATCCCAAAATCAATCACCAAAAGAAATGAAATGTAACATCTAAATACCAGTTCTTGCTCTGTAGCTCGACAAACTTGAATCCTAAGAGCTTGAAGGCGAAGAGAATAGAACCCAGTAGCGTCTAGGAGATATAAGAGCTGGTAAGTGAATGATAATCCTGCACAGCAAAGCCCAGATCAGCTCTTAGAAGAAAATCTCGTAGAAAGATCACACAAATACAGCAAGAAACAAGCACACAGACACTGACTCGGATATGAATTGGTAAATAGCTGAGGGTAAGAGTGAGCAGTGATGGGTCCTTTCGTGTTGTTCATCTCCTTACTTCAGTACACTGCAGGAGACATGGATTTGTTTCGTTAAAGGAAGCTTTTTCACTGTCTCTGCTATGCCTCTTTTATGTATGTATCAGAAACTTACTTGTACAAGTATGCAGCGATACCCAGAACAACACACAAAACAATATCGATGCAGAAGTTCCGGCTTAACCTCAGCTGCAGTAAAAAAGGCCATGTTTTTTTTGTGTGTTAGAAATCAAGTACACGAAAATGTGGCTGAGAGTTTTAAAAAAGGTTCTAAACTCAAGTTACCTGGTTCACAGTATCATTAAGTCTAACATTGGTGTTCTTGAGATATGAGGTTGCCCTGTCCACCTGTGAGAGAGCTCAGAAAGTTCAGATTAAACAACTGATGAATTCAGAGAAAAGGAAAGGAAATGTGCAATGTCATTTACCTTTGTGTTGATTTCATCCATCAGAGGAACTGCCGATCCAGCTCCTGCATGTTTCAGTGTCGTGACATGGATCATCAGCCTAATTAATGAACAAGGGAAGTGTGTTAAGATCTGCAATTTAAGAAACTCACCTCGTTCATATCAGATGCCATGTTCTTCAAAGCATCTAAACCTTCGGAGATCATGTCCAGACCTTGTTCCTGATAAATACTCAAGTAGACAAGTCATATATCCAGATCTTAAGTGAACAAAAGAGTAGAGTGCAACGAGATAGGAGATCACTTGCCTGCTTCATTTTCCGCATCTCATAATCATGTCTGAATTGGCTGGATTCATGTGATTCTTGAACGTAATCATCATAGAAACGCCCATCTGATATCCACAATAGAGATGACTTAGTTATGTGGAACTTCAGGTAACTCAAAACGACAGAAAAGAAGATATTTCATATGATTCCGAGGCACAAAACTATACAATGAACTACCATCAGAATGTGGTTACATCCACAAAATATAATATATGGTCGAAATCTAAAACTCATAGGAATAACTACCATTCTCTCTTTCTCAGCCAATGTAAGCAGATTTATAGCCATATTTATAAGCCTCTATGACATCCACTCACACTAAGAATCATATAAGTTCAACCAAGCTACTGGTATAAGTAGAAGTAATGTAGATATCCACGAACCGAAGAGTAAAACATGAGAATGGAAGCTTACCCGATTTACAGCAAGTCTCTGTAACTTGGGAACTTTCTCTAACAATCGAGCCTTGGTCCGGCGGATCTCAGCATTTATTGCAACAGCAGAAGCCCTATTCTTCTCCTTTGTAACAAGTTCAGCTTTCTGCAAATCGAAATTACATGACAAACCGTCATTCAAAATTTCAATGAAGAACCTTTAAAGCACTTGCGAAACGTTTTAAAATCCGAATCAATCCAGAAAACGCAGAGACCATAAATAAGCTAAGGCCATGGAGCTTAAGGTTTACCTGTCCCGTTCCCAGAACAAAAGCCCGAGACGAATTAAGATCCTTCGGTTCAATCGCATGCCTCCTCGCATGGTTTTGAACTATTTTTCCCAGTGAAGCAGCCCCATCGACTCATTCAGCGGCTGGATTGCTCCCCAACGATCTGTACACCGGTCGCCAGGAGGTTTGGAAGACTTGCCGCGTTTTTCCCTGTCCTAGGGTTTCAAAACGAAACCACAATAGTGAATGAGGATAGAGGACGACAGTTATAGATTGAGAGAGATGGCAGCGACGATTTGAAGAGAGAGAGAGAGAGAGGTTCTGGAGAGTCACGATTTGTTAAGTGAGGGATTTTGTTTCAATAGTGTAATTGAGAAAGAGGGAAAAATTCTAAGTATTGGCGCTTGTTTGTTTTGGTCCTAATTTTTGGCGGACTTGCTAAATTTTGTTTCCCGGTTACTGAAATCAATTTTTAGCGTGTTTTTAATGCTATTATAGATTAGTCCAAAAATTCAATTCATCTATGATAGCACTTTTAAAATTCGTGCTATCCTAAACTGCTATGAATGCTAAGATTTCTTGTAGTGTTAAACCCTCAATAAGTTCATTGAAGATCAACAAAGACCAAAATGAAAGGATTCATGATGTTGTTGCAAACAATACTCAACAAACTGAGTAGGTAACCAGTGGAAAATGTTTTTATATATATTTATATATTATATATCATATGATTTTATTTTTTATAAACTAAAATTCAGTTAACATTAATTTATAATAATATTTTAATAATATTTATGAATTTAGTTAATTATTTCCAAAAGATTTCAAAAATAGTTTTTATAAGATTTTGTTATGATGGGAAAAAATATTAAAAGATTCTATAAGTAAATTAGTTATAAATCAATTTGACATTATTATTTTAATAAAACATTAATTTTCAGTGATATATTTAATATATATTACTCTTCTATTTTAATAGATTAGATGTGTTGTCTATTTTTTAAATTATTTTATATGGTTTGATTTATATTTTAGTAGACCTTAACTTCTTGACCAAGATTTACATCCCAATATTCGTATATCTATTTTATTAAAATAGCAAGATTTTTAAAATATAAATTTTTCTTTGAGGTGTTATTTACATATTTTGCCATTAGAATTAGTGAATTTATTAAGAAAAATAATATAAAACTTATTTTTAATTAATTATTCAAAAAAAATTTCAATATCGTTTTTACATTAAACTAGTATGATTCGTTCGCACCATGTGCGAGCACAAATATTATTAAACATAAATTTTATAAAATAAAAAATTACCGATATATTTAACAACAACAATAATAATATAAAAATTTATATAAAAATATTTATAATTAGACATACATAAATTATTATATTTAATAAGATATTTTATAATTTATTATAAATAAATTAATAATAATAAATAATTCTTATTTAATTTTTTTGTGTATAAAAATCAATTTATAAATATCTTATTAATTAACCTAGTATAATTCGTTCATATTTATTTTATAAAAGTACAAACTTTACCTACTAGAAGACAAATCAGAATGAATGAACCAATTTTAATTAATGTATTATTGATTTTATAAAAGTATTAAAGTTATTTAATGTTATATTATTTGAATATATGATGGGTTAGTTTAAATTTGATGTTTTTATGATTGCAGTTTTTGACGGGTTGTTTTATTAAATTTAGAAAATATGTCGACTACTACAAGATGGGTAGAAAATAGATTAATTTATTTTAATTATTAAAATATAATAAAATTATTCATTAGATGACAAGTTAAAAAGATAATTAACCAATTTTAATTATAAAAATATTAAAATAAACATAAACAATGCAAAATATTAAATAAACAGATTATCATGTTTTAAATTTCATAATTATGTAATTAATTTATATAAATTTATAAAGTTAATTATTAAAATATTTGTAACATAAATTAATTATATATGAATATATGATATTCTATAAAAATTAAATATTTCAAATCAACACAATACATATTAAACATATATCATCTATTTCTTAAACTTATTTTGTTATGTAGCTTTTATACACAAAGGCGAAGGACACTCTCTCTCTTCGAAAACTCTCTGCCTTCTCTCTAGAATCATTTTTTTGTTTTTATAAAGAGCCGGCTGTCGGCTGTTTATACTTTTTGTGGTTTTCTCCGGCGTCATGTCGGTTTTG
The DNA here is from genome assembly GCA_030180135.1 of Orychophragmus violaceus. NCBI lineage: Eukaryota > Viridiplantae > Streptophyta > Magnoliopsida > Brassicales > Brassicaceae > Orychophragmus > Orychophragmus violaceus. The sequence continues at coordinate 91,535,932 of CM058239.1, read as the reverse complement.
ACTTCCCGTTTCTGCCGGACTTTCTCTTCGCCATCTTGGCGACTTCGGCTTGCGGTCTATCTGCCGCACAATAAATTGAAGGAGATCTCAGATCCGGTTGTTTTTCCCTTTTTCCGGTCTGTTTTCATCTTCCGCAAATCGGCCTATTTCAGTGGTGGTTCTTCTTTCACCGACAAGCAGGCTTTCATGCTTTTGGAGATCCCGACTGTTGGGCATATGTTCCGCCTCCGATGGTCTTCTCTACGCGACGCGACGTGTAACGACGGAGCCGGATTTGGTTTGGGACACATCTCTTGGTTAATATATTCGGCATTTGCAGTGCTTTTGCAACCCTAGAGCAATCGAGAGCTTCGAAGCGTGAGTTCTTATCCCGATTCTCAGAACTTTTTCTGGTTTATCCTTCCCGCCGATCTAGGCCATCAGAGACAATTGACGATTACCAAGCAATTCCTCGTCGTCGGCGAACGCTTCTCTCTGATGCTGTGGCTGCATGACAGAATTCATGTGTCGTCGACGCGTGTCCGTGAGTCACGACACGTGGCTAATCGCATGCTTTGTTTTGAGTTGATTAGGGCCATGTTGGGCCACATTAGCCATTTTGTTTTAAATCCCATGTAATCGTTTGTTATCTCTGTAAAATTGCCCATTGAGCTAACTTAATAGATCTGTTGTCGACAAAAAAAATTATTTTGTTTTTTTTTCTGAAAAAAAAATCATCATAATATCCAATTATTAAAAGTTATGTTGAATAATAAAAAAATTATTATAAAAACAAAAAAATGATTCAAAATTATTTTATAAAAAAATATATACTTAAGCTTTTTTAGTGAGGATCAATATATTTCTAAACGTGTGAAAATTTCAAATGCAGAAAATTCGTTTTCGAAACCAAACAAATAGTAAGTAAAATAAGTTTGAGATAATTTTCTTTTTCCTTTTGGGGCGTAATATAGAGAGATTCAAGAAAATGTAATTTGACACATTTTCCCCTGTTTATGTGGGTCAACTTCTCTTATAGCCTTATGGCTCTAAAAGAAATCCACACTACCCTCCACTAATCTCCCATACCCTTCCTTGTTTAATGAAATGTTGTTTGACCCTTTTACCCTTGGTTTACGGATCCTGGTTTAATTGGGTCTTGAATGGATTTAGTTGGTTGGGTTTTAAATCCATTTAATTGGATTGATTTGGTTTATGAAAAAAAAAAAAATTTCGAGTCTCGCCTCCGAACCTCGCCTCGCCTCCGAGCCTTGCATCCTCGTCTCGCCTCAACCGGGTTTTGCTCGTCGGCGCCGTCGCCTCGCGTCTCCGACCACCATTCGCCGGGTCCGTCGTTCCTCGCCACTATTGGGACTACCAATTGAGTAGAAATGTAACCCAGAGGCAATATTGGCGGATGGCCGCGGAAATCGAATCAAATTGGAATTTGTGTTGAAGGTGAACTGACAACCAGTGCAACTAGTATAACTAGTATAACTGGTACAACCTGTAAAACTGGTATAACCGGTAAAACTAGTATAACTGGTAAAACTAAGAATCGTTGTGTGTAACTGGTACAACCTGTAAAACGCTGTAAAACTGGTATATTTGGCACAACAAATCGGGAAATCCGTAAAAGAAAACTAGTCATAAGTCGATATGACGTTTACGCTTCTCTAAATTTTATCAAATCAAGTTAATGGAGGATCTGTTTAATGCCCTATTTGATGCATGCGCATTTGATGCATGCGCATGCAGGGGACAAATCGATATGACGTTTACGCACCTCGAGTCTCTTCAAAGCCGGCGAACAGTCACGTCTCATCATTACAAATCCTTTATGAACGCTACCCATCAAATGAGATTCCACTCTATAAATACAGAGTTATGCTTCTCTCTCTCACAAGAGTAATTCGTTAAAACAGAGAGAAGTTATAAAAAAACAGAGAGAAGTTTGAGAAAAAACAGAGACTCACCATGGCGAACAGGAAATCGATTGTCTCTCTTCAACAATTTCCGATTTCGATCCTCACCAAGATTGTTCAAATCACCGGCAAAGCTTCCTCCGCCGATTACTGCAATCTCAGAGCAACGTGCAAAATTATGCGACGAGCTTCAGAGAAACCTGAAGTCCTGCAATCTCTCTGTCTCTCTCCGCTGGTGAATAAGCCTATCCGTGCGATGCTGCACGACCGGTTTCTCCGTAAATGCTTATATTGGAAGAACACCGCTGCATTCTTCATTGAATGTATTATCACTTACTTTGTAGAAAATAATTTAGCAGACGGATTTGCGTGTTTACGCATTGCAGCGCTTGCGGAGGGTGACGATGAGATTCTCGAAGCTTGTTATCTGTATGGTGTTCTGCGCTACCTCCACGGCGATCCTCTGACCTCTCCTTATGACGAAATGCCCTTCATGTACTGGCGAGAAGATGAGGAGGTTTTGGTAAACCGAGTTTGGAAGAACCTGAGGAAGATGCTGCATGGAATCCCTGTCGATAAGAAGAAGGTTTTTACGCAATCGATGCGGAACGAAAGGCCCAATAGATGTTGCCATGTTTTCGATATGGACATCGACTGTTCTAAGTGCTTCATGTACAAACGGGGCATGAAGTTGTTCTACATGACTCATTTTGTTCCTTATATGCATTAATTTCCTTTCTCGTACTCTGTATTTGGTTTTTAATTTCTCGGCTATGTACTACTCTTTTTGGAATGTTATGTGAAGGATTATGTGTGTTCATGGTGTAATTGTCAGGTTACATCCTAGCACATAATAAACAAGGATCTAGGTGATTGCAGTTGAATCATAAACAGATCATGATCATTACCTTATGATTGCAGCGGATTAATCAATGGAATATCGAGATCTGCAAGAGCTGATGATTACCGGCTCCTCCTCAGGTATCCACACGCTTACAAGCTATTGGATCAGGCTGCTAGACCAAGCTGGAAATCACAGAGAGAGAGGAAGACGGCTGAGGCTTCAAAATCGCAGACAACTGAAGCATTAGGGCTTCCTGCGCCTCCTCCTTCCTTTATATGGGCCCAAGTAATTAAACTAATGGCTCATTAGGCTTTTGGGCCCAAGGCCCAAATCAGACAAAAGACTGTCTTTTGTCTGGCCCAATTCTCTGTACAAATACAGTAAATGCCTTGCATCTTACCGTATTAATTCCATTTAACTTTCCCGTTAGCTATGGTGTGTGACCCTTAGGGATCATACAATACTGGTAATAAGTCCTAAACTTATAGATCATGAGCGGGCTCTAGCAAGTCATCATGATCACCCAGTATTTATGACTTATGTCTGATCTCGACACTTATCATACTTTCTAGAGATAGTACGGTAGATTTCAGGACATTCCCAACAATCTCCCACTTGTACTGGAATCCTACATTCCCTAATCCTTTTGTCTTAATATCTCGATCTGGCATAAGGCAAGATGTGTGTCATCCTTATATAGCCAGACCATGTTCATCGGAACAGATTTGATACTGACAATGCAAACGACTTGGGCAAGTCCGTTTGGGAGTGGCCACTCTCTTACCAGCTATCAAGTCTCCGATTGGCCTAGAGATATTACCTCCGTTAAACGGCAGGGACAAATCCCATCTTGTTCCATCACTATGAACTACACACTTCATAATACACCCAACCAAGGTCCTTATAGCTCCCAGTTACGAAACAGCGTTAGACAATGATCAAAGCGCATCACTCCATGTGCAGCCACATGCATGCGAACTCAGGTCTAAGGACTATACTCTATAGTCGTATATGAGAACCTCTTATGACACAGATATTAATATCTTGTAGAGTTCTCATCAGCGGGCCATGTCCGGTCATATGCTCCCCTACATATACCTATGTGTCGACTTTGATGCCGCGCATCTATGACCCCTCGAAACTTGGTCATAAGTCTCAACACAATCTAGTCTCAAGTGGTTGTTGGTGTTCCAATTTCAACAACCTTCGACTATGGACACCATGATTTATGTCATTTTGTTAAATATGGGGTTTCAGGATCAAGTCTACTCATGTACTTCGATGGCCCGTATATAATGACATGAATCATTTTGGAACGATTATTTATATCACAGTTAAAATAATCCATAAATCATAAATTTCATAAACATAAAATATTATGTTTACATGAACCTTTCAAAACAACTAAATAAAGCCCTTTACAAACTCCCACTGAAATTAAGACTACATCTTAATTTCACTTATCCTACAGCTACAGTCCGCGACTCGTGCTTAGGCCTAAGGAGTGGCTTCGTTAATAGATTAGCAACGTTCTCATTCGTTGAAACTTGCTGATCTACTTAACACCTCTGTCATTTATCTCACGGAATAGGTTATACCTACCCTCAAGGTGTTTGGACCTCTGATGTGCAGCTAGCCTCATCTATGCTGGGAATCACATCAAGTTCAGTGATGAACTCTTCTTTCCAAACAACCTCTTTCGCCGCTACCCAAGCTGCGAAATGTTCAGCTTAAGTCATGGAGTCAGCAACAGTGCCTTGCACCGCCAGACAGGCACAAGATATAACCGGACTGTGACCGGAAATCATCTTTGTCTGTTGGAAACTTGCCTTTCAGACTCTACCGACTTGTAGCACCTCACTTTCTCCGTAAATCAAGAACTTATCCTAAGTATTTTCCAAATACTTGAGGATATTCATTACGTCTATCCAGTGATTCTTTGCTGGATTTGACCGGTCTTTACTTGTCTTGCTTAACATTAAAGCAACATCAAAACAAGTACGTGTCATGGCATACATGATAGATCCAATTGCCGACGCATATGGAATCTCATCCATGCATTCAAGCTCAGCAGTTATCGTAGGACACTGTTTCTTGCTTAACGTAATGCCATGTGACATTGGCATAAAACCCTTCTTGGAATGTTGAACACGTGTAGGACTTCGTCAATATGAGAATCCTGACTTTGTCCTATCAGCTCTTTTGGATCTCTATCTTTAGATCCAAAATCCAAGAACATACGTGGCTTTACCCATGTCAATCATAAAACCAACTCCCAAGCCAGTCCTTTACCGACTGCAGCATTGGAACGTTATTTCCGAGAATCAGTATGTCATCGACATACACTATGAGAAATGCAACATCGCTCCCAGTTATCTATTAGTAAACGCACAGTTCCACTTCGTTCTTGTTCAAGTCAAAACCTTGACTACTTCAACAGAACGAAGATTCCAACTCCGATATGTTTGCTTCCATCCATGAATGGATCGATGAATCTAACTTACACACAGTGTAATTTTTTCGGAGTCCGGGCTCACTTTCGCTTCTGTGAATTTCGCAGGTTCGTTACTTTCAATGATCATCAGATCATGGCAACTAATCACGAGAAATCACTCTCGGATTAGTGACGGATTCATTCAAATCTGCGAAGTTCAGGCTCTACAGGTGTAGATTCTATAGAAATCTGTAAATCCATCCGCTGCTCTCCCTCAACAGGTTGAGCAGCCTCCTGTATTTCTCGAATTTCTTCGAGTTATACTTTTACTCCCACTGTTCTTCTTGGAAAGTAACTTTCCTTTTAGAAAACAGAATTCCGAACAACCTAACTTCGTTTTCGGAATGGACGTAAAAAGTAACAAGCCTTGGTTTCCCTAGGACAACCAGCGAAGTAGCTCAACTACAAATACTCAGTAAAGACGAATTTGGATCATTTCCAGTCCACATTTAAGTGGTGTCTTTCAACTGATATTGGTAGAACTATTTCAGCGTAAACTTAGATATTTCTAGAGCGTTATTCTTAAAGAATATCATGGAAGATTCGTGTGACTCATCTTTAATCATTTCTAATAAGATCTGATTCATTCTCACAGAAACACCTCTAGGTTTTTAGGAGAAATGAGCTGTGAAACGACTTCACACTCATTCAGATGATCACACCATCAATGACTTAAGTATTCTCACTCGTGATCTAATCCAGAGTTTCAATACTTCTGTCACTCAGGTTCTATACCTCATTCTGGAACTCCTTCGACCATTTCAAAGAATTCCGACTCGTGTCTCATCAAATGAACACAGTCATACTCACTGAAGTAATCAGTAAATATAATGAAGTACATGAAATTTTCTCTGGCATTACTGCTCATCGGGCCACATACATGAGTATGTTCAAGGTCCAATAAGCCTTTGGGCCTTTCTCTAGCTCGGCTAAGATGGGCCCTTTGTCTTTTGGTCCAGTAAGCAGAATTCAAGTCTCATAAGATGTCCGATCAAATGAGCCCAAAAGTCTATAACTATGGGGTTTCTGAATCCGACTTACTCTATGTGACCAAAACATTTACGCCAAGAAAAATCAGGTTTAATTCATCAGATTTAAACCAATTCGGTATTTATGTTACATTTAGGCACTCTTTGGTTTAAGATATAAAACCCATTCCTTGAATAGGGTGCTACAATTAATATTTCATTAAGATCAAAAGAACAAAACTTGTCTTTTATCAAAATGAAAAAACATTCAAATTCTTACAAGAAAATGAAAGACAACTCTGCTTAAAGCAGGTACATTGTAGCAATTACTTAATACAAAACCAAGCCTCAAAGGCATCTACAAGTGAAAACCCTACGGCTGAGGCAGCATCCATAGCTCCTTCCAGACACGCAGTTCCACTTGTCCTTCCTTCAACGTTCTACTGTTGCTTAGGCTCTGCATATTATAACAAATATCAGTGCCACAACCAGTATCCAATACCTATAAGGTAGAACTTGAAGTAATAACATGAATACCTGAGGAAGTAGTCTCATACATCAACTTCAACTCCTCATAATCTTCCATGAATTTAATGCAATTTCTCTTCCAATGCCCAGTCTCTTTACAGTAGCAGCACTTACCAACGTAAGAGGTATCTGACTCGGGCTCAGAAGACACATGCTTGCCATGATTCAAAATCTGGACAACTTTGTCTTCACCCTTGTCAGCACTAGGTTTAATAAACCTACCCTTCTCCATTACGAGATTATACAGGGTACTCTTCACGTTTGGCTCAACTGTCTTGAGCATATCATGCGGTTCAGTCAGCGTCTTCGTTAAGCCTTTCTTGATATAGTTCCTTCTGAACTTATCATAGCTTGACGGCAGTGACTGCAGAATGATCTCAATTGCCAATTCTTGGCTAACTGGATAATCCAGTTTCCTCAGGTTATCAATGTAACCCATCATTTTACTGACATGAGGACTTACTGGATGATCATTTGGTAGCTTGCAGCTAGTGAGAGACTTAACCAACTGGTATCTCTCCACGCTTACCTGCTCCTGAAATTTCAATTTCAGGCTGCTGATCATCTCTATTGGCTACTCCATGTTCTCATATTGCTTCAGCAAATCTGAGTCCATGGTAGCCAATATCAGACCACGCACATCTACCGCATCATTATAATGCTTATTCCAAGCATCATATACTGCATGAGAGGCATTGGACCCGATCCTCTCGGGGAGAGCTCTCTCAAGGACATAGTCCTTTCTCTCCTGCCTGAGGACTAGCCTCAGGTTCCGCGACCAAGTCAAGATATTTGATCCGTTCAGTTTGTCCATCTCAAGGACAGACCGGATCGAGAAAGTGTTTTGATTGTTTGTGCTAGTCATAACTGAAATTTAGAGATAAATAGAGTTTTAGTTATTCAGTTCATAAAAGAGTAATCTTAATAACTTATAAGAAAACTCGCATTGCATTCAAAATTTCTTTGTTTAACCTCATAAGAATGCAATGATTCCGAGACCCATGTTCAGCTAAATCCAAAGTGGGCCACTGGCCGTCACCCAGAATTAGCTTTACTTGGTAAGCATACACACAGCTAGTTATATCCAATAACTCTCGGTTGTGGATTGGGCCCAAGGCCCAATTCACCAGATGTCTCAAGGCCCGGGACTCCCGATGGCCCAGTCAAGGAAACCAATCTCTTACAACCAAATAATCACTAAAGTCTGGGACTCCCAATGAAATTAGTGACTATATACTACTTTACTTACGCAAAAAACAGACACCTCACACTGTAAGCCATATCTGTAATTGAATAAGCGTTAAGTAGCTGACAAGATTGGGCAAGACATCCAAGCTTGATATTGGTTTTGAGGATTTTAGGTTCTCTTTCCAAAAATAGAAGATTACTATTTTGGAAACTTACTTATTTTAGAAACTTTCTAAATTTAGAAACTTACTATATTTAGAAATTTCCTAACATGCCAAAATTGGAAACTTCTAATCAAAGAAACTTTCTAATTTAATATTTGTATTAAAGTTTTTTGGATGGGTCACAAATTATAGGCCCAATTCTTGGCCCAAGACCACAGAATTCCAATTGGCCCAATAATTTGACATAACCGAGTCGGTTCATTAATTCTGGTCCAAGACCAAATTAACTACTAAATCCAACTGGCTATTTACTAAACCAGACCAGCTCTAAATTATTTGGTCCAACCAAATCAAACTTAGACCAGCCTTCGGTTTAGGTTAAAATTCAATTTTTTTGAATTTAAATCCGGTTTAACCAGAAATTAAATAATACCAGTTGTATTAAATAATTTCCAGCAAACCGCGATTTGGGTTAACCGCTTGAACCATACATTAATTAAACAATCAATCGATTCATACAATAAAGTCAAACACGATTTTGACCTTGTTTCAATTCGTATCAAGCATGATAATTAATTTTCCAATTCGAAATTCAACATTCACTTAAAGCAAAGTCAAACAGCAACTATCGATGGGATTAAACGATAAGTTGAATTAATTATCAACAGCAAAGATATCGATCAATTAACAACGATCATCAAGCGATTATGAATTCACTAAAGGACAAACACGATTTTGACCATTGACCAATTCAATAATCGAATCAAGCAAACACAAGAAGACAAAATGATTTTGTCATCTATCAAACCTTTTTCTTATCGATTATTAATTATCTAAGTCAACAAGTGCGATTATGACATTCACGCATAAACACATAAAGACAAATCGATATTGACCTATGAAAACGATTGAACCATAATTCAATAATTGAATCAAGCGTTAAGACACTTGCTAGAGACAAACGATTTTGACTTTATTCCACATCGAGTCATGCCATTAAACAATTCAACAATCGATTGGACATTACTTGAAGACAAAAACCGATGCGATTCTTAACAAACATAACAAAGCGATTCTTTATTAATTCAATAAGCGAATCGATTCATACATCAAGCAAATCGTTTGATAATTAATCCAAAAAGCAAAAACCTAACGACCTAGGCTCTGATACCACTGAAGGATTATATGTGTTCATGGTGTAATTGTCAGGTTACATCCTAGCACATAATAAACAAGGATCTAGGTGATTGCAGTTGAATCATAAACAGATCAGGATCATTACCTTATGATTGCAGCGGATTAATCAATGGAATATCGAGATCTGCAAGAGCTGATGATTACCGGCTCCTCCTCAGGTATCCACACGCTTACAAGCTATTGGATCAGGCTGCTAGACCAAGCTGGAAATCACAGAGAGAGAGGAAGACGGCTGAGGCTTCAAAATCGCAGACAACTGAAGCATTAGGGCTTCCTGCGCCTCCTCCTTCCTTTATATGGGCCCAAGTAATTAAACTAATGGCTCATTAGGCTTTTGGGCCCAAGGCCCAAATCAGACAAAAGACTGTCTTTTGTCTGGCCCAATTCTCTGTACAAATACAGTAAATGCCTTGCATCTTACCGTATTAATTCCATTTAACTTTCCCGTTAGCTATGGTGTGTGACCCTTAGGGATCATACAATACTGGTAATAAGTCCTAAACTTATAGATCATGAGCGGGCTCTAGCAAGTCATCATGATCACCCAGTATTTATGACTTATGTCTGATCTCGACACTTATCATACTTTCTAGAGATAGTACGGTAGATTTCAGGACATTCCCAACATATGTCTATATCATTTTTAATTTCTCTTCACTGTGTAAAACCGTGTAAAACCGTGTAAAACTGTGTAAAACCGTGTAAAACTGTGTAAAACTAGGTACACACAAAGACAACGAAAACATACAAAGCTTTAGATCTTTGATCAATAAACATAATATTCACGTTTTAAACATACGTTACACACAAAGACAACGAAAATATACAAAGACAACGACAATAACCAACAATACAACCACGAACTACATAGAGCGACCAAACTCAATTATATGCTTCTTTGTCTTAACAACCATTGTTCCCATCACAATAGCAATGATTGTAACACAAATGAACCCAACACAACAACATTTGATCATCACTCTCCCTTTGTTGAGGTCTCTTTTTATCACTAATGCGTCTTCCTCCAAGTCATGAATCCTACACTTTAAGGCTTCAATCTCGAAACCAATCTCGGATTTGGCTTTCTCAATCTCAATTTCAATACTCGAAATTTTGGGCAACGCATCATTGACTTCCTCATACATGCTATCCTCCACCCATTTGAACAAATTTTTCTGAGTTTAAAACAAAGCAATATGTAGTGAATTATAAACAAAAAACCGAGCATAAATCATTATCCACAAATTATTTGACAATATGCTTACATCTTTCATGGATGAACATCTGAAGAATGGTCTTCCTGGGTTGTCTTTCGTCTTAGCCGTGAGAATGACGACGCCTTTACCGCAGTGACACTTCGCCGGAAACCCTCGGTCTTCATCTTCAACAGTCGACGAAGATGTATCGCAGCTCATGGAGGAACCGAATTGGAATTGGAATTGGAATTAATTCGATTGAGAGGAATTATTTCGATTTCTAGGGTTTTGAATGATTGGGGATTTTTTAATTTAAAAGGGTCCGTGTGGATCCGGATCATGTATCCGAGGTCCGAATGTTGATGGTTTAAATAACATTTTTCCCTATTTTTCCTCAGTAATTAATATCATTGGATAAAAATTATTTAACATATAACCATATCACTTTCATCCTAACTATGGGGTATGGTCAATGGGTGACATTACATCAAATTAGATTGGAAAAATCTCTCGACTAAGTAATTCCACCAACAATGTTCATACAACACTAATTCCACCAACAATGTTCATACACTTGCAAGATCATTTTTGGAATAACGGACAAGATAGGTGGATAAATTTACAGAAATCGGAAGTTGTTATATAATAATATGCAGAAGCATTATATTCATAGATTAATTGAGTAAAATCAACTGTAAAACTATAAAATCGAATTTAAAGTTCCAGTAAAACTGATTATATTGAAAACAGCCTAAGTACAACTATTAAGAAAATGTGTACAACTACAAACTCCTGTAAAACTATGTGTTAAGTTTTGGCGCCAAAATTTAACATTTTTTTTTTTTTTGGGTCGAAATTTTAACACTCTCTTACATCTGTTTTCTCTGTACTAATAAATCGATATGACGTTTACACTTCTCGAAATGACCCATTTATGCCTTTAATGACCTATTTCATGTAGGACATATGTATGCCTTTAATGACCTATTTTATCTTTTATCATTGGATAAAATAACATTTTTCTCCATAATGAATATCATTCGATAATAAAATTTGTACAACTACAAACTCCTGTAAAACTATGTATTAAGTTTTGGCGCCAAAATTCCATTGTTTCGTATACTAGTATAACCGAGAAAAACTTGTGTAAAACTGTGTGATTCTCTGCTTTTCGAAGAGCGTTGTAATGATGAGCATTATTGCTTTTTTGTCCCCTGCATTAAACGGAGCATTATTACAAGCCGGCGAATCGTCACATCGCATGCTCCGTTTAATGCAGAGACACGGATGACAACCCGTCGCTTGACGAACCCAAGAAAGATGCTCATTATTACAAGCCTGTGAACCATCACATATCTGACTGCGTCTTATGGACGCAACCCGTCCATATCTGTCTGCGTCTTATGGACGCAACCCGTCACATATGGGTCTATAAGTAGAGAGAACTTCTTCGTCTCTCTCATAACCGTTTTCCACACAAAACAAACAGAGAGAAGTTAGAGAAAAAACAGAGAAGTCTACCATGGCCAACAGGAGGGGGATCCGATTTCAACAGTTTCTGATATCGATCCTCACCAATGTCTTACTGAAAGCCGATAAAAATTTGCCGGCCGATTACTTCAACCTGCGAAAAACATGCAAAATTATGAACGAAACCGGCAAGCGTGAAGAAGTCTTCCGTTATCTCTCTCTATCAACCCTGGTGAAGAATCCTCTCAGTGCGTATGAGCACATGGATTTTCAGGACTCATGCGTAATCAATTCCAACTGCGCGGCAAACTTCGTGAAAGGTACATCAATAGTTTTACTCAGTTTTACTCACGTTTACATCAATAATTTTACTCAGTTCTACCGGTTTTACATCAGGTATCCTCACATACTTCCATGAGGGTGATGTGGAAACCGGATTGTTATATTTACACAATGCCGCCATGGGAGAGGGCGAGGAAGAGATTCTGGAAGCTGCTTACCTCTGGGGTGTTCTGCGTTTCCTCCATGACGATCCTATAGGTCCATATGATAATGTTGCTTTCCGTGACTGACGGGAAGATGAGGAGGATTTGGTGGCCAGCGTTTGGAAGAACTTGAGGAGGATACTTCATGGAATCACTATAAATAAGATACCGGTTTATAGGGAAACATTGCGGAACCGAAAGCCCCCTTCATCTTGCCATCTTCTGGATATGGAAATCAATTGTCTGGAATGCTTCATGTACAAACGGTGTATGAAGTTATTCTTCATAAATCAATTTGTTCCTTATCTCAATTAATTTTTTTCTCGTACTCTGGTTTTTTGTTTTTAATTTCTCGGTTATGTAGTACTCTTTTTTTGTTTTTAAATTTCTCGGCTATGTCTCCATCATTTTCCAAGTAAAAATCCAAAGTTGTTGATATTAATATACTGAAGCATTAGTTTCATAGATTAATTGAGTATAACCAGCTGTACAACTGTAAAATCAAATTTAAAGTTCAGTAAAACTGACTATACTGAAAACAGTTGTACTCAGTTTTACCGGTTTTACGACAATAGTTTACTTAGTTTTACCCGTTTTTCATAGTTTTACCAGTTTAACATATTAATATATCCGCGTTATTTTTAAAATTTTAAATAAAAAACGAAACAGTTTAAAAACATAATAAAATATTGTTTTTGGTTTATTTATACAAAAAAATAGATTTAATTTTGGGATACCCTTTTGTTTTGAATTGATCACTTCTCCCAAAATCACTTTATAAGTAATATAGCTTGAGTACATTAACAATATAACACGATAGTTCAGTGGCTCTGGTCTGTTTTTATCAGTTTAGCCACCCGAGTTTGAATCCCATCGGTGTCACATTTTTCCCTCTTTGTGTTCAGTAAGGTTAAAATCGTAATTTCAAATATCTTTGAGTTGGGCGGATTATCCGATTTGTGGGTTACCCGACCCGGGTAAATCGGGTGAACCACCGATTTTTTTATTTCCTTGGTTTATTTATGGTTCAAAATTAGATTACGGTTTGGTCGAGAAAACCGGCTGGTTTGTCATGTAATTCAACGAAAATCATAAGTTTTTTTTGGTAATTTCACAAGTTTTCGATTAAAAATAAATGTTAATAAATATTCTAATAAATAGAGGGGCATATGAGATTTGTTTCGAGTACGGAGGAGCTCTGGAGACAATAATCCTGTTTATGTTTTAGTATTTCCCCAATCAGAGATAGTGACATTATAATTATAAATATCTTCTCAAGAGTTTGTACGGACATGGCGATGATGAGGATGGCTGGCGTTAGCCACATCACCTCCACTGCTACTGCTCTGCTTCCATGTCTCTACAACGGAACAATTCTTCGCCGCCGCTCCCTTCCTCTCCGAAATAGTGGTTCTCGACAACCAAAGTTCCAGCTCCGATGCTTCTCGGCTTCTGATTCGTTGCAGTTTGATTTCTCGCCACCTCCGATCGATCACGATCTCCTCGTAAGCTTCTTCTCTGCGGCACTTCTAATTGCTTCTGCAGATAACAAGTTCTTGAGTAAAAGTGTTAAATTCTACCACTATTGAACAGTATAATTTGATGTTTAGCTCTGGAAAATGAAATTGGAAGGTTTTCGAGAAACTCGGATTAATTCTCGGGTTTTTGCTTGTAAATTGGCTTATGGATTTATGGTCTTGTGAAGGATACAATTAGTGTTGCTGGAGGGAAAGTCTCTGAAGATGGTGTTGTTGAGAGTTTTGATAACGACGATGAGGCTTTGGATGCATTTGACAATGGAGTGGTGGTACGTAACTCAATATATCTTTGTTTAATTTTGGAGCTATTGAGTTATACATCGTATCTCTTGAGTTATATAATGCAAGACAAACAGATAATTGGATTGGTGTTATGTAACTCAATATCTCTTTGGCTGTTTTGCATTATGATTTTTTTTCTTTGATCATAATGTCATTACAGGTCGTTGACCTCTCACATTTTGGGAGAATACGAGGTATATCCTTATTTACCTCTTCTCTTGTACTCTTATCCTGCTTTCTTGGCATGGATTTGGGTTCTTATTCACTTTTGACATTTACTTTTCGCTGTATGTTGCCTATGCTACTAGCTAATGTTTGTGGTATTATTGCCATCAAGTTAGTGGAGATGACCGCTCTCATTTCCTTCACAACCAAACTACTGCGAATTTTGAATGCCTCAAAGAAGGGCAAGTGAGTGTTTTTAAGGATATCAGCATCAACTGTATATTGATTCTTCTGTGACTAGTAACCACTTGTGGATCTGTTTGCTCGTTCTTAAAGGGATGTGACACTGTATTCGTTACCCCAACAGCAAGGACGATAGATATTGCACATGCCTGGATCATGGTAACAACACTCCTTCCTTTTGGGAGCAAAATAAGTTTGTGTTCACATTTAGTAGCTCTTATATTTTATATGAAAGTTCCGTCTTAAAACGACTTTTTCACTTTCAGAAAAATGCAATAATGCTAATGGTTTCTCCAACGACTTGCCAAAGCATAATTGATATGCTAAACAAGTATGTTATAGAGTTTCATCCCTGTTTTCTTACAATTATTGTGCTGGGTTTGTTTAAAATTAAGGCTTTGGTTTTGAGAATCCTGATGTCACTTCTTTCTCATCTTCATCTTCTCAGGTATATTTTTTTTGCTGACAAAGTAGAGATCAAGGATATCACCAAGCAAACTTGCTTATTTTCTTTAGCAGGACCGAAAAGTAGCGAAGTAAGATTCTTCTTTTAGCAGAGTGACCATTTTCTCTGTTTAGCATTTACGGTAGTTCAAATACATTGTTTTTATGCTAACGTAAGAAACTTGAAACAGATTATGTCTAAACTAAACCTGGGAGATCTTATTGGGCAGCCATATGGCGAGCATAAGCATTATACTGTAAGCATTTTATTTTTGTATCTCTCGGAAAAGTTCCTGTGAAGCGGCATGTAGTAATATGTCCCTTTCTATTTCAGTTTGATGGAATGCCAATTACAGTTGGGGTCGGGAGTCTTATTTCAGATGAAGGCTTTACCTTGTTAATGTCGCCAGGTGGTGCTGTTTCAGTCTGGAAAACTCTTCTATCTGAAGGTGCCATTCCAATGGGTTCTGTAGCCTGGGAGAAACTTAGAATTATTCAAGGTTTGTAAAACTACTGTCCGTTATTTATCTTAATATAGGCAAGGAGTTCATAAAGATGGTTTCAGATTTAGAACCTGTGTTGTACAAAGCTATTCTTTATTCTTTTGCCTTTCCATTAGCGAAATAAAAATTGTTAGATAGCACCGTTTACTTAGTGAATAAGCAGAATATGTTTCTCAGGCCAAAAACATTGTTGTTTTGCAGGAAGACCAGCACCTGAGAGAGAACTCAGCAAGGATTTCAATGTTCTGGAAGCGGGTCTTTGGAACTTCATCTCTCTGAACAAAGGTACTCAAGAAGCTTTGGTTAGTGAACGAAAGTGATACAAGAAGCGCAATGGTTTAACAAATTTCAAAATTCTCAGGATGTTATAAGGGGCAAGAGACTATCGCAAGACTCATAACATATGATGGAATTAAGCAAAGGTTATGTGGACTTGAACTTTCTGCAGAAGCAGAACCCGGCAGCACTATCACATTCGATGGGAAAAAGGTTTTGAGCCTTTGTATGCATGACTTAGTTACTCTAAAACAAAGAAGAGCATCTGCATTTTGTTCTATTATTCCTTGACTAGTCGATAAACATTATTTTCAGGTTGGGAAGCTAACGAGCTACACTAGGGGAAGAAACGGGTCTAGCCATTTTGGATTAGGCTACATCAAGAAACAAGCAGCGTCAATTGGAAACACAGTGACTGTAGGAGAAGACGTTTCTGGGATAGTTGCTGAAGTCCCTTATCTATTGCGCCAACATCTTCCATCAACCAACCCAAGTTCTTGAGTAGAAGAAAAAAGTGATGCAAAAGACGGCATACACATACACTGGTACCCAAAACAAAACCTTTTTACCTATTTGTGTTTAGATGCGAGCTTACTATATTTGGGCTCTCACTAGATATTGAAACATTAATATTGATAGATAGGAAAGTGATTAGAACAACAGTTTTTGGTCATAAATAGACGTTTTAGGGGCAAATAATATCAGGACAACTGCAGATACGCTTGTTGGTAGGTTTAGGAGTGCAATTGCATTTGACTGGGCCGAGCCTTAAGCTTGAATCCCATGTACGTAATAAGTCATCTAGACATTGTTGTCCTCCATCTTTTGAGCATGAACCACTGAAGATTTGTTTTTTGAACGGACACCACTGCCTTTTCTCCGTAGCGATCAAGCTTCGTTCAGCTAATTCATCAACAAAAGAAAAAAAAAAGAGTTAAACAACACTGGTTGGGTTAACCGGGAGTTGGGTGAGCAAAATTGTAATCTCAGGAGAATGACAAGACCTTGTGAAAGGTGGGTTGGGAGAAGGGAGAATAAGACACAAGTAGCCAAGAGGATTGCAGCCAACTTCATGTTTTTTTGTTTGGTTTCTGTAAGTTTTTTTCTCTGTTTCTTGTTTATTTGTGTATCTTGCTTATATAAATATTGTTATGACTTGTGATTTTCTTGAATCAAACACTAAAATATATTACATATAGACATATATAGTTAGACACAAGTATATCTGATTTGATTGTACAAAATTTTCGTATCTTTGGATTATTGGGTCTTTGCCGTTTTGGGTAAATCGTATTCAGAAAATTGGAATCCGTGTTTTATGGCAAGTTATCTTCCGTTTTTTTGTCTTCTTGTTATGGTAAGCTATCATCTATTTGTTGCATGTGCTTTTGAAATATAACGTTCACCTTTGAATTAATATTCTCTCTTCGTTTCAGTGATTTCATGCCTTACTTTTCTACACATGTTAGTGGACTTTATCTCTACCCCTTAGTAGAGGTGGATTTGTTTTCTGGTACCCAAAAATTCCCAACTAGAACTTCCCCACTAACTAAAAAGACAAATAAAATAAAATATTAAAAATTATTTGGCCTACACGTCCATGTCTAGTAGTATTTAGCTTGAGAATGTGATAAGATCAATCTCCCTCAGTTTAAGTTCCATTAGAAATAAAGTTATGGCTGTATAGAAAGCCTAGACTTAGACTGTTTACATGATTGTTTGATAATAGACGATTTAACTATCTTTAATATTTGTTGAAAAATATTCTAAATTCGGGACAAACAATATAATAACCAATATATTATGTAATATTGCGATTCATTTTTACTGAAATTGACTAGATAAGTCGATAATATATGTAAAAAATGATTTTATATAAAAAACAAGTAGTATATGTAGAATATTTATAAACATATTAACCAATCCGAATCTCAAATTGACTAGATCAGTCGATAAGATATGTAAAAGATGATTTTATATCAAAAACAAGTAGTATATGTAGAATATTTTTAAACATATTAACCAATCCAGATCTCAATATTTAATTTTGTGAGGATTCAAATACAACCTTTTTTTAGTCAGACTCGGCCGAATTTCGGAGTGCCTGATAATAATTTCAATTATATTCCTTGATTAGTCTTACTAAAATTTTCCTTTTTACCTACTAATCAACAAACATAATAATAGAACTATAATGTCGAAATGGAGTCCACCCTTGGAACTGTAGATTAGGGAAGCTAATTATTATTAGATGAATGAGTACATTATTTATACAGGATATACACGAGACAATAGGTATTAGGAAATGACTAAGTTATCCTTATTCTATAACTATCTACATCCTCTCTCAAGATGGAGGTAAACTTGTGACTCCAATCTTGCTAAAGAGTTCATTGAATCTTGGTCGGAGCAGTGGCTTGGTTAAGGCGTCTGCGAGTTGGTCCTTTGTCGAGACATGAGCGACCCGTAAAGCTCCGGATTGTATGTTATCTCTGATGAAGTGATAATCCAAGGCTAGATGTTTCATCCGAGAATGAAAAACCGGGTTTGCGCATAAGTAAGTTGCCCCTACGTTGTCGCAGTACACAACAGGTGTTTCAGGAACTGGAATTCCAAGTTCAGAGAGTATAGAACATACCCAACGTATCTCGGAAGCAATGTTGGCAACGGCGCGGTATTCAGCTTCGGTTGAGGAACGAGCAACCCCCTTCTGTTTCTTTGAAGACCACGCTATCGGTGTGTGTCCGAGATAGATTACATACGCGTTCGTTGACAAGTAATCATCTGGATCGCCTGCCCAGTCGGCATCAGAGTATGCGTGTAGCATTATTGGGGTGTCTTTTCGCAGATGTATCCCGTAGGAACTAGTTCCAGCCAGATAGCGAAGGACGCGCTTAGCGGCTTGCCAGTGTGTCTCGGTTGGTCGATGCATGAACTGGGAGAGACGATTGACCACGAACGCAAGGTCCGGACGCGTGAAGGAGAGATACTGAAGGCTGTCAATCACCATCTGATATTGAGTCGGATCAGTAAGAAGTGGTCCGTCTTGTAGTGTTAATTTAGGAGTTGCAGCCATTGGTGTACCCACAGGTTTACAATCGAGCATGTTCGTTTTGGTAAGTAGATCCACGATATACTTCCGTTGCATGAGATGGAGACCCGTAGACGTGCGTGTGGCCTCAATACCGAGAAAATATGAAATATCAGTGGCCTCTTTCAACGAAAAACGGTTGGCAAGCGTCTGAATAAAGTTTGTAATCGAGTCTCCGTGACTGCCAGTGATGATGATGTCGTCGACGTACACGAGGACATAAATAACAACTCCGTGGTGTTGATAAGTGAAGACTGATGTATCCGCAACCTAGTTTAGAAATCCGAACTCGAGAAGTGCTTTCTTTAACTCATTGTACCATGCTCTTGGCGCCTGTTTTAAGCCATAGAGTGCCTTATCCAACTTACAGACATAGTGTGGTCGATCTTTGTCAATGAACCCCGGTGGTTGTGCAACATATACTTCATCATCTAGACGTCCTTGCAAGAAGGCATTGTTATCATCCAACTGCTTGTTTAACCAGCCTTTAGTAACTGCAATTTGGAGGACCAGTCTGATGGTGATCGACTTCACAACAGGGCTAAACGTTTCCGAGTAATCAATCCCGTACTGCTGATGGAAACCACGGGCAACCCACCTGGCTTTATACCTGTTCAGAGACCCATCCAGATGATATTTTAATGTGAATATCCACTTTGTTGCGATCACATTTTGGTTTGGTGCTGGTGGTACCAAGTGGAACGTCTGATTTCGAATCTGTGCGTTGTACTCTTCTACCATGGCGGCACGCCAGTTTGAATCGCTGAGAGCCTGGGTTATGGTTCTGGGAATGGCTGGTTTAGTTGTTGATGTTGGGTTGTTTTTGGGTTCGGTGATGGCAGAGAGAGTGATTCTAGTTTTAGGCTTTTTGATGTTGTTTTTAGCTCGGGTGGTCATGCGGTGAGAGTTTGGTGGAGTCGGTTTGGTGGGTTTTCTGGTACGGTGAAGAATGGTAGGTTGATGGTTTTGTGGTTCTGTGTTTATTGAGGTTGGATTCGGGTCTTTTTGTGGTGCTTCTGTGTTTGAGGCATTAGGTTGGGAGGGACCTGAAACAGGGACAACCGAGTTATGTGAATGCAAATTTTGTGTCTGGGAATTCATTACCTGAGCTCAACATATTCTGCACAACCGAAGATGATGCAGTTTGTTGAGGTGTGATACGGTGAGGATGTGAAGACGGAGGCGCTGATGACGGAGTTATAGCGAGTAGCGGCGGTCTGAGCTGAATTTGTGTCGGTGGTGGAATGAAAGAGGTGGCGTCTGGTTCGAATTCTGGGGGAGTGAAGTGAGAGTCACGAGCAAATGGGAACCGGTCCTCAATGAAGTCGACATGTCTGGAGACATAAAGACGACCCGACGCAATATGTAAGCATATATATGCACTTTGAGTCAATGAATAACCCAAGAATGCACACTCGACGGATCTGTCTTGAAGTTTGTTTGCTGTGTATGGTCAGATACACGGGTAACACAAGCTCCCAACGACCTCCAGCTTCGTATAGTTTGGAGGTTGCTGAAACAGTTTCTCGAACGGCGAAATATTGGCTAGAACCGGCGTGATTAGGCGATTGATCAGGCAGACTGCAGTCTGAAATGCATACGGCCAGTATGTTTTGGGAATTGATGCTTGGTGGAGCAACGTCAGGCCCGTTTCAACAATATGCCGGTGCTTTCTTTCCGAGACTCCGTTGTGTTCGGGAGTGTGTGGAGGAGAGGTGAGGTGAGTGATCCCATGTGCTGTGAGAAAGGATCTAAGGGCAATGAACTCTCCAACACTGTCCGAATAAAGAGTGCCTATCTTCGTTCCAAACCGATTCTCCACCAAGGCCTTATAGGCGATAAATGTCTCTCTCGTTTGGGACTTTTGTTTCAACGGATAGAGCCATGTGTATCTGGTATAATGATCAACAAAGATTATATAGTACTTGTAGTTGTCAACAGATGTGATAGGAGAGGACCAAACATCAGAATAAACAATTTGAAGTGGTTGAGAAGAAGTAATTGTATTGGAATAAAAAGGTTTCTTATGGCTTTTATTGATAAGGCAATGAGAACAATGAGAAAGAGTTTGTTTAGAATCAAAACATGGCAGAGAAAACTGAGAAATAATAGTGCTTAAAATCGGTGGAGATGGATGTCCCAAGCGAGAGTGCCATAGCGGTAGAGATGGTTTGGTGGAGGAAGTGAGAAAAGCGATTTTGTTGGGTGATGGTGCCGGTCACTCGTATAACTCGTCTTTAACATTGCCTGAGATTAACAGGGCCCCCGTCTTGAGATCCATCACCTGAAAGTAAGAAGGATAGAAATTCACAGACACATTATTCGCATTACATAATCGATATACGGAGATAAGGTTTTTATGAAGATTAGGAACATGAAGGACATGGGGCAGTGTTAAAGAGCGAGTATGTGTAGGGAGAGAAACAAAACCGATGTGGGTAATGGGTAGGCTCGAGCCATCAGCGATTGTTACTTCTTCACCGCCTTGGTAGAGTTGGTGCAACGACAGATTGTTCAAGTCAGTAGTCAAGTGGTGCGTTGCGCCACTATCAACCAACCAGCCGGACGTGTTGTTGTTGGATGGTGCAGACGCAAGATGTGCTCGTGGTTGCCACATTCCTGCGTTATTGGCCGGTGAGCGTGAGCCAGAGGCTGAGCCGTAGTTCTGTTGACGTAGCTGAGAACAGGTACGTGCGCTATGTCCGTGAATTCCACAGATTTGGCACCGTCCCTGATATCCACGCGATGGGTACTGGTTCTGTCGCGAAAGACTTTGTCTTGATGAATTCGCATTCCAGGGTTGGTTGTTCCTGTTGTTGTTGTAATGGCGTGAACCACCTCTGCTACTGTTGTTGCTAAAGTTGCGAAGCTGCGCTGCATTCGCGGTGACCGGACCATCTGTCGGAAGTGTTGCAGTTGACGATTGCAGTTTAGCCTCTTGATTCAAAAGCTTCTCGTGTATCTCAGTCAGCGAGGGTGGAAAGTCTCTGCTTTCGATTTGATCAGGTACATTCTTGTAGTCTTCCGGCTATCCTTCGAGTATATACTCGATTTGTTCCTCGTGTTCCATCGGTTTTCCAAGCAACGCCATTTCATCAAATTTGGTTGTGAAGCCTTGGATGTATTCATTAATCGATCGTGTACCTTTCTTCCAAGTCTTGATGCTCTGTCGCAGCTGTTTCACATGAGCACGGCTGGGTTTTGCATATATGGCTGACAATTCAGTCCAGATCTGAGCAGTCGTCGTTGTTCTTGCGAGAAGTGGCTGAACCGAGGTCGTCATAGCACCAAGGAGAGCACTGTAAATTAACTTGTCTTGGCGCTTCCAAAGTGTATAGGCCAGGTTGACAGAGACGTTGTTGCCGGCTGTGATCGTTGGTATTAGTACGACAAGAGTACCATCGATGTATCCGGCGAGGTCATACCCATCGAGGAGAGCATGAACCTGTCTGCTCCACATTAGAAAGTTGGAGGAGGTAAGCTTTATGACATTCGTCATGTTCACATGGAGAAGTGTTGTCTCATTGACATTGATGAGATCATGGGGATTCGCCATTGATGAGTTGCAAGTTTTAAAATTTCGAAAAAGAAGGTAGAGATGGCGGCCCAAGGAGAAACGGTAGAGAAAAGAAAAGTTTATTAGGTTTACAGAGTAACCTGCTCTGATACCATGTAGATTAGGGAAGCTAATTATTATTAGATGAATGAGTACAATATTTATACAGGATATACACGAGACAATAGGTATTAGGAAATGAGTAAGTTATTGTTATAGATGGGTTTAGCACCCCACCCACTTAGAAGGCCCAGGATTTATTCTTAATATAAAGGCCGGCCCAATAGAACCACCAGAGCCGATCGCTCGGAAGGCTTGAGCGCTTGACCCGCAGGGTCAACAGCCCTCTTTTTCTTCTTCCTGATTAAGGAGAAGACGTCAACGTTCTCTTCGGTCTCTCGACCATCTTCGGGGACAAGGGGAGTTCCCGCAACGGCAGCGGCCTGATTCATCAAAATCTGGGTCCTCCGCCCGAGCTCTTTCTCCTCATTGGCCTTCTTGATCTTAGAAAGCCGAGCCTGCGCTTTCTCCGAGACTCGCTCCCGCTCTTTCAGGACCTCACGGGTACGAGAAGACCTCAGCCGAGCACGCTCGGATTCAAGCTTGCCCTGCAGGTCGGAGACCCGAACTGACAACTCATCAGCCTCGGCCCGAGCGTTTGAGCAGTCAGTCAAACACTGAACGTTCTCAGTATTTAGCCGATTGTTCTCGGTCGAAAGCCCAGCGACTTTCTCTTCCAAAGCAGACACCTTCTTCTGCTCATCTTCAAGGGTCGATCGAAGCGCCACCGCGTGCAGCGACACCTCACGATACCCCTCTAGCTCGGCAATGACCTTACCGGCCTTGGTAAGGTCCCGTTTCAACCCACTGATCGCCCTTTCAAGATCGACCTCCCTCTGCTCGTACGCATCGAACAGAAGGTTATAGTTAGCAAGCCCCTGAAATGAAAGACAGATTAGAAAGAAGACGATCAACAAGATAAAAATCATAGGGAAAAGTAAATCTTACCCGAGCCATATCTTTGGCCGCCGCTTTCTTCCGATCAGGGAAGCGCGTATGCTCAACCGGAGGCAATGGATGCGGAGGACTTTCCCGTAACATCCGGAACAAGTCCGCGCAAGCTCCACCATCACGAACCATCGGCATCTCACCTTCATACCGAACGGAGAAGCCATAGTCCGTGAACGCCCCCTCGCCCGGTCCACCCAAGAAAGTGAGTCCGGCGATCTCGTCCAGATCTGGAATAGACTGGTCCTCCCGAGGATCAGCATCCCCGTCTTCTTCCCGACCTTCGACCTCAGCATGGCCAGCGCCCGGGTCATCGGTCGAACGCTCCAGAAGGGCCGCATCATCAACATTCGGACCCTCGACGTCCCCGACCTGGGTACCCGTAGCACCCGGAAGAACCACCAGAGCCGATCGCTCGGAAGGCTCGAGCGCTTGACCCGCAGGGTCAACAACCCTCTTTTTCTTCTTCCTGATTAAGGAGAAGACGTCAACGTTCTCTTCGGTCTCTCGACCATCTTCGGGGACAAGGGGAGTTCCCGGTTCAGCTGCGGCCGCATCCTCGGTCCGCGATCTTTTCTTCTTTTTCCTTTTCTTCTTCTGAGCCTCGACTGCCTCAACCGCCTCGCACACCTGACGAAACAAATCTCGGTGAAATTCGTTCACGAAAACCATTCCACGGGGTACCTCCCCAACCCAAGGCGAGAATGGTCGGTTCGGATCCAGAGGGACAGGATTTACCTGTGGTTCAGAAGGGTTAGTCTGTTCCACGACCAGGTTTCCTTGCGGAGTAGCAAGATTCTCCTCGACGTAATTTACAACTTCAAGATCCATTCGGCCCATCTCTTTCTTCCGGCTCTTCTTCGGGACAACTGCAACGAGGGGTCTGTTGTTATACTCGGCTAGGGACTCAACCGAGCGAAGATGACAACCTGCAAAGTATATATATACATATTAAAGGAGCCCGAGCAAAAAAAAAAGAGAAGAGGGGAAGAGAAGAAAGAGCAACGAAGAATACCTTCGTCTAAACACTCTATAGCTCGCTTGACCTGACCGGCGTGAACGTCCGGCCACCTTTGAATACTCCGAGCAACAAGCCTATGAAGTTTTGTTAAAAAACTGTCCGGTGCTGGGAGATCAAAAGAATGACGATCTGCAAGAAGAAAAAAAAAACGAGGATAAGTTAGTCTATTTAGAGGAACGAGCAAAGCAAAGCGTTTACCATGAAGATGATTCCAAAGAACTCTGTATGGCCTTTCCGGGTCAGGAACCGAGGCCGAATTGACCCGAACATAGAAGTAGCGGTCCTGCCAATCATCGACTTTGGACGGCTTCCCGATGACAACTTTCTCCCCGAAACGGGTCCTCATACAAACATACCGTGTCCCGACGGTCGTAGGGTTCGTCGAAATCGTTGTGATCTCCTCGAAAAACCGAAGAGTCATCTCCACTCCACACTCGGAGGCCAAAATCATAGAGCCGACCATGTTCTGTACAGCAGCCGGACACAGCTGGGACAAGGCGATCCTCCTTTCTTCACAATACGCCACGAGCAGCCTCGGCAAAGGAAACCTTAGATGGATATCCTTGAACCAAAAGTCGTACAAGCATATCCATCCTTCCGGACAGTTCCAAGGCCTCTCGTGTGGCTCGGGTAGGCGAAGCTCGAGCCGATCAACGCCCCCAGGATCGCAGTTATCCCTCAACCAATCCAAGTCTTCATCCGAGCATTTCGTCGGAAGGACAGGACGAGGGGGACGCGTCTTCTTTTCCGAGCCCTCCACGCCCGTTCGTTTGGTGTTCTTCCGAGCCTTTTTGGACCTGCTCGGTTCCGAGACCATCCTATCACACCGCGCCTGATCCACTAGGGCCACGGCCTCTGCCTTCACCGGAGCAGAACCCAAGGGTTGAACCAACGCAGGTAGCCAAGGCCGAATACCGTCGTCCTCCGAATCTATCAGGTACGGAACCCGAAAACTCTGAATACTACCCGAAACCGATTGAACCCGAGCACAAGTATCTTCAGAACCCCGAGCTATAACTTCCGTCCGCGCCGAGCCCGACAAAGAGTCCCGTTGAGCAGTAGACGAGCTGGACTGAGCGGAATTACCCTCGGATAGCCTTACCGAGTACAGATCCCGATCCGAGGATGATTCTGAATGGGAGTCGATTCTCATGATTTACAAAACAAGTACAACAACAAAAGCTAGAGAGAGAAAGTGAACGAAATTCTAGAGAGAAGGGAGAGTGAAATACCTGCAGAAGGAGAGAAATGAAAACGGGAAGAAACAGCGCGATGTATATATAAGCAAGGTGGGAAGATTCCAAGACAAGCGCAATGATGACCCCTACACAACTCTTCGGCTTCCGGCGGTTATAGGTATCATCATTACACCAACACGACTCTTCAGTATCTCGCCGTTTCCCAAGAAACCCTTGAACTCCCCAAGAAGAAAACAACAAAGCCAGCCGACCAGACCTATACCGAATAAATACCGGCCCAACTAGGACATCTTCAAATCCGCCGACTCCAAATATCATGAAGATCGACGAACTGGGGGGGGGGCTTACTGTTATAGATGGGTTTAGCACCCCACCCACTTAGAAGGCCCAGGATTTATTCTTAATATAAAGGCCGGCCCAATAGAGCAATAGAAGCCCAATCAAATGCGCTATTGCCGAGCCCATCGTCATCGGCTCGATTCGGCTCAGCTGAACGACAGCAAATCAGCTCGGCTAAGCCGAACAGAAGCAAGTCAGCTCGGCTACGCTAACAGCCAAAGGAATGTACGACTCGGCCCATCACGTCACCAAGTACGGCCCAACTCGCACGAACTCGACAAGCGGTCAACGGCCTGTACAAAGTACGACCGTATTTTACTATAAATAGGAGTCGTCACTGTACATTAATGTAACTTTTTGGGGATTTGTGCACTTCTTACTACTTTCTCTCTCTAGAGTCAATTTCCCAAATTGTAAACCGAGCACGTCTTTCGACCTGCTCGGGAATCTGAACACCGACTACGCTCGTCCCGAGCATATTACTCTCAAAAAAGAACCCCGAACACAATCTTCTCTTCTTTCACCCCGAGCATTACTTTACTCTCGTTTATCACTGAATCTAGTCGGTTCTCTCTCAAAAACAACTTAGTTCCTTCGGACCGAGCACGTCAACTCTCTAGCAAGACGCACATCCCGACCTCGTGACTACCTCGGTTATCACAGTTATCCCTATTCTATAACTATCTACAGGAACAACTCAAAAAATAAAAATAAAAAAGCAAAGACAGCCTCTAGACAACATTCGAGTCACGACAGAAGTTTCAGGGCTGACTTCTGATCCGTTGCAGTTTAATTTCTCGCCTGCCTCCGATCGATCACGATCACCTCGTAAACTTCATCTCTGTGTCACTTGATTGCTGCATATACTATCAGTCTTCTAGTAGTAAGGAACAAATTATTTTTATATTTAGCTTCTTCTGAAACAGGGTTGGAAGACATTTGTCGGAAAGATTTTCCAACAAAATTAGTAATAATATTAAGGTATTCTTAAATTGGTTGTTTCTGAGTCTATATGTAGAAGAAAAACGCTAATCGGAAATTGAAACATCATTATTAATATATTATTACATAAGGATAGAACAACACTTTGAGGTTGACAAAAAAAAAAACACTTTTGAGTGGTCTTAAAATAAAAGTTTTCTAGGGACAAATCATAATAGGACAAATGCAGAGACGCTTATTGTTAGGTTTAGGAGCGCAATTGCAGTAGATTGGGCTGAGCCTTACACTTGGAACCCATGTGCTTAATAAGTCATTTAGACATTGTTGTCCTCCATCTTTTGAACATGAACCTCTGAACATTTGTTCTTTCGATGGGCACCAAGACCTTCTCCGCGCAGTGTTCAAGCTTGGGTTTTGACCTAATTCACCAACAAAAGAAAAAACTGATGATGATTACCGGCGTTCGATGAGCAAACTGATAAACTCAGTATGATGATTACCTTGTGAAGGGTGGCTTGGGAGAAGAGAGAATAAGACACAAGAAGCCAAGACCATCGCAGCTACCAGATTCATAATTTCTTTTTATAAGTTTCCCTCTCTTTGTTTTTTTATTCATATATTATGATGACTCTGCGATTGTCACCAAACAAGCACAAGTAATTTTTTTCTTGCCGTTTTGGGTAATCCCATATATAGATAGGGTTTAGCTATCTATTTGTTAGCTATCTTTCTATCTGTTAAATTTCCTTCTTTTGAACGATAATTATGACTCTCTTCTTTGAATTAATTTTGTTTCTTCCTTTAATGATTTCATGGTTCACTTTTTTACACATGTAAGCTGACTTCACCTCCCACTTAGATTTCCTTTTCGTTCTTTTCTTTTTTTTGATAAAGGTTTTTCGTTCTTTTCCTTGCCGACAGTCCTCATTTACTTTACATACATTATATTAATCAACCAACTTCTAGATCTATACCCCTCATAGAAACCTTTGTGAGATAATAAACAAACCATATAAATAGCAAAAAAACATTTCTAATTCTACTCTATTCTGTACTTTTAAATCCTATTTTGTAGAGGAAAATCCCCTCCTTTTTTGTTCAAATGGAAAAATTTCTCCAATCCATTTCATTACTAACTTCAAAATAAAGTGATAGTATTATTTAAAATTTTATTTTTACTAAAATGAACTTGCAATTTATGATTTATTTATTTTATACCAATATCATGATACAATTATTTATGTTATCTAGGTAATTAAAATAAAAAAACTAATATCTTTCATAAAAATTGTATTTTTTATTGTTGATAACTATTACAAGAACTACTATAAAGACAATTTTACATATAATATTATTTTCGTTCTACGAAGATCCATGATCAATATTGTTGGTGCGGGATTTCGTATTAAGAAATCCGGCCCACTAAATGAAAGAAATGCCCAATAACGGTATAAGCTCATTAGACTAGGATTCATCCGGAGCCCAAAAATATTTACATATTGGCCCAAAAGCAAGTCGAGTTCGTTGAGTTCGACCTCGACATGAAGAAAATGATTTCTGCTGAAAGACGAGCCATTGTCAGATCAAACGATCTTCGCGTATCACGAATAAAAGAGGGATCTTCGCTAACAAGAACATACCATAAATCAAAACAAGAAGATCGAGGTTTGAGGCTATAAAAGGAGAAGAGAGATCCTCACAAATTGATTCCAACTTCCATAGAAAAACCACATCAACTAGAATACTTCGATCTCATTTGTATACTCTCAATTTGATTGTGTAAGTTCTTATTTCGACATTCAATCCTAAATTTATATTTGATTCATAGGAGATTCACATTCTCTAAAGTCCAAATCCACGTAAAACAAAAACTTGGTGTGAATCCGCGATCTCACATTTGGCGCCGTCTGTGGGGACTACCATATATCTTCCTATCTTAAGAATCAAATCTAGAGTTCGATAGATCGAGATGAATCCAAATCAACATGACTCTTCCAACATTCCGCCACCAGTCGATCATCAGCAAATGATCGACACCATTCCATAGAACATCACTGGAGTGATCAACACTACCAGTCAGACCGATGGCGTGATGACGAGCTCTGCCTCTGTCTCCACGACATCGACACCAACCGGACCGCTCTCTCAAACAACTGCGATAGGCCAGACTCCGACAAATATCTTGTCAGGAACCAATGATCCGAACAAGAACTGGGTCTAGATCATGTCTGACTCTACTTCCGCTTCCGCATCCGGAGATGGATCTGGAACACTCAGATCCAGCTCACCACAAGCTCTTGTGCTTCCGAGATAAAGTACGGATGACCTCGCTGAGATCCGTACGATGCTTAACTTTCTATTAATCCGAACGAGAAGCAACGAGGCTAACACCCAGGCCCAAGAAATCGCTAATCGCGCTCTGGCTACCCAACTTGCTGAACAAGAATGACGCGTTAATGCTCGTTTTGAAGAGCTCGCCCGTCAAAACCTAGGAGATCGATCCACATACGATCAAAGACCTTCTCTAAGTCCTTCGCCTTTTACGCGTCTGGACTTGTCCTAGGTGGTATCTCCTCCCAAGTTCTCGAGAAATGTCGCCGACACATCGAACAATGGGTTTTACCCTACGATGACATCTACAACGACACCAATCCCCTTTAGCTCGAACTCACTGGCCGTAGTTCTGATTGGATCTGCGAACCAGTCATTGCCCGGACCACCTCTCTTGCCGAACAACTCTGCATCAGAACAAGGTAGCTCCGCGGTTCAGATTCCGCTTCGAGCTCCGGCCTCCCGTCGGCGTTTCCATTACTCACCATTCGGAAAAGAATGTCAGGGAAATGCTTCTTTTGCATTTCCTTAAAGTGTTGACTTTTCCAGGGGTTCGACAATTCCAGCTCAATATACCTATTAGATCGTCGGTGGATATTCCCGATCCACCCTTGGCTGATCTCTCTTGACACACTTAGTTGAGACCTCTCCAACTTCTTCTGACTTTCTATTTCTTGCACTGTTACCTTTCACTAACTCCTACTCTGCTTCATTAAAACCATTCCTTTCTACTGCCATTAAATCTTTCTGCTCTCTTCTCTTCCCAGACTATGGACGTCTACAAAACTTCTTCTTTTCCTGGTATGTCCCAGACGAATTAGCACCAGAGGTACCAATTCTAAAACCCGTAGAACATTCCAGAGACGAAGATTTCACATATACCATATTCAGACCTTTCATATGTTATGGAGCTCTTCTTAACATATCACTACTGCTTTTTGTCGTTCTAAAACAAGTGGCATGCCTTTTACCATCCGCTTTCTCTCCGAAATGGAACACCAGCCCTTTGTATTTATGAACATCATTCGAGATTAAAGATGCATGTTCCAATCTGAGATGGGTCTTTTGCCTCAATATATCTCTCAAGTCTACAAATGATTGTTTCACACGGAATTCCCTCGCCTTTCTCTCTGCAGCATCAGCAACTTGTAGATTCTGACGAGTCATGTCCAATACTTCCTTGGCCACCTTGAGGGTGTTGAATTCTTTATTCAAAAGTTGAAACTTCACATTGAGGGTGTTGAATAATTTATGAACATGATGTATATTATTTGGAGTTGAAAATTTTCAACTTAAAGGAAGATAGGATGGCCATGTGTCATCATTTTATTGGATCCATTTATTTCTTTAGATAACTAAATAAGAGGTGTACATGTGTTGTATTATAATTAGGTGCTGAGATTTCTGATTTTTTTTTTCATCTAAATTGTTTACGATCAATTATTGTTTATAAAATTATTGTCTGTAATTAAAAATTTTATATCAAAATTCATAATTTTTTGTATTCTATAAATAGAGATTTGCTTCATTATATTTGGACACAAAAAAAAAAAAATTTTCTATCCGAAATGGATCACATCAATAACCTTTCAAACACCCAAAATTCTTCTAATTACCCTTTTAACTATTCAAATCCTAACAATCATCCATTTCAAAATCAATCTTCCAAGAAAACAAAAAAAAAACAATTTAACAAATTATTTAGTTCTCAATTAATTTAATTTAATTTCAATCGGTAATTAATCCTAATTTGTAATCACAAATTAAAAAATATAAAAGAAAATTAATTTATGAAGTAAAGATGGTGGGGGTATGGTGTTAAATTTATTTTAAAAAAATATTGTAGAGTCCAAAATTTATTTGAGTGTTGAATTATTAGGTGGAAGAGATAAGAGATGATGTAGAAGAGAGAGATGATGTGAAATGTGTTAGAATTCTGAAATCATTGTTGATAATCTTAGGATTTCCTGTCCTTCCATCTAAGCCCACTTGCGCTTCTGTTAAGATACCGTACAATCGTATCTAATCCTATATATAATAGGAGAAGGGGGGGGCTCTCTCAAGCCGCCACATCAGCCCCCCTTTGATTTGCCAATTTAAGGCAAAAATTTTCAAATCATCATTTAAAGTTAAATAAATATATATTTAATGCATGATTATTTAATTTAAATATAATTAGTTAAAATTATGTAAACATAAATTCTAAGTTTGAATTTAATTTAGAATTTTATAATATATAAATATTATAAATTTTAAATACATCTTCCATATTTTATGCATTATATAAACAAAAATAAATAAATCTCAATAAAATTAATTTTATAAGACTAAAAGTAAAGATAACATTATTAAAAGTTTAAAAGTTTACAGTAATTCAAAACTATAAACAAAGAACTATAAAACAAAAAAAATATGAATGATAAGAATAATAATTATTACGAATAGAAAAAAATATATTATAAAAATGAGATACAATGATCATAAAAAACAATTTAAGGCAAAAATTTCCACATCATCATTTAAAGTTATATAAATATATATTTAATGAATGATTATTTAATTTAAATATAATTAGTTAAAATTATGTAAACATAAATTCTAAGTTTGAATTTAATTTAGAATTTTATAATATATAAATATTATAAATTTTAAATATATTTTCCATATTTTATGCATTATATAAACAAAGTTAAATAAATCTCAATAAAATTAATTTTATAAGACTAAAAGTAAAGATAACATTATTAAAAAGTTTACAATAATTGAAAACTATAAACAAAGAACCACAAAACATCATTTAAACTAAATAAATATACTATTTAATGTATGATCATTTAATTTAAATATAATTAGTTAAAATTATTGAAACATAAATTATAAATATGAATTTAATTTACAATCTTATAAATATATAAATATTATATATTATAAATTTTAAATAAATCTTTCATATTTTTATGCTATAAATAAACAAAAATAAATAAATCACAATATAAGTGAAATATCAAATTATAAGATTAAAAGTAAAGATAACATTATTAAAAAGTTTACAATAATTGAAAACTAAAAGCAAAGAACCATAGAACAAAAAAATATAAATAAAAGAAATAAAAAATATTAAGGATATAAATAAAACATTATAAAAATGAGATACAATGATCATAAAAATAAAACAAATATAAAAATATAAGATCATAAGAAATAAACAAATTCAATGAAATATATATAAAAATTAAAGAAATCTAAAATGATAACTAAATATTAAAATATAGAAATAATAATTATTAAGAATAGAAAGAAAATGTTACAAAGTGAGATAAAATGATAATGAAAAAAGAATTATATAAAATATAAAAGCATAAGAGAGAAAATAAAATCAATGAAATATATATATAAAATTAACAAAATTTAAAATGATAACTAAAAAACTTAAATATTATGAATGAAAACTAAAAAATTAAGTGTTTTAAAGAATGAAAATGTATAAAACAAGTATATATTTTAAATAGTATATAAAAAACTAAAAGGTTGATAAAAAAAATTTGAAGGAAATACAATTTTATAAAAAGTTCATTAAAAATTGATGATTAAAACATTTATTTATAAAACAAATTGAATTAATAATTGTATGTTAACGCATATTCTCTCCTACAAATCATTATAATAATAAAAAATAAGAAAATACAAATTTGTAAATTAAAAAATATAAAAATGTTAAGACTCAAAATAAATATTAAAATATAATAAATATCTACAAATTTAAGCAAAATCCGCGCATTTGCGCGGGTTCTCTCCTAGTATATATAAAAGACAAGTAATGAGAGAGAAAAAGTCAGCAATCCTCCAATCAGAACAAAGGATTATGCCAGCCTGTCAAGCATTTTGATCACTACTCCAAAATTTTTTTGATGACTATTTCATCAATTTTTTTCATCTCTCTTTCCCGTGAACCATTTCTCTCTCTCTCTTTCCTATGAACCATTCACGATTTTGCTTTTCAACTGCTCTCCTTTTTCAGATCTCAGTTCTCTCTCAAGAAGCTTTCATCTTCGATTCTTCAGAGAAAAATCAAGCCATCTTCTTCGATTGAATTCGTTTTTGTCTCCATAGCCACGTTGCCGATTACCATGGATATTAACCGACGCATTCATCTGGCCTCCTTCACTATGTTCATGGCAAAACGGTTACTCAGGTGCAGATTTTGTTTAGGGATTTTGGTATTGCGTTTCTCAGATTGAAACTTGATCCGATTGGAATGCGTTTGGGTTGTGGTTTTGAGAGGTGCAGATTTTGTTTAGGGATTTTGATTGAAACGGTTACTCAGGTGCAGATTTTGTTTAGGGATTTTTGGCCTCCTTCATTATGCTGGCGACTGAGTATTGTTCTATGAAATCAAAATCGTTGTGTTTGTCTATCTTTTTTTCCATTTGTGTTTCAGATGAAGCATCTTTGATATTGATTAGGCAGGGAGAGTCGTTATGGAACGAGAATAATCTGTTCACGGGCTGTGTGGATGTTCCGTTGAATGAGAAAGATGTGGCAGAAGCTATTCAAGCCACGAAGAGGATTAGCAACATACCTGTAGATCTTCACTTCTCTTATCCGTGCTCAAATGACCACAATGCTTGCTATGACTTAGCATCGCTGCAAGAAGGTTACAAACAGATTGAAAAGGTTATTTCTTTTTATTGTTCGTTCATGTGATTGCTCTATTTGACTTGAGATTAAGAAGAAGAAAGTTAACTCAAGAGAAAAAACAAGATGAGTGATGGCTCCTCCGTCTCCAGTCTCCAAGTATCAGAAGATGTTTGATCTAATTAAAGTTTGGCATAGAAGTTGTTCGAGGAAATGCTAACAAGAGCTACTTTCCTTTTTTTCCCTCTCAGGTTGTTGTTGATTCTGCAATGTCGACTGTTCAACAACTCAGCTTATGGCTCTAGGGCGTTGCTTTAACAGAGGAGCATCTCAGGTATCAACAACTCAGCTTATGGGTCTAGGGCGTTTACTTTTGAGAGTGTAATTGAGTCTTTGTTTCAAGTTCTGTTTCTGAAATTTTGTGTTCACTGTTTAATGTTGCAGTTATCTAACTGATGATATCTGCAAGGTTATGTAATTATACACAGCCACCTGATAGAGACTAAACCATTTTACATACGGTATAATGACAATAAGTTCACTTGCATATTCAGTAAGTTACTCATGTGTTAGCATTTTGCTTTGTCAGATATGACTGGCTCCACTGTATGATGACATTCCGTCCCTTCTTTTTGAAGATGATTATGCCCGAGTTTGTCAAAATCCCAAGGAAGACGGTACACACTTCTTTCTGCTAAAAAAACAATCGCGATACTCCAGCAGTAATATTCTCACTGTAGAGAATTTTGCAGGGAGCTAATTTCAGGGATCTTCCAGGGATAATTGTCAGAAACGACAACACTATCTGTCGTGATCCATCAATTGAACCAGTCATTCAGCCATCTGGAAGGCCTTTGGTAATTGACTCCACTGATATGAAGTAAAACCATATAAAAAAACATATGAGTTGAAATTACACATTATTGACATCTTTTGAACAGTTGTCAAATTTTTCAAGAACAAAAATATGTATATGGAATCAGCTCTCTTCTGGCCCTCTTTAGGTACCATGATTCGTCTTTACTTTTCAGCAAGGGAAATCTAAAAGGTACATTTTTTGACCAAACTCCACCTGAAACTATTTGTTGAACCTTCCCATGGTTCTAATTCTCTTTGTATTTCTGAATTCACAGGCCTTTTGCGCGTCTTTGGTGGGACAAAACAGTTCCAACCGTTCTGACAGTCCCGAGCTGCAACAATCAGGTATCCTTAAATCCATTTCCTCTGCAGTTTTCACTTGAAGTCCATCTTCAATGGAGTTTTGCTATTTACATGCGTTATTGCATCCAGAGCAAGATCGAATACTAACCATAAGAGAATGCGCACGGCTCCAAGGTTTCCCTGATTACTTCCAGTTCTGTGGAACCGTAAAACAAAGGTACTTTGTATTTTTTTCGAACAATCAAAGGACCACAGACGTTAGTTTCAGATTACTTAGCAAATCTCACTCAGTGGTTTTCAATCTTTATAGGTATTGTCAGATTGGAAATGCATTGGCAGTGTCGGTTTCTCGTGCTTTGGGTTATTCTCTTGGTATAGCTATCAGTGGTTTAGCCCCTGACGAGCATTTGATAAAACTTCCCCATAATTTTTCTCATTCAAGTTACCTTCAGCTTCAAGAAACCATTCCTCACTAAAATGATTCGATAGCAGCAGAATTGTTGTACCTTTACCATTTATCTCTCCATGAGGGTTGAGCTATAAGAAGACGTCTGACATTGGTTTGTGTTAAGAGATGTAATGTAACTACGTTTTAATGTATATATGAACATTAAATTAATTGCGAACAGTGACCTCATGAATGGTGCAGAGTGAAAGCTCAGATCTGGGACATGGCTGGTCAAGAGATGTTTATAGCAGTTACTTCTGCTAATTACAGAGGTGCTTTTGGTGCTCTCAACGTTAACGACATCACCATAAGCTCCATTTTCGACAACGTTAGGTGATGGCTTCAGGAACTCAACAGTTAGTCCCCTCTCTTTCTGTCATTCCTTTTTCCTTTGGTAATATAAAAAAACTAAGGAGAATGATGTTGGTTTTGTGGTGAATCTTTTGGAATTAAGTAAGCACCACTGATGAGTTGCATTGTGCTCTATTCTTTCTGTGTTTGAATCCAACCAGTATCCAAACACTTTGAATTTAGCACCATTGATGGATTCATTAATACCATTTTTTTTGCTGCCGCAAGCCAATGGTTCATTGTTTCCTATTTTTAGATTGGGCAAGGGAATGGGATTGGGTTTTGTGAGCCAATAAGATGCTATGTTATGCTGTCCCTTAAGTTTGCGATTATTTAAACCTAATAAGACGTAATTGCACCATGCATTACCATCGACCAGAAGAAAAAACAGCATATATATTAGAGGCAACAGTTGGCATGTATAATGCAAACATACAACTGACAGAATTTCAAGTGTTGTTTCAAAGGAAATAGCCATGATCAAGCACATAACAAAGTTAGTAGAGAGAAATCCACCGGAGCTAACAAAGTGGCGATCTGGAAAAAAAAAATCCGCAAACTAAATAAAAACAGTCAACATTTCAATGAAGGTAAGGTGAATAAAAATAATCGATAAAAACTGTATAAAGATGTTCGTTAGAAATTTATGGATATTAGAAAGTATTTATGAGCTGTTTAAAATGACTTGATGATTTATGATTATTATGTTTTTTTTTTTAAATTGGTGACTTGATGAGTCATAGTTATATGATATCAATAACATTGTTAGCTTTACCATAAAATATCTCTAAACTCAATATTATTTATTTATCATAACCAATCATAATAAATAATTGTTTTAAACCGTTCCACAAGACAATGTTTATTGATCAAATGGATTTTTTTTCTAATGTTAGTGTAGCTTATTTTTTATATTCACAGTTAGCTATACTTTCGAGTATAAATATAGATTCAAAGATGGTAGTATTGTTAATATATTTTATATAAAATATAAAATGTCAATACATGTTAACTTTAAAAAATTAAAGATGTTCTGCAATGACATTGACCATTAAACTATCTATATGAACATTTAATTGAAGAAATATAACCACAACAAACTCTATTCAAAGTTTTTTTTTATGATTAAGAGATTTGAGTCAGTATGTCCGTATATCTCTCTAAAACGGATCTAAATTAAAACCATATTAAAAAAATGAAACTCCTTCTAAATAACTGTATATTGAAACCCCAAAAATATTAACTCAAAATAGTAACTATATAATTTTTTTGTAAAAGCCGATATCAAATACATGAACATTAGTCCGTGCAACGTACGGGCCATAAACTAGTTTTACATATAAGACATATATACAAACAAGTACATTGGACTGTGTACAATTTTGTATCTTGAGTTTTACGGTTTTGCGAAAAGTAACATTGAGACTAATAAATAATTTTAAGGATGAAGATTGATTGTATATCCTGGAATTTTAAAATTCATGAATAGAATTTGCTGGATCCAATAATTTTTGTATGATCTAGATCCGCTAAAAAAGCCAAAATAATTAAAGTAGGATCTTAAAATTATTAAAAATAATAAATAATAATTTTAATAATATTCTATTTATGATTTAAAATTGTTATAAATAATATAATAATTAAATAAAAGTATCTTATAAAAAGTTTTCAAATATTATATAAACACTCGGATCATATTTTATGTATATTAAACTAATACTCCATTTATTATAAATAAATTTTAAGTTTGGTGACATTTTAAATATACTTTAATTTATTATATATGCTAAGAGAGAACATGTGCATTAGTTTGTGAATAGTATATGTGGTTATATTTATTTTGACTATCTTTTTTTTTTTGATAAAGAATATTTTGACTATCAATACCATGTTATATATTTCTATGTAATTTTGTTTTTGTGATTCTAATAATTCACATGAGATAACATGTACTAACGCTTGAATTTCTGTTTTAGTTTGTATAATAAATGATATGTTTTATACGTTCATTTTCGTTGCTAATCTCTTTTTTTTTTTTGCGTTTTTATTTATGAATTATAATTTCTTTTTATTAACACTTTGTCTTTTACTCACATAACCTTATACATATATTTACTTATTTCTCATATTATTTTATTGATCTAAATATCAGTATTATATTAATTTAATTTTTATTTACCATTTTAAATTTCATTTTCCACACATATAGTGGTTCCATTTTTTAATTAATTTTTTTTTTTGAATAAATGTAAAATTATATTCAATTAAAGTTTGTATCATTCTATTTAGAAGGTTCTTGTCAATTTCTTTTGCTGTTTGAAAAGGTTTTAGGGCATCTCCAACCCTACTCCATTTCCCACTCCAAAATGGGATTTGGAGTAAAATCCTCTCCAACCCCACTCCATTTCTCACTCCAAAATGGAGTAATGAGTGAGATTACTCCATATTTGGAGTAACTCTATTTTTCACTCCATTTTAAAGTGAAACTTTTTTATTTACAAACTAGTCCTTTTGAATATTAAATCTTTTGATTTTTAACTATTATGAATATAATAATTATATAATAATTATTATTATGTAAATATATATGTTTATATATTTTAGTAACAATTATAACTATTTTTTAAACATTATGAAATAAAAATTTATTATTTTAATACTATTTTCTTGTTTATAAAATAATTGTAAAATAAAATTATTTTATAATTTATAAAAAAACTATGAAAAAATAAAATAAATAGGATCAAATTGTAAATTTTTATAACTACAATGTACTAAAAACAAAATAGAAAAGAATCTATAAAGAATATTCTATTTATGGAGTAAAAAATGGAGTGATACATTGGAGTAAAACACTACTCCATTTTGGAGTTACTCCATTTTAGAGTGAAAAATGGAGTGATGCATTGGAGATGGTCTTAGGGGTTTCCAATCAAGCTCAGCATGTCATCGATGGTTTCTTTCCATCCAAAAATGTTAGAGTAGAGCGGTTGAGGTAGTCCAAGTGGTAGAAGGGTCCGTGGTGGCAAACACCATCCGGGTTCGACTCCAGGCGGAAACAAAAATGCCTCCTCTGCTCACAACGCGGGCACTGGGCCTAAGGCCCAGGGAAAACCCTCCCAGGTGAAGCTGGCCTGCGGCCTGACTGGGCCCAGGGAGATTAGTCTGGACCTCGGATTGGGATCCTCCCTGGATTATCAAAAAAAAAAATGTTAGAGTGTCGACTAGAACATAAATTATTTGAAAACATTTGTGTCGAAGTCTGTTTTTTTGTTATATATTTCTTTCTATTTTTTTATAATTTATTATCTATTTGACTAGTTATTAATATATAGGGTTAGTTAGGTGAGGGGGGTTTATTAATATGGAAATGAATTAGGAAGGAATGTTAGTTAGAAAATTAGTTTTTAAAGTTGGACATTATACAATATTTCCTGTATTGCCCCTACACATATAAAATGGATTTTTAACAAAAAAAAAAAAGAAAGAGAGAGAATGATGAGGACTCAGACTCACACGTTCCTCCTTTTTTAAATATAGCTTCAATATTTTCAAGATTAATTAATGAGTAATAATTGGGTTGTTCACCTCCACTTTTTTTAACCAATCAAATAATTCCACACAATCAAATATTAAAATAATTAAAAATTTATAAATATTTTTAAAAATAAAAAAATAAAAAACGAAAATAAAAGAAAAGAACAAATATTTTATTTTAGACAAACTTAAAAAAAATTATTTTAAAAAATACAAAAACGTAAATCTTAATCTCTAAACCCTAAATTATAAACCCTAAATTATAAACCCTAAACAATAATTTAAACCTAAAATATTAAAATTAAAACTAAAACATAATCCCTAAACCCAATATGTAAATCTTAAAAAATAAAAAACTAAACCCTAATCCCTAAACCCTAAACCCTAACCCAAAGAGCTTAAACCCTAAACCCAAAGAGATTAAACCCTAAACCATAAACCCTAATTCCTAAACCCAATATGTAAATCTTAAAAAAAAAAAACTAAACCCTAAACCCTAAACCCTAAACCCTAACCCAAAGAGCTTAAACCCTAAATCCAAAGAGCTTAAACCCTATACCATAAACCCTAATCCCTAAACCCAATATGTAAATCTTAAAAAATAAAAAACTAAACCCTAATCTTTAAACCCTAAACTCTAACCCAAAGAGCTTAAACCTTAATCCCTAAACCCTAAACCCAAAGAGATTAAACCCTATACCATAAACCCTAATCCCTAAACCCAATATGTAAATCTAAAAAAATAAAAAACTAAACCCTAAACCCTAAACCCTAACCCAAAGAGCTTAAACCCTAAATCCAAAGAGCTTAAACCCTATACCATAAACCCTAATCCCTAAATCCAATATGTAAATCTTAAAAAATAAAAAACTAAACCCTAAACCCTAAACCCTAACCCAAAGTGTTGAAAGGGATTAGGATAAACTAGACAATTTTTTATGTATATAAAGATAAGATGTGACAGAGAATAAAATTGTTTTTTATTTTTGTAAAATTAGGAAGAAAAAGCGCAGAGGGAAAGAGAGGTGGAAGAGAGAGGGAGATAGAAAGCCGGAAAAAGAAACATAGGGTAGAGTGTATATAGGGGTTAGTGTGTCATTTCCTTTTATTTTGGACAGCTCAAATAGTAGCTTTTTCCTAAAACTAATTTCCCCATTATTGGTTCCCTCTAAATGCAATTTCTCTAATATATATATATATATATATATATATAGTTTTTTTTATCGTTTTACAGTTCTAATTTTTTTATTCCATTGTTTAAAGCTAACTTAACATTTCTCATATTTAGTTTCATAATTATATTTTTCAATTGTGTTAAGATTCAACTATCTTCTTATATCACACAAAATATGAAAATATACATTTAAATCATATATTAAATTATATTTATATGTTTAAGATATTTTTAAATTAAATATATATTTTTATTTTATTTTTATGTTTAGTATTTAAAATATTCAAATTAAATAGTTAATTGTAGATATATGTTTATTTTAAATTATTTGTCGATATTTACCAATAAGAGAAGTGATTTGTCACAAGCGGAATAGCCTCTTTCTTCTATTATATTATCGATATATAACATATGTTTTTAGAATATTATATATTGTAGTGGACCAGATCCATGTAATTCTTGGTTCGTAAATTTAAGTATCACTTCAGTCTTTTTTTGTTTTTACAACAAACGTTAAATAAAATTCTAACTCTCAGCCATCCATATTAGTGGCTTCAAACCAATAAAAAAACATTGTTTAACTGTCTGATGTGAGTACTATTATGGGATCTCATATCCTTAATATATTTTACCCAACCCTAAATGAATCCGTGTTTAATGAATTAATGGTAAGCCATTATTATTAGTGTAACACCCATCCCGTCGGATCCAAATCAACGACTCTTTAACTTCACAAATCATAGTTCACAAATCGCGAATCAAACCATAAACCGGAACCAACACGTAAATAATTGAAAAAAGTTTACTTTATTAAAATAGAAAACCGAGTCTTACACAAAAACCGAACCAACTGAACTAGCTTAAACGTGAAACAGAAGAATCGCATAAGTCTTAGTGAATGAAAAGAACAAAAAAGAAGAGAAAGGAAATCCAGCTCCCAAAACATAGCACCACACCGTCCGTCTACCCCTGCAACTCTTCGGAATTACCTGCAAAAAAATCAACGGAGGAGGTCTGAGTAATTGGTTCAACACCAATACCCTGTGAGAGCAGACTCTAGGAACCCAGGATCTCATCATACACTATCACAACAACAAGAAACGAGTCCAAAGCTAATAACACCTTACACCTAACGCCCGAAGGCACACAATCAACTAACATACTAACAACTTGTCCATAAGTGCGAGTGTGGGCCACAACCTCAATGCACGCACCCATGAACCGACTCGGGCCACAACCCTACTCCACCACAACATTCGGGCCACAACCCTACTCAACCACAACACTCGCAACTACGCAAACAAGCCATCAATCACAATTAACATTTTCGGTTTAAGTGATAACCTAGTTTCTATGTGCTTTCAATCGCATCAACGCAAATCATCCTCTAGATCTACATTACCTAGGAATGACGCTATTAAACAAGGACTCATGTCCTGATATTGAGATAGAATAGGGTAGAGATCACAACCGGTCTACACCTTAGTCTTGATCTGAAGAACGAGAGTAGATCTGGTGAAATCGGCTATAGATCTGGATATCCTGCACACAGATCTAGGGTTTTAGAGACAGATCTAGAGAAAGAGAACGAATCTAGGGTTTTGGCCAACAAATCTGAACGAAAGAGAAAGATACGGTTCAGATCTACAACTTCTATCCATCAGAAGCATAGATCTGAAGCAGATCTGAGATTTAGAAGTGGAGATTGGAGTAGATCTGAGATCTAACCTTTACGAACGCGAGGAAAGGAGGATTTAGCACTCAAACGGGTCTAGAAGGCGACGATTGGGGGTTCGGGAGCGAAAACAGAGAGAAGTAGAAGATTCTGGCGAAATCCAGTTTTCCGGCGAGATTTTCCGGTGACGGCGGTGGTGGTCCGGCGGTGTCTCCGAGCGTTGGTCGGCCGGCGGCTCCGGTGGTCGGCGGTGGCTCCGGTCGGTGGCTGGCTGGCTGGTCGTCGGCTCCGGTCACGAGCAGAGCTTCGCCTCCCCAAAAATCTATGCATTTCTACACCTCCTTTTATAGGGAAATAGGATGGGGGTCTAGGGTTTTGGAATTGGGCTTCAGGCTTTGGCCTAACACCCGTCCCTTCGGATCCAAGTCAACGACTCTTTGACTTCACAAGTCATATTCCACAAATCGCGAACCAAGCCAAAAAACTGGAGCCAACACATAAATAATTGAAAAGGGTTTACTTCGTTAAAATAGAAAACCGAGTCTTACAAAAAAACTGAACCAACTGAAATAGCTTAAACATGAAACAGAAGAATCAAATAAGTCTTAACGAATGAAAAGAACGGAAAAGAAGAGAAAGGAAATCCCGCTCCCAAAACATAGCACCACACCGTCCGTCTACCCCTGCAACTCTCCGGGATTACCTGCAAAAC
Source organism: Orychophragmus violaceus (assembly GCA_030180135.1). Classification (NCBI taxonomy): domain Eukaryota; kingdom Viridiplantae; phylum Streptophyta; class Magnoliopsida; order Brassicales; family Brassicaceae; genus Orychophragmus; species Orychophragmus violaceus. The sequence continues at coordinate 91,492,863 of CM058239.1, read as the reverse complement.
AATCAACGGAGGAGGTCTGAGTAATTGGTTCAACACCAATACCCAGTGAGAGCAGGCTCTAGAAACCCACGATCTCATCATACACTATCACAAAAACAAGAAACGAGTCCAAGGCTAATAACACCTTGCACCCAATGCCCGAAGGCACACAATCAACTAACAAACTAACAACTTGTCCATATGTGCGAGTGTGGGCCCCAACCTCAACGCACGCACCCATGAACCGACTCGGGCCACAACCCTACTCCACCGGCACCAACCGGTATTCACTCGGCCACAACCGACTCTGGCCACAACCCTACTCTACCACAATATTCGGGCCACAACCCTACTCAACCACAACACTCGCAACTACGAAAACAAGCCATCAATCACAATCAACGTTTTCGGTTTAAGTGATAACCTAGTTTCTATGTGCTTTCAATCGCATCAACGAAAATCATCCGCTAGATCTACACTACCTAGGAAACACACTATTAAACAAGGACTCATGTCCTGATATTGAGATAGAATATGGTAGAGATCACGACCGGTTCTCACCTTAGTCTTGATCTGAAGAACGAGAGTAGATCTGGTGAAATCGGCTATAGATCTGGAGATCCTGCACACATATCTAAGGTTTTAGAGACAGATCTAGAGACAGAGAACGAATCTAGGTTTTTAGCCAACATATTTTTACGAAAGAGAAAGATACGGTTCAGATCTACAACTTCTATCCATCAGAAGCATAGATCTGAAGCAGATCTGAGATTTAGAAGTGGAGATCGGAGTAGATCTGAGATCTAACCTTTACGAACGCGAGGAAAGGAGGATTTAGCACTCAAACGGGTCTAGAAGGCGACGATTGGGGGTTCGGGAGCGAAAACAGAGAGAAGTAGAAGATTCCGGCGAAATCCAGTTTTCTGGCGAGATTTTCCGGTAACGGCGGTGGCTCCGGGCGTTGGTCGGCGGTGGCTCCGGTCGGTGGCTGGCTGGCTGGTCGTCGGTGTTGGAATTGTGTCCAGTAATCTCGGTACTGTCTCTAGAAAGTAAGAGTATGTCGAGATCAGACATAAGTCATATAATACTGGGGATCATGATGGCTTGCTAGAGTCCGCTCATGATCTATAAGTCTTGGACTTATTGCCTTTATTATATGATCCCATATGGGTCACACGCCTAAGCTAACAGGAAAATGTGTTGGAACGGCTTAGCAGAAGTACGACAAAAGTGCTAGGCATTTGTCGTACTAAGAGAGAAAGATTAATGGGTCTGATTAAATGGGATTTAATCAGATTGGGCCCAAAAGCCCAAAAGGGAAGGAGAAGGCTTTTAATGACTAAAAGCCAAGTCTTTTCTCCCTAACCCAAACCCTAGCCGCGTCTCTCTCTCTCTCCCTGCGCGCCTCTCTCCTCGTGGTCTAGCAGCCATTTCCTTGTGAAGCGTGTGTGAACCTTTGGAGGATTCATCCCTCGGTGCATCTATCTGATCTCTGACCTGTTCTATTCCTTCCGCTGCAACAAACAGGTAAAAGGTGAGATCATCTAATGTTTCTATTCAAGAGAACCTAGATCTGTATGTTTAGGTTGAGATGAATCTGTGAATTACATCAGGATCAACCAAACGAATCCCTACAGTGGTATCAGAGCCATTGGTTCTTAGGATTTCTTGTTTAGATTCATTGTTTAGGTTGTTTAATCTGTTTAGAAGTGTTTTGAATCCATTACTGATAAGAAAAACACTTAAGAAACTGAATTAAATCCTGAACAAACATTCGAAATCACAAAAACCGAGCTATATGACTCGGGTTTTGGTGATCGGTCATGGGTCGGACGGTCGGGATGGCCGGTTGGGTCGATCGGCCGAGTGATCGCACGGCGATCGCGTCCGGATCGATGGGCCGAGTGGATCGCACGCCGATCGCGTCTCGGCTGTGCGTCGTCCCGATCGCGTCTCGGCTTCGTCTCGGCTGTGCGTCGCGTCCCGATCGCTCGGCGATCGTGGAGCGTCCGTCCGAGCATCCCGTCCGGCGAGCTGTCCCGGCTGTTGCGTCCCGACCGTAGCTGAATCGCCTCGATCTCGGATCGGTTGGCTCGCGGCTGAGCGGCTGGACGATGGTTTCTTGGGAAGGAAGCTAGGTCACGACCAACTCGGTTTGGTTCGTGACCAAATCGGTTCGGTTCGGTTAATGGTTCGGTTTAAAATTTTAATTAAAATTGATTCGTTCTGGTTTAATAAACAGATTTTAATAATTTTATTAAATCTGGTTAAACCAGGATAAGAAATCCAATGTCGAAAGAAATATTGGATTTAGTGCCTAAACCAGGAATTTCTAATTTGATTTGGTTGGACCAAATAAATTGAGAAATTCCGGTTTAGTAAATAACCGGTTGACAATTGTGGTCATCGTAGTAATTAAAACTTGGTTAGACCAGTTTTAATGAACCAGACCGGTTATGTCAATTAATTGGACAATTGGGTCATGTCTTGGACATGGACCAATTCTTGGGCCTCGGGCCAAGAAGTTAAAACAATTGGGCCAATTATTTGAGTCTTTCTTCAGATCAATTTAAAATCTATTTTATAAAATTATAAAGTCGTTTTTAAATTAAAGTTTCCGAAATTTTGAAATTAGAAAGTTTCTTAAAATAGAAGTTTCTGAATTTGCGGGTTTTGGATTTTAAAGAAATTTCTAAAGTTAGAAAGTTTCCGGTTTTAGAAAGTTTCCAATTTTAGAAAGTTTCCAAAATTAGTAGGTTTCCATAAATAGAAAGTTTCCCGAAATAGTAATCTTCTATTTTGGGAATGAATTTTAAATAAACCTACGAACCTCAAATAATATCAAGCGTTGGATGTCTTGTCCAGGCTATGTCATCTGTCGAAGCCCATTCAATTGCATTCATGGCCTTACAGTGTGAGGGTGTCTGCTTTTGCGTGAGTAAGACGGTTTGTGATTCATAAATGTCATTGGGAGTCCCAGACATTAATGATTACATGACTGTATAGTTTGGTTTTCTTGACTAGGCCATCGGGAGTCCCGGGCCTTGAGACATCAGAGTGGATTGGGCCTCGGGCCCAGATTCACAACCAAGAGTTATATCACGGATATAATTAGCCGACTTAGGGCTTACCGATATAAGCTAAGATTGGGTGACGGCCAGTGGCCCACTTTAATCTTAGTTATATGTGGATCTTGGAATCATTATATTCTATTGAGGGTAACTTATGTTATTGAATATAATGCATGATTAATCATTTTGAACATAATAACTAATAACCTTTTTATTTATATATTTCAGATATGACTACTACAAGCACACAAAACACATTCTCGATCCGGTCTGTTCTCGAGAAGGAGAAGCTGACTGGAACGAACTTCCTGACATGGTCAAGGAACTTGAGGCTGGTCCTCAAGCAGGAGAAGAAGGATTATGTCCTTCGAGATCCCCTCCCCGAGAGGCCTCTTGCCAATGCTGCCAGGACTCTGCACAATGCTTGGGAAAAGCATTCGTCAGATGAAAATGATGTCTATTGCCTGATGTTGGTGACAATGACTCCAGAGCTGCAAAAACAGTTCGAAAGTGTATTGTCTCCCATCGAGATAATGGCAAGCCTGAAATCGCTTTTTCAGGAGCAGGCTAGGACTGAGAGGTTCCAGACAATTAAGAACCTCTTGGACTGTAAGTTGGCTGCGAATGCGGCAGTGAGTCCTCATGTCTTGAAGATGATGGGTTATCTCGATCATCTTCAGAAACTCGACTGCCCAATCAGCCAGGAACTTGCCTGCGACATCATTCTGCAGTCTTTACCTGCAAGCTATGATCAGTTCATTCTGAACTTTAACATGCATGGCTTGAGTAAGACACTACCTGAGCTTCACGGAATGCTCAAGACTGCAGAGCCCAACTTGAGGAAAACCGCCAAGGACCCCAATGTGCTTATGGTGCAAAAGGGCAAGGGGTTTAAGAAATCCTCTGCTAAGGATAAGGGAGCGGCCAAGGCTGTCCATGTCGCGGACAAGGACACGCCAAAGCCCAAGCCCAAGTCCAAGGCTGGGCCTACTGACATGTGCAGGTTCTGCAAAGAACTGGGGCATTGGAGAAGAGATTGTAAGAAATTCCAGGAAGGTCTAAAGGAATTAAAGAAGAAGACTTTCGAGACTTCTTCATCAGGTATTTTTGTTATAGAAGTTAATACAACTACTTCTGATAATACCTCATGGGTCATGGATACTGGTTGTGGGGCTCATATTTGTACTAATATGCAGGCACTCAGCAACAGTAGAAGGCTGAAGCAAGGACAAGTGGAGCTACGAGTTGGGAATGGAGCGAAAGTTTCAGCACTAGCTGTAGGCACATACTTGTTGTCTTTACCTTCGGGATTGATTTTAGAACTGAATAATTGTTATTTTGTACCTGCTATAAGCAGAAATATTATTTCAATTTCTTTGTTGGATTTGGAAGGTTATGATTTTTCAGTTAAGAATAAATTATGTTCCTTCAATCGCAACAATTTGTTCTATGGTTCTGCCCCTCTTACGAATGGGCTTTACATACTCGATCAATCCGCGCCAATTTATAACATTAATACAAAACGGTTTAAACCTAATGAGGAAAACCGAACGTTTCTATGGCATTGTCGTTTAGGGCACATCAGCGAGAAACGCATCAAGAGGCTCCATTCGAATGGACTTCTTGGCTCATTTGACTTTGAGTCATGTGAGAAATGCGAATCCTGCATGATGGGCAAAATGACACGGGCCCCCTTTAATAAACCTAACGAGAGGGCCAGTGACTTATTGGGCCTGATACACACTGATGTGTGTGGCCCAATGTCCACAAATGCAAGAGGAAACTATCAGTACTTCATTACCTTCACTGATGATTTCAGTAGGTATGAATATGTTTATTTGATGAAACATAAGTCTGAATCTTTTGAGAAGTTCAGAGAATTCCAAAATGAAGTACAGAACCAACTTGGCAAAAGCATTAAGGCTCTTCGGTCCGACCGAGGAGGAGAATACTTAAGCCAAGAATTCAGTGATCATCTGAGAGAGTGTGGGATCGTATCCCAACTCACTCCTCCTGGAACACCTCAATGGAATGGTGTGTCTGAGAGGAGAAATCGGACCTTATTGGATATGGTTCGATCTATGATGAGTCACACAGACCTTCCAATATCCCTTTGGGGATATGCTCTGCTAACAGCAGTGTTCACTCTAAACAGAGCGCCATCAAAAGCAGTAGCAAAGACACCATATGAATTATGGACTGGAGAAGCTCCAGTGCTGTCTTATCTCAGAATTTGGGGTTGTGAAGCCTATGTCAAGAGATTAATCTCAGACAAGCTTACACCAAAATCTGACAAGTGCTATTTCATTGGTTATCCACGGGAAACCAAGGCTTATTACTTCTATCTACGTTCCGAGAACAAGATTTTTGTTGCCCGGGATTGTAACTTTCTTGAGAGGGAGTTTCTCTCTAAGAAAGACAGTGGGAGTAAGGTACTGCTTGAAGAAATTCAAGATGAACAGGATACTGCTCAACCTAATGAGGAAGAGCAGCGGGAGGACCTACAAGAAATTGTAGAGCCTGAACCTGTAGTACCTGAAGTTCGAAGATCCGGGAGGATCCGTCACGAACCCGAGAGATATCAAGGATTCCTCGTGACTAACTGTCATGATCTTCTGATCATTGATGGTGATGAACCATCGAACTTCAATCAAGCCATGATGGGCCCAGATTCCTCTAAGTGGCGCAAGGCCACTGATTCCGAAATGGACTCCATGTCGGTCAACCAAGTATTTTCGTTGGTTGACTTACCCGCTGGTGTAAAAGCCATCGAGTGCAAATGGATCTTCAAGAAGAAGATTGACGTGGATGGAAATGTCCAGATTTATAAAGCCAGGTTGGTGGCAAAAGGTTTCAGACAAGTTCACGGTGTGGACTATGATGAAACCTATTCACCGGTGGCTATGATGAAATCTATTCGGATTCTACTAGCAACTGCAGCTTTTCATGATTATGAAATTTGGCAGATGGACGTGAAAACCGCCTTCCTGAATGGTATTCTGGAAGAGGATGTGTATATGACACAACCTGACGGTTACATAGATCCAAAGAATGCTGGGAAAGTATGCAAGCTTCATAAATCCATTTATGGATTGAAGCAAGCATCGAGGAGCTGGAATCTTCGTTTTGATGAAGCGATCAAACAATTTGACTTCATCAGAAACGAAGAAGAACAATGCGTGTATAAGAAATCTAGTGGGAGCAAGATTGTATTTCTTATTCTGTATGTCGATGACATACTGCTTCTCGGAAACGACGTTCCAATGCTGAAGTCTGTAAAGGACTGGCTTGGAAGTTGTTTTTCCATGAAAGACATGGGTGAAGCCGCATACGTTCTTGGAATTAGGATCTATCGGGATAGACCTAAGAGGTTGATAGGCTTGTGTCAAGACTCATACATTGACAAAGTCCTACAAAGATTCAGCATGAAAGATTCCAAGAAGGGCTTCACGCCAATGGTACATGGCACAACGCTAAGCAAGAAGCAGAGCCCTACGTCGGCTGCTGAGCTTGAGCGCATGAAGAATATTCCTTATGCATCTGCAATAGGATCTGTCATGTATGCCATGATCTGTACTCGTCCTGATGTTGCTTATGCATTGAGCATGACGAGTAGATACCAGTCAAATCCAGGTGAAAACCATTGGATTGCCGTAAAGAATATCTTGAAGTATCTAAGACATACTAAGGATAAGTTCTTAGTGTACGGTGGAAGTGATGTGCTTAAAGTCAGTGGATTCACGGACGCAAGTTTCCAGACAGACACAGATGATTTCCGGTCACAGTCCGGTTATGTCTTTTGTCTTAATGGCGGTGCAGTAAGTTGGAGAAGCTCCAAGCAGGACACCGTTGCTGATTCCACTACAGAAGCTGAATATATCGCCGCCTCGGAAGCAGCGAAGGAAGCTGTTTGGATACGAAAGTTCATTATGGAACTAGGTGTGATACCAGATGCGGCTGAGCCTCTGGCACTGTTTTGTGACAACAATGGTGCTATAGCTCAGGCAAAGGAACCAAGATCACACCAGAAATCCAAGCATGTTCAAAGAAGATATCACTTGATACGTGACATCATTAATAGAAAGGAAGTCAAGATCAGCCGAGTTCCGACAGATGATAATGTCGCTGATCCGTTGACAAAGCCACTCCCAAGGCCTAAGCTCGAGTTCCTGACTGAAGCTGTAGGCATTAGAAACATTGAAATGTAATCTAAATTTGAGTGGGAGTTTTGTGAGCTTTATTTTAGTTATTTGATATGTTCTTGTAAAACATTATTTTATGTTTTAATGAAATTATTATTTCAAGATTATTTTAACTGTGATGAAATAATCGTTCCAAAATGATATAAACCATTTTATAGGTCATCGAAGTAAATGACTTGATCTTGAGTCATCGAAGTCATTTAGCTTGATCATGAGACCCTATATTTGATAGATGTTATATATCATCCCGTCCCCAGTCGAAGGTTGTTGAAATTGGAACATCAACAACCGTGTGAGACTGGATTGGTACGTGACTTATGACAAAGTCTCAGTGTGTCATAGATGCGCGGCATCAAAGTCAGTACATAGGTGTATGTTGGGAACATACGACCGGACAAGACCCGCTTATAAGAACTCTTCAGGATATTTATATCTGTGTCATAAGAGATTCTTACTACGACTATAGAGTATAGTCCTTAGACCTGAGTTCACATGCATGTGACTGCACATGGACTGATGTACTTTGATCATTGTCTAACGCTATCATTCTGTGATAGCTATAAGGACCTTGTTTGGGTACATCATGAAATGAATAGTTTACAGTGATGGAACAAGATGGGATTTGTCCCTCCAATATAAATGGAGTGAATATCTCTAGGCCAATCGGAGATTTGAATACTGGAAAACGCATGGCCATGCTCAAACGGACTTTCCCGAGTCGTTTGGATTGTCAGTATCAAATCAGAGTCCGATGAACAAGATTAGGCTTTATAAGGATGACACCAATCTTGCCTTATGACTAATCGAGATATTGAGACAAAAGGATTATGAATACTGAGATTCCAGTACAAGTGGGAGATTGTTGGAATTGTGTCCAGTAATCTCGGTACTGTCTCTAGAAAGTAAGAGTATGTCGAGATCAGACATAAGTCATATAATACTGGGGATCATGATGGCTTGCTAGAGTCCGCTCATGATCTATAAGTCTTGGACTTATTGCCTTTATTATATGATCCCATATGGGTCACACGCCTAAGCTAACAGGAAAATGTGTTGGAACGGCTTAGCAGAAGTACGACAAAAGTGCTAGGCATTTGTCGTACTAAGAGAGAAAGATTAATGGGTCTGATTAAATGGGATTTAATCAGATTGGGCCCAAAAGCCCAAAAGGGAAAGAGAAGGCTTTTAATGACTAAAAGCCAAGTCTTTTCTCCCTAACCCAAACCCTAGCCGCGTCTCTCTCTCTCCCTGCGCGCCTCTCTCCTCGTGGTCTAGCAGCCATTTCCTTGTGAAGCGTGTGTGAACCTTTGGAGGATTCATCCCTCGGTGCATCTATCTGATCTCTGACCTGTTCTATTCCTTCCGCTGCAACAAACAGGTAAAAGGTGAGATCATCTAATGTTTCTATTCAAGAGAACCTAGATCTGTATGTTTAGGTTGAGATGAATCTGTGAATTACATCAGGATCAACCAAACGAATCCCTACAGTCGGCTCCGGTCACGTGCAGAGCTTCGCCTCTCCAAAAATCTATGCATTTCTAATGGGGGTGCACCTCCTTTTATAGGGAAATGGGATTGGGGTACTAGGGTTTTGGATTTGGGCTTCGGGCTTTGGCCTAACACCAGTTCCTTCGGACCCAAGTCAACGACTCTTTGACTTCACAAGTCATATTCCACAAATCGCGAACCAAGCCATAAATTGGAGCCAACACATAAATAATTGAAAAGGGTTTACTTCGTTAAAATAGAAAACTGAGTCTTACAAAAAAACCGCGAATGAAAAGAACGGATAAGAAGAGAAAGGAAATCCCGCTCCCAAAACATAGCACCACACCGTCCGTCTACCCCTGCAACTCTCCGGGATTACCTGCAAAACAATCAACAGAGGAGGTCTGAGTAATTAGTTCAACACCAATACCCAGTGAGAGCAGGCTCTTGGAACCCACGATCTCATCATACACTATCACAACAAAAAGAAACGAGTCCAAGGCTAATAACACCTTGCACCCAATGCCCGAAGGCACACAATCAACTAACACACTAACAACTTGTTCATATGTGCGAGTGTGGGCCCCTACCTTAATGCACGCACCCATGAACCGACTCAGGCCACAACCCTACTCCACCGGCACCAACCGGTTTTCACTCAGCCATAACCGACTCGGGCCACAACCCTACTCTACCACAACATTCGAGCCACAACCCTAATCAACCACAACACTCGCAACTACGCAAACATTCCATCAATCACAATCAACGTTTTCGGTTTAAATGATAACCTAGTTTCTATGTGCTTTCATTCGCATCAACGCAAATCATCCGCTAGATCTACACTACCTAGGAAAGAAGCTATTAAACAAGGACTCATGTCCTGATATTGAGATAAAATAGGGTAGATGTAACACCCCCGAACCGGTTTAGGTTAAATTTGACTTGTCGGTCGTGCAACAATCAAACAAGAACATGCACAACCAACCTTACAACCCGAACCAGATCGAAAATGCTACAATGATGAATACCAAGAACAGTCCAACCAAGTGTCGAGAATCCTTGGTCGATCCGTCGTTAGTATCGTCCCTCTCGACCAAGGCCTAAGGTTGCCAACCCGTACCTGGGCTGAGAGTTGTGTTAGCTCGGACGGAGCTAATATCAGAGGAAACCCAGTCATTATACAAAATACATCTTTATTTATTTATAGGTTTTCAAAATATACAACACAACATTTAAAGTTGCTTGGTTCCGGGCCTACATGCCTTAAAACCATCATAAATAGAACCGGTAAAAATTATTTTACAAAGACAACAAAAACCTACACTGGCTAGCCTAACGTTCCTCGCTTCCCGCTAATATTTTCCTGCTACTGGTTTCTTGCAAAAGGGAGTGAGGGATGAGCGCTACTCGCTCAATGAGTTATAGCTCCCCTAACATGCAATATATTCCCCCCCCCCCCAAAACCCAAAATAACATACATCAAGCAACAATCAATCAAAGCATAAAATATATAAAGCCTAAATAATAATAACATTAACACCCCATCCTATGTCTCCCACATTCAATCTTTCCTTCCAAACGTGAACACCTATGTCATAGCCACAAAGGCACATGAGCATAGAACTTCACAATCCGAGACCCGTCCCCACGGTAACATCTCGGCGGGTTCTGTCTACCACGGCTATCCCAACTATCCCGTCGGATAGAACTCGGCCATAGGCTGCAATCCCGTCTCTCCGTGTCTTCACACCTAGACGGTCCTTCGCTAGAATGAGGCAGAAAAAGGAAAGATCGAACCGTCACCTACCACCCTACCCATATTAGTTCTAAAACACGAGGTATCCTCTCAAGCATGAATTACTAACCAAAATTCAGTGCAAGATAAGGAAAACCTTAACCGAAACAACATAAACGTAACAATAGATAAGCACGTAACACATCATGAAAATATTAATAAGCTTAAACATAAATCAAAAATTTAAACATAGATCACGAAATCTAGCATGCATTCCTAGCAAGCAATCACACATCACCATAACTCACAGTGCTTTCGGCTGCCGGTTTTCTAGACTCGGGTTTTCTCGCTTATCGGGTACTTCCTCTCGTCCTACCTTCCTTACCTTATTTCTCCTTCTTTCTATTTATTTTTATACAGTTTACTATGACCTAAGAGTGGTGGATGAGTGAAAATGAGAGCAGGGGGTCGTTCTATTTATAGGGGTTAGGTTACTTCGATCAAGGGTAAGCTCGACCAATGAGGAGAAGACACGTTTCTTTGCTGATAATGATGAAGCCTGCAACCAATCAGAACGTGGCACACATTTCAAAGCCTGACAAGTAGGGATAATGGTCCAATGAGGTCGAAACACTTCTCCTCCAGCTTTGGGAATTTCCGACCAATCGGACGATAACACGAAACCGATAAGATTTTGGTCCAATGGGAGTGTGGCACTTCTCCTCCAGCTTTGGGAGGCTAAACCAATCAAATGAGGGCACTCAGTTCCATGTCAGGTCGGCATGCATCTGGTCCAATGGGATCATGCCATTCCTTCAGCAGCTTAGTTTTTGTGAGGGAAAAACCGGTAAACAAAAATCATCCATTTTTGTTTGGATAAGAATGGATGCTGGTGGCCAATGCGAGTGAGGCAAACGGTCTGACAATGATCTTATCATCTTCCCAAGGTGCTCAGGTTGGCGTGGCTGGTATGCTGGAGCACTTTTCCGCATATCAGTCCTTACCGATTCAAATTTTAAGCCGTACGGGCCGTTTTAAGGCCATTGTGGTAAATCTTCGTTTATTCTCAGGACAACTTGATTTTCTTGTGATCAAATATCATTTTAGAGTACATCTTGAGTATCGAATTAATTCGGGGTCGTTCCAAGTCGTTTCGGGATTTTTATGCTTCCTCGGTCGTTTGTGTCGTCGGTCTTCTCGGAGGTGCTTGTGAGCTGTTTTCTGATTTCCTCGTCCGTTCTGATTTTTGTCTTGACCAAAACTCTTATTATTTCTTCCATGAAGGATTTGTAATCATTCTTCCCGCGTTTCCTCATCGTTGACTTTTTGGTCGTACTTAGCTCCCAGCAGGGTCATTACAGTAGAGATCACGAACGGCCCTCACCTTAGTCTTGATCTGAAAAACGAGAGTAGATCTGGTGAAATCGGCTATAGCTCTGGAGATCCTGCACACAGATCTAAGATTTTAGAGACAGATCTAGTGACAGAGAACGAATCTAGGGTTTTGGCCAACAGATCTGAACGAAAGAGAAAGATACGGTTCAGATCTACAACTTCTATCCATCAGAAGCATAGATCTGAAGCAGATCTGAGATTTAGAAGTGGAGATCGGAGTAGATCTGAGATCTAACCTTTACGAACGCGAGTAAAGGAGGATTTAGCACTCAAACGGGTCTAGAAGGCGACGATTGGGGTTCGGGAGCGAAAACAGAGAGAAGTAGAAGATTCCGACGAAATCCAGTTTTCCGGTGACAGCGGTGGTGGTCTGGCGGTGGATCCGGGCGTTGGTCTGCCGGCGGCTCCGGTGGTCGGCAGTGGCTCCGGTCGGTGACTGGCTGGCTGGTTGTCGGCTCCGGTCATGATCAGAGCTTCGCCTCTCCAAAAATCTATGCATTTCTAATGGGGGTGCACCTCATTTTACAGGGAAATGGGATGGAGGTACTAGGGTTTTGAAATTGGGCTTCGGGCTTTGGCCTTGAAGGAATTTCTAGCAGATCCTAATCCAATTAGGCAATCCTAGTATAAATTCCAAGCCTAGGATCTAAGGTTCATATAATTGAATCTATCAGATCTCGAGATTACCTGGTGAATTTGCAGCGGAAGTCTTGCAAGTAGTCGAGATCACGAAGCACCTCAAACGCTGTGACTCTACTGGTATCCACACGCACACAAACTGAACATCAGGGATGCTAGTGCCTATAGAGATCAAATCTCTTGAGAGGTTTCTTTTCTAGTTCTGGTGGCTGTGAATTAGGTTAAACTCGAGTTTAGGTCGACCATATATCTTATATATGTCGACTTAAACCACAACGGAATTAACCAACGATTAAACCGAATTAATTTGGTAATCCGCGCGTTGTGTCGACCGACACACTCTTTGTGTCGATCGACACTGCTGATCTGTGTCGACCGACACACTTAGTGCGTCGATCGACACTGCCCAGAAACTTGGTATTGAATGCATATCAAATATGCATTCACCCGATCATTACATTAATGATCAACCTCATATACAATGTCCAGTTTGCTTAGGTGTGTGACCCTGTAGGATCATATAACACTAGCAATGAGTTCTCAACCCATTGATCATAAGTGGCTTCTAGCAAAGCGTTATGACTGCCTAGTGTCATATGATTGTCTCATCTCGACAATACGACTTTCTCTCAGAGTATGTACAATAGATTTCAGGACATTCCCAACAATCTCCCACTTGTACTGGAATCATCTATTCCTTTAATCCCTTTGTAGCTATATCTCAATCTAGCATAAGGCAAGAACTGTGTCATCCTTATTAAGCTAGATCATGTTTATCGAATTCCGATTTGTACTGATAAAACAAACGACTGACAATCACCTCGTTTGAGCGCGGCCACGCATTTCTAGTATCAAATCTTCGATAGGCCCAGAGATATTCAACTCCTGTTATATAGGAGGTACAAATCCTATCTTGTTCCATCCATGCCCCTTTCATATCTCATGATACGCCTAATCAGTGTCTTTATAATCACCAGTTACGGTTGACGTTTGACAAAGTCAAGACGGACCAATCCATATGTAAGAATTCATGATGAACTCATGTCTAAGGACTATACTCTATAGTCGTAATGAGAAGCTCTTATGACACTCATATAACATCTTGTAGAGTTCTCATTAACGGGTCATGTCCGATCATGTGTTTTCCAACACATATCTATGTGATTGACTTTAATACTCTTATTAATGACTCCATGAAACATAGTCATCAGTCACCTCATATACTAGTCTCACGTGGTTGTTAATGTCCCACTTTAACAACCTCGACCAGGGACCATTATAATTTATGTCATTTATTGCTTATAGGGTTTCATGATCAAGTCACATACTTGATGACCTATAAAATGTCATAAATTACTTTGGGACTATTATTTAATAACACAATTAAATAATGCTGAAACAATTTCATTAAAACAACATAACCAAATTATGTTTTTCGAACATCATGTCATAACTAAAAACCAAATATAACTCCCACTGAAAACAAGATCATATCTTAAGAAATCTAATGCCTATAGCAGCAGTATGAATCTCATGCTTAGGCCTTGGGAGGGGCTTGGTCAGTGGATCAGCAACATTCTCATCCGTCGGGACTCTGCTGATCTTCACATCTCCTCTATTCACAATATCACGGATAAGGTGATATCTCCTTTCTATGTGTTTGGATTTCTGGTGTGATCTAGGTTCCTTTGCTTGCGCAATGGCTCCATTGTTGTCACAATACAAAGCCACTGGCTCAGAAATACTAGGAATCACACCAAGTTCAGTGATGAACTTCTTGATCCAAACAGCCTCCTTTGCCGCTTCAGAAGCAGCGAGGTACTCAGCTTCAGTCGTGGAATCTGCTACAGTGTCCTGCTTGGAACTCTTCCAGCTGACTGCACCGCCATTCAAGCAGAAGATGTAACCAGATTGCGATCGGAAATCATCTTTGTCTGTCTGAAAACTTGCGTCTGTGTAACCACTTACTACCAGCTCATCACTTCCTCCATACACCAAGAATTTATCCTTAGTATTTCTCAAATACTTCAGAATATTCTTGACGGCTGTCCAGTGACTTTCACCTGGATCAGATTGGTATCTACTCGTCATGCTTAAAGCACAAGCAACATCTGGACGAGTACAGAGCATGGCATACATGATGGATCCCAATGCCGAGGCATAAGGAATCCGACTCATGCGTTCTCGCTCAGCAGGTGTCTCATGACACTGCTTCTTGCTGAGACTTATGCCATAAGACATTGGTATGAAGCCCTTCTTGGAATCTTGCATTCTGAACCTGTGTAAGACTTTATCGATATAAGTGTCTTGACACAGTCCAATCAACTTGTTTAATCTATCTCTATAGATTCTTATTCCAAGAATATACGCGGCTTCTCCCATGTCTTTAATTGAAAAACAACTTCCGAGCCAAGCCTTAACAGACTGTAACAACGGAACGTCATTTTCGAGAAGAAGTATGTCATCTACATACAATACGAGAAATGCAACTGCGCTCCCACTAGTCTTCTTGTAAACACATGGTTCCTCTTCGTTTCTGATGAAGTCAAACTTTTTGACTGCTTCATCAAAACGAAGATTCCAACTCCGAGATGCTTGCTTCAATCCATAAATGGATCGATGAAGCTTGCATACTTTCCTAGCAGCATTAGGATCGATGAAACCTTCGGGTTGTGTCATGTACACATCCTCTTCCAGAATTCCATTAAGGAAAGCTGTTTTCACGTCCATCTGCCAGATCTCATAATCGTAATGAGCGGCTGTTGCTAGGAGAATCCGAATGGATTTAAGCATGGCGACAGGGGAATAGGTTTCTTCATAGTCAATACCATGAATTTGTTTGAAACCTTTTGCCACCAGCCTTGCTTTATATATCTGAATATTTCCATCCACATCAATTTTCTTCTTGAAAATCCATTTACACTCAATGGGTCTTGCACCATCGGGTAAATCAACCAAAGTCCATACTTGGTTCTGTGACATGGATCCCATTTCGGATTCAGCGGCTTTCAGCCACTTTTCGGAGTCAGGGCTCATCATGGCTTCTTCAAAATTCGCGGGCTCGTCACTGTCAATGATCAATAAATCATGACAATTGGTTACGAAAAATCCATATCTCTCGGGTTCGTGACGGATCCTTTCGGATCTGCGAATTTCAGGCTCCACAGGCGTGGTTTCTACAACTCTTTGTAGATCCAACTGTTGCTCTTCCTGAACGGGTTGAGCATTTTCCTATGGTTCTCGAACTTCTTCGAGTTGTACTTTACTCCCACTGTTTCTCTTGGAAAGAAACTCTCTCTCAAGAAAAACACAGTTCCAAGCAACAAACACTTTGTTCTCGGATTGGTTGTAAAAGTAGTATGCCTTGGTTTCCTTAGGATAACCAACGAAGTAGCACTTATCAGATTTGGGTTCGAGCTTATCTGTAATTAATCGCTTAACATAAGCTTCACAACCCCAAATTTTCAGGAAAGACAAACTCGGAACATTTCCAGTCCACATCTCATGTGGTGTCTTTGCAACTGATTTTGACGGAACCCTATTTAGTGTAAACGCAGACGTTTCTAGAGCGTATCCCCAAAAGGATATTGGAAGAGTTGAGAGACTCATCATTGATCGAACCATATCTAATAAAGTCCGATTCCTTCTCTCGGACACCCCATTCCATTGTGGTGTTCCAGGAGGAGTGAGTTGTGAAACAATTCCACAATCTCTCAAATGATCACTGAATTCTTGGCTTAAGTATTCTCCTCCACGATCTGATCGAAGAGCTTTAATACTTTTGCCAAGTTGATTCTGTACTTCATTTTGGAACTCTTTGAACCTTTCAAAAGATTCCGACTTGTGTCTCATTAAATAGACATAGCCATACCTGCTGAAATCATCAGTGAAGGTAATGAAGTATCGAAAATTTCCTCTGGCACTTGTGCTCATTGGACCGCACACATCTGTATGTATAAGGCCCAATAGGTCACTGGCCCTATCATTTTGTTTGTTGAAAGGGGCCTTGGTCATTTTGCCCAGTAAACAAGATTCACATTTCTCACATGATTCATAATCAAATGAGCCCAGAAGCCCATCACTATGGAGCTTTTGGATCCGTTTCTCGTTTATGTGGCCCAAACGACAATGCCAAAGAAAAGTCTGATTCGTGTCATTTGATTTGAATCTCTTGGTGTTAATGTTATAGATTGGTGTGCTTTGGTTTAAAACATAAAGCCCATTCTCTAATGGGCTGCTACCATAAAATATATCATTGTAATCAAAAGAACAACATTTATTCTTAATTGAAAACTGATATCCTTCCACATCCAAAACAGGAATATAAATAATATTTCTGCTTATCGCATGTACATAGTAGCAATTATTAAGCTTTAAAACCAAACCAGAAGGTAAAGACAAGTTATATGTTCCTACGGCTAATGCAGCAACTCTTGCTCCATTCCCCACGCGTAGGTCCACTTATCCCTTTTCCAACGTCCTACTGTTGCTTAGGCCCTGCATATTTGTACAAATATGAGCACCACAACCGGTATCCAATACCCAAGAAGTAGAACCAGAAGTAGTAACATTTACTTCTATAACATAAATACCTGAAGATGAAGTCTCGAAAGTCTTCTTCTTCTTCTATTCCAAGAATTTGTTGCAGTTTCTCTTCCAATGTCCAGGCTCTTTACAGTAATGGCACTTATCAGTCACAGATGGGCCAAGCTTGGGCTTAGGGGCTGGCGCAGGCGCGTCCTGGTTCTCAACCTGTACGGCCTTATCCTTTCCCTTACCTTTGCCAAGTTTCTTAAACTTCTTACCTCCTTGTACCATAAGTACATTTGGAGTGCCCTTCTTGATATTAGGCTCAGCTGTCTTGAGCATGCCATGCAGTTCAGTCAACGTCTTCGTCAAGTTGTTCATGTTATAGTTCATAACAAACTGATCATAACTTGACGGCAGTGACTACAGAATGATGTCAGTAGCCAACTCTTGGCTAATGGGACAATCCAGCTTCCCCAGGTTATCAATATAACCCATCATCTTAATGACATGAGGACTGACTGGACCGTCCTTTGGTAGCTTGCATTCAATGAGAGATTTAACCGTCTGGTATCTCTCAGTTCGCGCTTGCTCCTGAAACATACTTTTCAGGCTAGTGATCATCTCCACTGGCGACTCCACGTTCTCGTATTGCTTTTGCAAATCCGAGTTCATGGTAGCCAACATGAGACAATTCACATCGACCACATCATTAGAATGCTTATCCCAAGCACTCCTTTCTGCATGTGGAGCATTGGCTCTAAGTTTTTCAGGGAGAACAGTTTCCAGGACATAGTCCCTTTTCTCCTGCTTGAGAACAATTCTCAAGTTCCGATACCATTCGAGAAAATTCGATCCATTTAACTTGTCCTTCTCAAGGACGGATCGCAGGGAGAAAGAGTTGTTATGAGTGTTAGTCATAGCTGAGAACAAAGAAAGGAAAAAGGTTTAGTTGTGATGTTCAAGAAATGAGAAGTCTTAACTATTAAGAAAACTCGCATTATATTCAAAACAATGTTTCCTCAGATGAATATAATGATCCAAGACCCATACTTCACTAAACTTGAGTGAGCCACTGGCTATCACCCAAATTTTAGCTATCTAGGTAAGCAATAACTTTGCTAGTTATATCCAATATAACTCTTGGTTGTGGATTGACATCTTATGTCCAATCCACCTGATGTCTCTGAGCCCAAAACGATTTTGATGGCACAGTCAAGTAAAACAATCTCTTAAGTCATGTAATTGTTGATGTCTTGCACTGCAAGTCCATCAACACGGTTACCTCCTGTCTTACTCATATAATTGTGGACATCTCGCACTGCAAGTCTATCGCACAATGAAAAGAGCCTTGACAGTTGACAAGATTGGAAAGACATCAAGTATCACTTAATATTTGGTTGAGGAACGGAACCATTTAAAACGTTCAGTTATATTATGTTTTAATTCTTCTAATTAATTGATTTATCTTGCTTTGGTTCTGTGATTTCAGGATCCATAACCTAAACCATCGAATCTGATGTCGACCGACACTACTTTAGTGTCGATCGATGCAGAATAACCAAAAATAATCCGCGATAACCGATCAATCCAATTGATCCGGTTTTAAATACCGGTCAGTGTCGATCGATGCTACACTAGCATCGGTCGATACCAACATAATCAAACCAATCGGAATTAAACCATTCACATTGTTCAACCATTATTAACCAAGCTCGATAACCGGTCCAATCCAATTGAACCGATTCATCAATCTCGCGAGGTTTGTGTCGACCGACACAACCCTTGCGTCGATCGACACTAGTCGAAATAAATTTTAATCGGGTTATCCTTCTGTGTCGACCGATACCGGATTGGTGTCGATCGACACAGGGCGATAAACCCTAATCGATTTTCAAGCCAAAAACCTAAAACTAGATTTTTCATGAAAACGAATTTTAGCATGTTTGTATCAACTATACAGAGATCTAGATTCAACCAATCTAATCAACATGCTACAGATTCAATGGAACCCTAAGGCTCTGATATCACTGAAGGAATTTCTAGCAGATCCTAATCCAATTAGGCAATCCTAGTATAAATTCCAAGCCTAGGATCTAAGGTTCATATAATTGAATCTATCGGATCTCGAGATTACCTGGTGAATTTGCAGCGGAAGTCTTGCAAGTAGTCGAGATCATGAAGCACCTCAAACGCTGTGCCTCTACCGGTATCCACACGCACACAAACTGAACAGCAGGGATGCTAGTTCCTATAAAGATCAAATCTCTTGAGAGGTTTCTTTTCTAGTTCTAGTGGCTGTGAATTAGGTTAAACTCGAGTTTAGGTCGACCATATATCTTATATATGTCGACGTAAACCACAACGGAATTAACCAACGATTAAACCGAATTAATTTGGTAATCCGCGAGTTGTGTCGACCGACACACTCTTTGTGTCGATCGACACTGCTGATCTGTGTCTACCGACACACTTAGTGCGTCGATCGACACTGCCCAGAAACTTGGTATTGAATGCATATCAAATATGCATTCACCCGATCATTACATTAATGATCAACCTCATATACAATGTCCAGTTTGCTTAGGTGTGTGACCCTGTAGGATCATATAACACTAGCAATGAGTTCTCAACCCATTGATCATAAGTGGCTTCTAGCAAAGCGTTATGACTGCCTAGTGTCATATGATTGTCTCATCTCGACAATACGACTTTCTCTCAGAGTAAGTACAATAGATTTCAGGACATTCCCAACAGGCCTAACACCCGTCCCTTCGGACCCAAGTCAACGACTCTTTGACTTCACAAGTCATAGTCCACAAATCGCGAACCAAGCCATAATCCGGAGCCAACACGTAAATAATTGAAAAGGGTTTACACCATTAAAACAAAAACTGAGTCTTACAAAAAAACCGAACAACTTGAAATAGCTTAAACGTGAAACAAAAGAATCACATAAGTTTTAACGAATGAAAAGAAGGGATAAGAAGAGAAAGGAAATCCCGCTCCCAAAACATAGCACCACACCGTCCGTCTACCCCTGCAACTCTCCGGGATTACCTGCAAAACAATCAACGGAGGAGGTCTGAGTAATTAGTTCAACACCAATACCCAGTGAGAGCAGGCTCTAGGAACCCACGATCTCATCATACACAATCACAACAAAAAGAAACGAGTCCAAGGCTAATAACACCTTTCACCCAACGCCCGAAGGCACACAATCTACTAACGCACTAAAAACTTTTCCATAGGTGCGAGTCCGGGCCCCAACCTCAACGCACGCACCAGTGAACCGACTCGGGCCACATCCCTACTCCACCGGCACCAACCGGTATTCACTCGGCCACAACCGACTCGGGCCACGACCCTACTCCACCACAACATTCAGGCCACAACCCTACTCAACCACAACACTCGCAAGTACGCAAACATGCCATCAATCACAATCAACGTTTTCGGTTTAAATGATAACCTAGTTTCTATGTGCTTTCATTCGCATCAACGCAAATCATCCGCTAGATCTACACTACCTAGGAAAGACGCTATTAAACAAGGACTCATGTCATGATATTGAGATAGAATAGGGTAGAGATCACGACCGGTTCTCACCTTAGTCTTGATCTGAAGAACGAGAGTAGATCTGGTGAAATCGGCTATAGATCTGGAGATCCTGCACACATATCTAAGGTTTTAGAGACAGATCTAGAGACAGAGAACGAATCTAGGGTTTTAGCCAACAGATCTGAACGAAAGAGAAAGATACGGTTCAGATCTACAACTTCTATCGATCAGAAGCATAGATCTGAAGCAGATCTGAGATTTAGAAGTGGAGATCGGAGTAGATCTGAGATCTAACCTTTACGAACGCGAGGAAAGGAGGATTTAAAACTTAAACGGGTCTAGAAGGCGACGATTGGGGGTTCGGGAGCGAAAACAGAGAGAAGTAGAAGATTCCGGCGAAATCCAGTTTTCCGGCAAAATTTTCCGGTGACGGTGGTGGTGGTCCGGCGGTTGCTTCGGGCGTTGGTCGGCCGGCAGCTCCGGTGTTCGGCGGTGGCTCCGGTCGGTGACTGGCTGGCTGGTCGTCGGCTCCGGTCACGAGCAGAGCTTCGCCTCTCCAAAAATCTATGCATTTCTAATGGGGGTGCACCTCCTTTTATAGGGGAATGGGATGGGGGTACTAGGGTTTTGGAATTGGGCTTCGGGCTTTGGCCTAACACCCGTCCCTTCGGACCCAAGTCAACGACTCTTTGACTTCACAAGTCATAGTCCACAAATCGCGAACCAAGCCATAATCCGGAGCCAACACGTAAATAATTGAAAAGGGTTTACTTCGTTAAAATAGAAAACCGAGTCTTACAAAAAACCCGAACAACTTGAAATAGCTTAAACGTTAAACAAAAGAATCACATAAGTTTTAACGAATGAAAAGAACGGATAAGAAGAGAAAGGAAATCCCGCTCCCAAAACATAGCACCACACCGTCCGTCTACCCCTGCAACTCTCCGGGATTACCTGCAAAACAATCAACGGAGGAGGTCTGAGTAATTAGTTCAACACCAATACCCAGTGAGAGCAGGCTCTAGGAACCCAAGATCTCATCATACACTATCACAACAAAAAGAAACGGGTCCAAGGATAATAACACCTTGCACCCAATGCCCGAAGGCACACAATCAACTAACACACTAACAACTTGTCCATATGTGCGAGTGTGGGGCCCTACCTTAACGCACGCACCCATGAACCGACTCAGGCCACAACCCTACTCCACCGGCACCAACCGGTATTCACTCGGCCATAACCGACTCGGGCCACAACCCTACTCCACCACAACATTCGGGCCACAACCGTACTCAACCAAAACACTCGCAACTACGCAAACATGCCGTCAATCACAATCAGCATTTTCGGTTTAAATGATAACCTAGTTTCTATGTGCTTTCATTCGCATCAACGCAAATCATCCGCTAGATCTACACTACCTAGGAAAGACGCTATTAAACAAGGACTCATGTCCTGATATTGAGATAGAATAGGGTAGATGTAACACCCCCGAACTGGTTTAGGTCAAATTTGACTTGTCGGTCGTGCAACAATCAAACAAGAACATGCACAACCAACCTTACAACCCGAACCAGATCGAAAATGCTACAATGACGAATACCAAGAACAGTCCAACCAAGTTTCGAGAATCCTTGGTCGATCCATCGTTAGTATCGTCCCTCTCGACCAAGGCCTAAGGTTGCCAACCCGTACCTGAGCTAAGAGTTGTGTTAGCTCGGACGGAGCTAATATCAGAGGAAACCCAGTCATTATACAAAATACATCTTTATTTATTTATAGGGTTTCAAAATATACAACACAACATTTAAAGTTTCTTGGTTCCGGGCCTACATGCCTTAAAACCATCATAAATAGAACCGGTAAACATTATTTTACAAAGACAACAAAAACCTACACTGGCTGGCCTAACGTTCCTCGCTTCCCGCTAATGTTTTCCTACTACTGGTTTCTTGCAAAAGGGAGTGAGGGATGAGCGCTACTCGCTCAATGAGTTATAGCTCCCCTAACATGCAATATATTCCCCCCCAAAACCCAAAATAACACACATCAAGCAACAATCAATCAAAGCATAAAATATATAAAGCCTAAATAATAATAACATTAACACCCCATCCTATGTCTCCCACATTCAATCTTTCCTTCCAAACGTGAACACCTATGTCATAGCCACAAAGGCACATGAGCATAGAACTTCACAATCCGAGACCCGTCCCCACGGTAACATCTCGGCGGGTTCCGTCTACCACGGCTATCCCAACTATCCTGTCGGATAGAACTCGGCCATAGGCTGCAATCCCGTCTCTCCATGTCTTCTCACCTAGACGGTCCTTCGCTAGAGTGAGGCAGCAAAAGGAAAGATCGAACCGTCACCTACCACCTTACCCATATTAGTTCTAAAACACGAGGTATCCTCTCAAGCATGAATATACTTACCAAAATTCAGTGCAAGATAAGGAAAACCTTAACCGAAACAACATAAACGTAACAATAGATAAGCACGTAACACATCATGAAAATACTAATAAGCTTAAACATAAATCAAAAATTTAAACATAGATCACGAAATATAGCATGCATTCCTAGCAAGCAATCACACATCACCATAACTCACAGTGCTTTCGGCTGCCGGTTTTCTAGAATCGGGTTTTCTCGCTTATCAGGTACTTCCTCTCGTCCTACCTTCCTTACCTTATTTCTACTTCTTTCTATTTATTTTTATACAGTTTACTATGACCTAAGAGTGGTGGATGAGTGAAAATGAGAGCAGGGGGTCGTTCTATTTATAGGGGTTAGGTTACTTCGATCAAGGGAAGCTCGACCAATGGGGAAAAGACACGTTTATTTGCTGATAATGATGAAGCCTGCAACCAATCAGAACGTGGCACACATTTCTAAGCCTGACAAGTAGGGATAATGGTCCAATGAGGTCGAAACACTTCTCCTCCAGCTTTGGGAATTTCTGACCAATCGGACGATAACACGAAACCGATAAGATTTTGGTCCAATGGGAGTGTGGCACTTCTCCTCCAGCTTTGGGAGGCTAAACCAATTAAATGAGGGCACTCAGTTCCATGTCAGGTCGTCATGCTTCTGGTCCAATGGGATCATGCCATTCCTTCAGCAGCTTAGTTTTTGTGAGGGAAAAACCGGTAAACAAAAATCATCCATTTTTGTTTGGATAAGAATGGATGCTGGTGGCCAATGCGAGTGAGGCAAACGGTCTGAAAATGATCTTATCATCTTCCCAAGGTGCTCAGGTTGACGTGGCTGGTCTGCTGGAGCACTGTTCCGCATATCGGTCCTTACCGATTCACGTTTTTAGCCGTACGGGCCGTTTTAAGGCCATTGTGGTAAATCTTCGTTTCTTCTCAGGACAACTTGATTTTCTTGTGATCAAATATCATTTTAGAGTACATCTTGAGTCTCGAATTAATTCGGGGTCGTTCCAAGTCGTTTCGGGATTTTTATGCTTCCTCGGTCGTTTGTGTCGTCGGTCTTCTCGGAGGTGCTTGTGAGCTGTTTTCTGATTTCCTCGTCCGTTCTGATTTTTGTCTTGACCAAAACTCTTATTATTTCTTCCATGAAGGATTTGAAATCATTCTTCCTTCGTTTCCTCATCGTTGACTTTTTGGTCGTACTTAGCTCCCAGCAGGGTCATTACAGTAGAGATCACGACCGGCCCTCACCTTAGTCTTGATCTGAAGAACGAGAGTAGATCTGGTGAAATCGGCTATAGCTCTGGAGATCCTGCACACAGATCTAAGGTTTTAGAGACAGATCTAGTGACAGAGAACGAATCTAGGGTTTTGGCCAACAAATCTGAACGAAAGAGAAAGATACGGTTCAGATCTACAACTTCTACCCATCAGAAGCATAGATCTGAAGCAGATCTGAGATTTAGAAGTGGAGATCGGAGTAGATCTGAGATCTAACCTTTACGAACGCGAGTAAAGGAGGATTTAGCACTCAAACGGGTCTAGAAGGCGACGATTGGGGGTTCGGGATCGAAAACAGAGAGAAGTAGAATATTCCGACGAAATCCAGTTTTCCGGCGAGATTTTCCGGTGACGGCGGTGGTGGTCTGGCAGTGGCTCCGGGCGTTGGTCTGCCGGCGGCTCCGGTGGTCGGCAGTGGCTCCGGTCGGTGACTGGCTGGCTGGTTGTCGGCTCCGGTCACGAGCAGAGCTTCGCCTCTCCAAAAATCTATGCATTTCTAATGGGGGTGCACCTCCTTTTACAGGGAAATGGGATGGAGGTACTAGGGTTTTGGAATTGGGCTTCGGGCTTTGGCCTAACACCCGTCCCTTCGGACCCAAGTCAACGACTCTTTTACTTCACAAGTCATAGTCCACAAATCGCGAACCAAGCCATAACCCGGAGCCAACACGTAAATAGTTGAAAAGGGTTTACACCATTAAAACAGAAAACCGAGTCTTACAAAAAAACCCGAACAACTTGAAATAGCTTAAACGTGAAACAAAAGAATCACATAAGTTTTAATGAATGAAAAGAACGGATAAGAAGAGAAAGGAAATCCCGCTCCCAAAACATAGCACCACACCGTCCGTCTACCCCTGCAACTCTCCGGGATTACCTGCAAAACAATCAACGGAGGAGGTCTGAGTAATTAGTTCAACACCAATACCCAGTGAGAGCAGGCTCTAGGAACACACGATCTCATCATACACTATCACAACAAAAAGAAACGAGTCCAAGGCTAATAACACCTTGCACCCAATGCCCGAAGGCACACAATCAACTAACACACTAACAACTTGTCCAAATGTGCGAGTGTGGGCCCCTACCTTAACACGCACACCCATGAACCGACTCAGGCCACAACCCTACTCCACCGGCACCAACCGGTATTCACTCGGCCATAACCGACTCGGGCCACAAACCTACTCCACCACAACATTCGGGCCACAACCCTACTCAACCACAACACTCGCAGCTACGCAAACATGCCATCAATCACAATCAACGTTTTCGGTTTAAATGATAACCTAGTTTCTATGTGCTTTCATTTGCATCAACGCAAATCATCCGCTAGATCTACACTACCTAGGAAAGACACTATTAAACAAGGACTCATGTCCTGATATTGAGATAGAATAGGGTAGAGATCACGACCGGTTCTCACCTTAGTCTTTATCTGAAGAACGAGAGTAGATCTGGTGAAATCGGCTATAGATCTGGAGATCCTGCACACATATCTAAGGTTTTAGAGACAGATCTAGAGACAGAGAACAAATCTAGGGTTTTAGCCAACAGATCTGAACGAAAGAGAAAGATACGGTTCAGATCTACAACTTCTATCGATCAGAAGCATAGATCTGAAGCAGATCTGAGATTTAGAAGTGGAGATCGGAGTATATCTGAGATCTAACCTTTACGAACGCGAGGAAAGGAGGATTTAGCACTCAAACGGGTCTAGAAGGCGACGATTGGGGGTTCAGGAGCGAAACCAGAGAGAAGTAGAAGATTCCGGCGAAATCCAGTTTTCCGGTGAGATTTTTCGGTGACGGTGGTGGTGGTCCGACGGTGGCTCCGGGCGTTGGTCGGCCGGCGGCTCCGGTGTTCGGCGGTGGCTCCGGTCTGGCTGGCTGGTTGTCGGCTCCGGTCACGAGCAGAGCTTCGCCTCTCCAAAAATCTATGCATTTCTAATGGGGGGGGGGCACCTCCTTTTATAGGGAAATGGGATGGGGGTACTAGGGTTTTGGAATTGGGCTTCGGGCTTTGGCCTAACACCCGTCCCTTCGGACCCAAGTCAACGACTCTTTGACTTCACAAGTCATATTCCACAAATCACGAACCAAGCCATAAACTGGAGCCAACACATAAATAATTGAAAAGGGTTTACTTCGTTAAAATTGAAAACCGAGTCTTACAAAAAAACCGAACAACTTGAAATAGCTTAAACGTGAAACAAAAGAATCACATAAGTTTTAACGAATGAAAAGAACGGATAAGAAGAGAAAGGAAATCCCGCTCCCAAAACATAGCACCACACCGTCCGTCTACCCCTGCAACTCTCCGGGATTAGCTGCAAAACAATCAACGGAGGAGGTCTGAGTAATTAGTTCAACACCAATACCCAGTGAAAGCAGGCTCTAGGAACCCACGATCTCATCATACACTATCACAACAAAGAGAAACGAGTCCAAGGCTAATAACACCTTTCACCCAACGCCCGAAGGCACACAATCAACGAACGCACTAACAACTTTTCCATAGGTGCGAGTCCGGGCCCCAACCTCAACGCACGCACCAATGAACCGACTCATGCCACAGCCCTACTCCACCGGCACCAACCGGTATTCACTCGGCCACAACCGACTCGGGCCACGACCCTACTCCACCACAACATTCATGCCACAACCCTACTCAACCACAACACTCGCAACTACGCAAACAAGCCATCAATCACAATCAACGTTTTTGGTTTAAGTGATAACCTAGTTTCTATGTGCTTTCAATCATATCAACACAAATCATCCTCTAGATCTACACTACCTAGGAAAGACGCTATTAAACAAGGACTCATATCCTGATATTGAGATAGAATAAGGTAGAGATCACAACCGGTCCTCACCTTAGTTTTTATCTGAAGAACGAGAGTAGATCTGGTGAAATCGGCTATAGATCTGGAGATCCTGCACACATATCTAGGATTTTAGAGACTGATCTAGAGAGAGAACGAATCTAGGGTTTGGCCAACAGATCTGAACGAAAGAGAAAGATATGGTTCAGATCTACAACTCCTATCCATCAGAAGCATAGATCTGAGATTTAGAAATGGAGATCGGAGTAGATCTAAGATCTAACCTTTACGAACGCGAGGAAAGGAGGATTTAGCACTAAACGGGTCTTGAAGGCGGCGATTGGGGTTCAGGAGCAAAAACAGAGAGAAGTAGGAGATTCCGACGAAATCCAGTTTTCAGGCGAAATTTTCCGGAGACGGTGGTGGTGGTCCGGCGGTGGCTCCGGGCGTTGGTCGGCCGGCGGCTCCGGTGGTCGGCGGTGGCTCCGGTCGGTGGCTGGCTGGCTGGTTGTCGGCTCCGGTCACGAGCAGAGCTTCGCCTCTCCAAAAATCTATGCATTTCTAATGGGGGGGGGGGGCACCTCCTTTTATAGGGAAATGGGATGGGGGTACTAGGGTTTTGGAATTGGGCTTCGGGCTTTGGCCTAACACCCGTCCCTTCGGACCCAAGTCAACGACTCTTTGACTTCATAAGTCATATTCCACAAATCGCGAACCAAGCCATAAATTGGAGCCAACACATAAATAATTGAAAAGGGTTTACTTCGTTAAAATAGAAAACCGAGTCTTACAAAAAAAACTGAACAACTTGAAATAGCTTAAACGTCAAACAAAAGAATCACATAAGTTTTAACGAATGAAAAGAACGGATAAGAAGAGAATGGAAATCCCGCTCCCAAAACATAGCACCACACCGTCCGTCTACCCCTGCAACTCTCCGGGATTACCTGCAAAACAATCAACGGAGGAGGTCTGAGTAATTAGTTCAACACCAATACCCAGTGAGAGCAGGCTCTAGGAACCCACGATCTCATCATACACTATCACAACAAAAAGAAACGGGTCCAAGGATAATAACACCTTGCACCCAATGCCCGAAGGCACACAATCAACTAATACACTAACAACTTGTCCATATGTGCGAGTGTGGGCCCCTACCTTAACGCACGCACCCATGAACCGACTCAGGCCACAACCCTAATCCACCGGCACCAACCGGTATTCACTCGGCCATAACCGACTCGGGCCACAATCCTACTCCACCACAACATTCGGGCCACAACCGTACTCAACCACAACACTCGCAACTACGCAAACATGCCGTCAATCACAATCAACGTTTTCGGTTTAAATGATAACCTAGTTTCTATGTGCTTTCATTCGCATCAACGCAAATCATCCGCTAGATCTACACTACCTAGGAAAGACGCTATTAAACAAGGACTCATGTCCTGATATTGAGATAGAATAGGGTAGATGTAACACCCCCGAACCGGTTAGGTCAAATTTGACTTGTCGGTCGTGAAACAATCAAACAAGAATATGCACAACCAACCTTACAACCCGAACCAGATCGAAAATGCTACAATGACGAATACCAAGAACAGTCCAACCAAGTTTCGAGAATCCTTGGTCGATCTGTCGTTAGTATCGTCCCTCTCGACCAAGGCCTATGGTTGCCAACCCGTACCTGGGCTGAGAGTTGTGTTAGCTCGGACGGAGCTAATATCAGAGGAAACCCAATCATTATACAAAATACATCTTTATTTATTTATAGGGTTTCAAAATATACAACACAACATTTAAAGTTGCTTGGTTCCGGGCCTACATGCCTTAAAACCATCATAAATAGAACCGGTAAACATTATTTTACAAAGAAAACAAAAATCTACACTGGCGGGCCTAACGTTCCTCGCTTCCCGCTAATGTTTTCCTACTACTGGTTTCTTGCAAAAGGGAGTGAGGGATGAGCGCTACTCGCTCAATGAGTTATAGCTCCCCTAACATGCAATATATTCCCCCCCAAAACCCAAAATAACACACATCAAGCAACAATCAATCAAAGCATAAAATATATAAAGCCTAAATAATTATAACATTAACACCCCATCCTATGTCTCCCACATTCAATCTTTCCTTCCAAACGTGAACACCTATGTCATAGCCACAAAGGCACATGAGCATAGAACTTCACAATTCGAGACCCGTCCCCACGGTAACATCTCGGCGGGTTCCGTCTACCACGGCTATCCCAACTATCCCGTCGGATAGAACTCGGCCATAGGCTGCAATCCCGTCTCTCCGTGTCTTCTCACCTAGACGGTCCTTCGCTAGAGTGAGGCAGCAAAAGAAAAGATCGAACCGTCACCTACCACCCTACCCTTATTAGTTCTAAAACACGAGGTATCCTCTTAAGCATGAATTTACTTACCAAAATTCAGTGCAAGATAAGGAAAACCTTAACCGAAACAACATAAACGTAACAATAGATAAGCACGTAACACATCATGAAAATACTAATAAGCTTAAACATAAATCAAAAATTTAAACATAGATCACGAAATCTAGCATGCATTCCTAGCAAGCAATCACACATCACCATAACTCACAGTGCTTTCGGCTGCCGGTTTTCTAGACTCGGGTTTTCTCGCTTATCGGGTACTTCCTCTCGTCCTACCTTCCTTACCTTATTTATCCTTCTTTCTATTTATTTTTATACAGTTTACTATGACCTAAGAGTGGTGGATGAGTGAAAATGAGAGCAGGGGGTCGTTCTATTTATAGGGGTTAGGTTACTTCGATCAAGGGTAAGCTCGACCAATGGGGAGAAGACACGTTTCTTTGCTGATAATGATGAAGCCTGCAACCAATCAGAACGTGGCACACATTTCAAAGCCTGACAAGTAGGGATAATAGTCCAATGAGGTCGAAACACTTCTCCTCCAGCTTTGGGAATTTCCGACCAATAGGACGATAACACGAAACCGATAAGATTTTGGTCCAATGGGAGTGTGGCACTTCTCCTCCAGCTTTGGGAGGCTAAACCAATTAAATGAGGGCACTCAGTTCCATGTCAGGTCGGCATGCTTCTGGTCCAATGGGATCATGCCATTCCTTCAGCAGCTTAGTTTTTGTGAGGGAAAAACCGGTAAACAAAAATCATCCATTTTTGTTTGGATAAGAATGGATGCTGGTGGCCAATGCGAGTGAGGCAAACGGTCTGACAATGATCTTATCATCTTCCCAAGGTGCTCAGGTTGACCTGGCGGGTCTGCTGGAGCACTGTTCCGCATATCGGTCCTTACCGATTCACGTTTTTAGCCGTACGGGCCGTTTTAAGGCCATTGTGGTAAATCTTCGTTTCTTCTCAGGACAACTTGATTTTCTTGTGATCAAATATCATTTTAGAGTACATATTGAGTCTCGAATTAATTCGGGGTCGTTCCAAGTCGTTTCAGGATTTTTATGCTTCCTCGGTCGTTTGTGTCGTCGGTCTTCTCGGAGGTGCTTGTGAGCTGTTTTCTGATTTCCTCGTCCGTTCTGATTTTTGTCTTGACCAAAACTCTTATTATTTCTTCCATGAAGGATTTGAAATCATTCATCCCGCGTTTCCTCATCGTTGACTTTTTGGTCGTACTTAGCTCCCAGCAGGGTCATTACAGTAGAGATCACGACCGGCCCTCACCTTAGTCTTGATCTGAAGAACGAGAGTAGATCTGGTGAAATCGGCTATAGCTTTGGAGATCCTGCACACAGATCTAAGGTTTTAGAGACAGATCTAGTGACAGAGAACGAATCTAGGGTTTTGGCCAACAGATCTGAACGAAAGAGAAAGATACGGTTCAGATCTACAACTTCTATCCATCAGAAGCATAGATCTGAAGCAGATATGAGATTTAGAAGTGGAGATCGGAGTAGATCTGAGATCTAACCTTTACGAACCCGAGTAAAGGTGGACTTAGCACTCAAACGGGTCTAGAAGGCGATGATTGGGGGTTCGGGAGCGAAAACAGAGAGAAGTAGAAGATTCCGACGAAATCCAGTTTTCCGGCGAGATTTTCCGGTAACGGCGGTGGTGGTCTGGCAGTGGCTCCGGTGGTCGGCAGTGGCTCCGGTCGGTGACTGGCTGGCTGGTTGTCGGCTCCGGTCACGAGCAGAGCTTCGCCTCTCCAAAAATCTATGCATTTCTAATGGGGGTGCACCTCCTTTTACAGGGAAATGGGATGGAGGTACTAGGGTTTTGGAATTGGGCTTCGGGCTTTGGCCTAACACCCGTCCCTTCGGACCCAAGTCAACGACTCTTTGACTTCATAAGTCATAGTCCACAAATCGCGAACCAAGCCATAATCCGGAGCCAACACGTAAATAATTGAAAAGGGTTTACACCATTAAAACAGAAAACCGAGTCTTACAAAAAAACCGAACAACTTGAAATAGCTTAAACGTGAAACACAAGAATCACATAAGTTTTAACGAATGAAAAGAACGGATAAGAAGAGAAAGGAAATCCCGCTCCCAAAATATAGCACCACACCGTCCGTCTACCCCTGCAACTCTCCGGGATTAGCTGCAAAACAATCAACGGAGGAGGTCTGAGTAATTAGTTCAACACCAATACCCAGTGAGAGCAGGCTCTAGGAACCCACGATCTCATCATACACTATCACAACAAAAAGAAACGAGTCCAAGGCTAATAACACCTTGCACCCAATGCCCGAAGGCACACAATCAACTAACACACTAACAACTTGTCCATATGTGCGAGTGTGGGCCCCTACCTTAACGCACGCACCCATGAACCGACTCAGGCCACAACCCTACTCCACCAGCACCAACCGGTATTCACTCGGCCATAACCGACTCGGGCCACAACCCTACTCCACCAGCACCAACCGGTATTCACTCGGCCATAACCGACTCGGGCCACAACCCTACTCCACCACAACATTCGGGCCACAACCCTACTCAACCACAACACTCGCAGCTACGCAAACATGCCATCAATGACAATCAACGTTTTCGGTTTAAATGATAACCTAGTTTCTATGTGCTTTCATTCGCATCAACGCAAATCATCCGCTAGATCTACACTACCTAGGAAAGACGCTATTAAACAAGGACTCATGTCCTGATATTGAGATAGAATAGGGTAGAGATCACGACCGGTTCTCACCTTAGTCTTTATCTGAAGAACGAGAGTAGATCTGGTGAAATCGGCTATAGATCTGGAGATCCTGCACACATATCTAAGGTTTTAGAGACAAATCTAGAGACAGAGAACGAATATAGGGTTTTAGCCAACAGATCTGAACGAAAGAGAAAGATACGGTTCAGATCTACAACTTCTATCCATCAGAAGCATAGATCTGAAGCAGATCTGAGATTTAGAAGTGGAGATCGGAGTATATCTGAGATCTATCCTTTACGAACGCGAGGAAAGGAGGATTTAGCACTCAAACGGGTCTAGAAGGCGACGATTGGGGGTTCGGGAGCGAAAACAGAGAGAAGTAGAAGATTCTGGCGAAATCCAGTTTTCCGGCGAGATTTTCCGGTGACGGTGGCGGTGGTCCGGCGGTGGCTCCGGGCGTTGGTCGGCCGGCGGCTCCGGTGGTCGGCGGTGGCTCCGGTCGGTGGCTGGCTGGCTGGTCGTCGGCTCCGGTCACGAGCAGAGCTTCGCCTCTCCAAAAATCTATGCATTTCTAATGGGGGTGCACCTCCTTTTATAGGGAAATGGGATGGGGGTACTAGGGTTTTGGAATTGGGCTTCGGGCTTTGGCCTAACACCCGTCCCTTCGGACCCAAGTCAACGACTCTTTGACTTCACAAGTCATATTCCACAAATCGCGAACCAAGCCATAAACTGGAGCCAACACATAAATAATTGAAAAGGGTTTACTTCGTTAAAATCGAAAACCGAGTCTTACAAAAAAACCAAACAACTTGAAATAGCTTAAACGTGAAACAAAAGAATCACATAAGTTTTAACAAATGAAAAGAACGGATAAGAAGAGAAAGGAAATCCCGCTCCCAAAACATAGCACCACACCGTCCGTCTACCCCTGCAACTCTCCGGGATTACCTGCAAAACAATCAACGGAGGAGGTCTGAGTAATTAGTTCAACACCAATACCCAGTGAGAGCAGGCTCTAGGAACCCACGATCTCATCATACACTATCACAACAAAAAGAAACGAGTCCAAGGCTAATAACACCTTTCACCCAACGCCTGAAGGCACACAATCAACTAACGCACTAACAACTTTTCAATAGGTGCGAGTCCGGGCCCCAACCTCAACGCACGCACCAATGAACCGACTCGGGCCACAGCCCTACTCCACCGGCACCAACCGGTATTCACTCGGCCACAACCGACTCGGGCCATGACCCTACTCCACCACAACATTCAGGCCACAACCCTACTCAACCACAACACTCGCAACTACGCAAACAAGCCATCAATCACAATCAACGTTTTTGGTTTATGTGATAACCTAGTTTCTATGTGCTTTCAATCATATCAACACAAATCATCCTCTAGATCTACACTACCTAGGAAAGACGCTATTAAACAAGGACTCATATCCTGACATTGAGATAGAATAGGGTAGAGATCACGACCGGTCCTCACCTTAGTTTTGATCTGAAGAACGAGAGTAGATCTGGTGAAATCGGCTATAGATCTGGAGATCCTGCACACATATCTAGGGTTTTAGAGACTGATCTAGAGAAAGAGAACGAATCTAGGGTTTTGGCCAACATATCTGAACGAAAGAGAAAGATATGGTTCAGATCTACAACTCCTATCCATCAGAAGCATATATCTGAAGCAGATCTGAGATTTAGAAGTGGAGATTGGAGTAGATCTAAGATCTAACCTTTACGAACGCGAGGAAAGGATGATTTAGCACTCAAACGGGTCTTGAAGGCGGCGATTGGGGTTCAGGAGCGAAAACAGAGAGAAGTAGAAGATTCCGACGAAATCCAGTTTTCCAACGACGGCGGCGGTGGTCTGGCGGTGGTCGGCTGGCGGCTTCGGTGGACGGCGGTGGCTCTAGTCGGTGGCTGGTTGGCTGGTCGTCGGCTCCGGTCACGAGCAGAGCTTCGCCTCTCCAAAAATCTATGCATTTTTAATGGGGGTTCACCTCCTTTTATAAAGAAATGGAATGGGGTACTAAGGTTTTGGAATTGGGCTTCGGGCTTTGGCCCATTTCTCCTGATTTTTTTGGGCCCAAAAATTGGACCATTACAATTAGTTTTTTTTTTTAATGTCGGATGATGGTAAGTTATCTATTTGTTGCATTTGTATTTGATAATTATACCTTTCCTTTGAATTAGTACTGTTTCTTCGTTTTAATGATTTCATGGTTCACTTTCTCTACACATGTTACATGCAGTGGAATGGGGTCCACCATTTTTGGACCATTTACTCTTTTTGAGAAAGACAAATAAGAAAAGCAAAAACAATCATAGAAATCGAAGACTTTCGAGGTCGTGTGTACTCATTTAGAAATGAATTTAGCTAGTCAGCTGCATGATGTTGTCTCGACCGAATAAAACAGTGTAGTGTTGGATATTGAATAGTTTACCGTGTTTTTTGTTTTAATCCACAATTGTTTCTTTACTCATATCAAAAGATACAAAGATTCAATCTCTAAAACAACTTGTTTAGCTAAAAAATCTACTATAACATTGACTGATCTTGGTACAAAGCAAAATAATATCAATATAAATGGCATGCTAGAGCTCTATCACAAAGATAATTTGATAGGTCAATATAAGATTTTAGTTCCGCGTATCCAAAGATAGCAAGAACTTTAGAGTTTTTGAATTAGGGATTCTAAAAAAAGAATTAATGAACACGGTGAGATTTAGGAAATTAGGGTTTAAAGCCGGCGTTTCCGAGATGGAAGCCGGTGTTTCCGAGATGGAAGCCGGTAAAAGGATGTTGTAAGTGCCGGAGAGAGTTTTAGGTTTAGGTTTGCTCTAAAATCTCTCAGGCCGAAAATATTATGAAAAGCGTATATTTATTGAATAATGAAGTCGCCCTTTATAAGGTTACAAAGTCGGTTAATAATAAGGAAAATCTTGATAAATACAAATATTTTCCTAATATCTCGGTTTCATCAAGATATGGAATATTTCCATATCTTTGATGTCGCTGCGCGCCGCCTTTGCCCTATTTTTAACTAACACCCCCTAAACCCCAATGTAAGTCGGTTGTCCCGAGTTCGGTAAAACCTAGGTTTTACCGCCTTGGGCCTTGTACCGACTTTCCATTCTGGGCCAACCTAAACTCATGAATAGGCCTTTTAGGAAAGTGCTAACCTTGACTCCAACAATAAGCCCCCCCAGTGTGGCGACTTGAATTCAAGTCGGCATTACGAGGAGTTAACCTATGGTTTAAGAAGTGATTTTGTAGGCCCATATCTTTCCTGTCGGGCCCTTCTTTTAGGCCCATAACTTGTCGAACCGATCCGGCTTGATTTAGACCGGTTGTGAATTGGGTAGTTAGATTCGAACCGGTGGACGTTCGAATTAACCACACGAAACCGGAATTAATCCTTGGTTCAATTGATCGGATAGGTGCGAGCTACGAAGCGTCACCTAGGTAATTATTACCTCGAGTTCTGCGCCGTCATTTTCACCATAAAAAGTCTCCTCTCGCTTCTCACTTCTTCATTTTCACTCAAGTGAAGAAGTCCGAAAGGTAATTTTTCTCTCTGTCAGTATTTATTTTCCGATCATCTTTCCGCCGCTGCTCCGCCTTAGGTTTCTAGGTTCTTAGATCAATCTTCATTTGTCGCTTGCGTTCTTCGTCTGTTCTTCGACAAATCATGTCTTTGATTCGTTGTTCGGGGAACAAAGATAAGGAAGTTTTTACCGTTTCGTGTGCGGATGACTCTTCAAGTCGTCGGTCTAATTCTTCCGTTTCCACATCTTCGAGTACTTCCTCCGACTTGAGGAACCATCCTGTCCATCGCGAGGTCAAAGAGCTCCAGCGTCGTCGTGAGGCGTCACGGCAAACTGATGCTGCTGAGAGTTCTGGCCGGGAAGATTTTATCATCCCGCAATTGCGAGACTCTGATGATGATGAGGACGACATTGATATCGATCAGGACGGTTCTGATGGCAACGTTCCTCCTTCTGGATTACCGGGTGCTCCTAGCGAAGTGTTTGGTAACGTCTTCGCGACCCGATCTACCACGAATTCGGTCATGTCCACGCTCCGGGGCTGCGGAGCAGATCCGAAGATCAAATTCCTCATCCCCTTCCCGCTTGATCGTCCTTGGAATCCTCCACCGGGATATATGACTCTCTATGAGTCATACTTTATTAACACCAACACCGGGGGCTTCCGCTGCTGGTTCCCGCTACCCGACTTGCTAGTCTCGTATTGTCATTGTCGTGAATTGCCATTTCCCAGCTTTCGGCCGTCGCGGTTCGCCACATGGTCGGTCTTCTTGTGCTAGGCGCCGAAGCTGATATCACGATAACCGTGAATATCTTTGAGGAAATGGCGTCAATCAATCCTATGAAGGCCACTAGCCCAGGATGCTTCGCGGTCAAACTTAAAAGCGGCAATCGTGTAGCGATAGATGCGCCCAAGAAGATCAACAATTGGCAGAGATATTACTTCTACGTTGAGCTGTCTTCGTTAGTCGTTCCCGATGACCACAGGGAACTTATCAGGACGTCTTGGAATACGAATTTTGGTAGATGTCGTCCCAAATTTGCCGTCATTTAAATGTGATAATTTACTTAATTCCCTTTTGTTATTGCAGTGCATCATCCTTTCCTCAAGCCATATCCTGATAACTACTTCCCGATTCTTCAAGAGATCCAGTCTCTCGGTCTTCGCAAGTGGTCAAATATTTCTCGGGATCGTATAATCAAGACGCTTCCACAAATATCCAAAGGTTCGTTTACCGCTTTGTGATAGGCGCATTTTTGCTAGTTCTCTAAAATTTTATTTTTCTTCCTTCATTCTAGTCAAGTGGGATACCAATGAAGGTCAGATCTTTCTCGGGATCGTATAATCAAGACGCTTCCGCGAATATCCAAAGGTTCGTTTACCGCTTTGTGATAGGCGCATTTTTGCTAGTTCTCTAAAATTTTATTTTTCTTCCTTCATTCTAGTCAAGTGGGATACCAAGGCGAAAATCACTCCTGAACAGCTTGTAAAACCGAAGAAGATGGGCAAGGTGAAGAGAATCAACTCTGTTGACTACTCCAAGGAGATCTCATCCAAACCGTCTTCATCCGTTAAGCCGTCAAAAGAGAAAGATGCGCTTTTGCTGACTCAGGGTGGTAGCCAGTCTTCTGATGTTGGCGAGAAGTTGACTGCTCAAGTGGCGAACCCTTCTTCTAGTGTTCCGCCGAAAGTCCCGTCCAAAAAGAGACCTGCGGGCGATAAGTCGGGTCAGGAG
The DNA here is from genome assembly GCA_030180135.1 of Orychophragmus violaceus. Classification (NCBI taxonomy): domain Eukaryota; kingdom Viridiplantae; phylum Streptophyta; class Magnoliopsida; order Brassicales; family Brassicaceae; genus Orychophragmus; species Orychophragmus violaceus. The sequence continues at coordinate 91,455,287 of CM058239.1, read as the reverse complement.
AAGTCAGCAAAGAGGGCATCCAAAGGGAGCAAGCCGGCTGAAGACGCCTCTACTGAGATAACAGCTTCTGATAAATCGGCTAAGACGAAAAACCCGTGGAAACGATTCTACGAATTTAATGGGACTGTCGCTGATTCGTCTGGCAACCCAAAGCCCTTCGCTTCTCTCAAGGAACTCGTTTTGGCGCGACCTGGGCGCGAAGTGAAAGAGGGGGAAGTCCGCCCGTCTATTCACAATTTCGCTTATCAGTACGCGAGTGAGGTTCCATTCATTAACAATCCTCGGGCCTGCTTCGATATGCTGACATGCGTAAGAGGAAACGAGTCAGATTGGCCGGTTCTGGAAGAGCTACTTCATTCAGATGCTATCCTCAGGCTGAAACATGCCGAGGCAACCGTAAGTCTCTTTGTCAGATTTTATACTCTGTTCGCTGATCTAACGAGACTCTCTTATTTCAGATGATCGCGGCTTCTAATCGTGTGGCTTTGGAAAGTTCCTGGAGTGCGAAGAAAATGGCCGACGTGGTCACCAAGCGGGATGATCTTCTTAAGAAGGTCAAAGAGGAGAAGAAGGCACTGCAGGCGAATAACCTGGTCCTTGGGGGTAAGCTAAAACATGCCGAGGAGAAGTCGACAGCCGATCTTCTCAAATTTCAATCAGAGAAAAAGAACTTGCAGAAGTCCTGTGCTGATCTGGTTCGTAAAGAGAGGGAGAGAGTTGAAGCCGCGGTTATGGAAAAGGCGCTATCTCATTTCGACCTTTTCCAGCGCTACGTCAAGGATCAGAAGGCTGCCGTTGCGCTGCAAGTTAAGCAGGCTCAGATCTCTGGGCTTAAGAAGTGTCTGATGAAGCTTAGCGGGGAGGGCGTGTCGGTGCCTCAGACTGTTTTGGATCAAGTTGCCGCTGATGAGGTCGCGGTGAACGCTGAATTAGATGAAATGGAGGTCGTGACGAAGGAGGAGCTTTCGTTTGTTCACTCACCGGTGCGCCATCCTCTTCTTAACCTTCTCATTACTCGCCTCCTCCTGTTCCGAAGGATGTCGACCAGTTTGGTACCAATCGTGGAGTAATCCCGGAGGCGATCCCCGCTAATCTCGTTCAATATGATAGCTTAGAGATTGAGGCTTTGGATGGTGTTTCTAAGGTGCAGGAGGCGCTTGTCGAAAAGGTCAACGAGCTCGAGAAGTCGTCAGTCGGGGCTGACTAATCCCATTTTATCTTTGTTTTTGGCTTTGTAACAACTCTCTCCTTTGTTTATTTTGTAAAACGTTTTAATCCTCTTTTCATGAGGACAACTTAAGTTATGTTTAGCTATCCAAGCCTGATTTAAGTTTCGATCTTTTTGATAATTTCGACCAGATAGCGACTCTTGTTATGCGTACATATTTCAAGTCGGACTATTGTATTAAACTTGTTCTTTGACAAATTTAAACAGATAGAGACTTTTTAAGTCAGACTATTCTTGTATTAAACTTGTTTTCTGACAAATTTAAACAGATAGCGACTTTAGTTAAGTCGGACTATTCTTGTATTAAACATGTTTTCTTACAAATTTAAACAGATAGCGACTTGTCAAGTTGGACTATTCTTGTATTAAACTTGTTTTCTGAAAAATTTAAACAGATAGAGACTTTAGTTAAGTCGGACTATTCTTGTATTCAACTTGTTTTCTGACAAATTTAAACAGATAGCGACTTTAGTTAAGTCGGACTATTCTTGTATTAAACTTGTTTTCTGACAAATTTAAACAGATAGCGACTTAAGTTTCGCCATAAGGCTGTTTGCAAGGCTTATGGGTGCTCGGCTTTATTCCAAGGGCGGACGAATGTGCGAGGCTTAAGTGCTCGTCTTATTTGTTATCGCATACCACGAAGAATGTGCGAGACGGATCTCGGCTTTTCCTTACCACGATGTGCACCTCGTGCGCAAGGAAGACCACACCCCTGGCCAGGAGGCCTGATGCTAGTGCGAGTCTTATTGGATGCTCGGCTTTCTGCGAGTTACTTAGACTCGGCTTTCTGCGAGTTAATTAGACCCGGCTTTCTGCGAGTTACTTAGACTCGGCTTTTTGCGAGTTACTTAGACTCGGCTTTTTGCGAGTTACTTAGACTCGGCTTTTTGCGAGTTACTTTAGACTCGGCTTTTTAAATCTAAATGTTGAATTTTATAAAAAAGGCTAACCTGGTTTGGCTTTGATGAGCTTTCATCCTGGTTTGGCTTTGATGAGCTTTCAACGCGGTATAGACAGTAGAATAAAAATTTTATTAATTTTGCGACTGTGCCGATTAAGGCTGCCTACGTATCTTCCTAGGAAGAATCAAGTCGCTCGTAGTTCATACATGTGGTTTTTTTTTGGCACTTGGAGTAGCCGTCTTAGAAGTATTCCTTCAGACTTGCCGAATTCCAAGATCGCGACAAGGCTTTACCCTTCATCGATTCGAGCTCGTAGACTCCAGGCTTGACGACTTTTGTGACTTTGTAGGGTCCTTCCCACTTTGCACCGAGTTTGCCTGCTCTCCATTCCTTTGTATTTTCGTAGACCTTTTGCAGGACGTAGTCACCGACTTGAAAATGTCGTTCCTTGACTTTTTGGTTGTAGTACCGAGTTGCGAGTTTCTGGTAATTTTGTATCCTGAGTAAAGCTCGATTTCGTTCTTCTTCTATGGTATCAAGAGCTTGGATTAACAGTTCTTCGTTGATCTCGGTAGGTTGCGGCATGAGAGATCGGCGGAGTGTGTAGATGTTTGCTTCCGCTGGTACCATTGCTTCCACGCCAAAGGCCAAGGAAAACGGGGTAGGTCCTGTTGCGCGGCGAGGAGTTGTCCTATGGGACCAAACTCCTTTTTTGCTTTCAAGTCGCTTCTTAATGCCGGCAATGATGGTTTTATTCGTTGCTTCAGCTTGGCCGTTCCCTTGAGGATATCTCGGTGTCGACTTGCTTAGCCGTATATCCCACTTCTTGCAAAATCCTTCAAATAGGTTTGAGGTAAACTGTGATCCGTTGTCCGTGACGATCTCATAAGCCAGCCCGAACCGACATATGATGTATTTCCAAACAAAGTTATGGACTTGGACATCATGAACTGCGACGTAAGCCTTGGCCTCTACCCACTTTGTGAAGTAGTCGGTCATGATAAGCAAGAAACGTCTTTGATTGGATAATGGTAACGGTCCAACGATGTCCATTGCCCATCTCATGAATGGATAAGCCGCAGTCGAAGTTGTAAGCAGTTCCGTCGGTCGATGTATGAATGGCGCATGACGCTGACACTTTTCACACTTGTTGGAATAGGTTTCGCAGTCGTCTATCATAGTCGGCCAGTAGTGACCATTCAGCTTGATTTTAAGGGCGAGAGACCTGCCTCCGGAATGGTTGCCGCATTCTCCAGAGTGTGTTTCTTCGAGCACTCGACTTATTTCATCTCCATGTATGCATCTGAGAAGGATTTTGTTGGCCGAGTATTTGTAGAGGATACCGTTGTGTATAGTATATCGTGCACTTCTGACTTTAAGTCGCCGTGCTGCCCATTTGTCTTCTGGAAGCTTTCCTTCCGTTAAATACGCTCTTATTTCCTGTCGGCAATCCTCGTTGTCGTCTGTTAAGAGAGCAATGAGGTCGGTGTTTCTCGCTTGAACGTTAAAGCATGTGTCGTCCTCGCCATCCTGTTGGATCGCGTCATCAGATTCTTCATGATTGCTTTTGGGAGGCGGGATGCTCGGTTCGTGGATTGTTTCTATTGGGATTCGTCGACAGAGAACGGGATTCGATGCCAGAGACGCGAGTGCATCTGCTGGGGCATTTTCTTTCCTCGGTATCTGGACGATATCAAAAAATTCAAAGGAGCTGGTGAGCTCTAATGTCGCCTGTCGATAAGCCTCCATTCGCTCGTTTTTAGCTTCATAGTCTCCGTTGATTTGATTCGCGACAAGCATAGAATCGCAATGGGCCAAAAGGTGTCGTACTCCGATTTCTCTGGCTAGTCTAAGACCGGCTAAGAGAGCCTCGTACTCAGCTGTGTTGTTGGATGCCGTGAAACCCAGTTTGAATGATTGCTCTATTACTTCTCCGGTTGGGGATATGAGACGTACTCCTACCCCGGCTCCTTTTTTTGACGAAGCACCGTCGACAAATAGTTTCCAGTTTTTATCTTCCACCTGAGTATCGACATCTAGTTCAGGTGATAATTCTACAAGAAAGTCGGCTATTACCTGTGATTTGGCGGTCGTTCTGTTCCTGTATTCGATGTCGTACTCGCTCAGTTCCATTGCCCATTTTGCTAGGCGGCCAGACTGTCCCGGGCTATGTAAGATTGTCCGAAGAGGTTGGTACTCATCACGACAATCGAATGTGCTTGGAAGTAAGGCCGTAATTTTCGTGCCGAGATAACTACTGCGAGAGCCAGTTTTTCCATCGCGGGATATCTGGTCTCGGCTCCATTCATCGTCTTGCTTACGTAAAAGATTGGCTTTTGTTCGCCTCGGTCCTCTCTAACTAATACACCGCTGACCGCAGTTGTTGAGACTGCGATGTATATGAAGAGTGTCTCGCCATCCTCGGGTTTCGATAGTATCGGCGGGTTTGATAAATAATCTTTGAGCTGGATGAAAGCTTCCTGACACTTATCGTCCCAAGCGAACCTTTTATTTCCTCGTAGGAGTTCATAGAAGGGCAGGTATTTGTCGGTTGAACGAGATATGAATCCGTTCAGTGCGGCTATGCGACCAGTCAGACGTTGCACTTCTCGTGTATTCTTGGGAGATGGCAAGTCGATTATGGCCAAGATTTGTTTCGGATTAGCTTCTATCCCTCTCTGGGTTACCACGTACCCGAGGAACTCTCCTGATGTCACTCCAAACGTACACTTCGCTGGGTTGAGCTTCATCCCATAACGGTTGAGGATGTTAAAACATTCCTTCAAATGACCGACATGTTGAGAAGCGACCAAAGATTTGACCAGCATGTCATCTATGTAAACTTCCATTGTCGTGCCAAGCTGTCCTGCAAACATTCGGTTGACCAGTCGTTGATATGTGGCACCGGTATTCTTGAGGCCAAACAGCATGACCTTGTAGCAGTAAGTACCGCGTTCAGTGATGAATGCTGTCTTTTCCCTATCGTCCGGGTTCATGAGGATCTGATTGTATCCTGAGAATGCATCCATGAATGATAGTAACTCGTTCCTAGCTGTTGCTTCAACAAGTCAATCTATGTGCGGTAGTGGGAAGCTATCCTTCGGGCATGCCTTGTTAAGATCCGTGAAATCGACACATACTCTCCATTTTCCATTCTTCTTCTTGACAACGACTGGGTTGGCCAACCAATCGGGATACTTCACCTCTTGGATTGAACCGGCATCGAGTAGTTTCTCTACTTCGTCGTTGACTGCTTTAGCCCTTTCGGGACCGAGCTTACGCCTCTTTTGTTTAATCGGCTTATAGGTCGGGTCAACATTGAGCTCATGAGTCGTGATTGTCGGGTTGATACCTTTCATATCTTTGACCGACCATGCGAAGGTCGCTAGATTATATTGTAAGAAGGCGATCAACTCCTTTTTGATGTCTTCGGGTAGTTCTGCACCGATTCCCACACATTTGTTCGCGTCCGAGTCGTCAATGATGACTTGCTGAATAAGCTCCTTCTCGGGACCTTTTCTTCCTTGCTCTGCATTGATCATGCATGAGGGTACTCTTATCTTATGTTCTCTTGAGAAACACAACCGGCTTGCTCTCTGGTATACTTTGACCGTTTGGACTCCCTTAGGTGTTGGGAACTTTAAGCATTGATGATACGTCGAGGACACTGCCTTCATTCTGTATAGCCATGGGGTGCCGAGAATGACGTTATAGATGGTCGGTTTATCGATGACATGGAATTTCACCATCTTATTAACTCCTCCTGCGTAGACCGGAAGTTTGATTGTTCCAATCGTGTATGTTGTCTCACTCGTAAATCCCGTGAGCGGCTTAGCCTTCTGCTTGATGTCTTCCTCCTTGATCTCCATCTTTTTAAGTGTGTCTAGGAAGATCAGGTCTATCGAACTTCCAGTTCCAACCAATATCCGAGATACCTGGCAGCTTCCGACAAGTAGTTCAACTACCAGCGGGTCATTATGGGGATAATGGATTCCATAGAGATCTTGATCAGTGAAAAAGACAGGGGGGGGTCATCAGACAGGATTGGTTGAGGCGCCTTCTGCGCTGCTAACGCCAAACGCTCGTACGTCTTAATTGATCGTACTGAATCGTTTACGAAGATTAAACCGCCCATAATCATGTTGATTCTCCGGACGGCCTTGGGAGTTTCCTCTTCGTCTTCTTCTTCTTCCCGGTAGCGTTTTAAAGCTATGCTTTTGATACACCGCTGTTGCTTGCCTTGCTTGGGTGCTTGCCCATCGACTTTCCCTTCCTCTTGCTGCTCAGATTCTCTCTTTAACCTGTCAATCGCCGCCTTGATTTCTTCATCGGTAAGTCGGGCATAGAGTGCGTTTTTGAGATTCCGACATTCCGCAGTGTCATGTGAGGTAGCTTTGTGGTATTCACAGTATTTCTCTCCTGTGGAGGGCGCGGCCTGCTGTGCCTTTTCTTTTCCCTCTTTATTCCGCTTGTTCCAAGGTTTCGATGATCGTGGTTTGTCAGTGTTGTCGACAACAATTGTCGTCTTAATCCCTTTATCGTAATGTTGCCTGGGTTCTCTCTCCTCCTTTTTATCGGATTGTTTAGCCGTGCCGAATTTCCTTGCTAGGGCCACCTTCTTTTCTTCTAACTCTACAAACTTGTTTGCTCGGTGAAGGACATCCTCGATGGTTAACGGTGGATTGACGACCAGTGTGATACCCCGTATCCAAAAATATGGTCAACGGGCAGAAGAAAAGTCCACAGGGGCAAAACCGTAATTTTGCCAAACCCAGGGGCAAAATGGTAATTTTGCCAAAGTTCGAGACGGAAGACGTGACGGGCCAAATATTCTCTTTCTAAACCATAAAGAACATTTACAAGATTAGAATTCGAAGAAACGGAGCAGAAACGCATTGTTCGGAGTATCGGTCGGAAAACCGACTAAACCGGGTAAACTTCGGAAAATCATAACGGGAGCTAGGAAACTCCAAATGAAGTGATTCAAGTTGCTAAATTCATCAAAAATCAAGAAGAATCAGTTTATGGAGTTTTGGAGATTTATGGGAATCGTCTGATATTTATTAAAACAATTATCGGGAAAATGAGCAAACCGAGCAAAAGTGTTTAGTCAAGCTAAGGAGGGGTTTTATTGGATTGGGCCGGTGCTAATGGGCCTTAGTGGAATTCAAACACTCACCAGGGACAGCTGTGAGCTCCCCAGGTCGCCAGCTTTAAGGGAGAGGTGGCATCACCACAATGGATGCATGAGGAAAAGTGTATGCATGCAAGGAATCTCTACTATTCATCCCTTTTGGTCATTTTGGTGATCTGAATCTTCACTCTAGCCTCTCTATGTTGACAACACTCTCTCATTCTCTCCAGAAACATTCAACAAATTCATCAAGTTCTTGCATCTTCAAGCAATCTACTTCAAGAACAAAAGGTGTTCTTCATAGCTTCTCACACAAGAAAGTACATAACTTTCTCCTCCTAGACCCAAATCACACTCTACAAAGCCCAGGAGCTTCATCTCGTCCTCCTCTGCATTTTCCATCCAGCCACCGTCGCCGCCGTCGCCGGAGCTCGCCGGAATCCGGTGAAGAAGCAACTGCGGCTTAGGGTTCTTGGGATAACTCTCTCTCTTCATCAGATCTTAGTGATTCAAGGCCATGGGTGGGTAGATCTCATCAAAAGGAGCATATTGGTGTTTGGTTTGCCGTCGGAAGTCGCCGGAAAAGTCACCGCCGCCGCGGTCAACGCCGGAGCCGCCGCGGTCAACGCCGGAGTAGTCGCCGGAGAAGCTTCCTCCGCCTTCAAATCTTCAGCCGGTTCATCCAGGGGTTGGTTCAGATGTGTTGGTTCAAGAATGGAGCTAATTTGGTTGGGTTTAGATCGGTTTAGGTAACCGGTCAACTCTCGGTCAACATTTTGACTTTGACCCGGTTTACCTAAACCGGTCAATTGGATTCTTGGTTCGTGGTCAACCGGTTCAGAGGAGTGGTCAACGGTCAACGGTCAGCCTCGGTCAATGCCGGTCAACGCCACAGGTCAACGCGGTCAACGCCGAGAAACGAGCCGGTCAACGCTCGGCTTGGCGGTTGTTCGGTAGGTCGGAGTGTTCGGGAGTTCGTGTTCGGGTATTCGGAGAGGTTCGGGTTTAGTTCGGGGTCTCGGGAATCCGTATCCGCATCCGTGCCCTTCGTTCCGTCATATCACTGTGAGTCGGCTCAAACACCGTAGATGCATATAGAATGTTAAATGGGAAAACCGTAGAGATAGGCATGCATACCCGATCGTATTGAATTGAATTGAATTGAATTGATTGATCGAATTAAAGTTAAACCGGCTAGGGTTAAAGAAGCATGTTAGACGTAAATGGATTAAACCTGTTGAGAGCCGTTAGGTTGTTAGTATCGTTGCGTGATGCATTCATATAGTCGTTGCATGCTTAAGGCCATATATTCATATATATGTAAGTAAAGGACGGTAATTAAATGAATCTATATACAGGAATTAAGACGAGCTAAAATACGGAAGTAAAGTCTGAATGAACGTATAGAATATGAATGGTGTCGGGGTTTCCCGAGGTTAAATGAATTAAGTAATGAATGATGAGACGTCGGGGAGTTTAGTAAGCTACTAGCGCTAAACCGACGGATCGAGGAGTTGTTAAAAGATGATTAGGATTGTATAAGAAAAGAGAAGTGTTGTGATTGGTGAACCGTCTATGGGTTAGCAAGCTGCTAATTCAAGGTAGCGGGCATAAATCGGTTAAAAGATGTTAGCAACCCTAATAGGCCTGTTGTGTGTTGTTGGTGTGTTGATTGCGTGGTGGTGTTGTTGTGTGGTTGTGGTTGACCTTTTTGTGCAGGCCTTTAGGTCGTCTCGGTGTTGGGCCGAGCGATCCTTGTTGTTACTTAACTCGGTCATGGGACCGGTTAAGTTGTGGTGCTGACTCGGTACGGTGCCGAGTCAGAGCGGGGTGTGTGTGAGTAGACTTGCGGGATGCGGGGTTGACTTGATTGTTGTTATTGACTGAAATTGATTGCTATAGTCCAAGCGAGTCTGCGTGTTTACATTTCTGCACTAGGACTCTAGGGTGCGTTAGATCCCGCAAGCCTAGGTGTTTGATTACGTTCTGGTACTTCCGACCCGATTGGATCCTCGGGTATTTACCTAATCGGATCATAGTGATTCCGGTTATGGGGTTAACCTACTGAGTGACATCGGTAGGTGTGTGGTCCGGAGAACACGGGGTCGCGTCCTAGGGCCGGACTGCATGGAAGCTTGGGTTATCTAGGGGTAGCCTGAGTCACCGCGTATCGATGGACAGAGAACGGTGTCCTAGTCGTTGTGTGGACGGCTAGGAGTCGTGGGTTAGTTGCCATATCGGTAACGGTGGAAACCCGTGGAAGTTACCAAGATCGTAGGGGCCCAGCGTTATGTTTTGGTGTAGTTGGTAGTGCGAGGTAGATAAATCGAGTTTCAATCGGGAACATGTGCCGCAGTGCTCCCGATTTCCTCTAATCGCCTTCTCTTTCTTTTGGCAATTGATTGTGCGTGGGCTCGACACGACGTGGTAGTGCGTGATCGGCTATTTTGTTATGATTGATTGTTATTTTGGGGTTTCGGGCGGGAATCTATAGGAGATAGATAGATTTGAAGCCTTAGTGGGGAGCCGATTCACTGGGTGATCTTAGATCGCTCATTAGACTCTTTTTGTGTTTTCAGGTTAAGCAGCGACGGACGCGGGAGGTCCTCGGTGTAGCTTCGGGATGGCTTGGGGCAGGGTTTTTGATTCGATGGTTTTGGGGTTTTCTCTCGGTTCGGCTTGACGCCACTTTTGTATTGGTTTGCGTGTTGATTATTTATTGATGAATGCGATTTGTAAAGTAACGATTAAACGTTGTGCTGAACGTTTAGTTTACTCAGAAATGAACATGCTTTCCTGATATTGTGTTTAGTCTGAACCGACACAACTCGCTGAAGTAGTGCAAGGTGATCAACTTGTACTATGGAAGTGAGGATAGCGGAGTCAAGGATGGATTAGTGCGAGCCGTCTCTGGCTTCGTCATGTGGCGAACTTTTCCTGTTTGACTTGCTCGGGTTCGATCGGTCATGTTCTTGTTTGATTGTTGGCCGGTCAGCTCGACGGTCAGCGGAGGATGGGAAAGGGGCGTTACAGAGAGGTGGTATCAGAGCATGGTTCTGCATGGGTTTCGAAGCTGTTCATTTCTGAGTGTTTTCCGTGGTTTTATCGAGTCAAAATTGTGTCTTACCCAAGCATCCATTAAGAAACCGAGCCGCGTCTGTAAATCCGGGGTTGGGATGGGGTAGGAAATTTGTATTATGTGAACTAATTTTTTATTTGTGGTTTTTGATTGCAGACAGCAGCATAGTGTCCCTGGACGGAGTGTGTGTGGGTGTGTGCATTGGGTGTGAGAGATAGTAGTGAGCAGTATGGGTGAGCGTCGGATGACACGGGCAGAGTACCAGGCTTTGGTAGACCAGCATCAGGCAGGTCTAAGGATAGCACCGCAGGGTCAGTCGCAGGGTTCTCGGGTATCAGATCGACCGCCAGTTGTTCCCCGAGTGCATCAGGGAGCGAGAGCAGCCGCTGCGGATTGGAGGACATTACCAGACCCATAAAGAACATTTACAAGATTAGAATTCGAAGAAACGGAGCAGAAACGCATTGTTCGGAGTATCGGTCGGAAAACCGACTAAACCGGGTAAACTTCGGAAAATCATAACGGGAGCTAGGAAACTCCAAATGAAGTGATTCAAGTTGCTAAATTCATCAAAAATCAAGAAGAATCAGTTTATGGAGTTTTGGAGATTTATGGTAATCGTCTGATATTTATTAAAACAATTATCGGGAAAATGAGCAAACCGAGCAAAAGTGTTTAGTCAAGCTAAGGAGGGGTTTTATTGGATTGGGCCGGTGCTAATGGGCCTTAGTGGAATTCAAACACTCACCAGGGACAGCTGTGAGCTCCCCAGGTCGCCAGCTTTAAGGGAGAGGTGGCATCACCACAATGGATGCATGAGGAAAAGTGTATGCATGCAAGGAATCTCTACTATTCATCCCTTTTGGTCATTTTGGTGATCTGAATCTTCACTCTAGCCTCTCTCTGTTGACAACACTCTCTCATTCTCTCCAGAAACATTCAACAAATTCATCAAGTTCTTGCATCTTCAAGCAATCTACTTCAAGAACAAAAGGTGTTCTTCATAGCTTCTCACACAAGAAAGTACATAACTTTCTCCTCCTAGACCCAAATCACACTCTACAAAGCCCAGGAGCTTCATCTCGTCCTCCTCTGCATTTTCCATCCAGCCACCGTCGCCGCCGTCGCCGGAGCTCGCCGGAATCCGGTGAAGAAGCAACTGCGGCTTAGGGTTCTTGGGATAACTCTCTCTCTTCATCAGATCTTAGTGATTCAAGGCCATGGGTGGGTAGATCTCATCAAAAGGAGCATATTGGTGTTTGGTTTGCCGTCGGAAGTCGCCGGAAAAGTCACCGCCGCTGCGGTCAACGCCGGAGCCGCCGCGGTCAACGCCGGAGTAGTCGCCGGAGAAGCTTCCTCCGCCTTCAAATCTTCAGCCGGTTCATCCAGGGGTTGGTTCAGATGTGTTGGTTCAAGAATGGAGCTAATTTGGTTGGGTTTAGATCGGTTTAGGTAACCGGTCAACTCTCGGTCAACATTTTGACTTTGACCCGGTTTACCTAAACCGGTCAATTGGATTCTTGGTTCGTGGTCAACCGGTTCAGAGGAGTGGTCAACGGTCAACGGTCAGCCTCGGTCAATGCCGGTCAACGCCGCAGGTCAACGCGGTCAACGCCGGGAAATGAGCCGGTCAACGCTCGGCTTGGCGGTTGTTCGGTAGTTCGGAGTGTTCGGGAGTTCGTGTTCGGGTATTCGGAGAGGTTCGGGTTTAGTTCGGGGTCTCGGGAATCCGTATCCGCATCCGTGCCCTTCGTTCCGTCATATCACTGTGAGTCGGCTCAAACACCGTAGATGCATATAGAACGTTAAATGGGAAAACCGTAGAGATAGGCATGCATACCCGATCGTATTGAATTGAATTGAATTGAATTGATTGATCGAATTAAAGTTAAACCGGCTAGGGTTAAAGAAGCATGTTAGACGTAAATGGATTAAACCTGTTGAGAGCCGTTAGGTTGTTAGTATCGTTGCGTGATGCATTCATATAGTCGTTGCATGCTTAAGGCCATATATTCATATATATGTAAGTAAAGGACGGTAATTAAATGAATCTATATACAGGAATTAAGACGAGCTAAAATACGGAAGTAAAGTCTGAATGAACGTATAGAATATGAATGGTGTCGGGGTTTCCCGAGGTTAAATGAATTAAGTAATGAATGATGAGACGTCGGGGAGTTTAGTAAGCTACTAGCGCTAAACCGACGGATCGAGGAGTTGTTAAAAGATGATTAGGATTGTATAAGAAAAGAGAAGTGTTGTGATTGGTGAACCGTCTATGGGTTAGCAAGCTGCTAATTCAAGGTAGCGGGCGTAAATCGGTTAAAAGATGTTAGCAACCCTAATAGGCCTGTTGTGTGTTGTTGGTGTGTTGATTGCGTGGTGGTGTTGTTGTGTGGTTGTGGTTGACCTTTTTGTGCAGGCCTTTAGGTCGTCTCGGTGTTGGGCCGAGCGATCCTTGTTGTTACTTAACTCGGTCATGGGACCGGTTAAGTTGTGGTGCTGACTCGGTACGGTGCCGAGTCAGAGCGGGGTGTGTGTGAGTAGACTTGCGGGATGCGGGGTTGACTTGATTGTTGTTATTGACTGAAATTGATTGCTATAGTCCAAGCGAGTCTGCGTGTTTACATTTCTGCACTAGGACTCTAGGGTGCGTTAGATCCCGCAAGTCTAGGTGTTTGATTACGTTCTGGTACTTCCGACCCGATTGGATCCTCGGGTATTTACCTAATCGGATCATAGTGATTCCGGTTATGGGGTTAACCTACTGAGTGACATCGGTAGGTGTGTGGTCCGGAGAACACGGGGTCGCGTCCTAGGGCCGGACTGCATGGAAGCTTGGGTTATCTAGGGGTAGCCTGAGTCACCGCGTATCGATGGACAGAGAACGGTGTCCTAGTCGTTGTGTGGACGGCTAGGAGTCGTGGGTTAGTTGCCATATCGGTAACGGTGGAAACCCGTGGAAGTTACCAAGATCGTAGGGGCCCAGCGTTATGTTTTGGTGTAGTTGGTAGTGCGCGGTAGATAAATCGAGTTTCAATCGGGAACATGTGCCGCAGTGCTCCCGATTTCCTCTAATCGCCTTCTCTTTCTTTTGGCAATTGATTGTGCGTGGGCTCGACACGACGTGGTAGTGCGTGATCGGCTATTTTGTTATGATTGATTGTTATTTTGGGGTTTCGGGCGGGAATCTATAGGAGATAGATAGATTTGAAGCCTTAGTGGGGAGCCGATTCACTGGGTGATCTTAGATCGCTCATTAGACTCTTTTTGTGTTTTCAGGTTAAGCAGCGACGGACGCGGGAGGTCCTCGGTGTAGCTTCGGGATGGCTTGGGGCAGGGTTTTTGATTCGATGGTTTTGGGGTTTTCTCTCGGTTCGGCTTGACGCCACTTTTGTATTGGTTTGCGTGTTGATTATTTATTGATGAATGCGATTTGTAAAGTAACGATTAAACGTTGTGCTGAACGTTTAGTTTACTCAGAAATGAACATGCTTTCCTGATATTGTGTTTAGTCTGAACCGACACAACTCGCTGAAGTAGTGCAAGGTGATCAACTTGTACTATGGAAGTGAGGATAGCGGAGTCAAGGATGGATTAGTGCGAGCCGTCTCTGGCTTCGTCATGTGGCGAACTTTTCCTGTTTGACTTGCTCGGGTTCGATCGGTCATGTTCTTGTTTGATTGTTGGCCGGTCAGCTCGACGGTCAGCGGAGGATGGGAAAGGGGCGTTACAGAGAGGTGGTATCAGAGCATGGTTCTGCATGGGTTTCGAAGCTGTTCATTTCTGAGTGTTTTCCGTGGTTTTATCGAGTCAAAATTGTGTCTTACCCAAGCATCCATTAAGAAACCGAGCCGCGTCTGTAAATCCGGGGTTGGGATGGGGTAGGAAATTTGTATTATGTGAACTAATTTTTTATTTGTGGTTTTTGATTGCAGACAGCAGCATAGTGTCCCTGGACGGAGTGTGTGTGGGTGTGTGCATTGGGTGTGAGAGATAGTAGTGAGCAGTATGGGTGAGCGTCGGATGACACGGGCAGAGTACCAGGCTTTGGTAGACCAGCATCAGGCAGGTCTAAGGATAGCACCGCAGGGTCAGTCGCAGGGTTCTCGGGTATCAGATCGACCGCCAGTTGTTCCCCGAGTGCATCAGGGAGCGAGAGCAGCCGCTGCGGATTGGAGGCCATTACCAGACCCGTTACCGCCTTCTCTACAGGATGATGCAGGTACCGCAGACCCAACCGCAGGAGTGATGGGATATTTGGGATTCACAGACTATGGGTTGCCGCCGTTTCCACCTCAGCATGAGGCACCTACAGTACCATCGGGGATGCAGCTTGAGGCACATGATGTGCCACTACCCTTCCGTTTGCATGAGTCGGACTTCATTCCACTTGGTCGAGGGGACTTTCAGTTGGATCCGTTACACCCAGTTTTCCACATGGACATGGAGCCGTTGGATCCGGAGCAGCATGCGCAGTGGGCGCAGCAGATGGACGAGCAAATGGCGATACTAGAGGACGTTTTGGAGCAGCATGTTGGGCCGCATCATCAGCCAGGATCGCCGCAAAGGTCAGGAGCTCCATCACCCGGTTCCACCGAGCCACACTCAGCGATGGAGTCAGCCACAGGAGTTGAGCCGATGTCGACGGCAGGGTCGGACTCGTAGTTTGAATCAGTTACATCACCAGAGGCACCGCCGACTGAGCCGGTTGCACCACTGGAGATTCCACTAGCCGACACGCCAGATTCAGTGCCGCCTATGTCTGTGTACCGGACATGTAGCGCCTGCGGAGTTCAGGGCTTTCATTTGTATTGGTGCACCCGACCAGTGGATCCGCGCTACCGTGAGACGTATCAGCCAGTGCCGGCCCCGTATTATTATCAGGTGTGCGGGATGGACGGACATCTTGCACCTATTTGCCCGATCGCAGGGCCCGGACCTCGTATGTCGGACGCAGAGCCGCGTCGTGCCCCGTTACCTAAGGAGTATCGACCTGGTCCGAGTCGTCGAGATGGTGGGCTTATTCGGCAGTCAGTTATCCAGCAGCCAGCAGTGCAATCACCTGTAGCGCAGCCACCATTGGAGCAGCCACCGAGACCATCGAGGAGTTGTAGGAGGTGTGGAGACGAGGGACACAGAGCATCCGCTTGTTCCCGTCGATCCAGTACTCGTCGGTCCCGCTCAGCGCCAGTTGTCTGTCAGATTTGTGGAGGTCAGGGACATCGAGCAGCCGAGTGTTTTCAGGAGCCTTTTTTGGGGTCTGTTTCTTCCTGTCAGCTGTGTGGAGCGACAAATCATCAGGCAGCAGCTTGTTACCGTGGGCCACGCCCAGCGCCCGTTCCGGTTTGTCAGATTTGTGGTCGCGGAGGTCATGTAGCGCAGTTGTGTCCGATGGCAGAGCCGCAGCAGGTCGGACTGCCGACTAGAGATGCGCACCCACCATACCCTCCCGGCGCACCTGCCAGTGCCAACGCGAGCCGCGATGCCGGTTGTGTATGTCATTCCGGTCGTGTTGGGGCTGTTAGGGTTGGAATAGTTAGGCCATGTAAGTTGGGCACTAACTATGTTGTTGTTGTGTGTATCTAGATCGGTGATTCTCGCATGTGGTTTCAGACATCTCCGGGTTATGACGATGAAGTTTGGGGGTTAGGGTATGGATGACGGACGTCTCGTGGTTGTATTTCTGTTTTACTTATGTATTTAAAAACCTCGAAACATGTGTGTATTGTTGTTCTTATGTATGTATGTGATGCATAATTGTTCTACTTATCGTTATGGCTTACGTAGTAATTGTTTGCATGCGTGTGATAGTTTTGGATGCAAACGAATTACCACGTGAAGTCTGATGATGCGCGGAACTGACGACCGTTCATCATAACCTAAACCCAGACTGACGACATATCCGGAGCGATCTAGTGATTGCTTGGTTGTGTGTGGTAATTGGTTGCTTTTATTTGATTGCTTGCGTGTTTTATTGAATGCTTGTGTGGTGCATTAGTTAATTAGGGTTGCGTTTCGTGTGTGGTGTAGCACTGTGAAAGTGCTAGTGTTTATGACATGCTCGGCATGTGCGGAATGTGAATGGCGTTGGTAAGCCATCCGGGTGAGTAGTTTAAATTGGTTGCAGTCGTTAAGTTGTTAGAATTGAAAGTGTTAGAACCCTTTCGTTTAAGGTGTTGAGCTAACTCGAGTATGATTGTAATCGACTGTCGATTCGCGAGAGAGCGGAATTATAGAATATCGTTACTTAATCATGGGTAACCATTGGGTACATGATTAACTAACTATATCTCTATGAGGAAGTGAAATCGAGGGATGGATCGGTTTGAATTTCACCACTCCAGTGAAAGTTGTTGTGTTGAATGTAGGACGGAATGGACGATGCGATACGAATGCGAGACCGAACCCGAACCCGAAAGCGAGATGGAATGGCAAGACGTCGCGAAACAAGGAGACCGGACCGTGAAGCAGTCGATATGGACCGTCCGTGGAAAGTGTATCAGTGCAGGGTAACTGGAAGAGCGAAGCGGTTGGTATGATGATTTAGCAAAAAGATTTGAAAAAAAAATGTCAGTGACAGTGTGAAGATCAGAATGAAGCGATTGGTGTGAAGTGAATGAAGTCTTAGAAAAGTCGGATTCAGAAATCAAAGTTCTGGAAGAGTGCTCGGAAAGGAAGAGGTCGTATCGGAATCAGAGTGAAGTTATTAGTACGGGGGATTGGAAGTCAGAAGAACGTCAGTTTGGAATGCAGATTTTGAAGAGTGTCTCGGGGAGACAAACCAGTATCGTGAAGGGCGTGGAAGTCGAAGCGAAGTAGGGAAGTTGGAAGTGAAAATCAGTGGAAAGTTAGATTGAAAGTTTGGAAAGAGCGCAGGAAAGCGAGAAGTCAGAGTTATGCAGCAGTGTTCGAGTAAGGAAGCGTTGAAATTGAATGACAGAGCAACTTGCAGGGTTTGGAACTGATTCGAAGTCTGGTAGTTGTGAGATCCGAGATTCACACTAAGAATTTGTATTCGTGGATTTAGACTTTAGGATATAGAAATGGTATAGTTTCCTATGAATCAAAGACTTTATTGAGATTGATCGTCGAGATAGAACAAACACAATCGAAAAGAGAGTACAAAGTATGAAATCGAGCTATCTAGTCGAAGTTTTCTTAGCTAGGGTTGGAATGTCTTTAATGAATCGCCACTTCTTCTTTAAATAGTCTCGACTTTGATCTTCTTGTTCCGATATTTCGGCCTCGCCGTCATAACGATCTCCGAGATTTGCGGCAATCAGTTGAACTGACGAAGACCGGGTTGCTCTATCTCCACGTCGTCTCCTGCCGAGCTCGAGCTCGATCGCTTCTCACTTCAGCATTGCTTGGGCCTTGTCAAGAAGTCAATCGTATAGGCCCAACAGAGGACAATGGTCGATCTCTCTCTGTCTTGATATTGGAGCGGGCTCATAACTATGGGCCTTTGTCTTATTTGTTAACGGGCCGGATTTCTTGGAGGGAAATCCAGCACCAACAATAGCCCCCAGCCCATTAATTTCGACGAGTCGAGGTTAATGGGCGGTAGACGTTCTGGTTTGACGGGACCATTTCAGGTCGCTTATTATGGGACGATCATTTCAGTTCGTTCAATTTTGAAGGGACCGTTTCGGGTCGCTTATTTGGGACGAACATTTCAGTTCGTTCAATCTGAAGGGACCGTTTCATATCGCTTAGAAGGGATAATTTCATATCACTTAGGTTCGAAGGGATAATTTCATATCACTTAGGTTCGAAGAGATAATTTCATATCACTTTACTTAGAAGGGGCCATTTCAGACCGCTTAGGTTTGAAGAGATAATTTCATATCACTTTAACTTTTGAAGAGATAATTTCATATCACTTTGTAACGGCGAAGTATTTCGCGATGACTCTGACTTTTAAGACAGAAAGAGACATTGATCGATGGACTTATTTTGATTTCACAAAGATAAGTTAGTATGACTTCGTTTGAAGTTGTTGAGCTCGGTAAGAGCCTTGTGTTTGGGGGGTGGCTGCGCTCGAAGTCGAGCTGCCTACGTACCCTTTTAAGGGTATCAAGCCATTTCGTAGTTCGATTATGTTGATGTACTCTTAGTGGAAGTACTTTTTGAGGTTGATGATGTTCCAAGGTCGTAGTTCAGGCTTCTGGGTTTCTACCGACTTGAGTCGGTAGACCCCGTCCTTCACAACGTCGGTGACCTGGTAAGGACCTTCCCACTTTGCTCCTAATTTTCCAGCGTGTTCTTCCTTTTTATGGTCGAACACTTTCCGTAAGACGAGTTCTCCTACTTGAAACCTTCGAGTTTTGATTCGGGAATCATAGTAGCGAGCTGTGGCTTGTTGGTAATTCTGGAGTCGAGCTAATGCGAGGTTCCTTCTTTCGTCGACGAGGTAGAGCTCGTCAGTTATCATCTTGTTGTTAAGTTCCTCTTGTCGTGGGCATTCTTCCTTGCGGATGCTTGACACAAGGATTTTGGCTGGTACTACCGCCTCGATCCCATACGCCGGTGGATTTGCGGGGGGTAGTTCGATAACCCCATAGTACGGCCGGGAGCTCGTCGCTCCAGGTTGTTTTGCACTCGTTGAGCCTTTTCTTGAGACCGTTCATAATCACTTTGTTAGCTGCTTCTGCTAGCCCGTTTCCTTGGGGATAGCGCGGCGTTGAGTAAGTCAGCTTTATGTTCCAAGTTCTGCAGAACTCTTTGAACGTGTTTGATATGAACTGAGATCCGTTATCGGTGACGATCTCGTGGGGTAGTCCATGTCGGCAAACGATGTTTCGCCAGACGAACTCCTTAACGTGAACGTCCTTAACTTTTTGGTATGACTCTGCTTCAATCCACTTGGTGAAGTAGTCCGTCATCACCAATAGGGTGTGTAGCTTTCTTTTTGCCGGATGCGACTAGTGGTCCCACAATGCCCATTCCCCATCGCATGAATGGGTATGGTGATGAGATAGAGGAGAGTTTCTCCGACGCTTGGTGGATAATTGGAGCATGCTTTTGGCATTTGTCGCACTTGTTGGAGAAGGATTCGCATTCGGTGGCCATTGTCGGCCAATAGTAACCTTGCTTTTTTATTCGCACGGCCAATGCTCATCCTTCGGAATGGCTTCCGCAGGATCCGTCGTGTGTTTGTGTAATCACGGCTGTGGCTTTCTTTTTGTCAAGGCATTTAAGGTAAGGTCCGGAGAGACTCCTTTTGAAGAGTTCTCCTTGCGTGATGCAGTACCTTGCGCTCTGTGTTTTGAGTTTCCGTGCCTCCCATTTGTCGTCGGGAACTTCGCCTTTTATGATGTAACGAATGATCAGAGTTCTCCAATCTTCGGCGTTGTTAGGCTCAGGTCCCTGACTAGTGGATGCGGTTTGAATTGGTCCGTCGGGGACGTTCGCAACGTACACGGCGTTTAAAGGATCGAGGTCATCATCAATCTCGATGATGTCGCTACTGGTGATCCCAGGACATTCTTTGTGCTTGACATCGTCCTTCATGGCGGGCCCGTCTTCTTTCAAGGACAGAGCTTTGAGGGCTATGTCGATGCTTGGTTTTTCGATCCCTTCGACTGGTATGATCCTTTTGAGGTTAGGATCTGATGTTGATGCTAATGCGGCTAGGGCATCCCCTCGTGGGATTCGTGTTAGATCAAAGAATTCGATCTGTTCGGCCAGTGTATGGACTACCCGTAGGTATGCTTCCATCCGTTCATCTTTGGCCTCGTAGTCGCCATGATATTGGCTCGTGACCAGTTGGGAATCGCTGAAGGCGTTTACTTCCCGGGCTCCTATTGCTATCGCGAGTCTGAGCCCGGCTATTAACGCTTCGTATTCTGCTTCGTTATTCGATGCGGCGAAGCCCAGTCTGAACAATTGTTCTAGTACTTCGCCCGTTGGGGAGACTAGCTTTACTCCGACTCCGGATCCTTGCCTCGAGGAAGCTCCATCGACGTAGAGTTTCCATTTTTGGGCCGAGGTCGGGTCGAGTTCTATAGTCGGAGGGAGCTCGATTACGAAATCTGCCAGTACTTGTGCTTTTAGGCACGTTCGAGCTTTGTATTCTATGTCGTACTCGCTAAGTTCGATAGCCCATTTGACCAATCGACCTGACTGGCTTGGACTGTGAAGGATGGTTCTCAGCGGCTGAGAGGTCATCACTATCATCGAGTGCGATTGAAAGTACGGTCGGAGTTTCTGAGCCGATGTCACTAGCGCCAAGGCGAGTTTTTCCATGGCGGGGTATCTGGTTTCAGCATCGATCAAGGTCTTACTGATGTAATACACCGGTCGTTGCTCGTTTTGTTCCTCGCGAACCAAGACTCCACTTACTGCTGCCGTCGAGACAACTAGGTAGAGGTAAAGGGGTTCTCCTTCTACTGGTTTCGCCAGTATGGGCGGTTCATTTAAGTAAGCTTTGAGCTGAGTGAAAGCCTCTTCGCACTTTTCGTCCCAGAGGAACTTTTTGTTTGCTTTGAGCAAGTGATAGAAGGGTAGACATTTATCAGTCGACCTTGAGATAAAGCGATTCAGAGCAGCTATTTTGCCAGTCAGGCACTGGACTTCTCGCGTTGTTCTGGGAGATTTCATCTCTATGAACGTCGCGATCTGTTTGATCCCTCTTTCGGTCACTAGGTAACCAGGGAATTCTCCTGAGGGAACCCCGAAGGTACACTTTGCTGGGTTGAGTTTCATCCCGTATTTATTGAGAATGGTAAAACATTCTTTTAGTTGGGGGATGTGGTCCTCATAGACCAGCATATCGTCGATGTAGACCTCCATGGTTTTGCCTAGGAGTCCCGAAAACATCTTGTTGACGAGGCGTTGGTAAGTTGCTCCTGCGTTTTTTAGTCCGAAGGGCATGACTTTATAGCAGTACGTGCCTCGATCAGTTATGAACGAAGTCTTTTCTTGGTCTTCAGGGTTCTTCAATATTTGATTGTACCCTGAGAACGCGTCCATAAAAGATAGTAGCTGATGTCCGGCGGTAGCCTCGACCAGTCGGTCGATGTGCGGGAGTGGGAAGCTATCCTTTGGACATGCTTTGTTGAGATCCGTGAAATCTACACAGACTCTCCACTTCTCGTTCTTTTTCTTAACCACTACGGGATTGGCAAGCCAGTCGGGGTACTTGACCTCTCTGATCGATCCGATTTTTAATAACTGGTCGACCTCATCATTGACGGCTTTGGCCCGCTCAGGGCCTAGTTTTCGACGCTTTTGTCTTACCGGTTTGTAGGTTGGGTCGACATTCAGCTCGTGGCTGGTTACGTCGATATTGATCCCTTTCATGTCTGCTGAAGACCAGGCGAAGGAGTCGACGTTCTGTTTGAGAAAAGAGACCAGTTCATTTTTAACTGGCTCTGATAGGTCGATTCCGATGCCAACGAGTCTTTCGGGATGAGCATCGTCTATGCAGACCTGAGTCGTGAGGTCCTTTGGGGGTCCTATTTGACTTGGGTCGTTCGACCTTTTGGTCTGCATGGTGGCGAGCTCTTCCTCTTTCTGTAATTGCTACGCAGGGGATTTCTCGATCTGCTTGTATCCGTTCATGTAGCAATGACGGGAAATCTTTTGACTTCCGTAAATGGTTTTGATCCCTTTGGGAGTTGGGAATTTTACGCATTGGTGGTAGGTCGATGGTACCGCTTTCATGTCGTATATCCATGGTCGACCTAGGATCGCGTTATAGGGAGCTGGCCGATCTACTATGACGAACTCCGTCATTCTTCGAACTCCTCCAGCGGTTACTGGGGCGAAGACAGAGCCCATCGAGTACGTCGTTTCGCCAGCGAAACCTACTAGTGGTGTCTTTTCTTCCACGATCTCGGAGTCGTTGAAGTCCATCTTTTTGAACGCGTCCTAAAAGTGGAAATCTACCGAACCTTCCTGCGTCAATCATTATCCTTGAGAGTTCGACATCTCCCACTACTAGACAAACGAGGAGGGCGTCGTCGTGTGGTTTGTCGAGATTACTTGTCTCGCTTTCGTAGAAAATTATTTCGTGGTCTGGACCCAACATTGGGGTTTTCCCCCCTCTGTCGGTCTCGACTCTTCTTTGAAGGGCTTTGATTGAATCGACCGAGTCGCGGCAAAGCTTGGAGCCACCGAAGATGAAGTCGATTCGTTTGGGGGTATAGCTCGTACACCCCCCCCCCCCCCCCCGCAGAGACGAGGGAGATTGATGTTGGGATTATGTCCTGAAATCACATTGTACTCACTCTAGAGATAGTTGTATTGTCGAGATCGGACAATTCATGTCATACTGGGTAGTCATAATGTTTTGCAAGAAACCGCTTATGACAAATGAGTTGTAACTCATTTCCATTATCGTGTGAACATACAAGGTCACACACCTAAGCAAGTTGGACATAGTTCGTATGGGATTGATCATTGGCATATGGTATGGTCAATGTGTATTGGATACACATCGAATATGAGTTTTAATGAGGTGTGTCGGTCGACATAGACCTAGTAAATGGTTAATCGGTTCAATTGGATTGGACCGGTTATCATGCTTGGTTAAGTCCGAACAGATCGGTTTAAATTGGATGAATTGGTTCAATTGGATTGAACTGATTATCTCAATTAGCATAAACCGATTGGTTAAAATCAGTTTGATTGGATAAAATGATTCAATTGAATTAGACCGGTTATCGCAATCAATTGAAACTGGTTAAAACGGTTTAAAGTGGATGAATTGGTTCAATTGGATTGAACTGATTATCCCAATTAATATAAACCAATTTGATCGGTTGAGATCAGTTGGATCTGATAAGTTGGTTCAATTGGATTGGACCGGTTATCAAAACTGTCTCCGGTTTAGGTCTATGTCGACCGTCACACATGGGTTGTGTCGATCGACATGACTGGTTCGATAAACCGGGTTAATTGAATTAACTGGTTATTGAAGTCCGGCTTTGTTTGGTGGTGTCGATCGACAGACACAGTCTTCGTCGATCGATACAGTGCTCGGAATTCTGATTATTGAACCTTGAATTTGCAGAAACCAAACTCGACCAAAACCTTGATTAAAGCTTAGCTTCAATATGGTCAACTGTCAAGACTCATTTCGTTGTGTGATGTCTAGCCAAGAGCTTGGTGTCCACAATTACGTGAGTAAGGCAGGTAGTTATGTTGATGGATTTGCAGTGCTAAAACATCAACAATTATATGACCTAAGTGAATTGATTTGCTAAACTTTTGGGTTTAGTTTCCTCAAACTAAATATCAAGTAACCTTGATGTCTTGCCCAAATCTTGTCTACTGTCAAGATTCGTGTCGTTTGTTGGATAGTTTTGGAGTCCTTGGTATCCACTGCAACATGAGTAAGGCAGGTGGTCATTGACAGACTTGCAGTGCAACTGTCAATAATCACAAGACTAAAGAGATTGGTTTACTTGACTGGGCTATCGGAAGTTCTGGGCCCAGAGACATCAGAGTGGATTAGACATAGTTTGTCTCATCCACAACCAAGAGTTGTACTGGGTACAATTAGCAATGATTTGCTTACCTAGATAACTAAAATTTGGGTAATGGCGAGTCGCCCACTCAGATTTTGGTGAAGTATGGATCTTGGTTCATTATATTCATAGAGGAAACATTGTTTGAATATAATGCGAGTTTTCTTATTAGATAAGATTTCTCATCATATACATATCTAAATCTTTGTTTTCCTTGGATTTCAGCTTATGTCTATGACTACTTTCTCGTTGCGATCCGTCCTTGAGAAGGACAAGTTAAATGGATCCAACTTCCTGGATTGGTATCGGAATCTGAGATTCATTCTCAAGCAGGAGAGCAAGGACTATGTCCTTGAAAAGGCTCTTCCAGAAAGGCTTGGGACCAATCGCTCGCATGCAGCATATAATGCTTGGAATAAGCATTATATTGATGTGGTAGATGTGCGTGGTCTGATGTTGGCTACCATGAACTCGGACTTGAAGAGTCAATACGAGAACATGGAGTCACCAATAGAGATGATCACCAGCCTGAAACTGAAGTTTCAGGATCTGGCACGAGTTGAGAGATTCCAGATGGTGAAGTCTCTAACTGAGTGCAAGCTACCAGAGGATGCATTGATAACCTGGGGAGACTGGAATGTCCTGTCAGCTTAGAGTTGGCCACTGACATCATTCTGCAGTCACTGCCGTCAAGCTATGATAAGTTCATTAAGAACTATATCAAGAAGGGCTTGACGAAGACGTTGACTGAGCTGCATGGCATGCTCAAAACAGCAGAGCAAAACATCATAAAGTGTAAAAGATTTGAGAAATCTTGTGTTGGCAAGGGTAGAGACAGGGCCGTCCAGATTTGGAATCAGGATAAGCCTGTGTCATCTTATAAGCCCAAGTCAGGCCCATCTGGTGTTAGAAAATGCTTCTACTGCGATGAGTCAGGGCATTGGAAGAGAGATTGCATTAAATTCTTGGAATATTCACAAGAGATGAAGGAGATGTATGGTACTTCTTCTTCAGGTATTGTGTTATTAATTCAAGTTCTACGTAAGTATTGGATACTAGTTGTGATACTGATATTTTTTGAAATATGCAGGACCTAAGCGACAGTAGAACGTTGAAGAAAGGGCAAGTGGAACTGCGTGTCTGGTATGAAGCAATGGTTGCTGCATGAGCCGTAGAGATTCTCCACTTGTAAGAGCCTTTCATACTTGGTTTTAGAAATTAAGTAATTGCTACTATGTATCTGCCTTGTGCAGAAATGTCTTTCATTTTCTTGTAAAGAATTTTTCATTTTGATAAAAGACAAGTTTTGTTCTTTAGATCTCAATGAAATATCATATGGTAGCACCCCGTTTGGAATGGGTTTTATACAGTGTTCTAAAAATCGGTCTAGGCGGCCGTCTAGGCGGGGCCTAGGCGCTAGGCGGTCTTTGACCGTGGCGATTTCCTCCTAGGCGTTTGAATTAGGCGTTTATGTTATTAAACGGATTTAGGCAGGTCTAGGCAGTCCTAGGCGGGTCTAGGCGGGTCTAGGCGGTCCTAGGCGGATCTAGGCGGCTACACACAATCTTTAACCAATTATCATTTGATTTTTAATTTTCATGTTTGTTTCGGTATAACTTTAAAATTTTATTACATATAACTAAATTTATAAGTTCTTATTTCATAAATTAATGGTTATCAATAAAAAAATATTGTAAATTTAACAGATTTGATAGTAAATGTCGTGTGCTGATAAATTTAGCTAATATTTTTTTTGTTATTTCGATGTACTTTGAGTTTTAATCTATTTTTTAGACTAAGAATATTTGAATTATATAACATATATTATATAATATATCTAATATATATTATTTTCTTTTATAAATACATATACCGCCTAGGCGCCGACTAGGCCCCGACTAGGCGTTCTAGGCGCTAGGCGGTGGGTCACCGCCTGACTAGCGCCTAACGCTTTCTTGAACACTGGTTTTATATCTTAAACCAGCGAAAGTTAGAATATAACACAAATACTAAAAGTTTAAGTCTGATGACTCGAACTGGACTTTTCCTTGGCATAGTCGTTCGACCATACAGAGTGAAGCGGATTCAGAAGTTCCATAGTTTTGGACTCATTCGATTATAAATCATTTGAGATATGAATTCTGTTCACTGGACCAAATGACTAAGGCCCTTTTAGCAGAGCTAAAAGAAACGGGCCAGAGGCTTATAGGGCCTTACACATACTGATGTATGTGGCCCGATGAGCATTAGTGCCAAAGGAAATCTTCTGTACTTTATTACCTTATTGATGGCATCAATAAGCATGGCTGTGTTCATTTGATGAGACACGAGCAGGAATCCCTTGAGGAGTTCCAAAATGAAGTGTAGAACCAATTTGACAGAAGTATTGAGATCCTCGATTGAATCGCGGAGGAAAATACTTGAGTCAAGAATTGGGTGATCATCTGACAGAATGAATCAGGTCTTATTAGATATGCTCCGATTAATGATGAGTCACAGGAATCTTCCATAATCATTTAAGAATACGTTCTAAAATGTATATGTTTACGCTAAATAAGTTTCTATCAGAATCAGTGAAAACACCACATTGGATGTGGACTGGGTGATTTCCAAATTGGTTTTTCTGATTAATTGGGATTGCAAGGTTTGTGTAAGACAGTAGTCAACAAACAAACTTGAACCCATATCTGATAAGTTCTACCTCGCTGGTTGTCCTAAGGAAACCAAGGCTTGCTACTTTTGTAACCAATCCGAGGACAAAGTATTGTTGTTCAGAACTGTGTCTTTTGAGAAATATCGTACTTTCAAAAGGAACAGTGGGAGTAAAAGTACACATCGAAGAAATTCGATAAACACAGGAGGCTGATCAACCTGTTGAGGGAAAGCAGCGGTGAGATCTACAAAGTGCTGTAGGATCTGCACCTGTGGAGCCTGAAATTCGCAGATCCGAAAGGATCCGTCACTAACTCGAGAGTGATTTCTCGTAGCCGATTGTCGTGATCTGTTGATCATTGAAAAGTGACGAGCATGCGAAATTAAAAGAAGCGATGGTGAGCCCCAACTCCGAAAATTGGCTGGTGATATATCATGGTTTTTACCGGTTTTATGCCATGATATAGTTGTATTTTTAGTGTCTTTTGTGTTCTTTTAGAGTCTTTTACAGGTATAATCAGGTTTGGAGCTGAATTGGAGATAATGGAGCATTTTGGAGATTTTTGGAGTGTTTGGCCGAGAGATAGAGTTCACTGTCCGAAACAGAGGAAGGTGTCGATCGTTGCATGCCTAGCATCGATCGATGCACCAGCGAGATGGGCCAAAACTCGGCGGTTTAGAAGAATCAAGATATTGCACTTTGATCCAGAAGTTCCTGATATTTACAAAGAAGCCCCTGGCCGAGATTAGACCTATATTATTGAGTTTTTAGATACACTTTACATTACGCTTTCATAATTAAGAGCAGAGGATTTTTAGAGCTTTTGGGGCTGATCTGAACCTGTTACATCATCTGTATTTGGAGAAGATTTCGAACCCCTTTTACTCTTATTCTTTTATGCAATTTATTCATCATATGATTATGTTTTCATTATCTATGTCTGAGTAGATTCCTTGTTAGGTTTAGGGTTTCTCACATAGGATTTCATGACCTGCTAGACTTGTTCAATTTCAGTTAAGGATTCAAACTATATCTGTTCTTCAATTTAATTGTGCTTAAAGCTAGTTCTAACCTGATCAATTAGAATCTAGATCTTAGGTTGCTAAATACGTCACGGAAGTGGGGTTTAGGAATCTGAACTAATTAAATTGGGCAATTAAACTTTGCGCAAACGGAAGTTTGGTTTAGGATAACTGTGAACATATCAAACTTGGAATTAATGCTAGTTTAATCTGTTAGTTCTCGCAAACGAAAGTTTGGTTTGCTGCACTTAGACTTAGAGAATTATCGCAAAGGAATTTGGTTAATTCTATATCTGTGTTTTGAGTTCTAGAACTGTGCTTAATTAGATCCTTACTGAATGAACTGTCTGCTTGTCTGATTTCCTGAGAACGCCCTAGACCTAGCGCTCTTAATAACTTGCTTTCACAACCAACAATCTTTGCTATCTGCTTACTTTCTTGCATTACTTTTAATTCAATTACATTGCTTTCTTCCTAGTTAAATTCCTGTTCTTGAGCTATTCAACACCGGAGTCTCTGTGAATTTCGATACCCTATATACTACATTAATATTGCTGTGCACTTGCAGTTTAGTATAGGGATTAATTCTTGACCTATCAAGTTTTTGGCGCCGTTGCCGAGGACTCTTTGAGTCTTCGATAGCCTCGAGCCTAGGGTTTTACTAGGATTTTTCGTTTTCTTTTCGTTTTTATTTTTGTTTTTTAGTTACTGACTTTCTCGGTTTTTCTCTCTGTCGCAGGTACTAATATCGCACTGCGTCGATCGTTGCACCCTTGCATCGATCGTCACTAGGCGATTTGAGATTGAACCGATCGTTGCACTGATAGCATCGATCGTTGCTGGACGATTACAAACAGTTTATGCCAACGCAGAAAACTAGAAGTAATCCGAACTCGAGCTTGGTTAATCTCGATCTTGAGGAGCTTGGACGTTTAGAGAGAGCTAACAGAAGAGAAAGAAGAGAAAGAATGATGCGAGAGCGTTTGATTCTGGAACGCGATGCTGAAGGTGTCCTGAGGGACCGAGATAACAACCGCTACAATGCCGACTGGCAGAGGGTTGATGCTGAAGGGAATGTCATTCCTGAGCAACTGCAACAGGAGCAGAACCAAAACCAGGGTCAGGAACGGGCCCAAGGTAGAGAGATGGTGGTTCATGAGAGGACACTAGCTGACTACAACAGACCTGATGAGTTTCATGCAAACCGAGCAGCTCTAGTGCTTCCTGCTTTTGAGAGGAATGATTTTGAGGTCAAGACCATCTACTACCAACTGATGAGGCATATTGCTTTTCATGGTCTTCAAACAGAGCAGCCTATGGATCACATTGACAAGTTTGAGGACATAGTCACTGGCATGAAGTATGAAGGAGTATGCCCGGACTATCTGTTCCTTAAGCTATTTCCGCACAGTCTTGCTGGAGACGCTAGTGCATGGCTGAGAAAACTGGCACCTGGTCAGTATACTACTTGGGCAGCCTTAAAGAGTGAGTTCCTGCGTCACTTTTATGATGATGCGCGCTCAGATCAGTCCAGACAGGACATACTCACTTTTTCCCAAGGAGCTGTGGAGCCCTTGAAGACTGCCTGGATGAGATTTAAGCAGTATCAGCGTGACTGTCCACACCATGGATTCACAGAAGTACAGCTGATTGGTATCTTCTTCAGAGGCATAGATCTCCCTTATCAGACTGCGCTGGATAATTCCAGAAATGCTAATTTCAACACCAGGACTCCTACACAAGCTAAGCAGTTGATTGGGAACCTGATTAGCAGCTACAGTTGCAAGACTATAGATGAAAAGAGGAAGAAATCCGGTGGAAGTATAGAGGATTCTAACATGACTGAGATTAGATCTAGGCTAGACACAGTTTACGATCTCCTAACAAGTAAGAAAGCTGTCCACTCTACCCAAGATGTAGAGGTAATTCAGACTGAGGAGGACACTCAGGAAGAAGAGGTGAATTACATGGGAGGTTCTGGTTTCCAAGGTAGTGGATTTAGAAATCAACAGGGAAACAGATTCTCCAATGGAGTTCAGCAAGGTGGTTTTAAGAAAGCCAATGGGTCTGAGAGTAAAGTAGAGATGATGCTAAGACAGCTAATGGAGAGTCAGACTAAGTACGCAGCAGATGCTGACGCGAAGATGGATACAATCTACAGGGAGCTGAATGGGAAGTTTGAGTGTTTGAACACACACATGAAAGAGCTTGATGCTAAGGTTGCAAGAACTGCTGGACATGCTCAAAGGGAAGAGGGATATCTCCCGGGAAGGACTGATGCCAATCCTAAGTACCAATGCAATGCCGTGACATTGAGAAGTGGTAAGGAGCTGTCATCTGGCCAGAAAAAGCAGTTAAGCGTTGAGGAACTCGTGAAAATTGAAGAGTTGGAAGATGAGATACGCGATATTCGCCGCGAGTCGATCGATGCATCTAAGCAACGATCGTTGCCAAGCGAAATCAAGGAACCGGAGGTCATAACAAAGTCGCCTAGCATCGATCGATGCAATAATAGCAACGATCGACACAAGGTGACTGTAGAAAGTTCGAGAGCTGAAAACCCAAAACAGTCGGCTGAAAGGGTATACAAGCCTAAGATACCTTATCCCAAGAACCCCAGAAAAGCTAAGAATGATAAGCAGTATGCAAAATGGAAGGAGTTCATAAAAAGGGTAAAGGTTGAAGTACCTTTGTTGGATTCCATTGAAAGTTCCCCCATGATGAAGAGATGCCTTAAGGATGCAATTTCTGGAAAATGGTCTGATGAAGAAAGTATAATGATGCTCAATGAAGTATGTAGTGCAGTGGTTCAAGGCAGAATTCCAGAGAAATTAAAAGATCCAGGCAGCTTCGTATTAGATTGTGCTATCTACAAGGAGAGGTTCGAAAGGTCCCTATGTGATCTAGGCTCCAGTGTAAATCTGATGCCCCTTTCAGTTGCTAAAAGACTAGGGATGACAGATTTTATACCAACTAGGATATCACTGGTTTTGGCAGACAGATCAGTCAGGATTCCCAAAGGAGTAATAGAGGATGTGCCTATAACGGTTGGCAAGTGTGTGATCCCAACTGATTTTGTAGTTCTACAATATGGACAGGAGCCAAAAGACCCATTGATTCTAGGAAGATCTTTCTTAGCAACAGCTGGTGCGATGATTGACTGTCAGGGAGGCAAAATAGTTCTAAATGTGGGAGATCTGAAGATGAGTTTTGACATGAACAAACTGGTAAAGAGACCAACCATCGACGGGCAAACTTTCTATGTGGACACATTGGGTGATTTGGCTGCAGAGTACTTCCACCAATCACATGCTGAGGACCCACTAGAAAGGGCTTTACTGAGCTCTATTTTGGAGTTGGAATACCTACAGGACGAGCCTGCGATGTGCTATACAAGATTGATGGATTCTGTCGAGGTTGCAATGCAGGTAGAAGTGTCTGACACGGGACTGCAACGATCGACACCATCTAAGCAACGATCGTTGCAAGACGACAGAGACTGGGCAGAAGAAAAGGCTCTGAAAATAGATCTTAAACAACTTCCATCCGGGCTAAGGTACGCCTTTCTTGGACCTAATTCAACATACCCAATGATTGTTAATGCTAGCCTGAACAACGCAGAGCTCACCTTACTGCTAAGCAAGCTGCGCAAGCATCGCAAAGCTCTTGGCTATTCCCTTAATGATATTTCAGGTATCTCACCGGAGCTGTGCATGCACCAGATACACCTTGAGGCTGAGTCCAAGACATCAATCGAACATCAGAGGAGACTTAATCCTAATCTGCAGGAAGTAGTCAAAAAGGAGATTATGAAACTCCTTGACGCTGGAATTATATATCCTATCTCTGACAGTGATTGGGTGAGTCCAGTCCATGTAGTGCCAAAGAAGGGCGGTGTTACAGTTGTGAAGAATGAGAAGAACGAGCTGATACCTACTAGGACTGTGACAGGACACAGGATGTGTATAGATTACAGGAAGCTTAATGCTGCTACCAGGAAAGATCATTTTCCTTTGCCTTTTATTGATCAGATGCTCGAAAGGTTAGCAAATCATCCTTACTACTGCTTCTTAGATGGCTACTCAGGTTTCTTTCAGATTCCCATCCATCCAGAGGATCAGGGAAAGACCACTTTCACTTGTCCATATGGGACATTCGCCTACCGTAGGATGCCTTTTGGACTCTGCAACGCACCAGCCACTTTCCAGAGATGCTTGATGTCCATATTCACAGACATGATTGAGGATTTTATGGAAGTATTCATGGATGATTTCTCAGTATATGGATCATCCTATAATGAGTGCTTAGATAATTTGTGCAAGGTTCTGACAAGATGCGAAGAGAAGCACTTAGTTCTTAACTGGGAGAAGTGTCATTTCATGGTCAGAGATGGCATTGTGCTTGGACATAAAGTGTCCGAAGCAGGAATAGAGGTGGACCGCGCTAAAATCGAGGTGATGACCAACCTGCAGGCACCTGATTCTGTTAAGTCTATTAGAAGCTTTCTTGGACATGCTGGCTTCTATAGACGGTTCATCAAGGATTTTAGTAGGATTGCTAGGCCACTAACTGCTTTGCTGTGTAAAGACACCAAATTTGAGTTCACTGCAGATTGTCAAACTGCATTTGAACAGATCAAGCAGGCATTAGTGAGTGCTCCCATAGTTCAGCCACCGGATTGGGATTTGCCTTTCGAAGTAATGTGTGATGCAAGTGATTATGCTGTAGGAGCTGTTCTTGGACAAAAGAAAGATAGAAAGCTTCATGCTATCTATTATGCCAGTAGGACACTGGATGATGCACACAGAAAATATGCCACTACGGAGAAGGAGTTGCTGGCAGTTGTCTTTGCATTTGAGAAATTTCGCTCTTATTTTGTTGGCTCCAAGGTGATTGTACACACTGATCATTCAGCCCTGAAGTATCTGATGCAGAAGAAGGATGCTAAGCCAAGACTGTTGAGATGGATCCTGTTGCTTCAGGAATTTGATATTGAAGTGAGAGATAAGAAAGGGGCTGAGAATGGAGTTGCTGACCATCTTTCGAGGATGCTAGTTGAGGAGGACGTGCCAATTAATGACTATTTGCCTGAAGAAAACGTCAATATGGTTGGGACAATCTGTGAGACAGATTTGGACAGAAACCTGCAAAATTGTCGGATTAATCGCGCTGCGTCGATCGATATGACGTCAGCGTCGATCGATGCATCTACCGGGACAGCAACGATCGATACACCCGACTGTGACGATCGTTGCAGCGCGGATACAGACCCAGAAACTTTTACGATACGGATTGGAAAGCATGAGTTTGAGATTAATGCTGTCGCAACAAATGATCGACCATGGTATGCAGACATAGCCAATTATCTGGCTGCAGAGACTGAACCAGATAATCTGAAAGGGTATGAAAAGAAGAGGTTCTTCAGAGAACTTAGGAGGTACTATTGGGATGAACCTTACCTCTATAAGCATTGTTCGGATGGCCTTTATAGAAGATGTGTTGCTGAGTCGGAGGTTCCAGATATCCTATTCCACTGCCACGGATCAGATTATGCAAGACATTTTGCTACTTTCAAAACTGTGTCTAAGGTTTTGCAAGCAGGTTTCTGGTGGCCTACAATGTTCGCTGATACTCACTCCTTTATTTCTCATTGTGATGCCTGCCAGAGGAGAGGGAAGATCAGCAGGAAGCATGAGATGCCTCAGAATTTCATTCTTGAGGTTGAGGTTTTTGATTGCTGGGGCAAAGACTTTATGGGTCCCTTTCCCTCATCTTATGGGAATAAATTCATATTAGTTGCTGTGGATTATGTATCTAAGTGGGTAGAAGCAATAGCTAGTCCAAGCTGTTTAAATCCATCATATTCCCTAGATTTGGAGTACCTCGGATAGTAATTAGTGATGGAGGATCTCACTTTATTAATAAGGTTTTTGAGAAGCTCCCGAAGAAGCATGGAGTGCATCACCGAGTTGCTACTTCTTATCACCCACAGACTAGTGGACAGGTAGAGGTTTCTAACAGACAAATCAAGGAGATCTTGGAGAAGACAGTTGGGAAGACAAGGAAAGATTGGGCAGCTAAGCTTGATGATGCTTTATGGGCCTACAGGACTGCGTTTAAAACGCCATTGGGAACCACTCCATTCCATTTGCTGTATGGGAAAGCATGTCATCTGCCAGTAGAACTTGAGCACAAGGCAGCATGGGCTGTAAAACAGATGAACTTTGACCTCAAACCAGCTGCAGAGAGGAGATTTATACAGCTCAATGAGTTGGATGAGATTAGACATTTTGCCTATGAGAACTCAAAGTTGTACAAGGAAAGGACTAAGGCTTATCATGACAAAAAGATTGTCTCCAGACAGTTTAAGCCTAACGATCAGGTACTGTTATACAATTCTCGCTTGCATTTGTTTCCAGGCAAGCTGAAATCAAGATGGTCTGGACCCTACACGATCAAAGAAGTGCGTCCATATGGAGCTGTCATTTTAATCGGCAAGGAAGGTAATGAGTTTGCTGTAAATGGGCAGAGGGTAAAACACTATTGGGCTAAGGCCGAGATTCCCAGAGGTCAGATTTTGCCCCTGGATCATGTTCCCTCCACCTGAAAATTCCCATCCGTCCGGTCAAGCTATTGACCTTAAACAAGCGCTGGGTGGGAGGCAACCCACCATTAGGTACTGGTGTTTTTCTACTTAATTTTTGGTGTTTTTGTTAGGATTTTACGTTTGTTTTTGTTTCTGGTGAGTTTATGTTTGCAGGTCTCGGACAAAATCGCAGTGCAACGATCGTTGCACTTCTGTGTCGATCGTCACAACACGAAAGGAATCGCATTGCAGCGATCGTTGCGCTCTTGAGCAACGATCGACCATACACGAAAATCGCCAAGTAACGGTCGATGCACTTAGTGCAGCGATCGATGCCTGGGCGACAGAGGTAACCCGACATACATAATTTCATCTTTTCAATTTTTTATTTTCTTTTTACCGATCCTTCGCTGGACACTACTGGGGACAGTGTGTCTTAAGTGTGGGGGAGGTGCTACTGAATTTTGTTTTCTGTTTTCTTAAGAGTCAGTCCGTTTTTCAAAAAATTTTGTTTTATTGAGTCAAAATTGTTTAAGTAAGAAACTATGATTTTCTGAGAAGATTTACAAGACTTGCAGGAACTTAAGTAACCATTGGGATGAAGTTGCAGGATCTATCTCTGACTATTAGAAAACCCCATCACAGATCAACCTACTGGGAACACCCACATCACTTCAGGTATCAGAGGATCCTTTTACTGACTTCAATTTAATACTGACTTAGATTTCTCACCTAAGAGCTTGGTATTTTGTGTCGGATTCCCTTGTTAGTTCTGACACAGCCTGTCAACCTATCCTATTTAGTTCCCTTCTCCCCTTCTATAAAGTAAAAAAAAAAAAAAAGATAATAAACTGAGGATGAGTTAGTAACTCCGAAGTGGTCATGGGAATGGTAGCAAACACTATTTTCTCTCATGTGATCGATGGAATGTGTCCAAAGTACACCCCATAACGGGAAGAACACTGATAAAAAAAATAAAATGATACCCAATGGGGAAAAATCAGTTGTTAAAGAAGGGAAAGAGAAGAAAGGGACTAGAGAAAGATAGTATGGTGGTCTAGAACTGATAAGGTAAGAATCCATGTGCCCTTTGATCGATACTCCTTAGGTGAGACTGCACTTAAATACTTGCAGAAGTCAGTAGGGAGAATTTGAATGCTTGAATGTGATTGTGGAGTTTACCTAGGACAGTTGCTAAGTGTGGGGGAAGTACATGTTGGTCTTGATATCCTGTGATTGATTCTTGCAGTGGTTTACTAAGGGGAATCTGAGTATTGTAGCTTCTAGGATGAAATGAGTTTCTGAAGAGTTTTCAAACCTCTTCACCAAGCTTTAGTTCTATGTTTTGCTTGAGGGCAAGCAAAGGCTAAGTGTGGGGGAGTTGATATATCATGGTTTTTACCGGTTTTATGCCATGATATAGTTGTGTTTTTAGTGTCTTTTGTGTTCTTTTAGAGTCTTTTACAGGTATAATCAGGTTTGGAGCTGAATTGGAGATAATGGAGCATTTTGGAGATTTTTGGAGTGTTTGGCCGAGAGATAGAGTTCACTGTCCGAAACAGAGGAAGGTGTCGATCGTTGCATGCCTAGCATCGATCGATGCACCAGCGAGATGGGCCAAAACTCGGCGGTTTTGAAGAATCAAGATATTGCACTTTGATCCAGAAGTTCCTGATATTTACAAAGAAGCCCCTGGCCGAGATTAGACCTATATTATTGAGTTTTTAGATACACTTTACATTACGCTTTCATAATTAAGAGCAGAGGATTTTTAGAGCTTTTGGGGCTGATCTGAACCTGTTACATCATCTGTATTTGGAGAAGATTTCGAACCCCTTTTACTCTTATTCTTTTATGCAATTTATTCATCATATGATTATGTTTTCATTATCTATGTCTGAGTAGATTCCTTGTTAGGTTTAGGGTTTCTCACATAGGATTTCATGACCTGCTAGACTTGTTCAATTTCAGTTAAGGATTCAAACTATATCTGTTCTTCAATTTAATTGTGCTTAAAGCTAGTTCTAACCTGATCAATTAGAATCTAGATCTTAGGTTGCTAAATACGTCACGGAAGTGGGGTTTAGGAATCTGAACTAATTAAATTGGGCAATTAAACTTTGCGCAAACGGAAGTTTGGTTTAGGATAATTGTGAACATATCAAACTTGGAATTAATGCTAGTTTAATCTGTTAGTTCTCGCAAACGAAAGTTTGGTTTGCTGCACTTAGACTTAGAGAATTATCGCAAAGGAATTTGGTTAATTCTATATCTGTGTTTTGAGTTCTAGAACTGTGCTTAATTAGATCCTTACTGAATGAACTGTCTGCTCGTCTGATTTCCTGAGAACGCCCTAGACCTAGCGCTCTTAATAACTTGCTTTCACAACTAACAATCTTTGCTATCTGCTTACTTTCTTGCATTACTTTTAATTCAATTACATTGCTTTCTTCCTAGTTAAATTCCTGTTCTTGAGCTATTGAACACCGGAGTCTCTGTGGATTTCGATACCCTATATACTACATTGATATTGCTGTGCACTTGCAGTTTAGTATAGGGATTAATTCTTGACCTATCAGCTGGGTATGCATGTTAGCTTCACCGATCCATTTCTGGATTGAAGCAAACATCTTGGAGTTGAAATCAACATTCTGATAATGTGGTCAAAAGTTTTGACTTGATCAGAAAGAAATGAAACCATGCGTTTACAAGAAGACTAGTGGGAGCGTAATTGCAATTCTCACACTGTATGTAGACAACATACTTAATCTCATAAACCACGTTCCAACGCCAAAGTCTTATCAAGATTTGGGTCGGACTTCAAATTCAACGATAGACATTGGAGAAGGCCGTGAAAGTTCTTGGAATTAGGATCCATTGGAGTGGATCAGAAAGGCTAGTTGGATCGTGTCAAAATCCTTACGTTGATAAGGTATTGGACAGTTCCAATATGCATGATTCCAAGAATGGCTTCATACCAAAGGTCTTATGGCAATAATCTAAGCAAGATGAAGTGTTTTGGACACTGGCTGAGCTAGTAACAATATTAGCAAGAAGAAGTGTTATTGAACACTGTCTGAACTAGTATTAATGATTGTGATTGCTTATGCTGATGCAATAGAATCCATCATGAATGCCATGTTTGCGCTCGTCTAGATGCAGCTTACGCATAAATCATGACGAGAAAATACCAATGTGTTCCGGTAATAGTCATTGAACAGTTACCAGAAATATCCCAAGTGTTTGAGGAACACTAAGGATAGGTTCGTGGTGAACTGGTAAAGTGACGAACCAGTTGAAAGTAGTTAGACGGACAAAGACGATTACCGGTTCCCACCTGGTTATATCTCTTTGTATGAATAGCGGTGTTGTCTGTTGGAAAGGCTCCAAGCAGTGGACCGTAGAATAGTGCTTTTATCTGAATGGCGGTGTGGTTTGTTGGAGTTGTTTCAAGCAATGACACCGCAATCTCTCCCACGACCTAAGCACGAAATTTATTTTGTTGCTGTAGGTATAAGATATCTGAAGAAATGATCTTGATTCTAGTGGGAGTTATTTTAGTTATGTTATAGTCTTTACATAAACATGCCATGGTAGTGTTTATGTAAGTCAAACTGACATCGGTATTATTTAATTATTAGATAAT
Organism: Orychophragmus violaceus; assembly: GCA_030180135.1. Taxonomy (NCBI): domain Eukaryota; kingdom Viridiplantae; phylum Streptophyta; class Magnoliopsida; order Brassicales; family Brassicaceae; genus Orychophragmus; species Orychophragmus violaceus. The sequence continues at coordinate 91,417,556 of CM058239.1, read as the reverse complement.
TAAATAATGGTCCCAAAGTATTTTATGATCATCATATAGGTCATCAAGTTGAGGACTTGATCATGAAACCCTATAAGTAAAAGATGATATAAATTATGATTGTCCCTAGTCGAGGTTATTGAAATGGGGCACCAATAACCGCGCGATACTAGTATGTGAGGTGACTGTTGGACTAAGTTTCATGGAGTCAATGATATGATTATCACAGTCAGTCACATAGATATATATTGGTGAACATATGATCGGACATGACCGCTTAATGAAAACTTTACAGGATAATTATATCAGTGTCATGGGAGGTTCTCATTACGACTATAGAGTATAGTCCTTAGACCTAAGTTCATCATGCTTTCTAGCATATGGATTGGTGCGTTTTGACCTTGTCAAACGTCGTTCCGTAACTGGCGGCTATAACGGCATTGCTTATGCGTATCATGAAGTATGTGTAGAAACAGGGATGGAACAAGATGGGATTTGTCCCTCCTGTGTAACGGGAGATAAATATCTCAGGGCCCATCGAAGATTTGATACTGAGAAAATGCATGGCCGTGCTCAAACGAGGTGATTGTCAATCGTTTGTTTTATCAGTATAGATTAGGAATTTGATGAAAACGATGTTGGCTATAATAAGGATGACACAGTCTCTTGCCTTATGCCATATCGAGATATAGAGACGAAGGGATTGTAGGAATAGGTGATTCCAGTACAAGTGGGAGATTGTTGGGATTATGTCCTGAAATCACATTGTACTCACTCTAGAGATAGTTGTATTGTCGAGATCGGATAATTCATGTGATACTGGGTAGTCATAATGTTTTGCTAGAAACCGCTTATGACAAATGAGTTGTAACTCATTTCCAGTATCGTGTGAACCTACAGGGTCACACACCTAAGCAAGTTGGACATAGTTCGTATGGGATTGATCATTGGCATATGGTCTGGTCGATGTGTATTGGATACACATCGAATATGAGTTTTAATGAGGTGTGTCGATCGACACCATTGGGTGCGTCGGTCGACACAAGACGTGTGTCGATCGACACCATTAAGTGTGTCGGTCGACACAAGGCCAAAACCGAGACTGAAGTTTCGGTTTATGTCGAGGTCTGTATATAAGTGATTTTATACGTTCGACCTAATAAGAGAGTGTGCGCCGCCCAGACAGTGTTTTTCTCAGAGAGAAAACACAGAAACCTCTAGAAACTTAGTTCCCAGGAGATCCGAGCTCCGGTACTAGCATCCCGGCGGATTCCAGCTTGTGTGCGTGTGGACTGAAGTAGAGGCGCAGCATCTGAGGCGCTTCACAGATCTCGTTTATCTGACCATCTTCCGCTGCTAATCTCCAGGTAAACAGAGATCAGATCCTTGATTCAATTAACTAGACCCTATATCCTAGGCTATCTGGAACATGACAACAATTCAGAATCTGGTAGAATTGGCTCAAAGTTCCAGCAATTGATTCTCGAGCGTAAACTTTTAGCGGGAGCCGGAGGCGGGGATAGTGCCGAACCTCCCGGAGTACCGCTCAGGTTGAGCTCGCCGAGGATGAACTCGACTCGCTTTCGCGACCCTTGAGGGAGTGTTTCGGGGGATTCCGGCTCCTTTGACCGTTCTCGTTTGTTCTGAGAAGGTTTTTTGAAGTTCGACTCCTTGGTCTGTTTGTTTTCATTTTTGTCGGGCAGATTTTCTTCCTCGACTTCGGAGTCTTGTTTGCTTTCGGACTCTCGTTTTTGAGCCTCTGCTTTAGCTCGAGTATAGCAATCTTCGGTCGAGTGTCCTCTTTTATTGTGGAAATCACAGAATTTTTCCTTGTCGAACTCGAATTTCTTCGAGCTCTTTGGGCTCTCGACCGCGTTGACGTTCCCTGATTTATGGGGATCCTTTTTCGAGTTTGAATTCTGCGAGCCCGATGGGTTCTTTTATTTTCGGTGTGTTTCTCTGAGGGCCGTGGTTTTGTCCTCGAGGCGAGCAAAGGCCGATGCTCGATGGAGGGCGTCATCGAGCGTTTGAGGTTCGCGGACTGTTATTTCTTGCGGAATCTGGTTGAGTACCATAGTCCTCGTCTTAATGCTTCTATAGCTACTTCGTCTCGTGGGTTCGCAATTTTGGATTTTATTTCCTTAAATTGGTCGATGTACGAGCGAAGTGTTTCGTCAGGTTTTTGAGAGACGCCAAATAGGGCTGCCTCAGTAGTCTTTTCCTCAATGAAGACGGAGTATTGTTTGAGGAAAGCCGTCATGAACTTGGTGAAGTTGTCAATGGACCTTTCTTCCAGTCCGGCAAACCATTCTAGGGCGGAGCCCGATAGGTTTTCCGCGAAGAGCCTGCAGAAGGCCGGCTCTCTCTCCTCATCGGTAAGGTACACCCTTGCCATCGCTAGTCGGAATGCCCTGATGTGGGCTTTCGGGTCTGATTTCCTAGAGAATTCTGGAAGCTTAGTTTTCTTGATTTCTCGGATTCTTGCAAATGCGATCCGATCTGTGAACGGCGTTTGCTGCGTTTCTTCGATTACTCGATCGATTTCAGGAGCTGCGCTCGTTGCCATGTGAACTTTCGAGCTCAGACTGTTGAACTGGGCCTTAGCCTGTTCGATGTATTGTCTGAGCATATCGTGTTCATCGCCCTCTGCGGTGTGAATTGGGTTTGTGCCCGACTTGACGTTCGTTCCGTAAAAATGGGGTCGAGGAGATCGATCGTTGGGACCGACCTTGTCTGGTCGATCTGGGGCGTTCGGAACTGTATCGTATTTGACCTGTTAAGGAGTCCCGAACTCGAGGCGAAGGCAGAGCCTCCTAGTTGCCTCGGTCGGATATTAGAGTTATTCGGGAAAGGTGGTGGCCTGGGTAACGGTCGGTTTCTTGATCCGGTTGGATCTGTGACCATTGAACTCGAACTGAATGGGGTCGGTATCGCGATAGGGGTCATTATAGGGCGGAAGCCGCTATTTGACATATTATCGAGGTTTCCCGACGCTCCCGGAGGAGTTACTACCTGGGAGAAGTCCAAGCGGGTACACGGTGGAGGACTTATGGGAGTTCGCGTTGGTCTACCCCCTTGGCTTTGACTGGCGAGCTCTTCAAGATGGGCGTTAAGGCGCCGCTCTTGTTCGTCGAGCTGTGCGGCAGAGAACGGTTCACGATCTCTTGGGCCCTTGTGCTTGCCTTGTTATTTCTCGTTCGATCTACCAATAGGCTGAGCATCGAACGTATCTCGGCAAGATCGTTTGGCCCTTGTCTCTATGGAGCAGAAGGTAGTGGTGAATTAGGTCTGGTTATTCCAGATCCACCTCCTGGGGCGGATATCGAGTCGTTTCTCATCCACACCCAGTTTCTGCTCGGATCATTAGTTCCTGACAAAACGTTTGTCGGAGTCTGGCTCGTCGCGATTGTTTGAGTGACAGAGCCGGCTGGTGCCGAGGTCGTGGAGACTGAGGCGGAGCTCGTCAACACGCCATCGGTCCGACCTATGTTCCTTACCCCGGTGGTGCTCTGAGGAACGTTGTCGACCGTTTGAGGGAGGTCAACTGGTGGTGTGGCGCTGGGAGAGCCAGTTTGTCGGGATTCATCTCGATCTATCGGATCTAGGATCTGATTCTTAAGATAGGAAAAGCTATAGATAGTCCCCACAGTCGGCGCCAAATGTGAGATCCGGGATTCACACTAAGAATTTGTATTCGTGGATTTGGACTTTAGGATATAGAAATGGTATAGTTTCCTATGAATCAAAGACTTTATTGAGATTGATCGTCGAGATAGAACAAACACAATCGAAAAGAGAGTACAAAGTATGAAATCGAGCTATCTAGTCGAAGTGTTCTTAGCTAGGGTTGGAATGTCTTTAATGAATCGCCACTTCTTCTTTAAATAGTCTCGACTTTGATCTTCTTGTTCCGATATTTTGGCCTCGCCGTCATAACGATTTGCGGCAATCAGTTGAACTGACGAAGACCGGGTTGCTCTATCTCCACGTCGTCTCCTGCCGAGCTCGAGCTCGATCGCTTCTTACTTCGGCATTGCTTGGGCCTTGTCAAGAAGTCAATCGTATAGGCCCAACAGAGGACAACGGTTGATCTCTCTCTGTCTTGATATTGGAGCGGGCTCATAACTATGGGCCTTTGTCTTATTTGTTAACGGGCCGGATTTCTTGGAGGGAAATCCAGCACCAACAGTAGTGACGGAGAATTCGGGGACCGAATTCCTGTAAGTGGGGAAGAATGTGATACCCCGTATCCAAAAATATGGTCAACGGGCAGAAGAAAAGTCCACATGGGCAGAACCGTTATTTTGCCAAACCCAGGGGCAAAATGGTAATTTTGCCAAAGTTCGAGACGGAAGACGTGACGGGCCAAATTTTCTCTTTATAAACCTTAAAGAACATTTACAAGATTAGAATTCGAAGAAACGGAGCAGAAACGCATTGTTCGGAGTATCGGTCGAAAAACCGACTAAACCGGGTAAACTTCGGAAAATCATAACGGGAGCTAGGAAACTCCAAATGAAGTGATTCAAGTTGCTAAATTCATCAAAAATCAAGAAGAATGAGTTTATGGAGGTTTGGAGATTTATGGGAATCATCTGATATTTATTAAAATAATTATCGGGAAAACGAGCAAACCGAGCAAAAGTGTTTAGTCAAGCTAAGGAGGGGTTTTATTGGATTGGGCCGGTGCTAATGGGCCTTAGTGGACTTCAAACACTCACCAGGGACAGCTTTGAGTTCTCCAGGTCGCCATCTTTAAGGGAGAGGTGGCATCACCACAATGGATGCATGAGGAAAAGTGTATGCATGCAAGGAATCTCTACTATTCATCCCTTTTGGTCATTTTGGTGATCTGAATCTTCACTCTAGCCTCTCTCTGTCGACAGCACTCTCTCATTCTCTCCAGAAATATTCAACAAATTCATCAAGTTCTTGCATCTTCAAGCAATCACTTCAAGAACAAAAGGTGTTCTCCATAGCTTCTCACACAAGAAAGTACATAACTTTCTCCTCCTAGACCCAAATCACACTCTACAAATCCCAGGAGCTTCATATCGTCCTCCTATTCATTTTCCAGCCAGCCACCGTCGCCGCCGTTGCCGGAGCTCGCCAGAATCCGGTGAAGAAGCAACCACGGCTTAGGGTTCTTGGGATAACTCTCTCTCTTCATCAGATCTTAGTGATTCAAGGCCATGTGTGGGTAGATCTCATCAAAAGGAGCAGATTGGTGTGTGGTTTGCCGTCGGAAGTCGCCGGAAAAGTCACCGCCGCCGCGGTCAACGCCGGAGCCGCTGCGGTCAACGCCGGAGTAGTCGCCGGAGAAGCTTCCTCCGCCTTCAAATCTTCAGCCGGTTCATCCCGGGGTTGGTTCAGATGTAATGGTTCAAGAATGGAGCTAATTTGGGTTTAGATCGGTTTAGGTAACCGGTCAACTCTCGGTCAACATTTTGACTTTGACCCGGTTTACCTAAACCGGTCAATTGGATTCTTGGTTCGTGGTCAACCGGTTCAGAGGAGTGGTCAACCGGTTAGCTTGGTCAATGGTCAACGGTCAGCCTCAGTCAACGCCGGTCAACACCGCCAGTCAACGCCGGGAAACGAGCCGGTCAACGCTCGGTTTGGCGGTTGTTCGGTAGTTCGGAGTGTTCGGGAGTTTGTGTTCGGGTATTCGGAGAGGTTCGGGTTTAGTTCGGGGTCTCGGGAATCCGTATCCGCATCCGTGCCGTTCGTTCCGTCATATCACTGTGAGTCGGCTCAAACACCGTAGATGCATATAGAACGTTAAATGGGAAAAACCGTAGAGATAGGAATGCATACCCGATCGTATTGAATTGAATTGAATTGAATTGATTGATCGAATTAAAGTTAAACCGGCTAGGGTTAAAGAAGCATGTTAGACGTAAATGGATTAAACCTGTTGAGTGCCGTTAGGTTGTTAGTATCGTTGCGTGATGCATTCATATAGTCATTGCATGCTTAAGGCCGTATATGCATATATATATGTAAGTAAAGGACATTAATTAAATAAATCTATATACGGGAATTAAGACGAGCTAAAATACGGAAGTAAAGCCTGAATGAACGTATAGAATATGAATGGTGTCGGGGTTTCCCGAGGTTAAATGAATTAAGTAATAAATGATGAGACGTCGGGGAGTTTAGTAAGCTACTAGCTCTAAACCGACGGATTGAGGAGTTATTAAAAGATGATTAGGATTGGTTAAGAAAAGAGAAGTGTTGTGATTGGTGAACCGTCTACGAGTTAGCAAGCTGCTAATCCAAGGTAGCGGGCGTAAATCGGTTAAAAGATGTTAGCAACCCTAATAGGCATGTTGTGTGTTGATTGCGTGGTGGTGTTGTTGTGTGGTTGTGGTTGACCTTTTTGTGCAGGCCTTTAGGTCGTCTCGGTGTTGGACCGAGCGATCCTTGTTGTTACTTAACTCGGTCATGGGACCGGTTAAGTTGTGGTGCTGACTCGGTACGGTGCCGAGTCAGAGCGGGGTGTGTGTGAGTAGACTTGCGGGATGCGGGGTTGAGTTGATTGTTGTTATTGACTGAAATTGATTGCTATAGTCCAAGCGAGTCTGCGTGTTTACATTTCTTCACTAGGACTCTAGGGTGCGTTAGATCCCGCAAGTCTAGGTGTTTGATTACGTTCTGGTACTTTCGACCCGATTGGATCCTCGGGTATTTACCTAATCGGATCATAGTGATTCCGGTTATGGTGTTAACCTACTGAGTGACGTCGGTAGGTGTGTGGTCCGGAGAACACGGGGTCGCGTCCTAGGGCCGGACTGCATGGAAGCTTGGGTTATCTAGGGGTAGCCTGAGTCACCGCGTATCGATGGACAGAGAACGGTGTCCTAGTCGTTGTGTGGACGGCTAGGAGTCGTGGGTTAGTTGGCATATCGGTAACGGTGGAAACCCGTGGAAGTTACCAAGATCGTAGGGGCCCATCGTTATGTTTTGGTGTAGTTGGTAGTGCGCGGTAGATAGATCGAGTTTCAATCGGGAACATGTGCCGCAGTGCTCCTGATTTCCTCTAATCGCCTTCTCTTTCTTTTTGCAATTGATTGTGTGTGGGCTCGACACGACGTGGTAGTGCGTGATCGGCTATTTTGTTATGATTGATTGTTATTTTGGGGTTTCGGGCGGAAATCTGTAGGAGATAGATAGATTTGAAGCCTTAGGGGGGAGCCGATTCACTGGGTGATCTTAGATCGCTCATTAGACTCTTTTTGTGTTTTCAGGTTAAGCAGCGACAGACGCGGGAGGTCCTCGGTGTAGCTTTGGGATGGCTTGGGGCGGGGTTTTTGATTCGATGGTTTTGGGGTTTTCTCTCGGTTCGGCTTGACGCCACTTTTGTATTGGTTTGCGTGTTGATTATTTATTGATGAAAGCGATTTGTAAAGTGACGATTAAACGTTGTGCTGAACGTTTAGTTTACTTAGAAATGAACATGCTTTCCTGATATTGTGTTTAGTCCGAACCGACACAACTCACTGAAGTAGTGCAAGGTGATCAACTTGTACTATGGAAGTGAGGATAGCGGAGTCAAGGATGGATTAGTGCGAGCCTTTGTCACAAACCGATCCGTCTCTGGCTTCGTCCTGTGGTGAACGTTTCCTGTTCGACTTGCTCGGGTTCGATCGGTCATGTTCTTGTTTAATTGTTGGCCGGTCAGCTCGACGGTCAGCGGAGGATGGGAAAGGGGCGTTACAACCAAGTCCTGATAAAACGGTGACTCGTGCCAGACGGCGTTTGTCAGAGCCGCGATGGTGAATTTATCTGGGGCTTCCGCGCGTGTCATAGTTGCTTTAAATCGGTCTACGAAGGTTCTTAACGTTTCCTTCTTTTCTTGCGACATGGACATCAGCGTGTTTAGCGACGTATCTTTGTTTACGTAGGCAAAGTGATGTCTTACGAAGGCTCTTGTTAGATCTGAGAAATAGTTAATCGACTTAGGCGGTAGCCGAGAAAACCATGTCAGTGCATCTCCTTCCAGGGTTTCCGCAAATAACTGACAAAAACCGATGTCGCGTTCTCTTGACGACGAGAACCGTGCTTTGGCCGCCATGATCTTGAAAGTTGTTAAGTGAGTAGCAGGATCCTTCGTTCCGTTGTACAATGGCAATCTGAGATTTTCCTTTTGGCGTATGTAAGTATCTGTGATGCGTGATGTGAAAGGCGTCCTTTGAGTTTCTTCAATGATCCGATCAATTTCGGGAGCAGACCCTTTGACGCTGTTCACCTCGCCTTTTAATTCCTTTAGGGTATCTCTGAGTTCCGTCAGTTGCTTCTCCACTTGGTTACGGCTTGCTCCGCGGGTAGACGTCCTATGAGCTTTCTCGTGGGATGTACCTCGCTCATGGCGGTATTTATCCCGGTGTGAGTCGTTCTCATATCGTCTATGACGTAAGTCTCGATAATTCCGTGTCTCTTGATCATCTCGCTTATCCTTATCGGGCGAGTACCTTGCCTTGTACCAGTCGTCCTCCTGCTCTCGTGTGCATTCCGCTTGAACTCCTCTGAGTCCCTTCGATGTGAGCTCCGTTCACGTTCATCCTCATCGCGTTCTCGGCGTGAGTTGCTTCTGGATTCGCCGTTTTGGCTTTGTTCTTGGTGGTCTCCCTCAGGTGTTTTGTAGACCAGTCGTCTAGCGACTTTATCTTTCACCTTTGGGGGCACCTCTCGTTTGGGTTTCCTTGACTGCTGGTCCGAACGGATTCGTTCTTGTTCGGACTGCAACAGGTCAATTCTTTCCGAGAATTCCTTGATTAAGTCGCTTTGAGAGTCGATCTTTGCCATCAAAGTGGCTAAAAATCTGTCTTGGTCGACTTGTTTTGCTACCTCATTGACTGGCGGGATATGCACGTCGTCTTTTCCGGAATTGGAGCCTCCCGGTTGTCTTCCGTCGAGTTCTCCGTCTTCTTCGACTTCGTGGTCGCTTTGGTCGTAATCACTTTCTTCGTGATCACTTAGTTCAACCCTTGGGTTATCCAGATCGATTTCGTTATTGTTTCCCGACATCTCGTTCAGAAGTTTCTCTTAGAAATCCCCACAGTCGGCGCCAATTGTAAGATCTCAGTTCCGCGTATCCAAAGATAGCAAGAACTTTAGGGTTTTTGAATTAGGGATTCTAAAAGAAGAATTAATGAACACGGTGAGATTTAGGAAATTAGGGTTTAAAGCCAGTGTTTCCGAGATGGAAGCCGGTAAAAGGATGTTGTAAGTCGCCGGAGAGAGTTTTAGGTTTAGGTTTGCTCTAAAGTCTCTCAGGCCGAAAATATTATGAAAAGCGTATGTTTATTGAATAATGAAGTCACCCTTTATAAGGTTACAAAGTCGGTTAATAATAAGGAAAATCTAGATAAATACAAATATTTTCCTAATATCTCGGTTTCATCAAGATTTGGAATATTTCCATATCTTTGATGTCGCTGCGCGCCGCCTTTGCCCTATTTTTAACTAACACCCCCTAAACCCCAATGTAAGTCGGTTGTCCCGAGTTCGGTAAAACCTAGGTTTTACCGCCTTGGGCCTTGTACCGACTTTCCATTCTGGGCCGACCTAAACTCATGAATAGGCCTTTTAGGAAACCTTGACTCCAACAGTCAACTATGTCTTCACCTGAGTTGATCGCAATGACTAAAATTTGTGAATCCTAGAAGAAATATATTTTATCGAATCCTCTAGATCTTGCTTCTATTACATTCCTTAGTAGAGTGAAAGCTTCTTCTTCAAGTGCTGATCTTACAAAGTGTTTTGAATCTGATAACTCCTACAATATTTCCTCTATACATATATTACCACAAAAACTGATCTGACTCCGCATTTAAAAATTGACTTCACCAAGCTGCATCCAAAAAAAGAAAAAGAAATCCCATATGGAAAGGTGTTTCTTGTGGTTATATGGAATCAGCTTCCTCATAGTGGATTGTACTTCGAGCTTTTTGACCCTCCTTTGCATCGGCAATTGTCTTTGTGACTGTTTCCTCCTATGTGATTAGCTTGTTCTTGAATGTGAACTTGTTTCAGGCATTTCAAATACCCCAACAGACCCAAGGATACAAATCAACGTTGAATATACCTAAAGGTGGAAGGTTTTTGTCAGAAAACAAGTATATATGAAAATGTTTTCTGTATTTCATTCAAGGTCCAAAGATATATATACTTATTTATATATCTGATATATCTATATATATATATATATATATCGTAATACCCCTCTCAAGTTGGAGAGTGAAAGTTTCGAATTTTCAATTTAAGAAGAAAAGCGCCAAACTCTTTCTTCCCAAGTGATTTCTTCAAAATGTCTGCTAGCTGCAGCTTCGTCGTCGAAACATGTTTCGTGGTGATATAAATCCTCGTATTATCTCATCTCGTATAAAATGATAGTTAACCCGAATATGCTTCGTCCTTTCATGGAATACCAGATTTGCAGCTAGATGGATTGCTGATATGTTGTCACAATGAGCTGTGATCGAATCATCAAACCGAATGCCAAACGTGAGAAGCACATTGTTCAACCAAATCAGCTCTTGGACCGTATCTCCCATCGCCTTATATTCTGCTTAAGTTGATGAGCGAGAAACTGTATCCTACTTAAACGTCTTCCACGAAACCGGCGAGTTTCCGAGCTGAATAAACCATGCAGTAAGAGATCGCCAATGGATGGGGCATGCTGCCCAATCACATCACACCAGGAAGAAAGAGTAAGATGTTCTTCTGATCGAAGTAGTATCCCTTGTCCCGGATTCCACTTCAGCTATCTCAACACTCTAATCGCAGCATCCCAATGATCTTGCTTTGGAGCATCCATAAACTGAGATAGTATATGAATAGCATATGATAACTCAGGTCACATGACCCGCAAGTAAATCAATCTTCCTACCAGAAGTCGATATCTTGTAGGATTTGGTATTTTCGGCCCATCTGCCAAGGACAGCTGATGATTATGATCTAATGGAAAAGAGGCCGGTTTCACACCAAGTAACCCAGTCTCCATAATAATGCCAAGAGCGAACTTTCGTTGGCAAATATAAATTCCTGTCTTATTCCGAGCAACCTTAACCCCCAAGAAGTACTTTAGAAATCCCAAATATTTCATCTTAAAACACTTACTCAAATAGAGCTTGAACTTCGAAATTACCTCTAGCGAACTGCCCATAATAATAAGATCGTCCATGTATATGAGAACATAGATATGGATTTCCTCACTCTAAAATGCAAAAGAGAGTAATCAAAGGCTGATTGAACAAATCCGTAGTATTTCAATGCTTTCAGCAGCTTTTCAAACCAACATATTGGTGCCTGTTTAAGTCCGTACAGAGACTTTCGAAGGCGACAAAACTTTTTCTTATCATCTGTACGAAATCAAGGTGGTATCTGCATACAGACTTCCTCCTCTAGTTCCCCATACAAGAAATCATTATGTACATCCATCTGATGTACTTCCCAATCCCGAGAAACAACCACCTGCAAAAAGCATCGAATTGTGGTCATCTTTCCGACCGGTACAAAAGTTTTAGTAAAATCTTCCCCTTCAATCTGATGATTTCAAAAAACCACCAGTCGTGCCTTATACCTCTCGATCAAACCATCGGATTTATACTTAATGCAGTAAAACAAACGACAACCAAGAGCTTTCTTTCCTAAAGGTAGAGTCTCCACTATCCATTTTCCACTAGCCTCAAGTGCAAAATTTTCACGTTTCATTGCATCCTGAAAATTTGGATCTCCTACAGCATGAGAATAATACTGTGGAATCTCATGACCAGAAATAGATACTAAAAACACTTGTGACTATCTGAAAATCGATCACACGAGAGAAAATATTCAATGAGGTAACACGATGAAGCATGTATTGAGTTTCCAACAAAATCCTTCAGTCTAGTGGATCTCATGTTTTCTCTATGACCTCGGCCCATAAGCTCTTCAACAATCAGTGTATCTATCACAGCTTGACTATTATCAACATGTTCTTGTTCTGTTTCTTCACTTTCTGATTCTGCAATGTCTATATCCGATGTCATAACACCCATTCTTTCCACAATCTGTAGGTGTCTCAGGAGCAGGAAAGTCTGTCAAGATGTCAACACCATTATCGATCTCAGGAGCCGGTGGTGGTGATGACACAAAGAGCTCCGTCTATTCTGATCTGCTAGGTGTAGTAGCATAGTGAAATTCATTTTCACAGAATATCACATCACGTGACACTGAGATTTTCCTTGTTTCAAAGTCATAAAATCGCCAACCTTTCTTGCCAAATAAGTAGCAAAGAAAAATACTTCTCTTACTGCGATTGGCGAATTTATCTCCTCAATGTCTCTGTTCATGAACAAAGCATAAACAGCCACCTCTAAATGTTGTATCAGTGGAGGTCGGTTATACAACATATCAAAAGGTGTTTTCCCTTTCAAAACCGTCGACGGAGTCCTGTTGATTAAGTACCCCGCAGCCAAAGCACATTCTCCCCAGATTGTAATTAATAGTGAAGCATGAAAACGTAATGCCCAATCCACATTCAGAATGTTTTTATGCTTCCTCTCTACTCTACCATTCCGTTGGGGAGTTCCAACGCATGAAGTCTCATGTATAACCCCATTATCTCGAAAAAATTCAGTAAGGCAGATAATCTCACTGCCATTTTCGGATCGAAAAGTCCTTATGCTCTTTTCAATTTGTCTTTCTACTAGCTTGAAGAACTGTTTTATTTTGATCGGAGCTTGTTTCTTATTCGGAAGCAAATACAACAGAAGACTGCGAGTATAATCATCAAGGATTGTAAGAAAGTATTATGCTCCACAAAGTGTTGGTGTTCTATATGGTCCCCAAAGTCGAAATGGATTAACTCAAAGGGAGAAGAAGTCTTATTTAAACTAAAAGGGAATACATCACGAGAATGCTTAGCGTGGATACAAACGCCATACGATTTATTGTCTTTAACACCAAAACTAGAAAAACCAGAAATAGGTAACTTGTCTATGACTTTAAGAGATGGGTTGCCTAAACGTCGATGCCATACGTCTCGCATGAGCTGATCCGTTTACCCAGTCACCAACACTGCCGCCATATGCATGCTCCTAAAGAAATACAGTCCATTGATCTGCTCACCTGCACCAATCAAGATCTTCGTGGTACGGTCCTGAATAGAACAAAGCTTATCAGATATCTGGAAGATGCAACAACTATCTCTAGTCAACTTTGAAACTGAGATCAAATGACAATCCAATCCATCAACTTAAAAACATCATGCAACTTAATCTATTTTCCCATCAAAACTATCCCTTTCTGATAAGCAACTTTGAAACGCCCATCCGACAGTTTGATTCTCACATGAGTCATTTTTTGAATATCAGTAATGTATTCATACGATCCAGTCATATGGTTCGTCGCGCCGCTATCAATAATCCAGGATTCAAAGAAGAACTTACCCGACAGACGATTCGGTGGTGACTACTTTCTCTCATCCAACATAGCCACAAACGTACGATCAACTTCATTAATCGTCACAGAACTTTCTCCTTGAGATCCCAATGTTAGAGTTCCCATCGCATTCACCACAGCTTGTTCTTTGCCTTTGTTTTTAACCTGAGCCGGTCCACTGCCTCTGTTCACGGCTCCTCTGTTTCGAGGTCTTTCTCCCCACCAAGGTGGATATCCAATCTGTATGAAGCATTTGTCTGCAGATTGTCTTGCCCGTCCACAACTTCCACATATCATACTCTTGTCTTTCTCTTCATACGAAGGATGAGCTCGAGTCTGTGTTTGTACATAAAACTAAATCCTCCAGTTTGTTCTATGTACGAGCGAGTCTCCATTCTAGAGTCCTCTTCTTGAGTCAACGTGTTTTAAACATCATCCAATGTGGAAAAAGGAACACGAGACAATAGCACTGATCTCGTCGGCACATATACTTCATCAAGTCCTCAGACAAATTCATGCACCTGATCTTCATGTCTTTCCTGCTCAAGCGCCGTATTGAGATCACAAGTGCATGATCTACACTTGCATCTCTTCAAAGGTCGATAATCCGTCAAGGTAGATCATAGCTTGTTGAGGTACCCAAAGTGAACTTCAATGGATTGCCCCTTCTGTTGTGCAGTAGCGATCTCTGTTTTAACCCTTTGGATCTTGGATCCATTCTTTACGGAGAAACGCTTCTGTACATGCTCCCACAAGCTATGAGCTACATCATGGTGAGAAATATTAGTCCTCACGTTAGCCTCTATCGTAAGCCTAATCCACGTGACCTCCAACCCATTATTGGTCCACCAATCTTCTAAATTTTCCGAGTATTATAGAGGCTGTGGTATAGTGCCATCCACAAAACCAATCTTCTTTCTTTCCACGAGAGTGAGTCAGAGATTAGTCGACCACTCATCATAGTTTGAACCTTTGAGCAACGGCTGAAAAATCACACTTCCCGGGTTGTCGCTCGAAGTCATGTCATATGGAGATATGGTTCTCCGTCTAACCACACTAGTTTCCTTCGTGGTTTCAGATGTAACCATCTCTATTATCTTCTCTTCAGCCATCATGTATCAAGTACGAATTAAAACCCGAGTAGGGCTCTGATACCATGTGAAAAAACAAGTATATGGGAAATGGTTTTCTGTATTTCATTCAAGGTCCAAAGATACATATATAGGCTATGATTGGTGCACACTTAAAATAATTGTAATAGGTTTATCATTTTTAAGTGCACCAATCACAAACACATTATAGTAAAAGCTGTTTGAAAAAAAACAAAAGAGCATTGAAACAGTGAAAACTTTTGAACAGTGTAAAGCTGTTTCATTTCCTTATCCTCTTGTTCTTTTTGTTTCTTTCGTTGGTTTTTTTTTCTTCATTTAACATATCTATTATTTTTTTGTTAAAAAAAAAGAAATTTTAAGAAGATAAATAGATAGAAAATTCTTGAATCTTATTGGTAGAACATATTTCAGATATAAAATTTTATCCTAAAAATATTAGTTAAATAATTGAAAATATATTATAAATAGACCAATAACAGGTCGAAACTAAGATATACTCTCAAAATTGTTTTTCCTCTCGGTACAATATAGAAATCTGCCGTTATACTTAAGGTAATATTTACCTAGTGTTTCTTATATTTTTTACTTTATATGTTAAAAAGTTTGAATAATATTATGTGATGGTTTTAGATAATATATATATATATATATGATATTATATGATAGTTTAAAAAAATACAATTGTAAATTGGTAACTATATTTATTTTAAAAGTATTATGACTAATAAATTGCTAATTTTTTGTCAACATTAATTGCTAATTGTATTTGAATTTATAGTTATTAATTTGCTAATAATATCTCATTTTATTTTTTTAGATATTTTTTCATAGTATATAAAATACTTTTTTCAAGTATAGAAAATATTTAACAAATTGCTACTTTAGAAATATGATAAATATATAATACTAGAACTGAATTATAAATATTTTATTGTACTAATATCTGATAGATTAGATTTTTAACTAATTTTTCCTTAGAAAAGGATTCATTATTTAATATTAATGTAGTTTTTAATATTTTCTGACAAACAAATATCACTTTAGATTTTGCAGTATGGCTTCTAATGATGGTGCTGGCACTTCACGTGTAAGTTTTATATACACGTTAAAGTTGTAGTATATATGATAAGTTTATTGTTTTTAATACACTATATATATATATATATATATATATATATATATATCCTTTTACCTATAATGCACTAGCAAAAAAGCTCTTAACTGCCTATCTATCATGTTGACACGTGGACAAATCCATTGTGGCATGTTCTCATTAATTTTCGGATTATTTTGATTTTATTCATTTTCTTAATTTATTTTCTTAAAATATAACCGAAGCTCCTTTTTTTTATTATTCCAATCCGTTTCAGCTATATTTTAGCTCTTGACATTATCGAAAAAAGAAAAAAAAATTCTGGAAAATTTTATTCCGTGAAGAACCCACGATCCCCATCTCTCCGCGATTTCTCCACGATCCTCTCCTTCAATTTCGTTTTTATTATTTGGTCTCTACTAAAAAAATATTTTTTCCTCGCTACAAAATTTTTCATCCGGTGAACCGTCAACTATTCCTTTCCTCACTATCTTGGTCGTTCTCCATCTCTCTTCCATCCAAGGTCTGAAATCAATCCTTGATTTTCAACTCCTACTATTCAATCATTTAACATGTAACTTAAATTTTTTTGGTGTTAGATTGGTCTTCTCTAGAAAACGAGGTGGACAAAGACCTCCGCCGCGACGCGTACGTAGCCTAGAGAGAAGACACAGAGCTCCGCTGAAGACTACTGAAGCGTGAGAAGCGAAGGCCGAAGGAGGACATGAAACTAAACCTTGACCGGAGAAAGACGCCGGCGAAGCTCCACAATCAAACAGGTAAACGTCGATTAACCTTCGAAAATAACCATATCCAGAAATAAAGCGGCAATAAAAGAAGAAGAGGATGGAAGGGAGAGGTCATTGTGCAGCGCCGACGCTAACGGAGCCGCCACGCGCCGTCCACCGGAGTAGATCGGGGAAGATGAAGGGTTGGTGGCGCTTTAGGTTAAAAGTCTCTCTCAAAGAGTTTTTGCATCGAACACCTATCAAATTTCATACAAGTTTATACTCTCTGATTTAGTTTCTTCTCAATTTAATATTTCAAGTCTACACCTTAGGTAACAATAAGTATATCTCAATCAATTATATACAAATTAGGTAATTACAATCTGTTTGTTATCATTTGACTGTTTTACAAATCGTTTTCTTATAACATAGTATATTCAACCATTTTACAATTATGTTTATGAGTCTATTTTATACAAATTGACTTTTTTACATATCTGTTTTTTTCTTCTTATACTTAAACTTTATGTGGGTGATGACTGCAGAAGAAGGCAATGGAGAAAAATTCCTTAGGTCTCATCCTGATGTAGTTGTGGCAAGTAAGGTAACCCATGTTTTTTTTTTTTTTTTTTGTTTAACCTGGGAGTATCCCGGGCCTATGGAAGGGCCCAAACTAATCCCCAAGGGGAGGTGCAGCCCATGGATAGACTCTCTCTCCGGGTATTCAAATGGGCCGTAAGCAATGGGCCCATATCCATGTGGGTGAGCAAAGGAGGTATTTTTGTTTCCGCCTGGGCTCGAACCCGGGTGGTTTCTAGCCACCATGAGCCCCTCAACCAGTTGGACTACCTCAACCGCTCAAGGTAACCCATGTTTCCATTTCTTCGTATGTAATTGTTTGACCTGGGACCTAGAAACATTTCACTAATTGATTTGTCTATTATAACGTCCTATTCAAATAGTAGCTATTCTATTAGTGATATCCATTTGGGTTATTTTTGGTTTATGATTCATTTAGGATAGTGAGATAAATTCTGGGAACTTGGAGAACCTCTATGATGATTGGGAGTTCAAAGAGAATGAGATCATACATGCCCAGAATAAGCTACGGTATACACGGGCAAAGCTAGCAGTTCTTGAAGGAAAGATGGCTATGGATATAATGTATACTTTGCTCATAAATTATCTGCAAATAGATAGGAGGACGCTTACACTATTTTTCTCTCACATTGGTTAACTTACTTTTCTTCTAGAGACTCACAGAGAATTGTACGGGAGAAACAAAGAAAATATATCATGCTAGCAGAGCTTTACGGTTACTCCGGACTGCAACCACCGTATCGCCTAACTCAGCCTCAGAATTTTTGTTAACAGGTTCATTTGACGGTTGGTCAACTCAGGTCAGTTCACATCGATAAAAACACTGACTAATCAAATTGCTTCACCTCTGCTGAATTTGTTTTATGTTATTGCAAGCGGAGGAAAATGACGAAATCACAGAACAGAGTCTTCTCTTTATCGCTGGAGCTATATCCTGGAAAATATGAGGTTAGATCATTCAATCAACACAATATCTACATCTTATATTTTACATGTTTATGAGCCAAACCAAAATCTTACCCTTACTCATTTTCCTCGCAGATAAGTTTATAGTTGATGGCCAGTGGCAAGTGGACCGGCTTCAGCCTACAATATTTTTATGTTCTGACAACTTGGTGCAACCTTTTTAGCTCATGAAATGTTTTCTTTCATGACCATTGTATTTTTTTTAAATCATTCGTTCATTTCTGTAGAAAACTGCAACCGAGATATCAAAACTTAGTCACAGGGAGAAGATATCATTACTTTGTTTATACTAATCCACAAAAAAACAGAATTGTTGTATATATCTAACGTTTAGACACTTATCTCATATAAGTTTATTTAACAAACCTTTAGTTTTCTATTAATGGTTTAATAAATTTATACATTGCTTTAACATATCAAATTTTAAAAACAAAAAAAGTCAGCCCGAGCAAACGCACGGGCCGGACCCTAGTATGTATATATATATATATATATATATATATATATATATATATGTGTGTGTATGTGACTTTCTCGTTTTTAGAAAGAAATTTGGAAATCCGTGGAAGAGCGCATTTTGGTTGAACTATATGAAGTTGAGCTTGCGAAAGTAGATTATAATACATACACACTGAAAAAGTTCACCGAAACCGTATTACAACCAAACTATATAATAGGACGGGAAGAAAATTGACGGGTGGAACAAAATCAAGAACAAAATAGATACATTAAGAGGGGTACATAATGCATGGGTGGAGCTTATGAACAAAACAGGTGTGAGTTCGGATCATAGGACATGAGTTATAACGATGCCTGACAAATAGTAAGAGTTATGAGAAGCGGTATGTTAAGCATTATTACTTGTATTTATTTTGATCTAATTATTAATTAGCATGATAAATTAAAAGAGACTTTGTAATTATTAATTTATTGAATATATTTATTTTGTAGGAAAATTACAAGATTCAATCTTGTCATCGTAAGCCAGCAAAATATTGGGATGCAATGCAGCATATGTATGGGTATCATGATGTATGAACTCAACACATGTATGATGTCGATGGAGCACACAAACAACTCAACGATGCGGAAGTTGATATAAGCAGCACTTCTGATTGTGCTGATGGTGATGATGACGATAATAACGACATAATTCCGAATAAATACGTATCTCAAACTAAGGAAAGAAATACCTATTTCCCAGATCTGTCATTCATCGATCATGACGGCAAATACAGAGCAACCGAAACAGATGCAGCAAAACAAACACATGAAGATATCCCAGCTGAGCGGACACAGGAAAACCATGGTCGTTATGGTAGACAAAGTACACGTGCATCACCGTATCCTATCGAACATGGAGAAATTAATCAATAAAGAAGTACATCACGAGCACGTTCTACTAGTACTAACAAACATGGGCGTAGAAAGCGTGCGTTTGAGGGTACGGTTGCCGCTGCATTTCAGGGATTGACAGACGCAAAACTCGCGACCGTATCATCTTTGCGGCCTGATTGATTTAGTCCACCAGAATCTGCAAAATTCAAAGAAGCATTAGCTATACGAAAATCTTTGCCGATTATGAAGTATAAACTATTTTGGAAAGCATATGCACAACTGCTTAAGGAAGATGTTTGGTGGGGTAATACATTTTTGGACACTCCATTTCAATCAGATGAAGATAGAATTCGATTCTTGGAAAGTATAACTGGGGTAAATCGGCTAGCATTGCCACTACGAACACCAAATATCTCAAATTTGGATAACTTCCAACTACGCTTAAGTAGTTCAAGCGGTAGTAGTGTAAGATCATCAGGTAGTTCTGTGGGACACTCATTTGGAAATTCATAGTCTAATCATGCTGACTTCACACAATTTCATCCCTTTACCGCCATGGGACCATTTTTTCCATCTCCGACACTTGGGTATAACATGCCCGGAAATATGATGAGTGCACCTTATTTTCAAATGATGTTTCCACAAGGAGTTGGTGGTTTTCCCTTTATGCCTCCGTCGCCAGCTGGTCAAATGATGCAAACACCCTGACATACTACACTCTTTAATGTGGATGCATCATCCTCGATGGTTGGGACACCACCTACACAACCAGGAGAAATGAATCGAGAAACAAGAACCAACCCTTCTCCTAATTTTTGAACGCCAACCAGGAGGGTTGCATATACTGGGTATAGATTTGATACTCAACCTCGACATTTGAATTTTACGGATGACAGAACCGAAAACCAGCCATCCGAAAACGCAAGACCATGATGTTTGTGTTGTTTATTTTATGTTTTTTATGGATGTTTTAGTTATTGATTTTATGTTATTTCTGGATATTTGTGTTAAGTTTTAGATTTTAAGTTCATTGTAAAAACCACTAAATTTGAAGTATTTTAACATTTTATTTTAAATTTATGTTTAGGAAAACCGTATTACATAGTTATACTCACGTGGAGTAAACAGTCTAACACATGAAGAGTTATGTGAATTGTTTATGCTTGAGGACGAAGTAGTAGACGAGATACTTGTTGAACCAACGATGCAGTATTATGAACAATACGTATGCCGATAACTCATGCAAGGGGGAGGAGGATATGGTTGGTTAAACATTAAACGTCAGATTGAGCGTGATGATGAATCATGCTTACATGCAGTGAGGATGCACAAAGTATGGTTTAGCAGCAACAGAAAATATTAGCATCGAAGAAAGCGTTGCAATGTTTCTTAGCACATGTGGGCATAAAGAGGTGCAACGTACTGTAGCACAAAATTTTGGACTTAATCAAGAGACAATTAATCGAAAGTTTCATGACGTGTTGAGTGAAATGGAACGATTTGCTAGTGACCAATTGAAGACTCTGACACCTCGTCAACTTGAAGAATATCCCCGAAGTCTTCGATTTGATCCTCGTTATTGGCCATTTTTCAAAGGTTTCATTGGTGCATTAGATGGAACACATGTTCCTGTCGTTTCACCAGCAGAGAACCGAAGAGTTTTCTGGGATCGTTTTGGTGAAGCAAGTCTTAATATTTTGGCTATATGTGATTTAGACATGCTTTTCACATATATATATGGAATGGAGCACCAGGGCCAGTTCATGATGCAAGGGTTCTTTCGATAGCACAACGGAGTAGTCAAAGATTTCCAACACCCCCTAAAGGTAAATATTACCTTGTTGACTCTGGATATGCTAATAAAAAGGTTACTTAGCTCTTTACCGAGTAAACCAACGAGAAGAGGTAAGATACCATTTAGGAAAATTTCAGAACGGTCCACCGCCGAGAAATAAACATGAATTGTTTAACCGATGTCATGCATCCCTCCGCTCTGTTATTGAAAGGACCTTTGGGGTATGGAAGAAAAAATTGAGAGTTGTGACAGAATTACCGAAGTACGAGTTGGAAATACAAAAAAATTGGTATTTGTTACAATGGGTCTTCATAATTTTGTTCGGCGTGCCAATATAACAGATGATGATTTTGAGAACAATGCAGAAGCGGCAATTGAAAATGAAGTTGGACAACAAGAAGAAGATGCAAATGTGATTGATGAAATAGAAGAGGTAGAAACAACAAGAAGTGGAGCAACAATATCGCAGATTTGTTATGGGAAGCTCGTGGTTGATTTTATTTATTGTTCTTTGTGTTATGTATAAGATCAATTAAATATTGCAATAATTAATATAGTAAATAGAGAACATAATTTATTAATAATATTTTTTGTAAATTACATATTTAAAATTTTAATAATTTAATATTAATTAAATATTATATTTGTTTTGAGATATATAGTATTATTATTTTTAAAGATATTGCATTAATTATAGGTGTAGAAAATAAAAATAGACTCTATTTTTATTTTTAGTTATTTTCAATATATTATAAGATTATAAAATTAAAACTAAGCTATTGTTTATGTCTAGTTTGATATTTTAATTTTTTATCAAAATAAAATTATTTTAATATTTTTATATTAATTTAATATTATTATTATTTGTACTGCTTTGAGTTACCAATCGAAGTTATATTTGTACCGCTTTGATTTTACAACCGCTTTCACTAACCGCTTTCTCACTATTCCCTAATTGCTTACCGTTTCCGCTAACCGCTAATATAACCGTTCCTCTTTTAGTCACCAATCGAACCCATATACTAGAGTTTTAACCTAATATTGATACATCAAGATATATGTTAAGATACTAAATCTTAACTCCTCATTATACTTTTTTACATGTCCGATATATATCCATAGATATCGTAATAATTATTGTGATTCTTCCCCTCGATTAGGACGAAACTGCACATTGCAATATGGTTCCAAACTTTCTGAGCATAGTGATATTCAAACAGTAAATGATACACATTTTCATCCCGATCATCTTCAACAGAGTTTAAGACTTTCAAGCTCTCTACGTTCGAGATTGTTCCCGATCGGTAAAGCCCCAGCGAAAGCCTTCCACAGAAATATTCGTATTGTAAGTGAATTTTTGAGTTTCCACGCATTCACATGCCAATTTGTGAAACCGTAATCATACCCTGTTTTAACCGATTACACTCCATTTTTAGCTGGTAAACATCACAAGATATCATGTTGCCGATTGATGCTTCGTTTAAGAAACAAAAGGTTGTCCTCATACTGAGAAATATGCTTCCTCACTACTGGCCAATTCCATTCTCCCGACTGACAAACTATAAGATATGAGACCATTAAATCATGTGTCTGTTCATAAACTGGTCCATTGGCCTTAACGGTTATTGAAGTGATAGCCACGGCTCTGACAACACACTAATACACTGACCTGATCCAACAATCTGCCCAAGCCCTTTCTTCAGAATCACCTTTCACACTGACATGATCCAACAATCTCTTCGAAAGTTTTGAAGCTTGAGAGAAGATGCTATGGTTAATAAGAGATTTAAAGAGAATGAAGTGGAGCATAAGGCTTAGATCAAGTAAATGAGATGGATTCTTTTTCACTTGAATTTGAGTAAATTCGTTTTGGATCATCTCTTGGATACATTGTTGAGAAAGAAGTTTTTGAAATTGCATCACAGAGGCTGTCTCAGAGATGACCAAAGGCAGAAAATTTTATGTGTTTTGTAAGGGAATTACTCAAATCCGATTGAATCAACCACGAAGAAAGTTGATAGAAAGAGAAGAACAGAGACGCGATAGAGAACAAGAACTCGAAGAAGAACAGCGTTACGAAAGGAGAAAGAAAGAAGACACAAGAATTAACCAGTTCATGATCACATAATATGATCCCCTATGTCTGGGCCTGGCACAAGAAAGCAATCCACTATACTTTGAAGATTACAAAGATCATAACTCTCTCGCTTACAACAGTGAATAAAACACGAGAGAATGCTAACACACGAGTCCTTTATATATTTGGGAATTAATCACAATTTGATAACCGGTTTAACCGTTAAGCATTAGTTAAGAATAATAACATCCCTTTACCGGATAACCTCCATTCATTTAGCTGCTTTCTTAACTTTACACCTTGGCTTAATGTTAAGCTAAGTGTATTTTTCATCACCAGGACTTACAAACTCCACCTTGATGACAAGAATAACTTGTTAAGCTCTTATAAAATGTGAACTTGTACAATGCCTGCCTTACCTGAACATCTCAGTGTTCAGTAACTCCGAAGAATGATAATACTTCCTAGAACTTGTTGATATGAAGGACCTTTGTCAACATATTTGCCTGGTTCTTTGCCGTTGCTATCTTCAATAATTTTAATCTCCTTATGCGATGATGTCTCTGATGAAATGCAGCTTTCTGCTTATGTGTTTTGTCCTTTCATGATGGAAGTTATTCTTTGCAAGACAAAGAGCACTTTGAGAGTCACACCAAATGTCTCTGAACTCTGTTTGAATCCAAATTTCTCTGCTAAAAATTTCAACCATATTTCTTCCTTTACTGCTTCAACTAACGCCATGTATTCAACCTTCGTTGTTGATAACACAAACACATGTGAAGGCTTGATTTCCAGTTCATAGTATTACCTCCTGCAATGAAAACATATTCAGATATTGACCTTTTTTTATCTAAGTCTGAGCTGAAGTCAGAATTACAATATCATTCTATCTTGAACTCTCCATTCTTCCTGAAGAAAAGCTTTACATTCTGAGTTTTCTTCAGATATATTAGAACCCACTTGACGGCAGTCCAATGAATTAGTCCTTGTCTGCTCATATATCTGCTTATTAACCCCACAGCATACGCAAGATCACATTTGGTGCTTATCTGCGTACATAATACTGCCAATAGCATTGGAGTAAGATACATCATCCATCTGAGTTACTGTTTCACCATCCTTTAAATAAAACAAGTTGAACTGATCCCCAATTCGTGTAGACACTTCTTTTGATCTCCAATGTTGAATACATGTAAATTTTGTTTGATATAACTAGATTGAGACAATGACAATACCCCACCTTCACGGTCTCTCTCTCTATATCCATACCCAATATTCTTCTAGCTGGACCCAAATCCTTCATCCCAAACCTGCTGTTGAGAAGTTTCTTCACCAGATAAATGTCATCCTTGCTCTGTGAATCTACTAACATGTCGTTAACGTATAACAGAAGGTACACACAAGATCCTCCTTCCAGTTCCTATATGTAAACACATACTTAAAACGAATTGATCAAAGCACTTGTTCCATTGCCTTAGCGCATATTTAAGGCCATACAAAGCCTTTTCCAGTTTACAGAACAAAATGCTCTTTTCCCTTTGACCTTGTATCCATCAGGCTGCTCCATGTAGATCCATTCTTCAATCACTCCATGTAGAAAATCAGTCTTTACGTCAAGTTGTTCTAGTTCTAGATATTTGTTGACAACAACCGAGAGAAGAAATCTGATTGAAACATGCTTCACCACAGGACTGAAAACTTCTTGATAGTCATGCCTTCTATCTGTGAGATACCTCCTGCAATTAGCCTAGCTTTGTGTCTAGCCATTTCAACTCATGCAATCCCTGGTTTTTTTTTCTATATTCCCATTTGCAGCCAATAACTTTTCTGTCCTTAGGTTTCCTTACCAATTTCCAAGTCTTATTCTTATTTAAATAATTAATATCTTCATCCATTCCTTTAGTCCATAGATCCTTATCCTTTCTCCTGACAGCTTCTTCAAAGTCTCTTGGCTCTTTTTTACTGATATCTGCTGCAACCATTAAAGAAGATGCAGAAAGATCATAGTCTCCAACTCTTCCTCGTTGAACTATCTCTCTTCTTCCCCGGTCTTTGGCCAGCTGATAACTATAAGGTGTATATATGGAAAGGACATACGTTGTAATTAGCTCAAACCTAAATCTCCTATGTACCTGTATAAATACTTGTAATGCCTCTTCTAATAAGATAATTCATCCTTTATATACATGGTGTCAGAGCATTACGGCTTCTAAGACCTAAACACCCTTTTTCTCACACAATATTTTTTGAAAACTCAGCCTCCATCCATGGCTGACACTAACACCACCACCACCATCCCTCTCAACACTGAATCAATTCTAAATGTCAACTTGATTCAGATCACCAAACTCACATGAACAAACTACTTGCCATGGAGTGTTCAGGTGCAAGCTTTCCTTGATGTTCATGGCTTAATCCGCCATATCGACGGCTCCACGGTTATACCTGCACGACACTCACCATTGGTGCAGAACTGACACCAAATCCGGCCTACACTAAATGGCATCGCCAAGATAAGCTCATATACTGTGCACTTCTAGGCACAATATCGACATCGATTCAAGACGTTGTATCACGAACAACCTCTGCTGCAGAGATCTCGACAAACTGGCCTCCACCTATGCAAAACCACGTCATGCTTATATCCGACAGTTGAAGGATCAACTGAAAAACACAAATAAACGTAAACAGACGATTGATGCATACATTCAAGGAATTGTTGCAAAATTGGATCAACTTGCGATACTTGGGAAACCAATTGATCATGCATACCAAATTGAGATGATTCTTGATGGTCTTCCTGAGGAGTACAAGATCGTTGCTGACCAGATTGAAGGAAAAGACACACCACCATCATTGATTGAAGTACACGAGAGGCTTCTAAACCGAGAGAACAAGCTCATGTCCTCGTCAACGTCGAATAGCGTGTCTCCGGTCTCTGTTTCTGCAAATAATGCAGAGGAGCAACTATGTCAACAACATAAGCCATCAACCAATCGGTACTCAAACAACACCAACAACTGGCAATCTCAACAACAAAACACGAAGGAGACTCGGGTTTCTAGACCGTATTTTGGAAAGTGTCAGCTCCGCAACACTCATGGACATAGCGCACGCAAATGTACATAATTCCATACCGTCTCTAATTCACAAGCTCAACCACCAGCCAACTTTCAATCCGTGGAAAACTCGAGCAAATATGGCTGTTGGTTCATCATACAACGCCAATGATTGGATTCTCGACTCCGGTGCTACACATCACATCACGTCTGACCTAAACAACATGTAGCTGCATCAGCCTTACAACGGCGGTGATGATATCCTCATTGCAGATGGATCTAGTCTTCCCATAACTCATACTGGTTCAATCTATCTACCTTCTCAATCTCGTCGCTTACTTTTATCTACCTTATCGATTGTGCAATGCTAACCAAGTCTCGGTTTAATTCTTTCCTGCGTCATTTCATGTGAAGGATCTATGTATGGGGGTCCCGTTGCTCCAAGGAAAAACCAGTAAAAAGTTGTATCAATGGCCGATGGAAAAATCTGAAGTGCTGGCTCTGTTTTCTTCCTCTTGTCCGTAGACTACCATCTCATCATGGCATGCTTGATTGGGGTATCCATCTTCTGTTTTTTTAAACAATCTGATTTCGAAATTTTCTCTTCCTGTTTTGTAACGTCCTTTCCCATTCTCCGCTGAACTTCGAGCTGACCGGTCAACAATCAAACAAGAACATGACCGATCGAACCCGAGCAAGTCGAACAGGATAAGTTCATAACTTGACGAAGCCAGAGATAGATCGGTTTGGGACAAAGGCTCGCACTAATCCATCTTTGACCTCGATATCCTCATTTCCATATTACAAAGCTGTACAACTCGTACTACTTCAATGAGTTGTGTCTGTTCGGACTAAACCCAATACTAGGGAAACAAATTCATTTTTGAGTAATCAAACGTTAAGCATAACGTTTAATGGGTTTTACAAACATTCGTCACTACAAACACACAAGTAAATCAAAAACAAGAAATGCCGCCAAAGCCGAACCGAAATAAACCAATCAAAACCCCGAATCAAATCCTGCTACTAACAATCCCCAAACTACACCGAGGACCTCCCGCGTCCATCGCTGCTAAACCTGAAAAACACAAAAAGTCTAATGAGCGATCTAAGATCACCCAAAGAATCGGCTCCCCACTTACGGCTTCTAATCTTTCTAGAGTCTACAGATCCCCGCCCCAAAACTCCAAATAACAAACAACAGAAAGAAAATGGTCGATCATGCACTACCACGTCGTGATGAACCCACAACACACAAACACTTGCCAAAGATAAAGAGGATTAAGGAAATCGAAGACTCTACGGCACATGTCCTCGATTAGACTATATCTATCTAATGCGCAATAAAGAAATACCAAAAAGAACGCTGGGACCTACGATCTCGGTATCTTCCACGGGTTTGCATAATCACCTACATGGTAACTAACCCACGACTCCTAGACGTGAACACAGGGTCCAACGACTAGGACACCATTCTCCGTCTATCCATACGCGGTGACTCCTGTTACCCTTGGTAACCTGAGTTTCCATGCGATCCTACCCTAGGACATGACCCTGTATTCTCCGAATCACACACCTATCGGCGTTACCCAGTAGGTTAACACCATAACCGGAATCACCATGATCCGATTAGGAAAATTCCGAGGATCCGTTCGGGTCGGAAGTACCAGAACGTATTAAAAACCTAGACTTGCGGAATCTAACGCACCCTAGAATCCTAGTGGAGAAAGGTAAACACTCAAACTCGCTGGGACTCTAGCACATATCACGCAATCAACAGTAATAATAAAACCCCAACTATTCCGCAAGCCGCTAGACTACCACGCCACCCTTCTGACTAGGTAAGGAACCTAGTCAGTACTACCAAACTTACCCGGTCCCATGACCGGAGTAAGTGTTCACACAAACGGCTCGGCCCAACAACCAAACAAGTCTAACAAGCCTGCACACAAAACTTCTAGCAACAAACACACAATCACAATCACAACAATCAACACACAAGCATGCCTATTAGGGTTTCTAAGTCTTTTAATCCATTCTTAACCGCTACCTTTGATTAGCGGATTGGTAACCATAGACGGCTTATACACACACGCTCATCAATACTTAACCTCTCTTATGTATCTTTTAATACTCCCTGATCCGTCAGTTTAGAGTTAGTAAACTTACTAACTCCCCGACGTCTCATTATTAATTAACTTGATTCGTTACCCTTTAACCGCTATTAAACCTAAGTCCCATTCCTGTTACATATTCTATAAGTTCGTTTATGTTTAATTCGTATTTTATTGTCGTCTTAATTCCCGTATATAGATTCATTCATTCTCGTTCTTAATACATATATATATGCATATACGATCCTAACCATGCAACGTCTAGATGAATGCATCAAACAATTATTACTAACAACCTAATGTCACGCAATTCATTAATCCTTTAATTCTTAAAACCCTAACATGCATATTCGTTCCTAGCCGGTTTATCAATAGTCGGTCCATTCAATCATCAGTCAACTAGTCATATTAAACAACGGGTATGCAAGTCCTAAGTCTATGGTTTCTCGGTTCCCGGTCTACATGTACTATCTAAGAGTTCTGAGCCGACTCACAGTGAGATAGACGGAACAGTGGCACGGATGTGGATATGAACTCCGAGACTCCGAACTGAACCCCGAATCTCCCGAATACACGATCCCGAACACTCTCGAACCACCAAATGGCCGTTGACCAAGCGTTGACCGAGCGTTGACCGGCTCGTCTCAGGCATTGACCGCGTTGAACATGTTGACCGACGGCGTTTACCGGTTGACCGTTGACCCGTGCGTTGACCAGATCTTGGACCGTTGACCAGCCCAACTAAACCGGCTGAAAATGTCTGAATGAGCTGAACCAATCTCTAATCGACCGGTTTAGGTCAACCGTTGACCGGGTTGACAAAAAGAGTTGACCGGTTAACTAAACCAATCCAATAGCTCCAAACCAACCCAATTCCATTCCCAATCAGCTTCTAAACCTCCACAGATGAACCGGCTGAAGATTGGAGGCGGAGGAGAAGATTCCGGCGGTGGAGCTCCGGCGTTGACCGCGGCGGCGAACCGTTGACCACGGCGGAGGAAGCTTTTTACCGGAGGTTATGGTGACAAGCTACACACCAATCTGCTCAGGAGGAAGAGAAATACCCATTTGTGGCTTCAAAACACTTGGATCTGATGAAAGAAGAGAGAGATCCACCAAAACCCTAACCGCGGCAGCTCTCCGGCCAGTTTCTGGCGAGCTCCAGAGACGGCAAGGAAGAGGTGTCGGTTGTAGCTGAGGTCAAGAGGAGTCTACTGGCTTTTACAGAAGGTGATTTGGGTTTGGGAGTAGGAAGATATGGTGTTTTTTGTGCTTGAAGGTATCAAGAACTTCAAGAACAATTGAAGAACAACTCTTGAAGATACATGAAGATGGATGAATTCTGGGTTTTAGGCTTGCATGTGGGTTGAGTGAGAGAGAGGAGAATCGCCAGAGAGAGAGCTAGAGAGGCTAGAGAGAGTGTTAGTTGGATACAATGAATTGACAAGAAGGTTTTTGCATGCAAAAAATTGATTCTTCGAACCTAAACCCATGCAATGAATCCGCCAAGGAGAGGTGGAGAATCTGGGGCAATGACACCTGTCTGGATAAGTGTTTTTGTTGCCAAAAACCCTTCGTAAACCATCCTTAACCAATGCTTAATCTCGGTTCCTTCCGTTGCTCGTTTTAGACATTCTTGAGTTTAATATTTTGAAAACCCTCCGGATGCTCCCATAAATTTTCAAATCCCCAAAATTAGATTCTTCATAATATTAGATGAATTTAGAAAGTCGAATAACTCCGTTTGGGCTTACGTATCTCCGGTTATGAATTTTTGAAGTTTCTTCGGGTTTGTTGGTTTCCATTCCCGACAAGCCATAAAACATGTTTCTGCTCTGTTTCTTCCAATCTGGTCTTGTAAATGTTCTTTATGTTGTTAAACATGAACATTTGGCCCGTCATAGCTTCCGTCTCAAACTTTGGTAAAATTACCATTTTGCCCCTAACTTTGGCAAAATGACAATTTTGCCCCTGTTGACTTTTCTGCTGCCCGTTGACCATATTTTTGGATACTTGGTATCACATTCTTCCCCACTTACAGGAATTCGGTCCCCGAATTCTCCGTCACTAACAGACTTTGAATCGGTACCAAACCCTGCAAGTTGCTCCATTACTTAATCCCAACGTTCCCTTACTCGAACACTGCTGCAAATAACTGACTCCTGGCACTATTGCGATCTTCGATCTCATTCCATTCCACCCAAATGACTTTCACAACTATTCCATCCTGGTTCTCAATCTTGTCTTCCTTGCTTCACTTAACTCTTAACTGTCCCCATCTGTCTCGAACTTTATACTCACTCGTTGTTAGCTTCTGTGTTCTGATTCTTATTTCTGGCTTCCCCACTTTGCTTCGACCTCCACATCCTTCTGATCGTGACTTTCTTTCTTTCTTTTTGAGACACTCTTCAAGAATTTGATCACTCGCCTCCTTCCGACTGATTCCAACATTAACATCGGTTTTCTTTTTCCAAATCTCTTTGCTAACTCATCATACTTCACGGCTTCGTTTTGTCGGTCGCTCATTAAAGCTGATACATTTTCCACTGACGACATCCACCAACTGCTTCACGTTCTTGTTCCGGTATACTTGTCTCGCGGCATCTTGTCACTTCATCTCGCTTTCGGGTTTGGGTTCGGTCTCATATTTATATCGCATCGCCATTTCGTCCTACATTCAATTCAACACTTTCACTGGAGAAGTTAAATTCATCCCGATCTATCCCCGATATCACTTTCTTATAGAAGTATGGTTACTTAGTCATGTATCCGATGGTTATCCATGATCAAGTAACAATACACTAATAAGTCCGTTCCCTCGTGAATTGACGGTTGAACGCAACCGTTCTCAAGTTAGCTCAAAACTCAGGGTAAAGCTCTATACTAAACAGTCCAACAACTTAACAGTCTAGTGAAACTGAGGAAGGCTACTAATCACTAATTAAGCTTCCTACCAACTAACAATCCAATGGCCTTAAAGACCTAAAATGATCAATCTAATCAAAACCACGCATGCTAATACTACGCAATCTATTGATAATCACTAACTAAATGATCCAATCAATCGAACAAACAAACAGAAAATGAAAACAAGTAATTACCATACGCACACAGTCACGCAATCTAACGATCGGTCCGGATGCGTCGTCAGTCTGGGTTTGGGTTATGATGAACGGTCGTTAGTTCCGCTCATCATTTGGTTTCACATAGTAATCTATTTGCTTTCATAGCCATCACAACCATGCAAACAGTTACTATGTTACTTGAAATGATTAGCCGAACACTCTGCATCTACCACATAGATAAAACGATATATCATACATATAAAAGTTTTAGTACATGGTTTCGATCAGAATTCATACATATAGCCGCCATCATATCCAAAAACCCATACTGCGCCGCTATACATCAGATAAGTCAAAGACGACACGCAAAGTCACCTATTCGCCGATCTATCTACAGACAAAAATAGAGTTAGTGCCCCACTTACCTGGCCTAACTACTCTTATCTTAACCTAACGCCTCCAGCAAGACCGAAATGCCGAACACCACTGGCAAAACGGCTCGCTGAAGTAACAACTGGAAGGTGCGCCAGGAGGATGCAGTGGATGTGCGATGGGTGGTGGTGCGTCGACGTGATGTGGATACGTCCTCAAACAGAAGTGAGCGATATGTCCCTCGTAACCACATAGCTGGCAAATGGCATAAGAGACGAGTCTGCGAGGACAAGTTGGTGCGGTGTGGCCCTCAACGCCACATAGCTGACAAACGGTAGGCGGCCCGGGAG
This sequence comes from Orychophragmus violaceus, assembly GCA_030180135.1. Lineage (NCBI taxonomy): Eukaryota > Viridiplantae > Streptophyta > Magnoliopsida > Brassicales > Brassicaceae > Orychophragmus > Orychophragmus violaceus. The sequence continues at coordinate 91,385,480 of CM058239.1, read as the reverse complement.
GAGAGTCTGGCAGTGACCCGCTGAGTCCAGGGTCAGGGCGACTGGGTCCAGCTCGGTATGGATCCGGTGCGGGTGCGCGGTGATGCTCCGGGCTGGGCTGACGTGGTCCGGGTCCAACAATCGGACAGATGGAAGCGAGATGGCCTTCGTGGCCACAGACCTGACAATACTCGGGCGCTGGAACTGGCTGATAGGGCTCTCGGTACCGAGGATCGACCAGGCGAGGACACCAACGGAAATGGAATCCCTGTGCTCCACAGGCACTACATCGAGAGTATATGGGCATCCCCGGTGTCAATGACTCAAATGGGTCCGATAGCTCTGCATCTGCTGGTAGGGCGGTCTGATCCAATGGTGTGCGGGGTGACTCAGGCTGGTATAGCTGATGGTGAGGTCCAACCTGCTGCTCAAGTGCGTCCGCGAGCATAGTTGTCTGCTCGGCCACCTGCTGCTTCCACCGCTAGCGCTGGTGCGGGTCGATAGGCTCCATGTCCAAGTCAAAGTACAACAATGCTGGATCCACTAGGTAATCTCCCATGCTGAGCGATGGTAAAGGAATACCAGGTATCTCGAGAACAGGCTGTTGAATCGGCTCTGGCAATCCAGGCTCTACCATCGGCTCAGGTGCCTGTGCAGATAGAGGTGGTAGATATAGTCCAACCCAGTCAAGCACCCCATGTACATGTCTGCATTGCTCGCATCGTCCTCCCATGATGCTGGCAAGGGTATAGGTAGGGGTGTCGGATCAGCTGCAGCGTCTCTAGCGCCCACTAGAGCTCGTAATGGTACTGGAGGGCGGTTCGACAAGTACGAACCTCAGGAGTGACCGGTAAGAGGTGGTCCTGGCTGACCCTGTGAATGTCCTGACGACCCGTGCTCACTCATAATGCTGTCGATGATAACTCTCTCTGCACCACACACACCACCACACAATCCGTCCTAGGACACGCTGCTGTATGACTACAAGCAAAAACATAACAAAACGTTAGTAAAAATAATACAAAATCCTAATTCCCATCCCAACCCTGGTTTTAGGGACGCGGCTCGGTTGCTTAATGGATGCTTGGGTGACACATTGACTCGATAAAACACGGAAAACACTCCAAAATGAAATGTTTCGAAACATATGACGAACATGCTGTGATACCACCTTTTTGTAACGCCCCTTTCCCATTCTCCGCTGACCGTCGAGCTGACCGGTCAACAATCAAACAAGAACATGACCGATCGAACCCGAGCAAGTCGAACAGGAAAGGTTTGTCACATGACAAAGCCAGAGATAGATCAGTTTGAGACAAAGGCTCGCAATAATCCATCTTTGACCTCGCTATCCTCATTTCCATATTACAAAGCTGTACAACTCGTACTACTTCAATGAGTTGTGTCGGTTTGGACTAAACCCAATACCAGAGAAACAAATTCATTTTTGAGTAATCAAACATTAAGCATAACGTTTAATGGGTTTTACAAACATTCTTCACTACAAACACACAAGTAAATCAAAAACACGTAATGGCACCAAAGCCAAACCGAAATAAACCAATCAAAACCCCGAATCAAATCCCGCCACAAGCAATCCCGAAACTACACCGAGGACCTTCCGCGTCCGTCGCTGCTAAACCTGAAAAACACAAAAGAGTCTAATGAGCGATCTAAGATCACCCAAAGAATCGGCTCCCCACTTACGGCTTCTAATCTTTCTAGAGTCTACAGATCCCCGCCCCAAAACTCCAAATAACAAACAACAGAAAGAAAATGGTCGATCATGCACTACCACGTCGTGATGAACCCACAACACACAAACACTTGCCAAAGATAAAGAGGATTAAGGAAATCGAAGACTCTACGGCACATGTCCTCGATTAGACTATATCTATCTAATGCGCAATAAAGAAATACCAAAAAGAACGCTGGGACCTACGATCTCGGTATCTTCCACGGGTTTGCATAATCACCTACATGGTAACTAACCCACGACTCCTAGACGTGAACACAGGGTCCAACGACTAGGACACCATTCTCCGTCTATCCATACGCGGTGACTCCTGTTACCCTTGGTAACCTGAGTTTCCATGCGATCCTACCCTAGGACATGACCCTGTATTCTCCGAATCACACACCTATCGGTATACTTGTCTCGCGGCATCTTGTCACTTCATCTCGCTTTCGGGTTTGGGTTCGGTCTCATATTTATATCGCATCGCCATTTCGTTCTACATTCAATTCAACACTTTCACTGGAGCAGTTAAATTCATCCCGATCTATCCCCGATATCACTTTCTTATAGAAGTATGGTTACTTAGTCATGTATCCGATGGTTATCCATGATCAAGTAACAATACACTAATAAGTCCGTTCCCTCGTGAATTGACGGTTGAACGCAACCGTTCTCAAGTTAGCTCAAAACTCAGGGTAAAGCTCTATACTAAACAGTCCAACAACTTAACAGTCTAGTGAAACTGAGGAAGGCTACTAATCACTAATTAAGCTTCCTACCAACTAACAATCCAATGGCCTTAAAGACCTAAAATGATCAATCTAATCAAAACCACGCATGCTAATACTACGCAATCTATTGATAATCACTAACTAAATGATCCAATCAATCGAACAAACAAACAGAAAATGAAAACAAGTAATTACCATACGCACACAGTCACGCAATCTAACGATCGGTCCGGATGCGTCGTCAGTCTGGGTTTGGGTTATGATGAACGGTCGTTAGTTCCGCTCATCATTTGGTTTCACATAGTAATCTATTTGCTTTCATAGCCATCACAACCATGCAAACAGTTACTATGTTACTTGAAATGATTAGCCGAACACTCTGCATCTACCACATAGATAAAACGATATATCATACATATAAAAGTTTTAGTACATGGTTTCGATCAGAATTCATACATATAGCCGCCATCATATCCAAAAACCCATACTGCGCCGCTATACATCAGATAAGTCAAAGACGACACGCAAAGTCACCTATTCGCCGATCTATCTACAGACAAAAATAGAGTTAGTGCCCCACTTACCTGGCCTAACTACTCTTATCTTAACCTAACGCCTCCAGCAAGACCGAAATGCCAAACACCACTGGCAAAACGGCTCGCTGAAGTAACAACTGGAAGGTGCGCCAGGAGGATGCAGTGGATGTGCGATGGGTGGTGGTGCGTCGACGTGATGTGGATACGTCCTCAAACAGAAGTGAGCGATATGTCCCTCGTAACCACATAGCTGGAAAATGGCATAAGAGACGAGTCTGCGAGGACAAGTTGGTGCGGTGTGGCCCTCAACGCCACATAGCTGACAAACGGTAGGCGGCCCGGGAGGAGAGTCTGGCAGTGACCCGCTGAGTCCAGGGTCAGGGCGACTGGGTCCAGCTCGGTATGGATCCGGTGCGGGTGCGCGGTGATGCTCCGGGCTGGGCTGACGTGGTCCGGGTCCAACAATCGGACAGATGGAAGCGAGATGGCCTTCGTGGCCACAGACCTGACAATACTCGGGCGCTGGAACTGGCTGATACGGCTCTCGGTACCGAGGATCGACCAGGCGAGGACACCAACGGAAATGGAATCCCTGTGCTCCACAGGCACTACATCGAGAGTATATGGGCATCCCCGGTGTCAATGACTCAAATGGGTCCGATAGCTCTGCATCTGCTGGTAGGGCGGTCTGATCCAATGGTGTGCGGGGTGACTCAGGCTGGTATAGCTGATGGTGAGGTCCAACCTGCTGCTCAAGTGCGTCCGCGAGCATAGTTGTCTGCTCGGCCACCTGCTGCTTCCACCGCTAGCGCTGGTGCGGGTCGATAGGCTCCATGTCCAAGTCAAAGTACAACAATGCTGGATCCACTAGGTAATCTCCCATGCTGAGCGATGGTAAAGGAATACCAGGTATCTCGAGAACAGGCTGTTGAATCGGCTCTGGCAATCCAGGCTCTACCATCGGCTCAGGTGCCTGTGCAGATAGAGGTGGTAGATATAGTCCAACCCAGTCAAGCACCCCATGTACATGTCTGCATTGCTCGCATCGTCCTCCCATGATGCTGGCAAGGGTATAGGTAGGGGTGTCGGATCAGCTGCAGCGGCTCTAGCGCCCACTAGAGCTCGTAATGGTACTGGAGGGCGGTTCGACAAGTACGAACCTCAGGAGTGACCGGTAAGAGGTGGTCCTGGCTGACCCTGTGAATGTCCTGACGACCCGTGCTCACTCATAATGCTGTCGATGATAACTCTCTCTGCACCACACACACCACCACACAATCCGTCCTGGGACACGCTGCTGTATGACTACAAGCAAAAACATAACAAAACGTTAGTAAAAATAATACAAAATCCTAATTCCCATCCCAACCCTGGTTTTAGGGACGCGGCTCGGTTGCTTAATGGATGCTTGGGTGACACATTGACTCGATAAAACACGGAAAACACTCCAAAATGAAATGTTTCGAAACATATGACGAACATGCTGTGATACCACCTTTTTGTAACGCCCCTTTCCCATTCTCCGCTGACCGTCGAGCTGACCGGTCAACAATCAAACAAGAACATGACCGATCGAACCCGAGCAAGTCGAACAGGAAAGGTTTGTCACATGACAAAGCCAGAGATAGATCAGTTTGAGACAAAGGCTCGCAATAATCCATCTTTGACCTCGCTATCCTCATTTCCATATTACAAAGCTGTACAACTCGTACTACTTCAATGAGTTGTGTCGGTTTGGACTAAACCCAATACCAGAGAAACAAATTCATTTTTGAGTAATCAAACATTAAGCATAACGTTTAATGGGTTTTACAAACATTCTTCACTACAAACACACAAGTAAATCAAAAACACGTAATGGCACCAAAGCCAAACCGAAATAAACCAATCAAAACCCCGAATCAAATCCCGCCACAAGCAATCCCGAAACTACACCGAGGACCTTCCGCGTCCGTCGCTGCTAAACCTGAAAAACACAAAAGAGTCTAATGAGCGATCTAAGATCACCCAAAGAATCGGCTCCCCACTTACGGCTTCTAATCTTTCTAGAGTCTACAGATCCCCGCCCCAAAACTCCAAATAACAAACAACAGAAAGAAAATGGTCGATCATGCACTACCACGTCGTGATGAACCCACAACACACAAACACTTGCCAAAGATAAAGAGGATTAAGGAAATCGAAGACTCTACGGCACATGTCCTCGATTAGACTATATCTATCTAATGCGCAATAAAGAAATACCAAAAAGAACGCTGGGACCTACGATCTCGGTATCTTCCACGGGTTTGCATAATCACCTACATGGTAACTAACCCACGACTCCTAGACGTGAACACAGGGTCCAACGACTAGGACACCATTCTCCGTCTATCCATACGCGGTGACTCCTGTTACCCTTGGTAACCTGAGTTTCCATGCGATCCTACCCTAGGACATGACCCTGTATTCTCCGAATCACACACCTATCGGTATACTTGTCTCGCGGCATCTTGTCACTTCATCTCGCTTTCGGGTTTGGGTTCGGTCTCATATTTATATCGCATCGCCATTTCGTCCTACATTCAATTCAACACTTTCACTGGAGCAGTTAAATTCATCCCGATCTATCCCCGATATCACTTTCTTATAGAAGTATGGTTACTTAGTCATGTATCCGATGGTTATCCATGATCAAGTAACAATACACTAATAAGTCCGTTCCCTCGTGAATTGACGGTTGAACGCAACCGTTCTCAAGTTAGCTCAAAACTCAGGGTAAAGCTCTATACTAAACAGTCCAACAACTTAACAGTCTAGTGAAACTGAGGAAGGCTACTAATCACTAATTAAGCTTCCTACCAACTAACAATCCAATGGCCTTAAAGACCTAAAATGATCAATCTAATCAAAACCACGCATGCTAATACTACGCAATCTATTGATAATCACTAACTAAATGATCCAATCAATCGAACAAACAAACAGAAAATGAAAACAAGTAATTACCATACGCACACAGTCACGCAATCTAACGATCGGTCCGGATGCGTCGTCAGTCTGGGTTTGGGTTATGATGAACGGTCGTTAGTTCCGCTCATCATTTGGTTTCACATAGTAATCTATTTGCTTTCATAGCCATCACAACCATGCAAACAGTTACTATGTTACTTGAAATGATTAGCCGAACACTCTGCATCTACCACATAGATAAAACGATATATCATACATATAAAAGTTTTAGTACATGGTTTCGATCAGAATTCATACATATAGCCGCCATCATATCCAAAAACCCATACTGCGCCGCTATACATCAGATAAGTCAAAGACGACACGCAAAGTCACCTATTCGCCGATCTATCTACAGACAAAAATAGAGTTAGTGCCCCACTTACCTGGCCTAACTACTCTTATCTTAACCTAACGCCTCCAGCAAGACCGAAATGCCGAACACCACTGGCAAAACGGCTCGCTGAAGTAACAACTGGAAGGTGCGCCAGGAGGATGCAGTGGATGTGCGATGGGTGGTGGTGCGTCGACGTGATGTGGATACGTCCTCAAACAGAAGTGAGCGATATGTCCCTCGTAACCACATAGCTGGCAAATGGCATAAGAGACGAGTCTGCGAGGACAAGTTGGTGCGGTGTGGCCCTCAACGCCACATAGCTGACAAACGGTAGGCGGCCCGGGAGGAGAGTCTGGCAGTGACCCGCTGAGTCCAGGGTCAGGGCGACTGGGTCCAGCTCGGTATGGATCCGGTGCGGGTGCGCGGTGATGCTCCGGGCTGGGCTGACGTGGTCCGGGTCCAACAATCGGACAGATGGAAGCGAGATGGCCTTCGTGGCCACAGACCTGACAATACTCGGGCGCTGGAACTGGCTGATAGGGCTCTCGGTACCGAGGATCGACCAGGCGAGGACACCAACGGAAATGGAATCCCTGTGCTCCACAGGCACTACATCGAGAGTATATGGGCATCCCCGGTGTCAATGACTCAAATGGGTCCGATAGCTCTGCATCTGCTGGTAGGGCGGTCTGATCCAATGGTGTGCGGGGTGACTCAGGCTGGTATAGCTGATGGTGAGGTCCAACCTGCTGCTCAAGTGCGTCCGCGAGCATAGTTGTCTGCTCGGCCACCTGCTGCTTCCACCGCTAGCGCTGGTGCGGGTCGATAGGCTCCATGTCCAAGTCAAAGTACAACAATGCTGGATCCACTAGGTAATCTCCCATGCTGAGCGATGGTAAAGGAATACCAGGTATCTCGAGAACAGGCTGTTGAATCGGCTCTGGCAATCCAGGCTCTACCATCGGCTCAGGTGCCTGTGCAGATAGAGGTGGTAGATATAGTCCAACCCAGTCAAGCACCCCATGTACATGTCTGCATTGCTCGCATCGTCCTCCCATGATGCTGGCAAGGGTATAGGTAGGGGTGTCGGATCAGCTGCAGCGGCTCTAGCGCCCACTAGAGCTCGTAATGGTACTGGAGGGCGGTTCGACAAGTACGAACCTCAGGAGTGACCGGTAAGAGGTGGTCCTGGCTGACCCTGTGAATGTCCTGACGACCCGTGCTCACTCATAATGCTGTCGATGATAACTCTCTCTGCACCACACACACCACCACACAATCCGTCCTGGGACACGCTGCTGTATGACTACAAGCAAAAACATAACAAAACGTTAGTAAAAATAATACAAAATCCTAATTCCCATCCCAACCCTGGTTTTAGGGACGCGGCTCGGTTGCTTAATGGATGCTTGGGTGACACAATGACTCGATAAAACACGGAAAACACTCCAAAATGAAATGTTTCGAAACATATGACGAACATGCTGTGATACCACCTTTTTGTAACGCCCCTTTCCCATTCTCCGCTGACCGTCGAGCTGACCGGTCAACAATCAAACAAGAACATGACCGATCGAACCCGAGCAAGTCGAACAGGAAAGGTTTGTCACATGACAAAGCCAGAGATAGATCAGTTTGAGACAAAGGCTCGCAATAATCCATCTTTGACCTCGCTATCCTCATTTCCATATTACAAAGCTGTACAACTCGTACTACTTCAATGAGTTGTGTCGGTTTGGACTAAACCCAATACCAGAGAAACAAATTCATTTTTGAGTAATCAAACATTAAGCATAACGTTTAATGGGTTTTACAAACATTCTTCACTACAAACACACAAGTAAATCAAAAACACGTAATGGCACCAAAGCCAAACCGAAATAAACCAATCAAAACCCCGAATCAAATCCCGCCACAAGCAATCCCGAAACTACACCGAGGACCTTCCGCGTCCGTCGCTGCTAAACCTGAAAAACACAAAAGAGTCTAATGAGCGATCTAAGATCACCCAGTGAATCGGCTCCCCACTAACGGCTTCTAATCTATTTAGAGTCTACAGATCCCCGCCCCAAAACTCCAAAAAAAAACAACATAAAGAAAATGGTCGATCACGCACTACCACGTCGTGATGAACCCACAACACACAAACACTTGCCAAAGATAAAGACGATTAAGGAAATCAAAGACTTTGCGGCACATGTCCTCGATTAGACTCTATCTGTCTAACGTGCAATAAAGAAATACCAAAAAGAACGCTGGTCCCTACGATCTCGGTATCTTCCACTTGTTTGCATCACCACCTACATGGTAACTAACCCACGACTCCTAGACGTGAACACAGGGTCCAACGACTAGGACACCATTCTCCGTCTATCGATACGTGGTGACTCCCGTTACCCCCGGTAACCTGAGTTTCCATGCGATCCTGCCCTAGGACATGACCATGTATTCTCCGAATCACACACCTACCGGCGTTACCCAGTAGGTTAACACCATAACCGGAATCACCATGATCCGATTAGGGAAATCCCGAGGATCCGTTCAGGTCGGAAGTATCGGAACGTATTAAAAACCTAGACTTGCAGAATCTAACGCACCCTATAATCCTAGTGGAGAAAGGTAAACACTCAGACTCGCTGGGACTCTAGCACAGATCACGCAATCAACAGTAATAATAAAACCCCCCAACTATTCCGAAAGCCGCTACACTACCACGCCACCCTTCTGACTAGGTAAGGCACCTAGTCAGTACTACCAAACTTACCCGGTCCCATGACCGGAGTAAGTTTCCACACGAACTGCTCGGCCTAACATCGAAGCAGTCTAAAAAGCCTGCACATAAAACTTACAGCAACAAACATGCAATCACAATCACAACAATCACCACACAAGAACACCTATTAGGGTTTCTAAGTCTTTTAATCCATTCTTAACAGCTACCTTTGATTAGCGGATTGCTAACCCGACGTCTCATTATTAATTAACTTGATTCATTACCCTTTACCCGCTATTAAACCTAAGTCCCATTCCCGTTACATATTTTATAAGTTCGTTTAGGTTTAATTCGTATTTTATTGTCGTCTTAATTCCCGTATATAGACTCATTCATTCTCGTTCTTAATACATATATATGCATATACGATCCTAACCATGCAACGTCTATATGAATGCATCAAAGAATTATTACTAACAACCTAAGGACACGCAATTGATTAATCCTTTAATTTTTAAACCCTAACATGCATATTCGTTCCTAGCCGGTTTATCAATAGTCGGTCCATTCAATCATCAATCAACTAGTCATATTAAACAACGGGTATGCAAGTCCTAAGGCTATGGTTTCTCGGTTCCCGATCTACATGTACTATCTAAGAATTCTGAGCCGACTCACAGTGAGATAAACGGAACAGTGACACGGATGCGGATATGAACTCCGAGACCCCGAACAGAACCCCAAATCTCCCGAATACCGAGCGTTGACCGGCTCGTCTCAGGCGTTGGCCGTGTTGACCGGCGGCGTTGACCGGTTGACCGTTGACCGTTGACCCGTGCGTTGAACAGATCTTGGACCCTTTGACAAACCCAACTAAACCGGCTGAAAATGTCTGAATGAGCTGAACCAATCTCCAATCGACTGGTATATCTAAACCGGTTTAGGTCAACCATTGACCGGGTTGACCAAAAGAGTTTACCGGTTAACTAAACCAATTCAATAGCTCCAAACCAACCCAATTCCATTCCCAATCAGCTTCTAAACCTCCACAGATGAACCGGCTGAAGATTAGAGGCGGAGGAGAAGATTACGGCGGTGGAGCTCCGGCGTCGACCACGGCGGTGGAGCTCCGGCGTCGACCGCGGCGGCGGACCGTTGACCACGGCGGAGGAAGCTTTTTCCGGCGGTTCTGGTGACAAGCTCCTGCGACGGCGACGGAAAGGAAGAGGTGGCGGTTGTAGCTGAGGTCAATAGGAGTCTACTGACTTTACAGAAGGTGATTTGGGTTTGGTAGTAGGAAGATAAGGTGTTTCTTGTGCTTGAAGGTATCTAGAACTTCAAGAACAATTGAAGAACAACTCTTGAAGATATATGAAGATGGATGAATTTCTGGGTTTTAGGCTTTCATGTGGGTTGAGTGAGAGAGAGGAGAATGGCCAGAGAGAGAGAGCTAGAGAGGCTAGAGAGAGTGTTAGTTGGATACAATGAATTGACAAGATGGTTTTTGCATACAAAAATTTAATTCTTTGAACCTAAACCCATGCAATAAATCAGCCAAAGAGAGGTGGCGACTCTGGGGCAATTAAACCTTTCCTTATGAGTGTTTTGTTGCCAAAAACCCTTCCTAAACCATCCTTAACCAATGCTTAATCACGGTTCCTTCCGTTGCTCGGTTTAGATATTTTGAAAACCCTCCGGATGCTCCCATAAATATTTAAATCCCAAAATTAGTTTCTTCATGATATTAGATGAATTTAGAAAGTCGAATCACTCTGTTTGGGCTTACGTAGCTCCGGTTATGAATTTTTGAAGTTTCTTCGGGTTTGTCGGTTTCCATTCCCGACAAGCCGTAAAACAGGTTTCTGCTCTGTTTCTTCCAATTCTGGTCTTGTAAATTTTCTTTACGTAGTAAAACATGAACATTTGGCCCGTCATAGCTTCCGTCTCGAACTTTGGCAAAATTACCATTTTGCCCCTAACTTTGGCAAAAATGATAATTTTGCCTCTGTTGACTTTTCCACTGCCCGTTGATTATATTTTTGGATACTGGGTATCACATGTTTCATCTTTGTCATCTTGAAAACCAATGTCATGTTCTGATTGTCTTTTGAATAAGAGGCATAAACTGCTTTTCACACAAAACTCTATCATATCTACACGACCTCTTGAGTTCTTATATACAGATGTACGGACATCGCCGATTCTGTCCCATGACAATTTCAGATATTACCTAGTCATCGTAGACCAATAAGAAATCGGATGTGAAACACATATTCATCGCTTTTACATCTCTGGTTGAAAACCGCATTCAGACAAAGATTAAGACTCTATTGTCGGACATTGGAGGGGAGTTTATAGCTCTGCGAGACTTCTTATCCAGTCAAGGCATATCACATCTCACATCACCACCTCATAATACTGAGCACAATGGTTTGTCGGAGGGCGAAAACTATCATATTTTGGAGACCGGATTCATACTTATGTCCACTGCGTCTGTCCCAAGAGAATACCGGCCTTATGCTTTCGCGACCTTGGTCTACCTCATTAACCGAATGACAACACTGGTGCTATCACAATAATCGCCATACCCGAGACTCTTTCATGTGGTGCCGAATTATGAGAAACACTGAGTGTTTGGATGTCAGTGCTTCCCTTGGCTACGTCCGTATACACGACTCATACTATATGCTCAATTGACAAGGTGTATCTTTCTTGGCTACTCTTTAACCCACAATGCCTATTATTGTCTTGATCCCGTGAAGAAATGACTGTATACATCACGACATGTCCAATTCCAAGAGCATGTTTTCCCCTTCAAAGAGCTACAGTCACACCCACAAGTCTAGGAAATATTGCCTACAACAAGAGAACTCTTTACGTTTGGAGTCTCTAGTGTCCCTGTGATCACGCTCGAGTCGCTGCCTGCAACTAACGGACCCCCGCCACAAGATCTTCACCCTCCGCCACTGTCACCTCAGCATGATGACACCTCTCAGGTATTGCCCTCTAACGAATCACAAACACCTTCTTCTTCTCTCCCACAATTTGAGCCCACTACTCCAATTGAAAATGAGCCGCAGCCCACGGCTCAGCTGATCCCACACACAACAGATCCCACTGATCTACCACAAAATGAGTTGAATCCCACAACTCAGACTCAGCCACTAAATACACAACCCACAAACCACCCAGCCAGCTCAAATCCTTCGAAAAAAAATCCAAAAACAGTACTCCCAACCAAAACCGCAGTCTAAAAGAAAACCATTGAACCACCAAGAAATCAACACGAAATGAAAATCCGCGCCAAAAATTACATAGCCAAACAAAAAATAATTCTCTTTGTCTGTTTCAGGTCCACTCACCATTGTTACTGAACCAAAGACAATATCTCATGCCATGAAAGATCTGAACTGGCGCCGCGCGTGTTGCTCAGAACTTGATGCTCACACCAACAATCGAACTTGAGATCTTGACCTCCCAAATCATCACAGAACCTTGTTGGCTGCCACTGGGTATTCACCACAAAGTTTATATCAACTGGTGTACTTGAACGATACAAAGCACGTCTTGTCGCTAAAGACTTTACTCAACGATATGAAGTTGGTTATTCGGAAACCTTCAGACATGTTATCAAAACCACCACAATTCGGCCCGGTCTCACAATTGTTGTCACAAAAGGTTGGCCTCTCAAACAATTGGATGTCAACAACTCCTTTATACAAGGAAAACTGACCAAATAGGTCTATATGTCACAGCCACCAGTATTCATTGATCACGACAGACCGACATATGTGTGTAGACTGCAGAAAACAATCTATGGACTTAAGCAAGCACCACGTGCTTGGTATTTGGTTCTAAAAAAACATCTTCTCGACTCTGGTTTCCTCAACTCCCTCGCCGATGCTTCACTGTTCGTTCACTAAACGCCAACCTCACTTACGTATGTTCTTGTTTACGTTGACGATATCATTGTCACCAGAAACGACACATTGTATGTCTCCTACGTCCTACACATGCTTGCTGAATGGTTTTAAATTAAAGATCCCATAGACCTCAACTATTTCCTTGGAATTGAGGTCCGGCGTACCAATGATGGCTTGCACTTGATGCTATAAAAATTTATCGCCGATCTTCCAACATGCATAACATGAATGATGCAAAGCATGTCTCCACTCCACTCCCTGCTTCTCCGAAACTAACTCTACATGATGGTACTTCTCAAGCGGATGCTGCCCAATGCAGATCAGTAGTCGGAAGTCACTAATATATGAGTTTCACCAGAACGGATATTGCATACACAATCAACACACTATCCCAATATATGCATAAACCAACACAAGGACACTGGACTGCGGCCAACCGAGTGTTATGATATCTTGTAGGTACGATTACACATGGAATACACATCAAACGTTCTTCTTCGATTACTCTCCATTCGTTTTCAGATGAGGACTGGGCTGATGACAGTGACGATTTCGCCTCCACCAATGGCTACATCATCTATTTGGGTGCAAATCCAATCTCATGGTCCTCTAAATCAGAGTGGAGTTGCACGCTCTTTGACAGAAGCATAGTATCGTACTGCTGCATTAACGGCATCAAAAATATGGTGGCTCTGTTCTCTGTTATCTGAAACGAAAATCAAACTTCCCACTGCGCCAGTGATAAACTGCGATAACATCGGTGAAACATACCTTGCGGCTAACCTAGTTTTCCATTCCAGAATGAAGCATATCACTTTAGATTATCACTTATTTCGGAATCAGATACATGTAGGAATGTTAGGAGTTGCACATGTCACTACTCACAATCAACTCGCTGATACGCTCACTACCTCGCGCACGGTTTCAACACTACAAGAAATCTAGATATTGATAGCAGATCACGATAGCACGAATTCACAAACTGCTGTTAAAAGTAATAAGTTGTGATGCCAACTTTATTACAGCATTCAATCAACGCTAAGCAATATTTTTACAGATTTTTATTAAGCGGGAAGATAAAATTCTAATTTTTGTCTCCGTAACACTTATATCCGCCAAGAATTTAGTGAAAAATAGCTTTGGTGCTTTGGGAAATTTTTTGTTTCAAGTCTTTTCTTTCTTTTTTTTTTGATCAAAGTTTCAAGTCTTTTCAGATTGAAAAATTCATAATCCAACAAAAAAAACAATACCCTAACTCAATTTTCGTCTTCTCTATCCCTCTCCTTCCTTTCTTCTCTCAATTATTTTTGTTCTTCAATCGATCTTAGATTTTCTCATCAACTCCTCTACTGTTTCTCCAGCTTCACCATCTAACTTTTCACAAATGCATTTTCGTTTCTTTAGTTTTCTCCCTCATTTCCCCTCCAGAAACCCTAGATTTCATCTCTATAAATGTTCCGATCTCTGCTTGTCCGGTCTTCAACCTCGGCGAAGCAGGCGTCATCCGCCACAGCTTCTCTTCCGAGTCCGTCCCCGAGCTGTGAGTCGCCAACCTTGGTTCTGCCGGTGGAATTAGTCGGACTCTTGCTCTATGCTTGTGGTACGATAGGGTACGACGGCTCTGGTTAGTAAGGACGCGGCAACTCTCTATGTGTTTTCCGCAATTCCTTCTACCCAAATCTCATTAAAGTCTGAACAGAGTTCTCTTACTTTTCATCGAGAAAGTAAATTCAAGCCTTTGTCACTTCACTAACTAATCAAGAGGTAAATCAGTTCTTCACTACTTAAACTCTGTATTTGCAGGATTTTAAGTGAATTCCACCGTGATGTTTGTCACCGTTTTGTAGGAGGAATAAACAGAGTCAACATCAGATATTGGAAGTGTGAGGAGATTAGATGTTGAAGCTCAAGGGTTCAAGCAAATAAAAGGAAAGGCGAGTTGTTTGTCTGATATTGATCTAATCACTTCTCTACTTTTTCTTTTGTTTTGGTAATTATGTTTGACATTCAGATTATTTGCTTGTCTGAATTTATTTACTATATCTCACTCTCATGACACTTGCAGGCTACCTACGATCGTTGGTATGTTGAAGATTGCAACATTTTGGCCATTTTCCCTTAAATCATTATGAGAGGTATCTTTGATGCTATTTAGTTGCTTTACTTGCTTAGCCAACTTTAAAGCTTGTTTTGGTACTTCAATTATCAGACAGGAGACTATGGAATCAAAGTCATGTCTCTTGTTCGTCTCCCATTTCGCAGCTATTACTGAGTACAAGCAGTCTCGTCATTTGCATAGATCTATCGTTTTCGTGACTTGGATCGAGGAAGCTAGCCTTTGATCCATTTGTCTGACATAATTTGAGCTCATGAGACTACATTGGTATTGAATCTATCAACCTAAACTAGATGTTCTATCAGTATCTTTATATGGTAATGAGGAATTGAATCTATCAACCTAAACTAGTTGTTCTATCAATATCTTTATTTGGTACTGAGGAATTGAAACCCTTTTTAGAGAGATTGGACTAGCGATGGTGACTATATAAATGTATGATTTATTCACTGGCTTCTATGCTTTAGTGAATGTGTTTAGCAGCATTTGACTAGAGAGTCTTTACGTTGACTTTTAGTACTCGAATATTACAATTGTCTGAGTTGGCTGCATTTGACCACCGTTGAAGGATAGATTATGAAGGTAGCTAATAATATAAATATAGATTAAATAATTGCATCTGTTCTGAAAATTAGTCTGAGTTTGACGACCATGATTTCCGTGAGTTCAATCTTCATTGGATGGATGAACAAGAGCATCTGATTCTTTCTAGTTAGATCAGTAGAATCAGGAACACTATTATAGACTATCGTTAGAATGTAAGCAAATAACTTGCTCTCTTTAGTAGTTGAGTTGCCTCCATTGAAACGACTGTATCAGGTTCATTCGTGTACTAATTAAGGCAGGCCCTGGATCTAGATTGGGGATTGGCCCGAGATTAGGATACTGAAAGTTAAACGCCTACAAGAATTTTCTCCTTGAAGCCACCAACGCCGAGGACGCCTTTGCAGAGGTTTTGACACAGAATTACCGTATCACAAGCAAGAAGCAAGTCGAAGCTGCTGAAGATGGGAACGGATCAGTCCCAAAAGGGGAGAAAATCGAAGTTAAAAACGATGTCTCTGCTCTGAAGAAAATAGGTTGCTGCTCAAATTGAAGGTTTTTTCACTTTAATCTGTTGAGAGAGAATTATAACCCCCAAGGTCCATTGTTTGGTTCTGTTCTTGTTTTGTAACAATATCGACATCTATATGAGTTTTAGACGATACATGATATAATGCTTCTGTCTTTATTTCAAAGTATTGTTGGTCAACCAGTTGCAGACTACAGCCACAACTGAGGCAGTGTGTTTTCAGAGTAGTAATCTCACTCTTGTTTAGGATATGAGACATCAGAGCTTTGCTGTTATTAGGAGAGCTTCCAATAGAGGCTCACTTGATTATTGTTTGGTGCCTTTGGTGATACAACATAAATGGGGCAACATTCTTTGGGTCACTATACCGATGCTTATCAAGAGGAGCAAAACGATGGTTATATCAACTGGGGAAGCATGAGGCTGCATTTAGCATTTACAATTTATCACTGGAATCCTTAGAAAGAGAGAACCAAACGCATTTACAAATTATCACTGGAATCCTTTGAAAGAGAGAACCAATGAGTTTGATGGTCAATGATCTTTGTATAAACATATTTTGGTTTATTGATGATATATAATTTTTTAATTTGATTAAGGGTTTAGGGTTTGAAATATAATTTTTTTTTAATTTCTCAATTATTTGTGAAATATACAATTTATTATTATGCCATTTGCATAACATAATCTATAAATATGTTTTTTAGGGTTTAGGGTATTGGAGGGTTAGGTTTAAGGTTAGGGTTTAGGGTTAGGGTTAGTCTAAAAAATAAAATTTCCAATTAATACAAATGTTAAAGTCTCACAAACACATTGTATAAGGTTTAGGGTATTGAAGGGTTAGTGTTTAATGTTAGGGTATTGATAATTATTTTTTTCATCCTAAATTCTAAAACCATTCTAAAACCCTAACTCTCTACCATGAACACTTACCCTAAACTCCTAACCCATTTTTAAATCAAAATCCTAATTATCAAACCCTAAACTATGAACTATAACCCTTATTTTTTTATTCTCAAACATAAAATTTAAACATAAATATAAATATGAACTATAACCCTTAATTTTTATTCTCAACCATATTAGGAATCCTAAATTTTCCATCTCAAATTTAGAAACCTAATTAGCAAACCTAAATTATGAACTCTAATCTTAAATTTTATACCAAAATACTAAACTTAAATCATAAAATACAAAACTAAAATATAGTTATTAAAATATTTTATCAAATGATTTTGAAAATAATTGATATAAACCATAAATCCACAATGTCATAAACCCTAAATCTATATTCAAGTGCTCAAACCCTAAACTTGAAACTTATACCACAATTTCTTAAACTATAATTAAAATATTTCAAAACTTATATGTTGTTAATGTTTTCCTAATAATTGTTGGTTTCTATGATATTCAATTATATCATGTTAGTTAAGAGTATTGAAGATTTTAATCTTAGTTCTTAATGTTAAGCAAGACTAAGAATTTTCTAAACAAAATTAAAGCTTTTTGGCACTATAATCAATTATTTCAACGGGAACCCAAAATAATTTAGAACCTAAGGAGGGTGAAATGAAAAGTTGGTTTTGGTGAACACTTTTTCCAAGTGTTGTAAAGAAAACAAACCTCATTTCACGAAGTGTTTAGAAAAAAAAAAAACATTCACCTCTCCTTTTTTCTCTAGGGTTCTAGGGAAAACAATATGTTGCCATCTCCGCCTTGCACTTCCAATTCTACCACCGGCTCCTCCGTCAATCCGAGCCTTCGATCACAACCTCACTGTCTCTATATGAACCCTCCGCTTTCCAGAAACGACGAGCCGCAGCTCACTTTTGATGTCGATTCTAAAGGCTAATTCATCTGTGTAACTCGAATGGAGGGGATGGCTCAGAAACTTTCGAAGAGGTCTTTGGCGTCTTAGAGGTCGAAGAGCTGGTCCGATTAAGGCTTCATCAACGGTGAATTTGGGTATTCGCTCTCTCTCTTTGATTCTGTCTGATTCGGGACATTCTATTTCCTTAAAGTTTCTTTGTATGTCTTGATTTGAACTTACAAGTATGTTTTATCTGTGAAACTAAACTAGACTCTGGTTTTGGTTTCAAAACAGTTGTAGCTGTTTCCGATCGTTTAGCTGCGTGGGAAGCTCTAAAGGAGAAGTCACATAACATTGACCTTACACTAACCGAGCTGGATTTGCCATCTATATCTAGTTTTTGCTCTCCTTGCTTTGGAGATGGAGCATGAAGCTTCCAAGAACATTCCTGTCATAAGTACGATGGTGATCTCTCAAGTCCTTTATATATCTATGAAAGAGCTTGTCTTGAGTTTTTTTTTTATGTTCTGATGTTTTTTGTTTTCTTGTGTTGCAAAATGAATAGTGATGCACTGAACGAATTGGACTTGATGCTGCTGGTGACAATCTTGGGGCTCTTGGTTTGAACCTCGAATCCACTGGCCCTGGGGTATTTGATGCATTGTTTTCGAGTTTTTCCATGAATTTGGTGACGGAGGTTCGTGTGCTTCTATAAGATATTGCTATTTCTGCTGATTTGGTTCAAGACCCCAAAGTCATTCTTAGTTAGAGTGTAATCTTCGTTTCGCATCATATATGTCAGATTGGCGATGAGACTTTTATCATAGCGGCACTGATGGCTATGCGACACCGAAAGCTACTGTTTTATGTGGTGCCCTTTCAGCTTTGTTTGTTATGACTGTAAGTTCAAGATTTCTAGGATTCTACTCATTATGTTTAATCCAAATTAGTTTCTTATATTTCTTGATAAATTATAGTAAACATAGAGATGGTATCTAAATATGTATTATATTTAGATACTTTCCACTGGACTTGGTAGGATAGTGCCAAACTTGATATCGAGGAAGCACACCAACAGCGCAGCTACTGGTATGTACTTCCCTCGCTTCCAAATTCTGTCTGAGAGGATAGATTCAGCGTGGTTAGGCTCGTTTCAAACTCGTTTCAAACGCTTGTGTTTCGTAGATTTTATTGTTCAATGTCGCTTTTTAGAATTGGGAATTTTGCAAGTATAACAAGTTTTGAGATATCATCTGTATGTAAATTAAATTGGTATTTGGCTTGTGTGAGTATCTGCAACATCTAGAACAAAATAAAAAGAATCTCATTGTTGCTTTTTTCTATTGATTTTTTGATGGAACGCAGGAGCACATGAAGCTGGATGGAAACATGAGCACATATGACAGGTACGCTTTGTCTTCCTCACTAATCTTCCAACCTTGGTTTATTTTTTCTGGGCTATCTTATTTTCTATTTCTACTAAAAATGAGAACTGTCTTTAAATTACTTTACAATAATGTGATAGGAAGAGCTTGATTGGAAAAAGAGTTGGTAGAACGTTACTTGGGACTTTTAGATGTTTGCAATGAAGAACAAAGAACACATATCATACTCATTGTTACTTCAGAACCAGGTAAGAAATTACTAATAGTGATGTTTAGTAAACATCAATGTAATCAACTTGATGTTAAGTTTAAGGTTGTGTTTGACTGTTTTTGTGTTTTAAGTACTCGTGTTATCCATCGATTAGTGGAATGAATCAAAACCAAGAAGCACATTTTTTTTTGGTGAAGTCAGCTTTGGGACCTGGATTTCTCAATCTCGTTAGAGATTTGAATGAGAATCATGTGATTCAACGTTGCTTGAAGTGCCTTAGTACAGAAGATAACGAGGTAAAAACATAAAGACGACCTATCCATTACAACTATTAACCTCATTAGATGAAAACTTATATTTCTCTGAACCAACTTTTCAGTTCATCTTGGAAGATGCTACAAGGTTCTACATTGATATCGCAACACATCGACATGGATGATGTGTGTTACAAAAATGTGTTGCTTAGAGATGCTCATCACCGAAATCTGTAGACACAATCTCTTCCTTGTTTGTTTGCATACTTAAGTATGTATTGCATTTTTGTGGATGTTTATGTTTAAGTTGAACAAATTTAAGTCTGATCTTGTGTTTGTAATTGTACATTTTTAAATTCTAAATATATTTCTGCAATTCTGATTGATTTTAAAATAATAATTTAAAACCAAAATTCAAAATATAATTATATAATAAAAATTTATAGCTCCAATTAATATTAAATATGACAAAATATAAAAGTGTTCTTAAAATATACAACAGCCATAAAAATTGGTCATTATAAATAATAATACAACAACAACAAAAATGCTAGGGTAAAGTATAATACAACCCTAAAATATTGCCACCACAATATATATTATTGCACGAATAATATGCTGCATTAATTTATAAAATGGCGATAAATCAATGCTACTGAAAACTATATAATCACATCAAAATTAGCGCTATCGTAGACAGATATATGATAGCATGTCAAATTAGTGCTATCGTAGATGACTGACCTAAGATGGCAGCGGCAAACATAGCGTTTATGGAAACACTACTATAGACATATGATAGCGTTTTCGTGGTGCTATCAATACCCAGTTTTCTTGTAGTGCAAAGAGCATGTTCAAAGATTAGAGTACTCAAGAGTGCTCCATATTGAAGGAGCATATAAAATGTATATATGGAAAGGACATACATTGTAATTAGCTCAAACCTAAATCTCCTATTTGCCTGTATAAATACTTTTAATGCCTCTTCTAATAAGAAAATTCAGCCTTTATTTACAATAATCATCAAAATTTACTTCTCGATTCTCTGTAGATACAATCTCTTATTCACGACCAGAATCAGTATAACTAGCATATGTGGGAATGTTAGTTTGAATTTCTCCACCTGAGACATTTGACTCCCTATTCTCTTTGACTTTTTCTTCTCCCGAGTCACGTTTCCTTCTTGTTTAGAGTCTGATACCTCTGACATATCTTCTTTGATATATCTTCTTTATATCTGCGATTCTTATAAACCTTATCCTCAACAAAGACAACATTATGCCTGATGACACACTTTTATTCTTCAAGTAGCTATACCTTGTAGCCTTTTACACTAGGAGGATAGCCCATGAATATTCCTCTCAGGACTCTTGGTTTTAGTTTTCCTTGATATGTATGAGTAGATGTAAAAGAAAATCATTTGACTTAATTTATTTCTGAAAATATTTTTATATTATTGATTTTATGTTAAATGGCTTAAATATTAATTGTATGTATGTAATTAATAATTATATTTGATTTTATAATTGTGATTAAGAGTTTAAAGTTTAGAATTTATGATTTATGGTTTGGGATATAGGGTTTAGGTATATGTTTTGAGACTAGCCACTACTTGGCGATTAATTTTTTGGTCTCGACAATAGTCATTAACTAGTCGTAAATTTTACAACTACTAGTATACTAGTTTATGTCTGTATTGCGACTACGAATATTGGTAGTATATTAGTCGCTAATTTACGACCAACAAAGATAACTAATTTAGTCGCAAAACTAGCAACTATTTGGTGACTAATTTTTTGGCCAATAGTCGTTAGTTAGTTGTAAATTGGCGATTAAATTGGTGACTACCTTTTTGGTCATAAATTAGCGACTAATATACGACCATATATTGGTAGTTGCAATACAGTCGTAAACTAGTCTCCGAATAGTCGCAAAATTTATGACTACAAATATAATCGCAAAATATTGTTTTGCTTATCTTGAATTATGATTGATCTTTCTTATCTTATCTGAAATGATGTTTTCTTGTTTGGATGATCATCTTGTTTTGCTTATCTTGAATTGCACTAAGATTTTAGAACTTCTCATTGAAATTTGAATTGCTTGGATTCAGAGTTTTAGTGCATTCTTAGTGATTGACTCCTACTTCGATTTGGTTCGACACTTCATACTACACGATAAGTACTTGAGGAATTGATACTACTCAAGGAAGAGCTAAAAATCTTAGTATCAGATGCCAATTTTCAGGCCAATGCTCACATTCTTGTAACATATATATGATTACTGCAGCTTCAGCATCATCCTCGGTCTCATCTTCTTTTTCCGAGCAAATCAGTCCTTTTTAAAATTATCCTCCTTTTTACAGTACCAGCATGTGACTCTTGATATGGAGACAGATCTCGATCTAGTTTTACCATTCTAGTAGTTTGACTCCCTCGTTTCTGAACGTCCACGAGCCATCCAATTCTACTTGATCCCCCAAGCTCTTTTGCTTCATTAATATTGTTTTCTTTGACTTTGCAGCATTGGTTACATCCTCATTGTCAAAGTCTCTCTACCATATTTGAGTTTCTTTAAGTTGGTTATACTGTGATGGCAAAGAATTTAGTAGTAGATGGCTTGAACCTCTTCAAAGACTGTAACCTTCACGCTGATTAGACCTGAGACCAGCTTCTATAAATCGTAAACATTATCACAACTGACTTCGATTTCGTCATTTTGAATGTGTAGAAACTATGTTGCAGTTGGATTCCGTTTGGGAGAGTTTTGGAATTCTAAAGTCCCTCCGAAGATGACCAGATCAAAGCTGTTGTTGTACATTGTTCGAGCTTTCAAAGAACATGATCACCGAGATTAAAAATAAGCATGTTCATTTCTCTCTTGGCTTTCTCAACTCTTTTTGCCTCTATTTTTTGCAACCTTTATTTTTAGTCATGTTTATTCTATCCTTACTTTATCACTACTTCTGGGATCGCCAATTTCGATGTCGATGATTCCACCAAAAAATCTTATAGTCCAAGAATCGACAGATGCGCTAACACCCTTTTTCCACATAGAGTAGTTGCCTTTGCCGAAGCACGCAATCTCGATCTTTGCCATTGAATCGTTCATGGGCTACAACACGAGCTCGGATACCACTTGTAAGGGATTTAGTAAACTTCGATTGAATCAAACATGAAGAAATTTGATCGAAAGAAAAGAACATAGCGCGATAGAGAAGAAGAACTTGAAGAAGAACAGAGAAAAAACTGTTATGTAAGGAAAAAGAAAGAAGACAAAAATTAAGCATATGATGAAAACTATGTTTTCTTTGAGAATTTGGATGCGACTTTTTTGTAAAGTTCTCGAGCATAAGTCACGGAAAAACTTCCAACCCTACAATATATTTTTTTTAAAAATGTTGGTAAATATAAAATACTATACTCATATTTAATTATCAAATATTTGTATTATTTATATACTAAGTAAAATTAAATAGAATCTGCTAACGCAAGGTGGACGTTCCGGTCTAAGAGTATGTCAAAGATACATGGAAGTATAGCCATCTGGGAATTTGACTGCATGTTTCACACATTCTAGAAATTTTGTTCTGGCATCGTTTGTCAATCTGCACGTGGGGAAATGAGCTTTATCCTCACCATCAATATGTAGGTTTGGCCGAGAACAGAATCATTCTATATCAATTTTAGATATGATGGTGTCTTTGGATTTACCCCTCACACTCAAAAGAGTTTTCATGACGTTGTCAAAAAAAATTATTCTCTACATGCATCGGATCAAGATTATGTCGGAGAGTGAGGTCCCTCCAGTACGGAAGCTCAAGAATATGCTTTCCTTGTGCCAGTTATGCCTCTGCCCATAGTCAGGTTCATTCTTTTCGTACCATTTCCACCAACGTCCTTTGTTTCAGTGGATTTAGACCTTGCAATCGCTCGCTATAAACTCGCTCACCACTCAGAGCCTCAGGTGGATGCTCTTTCGAGGTTTCTTTTCCCTTCAAGAAGCCTTTTTTTACTATTCCTCAATGGATGACCAAATGGAATAAATCTTATGTGACAATCAAACCAACACGTCTTCCTTCCCCTAGGCAAATAAAAAGATTTTGTATCTTCCATACAAATAAGATAGACAATCCACCATGGGTCGTACATCCTGATAACATCCCATATGCCGGGAGTCGCTTATCGTCCACAACATCACTGCTTTTAGTTTAAAGTTTCCATTCAATAACAAATTGTATGCATCGAGTCTAGAAGACCACAATTCTTTTAACTCCCCAATAAGAGGTCGAAGGAAGATATCAAGACTAGCGCGCATATGATTTGGCCCAAAACTCAGAATAGTAAGAAACAAGTATTTTGTATCCATGCACATATCATGGGGTAAATTATATGGAGTCAAGATAACGGGCCACAACGAATGATTACGAGATATGCCAAATGGATTGAACCCATCTGTACATAATCCAAGATAAACATTATGGGGTTCATGGGCAAACAGAGGATGTTGATCTTGAAATGATTCCACTCCGCCGCACCAGACGGATGACACATTTCTCCCTCCTTCATTTGGTGCTTGGCATGCCATCTCATTGCCCCTGCAGTCTTCTCCCTTTGATATATTCTATTCTGTCTGTCAGCAATTGGTAGATACCACATACGACTGTAGGGTATTCTGGTTCTACTTTTTCTCTCGTTCGGCTTCCATCTTGGTTTATCACAAACGACACTTATCTTCCTTTTGGTATTCTTTCCAAAAGATCATACAATTGTTCATGCAAACATCAATTGTATGATAAGGGAGGCCTAAATTGTGCATAAGTTTATTTGTCTTGTAATGTGAACCTATTGCCTGGTTTCTTTCTGGTAAATACTATGTCATCATTTCACATATCGAATCCACTAACCTTTGACTCATATTATGTTCTGCCTTGTTATACAAGACCCGAGAAGCCAAGGATAACTGGGAGTGACCTTCACGACGACCATCATATAAAGTATTCTTAGCTCTTTCTAACAGGTGATAAAACGTTTTTGAATGATTACATACATGTTCTTCACTATTACTCGCGTAATCACAAAATGCATCATTCACCATATCCACATATCTATCTTCTACTACATTATCATGACCATTCGGATCAACATAACTTATTCCTATATCCAAACCGATTTCTTCTCCATGCTTATACCAAACATAATAATCAGAAATAAATTGTCGACTAAACAGATTACTCCAAATTCCTTGTTCTGTGGTTTCCGGTTTTTCGTTCTTGGAAAAATGCAAGGGCAGAGAAACTTACCGCCATTGCTCAGCACTAAAGGCTGGTTTTTGGAAAGTTCATAATTGTGCCACCTCGTTTTGAAGGCTGTCGAGAAATTTTCTGTGGCATCATCGTACTATTATACATCCACTCCCGATGGTTGTTTTAACTATTGTATCCTTCGGCCATGTACCTAGATTTCCAATTTCTTTGTGTTTCTACAAACAAAAATGGAGGAAGGGCTGAATTTCGACTATGTAAACATAATTCGCCACTACCATTAATTGTCATAAATGCATGTCGCATGAAACTGATACACCTACCATAAACATGTAAAATATAATCAAACTATCTTATATTATTATTACTAAATCTTATTATATGATATGATCCATACTCGACTACTTTGCGACATGAATAATGAGTTGCATATTAGTCGTAACAATAACCAAATATAAACGAATTTGTTACTACTATACACGAAGTAGCAAATTAGTTGCCCATATAGTGACTAATTTGCGAATTTTCTACGACTCTTCACAGCAGATACAAACTAGTCACCATATTACCGACTAGCCTGCGATTGTTGTTTCTGGTCTCGACAATGGTCGTTAATCAGTCGTAAATCGGCAACTAAACTGCCGACAATCATTTTTGGTCGTATATTAACAACTAATCCTTATATCCGTTGTCGCAAAATAGTAGCAATAATGTCCCCTGATAGTTGCCAAATGTTATGACTAAAAGTATAGTCGCAAGTTCCAGTCGCAAAAACGCTGTTTTTTTTGTAGTGAAACCAAGATGCTCATTATGTAGAACGAAATCAAAGATCATTAGACTGTACGTTGAACAAACGAAAAGATATGATGATCTATTTACATGCCAATTATGAGTTTATCAAGCTAATTTCCACGTAAGTTTGAGATATTAGTAATTCCTATAATTGTAAAGCATTGAATGCGGAAAACTTGTGACAAAGCTAAAATCGATAAGTTAGAAAGAAGTTGAATAAATTGGGGTAATTTTTAAAGCAATGATGATGATAAGGTGAATAAGAATTCAGGTATTTATCTCGATAATTGGAGAGATCGCAAAATGGGTTAGTATCCTTGTTACGATTTTTTTTTTGATGTTGCGTTCACGCAATCTTCTCTGTCGACGTCGATAGTCATCTCGAGCCTTCTTGGTCGGATTAGTGGTGGTGGATCTGCTGTGTTAGATATGACCGGAAGAGGGGTTCTCTTGTTTGCGAGCTATGGATGATGTAGCGTAGGGTTTCTCAATTAGCCGCAAGAGGTTGAGAAGCCGATCGCCTACACTCAATCAGTTTGAAGTTCATCGCCCAAGTGCTCCTTGGTCTTCAATCCCGAGCCTTTTCATTTGCTCGGTGAACATGCTATTTTCCTTATCCTAATACTAAGTTTTTTGAACCAGTACGGCTGTTATCTACTTTAAATCGGTCAGCGATACGTCGGCTATCGTTTCACAGTTGCGTCTGCATCTGTTGCAGCGTTGTTCGTCATGGTGTCATGTGCAGTGGCTACGTCTGCTTCAGAGTTGATCTCCAGTGGATGATTTGTTCTGTTTCCGTCTCTGTTTTTGTAGGTGGCCATATCTTCAGATCTACTAGTTGGTGGTTTTTAAGTGTAATAAATTTTTATGTCCCCACAGACGGCGCCAAACTGTGAAAGTCGAAACTCGCACTGTCGATATTTGTAGAGCTAACTTTTTAGGGAACATAAATCCAAAGAGTAAACACACGAAATAGAGACTCGAAGGATATTTTATTGATAGATTGAATCGAAAACAAAGTACAAAGAATAAAAGTATAAGTTTTATAGCTAAACCTTGTGAAAGGCTGCCTACGTACCCCCAAGAAAGGGAGAAAGCCATTCATAGTTCTATGTCTAGATGCTAGGGTTTTTCGAGGTGCCAAAATTGTAGGAGGTCCTTCTTCTTAAATAGTCGCGGCGAGTCGCTTTGAGGATCTTTGCATGCAATATTTCCATAAATCTTCATGTTATCGTATATTCCATTTTCGTTGGGATTTACCTTTTCAGCTTAAATTTTCCTCTTATGCTCGAAGATAGCTTCCCATTTTCTTCTTTGAGTTTATTTTTCCATTTTTTTTTTACAATTATCCTTCTGCGACTTAACCTATTTTTTTTTTAATGGCCAGAGAAGGGACGATCCGAGTCCGTGTGAGAGTAAATTTCATGATTCGTCCCAAAGTCTCGGAATTACGAGTCTTGTGGGTTAGTCCCAAGATCGTATTTCGTATAAATTTATCCGACAATCCTGTTAACGTCTAGGAAAGCGTAAGTTGTTGTTTCGAAGATGGGTTGCGGCTAGTTGCGCGTCAGGAGAGAGAGACTTCGGCAAATGTTCGAGCATTTGATCTAAGAGGAGTATCTGTTTGGAAGGTTTGAGGAATATATTCAGCTCGGAAGTTCCCAAGGAATGCGTGCATCTTGGAATTTATAAGCTGGTTTAGCTCGGATCCGAGCTGGTTTTGCCTATTTCGGAGTTTACGAGTAGCTCATTTGAATTTTTACGCCTATTCATAGATTCTGTCGAGTTATGCATTCGTCCGATTGATCCGTCCGGATGTTCGACTAAATGGTTTTGTTCATTTCATATAGAAAGTTATCCATACAAAGTGTTTTGTATAAAATGTCATTGATACGAAACGTCATTGATACGAAATGTTTCGCATAAAACGTTAATCATACGATGTTCTATTTATACAAAGAGTGGTAATCGCCCGTGTCCGATTACTTGATCACATTTTTGGCTATTGTTTTCTTCAAGGGGTATTTTGACCTCAACAATAGTATGATTGAGGGGGGGGGGAGTGTGAAGATCATCAAAGTATGAGATGTAATTTCAACAACCCAGTAAACTAAGGGGAGATTGTTAGTGTAGTGTTTAACTGAGTTAGGAACTAACAAATCAGCTCGTAACATCACCATAAGACAGTGTAATATTGATGCACATGTGTTCCGACATTGGTTGTATGCTTGAGCTCCATAACTTAGTCATCAAAGGGAATACTGTAAGTCTATATGATGACTAACTTGAGAAGGTATCAGAATAGAACATGACACAAATACTGGAACAGGACATGATACATCTCTTATGTATGATAAGAGATAGGTATGGAGATGGAGCTGATTAAGATTGTACGTGATACAAAGGCTGAGACAGAGTCGACTTATTGTTGTGGCAATTTGAAAAAGCAGAACTGATACACAGGTTGAAGACATTCTTGGTGCAGTACTTGAGGTAGTTTGTGCTACAACAATTGTTGCTCAGAATGTAGCTCGTAATGTAGCTCAATATGAAAAAAACGAGAATAAATAATTACTTATTTTTGGTGGAGTTTCCCATGGCCACATGAGTTTAGAAGTCGAAGAAGACCGAAAATCACATGGCTTAAGGATGCTTAGGATTTTAACCGTTGACTATATCAACCAAGAGACAATAACTTGTATCGGCGCACGTCTAAAGTTTATTGTGAAATGCACACAGGTGTGTGGTGTCGCCCCACATTATAGATTAGTAGATCTATTGGTGGTTTTAACTATGTAGTACAATCACATCTGGTAGATGGTGTTGTATTGAATGTAGTCTACAACAGACTTTGTAGAATACAGTTCCATAATTTATCCGTCTAGAAAAAAATCGTAGGTATTGTAGTGTTGGATACCATATACATTTATATATGTAATCTATAAAGAAACTCTATGTATTCTTTAGTTTATGCTTGGTATATACTCATTAAGCACTCAAAAATATAGATTTAGCCATGATTCCGAACTTTTACAAGCATAAGCAGCTATGGCCCAAATTTGGCGAGTGTGAAATATGACACCAAACACACCTACGTATAAAGGGAGTAGCTAATCTTATAATACTGTATGATCCTTATTCATTTGTCTAGGTTTCTTTATATTTATCCACTGTATATATGTAATGGCTCAAAACCATGACCCAAATTTTTTTTTAAAGAAATAGAAAGCCCAAGCCCAAACCACCAAAAGCCAATTTTCCTTTTTGAAAGCCCCTCCCTATAAATATGAGTCCCCTCCCCTCCTAAAAACCTATTTTTCTTTCTGCTGCGGAGCCCTGTCGGAGAGTGGAGCCGTTCGAAGCCTTAGAAGTTACTATTCACGAGCCCGAGCTTTCCACCAATCCAGGTAATCCTCAAACCCCGTAGATCTAAGTTTTCAAAACCCAAAACACTTTTTCATTCGTTTTTCAAAAAATACCCCGAATCCCGAAAAACCGAGCATGCCATCGTGACCGCCTCGACAAGACGAAGCCGGAGCCGCCGACCGATCGCCGATCCGCCGCCGCCGCGCCCCCACGCGCCGCTGGAGTGCCGGGCGCGTGAGATCCATGCGCGCCGGAGGATCCCCACGCGCCGGAGCCACGCGCCGACCGCCGCCGCCACGCTCCGCCGCCGCCGCCGACCGGAGCCGCCGTCCGTCGCCGGAGACTCGCCGAAGCGCCGCCGCCGGAGAAGCCGTTGACCGCCGCCGTTGACCGTCGGCACGGTTAGTTGGTCCGGTTCGGTTCAATTTCAATTTCTAATTCAATTTCCGGTTAGCTAAATTAATTTTTGGTTTAATCCGGTTTTCCAAAATCCAATTCGATTTTGGTTTACTTTGGTCCAATTCGATTTCGGTTCGGTTTAGCCGGTTTTCCCCCAATTCGATTTCAATTTCCGGTTTAACCTAAATCAATTTCAAATCAATTCAATTCCCGGTTTAGTCCAAATCGATTTGGTTTAGGATTCGAACCTTGCAATTTCATTTGATCATATCTAGCCCGTCTTAAACCCGAATTGGGTGATTCAAAAGCCTAAGTTGTTCTACTTTTCGCCCTCTTTCCAGATCTGTCGTCCGTTCGGTCTCATGAAGTTCCTAAATTACGAAAATGCCCTTCTTTGGTCAAGGTGAGGATCGGTTCTTGACCCTTGCTTACTCTATTCGATTCCGGGCGATAGTCCCTTGTTAATACCGTCTTTCCTAGGTAGTGTAGGATAGTTATATGCGCATAATATGATTGATTGTGGAACGTAGAATGCTAGGTTATCATTTAAACCGAAAACGTTGTTTGTGTTTGATGGATTTGAAGGGTATAGAACTGTGGTAGGGTCCCCGAAAGGGTGTTTCGTGACGGCTTGCGTATAACGAGTTTTAGTACGCAACACTTGAATCGTCGTAAGGGGGTTTCAGCGAGCTCCTCGATTGTTAGTTGGAGTTGGAGTTGGAGTTGGGCTCCGGGGCCAATGGCGGGCTTCGGAGCCATTTATTTTAATGCACTGTTTGGTAGATTTGTTTGCGCTTCATTTCGTAGTAGTCCACTGGGACGTAGGTTGCGTGATAAAGCCTTCGGGTGATGCTTGCAAGATGATATTAGCTTAGGACTTGTGATTCGTTGTTGTGTAGTGTAAGTTGGGATCGCAGATTCCTTAAATCAGCCCCTCACTGGGTAATTGTGTTTGAAACAATTACTCAGACCTCCTTTCCCTTTCCCCTGTCCCCGTTTTCTTGAAGGTCCGTAAGCGGGATTGATTCGATCGAGTGATGACATTAGTGTATTTGAACCAGAAGAGAGCGTCGGGTTCTTGGGACCAGTAGAGATGGCGTCCCGGTTGGACCGAATGGGTTCAACGAGCGTCCTAATGCCGCGTCTCCGGTTTAACCGGGAGGCGGGTGTTATAATTCTGGTATCAGAGCCTAGGTTAAGATCTCCCTGTCCTATCCTGGGAGATCAGCTTTCGTTGTTTTCCTAAAACCCTGATTTCAATCTTTTTCAAAAAGTGTTTGCGAAATTTTCCTAAAACGGATACTTTGTGAAAACTTTTTCAAGCACCAATACACATTACTGATTATCTCCTGTGGTGGCCTCTTTTAGTATCGATTTCTGCAGGATGTCTTCTAATTCAGTCTCCGATTCTGGGTCCGAGTACGCACCTAGCCCCACCAGTGTTCTACGCACCCGTTCATCGACCAGGAGGAGTGCACCACCGCGCCAGAGAAGACGACTCACGATCGGGATCCCCGCCACGACCCCGGGACCCGTCCGGCCACCTACTCTGCACCCTAGGGGTAGACTTGTGATTCATGTAGCTGGGACTTTTACGAGGCCAGTGAGAGGCAGGGGACGACCACGAAAGACGCCCCTAGTTGTTCCGACCGCACCAGCGGAACCAGTAGAGACACCCAGGACACAGAGGCCAGGGAAGAAGCATGTAGTGGAGGAGATTCAGCCCGCCCGCCAGCCCTTACCGGACTTTGGACCAGAGGCGATACCGCAGGCGGATGACACCCCGGGAGCGTCGACCGCAAGGCCACCGGCGCCGGCCCCACCTCGGGACGTTTCCCGACCATTTCAGATGGTAGGGATGAGTGTACCGGACTACCTGGAGGCATTTATTCTGAGAGCCAGTACACCTACCCCAGATCCCCGATCCATTTGATGACCATGTTCATGGGTGGGCTGCTACTAGAGATCCGTCAGAGGATGACAGATGGGAGCGACTATGGGGACTACGGGTAATAGTGATGGCAGCCCGTTATGCAGAGTTCATAGAGAGGAACCAAAGAGACTTCACATACCGGCAACAGATGAGAGAGAGGCGTCGGGAAGATGAGGACATTCGTCGACGAGTGATGGCCGAGCAGCAGGCCACTTGGGACAAAGAGCAGCGTTTGAGGAGAGAGTAGGAGATTGCGGACTTTGCTTGGCTAGGAGAGTTGACGACCAGCAGAGAGCGGATACAGGAGAGATTTGATCAACAGAGGGCAGAATGGGCAGAGGAGCAGGCCGCTTGGGAGCAGAGACGGGAGCAGAGGCAGCAGCAGCAGACTGCACAGAGACGGGAGTCAGGACAGTCAGCAGTGCCACCAGTGATCGTTATCGCAGATTCATAGTCAGACTCAGACCCGTCAGAGGACAGAGGTGAGGAGGATCAGTTGTACCATGGCGATCATGACCTTGAGTACCGGACCCCATGATCGCAGAGTGGCTAGGATTGGGAGACTTAGGATTGTGTTAGGAGTAGGGCTTAGTTATTGGTGTTGGTGTTTTATTTTGTTTTCCGCGGTTTTCGCGTAGTTGGTTTTCTCCCATTCCATTCATTTGAACTTTGTAGCCCTGCGCCTTATTTATTCTATTCATTATTTTATTCATTCGTGCCTTCCGTTCGGACGTTCCGTAGCCATCCTTGCACCTTGGTTGGTAGTGCCCTTGAGTTCAGTAGCGACTGGGAAACCGAGTCCTTCAGAATTCGGGACGAATTCTTTTCAAGGGAGGGGGGAGAATTGTAATGGCCCAAAACCATGACCCAAATTTTTTTTAAAACAAATAGAAAGCCCTTGCCCAAACCACCAAAAGCCCATTTTCCTTTTTGAAAACCCTAGCCCCTCCCTATAAATATGAGTCCCCTCCCCTCCTAAAAACCTATTTCTCTTTCTGCTGCGGAGCCCTGTCGGAGAGTGGAGCCGTTCGAAGCCCTTGAAGTTACTATTCACGAGCCCGAGCTTCCCACCAATCCAGGTAACCCTCAAACCCCGTAGATCTAAGTTTTCAAAACCCAAAACACGTTTTCATTCGTTTTTCAAAAAATACCCCGAATCCCGAGAAACCAAGCATGCCATCGTGACCGCCTCGACAAGACGAAGCCGGAGCCGCCGACCGATCGCCGATCCGCCGCCGCACACGCACCCACGCGCCACAGGAGTGTCGGGCGCGTGAGATCTACGCGCGCCGGAGGAGCCCCACGCGCCGGAGCCACGCGCCGACCGCCTCCGCCATGCGCCGCAGACCGGAGCCGCCGTCCGTCGCCGGAGACTCGCTGGAGCGCCGCCGTTGACCGTCTGTCCGGTTGGTTGGTCCGGTTCGGTTCAATTTCAATTTCTAATTCAATTTCCGGTTAGCTAAATTGAGTTTTGGTTTAATCCGGTTTTCCAAAATCCAATTCGATTTCGGTTTACTTTGGTCCAATTCGATTTTGGTTCGGTTTAGCCGGTTTTCCCCCAATTCGTTTTCAATTTCCGGTTTAGTCCAAATCAATTTCAAATCAATTCAATTCCCGGTTTAGTCCAATTCGATTTGGTTTAGGATTCGAACCTTGCAATTTCATTTGATCATATCTAGCCCGTCTTAAACCCGAATTGGGTGATTCAAAAGCCTAAGTTGTTCTACTTTTTGCCCTCTTTCCAGATCTGTCGTCCGTTCGGTCTCATGAAGTTCCTAAATTACGAAAATGCACTTCTTTGACCAAGGTGAGGATCGGTTCTTGACCTTTGCTTACTCTATTCGATTCCGGGTGATAGTCCCTTGTTAATACCGTCTTTCCTAGGTAGTGTCGGATAGTTATATGCGCATAATGTGATTAATTGTGGAACGTAGAATGCTAGGTTATCGTTTAAACCGAAAACGTTGTTTGTGTTTGATGGACTTGAAGGGTATAGAACTGTGGTAGGGCCCCCGAAAGGGTGTTTCGTGACGGCTTGCGTATAACGAGTTTTGGTACGCAACCATTGAATCGTCGTAAGGGGGGTTTCGGCGAGCTCCCCGATTGTGAGTTGGAGTTGGAGTTGGAGTTGGAGTTGGGCTCCGGGGCCAATGGCGGGCTTCAGAGCCATTTATTTTAATGCACTGTTTGGTAGATTTGTTTGCGCTTCATTTCGTAGTAGTCCACTGGGACGTAGGTTGCGTGATAAATCCTTCGGGTGATGCTTGCAAGATGATATTAGCTTATGACTTGTGATTCGTTGTTGTGTAGTGTAAGTTGGGATCGCGGATTCCTTAAATCAGCCCCTCACTGGGTAATTGTGTTTGAAACAATTACTCAGACCTCCTTTCCCTTTTCCCCTGTCCCCGTTTTCTTGAAGGTCCGTAAGAGGGATTGATTCGATCGAGTGATGATGTTAGTGTATTTGAACCAGAAGAGAGCGTCGGGTTCCTGGGACCAGTTGAGATGGCGTCCCGATTGGACCGAATGGATTCAACGAGCGTCCTAATGCCGCGTCTTCGGTTTAACCGGGAGGCGGATGTTACAATATACATCTACACATGTTTCTACGTTTATTTAGAGATGCTATGTTCTCATGGGAAATTAAACATTATTATTGATACATACGAAAATTGTTTAGAACAACAGTTTGGGATCTTATAATTAGAAAAAGATATTTAGGGGCAAATCATATTAGGACAACTACAGAGACGCATGTTGTTAGATTGAGGAGTGCAAGTGCAGGAGATTGGGCTAAGCCTTACACTTGGATCCCAAGTACTTAATAAGTCATTTAGACATTGTTGTGCTCCATCATTTGAGCATGACCCACTGAACGCTTGTTTTTTCGATGGGCACCACGGCCTTTTCTGCGCAGCAGTCACACTTAGTGCTTCACCTACAATTGATCATCAACATAAAAACTGAATTTAACAAAGACGGTTTTGGTTAACTTGGAATATGATGAGCAAAGTGGTAATCTCAATATCATCATAAGACCTTGAGAAAAGTGGATTGGGAGTAAGGAGAATAAGATACAACAAGCCAAGAAGATTGCAGCCAACTTCATATTTTCTTTTGTCACTTTCTTCTCTGCTTTCTGTGTGTTTATTTTGTGTTTTTTTATAATATATTTTATTATATAATTAGTGACTAAACAAGCACTAATATTGTGTATATATATTAATACATTTGATTGTGCATAATTATTGAGAGTAAATGGAATCTGTATTTTATGGTAAACGATCTTTCTTACATAATCACCCATTCAAACTGATATTTTATTACTTATAGCAACAAAAAATAAACTGTTGAACCAAAAAGAAACAAAACAAATATTTTAAATATATACATGTAAATAAAAATTGAATAAATAATAAGAGATATTTTATAGGATCTTTTATTGAGGTTTTCAAGATTTGTTTCTAAATTGTTTTACATAAAGATCATACATTCAATATCCCATATCCTAAATATTTACATTTGAATAGTGAAATAGTAGTTTAAAAAAAAAAAAGTGAAATAGTATCCTGTTGAAACTAAATTAGGAGTAATATAATATGATTTCAAATCTAGATATCCAGATTTACTAAGTATATAGAAAATATTTTAAACTTTTTAATATATATATTTAAAACATTTTTAATATATATATATATATATATATATATATATATATCATGTCATTTTTATATTAAATATTCATATATATTTAGTGGGAATTACAAAAATGCTCTCAAAATTGATTTTAAATAAAATTGTACCCTCGAAATTGAATCAAATGCAAAACAACCATTTTGCCCTAAGGAAATTACCGCGAACCCTCATGCCAAACAAAAAAACAGAAACCGCAATTACCATTATAACCTTCGCCTTTGTATTTAGACTCTAATAGAAGTTTAAATGACTTTATGAGAATTTTCCTAGAAGTCTGACACAAAATAAATTAGTAAATTTAAAATTTAAAATTATACAAAAATATTTTGTCAAAAGATTTATATACAAAATTAAATAAAGAAAATTTAATAGTATATGAATTAAAATTTAGTAAAATTGAGTCAAACTAAACAATATATAAGGTAGAGTAAATTCTAAACCTCAAAACATGTTTTGTAATGAAACATTTACATATAACTTATATATAACTTTAGGGTTAGATTCATGGTTTACCAAATTTACATTTGAAATATTAAATTTGTATATATGTATTATAATATGCATATATTTAGCGAATTTGATGTTTCTAGTTGTTTTGTTTAAATATTTCCACTTATAAGTGGTAAATATTAGGTTTAGGGCTTTTAGACTTCACGACGAAGTCATAATTTTGTGGTTTCTCAGACTTCTCTTAGTAGTCTAAGACGTATTTAAGTTAAAAATTTAAATTAAAAAATTTATAAAAAAAAAATTTGATATAAATTTTGATATATAAATTAAGCATAAGCATTTTTATGTATATAAATTAAAATAACATAAAATTTGATCAAATTTAACCATTGGAGATATATCTGGTTTAAAACACCATATTGTTTGATATATGTTTCACATATGAAGTTGAATATCTTGTTTTATTTGTAGGGTTAGATTGAGAGTTTGTGAATTTGCATCCATATTGTTACATTTACATATAGTAGTTAGTTTGTGACTATTTTAAACGAGTTTAATGTTTATTATAAGTTTTCTATATAATATGATGGTATTTAAGTAGTAATTATTAAATTTAGGGTTTCTCAGACTTCCAGGTAAATCTTGTTCAAGTATTTGTCTTCATGAAGTCTTATTTCAGACTGCATATGAAGTCTGAAATTTAAATGTTTTTGAAAATTTTCACATGAAAATTTTTTAAAAGGCGGAAAATTTCTGCTTGAAAATTTTAGAATTCCCGCTCATTTCAGAAGTTCTTTCTCAGACTGAATATGAAGTTTGATATCAGATATTTTACAATTTTTAATTGTTAAAAATATGGCGGCAAAGTTTCCCTCCAATTTCTCTCTTCTTATCTAAACCTTATCTTTTACACACATATAACAACGAGAAAAAAATCTTCACATTCTTCCTTCTTTTACAACCCCTCTTTCTCTCTCTTTTGTAAAACCTTTTTCAAATTTCTCACCCAAAAAGGTTCTCAAACTTATTCTCTCATTTGAGTTTTATGTATGTGCTTCATAGCTGATTCTCTTTTGAGTTGCGAAATAAGTGAGTGAATCTGTTCTGATTTAGTGTTTTCAAAAGTTTTTTAACTCAACTAATTGAGACTTTTGACATAGACTTTTGATTATACAATTTGATTTGCTCAAACAATCCTTTATTATCAATTTATTGAAGACTTGTTCGCTAAGTAATGCAAGAGCTCTGTGTTTTTGCTTTTTCAGGTGCTTGGTTTAAGGTTGAGCCAGCTGGCTCTTCAAAGAGGTTGGAGCTGGGACTTCTTATGCTGTTAATGGCTCATAAAATTTCACTGTAGTTTGAGGAACACGAAGTTTGAGAGTCTAATATCAGACTACACCGAAGTTTGAGAGTTTCTCAGACTTCCAGGTAAATCTGGTTCAAATATTTATACTTCTCGAAGTCTTATTTCAGACTGCGTATGAAGTCCGAAATTTAAAAAAATTTGAAAATTTTCACACGAATTTTTTTTTAAAAAAGGCAAAAAAATTCTCCGCTCGATTCAGAAGTTACATCCCAGATTGCATATGAAGTCTGATACCATGCAACAACCAAACCAAAAAATCACTCTTTTTGTGAATAAAACTCTTACATAGGTTAATTTGGTTTCTTACAAATTTCTCTTAATTAACAGAACTTTGACTGATAAATCTTTATGCAAACTAATACATAGGTTGATTTAGTGTAGATGTTGAAGGTGCTTTGGACAAAGCAAGAAAACATAAGAAGAGCAATCTTCAAGATACTCTTAAAGTGGTGGAGAAGAAGAGAAATGTAATTTCCAAGGAGGTTCACCATATATCAAGGAATGTCTATAGTGGGACTGACATTGTAGACATGGTAGACAAAATTGAGGAACATGATGTGTATGGCGATACAAGGAACACAAAGCAGTAAAAAATTCTAATACCAGACTACAATCGAATTCTGAGAGTGAAAATTCAACATAAAGTCTTATATTAGATTTGCGGAAATCTTCCTTACATTGTAGACATGGTAGATTTTCGGAAATCTTCCTGTTGTAATCTCCTTCCATTTTCCGTTAAGATTTACATTTTCATCTCGGCTTTTCCTCTTTAGCTCGGGGATATCTTCCTCTTCACTTATTAGAGTTTATCTTCTTTCATCGAAAATTATCTTTCCTCGGCTTCACCTATTTTCCGAACGGACCGAGAACGAACGGTCTAAATCCATTTGTGCACAAACTTCTTTTTCGGCCCAAAGTTTCGGACATGCGAATATTGTATGTTTGGGCCCAAATTCGTATTTCCTCTAACTTTATCTGACAACTTGGTTTAACGGCCAAGAAAGTATAAGCCGATGTTTCTAAAGATGGATTGCGGCTAGTTGCGCATCCGTAGAATGAGATATCGGCAAATGTTTGATCATAAGATATCCATTCGGAAAGTTTGGAGAAGCAAAATCCAGCTCGGAAGTTTCCAAGAGATGTACTCAGATCGGAACTTCCGAAGGAGTGAATCATGATCAGAAAATGAGAAGGGAAGAGTTCGGATCCGAGCTAGTTGGGCTCGGTTTGAGCTGACTTCAGCTCGAAAAATTCCGTGCTGGTTTAGCTCGGTCCGAGCTGATTTCAGCTTGGAAATTCCGACCTGGTTTAGCTCGGTCCGAGCTGGTCATTGTCGCGGGAAGATTATTACCTCGAGTCAAGACTACACGAATGTGTTCTGCCCGGATCCTAGCGTATTGCCGAGTGTCGAGATGATGGTCGGAAGGCTTGTTGTTTCTCCTCCTTTGCTCGGGCAAAAAACAAGTTTATATATATATATATATATATATATATATATATATATCCAAACATGGTCTTGTTTCGGAAGGCTTGTTCCTCGCTTCACCCATGTGCTGCTCGATGAGGATCACTTAATTTATTAAGTGGGCATGCGATCGTCCGAGCATGAACTTTCGAGGTTTCGTCCGAACATAATTGTTGATACTTTGTCCGAGCAAATTTCTTCTGAGCAGGATGTGGTAAAAAGAAGTGCGAGCATGATTTTTTACTTGATCGAGTCTTTTTGGTTTTTATTCTCGCCCACGATCACCGAAAGTCTTCGTCGTCTTTTTTTTTTTGCTCGCGTATGCCATTTCCATGTACCGCTCATCATCTCTCAGCTTACATTTTAATCTTGATGATGTCAGTCCATGCTTTAGTCTTGCTCATCACGTGCATATCTTGCTCGGAAAAATGGCTTGTGTTTTTGCTTGGAAAACTATTTATCAGTTCACATTTGGTGTGCATGTTGCTCGTCAACATCTGCTCGGCGAAGTGTTGCCCATTTTTTATTTTTGTATTATATATCTTTATACATACATATACACATATATGTCAGCTCGGGAATTCCTTCGTCCGAGATGCTTTCCCTTTTTCCTCTATTTTTTTTTTCTTCTCTTTCCCGAGCTGATTGTCCATCTTCTCCGAGCTGACCATTTTATTTTTTCTCTTTTCCGAGCTAAAAGCGCATGTCTTGTCCGAGATAATTTTTTTTTGTTTTTTTTTTGTTTTTTTAAGCTCGGAAAACAAAATGTGGTGGGCTCGGAAAATCCGAGCTGATCTGCCTGCTCGGGGTTTCCGAGCATTCTACGAGTAGCCGAGCACGCTTGTGAGTTGCCGAGCACGCTTGCGAGTTGCCGAGCTTGTTTTGCGAGTTTCCGAGCATGCTTTGCTAGTCGCCGAGCATGCTTTGTGAGTTGCTGAACAAGCTTTGCGAGTTTCCGAGCACGCTTGCGAGTTGCCGAGCATACTTTGCGAGTTTCCGAGCACGCTTGCGAGTTATCAAGCACACAATTTGTCTTCTTCTATGTTGTCTTTTATAGACTATAACAGGTTCCATGAATGATAGAATTATCGTGGGCGTAGTGGTAGTTGTTCTGAAGTCAAGTCAACCATATTACAGTCTAAGTGTGTTATTAAGCGGGACATGGTTTCTTCAGGTGTGATCTTTTATTGTTATCTTCTCATGGGCTAGTTCAAAATGCAGCTTGGTGTAGTCCGTAGTTCTCTTTGTCTAGCTGCGTTGTCTCCATGTTTTGTGATTAAATGGCATTATTTCTGGATCTATATTTTCACAACAATTACATCTTTTCCTTGTCCGATGTGGATGTTCACACAGTTATTCCCAACTGATCATTGTTCGTTATTTGCTATCACTCCACTAAATTTGTGGTTTTCCGGTGACGTTTGTGCGGGTAACAAGAACTACACAAAGATAGTCAAATGGAATAGTATCTTGAATCGTGTGTCTTGGGCTAGAGTGTATATTGCCCGTTGGCTCAAGTTGTATACTTTAGGTTTTGATGTTACGTAGCCTTTATACAAGTGTTGTAGCCACTATTTTGTACGGTTCATCGGAATATATTCAGATTATTATTGATCTTACATGGTATCAGAGCTATCATGGGCAAAGATTGAGAGAATACGAGTAGCAAGAAGAAGGAAGTCTCTCCGTATGCCTTGAATACGAAAGACGATCCTGGAAACGTGATCACAAAGGCTATGTTCACTGGAGGAAACTATAATGGATGTGTGAGGAAGATACAAACTGGGCTTCGTGCGAAGAAGAAGCTTGGATATATCGAAGGTACAATGAAAGCTCCGTCATCTGGATCGGAGGATGAGGAGGATTGGCTGACCGCGAACACAGTGGCAACGTCGTGGATTTTCAAAACGATTGAACCAAAATTGGCGTCGAGTATCACGCATTGTGAAATCGCCAAAGAGTTGTGGGATAGTATCAAAGTCTGTTTTAGTGTGAAAACATAGTACGAGTTCAGCAACTGAAGGAAGATTTGATGAATTATAAGCAGTGAGGCCTTACCGTGGAAGAAAAAACTACGGAAAATTGCAGGTAATCTGGGAAGATCTTGCAAATTATGAGACCAATCTAGCGTGCAGTTGTGGAAGATGCTCGTGTAACTTGGTACAAGAAGCTGAGAAAGCTCGTGAGGTTTTACCAGTTTTGTCTCGGGCCTTATGTTTCGGTGTATGGGCATGCGAGAAGCTCTATCATGAACATGGATCCGCTGCAGAGTGTTAATCATTCCTATTCCATGGTATCTCGAGAAGAACATATGAAGAATGGAGATCGTGGAAAGGAAGTGCGTGATGAAAGTGGAGATGCGATAGCGCTGGCGGTGAAATCTGCGCCTAATCTTAATAAGAATAATTTTGATAAGAGGAGTTTGGTGTGTACAACCTGCTCTATGACTCGACATGAGGCCTCCAATTGCTACCAACTTAACGGCTATCGAGATTGGTGGATCGAGAAATACAAAGGCAGTAGAGGTGGTGGTGGACGTGGAGCAAGTAGCTCGGGTCAAGGAACTGGATGCGGACGAGGAGGGTCCAGTCGTGTTTAGGGATAGATTTCTGCTCACAACATGTCGGCTTCAGAGGTAGATTCGAAAGGTATGAAAAAACTTACACAAGATCAGTGGGAACGTTTGGTTCAGATTATTGGTGAGAACAAGGAAGCAAAATCTGTTTGATTTCCAGGTAAGAGTAATACATATGACTGGATTGTAGATAGTGGGGCAACACATCATATGATTGGCAGTTTGGAGAATTTGTGGGATATGCAGAGAGTTCCTCCATGTCTTTTAGGATTTCCTAATGGGGTTCAGGTTATAGCAGACCAAGTGGGTAGAGTGGTGCTCACGGATACAGTGACTTTGACGCATGTTCTTTATGTTAGAGAGTTGAAATGCAATCTGGTTTCCTCTCAGTTGGTTGATGTGACATGCTGTGTTGTGTTGTTCTCTAAGACGTGTTATATCATGCAAGACCTCACTTCTCTGACTCCGATTGGCAGACATAAAAGGAGAGAGGAGCTGTATTTTCTCTAAGATGATCGGATATGTGGTGCGATGGAGAAAATATTTGCAGTGGAATCGGTGGATATTCCGCATAAGAGATTGGGACATGCTTCGGAGAAGATGATTAGGAAGTTACCTGACATTGATCGCAGTAGTGTAGGCTTTGGTTTTTTTAGATTGTGATGTATCTCTTCGTGTAAAATAGTGTCGTTCTGAATTTCAGTTGAGTTATAATAAAAGCAAGGGTTGTTTTGAGATGCTTCATTGTGATTTATGGGGTATGTATAGAACACCAATCTTATGTGTTTCTTACTATTTGTTGACTATTGTTGATGATTACTCTCATGGTGTATGGGTTTTCTTGCTGGCTGCGAAGACGCAAGTGTCTAAAACCATCGAAAATTTTATGGCAGTTGTCTCTCCCCAGTTTGAGAAGGTGGTTTGTGTGGTGTGAAGTGATAATGGTACTGAATTCATGAAAATGAAGATTTTCTTTCAGGAAAAGGGGATCATTCATCAAATATTTTGTGTGGGACTCCACAACATAATGGAAGAGAAATGAGACAGCATCGTCATATTTAAGGTCGCTAGAGCTTTGATGTTTCAAGCCAACCAACCAGTCGAATTCTGGGGTGGGTGTGTATTAAGAGCTGCACATTTGATTAATCAGACAACTTGTGAACTGCATCACGGAAAGAGCCCACATGAGATTATCTTTGGAAAAGCTTCAAGATATAGTACCATCAAAGTATTTGGATGTCTTGCGTATGCTCATAATCAGAAGCGCAATGGTGATAAGTTAGCAAATAGGAGAAGGTGGTGTGTAACGCCCCCTTCCCGTTCTCCGCTGACCGAGGAGCTGACCGGCCAACAATCA
This sequence comes from Orychophragmus violaceus, assembly GCA_030180135.1. Classification (NCBI taxonomy): domain Eukaryota; kingdom Viridiplantae; phylum Streptophyta; class Magnoliopsida; order Brassicales; family Brassicaceae; genus Orychophragmus; species Orychophragmus violaceus. The sequence continues at coordinate 91,343,022 of CM058239.1, read as the reverse complement.
AACAAGAACATGACCGATTAAACCCGAGCAGTCATACGAGAAGAGTTTGTCATAATACGAAAGCCAGAGGCAGTCCGGTTTGAGACAAAGGCTCGAACCAAACCACCTTTGACTCCGTTTACCTCGTTTCTACGAGTTGTGTTCGGTTCGGAATAAACCGTATATCAGGGAATTATTCCGCTTTTATTACTTTAAAATCATAAACTTTATTCATAGCAATATACGGTCTAATAAAAATCATTTAACTGGTCCCATAAAATCCGAAACCGAAAGTAATGTCAAAATGTGTAAACATACAAATGCCAAATGCCAACCCGAACCTACTTCGAGTGCCCTACGCGTCCGCCGAGCTATGCCAAACCTGAAAAACACAAAAAGAGTGAGCAATCTAAGATTACACAGTGAGACGGCTCCCAACTAAAGGCTGCTAACAATTTAATAATCCCTCCCAAACCCAAAATAGCAATCAAGTACAATAGCTGATCACGTGCCACCAAGACGTGGTGAGCTCCAACACACACAAGCATTCAAATAACAACACGATCATCAACAAAGGAAATCGAGAACACTACAGCACATGTCCTCGATTAGACTCGATCTACACTAAACGCATCTCAAATGCAATCTCCACACCGTGGGCCCCAAACGCAAACTCAGTTACTTCCACGGGAACTCTTAGCTAACCCATGGTAACTAAAACCTCCCACGACTCCTAAATGAAAACAAGAAGTCCTACGACTAAGACACCGTTCTTTGTCCGTTGATACGCAGTGACTCGGGCTACCCCTTGATAACAAAAGCTTCCATGCAGTTTGGCCCTAGGACGCGACCCTGTATTCTTCAGACCACACACCTACCGGCGTCACTCAGTAGGTTAACACCATAACCAGAATCACTGACCGAAAGCACGTGTCCAATCAGGTAACTATCCGAGGATCAAATCGGGTCAGAAGTACCGGAACGCCATCTCTAGACTTGCGGACCTAACATACCCTATAGAGTCCTAATAAGACTAAGGTAAACCAGCAGACTCACTGGGACTTTATCACGCAATACCAACAAGGTCAAATAGAACTACCATCTCAATCCCCAGTTTATCCCGCAAGTCCTATAACCAATCTCCACATCACCCGACCTTACTCAGACTTACCCGGTCCCGCACCAGAGTAAGTATCTACCAATACAGTCTACTCGGCTCAAGACCGAAGTAGATAAACAATCAAGAAATTAACAGTCTACTCGGCCCAACACCGAAGTAGATACACAACCACAAAAACAATACTCCCAACACCACCCAAACAATATTAAGGTTTATTAGTCCCATAATATTTCCGTAACTTTTACTCATTCAATCCTTAACCCTTACTCATTCAATCTTTCTTTTGTTTGTGTGGTGTGTAAAATGAAGGAGAAAGGGCCTCCTTATATAGTAGTTTCCATCAGATCTTAAGGTGACACATGTCTTGACAAGTGTCTCCTTCTCCTTCTTCCAAATGCCACGACACCCACTCCTTCTCCCCTAATAACACGCTAAAAAACCAACGAAAGACGAAGAATCAATTTATCATGTGATCCATTGGACACATGTCATCTCCCTCCATTCCCCATATGTTTTATTTTTTATACAAGGGGTGCATTGAACTAGCTTCTATTCTCCCTTCATCTACGTGTCCTGCTTCTAAGAAAGTGGTTTTGCATGCATAATTACCAATTAGATTGCTCCAACATTCCTGATATATCATGGTTTTTATAGGTTTTCAACCATGATATATGTGTATATATTGAGTCTTTAACCTTGTATTTGGAGTCTTTAGAGTCCTTTGCAGGTTTAGGTACGTTTGGAGGTTATCTTGAGATTCTAGGAGCTTTTGGAGTGATTTGGCAGCATACATGGATTTCACAGAGTTCACTGGGTGCATCTGCACTGAGTGTCGCCCGACGCTGAAGTTAGTGTCGCCCGACGACACTAAAAGACGAAATTCATGCGCGTCAAAAATATAGCTTTTGGAGAATTGCAAGATTTACCCATAAGTTTTCTATATTTACAGAAAGGCCCAAAATGTGTTTTAGCTATTAATTAGGTTTTACAGCCACCTGTTAGGCGAAATTTTATTCTAAGATTTTCCTGAGAAAAGATTAGGAGATTTGGGGCTGGTCTTGTACTCGAGAGAGACTTGATTTCGAACCCCTGTTCTTATTCCTTTGGTTTTATATAATTATTACTTTGATTATGTTTTCTGTCAAGATTGTTATGTCTGAGTAGTAACTTAGTTAGATTTAGGGATTCTCACAAAGGTTTTATGCTTGCTTGATAACTGATTGATTAGGATTCACCATCTGCTTGTTCATCACCTAAGTTGTGCTTAATTCTGAATTCTGGATTGATCACCTAGGGTTTAGATCTGAGATAATTAACAGTAGCGCGAGAGTGTGAATTAAAACCTGAACGAACTTAGTGTGAGAAATTTGACTAGACGCAAAGAGATTTGGTTTAGGAGAATTGTGAACTGATAGAACCTGTTCTTAATGCTTGTTTAGAACTCTAGGATCGCAAAGAGATTTGGATCACTAGATTGCTAGATATAGAAATAATCTCAGCGAGAGTTGGATTGTTTAGCATTGTGTTTCTACTTCTTGAACTGTGTTTAATCTGAATCCTGTTAGTTAAGTGTCTAGCATTGCATGATTCCTGAGAACTTCCCCAACTCTAGCGCCTTCGCTTATTGATCACTTTACTCGCTTACCTTTCTGTCTTATTTACTGCTTTTCACTTCGTTGTGCTTAGCTTAATTCGATTACTTACAATATATCGTGTGACCGAGAGTCTCTGTGGGATTCGATACCTTTTATACTATAATTGCATTAATTGTGCACTTGCAGTAGAATAGGATTAAAACTCTGAGCCTATCAAGTTTTTGGCACCGTTGCCGGGGACTCTTTGAGTTCGCCGATAGATTCAATATTAGGATTTAGACTAAGCATTTTTCTTATTTTTCTTGTTTACTTACGTTTTTGTTTCTTTGGTGTTGCAGGATTCACACTGTGTCGACCGACACCCTATAGGCATCGTTCGACACAAGCCGCGACCAGTGATACCGAGAGCTTGAGCACTTAGTAGGTTTCTCTCTATGGAGCCTGTGATTCGGATTCGCGGTGAGGACGGCATTTTACGAGACCAAGAGGGTCATATACGCAACGCAAAGGGTCAGAAGCTGGATGGGGAAGGAAACCCATCGTACCAGAGGTTGTCGTGGGCGCGGAACCTACACAATAAGAGGCTGGTCAGAAGATGACACTTCCTGACTATAACAGACCGGATCTGCTATGCTAATCGGTCTGCAATTCGACCACCTCCATTTGCCAGAGCTGAGTTCAGACTGAAACCAGAGTACTACGCATAGGTTGGGCAGCATCAGTTCCATGGTTTTTCTAGCGAGCATCGTATGGATCACATAGATACATTTGAGGAATTGGCTAGCAGTATTAAGGCTGAAAGAGTCTCATCTGATTATCTTTTCTGTAAGCTCTTCCCATTCTCTCTTAATTGAGAAGCAGCTCACTGGTTGAAACAGCTACCACCAGGATCTTTGACCACTTGGGATGGAGTCAAGAGTGGGTTCCTTAGACACTTTTATGACGATGCTAGATCCGAACAGTTTAGACATGACCTGTTGACATTCGAGCAGGGACCTACAGAGACCCTGAAATCAGCTTGGACGCGTTTCAAGAAGTACCAGAGAGATTGTCCACATCATGGTTTCTCTGAGGTTCAGCTGCTGAGCGCATTTTTCAGAGGTTTGGACTTTTGGTATCAAAAAGCTATGGACGCAGCAAGTAATGTGAATTTCTATACCAAGACTCCAGAGGAAGCTAAGGACCTTATTGAGAACTTAATAACTAGCAATAGTGCCAAAAATGTTGACAAGGAGAGGCAGAGATCTGGTGGCAGAGATGATAGCTTGCAGATAGCTGATATGAGGGACAAGATGGATTTTGTCTATATCATCCTAGTTAGGAAGAGGCAAATCCGATCTGATGCAGTAGCTGAAGAGTTTGCAGAGGTGAATTATATAGATGGAGCTGATTATCATGGACAAACATATAGAAATCAACAGAGACAAGCTCCGAGATCAAATGATTATGGCTATTCATCTCACCAAGCTTCCCCATCCAATGAGCAGACAAAGATTGAGTCCATTGATAGGTGTCAGGCTTTATCCTATATCTAATTGCAAGTGCACAGTTCAGTAGTCGTAGTATATAGGTATCGAATCCACAGGGACTCCGGTATTCAATAGCTCAAGAACATGAAATTAAACTAGGAAGAAATCAATGTGATTGAATTAAAAGCAATGCAAGAAAGTAAACAGAAAGCAGAGATTGTTGGTTGTGAGAGCAAGTTATTAAGAGCGCTAAGTCTAGGGCGTTCTCAGGAAATCAGACAAGCAGACAGTTCATTCAGCAAGGATCTAATTAAGCACAGTTCTAGAACTCAAAACACATATATAGAATTAACCAAATTCCTTTGCGATAATTCTCTAAGTCTAAGTGCAGCAAGCCAAACTTTCGTTTGCGAGAACTAACATATTTAACTAGCATTAATCCCAAGTTTGATATGTTCACAATTATCCTAAACCAAACTTTTGTTTGCGAGAAGTTTAATTGCTCAACCTAATTAGTTCAGATTCCTAAACCCCACTTCCGTGACGTATTTAGCAACCTAAGATCTAGATTCTAATTGATCAGGTTAGAACTAGCTTTAAGCACAATTAGATTGAAGAACAGATATAGTTATGAATTCTTAACTGAATTTAACAAGTCTAGCAAGTCATGAAATCCTATGTGAGAAACCCTAAACCTAACAAGGAATCTACTCAGACATAGATAATGAAAACATAATCATATGATGAATAAATTGCATAGAAGATAAAGAATAAAAGGGGTTCGAAATCTTCTCCAAATACAGATGAAGTAAAGGTTCAGATCAGCCCCAAAAGCTCTAAAAATCCTCTGCTCTTAATTATGAAAGTGTCAGTAAATAAAACACCAAAAACTTAATTATTTAGGTCTAATCTCGGCCAGGGGCTTCTTTGTAAATATCAGGAACTTCTGGATCAGAGTGCAATATCTTGACTCTTCATAAACCGCCGAGTTTTGGCCCATCTTGCTGGTGCAACGATCGATGCTAGAGTGCAACGATCGACGCATTCCTCTGTTTCGGACAGTGAACTCTATCTCTCGGCCAAACACTCCAAAAATCTCCAAAAAGTGCCATAATCACCAAGTATGCTCCAAACCTGATTATACCTGTAAAAGACTCTAAAAGAACACAAAAAGACACTAAAACACACTTATATCATGGTCTAAAACTAGTAAAAACCATGATATATCAACTCCCCCACACTTAGCCTTTGCTTGCCCTCAAGCAAAACAGAGAACTAAAGCTTGGTGAAGAGGTTTGAAAACTCTTCAGAAACTCATTTCATCCTAGAAGCTACAATACTCAGATTTCCCTTAGTAAACCACTGAAAGAATCAATCACAGGATATCAAGACCACAATGTACTTCCCCCACACTTAGCAACTGTCTTAAGTAAACTCCACAATCACATTCAAGCATTCAAATTCTCCCTACTGACTTCTGCAAGTATTTAAGTGCGGTCTCACCTAAGGAGTATCGATCAAAGGGCACATGGATTCTTACCTTATCAGCTCTAGACCACCATACTATCTTTCTCTAGTCCCTTTCTTCTCTTTCCCTTCTTTAACAACTGATTTTTCCCACTTTGGGTATCATTTTATTTTTTTTATCAGTGTTCTTCCCGTTATGGGGTGTACTTTGGACACATTCCATGGATAGCACATGAGATAATAGGGGTCTCTACCACTCATGTGACCACTTCGGAGTTATTAACTCATCCTCAGTTTATTATCTTTTTTTTTTTACTTTATAGAAGGGGAGAAGGGAACTAAATAGGATAGGTTGACAGGCTGTGTCAGAACTAACAGGGAATCCGACACAAAGTATACCAAGCCCTTAGGTGAGAAATCTAAGTCAGTATTAATTTGAAGTCAGTAAAAGGATCCTCTGATACCTGAAGTGATGTGGGTGTCCTCAGTAGGTTGATCTGTGATGGGGTTTTCTAATAGTCATAGATAGATCCTGCAACTTCATCCCAATGGTTACTTAAGTTCCTGCAAGTCTTGTAAATCTTCTCAGAAAATCATAGTTTCTTACTTAAACAATTTTGACTCAATAAAACAAATTTTTTTGAAAAATGGACTGACTCTTAAGAAAACAGAAAGATAAACGTCAGTAGCACCTCCCCCACACTTAAGATACACTGTCCCCAGTAGTGTCAAGCGAAGGATCGGTAGAAAGAAAAAATTGTTAAAGTTCTGTTGAGTTCTGTCGGGTTTACCTCTGTCGCTGAAGCATCGATCGTTGCACTAAGTGCATCGACCGTTACTTGGCAATTTTCGTGTATGGTCGATCGTTGCTCATAACTGCAACGTTCGCTGCAATGCGATTACGATCGTGTTGTGACGATCGACACAGAAGTGTGTCGATCGACGCACTGCGAATCTGTCCGAGACCTGCAACCAGAAACTCACCAGAAACAAAAACAAACGTAAAATCCTAACAAAAACACCAAAAATTAAGTAGAAAAACACCAGTACCTAATGGTGGGTTGCCTCCCACCCAGCGCTTGTTTAAGGCCAATAGCTTGACCGGACGGACAAGATTTTTCAAGCACCAGGAGATCCCAACAGAGACTTTTTCTGTCTCTGTCCAAGTCTCCTCATCCAAGGTGGCGAGTAGGCTGTTGCAGAATGCTCATGTACAAGAAAAGATGGAGTAAAATGTGCTCCAGGATCTAGAATCACAGTGTCACCCGGCTGCTCATCATCTGCATCCATGATTGTGAATGTCTGCCCATCTATCAGTGGCTTTCGCAGCTTCTCCATCTCATATCGCAGCGGCTCATCTCCCAGGTGGAGGTCTATCAGGCTGTTCCTAACATCTATTATCGCTCCTGCTGTAGCAAAAAATGGTCTTCCAAGCAGCAATGCTTCATCCGGATCACAGTCATATTTCAGCACTAAGAAATCCGTTGGAACTAAGTAGTTTCCAACTCTCACCGGTATGTCTATCAGGAGTCCTTCAGGAACTCGTATGGACTGATCAGCTAGGACAAGAGAGGTCCTAGTAGGAGTAAAATCTAGCATACCCAGCTTCTCTGCCACAGAGTATGGCATCAAACTTCCAGCAGCTCCTAAGTCACACAGAGAACGCCTGAAACTATCCTCAAAGATTGAACAATCAAGTACAAAGACTCCAGGATCAGGCAGCTTCTTCGGAATCTTGGTTAACAAAACATCACCAATATGCTGAGGAACTATAACCACCCAATCTCTCAGCTCTTCATCTAGAGGCAGCATCTTGTTCAAATACCTCTGCACACATGGATGATAAGGTGGATCATCAGAAGTTGGAATTTCTTCCAATTCTTCACCAATCTCCTCTAGCTTCTTAAGCTCTTCAATTTCCTGCCTAATCACTTCAGACACTGAGGAGTGTTGTCTAACAATCTGCGCATAAATCTCCTGTTGAGAGATCTCAGAGACACCAGGGAATAAGCTATCAAGATCCAAGTCTGCATCAATACCATCATCACTCGGCGAATCTGTCTGTTCACGACGTGCATCGATCGACACTAGGTGTGTGTCGATCGTTGCAGCTCTGCAATTTCCACCCGAGAGTTTTTCACCAAAATCCGGGATTTCTCCTTCCTTCACCAATTCAGCTGTACTTAGCTCAAATTTTTCACCTAGGTGAGATCCATCATTAACGTACACAGACCAGGCCTTAATATGAGTGTCTGCTAGCCCTTTTCCCTTTATTGAGCTGGAAATCTGGTTTACCTGAGTATCCAACTGCTTCATGTGAGTGTTCAAGGACTCAAACTTCCCATTGAGGTCTTCATAGACAACATCTAACTTCTTGTTGCAGTCCACAGAAATCTTGGTCTGACTCTCCATTAGTTGTTCCATCATAGCTTCCATTCTGCTCTCATGAGCTGTAGGTGCAGGAGGAGTCTGATAAGATGAAGACCCATAGGTTCTCTGAGTACCTTGTCCAAAGGTCTTCTGAAAACCACTAGTCTGTCCAGAATTAGATGAGTTGCTGTTGAAAGCACTTTTCTGTCCTCCATTGAAGAATCTGTTTCCCTGTTGATTACCAAATCTATTACCTTGGAATCCAGAACCTCCTATGTAATTCACATCTTCCTGCTGAGTGTCCTCCTCAGTTTGAATTACCTCTACATCTTGGGCAAAATGGACAGCTTTCTTACCTGCTAGGAGATTGCAAACTGTGTCCAGCCTAGATCTAATATCAGCTATGTCAGAATTCTCTACACTTCCACCGGATTTCTTCCTCCTCTCATCCAGAGTTTTGCAGTTGTTGCTGCCTATTAGATTCTCAATCAACTGCTTAGCTTGTGTAGGAGTCCGGGTGTTGAAGTTAGCATTACTGGAATTGTCCAGCGCAGATTGATATGGAAGATCTATGCCTCTGAAGAAGATGCTGATCAACTGAACCTCAGTGAATCCATGGTGTGGGCACTCACGCTGATACTGCTTAAATCTCATCCAGGCAGTCTTTAAAGGCTCCACAGCTCCTTGTGAAAAGGTGAGTATGTCCTGTCTGGACTGGTCTGAGCGCGCATCATCATAGAAGTGACGCAGGAACTGATTCTTTAAAGCTGCCCAAATAGTATACTGAGCAGACGCTAATTGCTTCAGCCATGCACTAGCGTCTCCAGCAAGACTGTGCGGAAAGAGCTTAAGGAACAGATAGTCCGGGCACACTCCATCATACTTCATGCCAGTGACCACGTCCTCAAACGAATCAATGTGATCCATAGGCTGCTCCGTTGGGTAACCATGAAACGAATTCTGTCTCATCAGCGAGTAGTAGATGGTTTTGATCTCAAAATCATTCCTCTCAAAAGCAGGAAGCACTAAAGCTGACCGATTTCTATGAAACTCATCCGGTCTGTTGTAGTCAGCTAAATTCCTCTCATGGACAACCATCTGTCTACCTTGGGCCTGTCCTTGACCCTGGTTCTGCTCCTGTTGTTGTTGCTCAGGAGGATCAGGGATGACATTCCCTTCAGCATCAACCCTTTGCCAAGCGGCATTGTATGGGCTGTTATCTCGGTCCCTCAGGGTACCTTCAACATCACATACAAGAATCAAACGCTCTTGCACCATCCTTTCTCTTCTCTCTCTTATGTTGGTTCTCTCTAAACGTCCAAGTTCTTCAAGATCGAGATTAACTAAGTCCAAGTTTGGATTACTTCTAGTTTTTTGCGTCTGCATAAACTGTCTGTAATCGTCGGGCAACGATCGATGCTATCAGTGCAACGATCGTTTCAATCTCTGAATCGCCTAGTGACGATCGATGCTAGAGTGCAACGATCGACGCAGTGCGATATTAGTACCTGCGACAGAGAGAAAAACCGAGAAAGTCAGTAACTAAAAAAAACAAAAATAAAAACGAAAAGAAAACGAAAAATCCTAGTAAAACCCTAAGTTCTAAGCTATCGAAGACTCAAAGAGTCCCCGGCAACGGCGCCAAAAACTTGATAGGTGTCAGGTTTTATCCTATATCTAACTGCAAGTGCACAGTTCAGTAATCGTAGTATATAGGTATCGAATCCACAGGGACTCCGGTATTCAATAACTCAAGAAAAGGAAATTAAACTAGGAAGAAAGCAATGTGATTGAATTAAAAGCAATGCAAGAAAGTAAACAGAAATCAGAGATTGTTGGTTGTGAAAGCAAGTTATTAAGAGCGCTAAGTCTAGGGCGTTCTCAGGAAATCAGACAAGCAGACAGTTCATTCAGCAAGGATCTAATTAAGCACAGTTCTAGAACTCAAAACACATATATAGAATTAACCAAATTCCTTTGCGATAATTCTCTAAGTCTAAGTGCAGCAAGCCAAACTTTCGTTTGCGAGAACTAACATATTTAACTAGCATTAATCCCAAGTTTGATATGTTCACAATTATCCTAAACCAAACTTTTGTTTGCGAGAAGTTTAATTGCTCAACCTAATTAGTTCAGATTCCTAAACCCCACTTCCGTGACGTATTTAGCAACCTAAGATCTAGATTCTAATTGATCAGGTTAGAACTAGCTTTAAGCACAATTAGATTGAAGAACAGATATAGTTATGAATTCTTAACTGAATTTAACAAGTCTAGCAAGTCATGAAATCCTATGTGAGAAACCCTAAACCTAACAAGGAATCTACTCAGACATAGATAATGAAAACATAATCATATGATGAATAAATTGCATAGAAGATAAAGAATAAAAGGGGTTCGAAATCTTCTCCAAATACAGATGAAGTAAAGGTTCAGATCAGCCCCAAAAGCTCTAAAAATCCTCTGCTCTTAATTATGAAAGTGTCAGTAAATAAAACACCAAAAACTTAATTATTTAAGTCTAATCTCGGCCAGGGGCTTCTTTGTAAATATCAGGAACTTCTGGATCAGAGTGCAATATCTTGACTCTTCATAAACCGCAGAGTTTTGGCCCATCTCGCTGGTGCAACGATCGATGCTAGAGTGCAACGATCGACGCATTCCTCTGTTTCGGACAGTGAACTCTATCTCTCGGCCAAACACTCCAAAAATCTCCAAAAAGTGCCATATTCACCAAGTATGCTCCAAACCTGATTATACCTGTAAAAGTCTCTAAAAGAACACAAAAAGACACTAAAACACACGTATATCATGGTCTAAAACTAGTAAAAACCATGATATATCATCCATGCTTGAGCAGCTACTCCTTGGGCAGAATAAGATGACACAAGATCTGAATGGAAAGATGGACTTCATGTATCAAGATCTGAGTGGGAAATTGGGGACTTTGACAAGCAGAGTTGATAATCTGGATGCTAGGATAACGCAAGTGGAAACCGGTATACAGACAGAACATGTTATGGCAGCTTTGGCAGAAGATGAAGCTGAGCAGAATCATGATACCAAGGTTTTGGAGCTGCAAAACCCGAGAGAAATTTGAAATAAAGACACTGTGTCGATCGACACACATCCGTGTCGGTCGACACCACTTTCGAGTTTTCATGACGGACCGAAATCAACCAGCCTCGACATGAAGGTCGACTCGGATTGTGTCAATGTCGATCGACATCACTTTAGTGTCGATCGACACCATGGGCGTGAGCAGCCAATTTATCCAGAGAAGCCTATTGCAGCTGAAGAAAAAATCTACAAACCGAAGATCCCTTTCCTTAGGAAGTCCAAGCAAGAGATTCAATTAGAAAAGTAAATGAAGATGATGAGAGATAAGATAACTGAAGCCCAATAGATTGATGATGTTAAGAACATTCCTATGGTGAGGAGATGTGTTACAGACATAATTTCTAGTAACATGACTAAAGAAGATGGTGTCTTGATGGTCTCTGAAGTGTGCGATGCTATTATTCATGGTAGGATTCCTGAGAAACTAAAGAATCCAGGGAGTTTCATGATAAACTGTTCTATATACAAAGACAGATTTAAGAGGTCATTGTGTGATCTTGGATCAAGTGTGAATCTCATGCCATACTCTGTGGCTACGAGATTGTGAATGTTGAACTTCCAGCCTACTAGGCTCGCTCTTCTCCTATTTGATCGATCGAAGAGGTATACAGATGGGGTTCTTGAGAACATCCCTCTTAGAGTTGGAAACTACTTTATTCCAACGGACTTTGTGGTACTGAAGTATGAGATTGAGCCTGATGATCCTCTACTACTTGGTAAATCCTTTTTAGCCACTGTTGGAGCTATAATTGATGTATGACATGGTCTGATTAATCTCCACCTGGGAGATAAACCTTTGCAATTCAAGATGGATGGGTTGCAGAGATCCATTGTTGATGGACAGAGTTTCAGTGTTGAGATAGAGCTAGAATCTGCGATTGGAGAGGAGAAGATGGCGGTTCATGCAGAGCCTGCTCTAACATCTTCGAAGCCTATATCTGCTATTAAGCAGAAAGCTCCAAACATTACACCTAGATCACATGTGACAAAGCCAAGATATGCACTCTCTGCCCATAAATATACTAACTCTGATGCTGATTTTGCAGGGAATAGAGTCAGGAAACGAAATGTTCCACCTGACCTTGCTGCGATTCCCTCATTCCTTGGACATTCTCATGCTGCTACCGCTTACACACCGCCATGGATGATGAGATTTTCGCAGAGGCACTCAAAGCCTCTGTTGAAACCCCCATGAGTCTGATTCCTACCCACAGTCAAGCTAATGACTAAAAACAAGCGCTGAGTGGGAGGCAACCCAATGTTGGGTCAGTTTTTCTTTTCTTTTTGGTTTTAGGATTTTGTTTCTTTGATTTTTCTGAATTTTGTTGTTTCAGAACGTGATAAACAGGTTTGCAGACAACTTATCAAGGACATCCATATCTAACCAGGTATTCAGAGGATCCATCACTAGTCTCGCACATAATATTGACTTTAATTTCTCCCTTAGGGGCTTGGTAATCTTTGGGTTGGATTCCTTTGATGTGTTTGGCACAGCCTGTGATCATGTCTAAAGTATGGTTTCTGATTTTCCCCTCCCTTGAAAGTAAAACAAAAAAAAGAAATAAAAACCGAGGATAAGCTAGTAGTTTCGAAGTGGTCACTGGAGTGGTAGAGACCAACCTCATGTGTATCCATGGAAATGTCCAAAGTTAAACCCCAAATAAAAAGGCAAGAGCACTGATAGAAAAAATAAAATGATACCCAGTGGGGAAAAATCAGTGCTAAGGGAGAAAAGGAAAATAAAGAAACCAGAAATGGACAGTTTGGTGGTCAGATACTGAATAGGTTGAGTCCATGTGTCCTTTGATTCGATACTCCCTCTGTGAGACTGCACCTAATTGTATACAGAGGCTAGTGTAGTGAACTTGAATGTCCTAACTTGATTGTGGAGTTTACTTGGGACAGTTGCTAAGTGTGGGGGCAGTACATTGTGGTTTTGAGCTCTGTAGGAAAGTTTTCAGTGGCTTACTAAGTGAATGCGAATGCGAAAGTTCCTAGGACGAAATGAGTTTCTGTGTTTTCAAACCTCTTTCTTATGCTTTGGTTCTTTACTTGCTTGAGGGCAAGCAAGAACTAAGTGTGGGGGAGTTGATATATCATGGTTTTTATAGGTTTTCAGCGATGATATATGTGTATATATTGAGTCTTTAACCTTGTATTTGGAGTCTTTAGAGTCCTTTGCAGGTTTAGGTACGTTTGGAGCTTATCTGGAGATTCTGGGAGCTTTTGGAGTGATTTGGCAGCATACATGGATTTCACAGAGTTCATTGGGTGCGTCTGCACTGAGTGTCGCCCGACGCTGAATTTAGTGTCGCCCGACGCCTCTAAAAGACGAAATTCCTGCGCGTCAAAAATACAGCTTTTGGAGAATTGCAAGATTTACCCAGAAGTTTCCCATATTTATAGAAAGGCCCAAAACATGTTTTAGCTATTAATTAGATTTTACAGCCACCTGTTAGGCGAAGTTTTATTCTAAGCTTTTCTTGAGAAGAGATTAGGAAATTTGGGGTTGGTCTTATACTCGAGAGAGACTTGATTTCGAACCCCTGTTCTTATTCCTTTGGTTTTATATGATTATTACTTTGATTATGTTTTCTGTCATGATTGATATGTCTGAGTAGTAACTTAGTTAGATTTAGAGATTCTCACAAAGGTTTTATGCTTGCTTGATAACTGATTGATTAGGATTCACCATCTGTTTTTTCATCACCTAAGTTGTGCTTAATACTGAATTCTGGATTGATCACCTAGGGTTTAGATCTGAGATAATTAACAATAGCGCGAGAATGTGAGTTAAAATCTTAACGAACTTAGTGTGAGCAATTTGACTAGACGCAAAGAGATTTGATTTAGGAGAATTATGTACTGATAGAACCTGTTCTTAATGCTTGTTTAGAACTCTAGGATCGTAAAGAGATTTGGATCACTAGGTTGCTAGATATAGAAATAATCTCAGCGAGAGTTGGATTGTTTAGCATTGTGTTTCTAGTTCTTGAACTGTGTTTAATCTGAATCATGTTAGTTAAGTGTCTAGCATCGCATGATTCCTGAGAACATCCCTAAGTCTAGCGCCTTCGCTTATTGATCACTTTACTTGCTTACCTTTCTGTCATATTTACTGCTTTTCACTTCGTTTCGCTTAGCTAATTCGATTACTTACAATCTAACGTGTGACCGAGATTCTCTGTGGGATTCGATACTTTTTATACTATAATTGCATTAACTGTGTACTTGCAGTAGAATAGGATTAAAACTCTGAGCCTATCAATTCCGTAGAAGCTCTTATTCCCTATTCTTTTTGATGCTTCAGTTTAGCTGGTTTGCAATTTAATATTTTAAAAACTTCTTAGATGCTTTTATAAATCCACCATGCCTCATATTTAGATTCTAGATGCTCGCATATGAATTTAGAAATTTGAATCACTCCAATTGGACACCCGTAGCTCCCGTTATGAATTTTACAAGTTTTGTCGATTTTATCGGTTTCCTTTCCCGATAGTCCGAAAAACTTATCTATGGTCCGTTTCCACCATTATTGGTCTTTTAAATGTTTTCTTTATTTAAAAATAATAACATTTGGCCCGTCTTAGCTTCCGCCTCACATTTTGGTAAAATTACCAAAATGCCCCTTGACTTCTCAAAATTACGAAAATGCCCTCCGTTAACTTTTCTACTGCCTGTTGACCAGTTTAGTGAGACAGGGTATTACATTCTTCCCCACTTACTGGAATTTGGTCTCCGAATTCTCCGTTACTAACAAACTTTGAATCAAAGTTGAACCCCGTAAGTTGTTACTCCTGAAATTGATCTGACTTCCGAACCGCTGGTTTGCACAAAATTTCTCTACATTGGTCTGCAATCTGATTGCACATTCATTCCTATTGACTGCACGGCTCCATCATGAGTCTTGTTTCCATCTGCGCCATCTGATACTGCTTGAAGTCTGAACCAACTGCAACTACACTCCCAAAACTCAGCTAATTCTTGAAACAGAGTTTTGCTCCGACTCCCATCACACTGACATCTTAAATTTTCCACGCTAGATAGCTTGACTATCGATCAATCCTAACTTCTCCATTTGATTGCTTGATCGATTCTTTCCCTGATTCCCAAATCCATCGATTCTGACTGAATTGCTATACTCCGCTTCATGCATTTATCTGCGCCGACCAATACTCCAGGCTTCCCCAATTTGTCTTGACTTCCCCGATCGATATTATGTTCATATTGATTTTCTTCCTTCATTCCCGTCGCTTAACTTATTCCAATGATTACCGCCTCGATCGATATTATGTTCATATTGATTTTATTCCTTCCATCTAAACCGCTATACTCATGCACGCCGCGTTCTTCCTCGATCACTGATCTCCATGCTTCACTGACTCCAGAATTGTTCTCCCCACTGATATCCTTGAACAGAGTCCTCCAATGACTTTGCTGCTCCTGAATCCCTTTTGCTAACTTATCAAACTCATCCGTATTGATTTTTTCCTGCCACTGATACCCAAACTCTTTTCTGAATCCACACTGACTTTCTTGCAGGCTCGGGTCAAACTGCTTCCTGAAATAACATCTCGTCTCTCGGGTTCGGGTTCGGTCTCGTGTCCTGGTCAAATCATCCATCACGTCCTACATCAACAACCGCATTAACACTGGAACAGTTAGACCTTTCTAACTTACTTCTCGATATCACTTCCTTATATCAAAATGCTTACTTAGTTATGTACTCAACGGTCATACATTGCTAAATACAATATCCTATAATTCCGTTCAATCTCAAATAAGCTCCCTATAAAACCGCTTTATCGATTACGAGCTTAGGTCTATCTACGAGGTTATCTACCTTTCCAAATATCAGCAAGTTTAACCGATAACTTATCATCTCGTCTACACAGGACTAAAGTTCTAACACGTACTCAAACACGCTATCCGGTCAATCCAAACGATTTGCTAACCAAAAATCAACAACTTCTTTATAGCAACCAAACAATTCATAGATGCTCAACATTCATCTAACAACCGCACGAGATGATTAATGCACCGAATTTCAATTAACAATATAGCGATTAAACAAATGCAATGCTACCAAACCAAATCAAATCATTCATGAGCAATGCAATGATGCTCTAGCAACCTAACGGTCAATCAAATGCAATGATTCAAAATCAACATCTAACAACCTACCGAGCAATCAATGCATTAATCAATTTAACATTCTAACACCCTAGCAAAGCAATCAATCACACACAATCAATCAATCAAGCAGATCGGGAATTGCAATCGTCTCTATGGGTTCCGATAGAAACCGTCTGTTCGGACCATCATTTGTTTTCACATCGTAACTACATTTCATTCACAACCATCATTAGTATATAACCACCCGGCTACTCAAAACGAAAACCGAAATACTCAACATCCACTATGTAAATAAAACTTCTATTCACCACATAGAGTTTTAAATGCATAGGTCTATCGGAGTCTACATGCTAGCGGTTTTAATCTGTCCCACAAGAAACACCGCTTCACACAACTGAATCGTCAAAGACGAATGCAAGCCGATACACATCAACCAACGAGTTAGAGCCCTTACTTACCTGGGCCTAATCTATTTCCTAACCTCCAACATGAGTGGTACAACTCATGTGGATCCTAATCGGCAGGTGCGCCAGGAGAATGGAATGAGTGCGGTGGTAATGGTGTTGGAGCTATGCGATCTCGATCGAATGGGGAATCATGACGGAAAGAAGCATAATGTTCATCTCTGCCACATATGTGACAATTCGGAATCTGCGTTGATGCGGTGGTGGTTGATATGCTTGGCCAAACAACCGACACCGAGAAAAAATGAAAGACACATGGCACCGCAGGCAAGCAACTAAGGGTCCAATGTGTCGGACTGGTGGTTGAATAGCAGGTGGTGGTAGCTTCCATATCCCGAGAATGTACTTGATCGCCATGTCATCGGGGATGAATATCGGCAGTGCACGCGCTATTGACGGTGGTACTCCGGATGTAATCGTACCATAAGGAGGATATGGAATGGGTGGAGCGGTAACGGTTTCGGCACCGGTAATCAAATACTCCGGAATAGACTGCGAAAGATGGGAATGCTCCGCAAGATGGAAGTATGGACCTTGACTAGCTGCAGTAGATCCAATGGATTCAAGGTTATC
Organism: Orychophragmus violaceus; assembly: GCA_030180135.1. Lineage (NCBI taxonomy): Eukaryota > Viridiplantae > Streptophyta > Magnoliopsida > Brassicales > Brassicaceae > Orychophragmus > Orychophragmus violaceus. Next base: position 91,325,730 of record CM058239.1, on the reverse strand, counting down.
CATGCTGATGACGCTCATCTTGTCGTCACACCCACACACACACACCAATCCTCCTAGGACAACTCTTCTGTGTCACTGCAACAAAACACCAAATGATTAGCACAATCCTAATAAAATGCTCACTCCCTGGTTTGACGGACGCAACTCAGATTCCTAGTGGTTGCATTGGCGACACATTTTGACTCGATAAAACTTTGAAAACTTTGGAAAACCAAAATTTTCGAACCCATCACGAACCATGGTCTGATACCACCTTTTGTAACGCCCCCTTCCCGTTCTCCGCTGACCGACGAGATGACCGGCCAACAATCAAAAAAGAACATGACCGATCGAACCCGAGTAGTCATACGAGAAGAGTTTGTCACAATACGAAAGCCAGATGCGGTCCGGTTTGAGAGAAAGGCTCGAACCAACCCACCTTTGACTCCGTTTACCTCGTTTTCATGATACGAGGCTTTTCAACCCGTACCACTTCCACGAGTTGTGTTCGGTTCGGACTAAACCGTATATCAGGGAATTATTCCGTTTTTATTACTTCAAAATCATAAACTTTATTCATAGCAATATACGGTCTAATACAAATCATTTAACAGGGCCCATAAAATCCGAAACCGAAAGTAATGTCAAAATGTGTAAACAGACCAATGCCAAATGCCAACCCTAACCGACTCCGAGTGCCCTACGCGTCCGCCGAGCTATGCCAAACCTGAAAAACACAAAAAGAGTCTAATGAGCAATCTAAGATTACACAGTGAGACGGCTCCCAACTAAAGGCTGCTAACAATCTAATAATCCCGCCCAAACCCAAAATAGCAATCAAGTACAATAGCTGATCACGTGCTACCAAGACGTGATGAGCTCCACAACACACAAACATTCAAATAACAACACGATCATCAACGAAGGAAATCGAGAACACTGCAGAACATGCCCTCGATTAGACTTGATCTACACTAAATGCATCTCAAACGCAATCTCCACACCATGGGCCCCAAATGCAAACTCGATAACTTCATCGGGAACACTTAGCTAACCCACGGTAACTAAAACCTCCCACGATACTAGACGAAAACATGAATTCCTACGACTAGGACACCGTTCTTTGTCCATCGATACGCAGTGGCTCGGGCTACCCCTTGATAACCAAAGCTTCCCTGCAGTCCGGCCCTAGGACGCGTCCCTGTATTCTCCAAACCACACAGCTATCGGCGTCACTCAGTAGGTTAACACCATAACCAGAATCACTGCCCGAAGGCATATGTCTAATCAGGTAACTACCCGAGGATCCAATTGGGTCGACCGGAACACCATCTCTATACTTGCGAGACCTAACATACCTTATAGAGTCCTAATAACAGTAAGGTAAACAAGCATACTCACTAGGACTCTATCACGCAATACCAACAAGGTCAAATAGACCTACCACCTCCATCCCAAGTCTATCCCGCAAGTCCTATCACCAATCTCCACATCACCCGGCCTTACTCCGACTTACCCGATCCCGCACTAGAGTAAGTATCTACCAGTACAGTCTACTCGGCTCAACACCGAAGTAGAAAAACAATCAAGCAATTAACCGTCTACTCGGCCCAACACCGAAGTAGATACACAATCACACAAACAATACTCCCAACACCACCCAAACAATTATTTAGGTTTATTAGTCCTTTAATATTTCCGTAACTTTTACTCATTTAATCCTTAACCTTTACTCATTCAATCCGCTACCTTGGAATTAGCGGATTACTAATCCCGTAGACGGCCCATCACTCACACCTCTTCTTTTACTTATCCTTTCCTAAGTATCTTTAATAAGTCCTCAATCTGTCGGTTTAGAGTTAGTAAGATTACTAACTCCCCGACATCTCATTATTCATTAACTTCCATTCATTACCCTTAACCCGACTAATTAACCCATCATGTTATTATGTACTAAGTGTGTTATGTCTTTTAACCGTATTTTAATCAACTCATAATTTCCCATATATAGATTTCCTTAAATATCTTAAATACTTATATATGCATACACTGTTGAGGTCAAAAACCTCCTTGACGAAAACAATAGCCGAAGAGAGGATCAAGCAGTCGGGCATGAGCGAGTTATACGTTCAAGATCACGTATAAATGACAAAGTTGTACGAAATGCCCCCAATGTCGCCTAAACGATTTATCGAGAAATGGTTTCTGCAAAACAGACGACATCATAATCGGACAAACATGTCTTCCGACAGGGACTACGGATCGATGGAGCATCCAAATGAAGCAAAGGACGAGCTGAACCAGCTCGGAATTCCGAGCTAAACCAGATCGGAAAATCCGAGTGAATCAGCTCGGAATTCCGATCTAAACCAGCTCGGAAATCCAACTCGAAACCACCCTGCGTCGATCGACATGAACCTGAGTGTCGATCGACGTACATATTTCTGAGCTAAACCATCTCGGATTTTCCGAGATAAACCAGCTCGGAAATCTGACTCGAAATCACCCTGCATCGATCGACACACACCTGAGTGTCGATCGACACACATATTTCCGAGCTAAACCATCTCGGATTTTCCGAGATAAACCAGCTCGGAAATCTGACTTGAATTCACCCCGCATCGATCGACACAGACCTGAGTGTCGATCGACACATATATTTCCGAGATGAACTATCTCGGATTTTCCGAGATAAACAAGCTCGAATTTTCCGAGATGAACCAGCTCGGATCTAAACCCATCGCTTCTCGATCCTGATCATGAGTCTCCCGTCTGGAATCCTGAGTTGAACCTTTGGGCCAAACCATCTCGGATTTCCGACCTAAACTGTTTCTGGTTTTCCGAGCTGAACTTTACGAACGGATAACCAAACATTTGCCGATACGCATAACTTGTCCCGACCCATCTTCGGAAACATCAACCCATACCTTCCTGAGCCGACGATGTGGGCCGATGGGTCGAAACTGAGAGAAATAAGAACTTAGGCCCAAATATACGACGACTTTGAGGCGAATGAGTAAGTCTGTACATGAATGGACTCCGATCGTCCGTTCCCGGCCCATCGCCAAACAAGTCTAGCCGCGGAAAGATGAAAGAAGATAAAGACAAAGAAGTAAAGAAAGAGATGGGGAGGAGCTGAAAAGGAAAATCCGAGATAGAAATGTACATCTTAACGGAAAAAGGAAGGAGATAACAACAGGAAAATTTCCGCAAATCTTGTGGAAATATTCTCGAAAGCCGACTCGCCGCAGCTATATAAAGAGGTGGAAGCCATACGAGAAAGACAGAGCGAAAAAATCCTAGACTTAGACTTAAGAACTTAGCAGTTTGTCTTAGCCGATTTTCGAGTTCTTTTGCATTTCTTTTCCGATTCCTTTACTTTCTTTTACGATCTTTGTATCTTTTCGACTTCTAATCAATAAAACGTCCTCCGGGTTTGCTAGTTTCGTGGTTATCCTTGAAAGTTTTTGTTCCCTAAAATTTTGGCTCTACAAGTTTTGACCGTGTGGGTTTCGACTCTCACAGTTTGGCGCCGTCTATGGGGAACTAAGAAACTTTTGACACTTAAAAACCACCGGATAACGGACACGAAGAGATGGCCACCAACGGAAACGAACACGAAACAAGTCAACAATTGCCGATCAATGGCAACACGCCCAACGTTACCACTGGTAACACTTCAGCAAGCGGCAACGGTACAAACACGACCGCACTGGACACAACAATCAACGCAACTCTCGCCGAGTTGAAAGAGATGGTAGCGGCACTAAGAGAAAAGGCGGAAGAACAGGAAAAGGCAAACATCACCCTCACTGAACAGGTCGAAAGACTGAAAACCGGAAACCGCACTCGAACCACCCGAACAGTGAACTTCGCCCCAACTGAACGGAGACGCCTAGACTTCTCGGATTCCAGAGAGCCGACAAGGAATTCGTCACAACATCGCGAGCAAACCACAGGTGAACGGACTCCGCCAGCAACAAGACTCGACGCTACAGATCCTCCTCCGATAGTAGACGAAAATCCACGGTAACAGACAATACGGAGGATTGTGAGAACGAAGGCTCGATCCCGCCTGAAGACAAAACATCGTCACCTTCCGATGACGAAGAGAGAATCGATGCAGATCAATACGTCCCACATCAAAGCGACGACGAATTTTCGGAAGAAGAAGACGTAGAACAAACTCGTCAAAACAGGCTAACTCAACGGCAGAGAAGCAGCAGAAGGAGCGAACTCGACGAACTCAGGGACGCGCTAGCTTAGAAAACAGCATAAATCAAAACTGTACGATTACAGGTTCACCGAGCCACCAGCACCGCCCCGGAGATAGACCACGTCTTGGAAGAAACGAGAAAGACACCATTCAAAGCCCGAATAACCGGGACTCAGATTTCCAATCCGGATAAGCTCAAAATCCCATTCTACGACGGAACAACTAATCCAAAAGCTCATATGATGGCCTTCTGAATCGCAATGGGAAGAGAACTCTCACCCGTAGGGACAGAGACGTCGGCTTCTGCCTTCTGTTCGTAGAACATCTAAAAGGGGCAGCCCTGGAGTGGTTTTAAAGGCTAGAGCGCGACTCCATCGGAAATTTCCAACAGCTATCGGAGGAATTTATGAAGCAGTACTCCATCTTCATGAACAGGGAGACTTCCGACGTCGATTTGTGGGCTTTGAGTCAAGGCGAAACCGAAAGCCTAAGGAAATTCATCGAGCGATTCAAGAGAGTCGCCAGCCGCATCGAGAATTTAAGCGACAAAGTGGGTATCGATGCATTAAAGAAGGCACTCTGGTACGAGTCCGATTTTAGGAAAGAAATCTCGCTGAACCGACCACAAACAATGGCAGACGCCTTACACATAGCAATCGATTTCATTGTGGATGAAGAGAAGATGAAGATCTTGTCATAAAAACACAAATCGAAAAAGCATACAAGTAAGGAAACCCGTATGTCGACAAGCGCGAGTGGCGAGAGGTGAGTCTCAAGGCCAAGCAGCACTTCACGGCACGAAAGGACGACCGGGTCGCATAACTACCAGATCGGATCAGACCAGCTTGAAGACAAGCCAACAGAACGAAGGAAAGGTTCGTGGAACACTTGGACAAGGAATCCTAGCTCCTACGACGAGAAAGCTTTCTGCGACCACCACCAGTCCTATGGACATAACACTGCCGACTTTTGCAGACTATGAATCAAACTCGCGGCTAAGCTGGTAGCCGGAGAACTAGGGGATACAATAACTCTGAAGGACCTCGACGATGGAAAGACCGGAAATCAGTCAAGTAAGCCGAACAAAAGCGATAATCCAAACAAAACGGATCGAGAATGAAGCCATCAGGAAGGACATATCGCAACAGGCAACAACAAGCGGAGAAAAGGGAATGACGAAGATCCTAAAGCAGTCAGCAGACAAAGGATAAACATGATCGTGGAAAGGCCACAGTACCTCCCAAGACAAAGATTTCCTCTTGACCCATATCCTCGACGGTGGCATAACGCCGCTATCCCGAGAAGAAGCATCAGAGGGCGAGCATCAAGACGCTACCCAGATCCACCAATAACATTCGAGGATATGTGATATACCATGGATTTTAGGGTTTTTAACCATGGTATATGTGTCATTTATCGAGTCTTTTGCTATGTTTTAGAGTCTTTTCAGGTGTTTATTAGGTACAAGCACATTTGGAGCATATTTGTTGATTATGGCACTTTCTGGAGCTAATTAGAGTATTTGGCAGAGAGATAGACTCCACTGTCAATATTTCAGAGCCGCAACGATCGACACACTTGTAGCATCGATTGTTGCACCAGCAAGATGGGCCAAACGACGGTTTAATGAAGAATAATGAAATTGCAGTTCTGCCCAGAAGTTCCTGATATTCACAAAGAAGCCCCAAAACGTGTTTTAGGATTATAATTAGGTTTTACAGCCACTTGTTAGGCTAAGCTTTTCTTACGTTAAGTTTTACTCAGAGAGAGTTGAGGGGCTGATCCTGATCTCGAAAGAGACTTGATTTTGAACCCCAGTTCTTATTTGATTATATGATATTTGGTTTTCTACTTATGATATTTTCTGTCTCGATGAATATGTCTGAGTAGATTACCTGTTAGGTTGAAGGATTCTCATTAGGGATTTCATGGAACTATAGTTAAATCAATCTGTATGGATTCATATCTGCTAGTTCTTTGTTTAGGTTGTTCTTAATGCTTAATCTGAAGTAGCTAATCAGAATTATGATGTTGGGCTGATTAATGCAGCGGAAGTTGGTTAATTTAGCTAGAAAGAACCTAGATGAGCAATTAAACTTCTCGCAAACGGAAGTTTGGTTTAGGATAATTGTGAACATATCAAACTTGGAATTAATGCTGGTTTAATCTGTTAGTTCTCGCAAACGAAAGTTTGGTTTGCTGCACTTAGACTTAGAGGATTATCGCAAAGGAATTTGGTTAATTCTATATCCGTGTTTGAGTTCTAGAACAGTTATTGATTGGATCTAGATAGATTGATTGCTTGCGTTCCTAATTTCCTGAGAACTCCTGAAACCTAACGCTTCGCCCTCTTGCTTACAAACTCACTTTATTTGCTTTGCTATTTCGTTTACTGTTTTCACACCTGCTTCGCTTAATTAAATCTGAACTACTAATAATCTATTGTGTGACTGAGAGTCCTTGTGGGATTCGATACCTTATATACTACGATTGCATTAACTTTGCACTTGCAGTAGAATAGGGATAAAACTTATACACCTATCAAGTTTTTGGCGCCGTTGCCGGGGACTCTTTGAGTTCACTGATAGATTTAGTACTAGGATTTAGACTAAGCATTCTTTTTAATTTTCTTGTTTACTCACGCCTTTGATTTTTGGGATTGCAGGAATTCACACTGCATCGATCGTTGCCTTCTAGCATCGATCGACACAGGGCGAGAACAGCAATGCTGAGATCTGAGACGTTCAATAGGTTCCACTCTATGGAGCCTGTGATTTTGATTCGCGGTGAAAACGGCGTTCTACGAGACCAAGAGGGTCATATATGCAACGCAAAAGGTTAGAAACTAGATGGGGAAGGAAACCCCATCTTGCCAGATTACCATGTATTGGTTGGGCAAGTAGCTGAGATGAGAAATAAGATAGATGACATCCACAACGTCCTACTGAGGGAGAGACAGTTCCGAGCAGATGCAGAAACTGAAGGATTTGCAGAAATAAATTATATGGCTGGAGCTGATTTTTATGGACATACATTTGGACATCAGCAGAGGCAAGGTTCTAGGCATGCTCAAGGATCAAGAGATTTTGGTTATACACCCTGCCTAGCATCTCCTGTACCAGCACAGAGGAGCAGATTAGAGATCATGATGGAGCAATCCATTGCGGAACAACAACAAACCACAGCGTCTTTCAGCTCAAAGCTTGAGAGCTTGTACACTAATCTGAATGAGAAATTTGAGTCCTTGAACACTCATATGAAGTTGCTAGATACACAGATGGATCAGATTTCAAGTCCTACCACAAGGAAGGATACTCAGGAAGCCCATGTCGTTAACATTCCTATTCAGATTGACCGCAGGATGGATCATGGACCATATCTAGCAGTTAAGGCTATGGGAATTGTGGAAAACAGAGAGGAGTCTGACATTGAATTCCCTGAGTTTGAGAGCTTCGACGGACCTGACTCAACAGAGATTGACATGGATCTTTTGGCTTGGATAGTTCAGACTGATACTGGATCAGGTCAAGAGGAGAAATTTGAGTTTGAGATTGCTGGATTAGACCAGGAAGCTGATGGACCCGAGACTGTGGTTGAAACTCGAGCTAAGACAACCGCGTCGATCGTTGCACCACATGCACCGATCGTTGCACCCCGTAAAGGACCAGTTTCACTTATACCTCGTGGAGTTACTAAGGAAAGAATTTACAAACCTCCAATACCATTTCCAAAAGCTCCTGTAAGGCCCAATGATGTTGTTCAGGGCACAGTAGTGGTTGACAAGAAGATGGTGGTTCCACAGGAGTCTACTCTAACATCTTCAAAATCTAAGGCTACTCATAAGCAGAAGGCTCCGAACATTAAATCTCTGCCCAAGGTAAAGCTTAAATCCTCTAAGTTTAAACCTCCTGACTCGACTGTTTCAATTTCGGGGAAAAGCTTTAAAACACCCAAGTGTCGATCCCACCCTACATTCCTTCCTACGTTCCTTGGACGACATCATGCTGCTACTGCTTACACACCACCATGGATGATAAGGCATTCACAGAGACACTCAAAGTCTCTGCTGAAACCTCCATGAGTCTGATCTCTTTCCAAAAGTCAAGCTAATGACTTAAAACAAGCGCTGAGTGGGAGGCAACCCACTGTTAGGTTTATTTGTTTTTCCTTTTTATTTTTGGTGTTTTTCTTAGGATTTCACGTTTTTATTTGTTTTTGCTAGTTTTTAGATACAGAACACAAGGTCTGGAGATGTGTGACGATCGTTGCCCACATGTGCAACGGTCGTTGTAATTGGTTTAAATCGAAAATTAAGGTATGTCGCGCTAAACCGGAATCGGTCTGGTTCAACCAGCATCGATCGTTGCTGTCATGCAACGATCGTTGCACCCACGACCAAGGTAAGTTACCTTAAACCCTTTTTCTCCTCTTTCTTCTCCATTTTCTCACCGCCGATAACACCGAGAGCATCCACCTAAAATCATCATTTCTGCACCGATTTCTTTGATTCAAAGCACTATTTCACTTATTTTTACATCCCCAATCTATTTCTCCAACCCATATCTCACGGAATCAAGGTAATGCACTTCTATTTGATGATTTTCGAATTTCACTTTTAGGGTTTTAGAAATTGGGAATTTTGGATCAAAATTGATGAATGCATGTTAAAATGATTATGCTTTAGGTTGTTTAGTGATGGATTGTTGTCGATTTTGCGGTTGATTACACGATTTTAGAACGATTTTGTTGACTGTTGATTGCGGCCAGAATCGCCTTGCACCGATCGTTGCACTTGTGCAATGGTCGTTGCTCTGCGATTCTGGGGAAATGTTCGATTATACGAAATCGCTTTGCAACGATCGCTGCCTTAGTGCAACGGTCGTTGCACGACGATTTCACAGAGAGTCTGCCGTGACTAATTTGCTTAAATTTCTGTTTTGCAGATGGCAACTCAGAATCAACCCCGCAAGCGCAGAGCAACAGCCGCAAGCGCCTCACGACAGTACATTCCACCACCGGAATGGCTGCACAGAGATTCTGACCCTCCAGAGCCATATCAGTTGGTTCATGCGACTATTGGGCCACCATGGCCAAGAGCAGATAAGGCTCGGATTCGGACTGATCGCGACTGGGGCAAGGGTATCAAGAAGCTGCTCACTACGTCTGATTTCACAGAGAGGCAGCTACACGAGTACTGGGACGAGTACGATACACTGCTGTATAACGGTTGGTGTGGCATGGATCTATCGCCTACCAAGTTTGCTGATTACTCGACCTGTCATGGTCTCGGCATAGACAGGCAGGTTATGGAGCTGTGAAGAGGCATTGGTCTGGGGACAATGCCAATGCAGCCTTACGATCTATACCCAGAGCTGGTGAGACAGTTGCTTGCCACATGCATGGTTGTTTACCCGAACCCGGATAGCAGGAGTGCTCAAGGAGGCACTTTTATTTTCATGTGTCTTGGCGCCAGGTATCGAGTGCCCCTTCTCGATATCTGTAGGATCTATGGGTTTAACACTGAGCAGCCACGCACCGATATGTCCCTTCCTTGGGAACCAGCAGAGGCTGCGCAGTTCTGGGAGTACATTGGTGGTGGACGGTATCACTCACGGACTAAACCGGTGATTCAGGTCAGGCATCCGGCCCTCAGGTATGTCTTACGCATCTTGGGACGCACTCTATTGTGCAAGCATGAGGCAAACAAGATACGCAAGAATTAGTTGGAGATTCTATTCAGAGGACTGAGGGAGCAGTTCAGGGGTACCGATGTGAGAGACCCAGCTAGGAAAAACAACCTGGGAGCCTTAATTGCCCATCATCTTTGCGAGCTGCAGAAGAAGCCTTATGACGGCGTGCGCAAGGAGACAGTAGGGAGTCTTCTTACTCCTATTTTTAGACACTGCAGGATACCTATGGGGGATACAGAGTGCGTTACTGAGAGAGAGTTCCTGGATCTCAGTCACTTACAGAGTGCTACGTGGCTGAAGGAGGGGCGAGTGTGGGTTTACTTCGATCCTGAGGATGCACAGTATGACATTGATCTTCCTGCTGCTAGGTTGACCCATATTGATACCATTGATGCTTTGAGTTTCCGCCCTCCTGCCAGAGCTCGACGCGCAGTGCCTACTATGGCTCATCCGCTGGGAGAGCCTTCTACGAGAGCGTCATCTTCCTCTGCACCTGCTGCTGCCCCTGCTACAAAAGACATCGGTCCATATCCAGCCCCGTCTATGCCTGTGCGTGAGATGTCTGAGGGTGATTGGAGAGAGCATCAGGAGGGTATGTTTCAGACCATTTGGGGTTTCCTGCGCAGCTGCACTTGCAGGAGACAACCACAGGTTCACCAGCCCGTCCCAGGACCTTCTCGACGCAGACGACGATCTCCGACTCCTACTTCTTCGAGCGGTACTGATCGCATAGCTGAGGCAGCCGATGACGATGAGATGTATGGTGGGATAGATGATGAGAGCGAGTGAGATTGATCTCCATTTTCAGACTTTCGGTTCTGTACTTTTTTATCCTTTTCTTATTTTTCTTTGCACTGTTTCCTTTTGATTTTTAGGATGCTGTTGTTTTTGGATGATATGTTTGATATTCTACGCTATTTGCTTCGATTTTACTCTGTTTTCAGTGTTTCCAGCTTGCAGGATTCGAAATTTGATTGATTCCAACGGACTAACCTGCTAACTTGCTGACTGATCTGATACACGCATTGCAACGATCGTTGCTGCTGTGAGCAACGATCGACACTCAACGAAAAATCGCCTAGCAACTATCGATGCACTATGTGCAACGATCGGTGCTACAGCGACAGAGGTAAAATACGACAGGACTCAAACAAACCATTAACAATTTTTATTTATTTTTACCGATCCTTCGCTTGACACTACTGGGGACAGTGTGTCTTAAGTGTGGGGGAGGTGCTACTGACGTTTATCTTTCTGTTTTCTTAAGAGTCAGTCCATTTTTCAAAATTTTTGTTTTATTGAGTCAAAATTGTTTAAGTAAGAAACAGTGAATTTTTGAGAAGATTTATAGCACTTGCAAGAACTTAAGTAACCATTGGGATAAAGTTGCAGGATCTATCTCTGACTATTAGAAAACCCAGACACAGATCAACTTACTGGGAACACCCACATCACTTCAGGTATCAGAGGATCCTCTTACTGACTTCAACTTAATACTGACTTAGATTTCTCACCTAAGGGCTTGGTATACTTTGTGTCGGATTCCCTTGTTAGTTCTGACACAGCCTGTCAACCTATCCTATTTAGTTCCCTTCTCCCCTTCTATAAAGTAAAAAGAAAAAAAGATAATAAACTGAGGATGAGTTAGTAACTCCGAAGTGGTCACAGGAGTGGTAGATACCCCTATTATCTCCTGTGCGATCCATGGAATGTGTCCAAAGTACACCCGTTAACGGGAAGAACACTGATAAAAAAAAAATGATACCCAATGTGGGAAAAATCAGTTGTTAAAGAAGGGAAAAAGAGAAGAAAGGGACTAGAGAAAGATAGTATGGTGGTCTAGAGCTGATAAGGTAAGAATCCATGTGCCCTTTGATCGATACTCCTTAGGTGAGACCGCACTTAAATACTTGCAGAAGTCAGTAGGGAGAATTTGAATGCTTGAATGTGATTGTGGAGTTTACTTAGGACAGTTGCTAAGTGTGGGGGAAGTATATGTTGGTCTTGATTATCCTGTGATTGATTCTTGCAGTGGTTTACTAAGGGGAATCTGAGTGTTGTTGCTTCTATGACGAAAAGAGTTTCTGAAAGTTTTCAAACCTCTTAACTACATTTAGTTCTTTGTTTTGCCTGAGGACAAGCAAGAGCTAAGTGTGGGGGAGTTGATATACCATGGATTTTAGGGTTTTTAACCATGGTATATGTGTCATTTATCGAGTCTTTTACTATGTTTTAGAGTCTTTTCAGGTGTTTATTAGGTACAAGCACATCTGGAGCATATTTGGTGATTACGGCACTTTCTGGAGCTAATTAGAGTATTTGGCCGAGAGATAGACTCCACTGTCAATATTTCAGAGCCGCAACGATCGACACACTTGTAGCATCGATCGTTGCACCAGCAAGATGGGCCAAACGACGGTTTAATGAAGAATAATGAAATTGCAGTTCTGCCAGAAGTTCCTGATATTCACAAAGAAGCCCCAAAACGTGTTTTAGGATTATAATTAGGTTTTACAGCCACTTGTTAGGCTAAGCTTTTCTTACGTTAAGTTTTACTCAGAGAGAGTTGAGGGGCTGATCCTGATCTCGAAAGAGACTTGATTTTGAACCCCAGTTCTTATTTGATTATATGATATTTGGTTTTCTACTTATGATATTTTATGTCTCGATGAATATGTCTGAGTAGATTACCTGTTAGGTTGAAGGATTCTCATTAGGGATTTCATGGAACTATAGTTAAATCAATCTGTAGGGATTCATATCTGCTAGTTCTTTGTTTATGTTGTTCTTAATGCTTAATCTGAAGTAGCTAATCAGAATTATGATGTTGGGCTGATTAATGCAGCAGAAGTTGGTTAATTTAGCTAGAAAGAACCTAGATGAGCAATTAAACTTCTCGCAAACGGAAGTTTGGTTTAGGATAATTGTGAACATATCAAACTTGGAATTAATGCTGGTTTAAACTGTTAGTTCTCGCAAACGAAAGTTTGGTTTGCTGCACTTAGACTTAGAGAATTATCGCAAAGGAATTTGGTTAGTTCTATATCCGTGTTTGAGTTCTAGAACAGTTATTGATTGGATCTAGATAGATTGATTGCTTGCGTTCCTGATTTCCTGAGAACTCCTGAAACCTAACGCTTCGCCCTCTTGCTTACAAACTCACTTTATTTGCTTTGCTATTTCGTTTACTGTTTTCACACCTGCTTCGCTTAATTAAATCTGAACTTTTAATAATCTATTGTGTGACTGAGAGTCCTTGTGGGATTCGATACCTTATATACTACGATTGCATTAACTGTGCACTTGCAGTAGAATACGGATAAAACTTATACACCTACAAAGTTTTTGTAGGTGCAGACTTGATAGGTGTCATGGTTTTTACTAGTTTTATCATGGTTTTACTAGTTTTCATGATAAAACTTGATAATCTCGGCCATGATATATCAACTATTCTACAGCAGACAAAGGATAAACATGATCGTGGAAAGGCCACAGTACCTCCCAAGACAAAGATTTCATCTTGACCCATATCCTCGACGGTGGCATAACGCCGCTATCCCGAGAAGAAGCATCAGAGGGCGAGCATCAAGACGCTACCCAGATCCACCAATAACATTCGAGGATATGCCGAGGACGAAAGCCAGCCACCCGGTTAAACAGCCGCTAGTCGTGGAGCTAATCATCTGGAATCGTCGTGTATCAAACATACTTATCGACACTGGAAGTTCTGTGGACCTAATCTTCTACGAGACTCTAAAGAAGATGGGGGTAAACTTGAACGAAGTAACACCTTCCCAGACTTCCTTAACAAGATTTGCTGGAGACCCCATAACCGCCTTCGGAAAAATTGAGCTGCCTATAATCGCCGGAGGAACCTTCAAAGTCATTGAATTCACGGTTGTGGATCGCCCAACAATCTACGGAGCGATTCTCGGAATTCCGTGGATAAACTCCAGGAGGGCGGTCCCATCAACTTATCATCTATGCTTAAATTTCCCAACCCCCTTCGGAGTTAGCACGATCTGGGGAAGTCAAGAACGACGGAATGGGGAATTAGGACATCGGCCGAATGCAACGGAAAGAAACTGCCCATCTCGCCAAATCGGCAATCGCAACCAACGCTTCTCTGTAGGAGACCTCGTCCTAAGAAGAATCCGGCAAAGCTCGACACTCCGGAAAACCGAGGCAGACTGGGAAGGACCCTACACGATTACGAGAGAGATCCGTCCTGAGGTATACGAGCTCGACATCACGGATAGCACCAAAGTCGGATGGAACGCAATGCACCTGAGAAACTTCCGATACCGAAGACGCTAAAAAAAACAAAACATTTTGAACTACGGGATGGCTTGATCCCCGTAAGGGGTACGTAGGCAGCCAATCTTCTTGATTGGTTAAGAAGTCCCCCCTCTCAAAAGGGGGGGGGGGAGTGAGTCCGTATATATCTATACTTCCATATCGGGTCTCGCAAATTTTTGAAACAATCCTCAAAACTCGTCCGCAAAAGCTAACCAGAGATCCGGAAAGAACCATCTCGGAAACTCCGGATCAAAAACAGCTAGGAATCTCTGAGCCTCACAAAGAACCCAAACTAATTAGGCTATACCAGCTCGAACCAAGATAACCTCGGAAATCCGAGCTGAAACAGCTCGGATCAAAGCTCAAACCAACTCGGAAATCCGAGCTGAAACAGCTCAGATCTGAGCTCGGCAACTCAGAAATCCGAACTAAAACAGCGCGGATCTGAGACTCAATCATCTCGGAAATCCGAGTTAAAACAGCTCGAATCTGAGCTCAACCAGCTCGGAAATCCAAGCCGAAACAACACGGATCTGAAATTCGATCATCTCGGAAATCCTCGAATCATAGGATGACACCCCAAAAGTCCGATCTGAACCTTGCCCAAAATTAGCCGCATTCCGCAAAACTCCGAAGATTCAACTTTCCAACCAGACTCGTTAAACCGCCAGGTAATAAAATTCCCCTCTCAGCTTTCATACAATTTATCAAAGTTAGAATACAAGTTTCGGAATGTAGAACTAGCCTCCTAGATTATTGCATAGTTGTTAGGAACTACTTACTTTGTCCACTGACGGCCGCAGTGGACAAGCCCACACATCCTACACGGATATTAGCCGACACATCCCATGCAGACTAAGGCACCATACATCCAACAAACGGATAGAAGCGTGCTATAAAAATTCTTTACAATACCGCCAAGGTATGTTTATTATCGGCAAAGGGAACATAAGTCGAGAAGTTGACGTAAAATCTCGAACACGGGTTGTTGACAGGTCTTCAAATCCGCCGCACCAGTACTACAGACGATAATAAACCCTTCCAAAAAGAAAACCCAGCATGACGCTACTTAGCACGCTGGTAAAGTGACGTTTTAGCCAATTATATCTTGGTTCGGTATCTTTGAAAGGTGGTCCTGCGGATACCGACTTATTTTCGAAAAACGAAAGATGCGAGGCGAAAATCTCGCGGAAAATCGAGATCGAAAATCTAAACCCAGTAAAATACGACACATTGGTCTCGACAACGTCATAATCAAGTACACGGCCGACTTGGGAATGTAAGACGGGAAAATCCCGCACTAGTACCAGAATCAGCCGTGGAACTCCCAAGAATCCAATGAACACGTTTCCGAACACATTGGTCTATACATTACTAATCCACGAGAGAAAAACACGTTGTTATCTCTCGAATTCAAAACCTTGTAAGACGCCTCCGAGCACACTAGTCTAATCGCCAAGAAATCCATTATAACACTTCTTAATCACACCGACCCGAACTGAGCCAGTTCCGAGCTAGGCCCGTTCGGATCCAGGCCGCATTGATTCGGAAATCTCAAATTCGACCAATTTGAACTATCAATCAAGACAACACAGTCTGCGAAACAAATCTCAAAAAGAGAAACCAAGTCAAATATCATACATTAAGCAATCTTCTACTTCAGAATACAAAGGAAGGTTAAAGGTGTCCAAACACATACTAATACAATGACCAACCGCTTTAAAAATACCATTGAAACGCGAATCACATCCGTGCTCCAAAAACATAGAGTCTCCTTGAGACAAGTTGGCATCTTCACCACGAAGTGAAGATAGATCAACAAAATTGCTAGCCTCAGCAAGCAGCTGTGTATACTCGAAGACGTCTCCCTCTCCCGGAAGAGCTCTCGACATTAGATCAGCTTCTTCGGATTCAAACGCCGGAGGATGTTCAGATCTCAAGTCAGCAATCAATTCCAGATTACTTCTTGCCGCGATAAACCGGCTTTGCCTTTCTATAGCCGAGGGCAGTTTCGAGAAAATCTTTCTAAGTTTGGAGAATCGGGACGCGATTTTCTTCAACATTCCCTTTCTCCCTTTCTCGGCCGCGATCCGAAGAGATACCTCGTGGGAAACTTCTCTCTCGGCAAGTTGGGTTCTTAAGGCCTCAACATCGGTCCGAGCCGCAGTCCTCGCAGCATCGAGGGAAAACCTCGCCATCTCAAATTTGTTATTTCCTTCTTCCATAGAAGATCTCATGGCCGCGACTCAATCCGCCAAGCGCGCATTATCAACAGAACGCCTCGCAAAGGGATTTCGAATTCTACGAAGCCTCATATCGGTTTCAGCAGCATGACGATTGACCGAAGCCCACGCCTAAAAACAAACTTAGACAGGTTCACAAAGCGGTGGGATAAGACCACATGCCTCACGGCAAAGTAACGAAACTAACCCTCAACATATCTTGCCCGGCGGAAGCAAATGATTCACCGCAAATCATGTCTTCGCATCGAATGGGGAGGTCTCCCGGATGGCAAACATCCGCGCAAAAGCTAGCGACCGCATCAGCATTAGTGTACATAGACCCATCACCATCAAAAGACCATGCCGGGATTTCAGGTTGTGGCACCTCAAAATCTTTCCCATGTCTCTTCACAGGCCCGCGACTAGACGCAGGAGCCACGACCTGATCCGGCAAGTCCGACATAGGGACTCGCAAAACGTTCGTCCCCGCACCTCCGATATCAGCATCGGCACAAG
The DNA here is from genome assembly GCA_030180135.1 of Orychophragmus violaceus. NCBI lineage: Eukaryota > Viridiplantae > Streptophyta > Magnoliopsida > Brassicales > Brassicaceae > Orychophragmus > Orychophragmus violaceus. Next base: position 91,308,808 of record CM058239.1, on the reverse strand, counting down.
TCCTCGAAGTACTATCACCCATTATGGAGCCTCGACCGATCCAGTCGTCGAAGCCACGAAAGTCAAACTCTGGAAGATCAACTCCTTCCGCAAGCCATGGAGATATCGAATTAAGGTCTTCAAAACAGATATCGTCCAGAAAATCACCATCAACATCCGTTTTCTCATCGGATATCGCCGCCTAGCCGCTTCCATTTGACTGGCACGGATAACACGATCAATCGAGAAGTGCTGTAACCAGTTCGTGCCACCTTCCTGAAGTGCCCAAATGAGGGGAATCAATTGCGGCGGGCACGTCAAGCAGATATCCTTCTCTGAAAATAAAGAAATTTTCCGTTAGAAAATGAGGTCGATAAAATTTAAACAACAAACACAACTAAGTCCGCTACCAAGCTTCCCCCATTTCGACTTCATCAACGGAACGCAAGCTTTCCCAACAGACGCTTTGTCAATCAAGACGTAAAAGAAATGATGCCTCCATTCACAATCTTTCTTTTCGAACCCCGTTACAACCGCCCGATGAGGATAGGGCCTGAGGTAATACTCAAAATCTCGTTTTGTCGGGACCACGTACAACATGTTTCGGAGGTGCAGCACACGGAGGTTGAATCCACATTCGAGACTATGAACCAGTATGCCTACCAGATGCCTTAATCCCCTAGGAGTGATTTGCGTCAGGGCCAATCTATGGCGTCAAAGGTAGCGGATAATGAGTTCGTAAATCGAGAACCAGAGAAAGCATAACTCGAAGAAGATTTTGAACACCGAAAATTACCCTTTTGGTGGAGATTCCACTCGATCGCTTGAAGATGGAATCATTATCGTAACGTTCTCAGGAATCATAGCTTTACGTCGGAGCGTCGCAATTGACTCTGCTGATGACAACGTCGAACCAACATGATCAGGAATCACCTTTTTCTTCCTTGGACGCTTTTTCAGCACATCTGGAGGATAATCCCAATGACAAAGGAATTCTTCCCGACTAACTCGGGCACCTTTGAATTCGTCCTTGATGGGCACATCCGTTGTGGCCGAAGAACAAGGACGAGTAGTGTGAGACCTGATTGCGTGCCGAACCCCGGAGGATCCCCTTGCGGAAGAACCAGCGTGACCATGTTCCGATTCGTGATCCACCATCCTAGTCGAAAACACTACCGAACAGGAATTTCAGGCTCAAAAAGATCCAAGCCCTCAAATTCACAAGAACGAAGTTAGAGAGAGAAGTTACCTTTGGGTTATTATCTTTGAAGAGGAGTAAGAAGTGAAGAATGGAGGAATGAATATATATAGAATTCCCCAAGGCATGGAATTTCGAAATGATTATTTTTCATTCATATTGTCGCAAGCATGCCCAAGAAAATCATAACAAAACAGCCCATGAGTATGCGTGATACCAAATGTCTCGGCATAGAGGAAGTGGTTGTGACCGAAAGATGATGCTTCATACGACCTGCTATCACAAAGGCAATAGTAACGGATGAAACTCTCTCGGACAATCGTTTTCACCTCGAATAAATAAAACAACCTCGTCATCACATTATTCGGACATAACGAGCTGGGGGGCTAACTGTTGGGTCAAAAACCTCCTCGACGAAAACAATAGCCGCAGAGAGGATCAAGCAGTCGGGCATGAGCGAGTTATACATTCAAGATAACATATGAATAACAAAGTTGTACGAAATGCCGCCAATGTCGCCTAAACGATTTATCGGAGAAATGGTTTCGGCAAAACAGACGACATCATAATCGGAAAAACATGTCTTCCGACAGGGACTACGGATCGATGGAGCATCCAAATGAAGCAAAGGACGAGCTGAACCAGCTCAGAAAATCCGAGTGGACCAGCTCGGAATTCCGAGCTAAACCAGCTCAGAAATCCGACTCGAAACCACCCTGCGTCGATCGACACGGACCTGAGTGTCGATCGACGCACATATTTCCGAGCTAAACCATCTTGGATTTTCCGAGATAAACCAGCTCGGAAATCTGACACGAAATCACCCTGCATCGATCGACACACACCTGAGTGTCGATCGACACACATATTTCCGAGCAAAACCATCTCGGATTTTCCGAGATAAACCAGCTCGGAAATCTGACTCGAATTCACTCTGCATCGATCGACACAGACCTGAGTGTCGATCGACACACATATTTCCGAGATGAACCATCTCGGATTTTCCGAGATAAACAAGCTCGGATTTTCCGAGATGAACCAGCTCGGATTTTTTGAGATGAACCAGCTCGGATCTAAACACATCGCTTCTCGATCCTGTTCATGAGTTGCCCGTCTGGAATCCTGAGTTGAACCTTTGGGCCAAACCATCTCGTATTTCCGACCTAAACCGTTTCTGGTTTTCCGAGCTGAACTTTCCGAACGGATAACCAAACATTTGCCGATACGCATAACTTGTCCCGACCCATCTTCGGAAACATCAACCCATACCTTCCTGAGCCAACGATGTGAGTCGATGGGTCGAGACTGAGAGAAATAAGAACTTAGGCCCAAATATACGACGACTTTGGGCCGAATGAGTAAGTCTGTACATGAATGGACTCCGATTGTCCGTTCCCGGCCCTTCGGAAAACAAGTCTAGCCGCGGAAAGATGAAAAAAGATAAAGACAAAGAAGTAAAGAAAGAGATGGGGAGGAGCTGAAAAGGAAAATCCGAGATAGAAATGTGCATATTAACGGAAAAAGGAAGGAGATAACAACAGGAAAATTTCCGCAAATCTTGCGGAAATATTCTCGAAAGCCGACTCGCCGCAGCTATATAAAGAGGTGGGGCCTACGAGAAAGACAGAGCGAAAAACCCTAGACTTAGACTTAAGAACTTAGCAGTTTATCTTAGCCGATTTTCGAGTTCTTTTGCATTTCTTTTCCGATTCCTTTACTTTCTTTTACGATCTTTGTATCTTTTCGACTTCTAATCAATAAAACATCCTCCGGGTTTGCTAGTTTCGTGGTTATCCTTGAAAGTTTATGTTCCCTAAAAGTTTTGCTCTACAAGTTTTGACCGTGTGGGTTTCGACTCTCACATATATGTCCTAGCATGCCGTTTTATATGTATGCATCACCCAATCAAGCAATCAACAAACTATCAATCACTTAATGCAACACCCAATTAAGCAATAAACGAATTATAAACGATTACGGTTATAAGCTAACTAGCATGCATCCCTTAACCTAACCATTTAATTAGTTCACCGAGTTATTAATCAATCTAGTCATTCTAACCAATTCAATCAATCGGGTATGCAATCTAAACTATTGTTTATCAATTCCGGATCTATATGATTCTAACTACATGCAACACACAATTTAGCCGACTCACAGTGTTATTATGAAGACGGACGAACGGATTGACGGACTAGCGGAACAACGTGACCCGGCACGAACCAGACGATAACCTGAACTGTTCCTTGAATCGTCGACTTGCTTTGACCCGACCTTGACCCGCATTTGACCGTACCATTGACCTTAGTGATTCCGATCAAGCCTCTGGACCATTCTCATCCCCTCTCTCCTCTTTCCCTCCTTCTCTGTCTCTCCTTCTCTGGTTCTGTCTCTCTCCTTCTCCTTCAAGCTTCATCTTCTCTCTCTCTCCTTCAAGCTTCAAGCTTCATCTTCTTCTTCTTCTTCTTTCTTCTCTTCACGCTGCATTCTCCTCTTCTTCTCTCCTTCTCTCTTTCTCTTTTCTTTTGTTTGTGTGGTGTGTAAAATGAAAGAGCAAGGGCCTCCTTATATAGTAGTTTCCATTAGATCTTAAGGTGAAACATGTCTTGACAAGTGTCTCCTTATCCTTATTCCAACAGCCACGACACCCACTCCTTCTCCCCTCATGACACGCTAAAAAAACCAACAAAAGAAGAAGAATCAATTTATCATGTGATTGATAGGTTGTATAGTTTTCCCTATTCTACTGCAAGTGCACAGTTAATGCAATCGTAGTATATAAGGTATCGAATCCGACGAGGACTTTCAGTCACACAATAGATTAATAGCAGTTCAGATTAAATTAAGCGAAGCAGATGTGAAAACAGTAAACTAAATAGCAAAGTAAATCAAGTGAGTTTGTGAGCAAGAAGGCGAGGCGTTAGGTTTCAGGAGTTCTCAGGAAATCAGGAACGCAAGCAATCAATCTATCTAAATCCAATCAATAACTATTCTAGAACTCAAACACTGATATAGAATTAACCAAATTCCTTTGCGATAATTCTCTAAGTCTAAGTGCAGCAAACCAAACTTCCGTTTGCGAGAACTGACAGATTAAACTAGCATTAATTCCAAGTTTGATATGTTCACAATTAACCTGAACCAAACTTCCGTTTGTGAACAGTTTAATTGCTTATCTAAATTCTTTCTAGTTAAATTAACCAACTTCCGCTGAATTAATCAACCTAACATCATAACTCTGATTAGCTACTTCAGATTAAGCATTAAGATCAACTTAGATAAAGAACTAGTAGATATGAATCTCTACAGATCAATTAAACTATAATTCTCTGAAATCCTTAATGAGAATCCTTCAACCTAACAGGTGATCTACTCAGACATATTCATCGAGACAGAAGATATCATAAGTAGAAAACCAAATATCATAAAATCAAATAAGAACTGGGGTTCAAAATCAAGTCTCTTTCGAGAACAAAATCAGCCCCTCAAATCTCCTAAGAGAATAAGACTTAGTTATCCAGCATAGCCTAAACAATGGCTCAAAAACTCTATTTATAACCTAAAACACGTTTTGGGGCTTCTTTGTAAATATCAGGAACTTCTGGGCAAAATTGCAATATCATCATTCTTCATTAAACCGTCATTTGGCCAATCTCGCTGGTGCATCGATCGTTGCCACAAGTGTGACGATCGTTGCAACTCGGAAATATCAACAGTGAACTCTATCTCTCGGCCAAATACTCCAATTAGCTCCAGAAAGTGCCTAAATCACCAAATATGCTCCAAATGTGCTTGTACCTAATAAACACCTGAAAAGACTCTAAAACATAGTAAAAGACTCGATAAATAACACATATACCATGGTTAAAAGCCCTAAAATCCATGGTATATCAACTCCCCCACACTTAGCTCTTGCTTGTCCTCAAACAAGACAAAGAACTAAATGCAGATAAGAAGTTTGAAAACTCTTCAGAAACTCTTTTCGTCCTAGAAGCAACAATACTCAGATCCCCCTTAGTAAACCACTGTAAGAATCAATCACAGGATATCAAGACCATAATGTACTTCCCCCACACTTAGCAACTGTCCTAGGTAAACTCCACAATCACATTCAAGCATTCAAATTCTCCCTACTGACTTCTGCAAGTATTTAAGTGCGGTCTCACCTAAGGATTATCGATCAAAGGGCACATGGATTCTTACCTTATCAGCTCTAGACCACCATACTATCTTTCTCTAGTCCCTTTCTTCTCTTTCCCTTCCTTAACAACTGATTTTTCCCCACTGGGTATCATTTTATTTTTTTTATCAGTGTTCTTCCCGTTTTGGGGTGTACTTTGGACACATTCCATGAATCACATGAGAGAAAATAGTGTTTGCTACCATTCCCATGACCACTTCGGAGTTACTAACTCATCCTCAGTTTATTATTATTTTTTTTTTACTTTACAGAAGGGGAGAAGGGAACTAAATAGGACAGGTTTACAGGCTTTGTCAGAACTAACAAGGGAATCCGACACAAAGTATACCAAGCCCTTAAGTGAGAAATCTAAGTCAGTATTAAATTGAAGTCAGTAAAGGATCTTCTGATACCTGAAGTGATGTGGGTGTTCCTAGTAGGTTGATCTGTGATGGGGTTTTCTAATAGTCAGAGATAGATCCTGCAACTTCATCCCAATGGTTACTTAAGTTCCTGCAAGTCTTGTAAATCTTCTCAGAAAATCATAGTTTCTTACTTAAACAATTTTGACTCAATAAAACAAATTTTTTTTTGAAAAACGGACTGACTCTTAAGAAAACAGAAACCAAAAGTCAGTAACACCTCCCCACACTTAAAACACACTGTCCCCAGTAGTGTCCAGCGAAGGATCGGTAAAAAGAAAGAAAAATTGTTAATGGATGTTTTAGTTCTGTCGGGTTTGTACCTCGTTCGCACATGCACCGACCGTTGCTGTGCGATTCTTTCGTTTTGTGACGATCGACACAATGGTGTATCGATCGACGCACTGCGCTTTCACGAACAGTCAGCAAGTTAGCAGGTTAATCCGTCTGTTTTTGTCAATTTTTGATCCCTGCAGGCTGAAAACACTAGAAACAGAGTAAAACCGAACCAAATAGAGGTCATAGTGTCGCATCGGCATTGTCCCTAGACCAATGCCTCTGCACACAGCTAGCACCTGCTCATCGATCCCCAGAATCCTGCAGGTGGAGTAGTCCGCGAACTTGGTTGGCTTGATGATCATCCCACACCAACCACTGTAGAGAAGCGAGTCATACTCGTCCCATGAAGAGAGCAATGGCCGCTCTGTGAACTCAGCGGACCTTAAGAAACGTATGAGGTCCTCCGGCCACTGTCTGGTCGTCTGAAATGGTGTGGCGTCCTCTCTGGGCCAAGGTAAAGCAATTGGTGGCCCATATCTGTTGTACGGTGCGGGTGACTCTGATTCCCTGTTAAACCATTGAGGCGGTGGGGTGTATTGTCTTGTTGCTGTGGACGCTGTGGCTCGTTTCTTGCGGGGTTGCCTTTGAGACGCCATCTGCAAAAAACAAAGTTCAAACATTTATAAGTCTCGGCAAAATCTCACTGTGAAATCGCGAAGCATCGACCGTTGCATCTAAGGCATCGATCGTTGCAAGGCGATTTCGCGTTATCGAACATTTCCCAAAATCGCAATGCAACGACCGTTGCAGGGCAATTTTGCCCCAAACAAATCATCAAAATCAGTTCAAAATTGTGTTATCAACCACAAAATCAACAACAATCCATCACTAAACAACCTAAAGCATAATCATGTCAACATGCATTCATCAATTCCATCTAAAATCTCCAATTTCTAAAACCCTAAAAGTGAAATCCGAAAAATTGAAAATAGAAGTACATTACCTTGATTTCGTGAGAATTGGGTAGGAGAAACAGATTGGGGATGTAAAAATAAGTGAAATAGTGCTTAGAATCAAAGAAATCGATGAAGAAATGGTGATTTTCGGTTTGGGTTCTCGGTGTGTCGACCGAAAGAAATGGAGAAGAAGGAGAGAAAATAGGGTTTAAGGTAACTTACCTTGGTCGTGGGTGCAACGATCGTTGCTTTAGGGGCAACGATCGATGCTTGCTGAACCAGATTGATTCCGGTTTAGCTCAACGTACCTTAATTTTCGATGTGAACCAATTGCAACGACCGTTGCACATGTGAGCAACGATCGACACACATCTCCAGACTTGTGTTCTGTATCTAATAACTAACAAAAACAAAAAACGTGAAATCCTAAGAAAAACACCAAAAATGAGAAAGAAAAATAATTAAACCTAACAGTGGGTTGCCTCCCACTCAGCGCTTGTTTTAAGTCATTAGCTTGACTTTTGGAAAGAGGTCAGACTCATGGAGGTTTCAACAGAGACTTTGGGTGTCTCTGTGAATGCCTTATCATCCATGGTGGTGTGTAAGCAGTAGCAGCATGATGTCGTCCAAGGAACGTCGGGATGAATGTAGGGTGAAATTGACACTTGGGCGTTTTAACGCTCTTTCCTGCATTCAAAACAGTGGAGTCAGGAGGTTTAAACTTAAAGGATTTATGCTTCACCTTTGGCAAAGTTTTGATGTTCGGAGCCTTTCGTTTATGAGTAGCTTTAGGCCTTGAAGATGTTAGAATAGGCTCTTGTGGAACCACCATCTTCTTGTCAACCATCACTGTGCACTGAACCACATCTTTAGACTTAACGGGAGCTTTCGGGAATGGCAATGGAGGTTTATAGGTTCTTTCCTTAGCAGGTCCCTGAGATATGAGTGAAACTGGTTCCTTTCGGGTTGCAACGATCGGTGCTTGTGATGCATCGATCGATGCTGTCGTCTCCTCTCGTGTTTCAACCATGGTCTCGGGTTTATCTGCCTCTTGATCCATTCCAACCATCTCAGACTCAAATTTCTCTTCTTGGCTTGGTCCTACTTCAATCTGAACTATCCAAGTCAAGAGATCCATGTCAATCTCTGTTGAGTCGGGTGCATTGAAGCTTTCAAACTCAGGCAATTCAACATCAAATCCCCCTCTGTCTTCCATAAATTCCACAGCCTTAACTGCTAGACATGATCCATGATCCATCTGTGTGTCTAGCTGCTTCATACGAGTGCTCAAGGATTCAAATTTCTCATTCAGATTAGTGTACAGGTTCTCTAGCTTCGAGCTGAAAGAAGCTGTGTTCTGCTGTTGCTTTTCAATCGATTGTTCTATCATCATCTCTAATTTGCTCCTTTGTGGGGAAGGTGCTAGATAGGAAGTATAGTTCTGGTCTCTTGATCCTTGAGCATGCCTAGAACCTTGTATGTGATGATGTCCCAATGTATGTCCATAAGAGTCGGCTCCAGCCATATAATGTACTTCTGTAAATTTATCAGTTTTTGCCTCTGCTCGGAACTGTCTCTCCCTAAGTAAGATGTCGTGGATTTCATCTATCTTACTCTGCATCTCAGCTACTTGCTCAACCAATACATGGTAATCTGGTAAGATGGGGTTTCCTTCCCCATCTATTTTCTGACCTTTTGCGTTGCATATGTGACCCTCATGGTCTCGTAGAACGCCGTTTTCACCGCGAATCAGAATCACAGGTTCCATGGCGCGGAACCTATTGAACGTCTCAGATCTCAGCATCGCTGTTCTCGCCTTGTGTCGATCGATGCAAGGTGCGCAACGATCGATGCAGTGCGAATCCTGCGAATCCAAAAATCAAAATCGTGAGTAAACAAGAAAATTAAAAGGAATGCTTAGTCTAATTCCTAGTACTAAATCTATAGGTGAACTCAAAGAGTCCCCGGCAACGGCGCCAAAAACTTGATAGGTTGTATAGTTTTCCCTATTCTACTGCAAGTGCACAGTTAATGCAATCGTAGTATATAAGGTATCGAATCCCACGAGGACTCTCAGTCACACAATAGATTAATAGCAGTTCAGATTAAATTAAGCGAAGCAGATGTGAAAACAGTAAACTAAATAGCAAAGTAAATCAAGTGAGTTTGTGAGCAAGAAGGCGAGGCGTTAGGTTTCAGGAGTTCTCAGGAAATCAGGAACGCAAGCAATCAATCTATCTAAATCCAATCAATAACTATTCTAGAACTCAAACACTGATATAGAATTAACCAAATTCCTTTGCGATAATTCTCTAAGTCTAAGTGCAGCAAACCAAACTTCCGTTTGCGAGAACTGACAGATTAAACTAGCATTAATTCCAAGTTTGATATGTTCACAATTTACCTGAACCAAACTTCCGTTTGTGAACAGTTTAATTGCTTATCTAAATTCTTTCTAGTTAAATTAACCAACTTCCGCTGAATTAATCAACCTAACATCATAACTCTGATTAGCTACTTCAGATTAAGCATTAAGATCAACTTAGATAAAGAACTAGTAGATATGAATCTCTACAGATCAATTAAACTATAATTCTCTGAAATCCTTAATGAGAATCCTTCAACCTAACAGGTGATCTACTCAGACATATTCATCGAGACAGAAGATATCATAAGTAGAAAACCAAATATCATAAAATCAAATAAGAACTGGGGTTCAAAATCAAGTCTCTTTCGAGAACAAAATCAGCCCCTCAAATCTCCTAAGAGAATAAGACTTAGTTATCCAGCATAGCCAAAAACAATGGCTCAAAAACTCTATTTATAACCTAAAACACGTTTTGGGGCTTCTTTGTAAATATCAGGAACTTCTGGGCAAAATTGCAATATCATCATCCTTCATTAAACCGTCATTTGGCCCATCTCGCTGGTGCATCGATCGTTGCCACAAGTGTGACGATCGTTGCAACTCGGAAATATCAACAGTGAACTCTATCTCTCGGCCAAATACTCCAATTAGCTCCAGAAAGTGCCTAAATCACCAAATATGCTCCAAATGTGCTTGTACCTAATAAACACCTGAAAAGACTCTAAAACATAGTAAAAGACTCGATAAATAACACATATACCATGGTTAAAAGCCCTAAAATCCATGGTATATCAGTGATCCATTGGACACATGTCATCTACGGTCCGTTTCCACCATTCTTTGTTTTCTAAATGTTTTCTTTATTTTAAAAGAATAACATTTGGCCCGTCTTAGCTTCCGGCTCACATTTTGGAAAAATTACCAAAATGCCCCTTAACTTCTCAAAATTACGAAAATGCCCTCCGTTGACTTTTCTGCTGCCCGTTAACCAATTTAGTGAGACAGGGTATGACACGGTGTGTGTTCATTGGCTATCCATATGCCAAGAAACGTTGGACATTGTTTGATTTGGAGACTAAATAAGTTTTTATCTCTCGAGATGTTATGTTTGCAGAGTATCGATTTTCGTAATTGGAAGCTAAGGAGAATCCGAAATGTAATGGGGATAGTGAACCTGCTCAAATGATGGAGGATTATACAGATGATTGTTTGTATGATGAAGAAGATGATGCTAGCAGGGAAGAAGTTACTAGGTGGAGTCGTGTTCCCGGTGTACAGAGGTAGATTGACCTTTTCGGTGTGCTGAATGAAATGGTAGAGATTTGGCTGGTGAATGGCGTGTTTTATGTTTCTTTCAACATGCGATCTATTTCTGGAGCCGAGGTGATGGCTTGGTAAACCTTGGAGTTCAATTATCGGAACTTCTCTTTCATGTCTTCAATCAAAGTCGTGCTCTAAATCGATAAGAGTTCCCTGGAGAGCCTTCAGGCTGGCATTTTGAGGGCCCATGCTGTTTCTGGCCAGACCATTGGTTATATTGACAAACTGCCAGGCTGGCTCTTTGGGTTCTTACGCCGAATCTCTGAACAAGTTTTTCTGTTGATGCAGTACATCTGCTCTCAAGGCGTGTCTTCAGATTTTGTTGGTTGGTGGCCTGAAGTTATATGAATGGTTGCGGGAATGCTCCAATCTGATTCAAGATCGGTGAACCGTTTGTTGTTGTTGCAAGTCATATAGTCCATCATACCCTTCAGGGTGTGCAGCATGGAGATCGGCCCAAGCTGCTCCTCTAGCGTTTGGGACGTGTGAGCTGGAGGTTGCGATGTCGGGGAAGACTGGAGGTTCAGCGCAAGCTGACCAAAACTTTTGAGTGGACGGGCTCAAGTGCTAGGGCGGAGCTCTTGCAGCTGGGGTCTATAGGAGCTCCTTTGGAGGTTGCCGCTGTTGTGGATGATGTCAGTCCTTCAAAAGTTGTCATGGTCTGTGTTGAAGCTGATTTCTCTATGACCGGAGTTGGTGGCGGCATTCTGAAGGTTGGTGGTCACGTCATTGTCGAATATTTTCTTTGCGTTTAGGAAATCTCTAAGCCCCCCCCCCTCCTTCTAGCACCAATTATTGATCAAGAAGATCACTAAATATTATATAAGTGGATTGGGCATAGATTTTTGTCTAATTAGTAAGGTTTTGACTTTGAGAGAGAGGTTTACTTTGAAGAACATGTCGAGAATGACTTTGAAGAACATGTCGGAGACTGTATCTATATTAGTATAACTTAGAAAAGACTGAAATGTTTAGACTATCGAACTAAATCCGTAAAGAACTGTGAATAGAAATAAAAAGTAGTAAGATTGCAATATATTTAGGATCTTCATAAATGACCCTCAAGGGGTATATATAGCAGGAATCATGGTGTCAGATCTCCGCAACCTCGGGGTGACATGTCAGCTCTTGCGTCTTTTTGGGGCATGGTGCCTCGAGCTTTGTACCCGAACTGCTATGCGGCATACAAGAGATAAATCATTGTACCATGCCGAACTACTGTTCAAATAGGGTAATGTTCGACGATCTATTTCACCGCGTGTAACCTTTTGTTTTGCCTTGAGGATGTAGATTGGTGCCCTAATGATGACATGTCGGTGGACACATGCTGACTAGATTTAAGTTGACTTGGGTTGACTTTTAGCAAATGAGCCTTACATGTTAAGACAGGCCTAGCTAATTAGGGGTTCTAAGCCTACTTCAAATATACCGGTAAGTCCATAACCTCGCTTGTTGTCAAAACCAGTATAATGTTTTGTGCCTGACCAATGATACACAGTTTTTGTGAACATCAAGCCCTCACACTGGGAAAAGCTCAGAAGTGTTCATGGAGAACAATCCCGTGCAGCATTGTTCCTCGATATCCTGGAAATGATTGTGTACGCATAAATGGTGTTTTGTATTTCAGTGCTAACTCCTCTTTCACCATGAAGATTCCATTCTTGGTGGGATTTGACTTGAGGGCTGAAACATTTGAAATCGTTTCAGTATTTCCCAAGGGCGTTGGATTATGGACGGACAAAACTTTGATAAACTACCTTGGAAAAGTATTTGGCGCCGGTTCTATTTGCGGGTATTAGAAGACGCCAAGAAACAAAAGTGGTCGAATTAACCTAAGTGTTCCTAGAAGTATTAATGGGATACATCACGGTGATTTAGAATTCTTGGGTGCTGATATGGGAGATATTATTTTTGCACCCATCAGGTTTGAAGAGCTTTATATATGTTTTTCTTTCTTGTTGTTACGGAATTTTGATCTAGTCCGAAAGAGTTAGAGTTACGATCAAAGGGGTCCGAACTAATAAGATAAGAAAAGATTGAAAGTGGGGGTCAAAAACTCTTTGTATTAACGATTAGGCCAAAGCCGAACAATGAACATGATTACGAGGTCGGAACCTTCGCAAGTTACAACATGCATAAAATGAATAGTGAAAGGTCTATTTATAGTAAAAATGGTCTGACTTCTTGCTGGGTTGTTGACTCCTTGTCGGGCTTGATCTTTGGGCCAAATGTTTTTGATGAGGTGGAAGATTTCAAAGGGCTTATGGATTGGGTGCTAAACCCATATCCAACAATTAGCCCCCCCTAGTTCGTCGACCTTTGGCTGGAGTCGGAGTCGATGAATTTTTGAATTCCTTAGTTAGGCAGAAATCTGGTTCGGTTCATATGGCTTTGCTCGGTGCCGATTGGATCATTGGATTCCATCGCGGCTTAAGGAATGAAGAGACGCGAACCGCAGACGGTGAAAAATTTTGAGTTTTTGTTTGTTCTATAAAAACCCTTTTTCGAGTCTTCCTCTCTTCAATTCCATCATCTTTCTCAGCTAATCACTCTTTCTTTGTAATCTTCGCATTGTATCTGCTTTGTCGAGACGTTGTATATTGATGTTTGCTTTAGATTTGTCAACATGTAGGTAGAATCTAGTTATCATTCGTCTAATACTAGTGGCGACCTTGATTCTATTGAGCCGTCGCGGAGAGCCCCGTTCAGTTTATGTTAATTGATGGGGATGATGATTTCTTCAAATCTCTAGCCGGATGGAGGCCTCGTTCGTATCGTGTTGCCCCGGTAGTGATAAAACCTCTTGATTGCCAGTTATTTTTCGATGCCTCTTCCTCCCAACCTCCCAAGAGGGAGAATTTAGATTCTCTTGTCGGTGAGAATCGAGGAGGAAATGACGAGCGAATTACGAGTGTCCATGATGACGATCAAGGTCATCAAAGTGAGGGCGTCGAGCCTGTTGGTTTGGAAGGTGGTCGCTCAAGACACTCTGTTGGTGTTTCAGGTAGTCGTTCTTGAACGAATGTTTTGAGAGGAAAGGGGAAATGAAAGAAGAAGAAGAAGGCGGAGGAGGAGGAGATGACGTTTGAGAACAAGGTTGTTGTTCCTCAAGAAATCCGTCGATCTGTGAGTACGTAGAATTCGTTGGATGATATGATACGGGATTATGCTCGTGTTCTTGGTCTTGAATTGCAATTGCCGAACTCGAGTGAGCGACCCTAGGATGATCCTCCTGGTTGGGTATGTTTGTATGACTGCTGATTTTTGGATTATCATTTGTTATTCCCCCTTCCAATACTCTTGGTCGAATATTATGTAACCAGAAAAATGGTTATCTCTCAGTTTTGTACATCAGCCGTTCGTAACATGCTTGTGGTTCTGATTCTGTCAGCTGACTGTGGTGTTCACATATCTCTGCGTTTCTTTGAGGAGTTGATCTTGATCCAGGTAAATCGGGGAACATTGGGGACTTCCTATCTGGCATTGAGCACCAAGTATAATTTGAAGGTTTTGTACGATCCTCCGTGCAAGACAACTGCTTTGCAGGATAGCTACTTTTTTGCACGGGTTAATAGCGCGCTAGCATTTGATACGGATATGGATTTAAGATCGGCCTTGAATCATGAACCTGGTAGCTCCCTCTTCTCTTTTATGCTCGTTTGTTGATATTGACTGTCTTATATTCCCTTTTTGTTTTGAAGATCGCTCGTCTGCAGGTAGTTCGTCTGCGAGCTTCTCCAGTGATATACAGAAATTGAAATCCCACAGTGCGACAAATTGGCCTCCTTCTCGAGACAAGAGAGCTAAGGTGCATTTCGAGAAGAGGGTCTGAGATTACATTGCAGAGATTGATTCGTGTTTGGTTATGTTATTTTATTTCCTTGCTTCCTCTCCCTCCCCCTTTTTTGAAAAATGTAAATGGCAGCTTTACAGATATCCTTGTTTATTCTAACAGCGTTTTTGGGGTCAGCTTCACCCTCAATTCTATTTAGTGAGCCGCCGTCCTCTCATTTGTCTAGAAATAGACGTACAGTATCCGACAAGAAGATGGGTCACACATACATAAATTTCGTTGATCGTACTCGGAGGACACATTCTTCGGTTACTGAGAATGCTCCAGTAATCGATCTTGAGGTGAAACGGACTGCTGTTGAGAGGGACGAACAGGCTATTGCTGATTCGGAGGTCGGAAAAAGTGGTGAGAGCAAAGAGGTTGCGGTCGAGGAGATGGAGGTTGACCATAGTCGGGAGGTCGAGAAGGATCAGAAGATCGTTTTTGATCAGGGGGTCGTTCACGACAAAGAGATCATTCGTGATCAGGAGGTTGACCGTTATCAGGAGGTCGTTTCCAGTCGGAAAGTCGTGGATTGAGCTGCTGCTTTCACTGAGGAGGAGAATGCTGGTTCTGAGGCTCCTGGCAATGTGCATTGCCGGGTGGGCAGCAAGAGGCGCAAGTTGTATTCTAGGAATGACCTTGATCGTTCTAAATATGTGGGTTTTTTTCTACCTCTGCTCATTTTGGCGAGCCGACGAACAACCCGGGTCGTGTTGATCCAATTGATGGTGTACCTTCTGATGTTGGTGATCATGTTCATGAGGGTGACGAAAGTGGTCTGGGAGTAGACCGTGAGTATGATACGTAGGACTTCAAATGGCCGTATTATAATGGAAAGGGCCATTTGGTAAATAACAACCATTCGTGCGCGAATCTTGTCCAGAAGACCTCGTTCGGAGCGCCCCAAAAGCTGGTCTCTGTTACCGAGATGCACAAACCTTTCCTACAGGAGGGTTTCAGTCATCACCTTGTTATGGAATGTGTTCTGGCTTTGCTCCGACATGTCTGCTGTTTTTTGGAGCATAAATGCCTACTCGGGTTAATCTTATTCTCTATCTCCCCTATCACATGCTCTTGCCGATTTTTATCATCTCAGAGTCTCGTACGAGTGCGAGATGAGGCAGGCCAAGTCGACAGAGGAGGTCCTTAGGGAACAAGTTGACGTGCTGTGGGGTTCTGCTCGCGAGCTAAAATTTGCTCGCAAGAATCTTGACGAGGTAGAGGGGGTTTGTTTTGCTCTATCTTTGAAGAAGCAAAGGGTGAGGCTGAGTCTCTCAGGTCCGAGGTGGATCGTGTTTTGTTTCAGCTTGGTGAGCTTCGAGCTTCTTTTGAAGAGCATCTTCGTTTCGAGTGAGAAGCGCTCCATAAGATGGCCTCTGATCGTCTTGAAAAACTTAGGTTGGAGAGAGAGAAAAGCGAGGCATTTACTAATAAGCTTTTAGAGCTGAACCAGGTGGTTGCTATTCTTGGTGCTTATCAGATGCTCGTGAAGGGGGTGTAATACCCCGTCTAAAGTAGTAAAATACGGACGAGGAAAGAACAATCAATGCGGGGTTGAACCGAGACGCAAGACAGATCAGAAGGTAGGCAATATTCGACAATGTCCGAGAAATATCGGTATGGCCGAAACGGAGAGAAAAGAAGGATGAACGAAGCTCTAAACCTAAAACCGTCAAGAACCATTCGAAGATTTATTTACGGAATTTAATTACGTCAAGTTAAGTTAGTGTCCTGAATGCAATCAGTTGTTGGCCCGACGTTTTACGTGCATTGGACGAAAACTGGCAGTTTGGACGACGCACGACCGATCGGGAAAACCAACTCAAAAACGCCCAAGTAGCCAAACACGAGGTGTCGACAAGCAACCAGACAGGCAGGTTAACCAAGCTGGCAGGCAGGGACGAGCTGTAGCCACACATGCAAGTCGACGACAAGGCGCGACCGGAAGCCGCAACAAGTCGCGACCCATGCGACTGTCGGAATATCGTCACCGGAGGCCGCCACATGTAGCCACGCATGGAGCCTTTCTGGAAGGCGCCACAACACACCCTGAGGTGTGCTCTTGCATCCTGGACGCTCGGTGTCGCCGCCGGGAAGAAGCTCGGTGTCGCCGATGTGTTGCGACTCATGTTCGCCACCAGAACCGGCCAATCAGACGCCGGCATGTGAATCTGCCACCACCAGCTTGTTTCCACTATAAATAAGACCTCACCCCCCCCCCCTCAGAAAACTCACACCAAGCTCTTATAACCAAAAGTTAGAGAGAGAAAGGAGAGAAAAACTTTTTAGAGAGAGAAAGTCGCCGGTAAGGAGAAACCGAGCCCCGATCGAGAGAGAGACGAAGGGCGAGCGTTCCGGAAGTTTGGAAAGTGGATTACGAGACCTCGGAGGGTAGGAAAGGCGTGCCGGGAAATGAAGAACGAGCTGCTTTGGTAACCGAACCTCTGCCGAACCGAAAACACGAGAGTGAGTCCCGATAGCTAGGACTAACGTTTCTATTTTGCAGGGACGGGTTAGGAGTTGAATCAAGGTATTGATTTAACTCCGTTGCGTGTTTATATTATGCGTGTTTTGATGGTTAAGAATAACGTTCTTGGTTGGTTATGCATGCATGATATTGATTGCGTATTGATTGCGGTATTGTGAGCATGTCGGGATTCGTGTGCAAGCAGGTCGGGAACTGTTCTGCAAGCAGGTCGGGAACCGTTCCGCAAGCAGGTCGGGAACTGTTCCGCAAGAAGGACGGGGTCTTTTCCGCAAGTAGGACGGGAAACCGTTAAGCGGGACGGGTAACCGTGATCGGGCCGGACAGGAACCGCTTGTTAGCTTTACGGGATCTGTTTGCGTGCATGACATGTAATCGCTTGAGAGCATGTCGGGTTACCGCCTTGCATGATTGGTTTATTGTGACATGCTTGCTATGATATCATGCTTGAATGTTGTTTGATGAGAGATTGATCGTGAACCCAGTTGCATGCCATAATTAACGGTTGTGATGCAGGATCGGTTAGGACAAGCACGGAGGTGCCGTCCTATTCCGATAAGGTATTGGTGCATGGACCGAGGTTGACGATGTTTGTGTAAGCATGATGAGATAAGTACGGGTCGGTTAGGGTACCGCCCGGAAATGGGATGTGATATGTATGAGTCGGAAGTGAGATCCGCTCTGAAATGATGTTATGTGATGCATCCTAGGACATGTGTAATATTATCTTAGGATGATGTAAACGGTACCACCCAACTCTGTGGATTCAGAGAAGGCTCGGAGGGTACTTTGTTCGCTCCCATGGCCGAGTAACGTGTGACGACACATTCCTGTTGATTCGGGTGTGGTGCCGGACATGAACCCTTGTGGTGATTGGACGGGAGGAGCCACGAGGGAGAGATTTGGTGTGGTGGTGCCGGATACATCGAGGCCTCAGCATGGTGACGAGTCTAGTGCATCTAGACGGGTTATGCTTTACGGTTTATTCGCTTTTGCATGCGTTTATCTCTGATATTGCGTTATGTGGCTATGCTTCGGCTATGGGGATGGGTCGGGCACTAACGCTTTTAGTGGCTCTGGACTCACTGGATAACCCCTATGGTTGCTCATTAAACAACTTTTGTCTCGCAGGTAACCTTAGGTTGGGTAGCGGGCGGATTCGGACGTAGGTTGTGACCGGGATAGATTTGAAAAATTGGTTGATCCACAAATCTAATTACGTAATGTATATTTTTACACTTTCGTGTTTTCAATAAGATTGTCCGGACGGATTACTAATATACGTACTATCATTTGCGAGGTACACGTATTTTGCGAGACCTAAAACCTCTGATGCCTAATGATACTTGACTTTGTCCAAGATGACATAACTCTTGGCTCGGGTACGGGATTGCAAGCCTTAGGCCTTAGTCAAGAGGGTCGGATATCGACTGTGGATTGGCCAGACTATGGGCACGGCCGGGACATTGGCGATATTTGACATCTTGTGGCACCACCGGTTCGGCTATTGTCCGTACACCGCGTCGGGGGTGTCACAAATGGTGGTATCAGAGCATGGTTAGTGATCTTGCTCATGGGACAGAGTTTTCAAAACGTTTTATTGAGTCATTTGAGTCGCAACCAAACTTTTTAAGAATCCGGATGTACGAATACCGAGTGATAGGTTGGGGGTTTTAGACTCACCTTGTTATCGAGATTTGTAGGATGCCGAGAAGAGTGGGACGATACGAGCGTGATCCGGAGTGGTTAACGGGGGAAGTACGGACAACTATTCGGAGTATTACGGATCTGGTAGTTCGAACTCCTGGGATGGATCAAGCGGATCCAGCAGTAGTTCGGGATCAGTATATGAGGTGTACGTGATTGACTCGGATACCTCACTAGAGACAGACCCAAGCGAGCCGAGTTTCGACTCAGCGGTTGTGGATGACATATTTTGGGGAATGCTCAATCTGAATACGGAGTTTAACTCATCAGCCATGTTAGGAGTGACGGGATCTTACGATGACTTTGCAGCGACGTCAATGGAGGACTCGGATGTGGAAGTCTTAGAGCCGCCATCACCCGAAGTGATGGACATTTCATCGGGAAGTTCGGCAAGTAGGACAAGGGTACCTACGGTCCCCTACTCCTTTACTATCGGGGGTAATTCTCAGTCCGTGCCCCAAGAGCCAAGATCATAAGGCGCGGAGCATGGAGGGCCACTGAACGGTAAAACAAATTCAGGAAATCTGACAGGATCGGAGCAAGATTGGGCCGTGAACGCGGTGTGGACATAC
This sequence comes from Orychophragmus violaceus, assembly GCA_030180135.1. Classification (NCBI taxonomy): domain Eukaryota; kingdom Viridiplantae; phylum Streptophyta; class Magnoliopsida; order Brassicales; family Brassicaceae; genus Orychophragmus; species Orychophragmus violaceus. The sequence goes on along the minus strand of CM058239.1, from coordinate 91,289,507 downwards.
TACGCACTTGAAGAAGAAAGGCGGAGGAGAATTGAACGAGATCAAGCTGTACCAGAACCGGAGACAAACCCGAGAGACTCGAAGACCGAACCAGAGGAAGCGGACTTATGGTGGGACTGGGGTAACCTGCCAAGGTCCTTTACTTAAACCGAGATCCTACAACAAGTACCGTCGGGGTGGGATAACCTCGACATTCCCATAATCGACGAGACGGAAGGAGTAGCAGGAACCAACAACCAAGAGGAGGAAAATGTGACGAGAGCGGCATCGGACCAGGAGTCCGGAGTTCATAGGAAACGAGGAAGCCTTGTCCAAGAGACGGTTCAGTCTGTGAACCCAAACGCAAGTCAAACGAGGATGGAGGTAGGCGAAGGAAGTCGACAGCGTAAGCCCAGGAGAAGAGTCCGACGGCCGGAGAAGATTACTCCACCGTGCGGGTTATCACGTTACCCGAGACCAGAGTGTTTATCCGTTGTGGTGGCCGCGGCCACGAGGGGGCAGACTGTCCGTGTAGAAGACCGCCTTCTCCCCCATCTTCGGTAACTCCGGTGAATCGCCCATCGTCAGCGCAAGGATCGAGCAACGATCCAAAGTGAAGGATGAAAGGAAGAGGAAGACTAGGTATATAGTATAATATAGTATAGTAAGTAAGGAGTTTATTTTGCAGGGACCGCATCATATCCGAAAGGCGAGGTATGTGTTGGGAATGTCCTGAAATCTATTGTACTTGCTCTAAGTGAAAGTCGTATAGTCGAGATGAGACAATCACATTACACTAGGTAGTCATAACGCTTTGCTAGAAGCCACTTATGATCAATGAGTTGAGAACTCATTGCTAGTGTTATATGATCCTACAGGGTCACACACCTAAGCAAACTGGACGTTAAAGACGAGGTTGATCATTAATGTAATGATCCAGTGAATGCATATTTGATATGCATTCGATATCAATATTTTGGGGCAGTGTCAATCGTTGCAGTAGTGCATCGATCGATGCACTCACGGATTGACCAGATTAATACGGTTTAATCGTTGGTTAATTCCGTCGTGGTTTAAGCCGACATATATAAGATATATGGTCGACCTAAACTCTTTTCTAACCTAATTCACAGCCACCAGAACATAGAAAGAGACCTCTCTGGAGATTAGATCTCTGTAAGGCACTAGCATCCTTGCGGTCCAGTTTGTGTGCGTGTGGATACCAGTAGAGGCGCAGCATTTGAGGCGCTTCGTGATCTCGATTATCTGCTAATACTTCCGCTGCAAATCAACAGGTAAATATGAGATCCCATAGATTCAATTATATGAACCTATCCTATGCTCGAAATTCAAACTAGGGTTGCTAATCCTGATTAGAACTGCTAGAAATTCCTTCAGTGGTATCAGAGCTTTAGGGTTCCATTGAATCTATAGCATGTTGATTAGATTAGTTGAATCTGAATCTGTGTATGGTTGATACAAACTTGCTAAAATTCGTTTTCATGAAAACCTAGTTTAGGGTTCTGTTTGAAAACGATTTAGGGTCTTTTCGCATGGTGTCGGTCGATGCCAATCCGGCATCGATCGACACAGGGCGAAAGCCCGAATAAAATTTAGGGTTTTTCGCATGATGTCGATCGTTGCCAATCCGGCATCGATCGACACAGGGCGAAAACCCGAATAAAACTCAGTTTTCGCCTAGTGTCGATCGACACAAATGTTGCATCGATCGACACAAACCTCGCTAGATTGATGAATCGGTTCAATTGGATTGGACCGGTTATCGAGCTTGGTTAAAGATGGTCGAACACTGTGAATGGTTTAATTGCGATTGGTTTGATTAGGTTGGCATCGACCGATGCTAATGTAGCATCGATCGATGCTGACCGGTTTTCAAAACCGGATCAATTGGATTGATCGGTTATCGCGGATTGCTTTTGGTCATCCTGCATCGATCGACACTATAGTAGTGTCGGTCGACATCAGACTAGTTGATTAGGTTATTGAACCTGAAATCACAGAACCGAAGCAAGATGAATCAATTAATTATAAGAATTAAAACATAATAAAACTGAACATTTTAAATGGTTCCGTTCCTCAACCAAATATCAAGTGATACTTGATGTCTTTCCAATCTTGTCAACTGTCAAGACTCATTTCATTGTACGATAGGCTTGCAGTGCAAGGTATCAACAATTACATGAGTAAGGCAGGAAGTAATCGTGTTAATGGGCTTGCAGTGCAAGGCATCAACAATTACATGACTGAAGAGATTGGTTTGCTTGAATGGGCTATCAAAATCGTTTTGGGCCCAGAGACATCAGGTGGATTGGACATGAGATGTCAATCCACAACCAAGAGTTATATTGGATATAACTAGCAAAGTTGTTGCTTACCTAGATAGCTAAATTTGGGTGATAGCCAGTGGTTCACTCAAGTTTAGTGAAGTATGGGTCTTGGATCATTATATTCATCTGAGGAAACATTGTTTTGAATATAATGCGAGTTTTCTTAAAAGTTAAGATTTCTCATTTCTTGAACATCATAACTAAACCTTTTCCTTTCTTTGTTCTCAGCTATGACTAACACTCATAATAACTCTTTCTCCCTGCGATCCGTCCTTGAGAAGGACAAGTTAAATGGATCGAATTTTCTCGAATGGTATCGGAACTTGAGAATTGTTCTCAAGCAGGAGAAAAGGGACTATGTCTTGGAAACTGTTCTCCCTGAAAAACCGAGAGCCAATGCTACACATGCAGAAAGGAGTGCTTGGGATAAGCATTCCAATGATGTGGTCGATGTGAATTGTCTCATGCTGGCTACCATGAACTCGGACTTGCAGAAGCAATACGAGAACGTGGAGTCGCCAGTGGAGATGATTACTAGCCTGAAAAGCATGTTTCAGGAGCAAGCACGAACTGAGAGATACCAGACGGTTAAATCTCTCATTGAATGCAAGCTACTAAAGGACAGTCCGGTCAGCCCTCATGTCATTAAGATGATGGGTTATATTGATAACCTGGGGAGACTGGATTGTCCCATTAGCCAAGAGTTGGCTACTGGCATCATTATGCAGTCACTGCCGTCAAGTTATGATCAGTTTGTTATGAACTATAACATGAACAACTTGACGAAGACGTTGACTGAACTGCATGGCATGCTCAAGACAGCTGAGCCTAATATCAAGAAGGGCACTCCTAATGTACTTATGGTACAAGGGGGTAAGAAGTTTAAGAAACTTGGCAAAGGCAAGGGAAAGGGCAAGGCAGTCCAGGTTGAGAACCAGGACACGCCTGCGCCATCCCCGAAGCCCAAGCCGGGCCATCTGAGACTGATAAGTGCCATTACTGTAAAGAGCCTGGGCATTGGAAGAGAAAATGCAACAAATTCTTGGAAGAGAAGAAGAAGAAGAAGAAGACTTTCGAGACTTCATCTTCAGGTATTTATGTTATAGAAGTAAATGTTACTACTTCTGGTTCTACTTCTTGGGTATTGGATACCGGTTGTGGTGCTCATATTTGTACAAATATGCAGGGCATAAGCAACAGTAGGACGTTGGAAAATGGACAAGTGGACCTGCGCGTGGGAAATGGAGCAAGAGTTGCTGCTTTAGCCGTAGGAACATATAACTTGTCTTTACCTTCTGGTTTGGTGTTAAAACTTAATAATTGCTACTATGTACCTGCGATAAGCAGAAATATTATTTCTATTCCTATTTTGGATGTGGAAGGATATCAGTTTTCAATAAAGAATAAAAGTTGTTCTTTTTGATTACAATGATATATTTTATGGTAGCAGCCCATTAGAGAATGGGCTTTATGTTTTAAACCAAAGCACACCAATCTATAACATTAACACCAAGAGATTCAAATCAAATGACACGAATCAGACTTTTCTATGGCATTGTCGTTTGGGCCACATAAACGAGAAACGGATTCAAAAGCTCCATAGTGATGGGCTTTTGGGCTCATTTGATTATGAATCATGTGAGAAATGTGAATCTTGTTTACTAGGCAAAATGGCGAAGGCCCCTTTCAACAAACAAAATGAAAGGGCCAGTGACCTATTGGGCCTTATACATACAGATGTATGCGGCCCAATGAGCACAAGTGTCAGAGGAAATTTTCGATACTTCATTACCTTCACTGATGATTTCAGCAGGTATAGCTATGTCTATCTAATGAGACACAAGTCGGAATCCTTTGAAAAGTTCAAAGAGTTCCAAAATGAAGTACAGAATCAACTTGGCAAAAGTATTAAGGCTCTTCGATCAGATCGTGGAGGAGAATACTTAAGCCAAGAATTCAGTGATCATTTGAGAGATTGTGGAATTGTTTCACAACTCACTCCTCCTGGAACACCACAATGGAATGGCGTGTCTGAGAGGAGGAATCGGACTTTATTAGATATGGTTCGATCAATGATGAGTCTCTCAACTCTTCCATTATCCTTTTGGGGATACGCTCTAGAAACGTATGCGTTTACACTTAATAGGGTTCCGTCAAAATCAGTTGCAAAGACACCACATGAGATGTGGACTGGAAATGTTCCGAATGTGTCTTTCCTGAAGATTTGGGGTTGTGAAGCTTATGTTAAGAGATTAATTACAGATAAGCTTGAGCCCAAATCTGATAAATGCTACTTCGTTGGTTATCCTAAGGAAACCAAGGCATACTACTTTTACAACCAATCCGAGAACAAAGTGTTTGTTGCTCGGAACTGCGTCTTTCTTGAGAGAGAATTTCATTCCAAGAGAAACAGTGGGAGTAAAGTACAACTCGAAGAAGTTCGAGAACTGCAGGAAAATGCTCAACCCGTAGAGGAAGAGCAACAGTTGGATCTACAAAGAGTTGTAGAGACGGCGCCTGTGGAGCCTGAAATTCGCCGATCCGAAAGGATCCTTCACGAACCCGAGAGATATGGATTTCTCGTAACCAATTATCATGATTTGTTGATCATTGACAGTGACGAGCCAGCAAATTTTGAAGAAGCGATGATGAGCCCTGACTCCGAAAAGTGGCTGAAAGCCGCTGAATCCGAAATGGGATCCATGTCACAAAACCAAGTATGGACTTTGGTTGATTTACCCGATGGTGCAAGACCCATTGAGTGTAAATGGATTTTCAAGAAGAAAATTGATGTGGATGGAAATAGTTAGATATATAAAGCAAGGATAGTGGCAAAAGGTTTCAAACAAATTCATGGTATTGACTATGAAGAAACCTATTCACCTGTCGCCATGCTTAAATCCATTCGGATTCTCCTAGCAACAGCTGCTCATTACGATTATGAGATCTGGCAGATGGACGTGAAAACAGCTTTCCTTAATGGAATTCTGGAAGAGGATGTGTACATGACACAACCCGAAGGTTTCATCGATCCAAATGCAGCTAGGAAAGTATGAAAACTTCATCGATCCATTTATGGATTGAAGCAAGCATCTCGGAGTTGGAATCTTTGTTTTGATGAAGCAGTCAAAAAGTTTGATTTCATCAGAAGCGAAGAAGAACCATGTGTTTACAAGAAGACTAGTGGGAGCGCAGTTGCATTTATCATGTTGTATGTAGATGACATACTTCTTCTCGGAAATGACGTTCCGTTGTTACAGTCTGTTAAGACTTGGCTCGAAAGTTGTTTTTCAATGAAAGACATGGGAGAAGCCGCGTATATTCTTGGAATAAGAATCTATAGAGATAGATTAAACAAGTTGATTGGACTGTGTCAAGACACTTATATCGATAAAGTCTTACACAGGTTCAGAATGCAAGATTCCAAGAAGGGCTTCATACCAATGTCTTATGGCATAAGTCTCAGCAAGAAGCAGTGTCCTGAGACACCTGCTGAGCGAGATCGCATGAGTCGGATTCCCTATGCCTCGGCGTTGGGATCCATCATGTATGCCATGCTCTGTACTCGTCCAGATGTTGCTTGTGCTTTAAGCATGACGAGTAGATACCAATCGGATCCAGGTGAAAGTCACTGGACAGCAGTCAAGAATATTCTGAAGTATTTGAGAAATACTAAGGATAAATTCTTGGTGTATGGAGGAAGTAATGAGCTGGTAGTAAGTGGTTACACAGACGCAAGTTTTCAGACAGACAAAGATGATTTCCGATCACAATCTGGTTACATCTTCTGCCTGAATGGCGGTGCAGTCAGCTGGAAGAGTTCCAAGCAGGACACTGTAGCAGATTCCACAACTGAAGCTGAGTACCTCGTTGCTTCTGAAGCGGCAAAGGAGGCTGTTTGGATCAAGAAGTTCATCACTGAACTTGGTGTGATGCCTAGCATTTCTGAGCCAGTGGCTTTGTATTGTGACAACAATGGAGCCATTGCACAAGCAAAGGAACCTAGATCACACCAGAAATCCAAACACATAGAAAGGCGATATCACCTTATCCGTGATATTGTGAATAGAGGAGATGTGAAGATCAGCAGAGTCCCGACTGATGAGAACGTAGCTGATCCGCTGACCAAGCCCCTCCCAAGGCCTAAGCATGAGTTTCACACTGCTGATGTAGGCGTTAGATTTCTTAAGATATGATCTTGTTTTCAGTGGGAGTTATATTTGGTTTTTAGTTATGACTTGATGTTCGAAAAACATAATTAAGTTATGTTATATTAATGAAATTGTTTCAGCATTATTTAAGTGTGAATAATTAAATATATATTGTCCCAAAGTAATTTATGACATTTTATAGGTCATCAAGTATGTGACTTGATCATGAAACCCTATAAGAAACAAATGACATAAATTATAAATGGTCCCTAGTCAAGGTTGTTAAAATGGGACATTAACAACCACGTGAGACTAGTATGTGAGGTGACTGATGACTATGTTTCATGGAGTCATTTAATAAGTGTATTAAAGTCAATCACATAGATATGTGTTAGAGAACACATGATCGGACTTGACCCGTTAATGAGAACTCTACAAGATGTTATATGAGTGTCATAAGAGTTTCTCATTACGACTAAAGAGAGTAGTCCTTAGACCTGAGTTCATCATGTCCTCTCTTATATGGATTGGTTCGTCTTGACTTTGTCAAACGTCAGCCGTAACTGGTGATCATAAAGACACTGATTAGGGGTATCATGAAATATAAAAGAGACATGGATGGAACAAGATGGGATTTGTACCTCCTATATAACAGGAGTTAAATATCTATGGGCCTATCGAAGATTTGATACTGGAAATGCTTGGCCGCGCTCAAACGAGGTGATTGTCAGTCGTTTGTTTTATAAGTACAAATCGGGATTCGATAAACGTGATCTGGCTTAATAAGGATGACACAGTTCTTGCCTTATGCTAGATTGAGATACAGCTACAAAGGGATTAAAGGAATAGATGATTCCAGTACAAGTGGGAGATTGTTGGGAATGTCCTGAAATCTATTGTACTTGCTCTAAGTGAAAGTCGTATAGTCGAGATGAGACAATCACATAACACTAGGTAGTCATAACGCTTTGCTAGAAGCCACTTATGATCAATGAGTTGAGAACTCATTGCTAGTGTTATATGATCCTACAGGGTCACACACCTAAGCAAACTGGACGTTAAAGACGAGGTTGATCATTAATGTAATGATCCAGTGAATGCATATTTGATATGCATTCGATATCAATATTCTGGGGCAGTGTCGATCGTTGCAGTAGTGCATCGATCGATGCACTCACGGATTGACCAGATTAATATGGTTTAATCGTTGGTTAATTCCGTCGTGGTTTAAGCCGACATATATAAGATATATGGTCGACCTAAACTCTTTTCTAACCTAATTCACAGCCACCAGAACATAGAAAGAGACCTCTCTGGAGATTAGATCTCTGTAAGGCACTAGCATCCCTGCGGTCCAGTTTGTGTTCGTGTGGATACCAGTAGAGGCGCAGCATTTGAGGCGCTTCGTGATCTCGATTATCTGCTAATACTTCTGCTGCAAATCAACAGGTAAATATGAGATCCCATAGATTCAATTATATGAACCTTAGATCCTAGGCTCGGAATTCAGACTAGGGTTGCTAATCCTGATTAGAACTGCTAGAAATTCCTTCAGTATGTTTGGGTTCTGACTAAACTCCTAATCGGTGATATGCATATATGTAATATTTGCTTGTTGTGTGTATTGTGATATACACTAGCTGTGTGTAGAGACGGGCAACGCTTGAGAGTGTGATCAGCGTTAGTAAGACCCGAGTAAATATGTGTGTGATAACGGTTTCCATATAAATAAAAATCGTTTTTGGAATGGAATTTGTATGAAGCATGAATGGTTTCATTTGCTTAAATGTTTTGAGGAAAATATTTCCTAATGTGGTTGGTGTTGGTGAGTGATCCTTAGGTTACCGGGAAGAGGTGATTTCCCAAAACCTTAGGATAGAAAAATAGTAAGACTTTTAGGACACCTATCCTAAAAGCCCAGCACCAAAGCCATTACCCGAGCAGGCCGTTTATAGTGAAAACCCTGGTGGGTGGTTAAGGTGGACGATTGAGGCCAGTTGTGATCATTGCGGGATCAGCGACGGCGAGATGGAAGATCAACTACGTGAAGGTAGTTGCATCTTGACGAGAACTCTAGCGTCAAACTATTGCGAAATCATCAACATCACGATCACATCTGGAGATCGGTGAGTGTTGGATCAGCTACGAAAAGTTGGATGAACTTGGAAGTAAGACGTCAAGTGACGGGACGAAGAATGATCACGGATTTGTGATATATCATGGTTTTTACTAGTTTTATGCCATGATATAGTTGTGTTTTTAGCGTCTTTTGTGTTCTTTTAGAGTCTTTTACAGGTATAATCAGGTTTGGAGCTAAATTGGAGATAATGGAGCATTTTGGAGATTTTTGGAGTGTTTGGCCGAGAGATAGAGTTCACTGTCCGAAACAGAGGAAGGTGTCGATCGTTGCACTCTAGCATCGATCGATGCACCAGCGAGATGGGCCAAAAACTCGGCGGTTTAGAAGAATCAAGCTATTGCACTTTGATCCAGAAGTTCCTGATATTTACAAAGAAGCCCTTGGCCGAGATTATACCTATATAATCAAGTTTTAGTTGTTTTTATTAGATACGCTTTCATAATTAAGAGCAGAGGATTTTTAGAGCTTTTGGGGCTTTTGGGGCTGATCTGAACCTATTACTTCATCTGTATTTGGAGAAGATTCCGAACCCCTTTTACTCTTATTCTTTTATGCAATTTATTTATCATAAGATTATGTTTTCATTATCTATGTCTGAGTAGATTCCTAGTTAGGTTTAGGGTTTCTCACATAGGATTTCATGACTTGCTAGACTTGTTCAAATTCAGTTAAGGATTCAAACTATATCTGTTCTTCAATTTAATTGTGCTTAAAGCTAGTTCTAACCTGATCAATTAGAATCTAGATCTTAGGTTGCTAAATACGTCACGGAAGTGGGGTTTAGGAATCTGAACTAATTAAATTGGGCAATTAAACTTTGCGCAAACGGAAGTTTGGTTTAGGATAATTGTGAACATATCAAACTTGGGATTAATGCTAGTTTAATCTGTTAGTTCTCGCAAACGAAAGTTTGGTTTGCTGCACTTAGACTTATAGAATTATCGCAAAGGAATTTGGTTAATTCTATATCTGTGTTTTGAGTTCTAGAACTGTGCTTAATTAGATTCTTGCTGAATGAACTGTCTGCTTGTCTGATTTCCTGAGAATACCCTAGGCTTGACGCTTTTAATCACTTGCTTTCACAATCGTTAATCTCTGCTACTGATTTACTTTCTCGCACCGCTTTCGATTAAATCACATTGCTTATTTCTAGTATTAGTCTCTACTGTTCTGATCTATTGAGACCAAGTGTCCCTGTGGATTCGATAACCCTATATACTACTTTGACATTGCTGTTCACTTGCAGTTTAGTATAGGGATAAACTTACAACCTATCAAGTTTTTGGCGCCGTTGCCGGGGACTCTTAGAGTCTTCGATAGGACCGAACTTAGGGTTTCTACTAGAAATTTTTCTTTTTGTTTTTGCTTTTTTCGTTTTGTTTTTGTTTTACTAACTTTTTCTCTGATTTCTCTCTGTCGCAGGTACGAATTTCGCCTTGCGTCGATCGTTGCATCCCTTGCGTCGATCGTCACTAGGCGATTCTGAGATTGAATCGATCGTTGCACTGATAGCATCGATCGTTGCTGGACGATTACAGACAGTTTATGCCAACGCAGAAAACTCGAAGTAATCCGAACTCGAGCTTGCTTAATCTCGGACTAGAGGAACTTGGACGTCTAGAGAGGACTATCAGAAGAGAAAAGAGAGAGAGAATGGTTCGAGAACGTCTGATCTTGATACCAGATGCTGAAGGTACCCTGAGGGACCAAGATGACAACCCGTACAATGTTGCTGGGCATCGGGTTGATGCTGTAGGGAATGTCATCCCTGATCCTCCTGAGCAACAGCAACAGGAGCTAAACCGAAACCAGGGTCAAGGACAGGCCCAAGGTAGAGAGATGGTGGTTCATGAGGGGACACTAGCTGATTACAACAGACCTGATGAGTTTCATGCAAACCGAGCAGCTCTAGTGCTTCCTGCTTTTGAGAGGAATGATTTTGAGGTAAAGACCACCTACTACCAGCTGATGAGACAGATTGCTTTTCATGGCCTTCAAGCAGAGCAGCCTATTGATCACATTGACAAGTTTGAGGACATAGTCACTGGCATGAAGTATGAAGGAGTATGCCCGGACTATCTGTTCCTTAAGCTATTTCCGCACAGTCTTGCTGGAGACGCTAGTGCATGGCTGAGACAACTGGTACCTGGTCAGTATACTACCTGGGCAGCCTTAAAGAGTGAGTTCCTGCGTCACTTTTATGATGATGCGCGCTCAGATCAGTCCAGACAGGACATACTCACCTTTTCCCAAGGAGCTGTGGAGCCCTTGAAGACTGCCTGGATGAGATTTAAGCAGTATCAGCGTGACTGTCCACACCATGGATTCACAGAAGTACAGCTGATTGGTATTTTCTTCAGAGGCATAGATCTCCCTTATCAGACTGCGCTGGATAATTCCAGTAATGCTAATTTCAACACCAGGACTCCTACACAAGCTAAGCAGTTGATTGAGAACCTGATTGGCAGCAACAGTTGCAAGACAATGGATGAAAGGAGGAAGAAATCTGGTGGAACTGTAGAGAATTCTGATATAGCTAATATAAGATCCAGATTGGACACAGTCTACAATCTCCTGACAAGTAAGAAAGCTGTCCACTTTGCCCAAGATGTAGAGGTGATTCAGACTGAGGAGGAAACTCAGGAAGAAGATGTGAATTTCATAGGAGGTTTTGGTTTCCAAGGTAATAGATTTGGTAATCAACAGGGGAACAGATTCTCCAATGGAGGACAGACTGGTGGTTTTCAGAAGACCTATGGACAAGGTACTCAGAGAACCTATGGATCTACATCCTATCAGACTCCTCCTGCACCTACAGCCCATGAGAGCAAAATGGAGGCTATGATGGAACAACTGATTGAGAGTCAGACCAAGATTTCTGTGGACTGCAACAAGAAGTTGGACGCTGTCTATGAAGACCTCAATGGGAAATTTGAATCTCTGAGCACTCACATGAAGCAGTTGGACACTCAGGTAAACCAGATGTCCAGCTCACTGAAGGGAAAAGGAGTGGCAGACACTCATGTTAAGGCCTGGTCTGTGTACATTAATGATGGATCTCACCTAGGTGAAAGATTTGAGCTAAGCACAGCTGAGTTGGTGACAGAACAAGAATTTTCGGATATTTGTGAAAAACTCTCGGGTGAAATCTGCTGCAGTGCGTCGATCGATGCAACATCTGTGCCGATCGATACACCCGTCGGGATGGCAACGATCGACACACCCTTAGTGTCGGTCGTTGCAGGGCGTGAACAGACAGAACCGTCGGATGATAATAGCATAGATGCTGACTTGGAGCTTGATCGCCTATTCAATGGAGCCTCCGAGATTACTCAACAGGAGATCTACGAACAGATCTTTAGACAACACTCCTCAGTGTCTGAAGTGATTAGGCAATAGATTGAAGAGCTTAAGAAGCTAGAGGAGATTGGTGAAGAGTTGGAAGAAATTCCGATTTCTGATGACCCACCTTATCATCCATGTGTGCAGCGGTACCTGAACAAGATGTTGCCCCTGGATGATGATCTGAAAGACTGGGTGATAATAGTTCCTCAGCATATTAGTGATGTTCTGCTAACTAAGATCCCGAAGAAGCTGCCTGATCCTGGAGTCTTTGTACTGGATTGTTCTATCTTTGAGGATAGTTTTAGACGCTCTCTGTGTGATTTAGGAGCTGCTGGAAGTTTGATGCCTTACTCTGTGGCAGAGAAGTTGGGTATGTTGGATTTTACTCCTACTAGGACTTCTCTTGTCCTAGCTGATCAGTCCATACGAGTTCCTGAAGGACTCCTTATGGACATTCCGGTGAGAGTTGGAAACTACTTAGTTCCAACGGACTTCCTTGTGCTGAGATATGACTGTGATCCGGATGAAGCATTGTTGCTTGGGAGACCCTTTTTGGCTACAGCAGGAGCGTTGATTGATGTTAGGAACAGCTTGATAGACCTCCATCTGGGAGATGAACCACTGCACTATGAGATGGATAAGCTGCGAAAGCCACTGATAGATGGGCAGACATTCACCATAAGGGACGCAGATTTTGAGCAGCCTGATCATACCATGTTTATAGATCCTGGAGCACATTTCACTTCATCTTTTCTTGGACATGAGCATTCCGCAACAGCCTACTCACCACCTTGGATGAGGAGACTTGAACAGAGACAGAAAAAGTCTCTGTCAGGACCTCCTGGTACTTGAAATTTTCCATCCGTCCGGTCAAGCTATTGACCTTAAACAAGCGCTGGGTGGGAGGCAACCCACCATTAGGTACTGGTGTTTTTCTACTTAATTTTTGGTGTTTTTGTTAGGATTTTACGTTTGTTTTTGTTTCTGGTGAGTTTATGATTGCAGGTCTCGGTTAAATCGCAGTGCAACGGTCGACGCACTTCTGTGTCGATCGTCACAACACGAAAGGAATCGCATTGCAGGGATCGTTGCGGTCCTGAGCAACGATCGACTATACACGAAAATCGCCAAGTAACGGTCGATGCACTTAGTGCATCGGTCGATGCCTGAGCGACAGAGGTAACCCGACAGACATAATTTCACCTTTTCAATTTTTTTTTTTTCTTTTTACCGATCCTTCGCTGGACACTACTGGGGACAGTGTGTCTTAAGTGTGGGGGAGGTGCTACTGACTTTTGTTTTCTGTTTTCTTAAGAGTCAGTCCGTTTTTCAAAAAAAAATTTGTTTTATTGAGTCAAAATTGTTTAAGTAAGAAACTATGATTTTCTGAGAAGATTTACAAGACTTGCAGGAACTTAAGTAACCATTGGGATGAAGTTGCAGGATCTATCTCTGACTATTAGAAAACCCAGACACAGATCAACCTATTGGGAACACCCACATCACTTCAGGTATCAGAGGATCCTTTTACTGACTTCAACCTTAATACTGACTTAGATTTCTCACCTAAGGGCTTGGTATACTTTGTGTCGGATTCCCTTGTTAGTTCTGACACAGCCTGTCAACCTGTCCTATTTAGTTCCCTTCTCCCCTTCTGTAAAGTAAAAAAAAAATATATATATAATAAACTGAGGATGAGTTAGTAACTCCGAAGTGGTCATGAGAATGGTAGCAAACACTATTTTCTCTCATGTGATCCATGGAATGTGTCCAAAGTACACCCCATAACGGGAAGAACACTGATAAAAAAAATAAAATGATACCCAGTGGGGAAAAATCAGTTGTTAAAGAAGGGAAAGAGAAGAAAGGGACTAGAGAAAGATAGTATGGTGGTCTAGAGCTGATAAGGTAAAAATCCATGTGCCCTTTGATCGATACTCCTTAGGTGAGACCGCACTTAAATACTTGCAGAAGTCAGTAGGGAGAATTTGAATGCTTGAATGTGATTGTGGAGTTTACCTAGGACAGTTGCTAAGTGTGGGGGAAGTACATTGTGGTCTTGATATCCTGTGATTGATTCGTGCAGTGGTTTACTAAGGGGAATCTGAGTATTGTAGCTTCTAGGATGAAATGAGTTTCTGAAGAGTTTTCAAACCTCTTCACCATGCTTTAGTTCTATGTTTTGCTTGAGGGCAAGCAAAGGCTAAGTGTGGGGGAGTTGATATATCATGGTTTTTACTAGTTTTATGCCATGATATAGTTGTGTTTTTAGTGTCTTTTGTGTTCTTTTAGAGTCTTTTACAGGTATAATCAGGTTTGGAGCTAAATTGGAGATAATGGAGCATTTTGGAGATTTTTGGAGTGTTTGGCCGAGAGATAGAGTTCACTGTCTGAAACAGAGGAAGGTGTCGATCGTTGCACTCTAGCATCGATCGATGCACCAGCGAGATGGGCCAAAAACTCGGCGGTTTAGAAGAATCAAGTTATTGCACTTTGATCCAGAAGTTCCTGATATTTACAAAGAAGCCCTTGGCCGAGATTATACCTATATAATCAAGTTTTAGTTGTTTTTATTAGATACTCTTTCATAATTAAGAGCAGAGGATTTTAGAGCTTTTGGGGCTGATCTGAACCTATTACTTCATCTGTATTTGGAGAAGATTCCGAACCCCTTTTACTCTTATTCTTTTATGCAATTTATTCATCATATGATTATGTTTTCATTATCTATGTCTGAGTAGATTCCTAGTTAGGTTTAGGGTTTCTCACATAGGATTTCATGACTTGCTAGACTTGTTCAAATTCAGTTAAGGATTCAAACTATATCTGTTCTTCAATTTAATTGTGCTTAAAGCTAGTTCTAACCTGATCAATTAGAATCTAGATCTTAGGTTGCTAAATACGTCACGGAAGTGGGGTTTAGGAATCTGAACTAATTAAATTGGGCAATTAAACTTTGCGCAAACGGAAGTTTGGTTTAGGATAATTGTGAACATATCAAACTTGGGATTAATGCTAGTTTAATCTGTTAGTTCTCGCAAACGAAAGTTTGGTTTGCTGCACTTAGACTTAGAGAATTATCGCAAAGGAATTTGGTTAATTCTATATCTGTGTTTTGAGTTCTAGAACTGTGCTTAATTAGATCCTTGTTGAATGAACTGTCTGCTTGTCTGATTTCCTGAGAATACCCTAGGCTTGACGCTTTTAATTACTTGCTTTCACAATCGTTAATCTCTGCTACTGATTTACTTTCTCGCACCGCTTTCGATTAAATCGCATTGCTTATTTCTAGTATTAGTCTCTACTGTTCTGATCTATTGAGACCAAGTGTCCCTGTGGATTCGATAACCCTATATACTACTTTGACATTGCTGTTCACTTGCAGTTTAGTATAGGGATAAACTTACAACCTATCAATTTGTAAGAGAAAGGTGTTCATACAAGAATGGACAAGACTTACCGAGACGATGGAGATCGAGAAGTTAGGTGAAGTAACCGGCTACTAGCGGGAGTTGGCCAAGAGAGTTACGATGAGGGCCAAACCGCGGATCAGATGAGAAGGAAGCCTCGGTAAGGAGTGACCACGGATCATAACATAAAGGCCGGGCAAGACTGACACGGAGAAAGAGTAGACCGACCCCGAGGAAGAGCGGAGATTGGCTAAGTGCCGAGAAGGAGTGGAGATCGACGAGGCACCCGGGGAACCAAGGAGGAAGTATCGAGAAGGAGGAAAAGCTAGACGATACGGCGCAAGAACGAGCACATCGAGTGCTACCACAAGATTCAAGACGAAGCCTAACTTATGATGGATATGCAAGAGAAACCGCAAGTCTCCTAACAACGGAGAGAGTACCAGACGCGAAGAGACGGAGGAAGCCAAGGACGATTCAACTATTGGAATTCGAGGACGAATTCTAATAAGGAGAGGAGAATGTAATACCCCGTCTAATGAAGTAAAATACGGACTAGGAAAGACCAAGCAATGCGGGATTGAACTGCGACGCAAGACGGATCAGAAGGTAGGCAATATTCGACAATGTCCGAGAAATATCGGTATGGCCGAAACGGAGAGCAAAGAAGGATGAACGAAGCTCTAAACCTAAAACCGTCAATAACCGTTCAGAGATTTATTTACGGAATTTAATTCCGTCAAGTTAAGTTAGTGGCCGGAATGCAATCAGTTGTTGGCCCGACGTTTTACGAGCATTGGACGAAAACGGGCAGTTTGGACGACACACGACCGATCGGGAAAACCAACTCAAAAACGCCCAAGTAGCCAAGCACGAGGTTTCGCCAAGCAACTAGGCACGCAGTTTAACCAAGCAGGCAGGCATGGACGAGCTGTAGCCACGCATGCAAGTCGACGACAAGGCGCGACCGGAAGCCGCCACAAGTCGCGACGCATGCGACTGCCGGAATGTCGTCACCGGAGGCCGCCACTTGTAGCTACGCATGGAGCCTTTCTGGGTGGCGCCACAACACAACCTGAGGTGTGCTCTTGCATGCCGGACGCAAGGTGTCGCCGCCGGGAAGAAGCTCGTTGTCGCCGATGTGTTGCGACGCATGTTCGCCACCGGAACCAGCCAATCGGACGCCGGCATGTGAATCTGCCACCACCAGCTTGTTTCCACTACAAATAAGACCTCACCCCCCTCCCCCAGAAAACTCACACCAAGCTCTTAGAACCGAAAGTTAGAGATAGAAAGGAGAGAAAAACGTTTTAAAGAGAGAAAGTCGCCGGTAAGGAGAAACCGAGCCCCGATCGAGAGAGAGACGAAGGACGAGCGTTCTGGAAGTTTGGAAAGTGGATTACGAGACCTCGGAGGGTAGGAAAGGCGTGCCAGGAAATGAAGAACGAGCTGCTTTGGGAACCGAACCTCTGCCGAACCGAAAACACGAGAGTGAAACCCGATAGCTAGGACTAACGTTTCTGTTTTGCAGGGACGGGTTAGGAGTTGAATCTAGGGATTGATTTAACTCTGTTTCGTGTTTATATTATGCGTATTTTGATGGTTAAGCATGACGTTCTTGGTTGGTTATGCATGCATGATATTGATTGCGTATTGATTGCGGTATTTTGAGCATGTCGAGATTCGTGTGCAAGCAGGTCGGGAAATGTTCCACAAGCAGGTCGGGAACTGTTCCGTAAGCAGGTCGGGATCTATTCCTCAAGCATGATGGGATCTGTTCCGCAAGTAGGACGGGAAACTGTTAAGCGGGACGGGTAACCGTGAGCGGGCCGGACAGGAACCGCTTGCTAGCTTGACGGGATCCATTTGCGTGCATGACGGGTAACCGCTTGAGAGCATGTCAGGTTACCGCCTTGCATGATTGGTTTATTGTGACATGCTTGCTATGATATCATGCTTGAGTGTTGTTTTATGAGAGATTGATCGTGAACCCGGTCGCATGCCATGATTAGCGGTTGTGATGCAGGATCGGTTAGGACAAGCACGGAGGTGCCGTCCTATTCCGATAAGGTATTGGTGCATGGACCGAGGTTGACGATTTTTGTTTAAGCATGATGAGATAAGTACGGGTCGGTTAGGGTACCGCCCAGAAATGGGATGTGATAAGTACGAGTCGGAAGTGAGATCCGCTCGGAAATGATGTTGTCTGATGCATCCTAGGACATGTGTAATATTGTCTTAGGATGATGTAAACGGTATCACCCAACTCCGTGGATTCGGAGGTCCTCCGTGGATTCGGAGAAGGCTCGGAGGGTACTTGGGTCGCTCCTATAGCCGTGTAACGTGTGACGACACGTTCCCGTGGATTCGGGTGTGGTGCCGGACATGAACTCTTGTGGTGATTGGACGGGAGGAGCCACGAGAGAGATATTTGGTGTGGTGGTGCCGGATACATCGAGGCCTCAGCATGGTGACTAGTCTAGTGCATCTAGACGGGTTATGCTTTACGGTTTATTCGCTTTTGCATGCGTTTATCTATGATATTGCGTTATGTGGCTATCCTTCGGCTATGGGGATGGGTCAGGCAATAACGCTTTTATGGCTCTGGACTCACTGGGTAACCCCTATGGTTACTCATTAAACAACTTTTGTCTCGCATTTAACCTTAGGTTGGGTAGCGGGCGGATTCGGATGTAGGTTGTGCCCGGGATAGATTTGTAAAGTTGGTTGTTCCACAAATCTAAGTACGTACGGTATATTTTTACACTTTCGTGTTTTCAATAAGGTTGTCCGGACGGATTACTAATATACGTACTATTATTTGCGAGGTACACGTATTTTGCGAGACCTAAAACCTCTGATGCCTAATGATACTCGACTTTGTCCAAGTCGACACAACTCTTGGCTCGGGTACGGATTTGCAAGCCTTAGGCCTTAGTCAAGAGGGTCGGATATCGACAGTGGATCGGCCAGACTATGGGCTTGGCCGGGACATTGGCGATATTTGACATCTTGTGGCACCACCAGCTCGGCTATTGTCCGTAGACCGCGTCGGGGGTGTTACAAATGGTGGTATCAGAGCATGGTTACTGATCATGCTCACGGGACAGAGTTTTCAAAATGTTTTATCGAGTCATTTGAGTCGCAACAAAACTTTTTAAGAATCCGGATGTCCGAATGCCGATAGAATGATAGGTTGGGGGATTTAGACTCACCCTGTTATCGAGATTTGTAGGATGCCGAGAAGAGTTGGACGATACGAGCGTGATCCGGAGTGTGATTACAGATTCGGTTTAAGCTCTAATCAATACTATTAAAAATTAGAGTCAAAACAAAACTAACCTTAACCTCATGTGTGATTTACAGGTTATGCCATTAGAATTTTAAGGGTATTTTAAATTCTCGTAAAATCAGTTTTTCAGAATGTTACCAACGAAATAAAATTCAGATCCGGGTCATACAGAAATGGATACACGCAGATCTATAATTCTTTTAATCTTGGCCGTACGTCTTTAAATAATCTAATCTTAATCGTACAATTTTGAAAACCTAGAATCTTCTTTTGCTTTTTGTTTACCTAATGAGAATCAGGTAATATGGATAATGGGCCATTAAAAATTAAAGGAGTAACTGATTGGGCTTGCAGCAATTTTGATGAGTCTTACATAAAAGAATGTTTACAAAAAAGTGTTGGGCCTCAAACAAATTATTTTTGGTTGAATTAAGTTTTTTTGTTAATTATATGTTATCAATATTATAAATCATATAAAATTAATATAAAGTTGAGAATTTTAAAATATTAAAAATACATCCAAAAAATAATTTTTATTTCATAACACATAATGAACCTTTAATTTATCTGATATTCACATTATATAATTGGGATTACAATTATTTTATATATTAAATTTAGTTATTATATAAAAGATTTAAATAAATAAAGGTAATGAAATAAATATATACACATATATATATACATATAAAAAAACTGAAAAAACAATTATATAATACATTTCCTACTCTAATGATTCAATATTTATTAAGATGAACTCAAATAATGAAAATTATACGATGATATTTTGCATTCTGTTCATTATCAAAATTATACAAAATAAATAGCTCAAAACATAATTATCAAAATTATATTCTACGTCCCTTCATAATCATTTTAATTTTTAATTACTTATAACAAAATAAATAGTTTTAAATGTAATAACAAAATAAAAGCATTTAAATTTTGTATTTTAAAAGAAAAAAATAAATTTGCGCTTTTTCAGCGCGGATCAAAATCTAGTTCACGCTTAAAATATTAGGCAGATTGAATAATGGTATGATTGGGATACTATCGATGGCCAAAATAGAATTAATAATTAAAAATCGATGAGTGTTTTTGAAGAACACAAGCACCTTATTCGTAGATATTGTTAAAGATTGTTTGATAGTTGAATGTTGAAACCGAACTAGTATTTCATTATTTGTTGTCACAGGTACTCATAAATCTTGTAATTTCAATCTCAGGGTTGATACTAAGATGCGAATATATGTTAATATGTATTGATAATACATATGAGATCAACCAGGTTTACGAATCATTAGTTGGATTAATTTAACTTGGACAAGGCAAATAACGACAATAACAGAGACGTTTCTTCTGGGGTTGAGGAGTGCAAGTACAATCGGTTGGACCAAGATCACCAGTAGAACCCCATGTTGCTTTTAAGTCATCAAAGCATTGTGTGAAATCTCTTTTGCATGGTCCATCAAATATTTGTTTTCTTGATGGGCACCACGGTCTTATCTCCGCAACGGTTAGGCTTGGGATTAGGGTAAATAAGATACAAGAAAGCAAGAAAATTACACCCAACTTCTGTTTTTTTTTTTGTAAAAAAAATTACACCCAACTTCATGATCTATCTTTCTCTCTCTCTCTCTCTCTCTCTCTTTTTTTTTTTTTTTTGCTTATCTGCTGTTGTAAATCACCTTTGTTCCAAATAAGCACTAATCTTCTACTTATATATGATATCTACGCGTTTATGATATGGCTATATATATGCACACATGTAATTTTGACCCTTTGCACCTTCGGTTTTGGAAATCCAATTATAATGTTTAGACCATAAAAGAGAATCCGTGGTTTACA